>OX457111.1:11898194-13239752 GCA_949752805.1 Deilephila elpenor
GAAACAGGATCTCTATTTTTGTATAATAAACTTTCTTGTCAATTAGAATAGTTAGAATGAGAATGAATCGTTGAAACATATCACTCGTATTGCGCCTCTGGAAATTTGAAGGAACTCTTCGGGATTGCAGTTATTGTAAATAATGGCTGACTGTGGTCAAATTTGCGGGAATATGTCTTGGGAATTTCTGAATTACTATTTTGTTGGGAAGCATGACAAAATGGGACTTTATCGAAAGTATGACACTTGTAAAATTTTAAATTACACGCTAGTTTGAAAAACACGTATTCGATCTCCCGATCCGAGATTTCAGTATCCGAACTGCTTCTGTAGTCAAAGGATGAAATAACTAGACGTGTAAATAATAATATGATTTGTAAACGAGAAAATTATAGGACATTATACCTCTAACGTCTTTTGACGTTCACAAATACATTGACGCTAAGGTAGGAGGATAATCAATTCTATTGACTTACAGACATGGATAATGATAATCAATTATTCTATTTTGAAAATGCAACAAGCCTCAATCTTTTCAAGTCATTCGCAGAATTGTCATGAATGTTGTTCGACAAGATTTTGTTAGTAACAAGTCCTGACAATTTCTTCAAATCAATCTTGATGATTTTGATCCGAAATTGTCAAGAGATATTCCTGTTGAAATATATTGATTAGTCACAATAATTTAAACTATGCTATATAAATGATCTCAACAAACAGAGACAAGCTCAAATTGTCTAAGCAAACGTTAGTTCGTGATGTGAAACAGGTAATCCTAACCAATGGATTTCTGCTCAAAATCGACGCTAATGATGTCGATAAACAACTAACGTGGTATAACTATCGTTGGAGGGAATTTTTGCAGCTGAAGCCTATATAATTTTCTGATTATTGTTATAAAAAGTAGAACCAAAACGTGTTGATGGATATTTTTTCCTAGATTTTTTAGCGTGGCAATTCTGCTGTTATTCGAAGTAGAGAAGCAGAAATTTGGAATTCTGTTTCTACTATCACAAAATGGATATAGCAACTAACAAAATATTTTGCAGAAATTGAAAAGTTTTGTAGCAAACCGCCGCGTTCGCCTAACTCGGGGACGGCTACCACGGCGATATGCCGTATAATGAACGCAGCCGTGGACGCTTCCGTCCCCGCTCCCGCGCCTCACCTCACCTCACACTCCTTCTTCCTTCCGCCTTCCGGAATGACGCCGCGTCGCGATCACACGCATTTTTCTTTTAAACATTATTTTTGTCCAATAGTCTTAGTCCATATTGTAACTCACTTAAATTAATAAATAGTACTCGTATTATTGAGTTTTACCACAGAGTTTTATCTTAGAAGACACCCACGAAAGTTTCTAATAAAATAATCAGCAGTTTATTTACTATAATTTCGTTGGGCAATTTTGAACTCATAATAATTATGAATCAATTCCATAAATTGCTTGGATCATTTATACCATCAAATATGGACATTAGAACTTTCTCACAGCTACAAAAATTACCTCCAATATTTTAAAGCAATAGCCACGAGTTGTTTGTAACGTGGTTGTTGAAAATTATGGTTGTTGGTCCCGGCGACCCTTTGTATTCACTATACACGCACCGATATGTACTGTCTCGCTTGTTACTCACGTATTGTTAGGGTATATTCTCTCTTGGAAATTATTGACTGAAATTGCACGTATTTATGAATTTTTGAAGCCGTCTGAGGCTTATGGATAGGGGTTAAAGCCGTCGGCTTATAAGGATGCACGTAAGATTCGGTAGGATTCAATCGATCCGTCTTGATTGCGAACGCTTAGTAACAAAATTATATATTCGTGGGCGTAGCCAGGGTGTGAAGCGTGGGGGTTTGAGTCATTTCTCTTATGCCGTTATTGTTGAAGAAAGTGTATAAGTGATGGAATTTGTGTCATAATTCCTGTTGCTGTAATTTAAAGTTTTGTTGTTTACATTTATGTCAATATGAGCCCACAAAATCACTTTATCAGTATAATGACATTTCTATGTGCGTTCTTATTTCAGGTTTCACTGCGATTAAGGCAGTAGTTACCTCATATTACCATAACCTGATATATTCTAAAATAAAGTAACATTAGTAATTTATGCAAGTTTTCTCGTGATTTATAAAGTCAGGGGTTGGGTTCCTATATGATCTTTGTTTTGTCAGTCCTAATTGGACTTTACCAGCTTCTTCAACTGTATTTTTCTCCCTCAAATCATCCTGGCTACGTCCACGTTTCGCTGACCGTACTCGATCCGGGCTACTGGTTGTAATGTAACGTGATTTCAAGTGAGAGTAGGTACGCGTTAAGACTTTTCTACGTCCTTTTCTATGCAGTTTAATGTTAGTGTTACACGGCCCGCGCCGCTCTTAGGTATTATCGATGTTTGTAGACACTAGAATATAACCTAGGCACCTGTGTGCTATATGCTTGGAGGTTTGGAAAGGTGGGGTTATATAGGTGATGTATCGGATTGAAATACATAGGGCTATCTTGAGTTTTACTGTAACTAAATTGTATGGTTTCACCAGTGTGTTTACTAATAAATATTATTTTGGATAGTGAATCAAATTTGTAAAGAGATCCTCACATAATAGGTCTTATATTATATTGAAGTTAAACATTATTAAACTGTACACATCTGAATGTCTGTTATACGAGTTTATCTATAAGCCCAATGAATATATTGTTATAGTGGTTTGTCACCTTGCCTCTCCAAGCCACAAGCCATAGTTATAATTTTAAGAAACATGGCTGTTATAAATTAAGATGGCTGTTTGAAAACTTATGAAAATTAAAAAAAAAACGGTGATTCTCCTCACTTACCTTCGTATGCACAATTAAAAAGTATTATCTCTATGGAAGGCTGTCGAAATGTCTATTTATTAAGAATTATTGTCTTGTTAAAATGATTTATGTACAAAAAAAACTTGTTTCAAAAATCGTCTTCCCTTTTTACCTTGTTTTGTCTTGTGACCTCTTATGTAATGTAAGTGTAAGTACGTTTGTTAATAACTAGATATACGTCACAGATAATTATGACAACACTTATGAAATAAAATCTACGCTTTACATCTCAACATCTCTTATGAGTATCCATTAAGGATTTTTATGCATACGTAATTATTAAATGGAATAAAAATAAATCAACTCTATGAAACTACCTCTCTCACTGAAAATTCTAAACGTAGATAATAAATCAAATATATTGATTGTTGATCGTTGTCTATGGATTCAGATAAATTTAAATTGTTTCCCTCACTCATACGAATACTCGTATAATATAATATCATGTAATATTTTCGTGTGAAACTTATGTGCCGTTGAAACTGTATAGACGCTTGAGATTTTATCATAAAAAACGCTGTATTTTTTCTATATTGTTGACGTAATTAGACTTTTCTATTTAGTTGTATTAATGTTTAATATTTCTTGTTATTGTAATATTGATGTTTTTCGTTTGTACAGGAATAATGTAATGAAGTGTCATATCTGTCTAGATTTTATTTACTTGATAGATTTTACTCGTTGTTAGTGAGTCTTTTAAGATGCCTTCGTGTTGTAACTGAAATTATTTTAGATATAATCATTATTTATAATATTTTTTGAGATAAATAAATCTTATGTAAACATGATCCTATAGCTGCTCCAAATATGTTCTGTGATTTTCTACTTTAAGTAGTTTTATATTATCAATCTTTACTATTTAATTAAATTTTATTTTCCAATTTTAATATCCTACATTTTTTGCTCAAAATTGCTAAGTTTGGTGCGGTGGTATCTGAGAACGGTGTCTATTAGACTTGCGGTATTTATACAAATATTAAATAAGTGAACCGGAAGTTTCATAATTTTTAACAATAGACTATTCATATTTTGCCTCCAACTCTAGTTCATGCAATTCTGGTAAATTTCTTGCTAGAAAAGCTAGTGTCCCGATGAGACTCGTTGACCTTCAGAGCTAGGGGTCAATTCTTTGCGTGATGTTGATCCTGGCTTAAAGGAGTTGCAGTGATGGGTGAGTAGGCGGGCTAGTCTTTAAATAATCGATATTCAGGTTGGTAATTTCCGTTGTTTAAAAAATATAGCTACTACAATACTTATACAAAACAATATTTCTTCATTTAAGTTTAATTGTTCTCTTTGGCTGGATATGTGGGATAAAAGCTAGTAACTTTTTTTCACCTAAAAGAGTCCGAAATATTTGTGATTAATTTGATAATGGTTTATGTAAGCCTCTCATTTTAAATTCATTATCGATTTTATGCATTGAAATAAAACTGTGCAATCTTTTAAATGATGTTGTTTGTGTGTTTAGTCCATTTCACCACCGAGATTGAAGTTTTTTATAACATCTTATGTACCTAGGCTTAACCTAATGCCATGTTTCGTGCACTTATTATTTTTTTACATATTTCGGTTCACTTATCTAGTCGTTTATATAAACAGGACACTATATTTTATTCGTACTAATATACGCGACATTGTTGCGGTTTTTCCTGTTTTGTGAAACAATAATTTATCCCTGCCGTAAATAACAAATTATTGATGTTTTTAATTATTAGTAGTAGTTAAAAACTATATTTTATATCAGATACATTTATTTTATTAGGGTTAATTATAATTTGTTATCAATTAGTAGTTTTTATTGCGTCTTTCGCCGTCTGTAGTATTAAAATGAGATTGTTTCGCCTCAATTGTAAATATTTACGTTGTTATTAATTATTAATAAAATATATCCATGTGCTGTGAACTCATCTCTCGCATTAATTCTAAAATTTACAACATAAATTTAATAAACAGAAAAATAATCTACTCATATTATGTAACTCCGATTTATTTCAAGCCTAAAATATTTATTTTAGTACTATAGGCCTGGAATAAATTGCAAGTTACATAGTATGAAGTACAAAGACATTTTTTGTATTAGTAAATTAATTGTACCTAACGATTTTACTGTTCGAATAATAATTTTAATTCAGCGCAAATATTGTGTAATTTAAATTTTCGATAATACTTGATGTGTTTACTATTTTTATCACGTTTTCTATAATTCCCTTTAACCTATCACATTTTTGACGTTTTTCACGGACATAAACATTCTAAAACATGTATATTTAGCTCATATTGTTTTTTAAATAAATTGAGCATATTATGTCTTTTTATTTATTTTTTTTTGTTTCGAGAGGAAAAGCTATTATTAGTAAAATATTTCTTGTTATTTTAATGTTTTAGTAGGGTGCTTAATAATTGTTATGGTTCTTGTATTATCCATGTTATTTGTAATTTTTTAAACGATACGACTTTTTACTTTGTTAAATCTATAATAATTTTTTTGGAATTTCCTAACACTATCCGTATAGAAATTTTAAATTAAAATTAAAGTCTTGTGCCCTTTTGGTTTCATAAATATAGGTACATACGTAGATTTTGTTATACCTATAAATACAAACCACAAGTTTTTTAGGCATAACTTGACCATTTGAAGCTGCTAAACTGAAAACAATGTATCATACTATAGCAGTTATTCTATCAACTCGGGCGCAGTAGTTTATAGTGATAAAATAAAGTGTCAATACAATGGAATACTCTTAATTAAAATAAATATAAGTGGCATTGGGGATAGACCAGTTTAACCAAGTAAAATATTAATAGATATATCCAATTAGCCACACACGTATCGTGGGTATCAGAAACCACAAGCGTTTTTCGATCTCACTACTCCTAGACCAAAAATAAATATTCCTGGCCATAAAAACATTTGAATCGGTCTGAGAATCAAACCCGTGGCCCCTCCTTTGGCTGCTATCTTTCAAACAACTGCGCCACGGAGAGTATCTATAGGATACTCTTGATTAGAATATATATCGCTTGTAGCCAAAATCAGACTTGCAAACATGAACCATTTGCCACCGTATATAAATATTTATATAACATTATATTAATTTATGAATATATAAATAGAATTAGTGCGAGAGTTGAGTGTTCTTGTTGATCTCTGACGTCATAAATTGTTGTTCCCTTCAAAATAAAATTGTTATTGTAAAGTTTAACTATGCATTTTTATTTTCCTTCCCGATTGTCATTTTCCTGGCATATTAATACCTAGTAAATATTCGATATAATTTAATATCCACGATATAACGACACTTTTCTCGCTCAGTATTATTAATAAAGGATATTATTCAAAAGAAAACTTTGTCTTTTTTATACTGGCAAAATAAACTGACTACAATGCAAAGATTACTTCATTTCTTTGTTCGGATCAATTACTGAACAGCCCTTGCAAGATACTATTTTGAAAGAGGTAGTAAAATTAAAACAAATTTAGGAGAGGCCTTTGCCCAGCAGTGGGATCTTTTAGGCTAGTATAATATAATATTAGTAAAATTAAATTACATTAACCACAGTGCCAATGATATACTAATCCTATACAAAATATAATCGACATAATTGCTACCGCTTTATGTACGTATACATGCAAATATTTACGAGCAAATAGTGCCTGAAATACGGAGAAAACGACGTACTACTAAGATCATTTGATATGTTACTGATGAATAAATCCACGTAAGTATTTCGTACAAAATTGTATGTTTTTTATTAGGAGTAGGTTATTCGTAGCCCCGGATAAGACCATTGTACACAAAAATATTCGTACAGAGGTACCTTTACTTTATTAATTTAATACTTATAAAATATAAATAATTTGGATCCATATCTAAGCGTTGTTTGTCACGCTTTTGCGAGGGTCTTTGATGAACGCTACGGCAACAGCACACACTCCCGACGCTATCAATCCAATTCCTGCTACATAGAACGTAATGTCCCACCTGTCTCTTAAATCGTAAATCAAACCTGAAAATAAACGAGGTTAAATAAAGGACATGTAGAGGCAGAAGTTATCGAAATTAGAAAGGGATCGGTCTGCAAAATAAGTGGGAATGGTTTCCAACTCAAGGAACAACACCAGTTTTTTGAATTTACTTGTGTAACCATAGGTAATTATTGTTTGCTCTAACTGTGAATCCGTCATAGTAAAACGTGACCCATGTATGTGAGTGTCTTCCGATGGGACCTTCTCAAAAGGGTTCTGATGTTAGCCAAATTGGTCGTAAAATTATAGATCAAATAGTTCTGCAATTTCGTTGTGTTGATCCCTAGGAAATGTGAAATGAGGGCTAACAATATTGAATTGTTCTTCTCGTTTCAATAATAGATTGCTCGTAATTTTGTTAGTTCCTCTCAATTTACACTCGGAGCAGAAATGTTATCTTAACAAATTCTACTCCTCAAATAAATCATTTATAAAAATAATTTCTATTCACTCACCTCCAATAGGCGGCCCAATTAGATGTCCCAAACCTTGGCTCAGCAAGACTATGCCGTATGCCGTAGTGAATTTATCTACTGGCATCATCTCCATGACTATGGACGGGGTGAAGGCGTAGGAACTTGCAAAGGTGATGCCGAAGACTAGAGACAGGAAGACCAGAAGTCCAAAATTGGTGATAATGAGAGGATAAACGACTACTGAGACTCCGCTAACTATGATGCAGATCGCGTGAGCCACGGTTACGTTCATCCAACCCTGCTCTCCCGCCCAGCCGAAAAACACCTGAAATAAATAAACTACAGTAACGTAGTATTTACCAATCGTGGGAATCAGAAATAATGAGAATTTACAGTCTCAAATCCCAGAGCAAATTATACATGGTTGTTCTCCTAATATTTGTATAGGGCTATAGACCTTCCTCAAGGATTTCTTGATTCAATATTGTAACGGTATAGTAGTAGTATAGTAAGGAATATTATGATTTTAATCCGTTGTTAAGTTGATAATTAAAGGAATGAAGTATTTAAGTTCACAGTTAAGCTAGATTTAAAACCAGCAATTGTGATTAAGATTATACTGTATGAAAATTTCGTAGTAATTTTAGGAGATGAAATAGAAATATTACGTACCATTCCAATAATGCTGCCGAGTCCTATAACACATATGGCGGTGACCTCTCCAGCGACCATTTTCTCCAACATTAAAGAATTGAGGAAGAAGTAAGGGATGATGGAGCAAGCGTAGGTGCCGAACGAGCAGACATTGAACAAGATGAAGCGAATGTTGATTAAATACTTAGAATCGATCATTGTTTCTGGTGTCATCCAGAGAAGGAGTAATCGTGACTGAAAAAAGAAATTACATCATAGTAAAGGCTTTATTTATTAGTAAAATTCAGTTCGTTATTTTAAAAAGTATGTGGAAAAACAAAATGTAAATATTTCGTGCTAGATACCCAATAAAATTGAAATATATATTAATATATTCTACAAAAACTATTTACAAATCTTTCAAACATTCCCTACATCCTTAGGCCTACATTTGAGGATGACGCGTCCAAAACTATTAATATCAGCATCTTTGGGTTTTCCTTTTGGCATTAAAACATTTTTTGTGGTATAAATGAAAAAGTTAAGGCATGGGTTAAAGCGGGTATACCCCTATGCCTAGTAGAGAAAATAACTATCTAAAATTCTTCTCTGTCCTGCCTGTTATAGACTACCACGTAATACACGTCAAAATGCCATGTGTCACGAACTTAGTTTTATCTTTAGTTTATACACTTGGGATTATAAAGTACCTACTGTTGGGTCCTTCTTGACAATTTTTTACAATAAACACTGTTAAAAATGAGGAAATAATTGGCATTATTAGCCCAGGGCTAAAAGAAACATAGGAACTTACCAACCCATCCTTGTGTATGTCCAGCGTCCAAATTGAATGGTTGTAGACGTCATGTCTCTCGATCCTATAGAGTTTGTATTTAGGAATGGATGACATAGCACCGCGGTGAACCAACATTTTTTTGTGTAAAGTTGCTGCTTTCAAATAGCTATGGTCCGACAGTATCTCCATGCAACGATTGTGCTTTGTTGAATTCTTCTCGTCTGCTCCTTGAGGGTTTAAGTCTTTAGACTTAGGTACTTTATTTTTATCCTCGTCCTTAGGTTTGGATTCCGTGACGTTCTTTGGTTTCTTGGGTTTTGTTTGTACTGGCAGAACAGCTGATTCCGTGTTAGATTCTGTTAGGTTTTCTTCGCTAATATTGGCGTTAGATCGTGTCTCTCTACTGACAGATAGTGACGAAGACGATGAACACACTGATTTGTCGACAGTACCCTTTGGCAGAACGTTTACTTTTTTTGGTTTCCTTTTAAACCAGTCAGGATCTCTCATCAAGGCTCCACATACACACATGTTGAGTAACGTTCCAGCTAGGATAAGGAATGTATATGATAAATCGAAATTATACAACAGATAACTTATCATATTTGAAAATATTATCGGTCCGATGCCAAAACCTGAAGATGCAAGAGACAGTGCCAAATTTCTTCTCCTATCAAACCACATTGTTATCGATACGATAGATGTTACATATAGAATTCCCATAGCAAGTCCGCCCATCAGACTGTACGTCAAGCTGAGCAGCCGACCTGATTTGCATATCGATGATAACAAAAATCCGATAGTTGACAAAACTCCCGCTATCATGGTCGTATATTTACACCCATAGCGGTCCACCAAAGCGCTCATTACAGGTCCGGTGAGCAAAGGCAAGGCAATAAATATACTTCCCACTAATGAGATTGTCATTTGTTTCGCCTTTAAATCTTTAGTGATTTCTTCGCGTAGCAAACCGAAAGAAAATCCTAGGCCATCTATGCAAATTGATACAAGGAAAGCTGAAAGGACCATGACCCATCCCCACCCACCGTCTGGTGGTCCAGGTTGTTTCTTTTCTATAGCTGGTGGAGCGGTGACAGTTCCAGAGGTGTGTGCCATATCCCTCAATTCGATAGGAGACTCCCTCTCTTCAATCTCGATTTCATCGGATATGCTTGAATTCAATGCGTAGTTATCTAGACTGTCTTCGATACTATCATGTGATGCCGCGGCGTTGATGTCGTATGTCCGTCTTACAACCATTTTCACTGTTTCACTTTAGCTTTTATTCTCTGATATGGGAACTTTCACATATTACATCCACTTAAAGCTTTAATGAAAATAACATTGAAATCAATACAATAATTATGAAAAATGAATTAAGCATTCATTTTAATATTTTGAATTACAAGTAATTTAAATATGTTTTACAAAAGTACGGAATTCAATATGTAAGTTACATTACAAGTTATATTAATAACTAAAGCAGAACAGGAAAATTGGGTTTAACTGTAAGTTAAAATGACTAATCACGTTGTTATTATCCTTGTATTTTATTTATGTTCTGTGTTCAGCAGTAATTTTTTTTCAGTGGCATCAAGAATGCTCTTGGTAATAATCTTTATATTGCCATCGTAGAAATGTTAGTTACTTTTGTGAAAACAGTACGTACTTACTTATCGTCACGCCTGCATGCCATAGCTGTAGATAGAGACTATGGAAATAGCAGTTATAAAATATTTGTGGTAGAGCTTTGCTGAAGCCAGTATAGCGAATAAATGAAAGGACCATATCGACCGGTGTGTTACCAGTCCTTTTTTTTAATATCATGTCAAAGTGATTACAATACACTTGATAGTAATGGTATGCAAATAGAGTAGGCTCTATTGAGAGATGTCTCTCATAATAAATGAATGGACCGTTTGACGCCCTTTGACGCGATTATGCCAGACTGTACGACACAAAATATACACAAGATGATAGTTGGAAAGGACATTGTTGTGCTGGACCCCTGGCATTGCGAAGGTCCATGAGCGGCGGTGGTCGCTTACCATCAGGCGAGCCGCATGCTCCGCTATAGGGTAGCAATTTTGTTCGCCAAGCAGGTAGGTCCGGCGGGTAAATCTGTGCATGTATCTATTAGTCAGCTATCAACAATCTATAAAGTGTCATCTAATATATTTTTAACAGCGCTATCGCTCCATCGTTTGACTATCTGTTACACTGCACATTCTGTAAGGCGTATGGACATATCATTAACAGTTTTAAAACTATATTACAAAGCATTAGGCATTATATTAAATATTGAACAAGCGGTGGTTTATTTGGGTGTGTACTAGTTGGACAAGACGGAAATAGAAGGTTCGAGTCTAAAGCAAACTCGTGTGAATTTTTGAAGCTATTTGTCATTATCATCATCATCAGCCCGTCGCAGTCCACTGCTGGACATAGGCCTCTCCCATTAGCTAGCTATTTATTAGAAAACAATTATTTACGCTTCCCGTATACGTTGAAAGAAAATATGGTTAAGAAACCTGCATAAAACACTTAGTCCAAGTATTTCAAAAGTGTGTCATACCTCTCTAAAAATTGATTTTGTCTTGCACTAACTCAGTGTAGAAGTTGAATGCTTATTTCCCTCTCAAAGAGGAGAGATGAAGAGCCTGCCTGAAGAGGTCTGTACACAGCCATGGGGCGTGCCTTTATGGGTTGGTATTATGGTATTAAAACACCTTCTTTCCTGGAGAAATAATTGTACCCAGTAGAATGCATCACTGTAAATACATATGCCTGCCAAATAATATTTATCGAGTCGTTGTGTACTCGATACACAGCATTTGACGTCTCGCGTAAAATCGTTCATGATTTGATCAAATAAATGTAGTTATTAAGTGATCTCCTTATTGGTAATAGCACTAGCATATATAATGAATATTATGTAATAATATATTTGGTATACACACTTAAGCAAATACCCGATGCAAATACCTGCCCCAGCAACAGTTATATTTGTTTTCAATGAAAGTTTGAGGCTAAATTATTATCATCCATGTTTTTTTCTATTGCCACTTCCGATTTTGGATTTGATAAAATTTCCTGAATGAGACCTAATTCGTATAGATATTCAATTTCCATTTGCTCAGCAGTAATCATCCATGTTATTATAAATAAATACACCCAAATAAATACACCCAACAGTCACATACATAGTCCTGACCCCACACTAAGATCGAGTCTTGTGTTGTGGGTATCAGGAACTACGAGAGACTTTTCGGTCTCACAAACACCCAGACCCGAAACAAATACTTGTGGTTCACACAAACATTTGTCTCGGTGCGGGGATCGAACCCGCGGCCTCCCGTTTCACAGCCGGCGTCTAACCAACTGCGCCACGGAGGCTGTCGAATTTTATCATCTTCTTAAGCTATAGGGAGGCCAAAAATAAATATATGACTTAAAACAGCTTGCATTCTGCGGCTTAAGAAAACTTGATTCTTAAATCTTAAATATTATCTTGGCTGCATCTAATTTAGGTCTTACGTCGCCTCAATGTACACATACAATATTTGTCGACAATTATTACGTCATTCGCTTATCACGATGTCGAAGTTATGCATATTCATACAGGCACTCTATCCGTCGACTCGCCTTTCAGTCATCAATCTATTTGTGTGCATAAATATGCGTTATATACCAAGAGCCCGTGGCCGCCAGACTTTCGTCATTTTATAAATATAGCAGTGTAGATATAGCATTGTTGTTTTTTTATAGTGTATGACAAAATACAGATTTACCTATTAATTATTATTCTTGTGAGGCTATTTTAAATTCATTAATCTTTAAATAGACACAATTTTGAATAGACCACAGCAAAACTGAACACGAACAAATTACGGATTATAAAACATTTTATTCCTTATATCTTTATTTACAAGTCAAAGTCTTCTGCTTTAAACGTTAACAACGGCAGTGCCAGGTTCGGACTTGGCTTCCTCAGACTCCTTTAACAGGGGGGCCGAGCCGCACATGCGCACGTCCTTCGTGTAGGCGATGACCCCCACGCAGAGCCCTGAGATGACCAGCCAGAAACCCCCCACGTAGAACGTCAGGTCCCATGTCCCAGTCAAATCGCACAGCATTCCTGGAAATTAAAATATTAATTATCACAAAAAAAATAATACAAATCGATAAATACACACAACAGTCACATACATAGTCCTGACACCACACTAAGATCGAGTCTTGTGTCGTAGGTATAGAGAGCTACGAGAGACTTTTCGGTTTCACAAACACCCGGACGAAACGAAACTAGAAGAAATTTATTAGATCTTTTCATTTTTGTCCCACTTTTTTTGGTATGCAATTCGTAAACATAAACACATAAATCAATTGAACAGTAAAATAAAAATATATTTATGTAAAATATAACAGTACCTCATTTTATCCGTCTTGGGTCAACTCTATCGTTAGAATTACCAAGCAGTGTATATCTTATTAGCTTATACAGGGTATATCAAGACCGCGACCGAAAACGAAGCCAGGCGGTAGTTTTCGCGGCTACAGACACAATGCAACTAAAAATTTTGCAAAATAAGCGACGGATTTTTTTTTACACATACATACATACATAAACTCACGCCTTTATCCCCGAAGGGGTAGGCAGAGGCGCCACCAGGACACCCACATTTCGCCTTGTATGTTCCGTCCCATGATGTGATAGGGGGCGAGCCTATCGCCATATCGGGCACAAATTCCTGACTCCGGGCTGATAATGAATAGAAAAATCCAATATCACTTTGCCCGACCCGGGACTCGAACCCGAGACCTCAGCTTTGTAACCGTACCGTAATACAACTACGCCACCGAGGCAGTCAGGCACCGTTTTTTTTTACAATTTTTTAAAAATCATCGTTTTTGAGGGGTAAATACCTAGTTTTTGCAAAAATTGTAATTTAAACCCTTACGTACTATTGCGTGTTTAAAAATTAAGCGATGTACGTCATTATTTTAGAAAAACTATGTTTAATCACTCAAATACGACGATATGTAAAAAATAACAAAAAAAAATTTGACGATTTTTTTTGTAAAATTTTTACTTACATTGTGTTTGATATCACTAATACTAACCTCCTAGCTTCGTTTTCGGTCGCGGTCTTGATATACCCTGTATAATATTTATGTAATGTATGACCCATTTAATGACTATGAACACTCAGTCAAGATGAAGAAGAATATGACTCATTTCACGCATTTTTTTATGATTGATATTATTGACGATAAATTCCCTATTCGTACGATTCATTGACCTAATTTATTCTGATACGTGTATCAATAGATTGAAAATTCTAATATCTTATTTAAAATGGAGGTACTTTAAGTAAGAATCATCATTCACTATTAATTTAAAACTTACTTAACTTTAAGAAAATATTCTGTTAATGTTTGCTGTTGAAATTTTAAAATTCTCTCGGCCCACTTAATGAATCTGTTCGGATACCCTGAACTATGCCATATTGTATCACAGACACTCATAGATTAATGTGTGGGCCGCCCTACATCATCGTTATTTGCATCTTAATTGCAATCAGAAATGATGAGTCCTTAAATATGTGTAAATTAAGACACCGTTACCATCATGTTTATTTGTTTTTCGCAGCCTCACTTCGGATATTGTTTTTAACTTTGGACAGAGGCCGGTCGGTAGTGGAATTATAACTTAGGTAAAACTGTAAAATTGTGAGAATGATGTGTTTCGTACACTTCACTAACGTAAGTGTATGAAAAAGAGATTGGTATTTCCTAGCTTTTCCCTAAATACACAGTATTTCGTGGCGAGATACAGGATTTAAGTCTCAGGGCACACACCACTAACTATTAGGAATCCTGTCTGCATTGATACTCAATTACCAATGTGGAGGTCTTTACCATCTCAAATATAGAAGAACCCTTGCCATGCAGTAGGTAGTATATAAACTTATTTATTATATTGTCTTATTCAAGCAACGCTTAATGAAGATACACAACGTACCTGCAATAGGCGGTCCAACCAAATGCCCAATACCCTGGCTCAGCAAGATAAGTCCATACGCCACAGTGAAATGGTCTATCGGCATCAACTCCATGAGTATCGCGGGGGTGTAAGAGTAGGAGCTGGCGAAGGAGAGCCCGAAGATCGCGGAGACCACGGCGAGGGCCCAGTAGTTGGTGATGAAGAGCGGGTAGGCGGCCACGGAGAGGCCGCAGATGATGAGGCAGACCGCGTACGCCTTGGTCACGTTCATCCAGGGCTGGTCTCCGGCCCAACCCAGGGCTACCTGAATAAAAAAAGGTGGTGGATGAAGTAAAAATATTCTGTTTAAAATATGTGGTTGGATATTTTCGAAGATTTAAAAAAAATGGCTATATAAAATGTGTGGATGCATAAAAACAAATAAACGTTAGGCTTTGTGTTCTCGTTATATACTCATGATACAAGCAAAATAGAATATGTTGCAGCCAGGAGGTTCAAAATAAAAATTGGTATCCATGACACAGTGGCCAAGATCATCTGAGTAACAACAAGGCCGAGAGCCCCAGGTTCGAACGATCCCCATGAAGACAAAGTTAGCATGAGCGTTAAACATTATTTTTGTCTGTGTGTGTTGAAAAGCGCCCTCATTGTTTGAATACACAGCGCACTTATCTCACGGTATATTTATTTATAAAAGATCCTGGCAAACATAAGCACGACTTGATAACAGCCCAAAGTAGGTGATGGATGACATGAAAAAGACAAGCCTCGAGAAATTTGCAGCAAATTAGATAAGGGTAATGACTCAAAACAACTTTGAAGGTAGGACGTTACGTAAAACCAATTGCAAATATAATAATAATTAACTATCATAAAATAGATACAGTATTAATTTTACTAATTGAATCTAAGATAATTGAAGTATCTAAGATATATTTTCGGCTAAGCAATTGCCTTTTGGGCTAAATCTTGGTTACATGTTAGGACAAAAAAATGCGGTTGTCTTGGTAGACAACCGCATGATGGTTCATAGTTACAATTTGCTATAATCTTCATTAATATGGTAAACTCAAAATTAAACTTACGATTCCAATGCTGCTGGCAATACCAATTATACTGATCATCATGGCTCCGCCGTCGACGTTGTTAATATTCATATAGGAGGTTAAAAAGAAATAAGGCACGATGAACCATATAGACAGGATCAGCGAAGACAAGTTGAACATTAAGAAGTGGAACTCCGTGAACATTCTGAAGTCGAAGGTAGACTTCAGGTTCATCCAGAGGCGGTGGTACCAATTCTAAAAAATGAATTATCATGGTAAAGAAACTGTAGACACTGTAGAAGCTAAAAAAATAAGGAGTAACAGAGAATATTTATTGTTCTTAGAGTAGTTTTCGGAATTACTAATACATTTAATAAATTAGAAGGTAGTTATCCTGTATAATTATTATAATCGTTGCTCAGAGCAAAAGTTTTCAATATATTATTTTATTATCCCCAAGGATTACTTCAAAACTCATTTAAGATATAAAAAATGTATCTGCATTCATCAATATAATGACCATTACTCACAAATTCGTCATCAGATTCCGATTCCAGTGACCACATGGAATTCCTGTACATGTCAGGTAATGACAATGCTCGAAGTCTGTACCTAGGTATAGATAACATAGCACCACGATGCATCATAGTGTTTCTGTACAACGGCATGTCTCTAAGATAATGATGGTCTCTTGATAGTTGCCTAAGCCAGTTTGGCTGAGGCTTTTGGCTAATGTTATTCTTTTGTTTCTGGGTATTCACGTTTGGATCTGATTTCGTTTCAGACTTCTTTTCTTTCTTATCTTTATTTCCGTCCGATTCTGAAGTAGTTTTACGTCTTTTTTCTTTCTTATCTTTTTCATTTCCCTCTGATTCTGAAGTGGTTTTGGGTTTCTTAGCTTTTATTTCGACTGCGAGTTGCGCCGGTTCCGTGGCGCTATCTGGTGTGTTTTCAACGGTGATGTTGACTTCTGATTTCGATTTTTCTATCAAATCTGGATAGTTTTGTAGTATGATATTGTAGAGGCGTTTGTTTTCCATTAACTTCTCTATTACTTCCGGCGGTACCTGTAATGTACATTAATATTATTAAACTAGAGAAATTCTGTTATAGCTTAATATATACATACTTAAACACACGCCTTTATCCCAGGAGGGGTAGGCAGTGGCGCCCCCAGGACACCCACATTTCGCCTTGAAGTTCCCCCCCATAATGTAATAGGGAGCGAGCCTATCGCCATATCGGGCACAAACTACCGACTCCGGGCTGATAATGAATAGAATAACCCAATATCACTTTGCACGACCCGGGATTCGAACCCGAGAGCTTTGTAGTCGTACCGTATATAAGTTTAGATATTATACTCGTAATACTCGCAATTGCCTACATAAGTATCCTAGTTGTAGGAAAATGTAATAAATATTAAATACTAATTGTACGGTAACTACTAATGAAGTTATTTACATAATTAATTATCGAGAATAAAATAACACGGAAATGTGCAGTTTCAATCAATTAAATAGCCTCATATGTACCATTTATTTACATTGCATCCTTATTCAGTAATGGAATCCACAGTACTAATTATTAATTTTATAAAGCCTGATACAAACATGGTACAGGCGGACTTAATGTCATAGACATTCTTTAAAGTGTATATTATTTTATTATGTTTTGTTTAGTGAGAAATATATGAATATTATTATTACCCTTATGAAAAAAAACCTTATAAAGTATACAAGTATGGCCTGAGAAAATTAGAAGATCATACATATCAAGTTGTTTCATTTGTACTATTATTGTACATAATCATTAGATACATATGCAAGATTCCTTAAGAATCTTAAGATATTAAATAAAGAAATAATTACACTCAACAGTCACAAACATAGTCCTGACCCCACACTACGATCGAGTCTTGCGTCGTGGGTATCAGAAACTAGCAGAGACTTTCTGGTCTCACAAACACCCAGACCCGGAACTAAATATATCTGTGGATCTCACAAATATTTGTGTCTCGATGTAGGGATCGAATCCACGCCTCAATTTTCATCGTCAGGGTTTAACCAACTGTGCCATGGAGGCTGTTTTCTTTAATAGTACTATTAAGTGATAAATAACGACGACGAATAATTAATAGCTACTAAGCAATTAATTTGTGCGTGGTGGCCTGTTGGTAACGGACCAGACGCGGCTGCCTACATGTTCACGGTGGTCGCGGGTTCAAATCCCAGGGCACACCTCTGACTTTTCGGAGTTATGTGTGTATTGATAGTCAATCACCACGCACTTTAACAGTGAAGGAAAACATCGTGAGGAAACCTGCATACCGTAGCGATTTTAAAGAATTTCTACGGTATGTAAGTCCGCCAACCCGCACTAGGCCAGCGTGGTGGACTATATGGCTTAACCACTCTCAATCGATTCTTTCGATTGTAGAGTAGGCCCGTGCCCTGCAGTGGGACGTATATGGGCTGATATAGATATAGAAAAGCAATTAATCTTTCATTTTGTTGAACAATAGTTTTTATAATTACCTTCAGAGCATAATAAAAATGAAGTAAGCTTTAGTGTCTGTTTATGTTGCCATATATTAACAATGTCAAATTAAACACTCAACTCTACAACGTATTTACTTCACTTATCTCCCCTTTTATATTTACAGTAAAATCATAATGTTGTGACGTGTAGATGATAATTGCGTGGTAACCTGTTGGTGACGGACCATACGCGGCTGCCAAAATGTTACCATTAACATGGTCGCGGGTTCAAACTTCGAATCTCTGGGCACATCTCTGAATTTTCGGAGTCAGTGAGGAAAATATTATGAAGAAACCTACATACCATAGCGATTTCTAAGAATTTCCGCCAACCTGCGCTAGACCATCATGGTGTAATCTAACATGATGGCCTGGCGCTGGTATGGCCTAACCCCTCTCAATCGTACTCCCTATGTTTACACACATATTTGCCCTGAAGGTCATACATACATATTATATGAGCTGACACAAATATTGTAACGGGATATTGTATTTAGTTGACTTATACTTATTTGAATAACAATGAATCATTGTGAAACTGGCGCTTAGAAATGCCGTATCTTATGCCAAAAATCATTCATCATCGAAGTTTTATAAATCATTTTTCATCATTAATGATGATGATTTAGAAAATCGATGATTAGTCATAATGCTCGTGAATTATGATGATTATGAATCATGTATAAGCATGGATTTTTAGCGCATGAGTTAGGATGTAGGTAATTATTTTCCTTCAACTTGAAGACTCATCATTAGCAGAAGCATTTGTTATCTCAACGCCCTATATTTCTTAGAAGGTTTGATGCGAGGCATGTAGCCGACATAATTATAAGCGAAACAATTCTGCATCATGGACAAAATATCAAGTTGCGCCGATTCCATGTGGGTGTAGAGACAGGAATATTATATTGAGTTGTATAAACATGTACAGATCACAGATGTCTGCTTACTGTCTACACTCTACGCACAGCTGTCGAAATTGAGAATGTCTTTTAATTTATTACTGTGTTTAAATATTTGACACTTGGCAGTGATTGCTACCATCACGAATTCAATATGCATGTATTAGGTATGCAATACACTTATTTAAATGGGTAAGTATAATATGGCAGAAATTCTTGACTTCTATAATTATTGTAAATGCATAACACTGATTTAGACGGATAGGTACTATATAATGATTTATTTTATAATTTGTTTGAGCAAGTTTTCCTCAAGAAAATATTTAACTATTTTTCTAAAACGAAAATTTGTCCGATCTTGGAAATTAACTCTTAAATTAAGATTCGGAAAGCATATCTCCGTAAAACAAAATCCAACAACAACTTGCAGGAAAACAATTGTGTAATTAATTTGTCTCAAGTTCTTTCACAATAATTACCAGCAAACGTGACAAATGCAAAAATATTGTCATGTGAATTATTTGCGAGATGTGATGTAGCTGTACAATTAAACCGGCGCGGCGTTACAATTCAACCCGAAGTAGCTCGCTAGAACAATTAGTTAATTACGGATACGACAATTGGTTTCACAAATAACGCATGAGTGTTTAAACTATCGTCGCTTTTTTTACAATTGTTTTTAGTGAATTATGTTGCAGGCAGGTGGCGGGACGACTTGCACAAGAGGGCCGGCAGCGACTGGATGCGTAAAGCAGCAGACCGGGCTCTGTGGTGTACCGCGGGAGAGGAGAGATGATGATGATGATGATAATGACGAAGTTCCTGGATGCAAGCTGTTTCTGATAGGTCACTGTGGAGATATTTGAGGAGGCTTGTATCTAGGAGTGGACTCCCTGTGCCTAAGGATGACGATAACGATGATGATGTTGAACTCTTATTTTGTATTTTATTAATTTACAAGATATTTTGATTTATAATGTTGTGCTACTTTCTTGATACATTTTTATACAAATAAGCTCTCGTGCGTAGCCCTAAAGAGGTAAGCAGAATAGCGGCTATTGCTCTTAATTGATTACCAAGCTACCATCCCAAGATGAGTAAAATATGACCTCCTGTAAGGAACTTCAGTACTTTCATAAATATGACAAGGCGATTCATGTCCGGTATAATATTAATCAGTACTATAAATGTTTTTTTTAAACAGAGACCATACGGACCCCATTTCACGGCTCAAAACCCATATATGCTACTTCTACGTGGTTACAATTGCTACATTTTACGACAAAACATAATGTACTTTAAACACTATTGTTGTCTATTCTATCAATTACGTACAAACACCTCTTCCGGGTTTTATTTTATGATTTAAATAATGTTATATCCATATACAAGCCAATTAGTAACTCAATACAAAATCCTAATTAATAGTTGCGCCTCGGTGAGTCATGTTTAGGGATTGGCTACCATATTTTACAAAAGGGGATTCCATACTTGTGTGGCAAGGTATTTTTAACTTAGAAAGTGCGAAACTTACGGCAAATAACTACCGACTGGCGCAGCTGATAACTATCTTGATTAACTTTATCATTTCAATTACCGTAAGATTAAACAAATTTATTTAGTCTAAATTTATCCAGGTTGGGGTGTAAGCTTATGTAAACAATTGTTTTAAAAATGATACTTTTATAATTATAAAATAATAACTCATACCTTCTCATTTTGCTGAATAAAAGTAGGCAGATGAATAGCGGAGTGCATCCTTTTATAAACAGGATCAGCATTCATCTGTGTCGTGGCTTCTAGCTCTTCTGCCTCGGCTATACTTGAAGCTAGAGTCGCAAGAATAAATTCAGGGCTCTTTCGACTCTTCAGCAATGATTTCAACTCCTCAACATTCATATATTCTGACTCTCCACCAAGAGACTTTGAAGACACAGACCCGGCACTAGAAGACCTCCGCGAGTTCGCCTTGGATAGCTTTCGTTGCCTCTTCTGCTTGATTTCCAACCACTCTGGGTTTCTCATTAAAGCTCCGCACACACACATGTTTAACAATGTACCAGCTAGCAAAACTATCGTGTTTCTCCAATCGTATACCTCCAAGAAGTAATGCGTCATTGGAGAGTACAACAAAGTACCGAAACCAATTCCACAGGAAGCAAGCGACACAGCCAAATTTCTCCTCTTATCGAACCAGAAAGCGACTGATACTACAGCTGTTACATACAAGATGCCCATGGCTAACCCACTGATGAATCCATATGTAAGACACAGCATGGGGATTGAGTTGCTTATCGATGCTAATAAGAATCCTATTGTGGACAAAAATCCGGCAATAATTGTCATAATTCTACAGCCATATCGGTCCACTAAGGCGCTCATTACCGGCCCAGCAAGCAGTGGTGTTGCTATAAACAAACTTCCAATTAAGGAGGTTTTGGACTGTGTGGTTTCGAAGTACCGCGTGAATTCTTCGTGGAGAAGACCGAAGGAGAAAGCCAGGCCATCGGCGCAGGCCGAGACCAAAAACGCGGATACTACGACGACCCATCCCCACCCGCCGTCCGGTATCGGTGGCAGCTTCTGGTCTATAGAATCCTCTGAGCATATACTATCATTATCTACTCCTTGGAATTTTACTCGTTCTATCGACGAGTCACCATTCTCTTTGGTATAATGAGCTGTTATTTCATTATTAGCGTCTGCTTTTGTCTCCGCATTCAGATCGGGATAAGCTACAACTTCTAAATGATTAGGTTCTTCAGTCTTTGGAAATGCCGTTGCCACCATTTTCGCCGCTTTGCTTGTAATGTGAGCCACTTACATACCTTCGATTGAACAGCGAGATCTGCAAAGGAATGAAACAATGGTTCATTTAAATTGAATTATAACCAGTTTCTGACTATCATCGTACCTATAGGCTCTACATTAAAAAATCATAAATATTTGAATAATATTTAAATGCAAATAACATTTAATAATAATATCCAATTCTTTCTATCCTTTTTTTTTATTTGGACGTATTTTAAGTGCAATTTTAAACTGTGTAGTATTTTCCATAAATTTTCTCATGAATTGTATAACTAAATACAAATTATAAATGAATTTCTGCTTTAACGTTGTGTCAATAATTACTTTGGTTATTTATTACTTCGTCTCTAATAATTATTACTGAGTGTTTGTTCGTATAAGTTAAATGCCAGTTTATTATGAAACTGTTGATTTATGGACTTTCTATTAAATTATGTCGACCTGTTCGAAACTGGATGTATTCAGGCTGATCCCAAAACGCGATCTACTGTCTTTTAGTTACATTGGTCGTTTTTACAAATGTTCCATCACTAAATCTACGTTCCCAGTCAAAGAGCATTAATAATGAAATAACGATACTAAAGCAGAACCGTAGATATCGAGTACTGACTACTGTAATGATAGACAATAACCCGGCGACCTTGATATCGTGCCACAATGCGCTATTTTAGTAATACTGATAACATCCACTCAATTGTTCTGTGCATTGTGTATTGTGATATTAAACAGATGATCTTTGAGGGTTATTCTGATATTAATGTTAATTATAATACGTAATCCTTAAGGGATATGTATTATTAAATTTTAAGAGCAAGGATGAAAGATGCTATGATATGATATGCAAATATTTTTAAATAGACCCATGTTATAGCCTAAAGGCCTGAAAGTTGATGTCACACAGGCAGTTTATGGTAATTTATATAAAAGGTAAAATCAATCTGCAAAATTGATAAAATTCGATTAGGCCAATACGATTTGAATCAGAAAGGAATTAAATAATTATTGGCAAAACTTTTTCTTATTTTATTCGTTATAATAATACCTATTCTGCCTAAAATTGTAAGCATTAATTTCCAAGTTGGTTTGTATTTACTAAGTGTGCATCCAAATCTGGTTAGATATTTTATTTTAACACCCAAAATAATAATGTATATCAATAAAAATCCAGTCCCATCCCATCCCTTGAGTATAAAAAAGTAACAAATATTTCGGAATTCATTCCTCAGTGTCAGCTACCTCCATGCCAAATTTCATCGAAATCTGTTAAGCCGTTTCTGAGTTAATCGCGCACAACCGCACAGACAAACAGACTAACGACAAAAAATCTAAAAATCATTGTTTTGGGTTCTATTACATTAATACAGACGGGGACGGCAACCCTCGAGCGGACCGTACGCTTCTATCATTTTTACGTATAATTTTAATCGCTTGGTGATATTACTCGTATTTAAATTTGCTTTTTCCCAAACACTCAATTTATGAAAGCCCTAAAATTATTCATTTCAGTTTATCGATTTTGGGCATTTCCTAATTGTGTTAAAGATAGATAATAGCTTATTCAATCGCAATTTGCAACATCATTCATTTCGTAATTCTCATCCACATAATACATAGCAGTAATTGTATTTTTATCGTGATTAAATTCATAACTTTCTTCAGAACAACTATAAAACGGAATAAGTACACAATTATTATTTCCCGTACAAATACTGGCTGTGTTTGAAATGTACCGCATTACTTTAACGCGGTCTAATAATTAATTTCTACATTAATTGGTTCTCACATGACTCACATCCTTTAATAAAACTTGTCCAAAACCCGCTCGACCTTGAAATCAAATCCACAACACTGAGGTCCTACACTCCAACGAGGTGATAATCTAAAACATTTATTTGTTTATCATATTATCAGCGCACGCATTTTGCAGTCTTGGTAATACTTGGTGAAAAAGCTGGCTGTAAAACGAAGAGCCACTGTTTCGATACCTTTGAGAAAACTATATGAATGGCAACTTCATAATATTTGATTTGGTTCAGGGTTTGTGAGACCCTATACCTAAGGTGAGAGCAGAAAGCGTCCCGTAGTTTCACACAGATCCCGTAGTTTCCACGACACAAGACTTGGTATCGTTATGGTTAGCATGATATCTAGAACTATTGTTACACATACTACTACACTTGCAAGATAGTGTGTTTATGTCACTATGTTTTATTAACCGTGTAAAATGTAAGACTCGCTGTATCTACCTGCCTTAACCCACACTTACGTATACTTAGAGCCGCAGGTAGAGACAGCGCAACGTGTTTTTTGACCTCATTGCAAAACGGTTTGGAATTTTGATCTTGGGATAGCGGCCTGTCTGACAACGGGATCATATATTAATTTGAATTTCTAATACTGATGTGTCTTATATTGTAATTTGTAAGTATGAGTTTATTTTGTTTCTAGCTTTTATTTTACTGGCTCCAAAGCACTAAAGGTAAGTGCAGTGTAATACTAAAATAGTTAAATTAACTTATACAGTATCCTCATATCAACAACAAGTTAGTTGTCAAGGTTTTTTATGGTCCGGAGTATTTTTATTGACTTATAGAAAGCTGCGTAAGCTTTCAGGGTGCTCCCAACTTTGAGTAAAGATCAACAATTATCTTATGGTCGCCGGTGATTAATTGCCATCGGGAGAGCAAATTGTTACTTTATTGGAATTATATTTCAAAGAACATTGTAGAGTTCTTTGCATTTTTAGGTAAAAAAAACTATTTCTAAGATAAAAAGAACTTATTATTTAAAAATCTGCGAACATTATAGCAAAAATGCTAATTAGTTTTTTGGCGATGCAAAAGAAATTCACGTTTTAAAAACAGAAGCCGCTTCAACTTAAAATTCGAACATGCATTTAACATATTTGCATTAAACGGAACGGAACATCGTGAAAACTCACCGCAAAGTGGTAAATAGTGTAAAATCCGATAAAGTAAACCTCAGAAAACTAAAGTATTTCTCACACATCACAAAGCAACATAACTTTTAAGTCACAAACTCTTTATAAGAAACGTCTCGTAGACGCAAAACGCGTCATGCCTTGGACGGAGTTACAAACGCACTGAATTTGAATTTCGAATGGATTATGGAGTAGTGAACTAGTGACTAGTGACCGGCGCGATGTAGTGATGTGACACAGCTTGACATTGTTTACATTATTATGACCGGGTCTTATCGATAAAAAGATAGCAGTTGAGTAAATGTACAAAACCCGAAGTTGCGTGAATCGTGGGATACATAGGGCAAAAGGTTCCTTGACCCAAAATAAATATTTCTTAATTGCACAATTTATCTCGGTGCGTGAATTGAACCCACTGTCTCAGAGTAGCGATTCGTCGATTGCGCTATTCAACTATTGGCTGCCAAATTGCGCCACCATATATTTGACACTGCCAAAATCGAAGTATAGCCCTAAGCTTTTTTTAAAGTAAGACGCGTAGTTCTGACTTCTGACCCCTCAATGATATTCATGTCTTGTGCTGTCATATTTGTCACCCATATATCAATTACAAGAGACATTTCGGTCTCACCTCACCCACACCCGAATCACATTTTTAAGGACCTCTCAAATATTTGTTGCAGTGCGGGAATCAAACCCGCAGCCTATCCAACTGCGCCTGGCAATATTTCATTGCAAAAGAACATAATATTAATGATGTAATAAGTAATAACTCAGTATTCGTGACGAGCGTCTGTCGCCGAGTTCCATGACCTTCGCACGTGCTCGCGAGTGTGGATCAAAGTTATTACACTTTATTTGCACAGCGATACCTTTACCAGATATCTTCGATTATTATGCAATAATTTTCTGATAATTTTACATGTAACTGCTTGGATACAGTTACTAAACGGGTCTTAAATTCGTTTTAGTGATTTACTCGTATTAACAAGATTTTTTAATTTCTTTGATAGCCTCCGTGGCGCAGTTGGTTAGACGTCGGCTGTGATACGGGAGGCCGCGGGTTTGATCCCCGCACCGAGACAAATGTCTATATCTATATCTAGGTTCAACACACTTTTTTTTTTTTTGTTTCGAGAGGAAAAGCTATTAAGCTCCCCTTTCGGTACCCCGGGGGAGATCGAAAGGGGTATGTCAGTGTCACTGGCCTTCCAGCTCGGAACAATGCGGATGTTGTGACCGAGCTGGGTCCCTAACAATATCTACGCCAGCATAAACCTAGCATGTCATAACAAAATGGCTTGGCGTACTCCCCCTATTAGAGATCCTTGGGGGTAGCTTTTGCTCAGCAGCGGGCTTCCTGTCACTAACGATGATAATGATGAATGATGATGATATTCATTATTAACTTTACACTTGTCATAATTTTGGACTAACATTAAAAAAACAATAGACACGAAATTTTCTATTGTTAAAAAGTAAAATATTTTTTTTATTTATTAATACACATACTTAAGTACTAAAAAAACATAACATACAACACTCTTATTATTAAAATCAATTTAAATTACCCTTTCAAACTCGAATTCCCTAAAATTATAACAGATGCGAGAATTTAACGAAAGTGTCACGCGATATCAGAAGAAATGCAATTGGACAGTCGGGACGGAAGATCTTTGACCCCGACATATCCCTCTCGTTCTCTCCTACAGGACTTATTAGTAGCCTGTACATTAGACTGGTGTATAATGTCTGGACTGGCTGGCACCGTATGACATCATCTGACATGGTTCTACTCTCCGGACACTTGACACACAGACACAATGTTGACATAGAATAGTAGACATACGTTAGAAAAGTGTGTTTACGATATTACCCGTCGGAAATATCTGTGGACCTGAATAATTGACGTCTATTATACGACGTATAGTTCATTCCTACCACCTGGAAACTATCCGTTCTCGAACGGTACGTTTTCAGCGTTCTTTTTTACCACGCACGTGCTTCGGTGTTTCCTGAACGCTATGACCTGTCCTTCTTTAAGCGAGGCTTAAAGAGAGTACTCTCCTCACGGTAGGCAGCGACTTTGTTGTGCTGGACCCCTGGCACTGCGAAGGTCCATGAGCGGCGGTGATCGCTTACCATCAGGCGAGCCGCATGCTAACCTGCCTACGAAGGCAACAAAAAAAAATAATCAAAAAATCCAAAATATAGGTTAAACAACTTGAATCAAAATAGAAAAAAGAACAAAAAATAGAATTCGCATCCATATCAAAACGGTTTTAATGTAAAATAACATAGTAGATAGGGGAGCACAAAAAAAATGAAATGTGAACCGTATTCCAGCTAGGTGCACAGATATTTCCGACAGGTTATAATGTATTAATTACACTTGGTATTGGTGACCACGACCCACGCAGCTGTTGCTACATTGTACACACAATTAAATCAAAAATAATACGACAGTTACTATACGGAGAACACCGAATACCAACGATGACTTTTTAACTGCTATTACGGGATAATAGGTGAAACTTAGTTATACAAAACTGTGTACATGGATACATTAAGATTTTAGTCAACCACCACGAGGGTGGTTTACGTGGAAACTTCTTTATCTGCTATTGGTTATTGTATTTGGTTGACACTAAGCCAGTGCGGAGGAGCCTTAGCCCTCTTAGTTGACCTCTCTGCTTTGTAGGAGTCCCGTCCTATCAGGTACACAGAGGTGCTACCAGGACACCCACGTTTCAATAACGAATAGAAATCACTTTGCCCTACCCGGGATTCGAACCCGAGACCTCAGCTTTGTAACCATACCGTAGTACAACTGCGCCATCGAGGCAATATAAACCTAGATCCACGATAAAGTCTTAACTAGGCCGCTTTGAAATGCGTCAATGTGGGTTGTTTGCTTTCTAATTTAGTAGCACTCAAAACGTGACGTGAGCATTGAAGCTCGTATGGTATGTAGTAATGGATAAGATCCACAGAATATGAACACGATAGCAGTTGCTACAAATACACAGGATTAAGATATCTGTGTTAGAAACTAATGTATCCTAATGATATACCCTTCAGGTGTCCACGTGTAGACAATAGACTTTTGATATATGCGACACAATGGAGAACAATTGGAGAACAATGCAGAACGTCATAAAAATATAGCGAGCCTCATATGAGCTCTTTGGACGCCGGAAGGGATATTAAGTAAATAATCAGGTTTTGAAACATCATTGCCGTATATGTCCTTAAAATAAAGTTATGCTCACAATATGCTAAAAATCCTTCTTATTTTGTCGGCTATATGAGTATTTAGAAACATAATAATTGCTGACAAAATTTAAATAAGTTTATCTACAAAGCTTTGTAAATGGTAGAGACTTGATATAGGGCGCTGCAGACGCGGTGGTAGTACCAACTATCTCTCGGGGAAGGGATGTGAAGGGACAACTTGCTGATGCTCTTCGTGAGTGAGATTACTGAAGTCCCTAAAGTCTTTACAATAATCGTATCCGCCTTGATATAGCTACCATCGTTTAGCATGGTGGAAAACCCCTTATAGAGACCCAAGTTTGCCGCGTTTCGTTTCCAATAATTATGTATATCCGGTTTCAAATGGAGTAAATATATAAAACTGTACGAGATAACCATGTATCTGTAGGATAATGTATTTGGATCGCACTGCGCTTCTCATCCGGTACACTGAAGTCAATTTGTCGTGACAGTATAGAAAAGGAGTAAAAAAAACCACAGCAATTTCTTTTTTATTATTCAATAGGTCCGACAAACTGTTGCTACACGTCGGTTTTCTGTGAGACAGCGGTAACACCCCGGTCAAACCGGATCTACTGAAGTCTTGTCTGTAGCGTGGTTTTACCACTTTCAATAATATATTAGTACAAGCGGTCGGGCCCGGCTTTGCCCGGGTACATATAGTTTTTGAGTCCAACATATTATTTCGTGTACTAACTATTTTATTTAAATTTAAACTCGATGTGACCGCCGTCGACTATATTGCTTTTCCCATCCCGTTCAGTCCCATCTCATTGTCTCATGACAAAAAGCATGCAATCCTGTCTGTCCTCTCCTGTCCCGTGCCATCCATTCGAATTTAACAGAGTAGCAAAAATGTATTTTTGAATTCATCCCTCAGCTATGCCCAGTATGAACAATGTGGAGTACATCCGCGGATAAAACGGATATACCGCATATAGTTTCAAGCACAGGTGGCTCGTAAACTTGTTCTGGACTTTGCGTCGTGAGGAGACCATATAACTTCGCTATGCTCTATAATCTAGATGGCTCCGAACCCGTCATATAGCACTCCGACGGTCGGAATAATGGTGGTGTTTGGATTGTCATTGAATATGATACCTAGGTGACAAAAAACTCGAAAATAAATAGGATTGCTGCGTAATTAAATACTTTTTTATAAAAGCAATAGCTAAGTACTAAGTAGGAAACAGGGAAAATCGTACAGTAAGAGTCCTTTTTGATTCCACATTTGCTTCAAGCACAAAGAATAACATGCGTAGGTAATATGATTCTTGATCAAGCGCCTTCTATCGATATTTTTTTGAACTTATCATTACTGATTTTAATAAACAACCAATCTATCGAAAAATGTTTCTACCTTAAATATTAAACTATACTTATAAGTTATATGTGAATAGTTTATTATTATAATAATAAATAAATGTTTTTATTTAACAAAACTATTGCCATTTAATAATGTTTATATTTCTGCAAAGTGCAACGGCAACATTAACACATAATGTCAGCAGTTGTCAATGCAGCAACGCGAGCTGTGTGTATTTAGTTTCAAAATAAACTTATACATCGGAAAATGGCTGAGAAGCCGCCAGAAGAGGGCTACATATCGGTAGTAGACGAAGAACCGGAGATATTCGAGTTGTTAAAATGGGATTCCTCGCACACACAAAAGCCGCAAGAGCCACGACCTGTGGAGAAAACTCCGAACCCGGAAAAAAAAGTATCGAAGTCTCAGGAGACAGACCCTTTTGACCTAACTGACAATGCTTTTATAGAAACGTACAGGCTTTCCAAGGATTTGGCGCGAAACCTTTGCGAGGAACTGAAGCCTGTGATGCCGGATTCCACGAAATCCATAGAGTTTTCTGTAGAGAGCAAGGTAAGTTTGTATATCAACACTATTGTTTACTTAGTTACCAGTGTTAATTTTGTTTAGCATGTATGCATATGCATTATGTTACTTATTGTGTGATATTCAATAAAGTATAAATTAATTAAATATTTATTTCACTTTGTCAACAAAGAATATATTTTTTATACTAATACTATTTTTAAGTTCCACATATTTTTATTTACTATTCATTTATGAAGATCTTATCATAGGCATTCTCACCTGCCTACAAAAGGCTGACATCCGGTTATCCTACAACCATTCAGCTTAAGAACATATTAATGTTCAATGTAGTACAAATTAAAAAATAGACTCATTCAATATATTTTTCAGGTAATGGCGGCATTATCATTCTACGCTACAGGGAAATACCAGAAGTCAATAGGGGGTAAATCAGACCCCAACATCACACAATACTTTGTTTCCACTGCTGTAATGCAGGTAACGGAGGCTATGAACCACCCGACTATTGTGAAGAAATACATACACTTCCCACATCTGAGGAATGAGAGGGATATTATAAAGGCCAGGTAAAATTAAATTATTTTAAATAATAAAATTAAACAATTTGCACCAATTTATTCTTAAGTCACCTCTGATGGTGTTCTTCTATTTAATTAAAAACCCACAATCAACTACACCCACTGGGGTGACAAACGCAGAATCATATGATAAGAAGTGCCATGTGGTCTAGCCAATTAATAGTCAGCTGTAAAACTTACCATCATGCTAGCATCTTGCTTGAGCCGTGATTCCAATAATGAAAAAAAAAATTGGGATGTGCAGGCAGACATTATCTATTACAGATTCTATATGAAGTATGGCATACCCAATGTGGTGGGTTGTGTGGAGTGCACGCATGTTCCTATAGCCAGGCCTGATGATGACCAGAAGAGCCACTTCAACAAGTCTTACCACTCTAAGAAAGTGCAAGTGGTAAGTAGTAAGTGATAAAACACCAGTATGTTCATTGTTCAGTGTTCTTTTCAGTTAATTAACGAAGATTTTTGTCATTCGATGAAACCTTCTTTTTTGTGTAAGGAATAATATATATTTTCAATAAAAATAAACATAATTGCGACCCAGGCCCGGAGTTCTTAGAGAAAAGTCCAGTCACTCTGGTAGCCCCATTTGAAGCAATGGCTGACGTATCGTAAAATGTGATGATAATTATTTTATTTTATAAGAATCTGTCGCCCGGGATAAAACAGGAAAACGTTTAAGGACAAACCATAAAAAATGCAATAATGAATTTTAAGCATGTCGGTATTGGTGTCGACAATATTTTTTTATCAATACCATGAATGGGCATGCTCCTTTGTGTTGGTACCTGTTTATGAGCAGTGGTGTTGCTTAACATCAGTCAATTAACATACTCCCCTAGTCATAAGCAATTATAATTAATTAAGCTTTTACAACTAGACTGCCTCGGTGGCGTAGTTGTATTACGGTACGGTTACAAAGCTGAGGTCTCGGGTTCGAGTCCCGGGTCGGGCAGCGATATTGGATTTTTCTATTCATTATCAGCCCGGAGTCAGTAATTTGTGCCCGATATGGCGATAGTCTCGCCCCCTATCACATCATGGGACGAAACATACAAGGCGAAATGTGGGTGTCCTGGTGGCGCCTCTGCCTACCCCTTCGGGGATAAAGGCGTGAATTTATGTATGTATGTAAGCTTTTACAATAGAATACTTTCCACAGATATGCGACAGTGACTACACGATTATCAGCGTGGACGCTACTCCCGGCGGGTCCATGTCCCACGACGCCATACTCAAGAGGCATGCTGTCAAAGTAGATCTGGACAGTCTCAACAACTCTGGTGAACAGTGCTGGCTCATTGGTGAGAGATTCCAACAATATGCTTTTTTTTAAAGTAGGTGAGGAGGAAACTGCAACGAAAAGGACTATAGACTATAACCGTACTTGCGACCGTCACTATCATTTTTTTACTTATTTTAGAAGTTTAATAATTTTTGTATTAGTGATGATAAGAAAACTCATTCTTTCCAGGTGGCCCACACTACACCCAAAAAACCTACATAATGGCACCAATACCCAAAATAACAAAGAAATCTCCGGTATCCCCTGAAAAGTACTACACAAACATCCATGCACAAACACACAGTGCAGTCACAGACACCATCAAACAGCTGAAGAGCAGATGGAAATGTCTTCAAGCTACTTGCAACAAACAGTTCGACCCACCCACAGTGACCATGATGATTGTCGCTTGCTGCATACTTCACAACATCTGCAACCGACATGGGCTACCGGTAGTACCCATGACACAGACCGAAGAACGCTTGGAAGCCATGAAGCAGAAGGTTGCCAACGGCTCCATACCTAGAAAGCAAGTTGAAGACCAGAACGGACTCCAATCCAGGGCAAGACTAGTTGAGAGATTGTGGAATGAGAGAAGAGTATTGCCTGACGCAACAGGTCCTAAGAAGCGGATGGCGAAAAAGGATAGGGTTGTGGAGAACCATCAGCCGCCTCCTCCGATGATGGGTCAAGGCCAGGCCAGTCATGTGCAGCTCCCATTGCCCGGGCATACACATGTGCTGGACCACCAGGCCATGCACGACGAGGCCAGCAAGAGGCCGCGCATCATCGCCATGACCACGCCCACGTATGGGCTCAACGTGCCTCCTGTTTGGGGACATTATCCTCAACATTAGTGATAAAATATTTGTAAGGTTAGTGTAAGATTTCTTTTACGCGTTTTACGTTTGTTTTTAATTCAGTTTTCTGATTTTCAGGCTAGAAGTATCTTTGTTATATTAAAAAATATTATATTACAAAATGTTGCAATTGGACGTATTAAACAGAATTTTAAATATAATTTGGTCCAATCTTTGTTTCAACTTACTTAAAATTTGATAAAAGTACAGAAATATATTTCAAATTCGTAAAGATTTTATATTAGGCAAGATTATCATTTTTAAAACAACTTATGGTTTTAATATAAACAACCTTCAATGATTTTATAACTTAGATGTAATGTCGTAACAAATTAATAACTTATGAAGTTCATAAAAATTACAGCTATATTACTACCATACCCAAATTACACCCTTTTTCTTTTATAAATAAAAAAATGAAATGTTCTTTCTTAAAAACGCGTAAAGTAAATCAATCTTAATAAGCATAAAGAAGTCTCAATACGGCAGCGTTAGTTGATTTTATAGAGAATATTTCTAAGCATTAGCGTAAGATGTTGAATGTCGATTGAATCTCGTATGGTGAGTTAATTGCAAGTTATATCATTAGTAAGATTGTGGTATTGAATGAACCTATCTGTGTCACAACTGTGCGTATAAATTTGTATCATAGAAATGGGTGATATTGAGAAATGGTAATTTTAAACCACGTGTTCCTAATCACCCCAAGTAATATTTTACCAATTTTGAAAAAATTGCCTGGTAATTTTGTCAAAAGTCGCGATTTTAGTTTTCAAGGCTTTTGATCAACCCTTAAAGGTACGAATCTTTTGACTTTTTGAAATTCGTATATAAAAATGGTGACAGCTAAATTCACGATTTTTGATATAGAATTATATCGTTTTTTTTTTAATTTTGTAGAATTTCACATGGAGTGAGTGAAATATGTGGGTTAAATTTAATACCATATTATGTCAATATCACACGATATTGTATTATTGCAACTGCCCTTAATTCGACGGGACTCCAATAATAATATTTTGTCTCAAATACTAGAACAGTCAAACGCGATTTCAGGCCAAACTAGTTTGTTTAGGTCAAATGTTTACCCTATGGGTATTGAAAAATATATTTTCAGCCCTTGTGCGTCAATATTGGGATAGTAAGTTAAGTGTTTCGTGGGCCACCCCAATATCGCTAACATGTTTACATTATAAAGCATACGACTGCCTAGGTGGCGTAGTTGTACTACGGTACGACTACAAAGCTGAGGTCTCGGGTTCGAATGTCGGGTCGCGCAGTGATTTTAGGTCTTTCTATTCATTATTAGCCCGGAGTCAGGAATTTGTGCCCGATATGGCGATAGGCTCGCCCCCTATCACATCATGGGACGGATAATACAAGGCGAAATGTGGGTGTCCTGGCGCCTTTGCCTACCCCTTCTGGGATAAAGGCGTGAGTTTATGTATGTATAAAGCATGTAACCGCAGCTTAATCTATTGTGCACTATTTTATTTTATTCATAAAATGTCTAGGACAAACTAGTTTGACCTAAAGTCGTGCTGAACTCGTAACACAATAGCATATTTTTGGACTATCGGTTTGTTATTATTTATAGTGAATGATTAAAAACCTATAAATACAAGGACATGTCATAAAAACAAATATATTATGCAATAAGTATGATAATGTTTTTTACAAGACGTTGTTCTTGTGACCCGTCTATATTGTCATGCTTACGTCTCGACTTAACACTAATTTAGACGTTTTAGAATTGATTAAGATCCCCACACTAATGGGTCGGTAGACTTCAAAAAATTATGAATTGGTAGAGAAAGTAAAAAATGCATTGCAAAGACAACAACGCGCTGGCGCGAATCTGAAAGGCAAAAGAAAAACACTAGTATTCGAATTAGTACTAAGTATCTTTGAAAACAATTGGAGTAGCAGATCGTATTTAAATTAGAAAACAGAAATGTAAAAGGAATATATAATTTGCAAATTATTGTTGTAAATTATCAAACAACTAATACACTAACTATACTTTGCACAAAAATTAAGGGAGCAAGAAAAAAATCCAAATTTTTGGGGGATTTTCAACAGGCTGTAACTTATACAAAAATGGTCGTACAGCAAAAAAAAACAAGTTGTAGCTCTAAGTGTTTAGTTTTCGGATCTGAGTTTGAAATATTTTTTTATAAGTTACACCCTGTTGAAAATGGCCAAAAAAAAAAATTCTTGCTCCCTTAATTTTTGTGAGAAGTGTATGTTCATAACCAGAGATATACTGACCTTTAAATATATTTCTTAATTACAAACACCTAGATAGTTATTCTGGGATACGATACCTGACCATTACAATTCAGGATATCTGCTAATTATAATGTAGCCTATCTTTACCATGCTATTAACGTATCAGGCGAAAAATATATTTTATGAATGAAAATATATGACGCAGGCCAATATACCTTTTCATTACTGGCAAGTGACATTTTATAGTAATTTATCCAAGAATATTTATTGAAGTGAAACTTGTTTAGCACCATTGTGATTTTAACATTCTATGAAAAGAAAAAGCGACACTAAAAGAAAGAACAAGGTACTAGGGCGACAGAGAAAGAAAGGACGATTCGCTAAACCTATTAATACGCAATATTTCTCCGAGCACAAAAAAGTATTAGGGCAACAGAATAGGCAAGGAGTTTTTCAAAAAGTTAGATCATCGATATGTGCAAGAATTCTCAGAAGTAAGAAAAGTATAATAATATTGTGTCATCAATTCAGTGAATTTAAAGAGTCGATTCCGACTGTACATTTGACAAAAACTGGTTTTGCATTTAAATATAAAATATTTATGTAACTTAGTAAAAATATAAAAATAATTATCCTTTCTGAAGTTTCACTTCTGCCATGTGTGAATTGCATACACACACTTTTTTGCTTGATACGTATTAACACAATAGTAGAATGCTACATTATAGTAAGCAGATTACAGATACCTTTATTCTTGAAAAATATATAGACAAATACCTAATAAAAATAATAAATATGTAATGTAGCAATGTGCCTCCGTAAACTGGTATTCCTCGAATGAATGTGTAAAGAAACAGCTTTGTACATATAAGAAATTTATTATTTCACATGAATCCGTTGGTTTGTCATATCAATACATTCATGTAAGATTTTTTTACATTGACGCGTAGAATATTTTATGTACAGGATATTAATAAAATTATTGATGATATTTTTGTTTTACTCCTAGTATTATAAGGGCAGTATTGACTAGAAGTAAAATTATTTGCTTTAATTTTTATAATTTTAAACGTAAGATATTTTATAAGTAACCTTATATTTACTTATTGTAATTATAAAGTATTCGAATGAATAAAAATATGATTACAATGTGGGAATATACTCATGTCTACCAGATATTCATTGACCTAATTCAGATACTTAAATATAAAACGGAACGAAGACAAACTGACTGCTTAACCTATCGCCGAATGAAATATATTTTAATTAAATATTTGCTGATTTTAAACATCATTATAAAGTAATAAGATGCACAGATGTACCATTTAAATAAGTCACATTGACTACTTTTGCATTCTTCGAATTATGTAACCTATCATTGAATAAACACGACTGAAAAAGCCAATAAATTATACAAATCCATATTTGGATACTGTACCTCTATAAATGTAGAATACAAAATTAAGAGCTATCTGAAAATAAGAGCTATTTTTAGTGTCCTTCAGGAAACGTTCTGAGAGTGGCCAAATGTAATATGGGCGTGTTCAATGCGTGAGTCATTTAAACAAAATGTTTTTTAATAGTCTGGCAGTAATTTTACATCGATGTAACTTATTTAAATGGTACTACAATAAAATTAACTTACATATATGGACATATAGCTAAATATATAAATTCGCTCAGTTTAGCTAGGTTGTAAATATGTGAACTTAATATCAATTACTTTAGTAGTATGAATATACTAAGGAACACATTGGCAACTAGGATATCAAGCAACAAATTGTCATACAAGTTATTATGAATTGAATAGAAAAAAAACTAAGTAATATATTATGATATTCAGGAACTAAATGGCAATCAGATAATAATGAAATTATCTGATATAATAGTCGCAACGACAAAGCACAAGAAATTCAGTTCAAAATAACATCTGACAAAGCACAACTTTCATGATATATTTACTGTCTTCATAATAAAAGACACAGGAAACGAAATTATCAGTTTCTGTTGTAGTTTGACATTCATTAAAAATCCTATATTTCCAATACCTTTCTTTTTATAACAGGCTATTTAACGTAAACATTAATTATTATGTTAAAAAAATCACTTTAATGAAACATACATTTTTATATCTATTTAACCTTATGTATCACCAATAACATTAATGTACACACTGGTACATTTACTAACTCATTTATTTACTTCTGGAGACTCATAGAACACTCCTGTAATACCTAGCTCAGACCTAGGTCCTAGCGAAGGCCTGTGCCACGTCATTGGCCAGGAGAGAAGCGATAGCCATGTTGGAGCAGTTAGCCACCACGCGACAACAATCCTCTTCTACCCTCACTGATATGAGCACTAGGTCTTGTGAGGACATCATCCGGCCTGCAAATCTGGAATTTTGAGATATATATGTCACCGTAAAATTGTAAATACCGTTACATTACAATCTATCTCGCGAGATTGTGAACTGTCGATAGATTGTGAACCGTAACATACTGCTTACAATTTAACGCATTATTTTTCAGTAGATTGTAATCTATCGAAGTGAAACTGTTAAATCACAATCTTAAAATTGTCAAATCTAGGTTAAGTGTTAAAAATGAGTGAAGTACCGCATTGAGTTACCGCAAAGAAACAATCGTTAGGTTAGGTAAGGTTAGTTTATTTTCATTTTAAATAAAATTAAGTCAATATGAACTCAAGTAATTAAAATGAAGTCAATTGACAATCTTCCGTTTATTTATAATATCTCTAGTGAAATTATAATATCACGGCTTTGACAATATACCGGTAACATATACAATATACATACATAAACGTCACGTCAGTATCCCATAGAGGTAGGCAGAGACTATGCGATAGTAAATAATGCGTGTGTAAAAATCGCTGGTGACGATATTGGAATCCGTCAGAACAGTAACCTCTATACACTGCGATTAAGAATCCGTCAAAGTGACCCGTGAAAGTAATGTATTACCGTTTAAAGTTGATTCTATATACTCATATCCGGGTACAATCAGGCCGGCATTATTGTGTCGACCGGCAAGAAATGCCAATTTGTAAAAACTTAGCTTGAGCTACTAAGGTCGCTGCACTGTTGTAATTTCTAATTTTTTTGGATTTGTTGGTAAAAAGTGTACCTGAGAAAATCTCCTGTGGAAGTAATAGCTGCGACGTTGGCGGTCTCGAACACTTTCCTGCACATAGTCTGTTCGTCGTCCAACTTGGCTGCTTTTTTATCGCACTGGAAGAAAAATAAAAAATACTTTGATATGCGGCGAAATGCTGTGATGTAACAGCATTTATATTTTTTTAATCTGCTTTTATTTTTTGTCACACGTAATTTACTTTTGTATCAGCCGATGACCACTGAACACAATTAAATGTTGGTACGGAACTGTTTACTGTTGATTGTTACTTTAACGGTGAAGAAAAATATCGTGAGAAAACCTGCATACCGTAGCGATTTTAAAGAATTTCTACGTTATGTAAGCGGTTGACGGTGGTCGCGGGTCCAAATCCCAGGGCACACCTCTGACTTTTCGGAGTCATGTGTGTATTGATAGCTAGTCGATCAACACGCACTTTAACGGCCAAGGAAAAAATCCTGAGGAAACCTGCATACCATAGCGGTTTGCAATATTTTCTGTGGTATGTAAAGTCCCCCAACCCGCACTAGGCCAGCGTGGTCGACTATATGGCCTAACCACACTCAATCGATTCTCTCCATTGTAGAGTAGGCCCGTGCCCAGCAGTGGGACGTATATGGGCTGATACAGTACAGTACGGAACTGTTATACATAGATACACTGGCATTTTAACATATTTTAAATATCCATATTACACGGTCTCTACGACAGTATATTAGCATTTTTCTATTAAGATTACTTCTGCTTTATACGTGTGTTTAAGGGCCTCGTTCACCATCTTCAAGTAAACCGTTGATTACTTACTTTTTGATTAACGTTATTTGACAAGCAAATGTGCAGAGTATCTTCCGTCGATTTCACAAGTGAAAATAAAGTAAAGTGCTGGTTAAGTGAATGACATAAGAGATGGAACATATCATTCGTTCAATATTGCGTCAAATGTTCCTCGCCCTACAAGTGTCAACGTGTTTTTTTCTTAAAAATTAAAAAAGGAGGTTGAGATTTTAACCTTATTATAACCATTAAGTAAATACTCTAATCGGCAGACGATGCAGCTAGTAAGTTACTTATTAATGTAATCATAGGATTAGTATTACTGGAGCATGGTGAAATCGACACATGATGTTACGGATGACTTTAACTGATGACTAGCCTAATCAACGATTTACTTGAAGATGGTGAACGAGGCCCTAAGACTAATATGACATACCTCGGTCATCCCCCGTAGTTTCTTGTGTTCGATGTCCCACCGCGCCTCGGACATAGTGACGGCGCGCATTAACTCGCCCACTGGTGGGGTTATTGATACCGACACTTCGCCTGCGCAAAACAAAATACAGAATGACCTCAGCGGTAAAACAGTTTAGTTTGAAAACTATTACGTTGTTATACAACAACCATCCTCATCAAATAATAATTGATAAGATAATTTTTCACTACAAATGCATTACTATATGACAGCATAAATAGGTGTATGTTGCTTTTATAGATTTAAATCCATTTTATGTAGGTTTTCAAATTTAAAATGACCATTAAATCCTGGATACACATTTTTCATCATAACTATCTTGAACTACAAAAATTCCACTACTAAAAATAAGCACATTGATATCTTTAAAAAAATATTCTAATCTTTGGACACTCAAATATTTTTAGTTTTAACCATCAATTTGCTAGAGGGCAGCACTGTACTTACATAACAAAATCTACCAGAAGCAATACCATCACTACCATTCAAGTATAATATATACTCACCTAAAGAGCTGGTGATGGTGAACTCGACAGGTTGTATGGAGTCCGCGAAGTCCACGCCCAGCGTCACGCACGCGCTCGCGCCCGGCGACAGCAGCGACACCGGACTGAAGTCGTGGATAGACCGGGAACCTGTTAGAGTCTGCCAACAAATATGCAGTGATTCTAGTCATAAACAATTCTATCTATACATACATAAAATCACGCCTTTATCCCAGAAGGGGTAGACAGAGGCGCCACCAGGACACCCACATTTCGCCTTGTATTTTCCGTCCCATGATGTGATGGGGTTAGCCTATCGCCATATCGAGCACAAATTCCTGACTCCGGGCTGACAATGAATAGAAAAACCCAATATCACTATGCCCGACCCGGGACTCGACCCCGAAAGCTCAGCTTTGTAGTCAGGACAGTAGTACGTAACTATTGGGTGTATTTAACATACCTTCTTATTCAACCTGATGCCCTGCACGTCATTTCCGCTGCAGTTAGTGAACACTATCTCGACGGCGCACATGCGGTGTGAGTAGAGATGTGGCGCGCGGCTCCAGCGCCGCGACCCCGCCAGTCCGCCGCTCACCACGCGGGATACAAGCTCCGTGTGGATGGACGGGGATAGCGACGGACCCACGGGGGTGATGCTGTCCACTACACTCACAATCCAAAATAATCAGGAAGAAAAACTTACATACATACATAAACTCACGCCTTTTTCACAGAAAGGGTAGGCAGAGGTGTTACCAGGACACTCACATTCGCCTTGTATGTTCCGTTCTACGATGTGATAGGGGGCGAGCCTATCGCCATATCGGGCACAAATTCTTGACTCCGGGCTGACAATGAATAGAAAAATCCAATATCACTTTGCTCGACCCGGGATTCGAACCCGAGATCTCAGCTTTGCAATCGTACCGTAGTACAACTACAACTAGGTAATAGTACCTATGAAAAAACATATATTTTTTTTACTGCAATTAAGCCTCATACATTATGGTCAAGTCACTTTTAACCAAGTTTACTTCATACTACAAAAAACGAAATAAACAAGTTTAGACAAAACATCACTACCAGAGGTAAGAAAGCATAGAAGACACTTACCATCGCCAATCCCAGCACTGGGCGGCACTGTCGGAGGTGACAGGAACCCCCCACAGGTGGGCGTCATGGTGGGCAAAGTGCTGGCCACCTCGTCCAGCTCTAACAGTAGTTCTAGATTGGATTTCTCGTTCTTCTTCTGTTCTGCTTCTTGCTTAGGCTCCGGTTTGTCGTTTGGTACCTGGTCGTAGATGAATATTACATCATCTATGCATTTATAGCTCACATAATAGGTCCTATTAGTGACAACATTGGGTTCGATCCCCGCACCGAAACAAATGTTTGTGACGCCCATAAATGTTTGACTCGAGACTGGGTGTTTGTGAGACCGGAAAGTCTCTAGTAGTTTCCGATACCCACGACACAAGACTCGATCTTAGTGTGGGATCAGGACTATGTGACTGTTGGGTGTATTTATTTAAATGTAATAATTATTTGATTCGTGGTGCTTTACAGCTGGCTTCTCTGGCTGTAAGTAAGTCTTTATGCGAGGTTATTTACCTCTTTAGTTCATTGTTTTGTCACCCACTTTATTAGGGAGGGAAGTGGACAATAATTTATTTCCAACTCCTATTAATTTATTGTAATTGATTTCGTTGTGGGTTAAAGAAAAGTTGAGACATTCCCGGAGACTCGCTGAGCTTCAAAGCTCAGTGTCATTAAAATGCGTGCCACTGTTAAGCCTGACTTACAGGAGGTGCAGTGGCGGGTGTGAGGGTGGGACAGTCTCCATCTGTGCTTTGTATGATTGTACAGAGTAATAAAATTGGCTTTGTTCAATTTTGACAATACAGTGAGTTGAGATAAAAGACCACCAGTGATCGAACCTGACACAACATATTAAGTATGCAAACAAATCTTGTTATAATTCTTCTCAGCATGGTATAGTTTTCTTTGTCTTTCATAAAAATATATTAGAAAAGAAATAAAAATAAATGTACAAAAAAATGACCCTTTATGTATACACCACTGCCAAAAAAAGAACGTGTAATTTTACAGTTCACATATGTATGTAAGATCTTAAAAACCGAGTGTGATAAATAAAAAAACATTTAAATTTATTTAGAGTTACCAAAACTACAAAGTTACTAAAACTGCGGCCCGCAACGGGCTGATGATGATGACTAACGGACAAAATTAATAATAAAAGGATCGATCCGGAAAATAGACCAATCAGAACACACCAAATGTGAGCGTGTCGACAATACCTTGAGCCCATTGGTCTATTTTCACGATCGATCTTTAGATAGACATCAAGATCGCTTATTAATCTCGGCCATAAAACTACAACTAGCGGACTACATACTACAAATAACGAACACACCTTGTTATCCGTGGAGTTGTTGGGTGAAGACTCTTCTTCGCTATCATCAGAGCCTTCTTGCGTCTCGCTCTCTGAAGAAGAAGAGGCGCTGTCCGACTCACTGTCAGAAGTTCCCGACTGAGATGATCTGGTGCTGACAATAAATTGATATTATTGTATATTTTTGTGCTGGTAAATTGATATTTTTTGTGGGTGGTGAATAACCTTTATTACATGAAAGGATGAAAACAGCGTTACAAGTCGGAAATGCTAGAAGATGCCAGATAAAATAATTATATCTGCGTGTAAGAAAATGTTATTAAATGCATAAATAAAATCGAAAGAATTGCTTTATTTTTAGTATTAAATACAATAAACCTACAGTCTAATTGACTCATCTATACATATAATAAAAATGTAAATGGTCGATGTCTGTACATGGAAGATATTTAAGAAATTTCAACGGGGGGTCTTTATAACATCAACAGAATACAAAACAATTTTTTTTAGAATTTTTGTCTGTCTGTCTGTATGTTTGCTTGCGCATCACGCAAAAACTACTGCACCAAACGAGATGCGGTTTTCACAGTTGTATTGCTGCAGGTTCAACTTAAAAACTGGTATATGTTGCATTTGCATACAGAGTGTTTCTTTTTGTTTGCTTGCACATTACTCATAAACTACCGCACCAAATGAGATGCGGTTTTCACAGGTATATTGCTGCAAGTTCAACTTAAAAACTGGTATATGTTGCATTGGCATACAGGGTGTTTCTTTTTGTTTGCTTGCACATTACTCAAAAACTACCATACGAAATGAGATGCAGTTTTCACAGTAATAATTTGAAAACTGGTATATATTTTATTTATAGACAGGCTGTTTCTTTTTATTTACTTGCGCATAACGCAAAAACTACAAGACGAAATGAGATGCGGTTTCACAGTTATACATATAGGTAAAAGTCCAACTTAAAAACTGGTAAATGTCTTATATAAATACAGGGTGTTTCTTTGTATTATGGAAGATAAATGAGAAAACTAATATTCCCCATATTAACACTGGATTAACACTTAGGCTACATTTTATCCAGATAAATTAAGTGTTCCCGTGGGATGAGGACGGAAATCCGATATATTTGTTACTTTTTATACACAAAGGGATGCGATGGGCATGGATTACATACCTTGAGTGAGAATGAGATAGGACGGGCGGAATATAACGGGACGGGACGGGACGGTATGAGAAATACCAAATAAAGTTAATCACGCTGACGAAGTTTGCGGGCAAAAGCTAGTAATAAATAAAAATGTGGAGAACTAATCTCTTTTTAGCTAGAGCAACTACTGGACATATTGAGACTCAACATCTTATGTCTTAGGATTGTGAGCGTGGAATGCAAAGCATTGCTTTGCAATTCATGGTGTTGTTTGGTTTTGCGCCTGTCCATGAGCGGTCATATCGCTTACCATCAGGCGAATTGCATGCTAGTTTCGCCATTCATCGGAAAAAAAACTAATGCACAAGATTTGTCTACTCTATTTTAAACCTAAATATTTTCAATTGGTTATCATACCTGTAGTTATTAATTTCCTTTGCCGGTTTCTCTGGTTTCTTCTTATCATCTTGACTCTCTTCACTATAACATAAAACGCACATATACTTTAATAGATACAAAAAAATATACAACCAAAAAAACAATATCGTAATGTACATATAAGAGCAGACATATCCTCAAATTCTTCCATATATTCCAGGTGGGTGGCCAACTTATAAAATCTCAGGTTAGATAAACCTTTGCTCTTGGATGAAATGCATGAATAACATACTCTTCGGAAGAGTCCTCGGAGCTGGTGGCGCCTGATGATGAAGACGCTGAGGACCCGGAGCCACTGCTGTCCGGCTCCGAGTAGAAACTCTTGTCTTTCTGCAAACACATCATAATATATGTTACTTTTCTAAAATAGGTTTGGAGATGCAATATATCTTGTAAAGAGGAAATCTTATGATGCTCTTCTCTCAGTCTATATGTGGAAGCGAAAAGTTTTATTAATATATTCAATAAACAAATTATCCACAAAGTTGCATTAAATTGTTGAATATTTAATTCGTTTGCTAAAGTTCTGACTTCAGTATAGCTTTTCCTCTCATAAGCAGGTAAAATGGTCTCGAGTCTATTTTTATTGTCTTTAAGAAGTCACAGAAAATTTAATTTTTTTGGGGGAGGCTTATGTTCAGCAGTGAACTTCCTGCGGCTGAAGAGAGAGTGAGTGAGGGAAAGAGAGAGGGAGCGGTGTTAGTAGTTGAGTTCCTATAGCTTCAGAGAGACATATAGATATGATAGTGACCGGCTGGTCCGGCTGTGGTCTCCTCGTGCTGGCGGTGTAGTCGGTGTCGCGAGGTTCCCGCAGCTCGGGCGCCACGGCGGCGCGCGGCGCGGCGGGCAGCGGCCGGTACCCCGCCGCCGTCGTGCCCAGGTACTGCGACAGAGTACCCACGGTGTACTTGCCGCGCTCTGCGGGGAGACAGGAGGTCATAGATAGCAACCAAAACCAGGTATTGCATATTAACTTACGACCGCAATTAATAGAAGATCTTGATCTTTGTACAGATCCGTCCCGAAAATAGACCAATCAGGTTAAAGATTCATCGACACGCCCCCATGTAACTTGACCTGATTGGTTGATTTTTTGACCCTATTTTTAGATTAACATTAGAATCCCTCATTAGACTCATCAAGCCTTCCTATTTGTTTTCAGCCTTAACCAATGTAGTATTAAGACTACAAACCTTTAAAACTACTCTCAACAGTAGGCTGCGGCTTGTGCGGGCAGAACACCTGCGCAGCATGTAGCGGCAGGATACGCCCCTCCCCCTCTACGAAGCGGCGTAGCAGCCGCGCGCGGTCGCGCACGTCGTAGCTCACGTCGTAGCGCGCGAGGGACAGCACGTAGCGACAGACGGGGATAGTATCGGGTTGCACGATTGATACTTTTACTGCTAGAGATAGTACTTGTAGTTTTACTAGCTCCTCCTGTATATACAAAAATACTCTTTTTTAGTACAAATAGAGGGACTACAATGCAGTTGAGGGTCCACCGGCAAACATTTTAAAATTACATTTTCACATTCAAGCGAAAATTCAACCCGAACGAAATAATTTGGCTTTATACAGTATAACAGAGCAGCGGTGAGGCGTTTATACAGGGTGCAATAAGAGTGCGTTCCAATTAATTTTCATCACATTTTCTCGCGATAATTTGAATGGCATTGTGTTTGAACTCTGAAATCACTAACACTACTCGGCTTTGTTTTATATCGTACTCTTTTACATCTTGTATAACTCGATTCTTATCGGCTTCCGTTTCTATTATAAGTGTATCGAACAATATTTATTCATATCCGGACACTGGCTCTCCTAGAAAATTTCACTCCTCGCCCCAGTAATACAGTAAAATCACAAGTTGATTTACTGTGACAGCCTTCTTGGCGCAGTTGGTTTAGACGCCAGTTATGAAAAGAGACGCCACGGGTTCGAGTTCGCACCGAGAAAAATAATTGTGTGATCCACAGGCATTTGTCTCGGGTCTGGGTGTTTGTGAGACCGAAAAGCCTCGTAGTTTCTGATAGCCATGAAACAAGCCTCGATGGGGTGAGCAGTATGTGAGTGTGCGTACCTGGTCGGCGAAGTGCTTGGCCATGTGCGCGAGGATGTGCGCGGCGCGCGGGTGCGTGGCGCCGTGCTCCGCCACCAGCCACACGGCCGCCGCGCGCGCGTTGCCCACCAGCCTGACATGTACATCTTGTATGTGCAAACTATTACAGGGAATATACTACACACATACATATAGACGTGTAGGAACTATCTGGTATTATGCCGATAAAAAAAACAGATAAGCTTCTTCTTTCCGGTCGCAACACCTTTCCAAATGATGGTATGTAGCAAATTGCATTACCCTCAAATCATATGTATTGATTTTTTTTACTAACAGCAAGCTTGCAAACATTGCTTACTACATCAAAATTACAGCAACGGACGATTATCTTTCGTTACTCATCCCAATCTTACTGGATCATTTAAATACTTTTGTACACTTGCAAGACAATTTACTTAGCAATAAATATAATCCCCTCCAAGCTGAGTATCCACAGCTGGTATAGGATTATAACAAATTGAACTCGAAAACCTACAGTGCAACCTTCACATCTTATTTAAAATAACCCAAATGATTGTATTTTAAATAGTTAGTGATACCGGCGTGCCTCAACGGCGTAGTTGCATTACGATACGTTTACAAAGCTGAGGTCTCGGGTTCGAGACCCGTGTCGGGCAAAGTGATATTGGATTTTTCTATTCATTATCAGCCCGGAGTCAGGAATTTGTGCCCGATATGGCGATAGGTTCGCCCCCTATCACATCGTGGGAAGGAATATACAAGGCGAAATGTGGGTGTCCTGGTGGCGCCTTTGCCTACCCCTTCGGGGATAAAGGCGTGAGTTTATGTATGTATGTATGTAGTGATACCGGTCAGATCGCAGCAGCTTGGCGGCGCGCGCCACCACGGCCCGGGCGGACGCGGCGCCGCCCCCCACCACGCGCTTCACCACCACCACCGCCTCGCACACCACCCACTCTGCAACCACCACATTATTAAAACGTTACACATTTCAATTTATAGACACCATTTTGAAACTGGTAGCACTTGCTAAAATTGCGTTTTTGAATTTAGAACATAACAAATGCCGCCATTTGACAGACAGACATTTCATTTTGACAGCCTCCGTGGCGCAGTTGGTTAGACGCCGGCCTGTGAAACGAGAGGCCGCGGGTTCGATCCCCGCACCGAAACAAATATTTGTGTGATCCACAGGTATTTGTTTCGGGTCTGGGTGTTTGTTAGACCGAAAAGTCTCTCGTAGTTTCTGATACTCACGACACAAGACTCGATCTTAGTGTGGGGTCAGGACTATGTATGTGACTGTTGGGTGTATTTATTTATTTATTTATTTTGAAATTCGTATTAACGAGTGAAGTGGCGGTTTTAAAATTTGGAATTTGCGTTTTGGTAGTGTCAATGATGATTCAGCCACGTTTTGGCAGTGTGTCAATGATGATTCGGCCATCGTCTTTACTTATAATTGACCTATAACTGAAACGATTGATAACTTACTATGTACACTACATTCTTGCAAATAAATTAATTGAATTTGAATTATGCAGTACGACGTAAAACTGTAAGCCGATGCATTCCGCAACATACATTTTACAATAATGTTGCGAAATTTATATTATAGGTTTAAATAGGAAAAAACCTGGAATCATATTAAAAAGGGTGACGAACTGATCCGCCAATCAAAAAGGTCCTATAAACCCTTGGTTTCTTAATATAGTAACCAATTATCTATTCTATATTATGAGCTATATTATGCATTGTATAGTAAGGAAGCCTTTCGTATTTACAATCAGATCCCAGTGTTATATTAACAGTTCTCTTCGACCAGCGGATCAACCCACCTCCCAAAAACCTACCCCCACCCCAAAAAACCGGATGTACACACACCACGCGAACAGTGCACGGTGGTCAGTACCCGGGCGGATACGAATCCTACCAGCCACCTTTGTCCTCACCGTCCTTGCCGGATAGCAGATGCAGGAGACCATTGAGGCATATTTCAGTTTCCTGCGGGATGTTGACTGCCAGGCGACCAATGGCGTGGATGGTAGCGGCTGCGAAGGCTCTATCACTAGAGGCGACGTATGTCTGAAACTCCCGGAGTACTGATACGGCGCTGGTCTCCGTGGCCAGGTTCGTCAGGATCTCCAATTTGAGCAGTTTGATGTGGGTCGGGTCTGAGTTGCGCACGAAGAACGATTTCAGGAACGGTTCGAAGATTGACTGTGGATAAAAAATATCGGATAACTTGGATACAAGAAATTTCTTAATATAATATGTTGGTTAGATCCAGATAATTTTCGGTTAAAGTTACGGTCATTTACTTCATGTTGAAATAAACTAATTTTCCGGATGACAGTCCGCCCCGTGACCACGAAAGCTGTAAAGTAATCGAATCGTCGAGAAATTTAAATACATGTAAAAATTAAACCATATCGCGATAAAATCCGTAAAACTAGTTTTATTTCAATATGTAACATTTGCGTAAATCTAAGTAACCAGTTATTTCATTATTTATTTAATGATTGATAACAATATGTTATTTGCACATTGAGAGATTTTACCAAATGAGACACCGTGAACAAAATGCCCGTAAAAAGACGAGATGTACCGTACCGCTATTGTCTATCTCTTTTACTGTAAACTCCTACCCTCTCGATCTACGGACTCCTACCCTCTCGATCTAAGGGTATTTCGCGGACCTGGTATCTATAACCCTTCTAGTATACATATCAGTTCTACAATTCGATGTTTTTTTGGTGAAACTCACCCGTTTGGTGCAAGTGAGCGACGCTATGGAGTTGAGCACGACGCTTTGAACCTCAATCGGCGCTCTCAAGAGACGCACCATCGCCTTCGCAACCGGAGGCAATTCTTGGACTGAAATAGTAATACTTGGCTAAATTTCTGTATTCTAAACACTGGGTAATGTTATACTGGTTAATGAAGGCAAATATTTAGCTCTTTAGTTTGTTCAAACTAGTCTTAGCTAAAGAATAAGTCTATTTCATTCACGTGTCATAAAAAAAACATCGTAAACAGCCTCGCTGTTGAGTTCCTTTCGATTTGATTAATAACCATTCCTTTATAACTCCTTTCTTTATTTAAACTTCACAGATCGGCACCAAATGTACAAATATTTAGGTGTTTTATTTGCGAAAGTGATTATTTACAATAATTAGGCTATGAAACTGTTCTATTCTTTTTAGCACAATCAAGGAAATACAATACACTTGATTACAAATGTGCAGTATAGATTATTCCATCGACGAGTTGTATAGATATCAGAGTCAAAACCTCCATTCGAAACGCGATATACTTGCCTGTGCAAATACGACATTTTCCGCCGTCATTTTTTTAATTGTATGCGGACGGACACGACCATCCTACCATATAGATTTTAGAAAAACCTGCGACAAGTATTAAGGACTCACCAGGTCCACAATGATAGAACAGCTGGGCTACAGCCATGACAACCCCAGAGTTGCGGCTCTGCAGCAGCGGCTTGGCAGCTCGCAGGAGCAGCCTGTGATCAGGGTCCAGGCTTGGTGACGACGCCGGCTTGCGAGGACTGCCGGCAGAGCTTTCAGACTCGTAGAACGGCTTGTCCGTGTCTGAGTCGCTTGAGTACGTCTGGGGGGAGGGGGAGAACGAAAAAAAAAAACATTATAAAGTTAGGATTTTAAATACACTAGAATGGGAAAACTAGAAAATTAGAGAATTGGAAGGTTGTTTTGAATATAAGTTAAAGTACGAATAGTGGAGGAAGGAATTTAGACAATTTTGATATTGGTAGTTCTAATAAGATGTTCTAGTTTTTATAAGGTATGGTTTTACGTGCGCAATTACGTACGTGCGTGCATCTACGTACTGTTGCCGGCACTAATAAATAAAGGACTCGTATCTTCGCCAATGTAGTTTTTCTTTTTTTGGAGTTAGATCTAAGTTATAATCTTGTATTATTCACTATTTTTACTATAGATTTAAAAAAAAAATATCTGCCTGATAACGCGTCATATTCCGTGAAAATATTCCTTAAATCTAGTTGCTAAATAAAAACAATTGACAATCCAAGTCGTAAATATCGATGCGAATCTTAAAGTTCTCCACAACCAGTAGAAATTGATACCAATAAGAACTTACCTCACTGTTGGGATCAGGGAAGCAGGACTTGGCATACACTGTAAGAACATTTAGTAGAGCCAACTGACCCCACTCGTCCACATCGGCTAGCAAAGAGCATAACTTCCTGCAAACAAAATATATATAGAATAGCAAATAGAAATATTATCATTTAACTCTTGTCATTTGACAGTCAATACTCTATCTGGCAGGGCCGCACTGTAGCAATAATGGGTAATTTGATAACTCTTACCACCAATGCATGAAGAGTGTGTTATAAGTTCAATGGGTGTATCTGTATGTCTGTCTGGTATTTAAATCTTAAACAAATGCACTTATTTTGATATAGTTTTATTTTTATAAAAGGTTTCTTGATTGAGAGTGTTTTTATTGCTGCAAAATTTAAGATTGATCAGAGTTCAATTAGAAAATAATTCCAGTTACCTGTAACTCCTATGTATAAGGCTCATGCGATCACCACATACTTCAGAGAATGCCATCGCTGCTGAGCCAACCACCAATGGAGCCTTGTCTGATAATAACTTGTCTATTATTGACACCAGTTCTTCCTTCTGATCGGGGTCTAAGCTATATAGTGGATAAGAAAAAGACATTTATTTTTCTTACTCTTTAAAAAAAATGGCCGGATTCTCATTAACAAGATAAGATACAATTTCGTAATTACTATATTATTTTAAAGAAAAATAACAGAATTCGCATAGACTCAAAATTATATAGTGACATAAAACGAAATTGGATCAAAATGTAAATATCTACACTGTAAATCATTTAAAAAAATTATGATGGCAACCAACCTGTACAACTTAGGAATGGCATGTGCAGCAGTCTTCCTCACATAAGGGCTCATGTCACTGGCGGAGTCTCTGATGGCCAGCATCACAATGGGGACTATCATGGGCACTCGGATCGATGACAGGACTCGGAGGGCACTCGCTCTTATTAACTGGTTTGGATCCTGGTGATAAAATTTAATTTATGATTACACTTGGTCCCTTTCTAAAACTGATTATGGTTAATATTATGAGCATATTATCATTGCACTGAAATAATTTTTACGGATTTTATCGCAGATTTATTTTACTTTTTTAAATTCCCAACGTTTCGATTACTTTACAGCTTTCGTGGTCACGGGACTCGACTCGACCATAAAAATTAGTTTTATTTCAATGTCTAACATTCGCGTATATCTAAGAAACCTTCATATTATCGATAACTTATCCAAAGAAAGTCCATTGCTGATATAGTCCTCCCTCAATAATTTTGATGGAAAACGAATGAAAGTTTTACATATCTGGCAGCTTAAAAACTTACGTAAACCAGCATTAGAGCAGACCGGCATAATTTTGTTTAGTAAGAAACCAATTTACAGGATAGTGTTCAATTGGTCAGCTATTCATTACCCATCAGGTGCTACACAAGCACTTTCACTGTATCTTCTCATCCTCTGTCCTTCCCCCTTCGCTCCCAATTTAATGGGTTGACAACACATCAATAAATGTGGATTCAGAATTGTGGATGTTCATGAGCGGCACTGATCACTTTTTCTTTTTTTTATTGCATTTAATGGCGAGACGAGCGTGGCGTCCGCCTGCTGGTAAACGATACGACCGCTCATGGACAGTAGCAAAACCAAACAACACCATGATTTACAAAGCAATGCTTGGCATTGCCCTGCGCTCGCCATCCTGAGACATAAGATGTTAAGTCTCAATATGTCCAGTAGTTACACTGGCTACCCTGCCATCAAGTGCCCTGTTTGCTCAATTGCCAGAACTATGCAAAAAAAAGATGCCCATTACAAATAGACCATCTTTTCAATTTATAGAAATAAAATATTAATAAATAAATACCTTAAGTGCTCTCTGGAAGGTGCTGATAGACAACAAAGCCAGGTCTTGCTGTTCCTCTGCATATCTCACCAGATACACATACACAAGCTTCTTAACTTCTATGTTCTTTGATACAACATTCTTAACTACCGCTGGAAACCTATGAAATGAGAATAGTGCCTTGAAATTTGTTTTTAAAGTTGAATAATTTCAATCTGAAATTGATGTATTTTTATGTTATTAATAATAATGATACTAACTTTCATTAGTAAATAAAAAAATAATGAAAAAATGCTTGCTGTAACTACAATACATGATACATATACATAAGTTAAATGAATATATGGCAACCACTGTTCTACAATTTAATAATTTTACTTAAGCTTTGTTGATATTCTCATGTAAGTGACTTATTTTTTGTGTTTATCAGAATAAATCTCTTAAATCCATAATCACTTACAAATCTGAAGCATCTCTTCCTTTGGCAATCATTCCGATTATCCTCTTCATAGCCTCCAACTTAAGGGTGTCTTTGGAGCCATCCAGCATCAGTTTCAGATCTTCATTTCTGTTACAAAAAAGGTTCATTTAATTGGATAAGTAATATAATGATGGGCTTATATAGGCTGGAAATGGTGTAAACATATTCTCAAAGAGTAAATCTAAAAATGAAGAAATATATCTTGATTCATCCCGTATTTCATCTAGCTTGTCAAGATATTGCCTGGGGTTTTGGTATATAAACTATAAATCAAAATAACAAGCAATTCATACATCATATTGTGGTTAATTAAAAACATATAATTATTTGATTTGGCGAGATTGATAGGAGCAAAATACTTTTGGCCTACTTGAACAATTGGACAAACGAAATTTCACTATTTACCCAAAGAAAACTTTATCTGTTGTGACTATTAGCTATTTATTGATATTTTAATAGAAAGACTCTAATATTTACTCGAATAATCTTTTAATTCAAGCATAATTTATCCAGATCTCAGGTCGAAACCTGGTAGCTATCACTATTACAATTACTTGCCCCATGTACCTTTAATTCTAGCAAATCTACACATCCTAATATAAACCGAGCTAAATTTATCGATGTTCTATATATTTTCTAACACTTTCTTATTAGAAATCACGTACATTTCTACTTACTTTTTATAATCAGGTTGGAAGAACGCCCCAGAAGCTGGATCACTAGCGGCGTATTCCACCTCGCCGGTGACCACTTTATCATTATTATAAGACGTTGTACTCGTCATTTTGATTCAATTCAAACTACACGTTCAATTAACTACTATTTTTAGTTAAAATTGTTTTAAAAATTAACACAAACGCATCCTCTCTGTTGACGTTGGACAACAAAACGAAAAACGTCAAAGTCATCGTAATTGCGTTTTGTTTCTTCTTGTCAATTAAATATGAAGACGCAAAAAACCGTTGACAAAATATTTTTGATGACAAAAAAAACTAAGCATATTTTGCTACTGCAAAAAAAAAGAAACGTGTATACTGTATAATACAATAATATAATTATAATATAATTGTGCAAGGATTTACCGGTGGTGGATCTCGCATGTCTATTTCTCTCGCTAAACAGCAGTGTAAATGCACTGTTGTGTTCCTTTTTACAGAAGATTGTAGCCAAAGTAACTATTGGTTATAATGAGATTTAAAATCTTACGTCTCAGGATGGCGAGCGCATTGGAATACCAAGTTTTGCTTTGAAATTATTGGTGTTGTTTGTTTTGCTATTGTCCATGAGCGAGCGTATCGCTTACCATCAGGCGAATGGCATACTCGTCTCGCTAATCATTGCAATAAAAAAAAAATATATATTTTGAACTACCTCGGTAGAGCAGTTGTACTGTGATATGATTTCAAAGCTAAGGTCTCGAGTTCGAATCCCGAGTCGGACAAAGTGATATTGGATTTTTCTATTCATTATCAGCCCGGAGTTAGGAATATATGACCGATATGGCTATAGAATCGTCCGCTATCACTTCGTCGAACGGAAAATACAAGGCGAAAAGTGAGTGTCCTGGTTGCACCTCTGCTTACCCCTTCTGGTAAAAAGGCGTGAGTTTATGTATGTGTATGTATTTATATTTTGCCTGACTATGATTGACTAGTTATAATCTTCTCTCCGTATTGTATCAGCCGATAATCGCCCACTAGTGACTACTGAATCGAAATTTTTCGTGCAAATCTACAAATGAGAGTTGCATAGTGAGGGGTTCGGCCATGGTCAATCACGCTGGCCTATTGCAGGTTGGCGGACATCTCATACATATTATAGAATTTTTCTTAAGAATTCTGTAGTAAACAGGTATCTTCACGATGTTTAACTTTACCGTCAGAATACGTGGTAAGTAACTAACACACTCATAACTCCTTTAAATAAGAGATATGTCCAGAGATATGAACCCGCGACCACCGTCTCGGTAGCCGTAACTTTACTATCAAACAGTTCACTATGCACATAACATAGCGGGGTCATATGGTTTCCACACGAGGCAAAGTGTGCGCCTCGGTGCCCTGGTGCACCATAGAAAGTGAGGGAGGGCGCCGTGACACAAATCTCTATCTCTCAATTTTACTTTTTGTGCCTAGCTAGTAGCTAGTATAATTATTGTAACTATCTATTTCGTCCAGCTAGATACATTACAGCCAAAACAAAGTAGTATGTTCACCACATACACAAAAAGATTGGGAACCCCTGATCTACGCCATATCTATTAATATCTATTAACTACACGTGCATAGGTTCAGATAGTTCGGTTCGTTCCGCGAAGAGGACTAGATAATGCTGCATTTGATCCAGTACAATGAAAGGGAAAAGTATCTACCGATGCGAATTAAAAGATTTTTATTTCCTGATTTACCTTGTTTGAACTACAAGATAGTTCATTTGCCATGTAAACTATGGAACCTGTTCGAACATGAATTTAATTGTCGATGTGAGGACTAAAAACATTCGATTATTTAAGGAAATTGTTTGTATAACAGACTGTTGTTTGTGTGCCTTTTTTCCATAATGGTGGGCAGAGGTGCTACAAAGATACCCACGTTTCGCTTTGTGTCCGTTCCACGATATGATAGGGGGCGAGCCTATTGCCCTATCAGCATCAGGAATTCTTTACGAATGATAAATCATGTATGTTGAGGTTATCTCAGGACAGAAAGCAAAATCATTTAATTTTGTTACAAATAAAGAGTTAATTATAAACCTGACAACATTCAATAATAATGAAACCTTTGTATTGGATTTTAAATTGAATAAATCATTTTCTATAAAATTTGTTACTTATTGACTGAAGTCACAAAAGTGGTCTGGCAAAGTAATAAGCCCGTACTGTCAAATATATCAAATTAATACATGCATAGGTACATAAACATCACGCCTTTTTCCCAGAAGGGGTATGCAGAAGTGCTTCGAGGACACTCACATTTCGCCTTACGTGTTTTGTCTCATATTGTGACAGGGGGCGAGCCTATCGCCATATCGGGCATCAATTCCTGATTCCGGGCTGAATGGCTAGAAAAATCCAATATCACTTTGCCCGACCCGGGATTCGAACCATAATATCATCTCAGATACATTTGTCATTTCCTAATCCGCGAAGCCGTTCCGTCCTGTGTAAATGGAGAAGCTAAGTGCTACCTCGAACATGTGTTTACAAGGCTGAACGAGACCGCAGTACTAATCCAATATTTGCTAAGCAACGGGGACGTATTTGGAAAATATTTGTGGCTATGACTACTAATAATTTTCTTTATGGTACGTGAGCTAGCAACGTCTGGAAAACAAGCATTTTAGGTAGGCCAGTTTTTAGATATGCTATCTCTCTCACTCTCCCGGACGTCATACAGGCTATCTGGCTGGCGGTAGTGGTTGCGTTCGTCAGTGCGCAGCCTACCTATACAGGTAAAATATCGAATTTTAAAATCATTTTAAGAAGCTTTTTGCCTTTATTATTATTTTTATTGAACTTTTTGCAACATGAATCTATTATTGCCAGATATTTCTATTGTTGTTTAAACTATGCCAGACGCTAATTTTGAATTAAAAAAATATTATTTTTCAAAGTATTTCAGTATGGCTGTAATTTTTATATGATGTTATTTAAGTATCTAAAAACCTAAATTTAATTTGCCAGACATTAATTCGATTGTTAAACCTTCAGCCAGACCGACCTAAAAGTGAAAAGTGATGTGGTATAATTTTGCTTGATCTAGGAATAGTTGTCGAATAAATTACATAGAACTAATTAAAAACTATTGAATTAATGTGTGGATTAATATAGTATCAAAATAACTATTTATCGTTGTACAAAATAAGATAATAATCAATCTCAAGGATGAAAATAACCAAAAATTATATTTTTCAATCCATAATTTTATCACAAAAAAAACGGAGGCATCTTGATAATTATCATCATCATCATCATCTTCAGCACTGTAGTCATTTTTATTGTCATCGTCGTCTTTTGAAATGTCATCGTCTTGTAATAAGTTATTATCTGTAAAAGAATGAAACATTTTATAATCTATCGGCAAATAAATTTATTAGTATTTTATTTTTAATTTTTACCTTTAATGATAATGTCGGCAACTAATGATGGCAATTGCTCTCCAACAAACCAGATAAAATCATATTTATGGTCCAGCCGGAAACTTGAGGTGATAGAGATGTTGGTTGTTGTAAATGATCATTTCTCCAAAACTTTGTAACGTAACGAACTCGTAGTAAATGCTGATAAAATTCAGCTTTGCATGGTGGTAGGCTTGATGGATCAAAATTACGATTTTGTTTTTTCAAAATTATCATCTGATTTGGTAGACCGATATGTGTTTGAAAACAGATGACACCGAAGTTCATTGACGTTCCATGAATCCCGAGCTCCGTAAATATGACAAATTAACTTTTCTAAGATCTTAAATGTCTCATCCAGCAATTCTTCATCATCTGTTATAATATTTTGACAGGCTAATTGATACTCTTCTGATTGTTCTAACAGTTTAAAGATCGAAGTTTGCCTTTCCGGAAAAAAACCTGGTGTGTAGTCGCATCCAGTGAGTGCATAAAAGCACGTTAGAACTTTCGATAAAGAATTCTCTAGAATTTCGTGTACTTGATGACGCTTATAAATCGCTCATAATTCCCCACGCCCAAATTTACCCAGATTTTAGTGATGCATTCAAATGCTCCATGTTACCAAGAAGTATTATTAAAATATCTGTGTCTGAGCAGCGTATCACAACTTCGCCATCGACATTTATTTGACAAATGTGATATATTATTATTTGAGAATCGGCTTCTTCTTGTTCTTCGCAAGACAGTACATCTTCAACAGTTTTAATAACCTTATTACTTTCAACCCGGTATGAAAAGCACTTGTTAATTGCATTAGAAGTGTCAATTTCTTGGATATTAACTTCTGTATGTGAATTCTGAGACGTATTATCTGGCAGGGTTTCGCTAACATCTACTGCAGTATTTGATAACGAAGTTGAACTAGATGTGCTGGGAAGATCTACTGTTGACGAGAAATTAATTTCAGATAAATTACGATATTTTGTCATTAGAGCTGTAAAACTGCTGTAACAATTTCTGTGATATCCATCAGTGTCATAACTTGCTCCGGTAACTGTACACTATTATACCGGGTATATCAAGACTGCGACCGAAAACGAAGCCAGGTTGTAGTTTTAGTGGCTCCAAACACGATGCAAATAAAAATTTCGCCAAAACAGTGATAGATATTTTTTTATATATTTTTTAAAATCATCGTGTTTTGGTGGAAAATACCTATTTTTGCGAAAATGCTAATTTAAACCCTTATGTACCATTGCGTGTTTAAAAATAAAGAGGTCTACATCTTTATTTTAGGAAAATTATGTTTTTATCACCCAAATACGACGATTAGTAAAAAATTACAAAAAAAAGTTGACGATATTTTTTGCGAAATTTTTACTTGCATTGTGTCTGAAGTCACTAATACTACCACCTGGCTTCGTTTTCGGTCGCGGTCTTGATATACCCTGTATTTCAGTTTAAAATTTACACGTATTTGCAGAACTTCTTTACACTTTTTTAATGTATCTTCAACAAAAGTTATTATTTTTCCATTTCTGTCTTTACAAAAACCACATTTTAATTTTTCGCTAGCCATTGTAATACAATTTTGTTATACACATTAAAAATAACACGTGATTGTCTGTACTCTTTCAACATGCCCAATCACTTTTCACTTTTAGATCGGTCTGGCTGAAGGTTTAACAATCGAATTAATGTCTGGCAAATTAAATTTAGGTTTTTAGATACTTAAATAACATCATATAAAAATTACAGCCATACTGAAACGTCGCTGCCTGTGAAACGTGAGGTTGCGGGTTCGATCCCCGCACCGAAACAAATATTTGTGTGATCCACAGGTATTTGTTTCGGGTCTGGGTGTTTGTGAGACCGAAAAGTCTCTCGTAGCTTCTGATACCCACGACACAAGACTCGATCTTAGTGTGGGGTCAGGACTATGTATGTGACTGTTGGGTGTATTTATTATTATTATTTATTATTATTATTACTGAAATACTTTGAAAAATAATATTTTTTTAATTCAAAATTAGCGTCTGGCACAGTTTAAACAACAATAGAAATATCTGGCAATAATAGATTCATGTTGCAAAAAGTTCAATAAAAATAATAATAAAGGAAAAAAGCTTCTTAAAATGATTTTAAAATTCGATATTTTACCTGTATAGGTAGGCTGCGCACTGACGAACGCAACCACTACCGCCAGCCAGATAGCCTGTATGACGTCCGGGAGAGTGAGAGAGATAGCATATCTAAAAACTGGCCTACCTGAAATTCTCTCTCAAAAACGTTGCTACCTCTTAGACTGGGTAAAAATTACAGGTAGCTAGCTGCGGTGAAAGTTACCTTAATATGGACGCACATTGTACTTACAATCGACGGTAGATAAAATCGGCTGCCACCAATCTATGCACTATTTAGACGACAATGTTCTTATGATCAAGTGCGTGGTGGCCTGTTGGTAAACGGACCAGAGGCGGCAGCCAACATGTTGACGGTGGTCGCGGGTCCAAATCCCAGGGCACACCTCTGACTTTTCGGAGTCATGTGTGATAGCTAGTTAATCAACACGCACTTTAACGGCGAAGGAAAACATCCTGAGAAAACCTGCATACCATAGCGGTTTGCAATAATTTCTGTGGTATGTAAAGTCCGCCAACCCGCACTAGGGTAGCGTGTTGGGCTGTATGGCATAACCCCTCTCAACCGTACTCTCGATTGTAGAGGAGGCCCGTGCCCTGCAGTGGGACGTATATGGGCTGATACAGTACAGTGCAGTACAGTACTTATGATCATGTAGAGCGCAGTCACTTTGCCAAGCCACAAAGTCATGACAACTTACATGAAACCTCAATTTGTTTGGAAAAATGTTGGGCCCCTTTCAAAGTTCTAAATACGGATGCGTATCAAGTCGTGGTGACTTTGTTCTCGAAAGGATTAATAATACCAAGATCTATGCTGTTAAATGGAAAGCTGTCTTTTTTGTAGGCAACGGAATTTACTTTGCGCAAAATAACGTTTAAAATCCTTTGACTCGGCATTCTTGTGATTTTGCCGTATATTGTATTGAAATTTATGAATAGAACTAAATGTGGTAGTGCCAGGCTATTGTCAGTACTGACTCAGAAAGAATGAGTAGGCTCATCCGAGGCGGTACCACTCTCACAGGAGATCGAGGTAAAGTGACAGCTTTGTTGTCGCGATTCGTTCGGTGAGTGAGATTGTCGGATGTCCAATACATCTTTCCTCTTCCCATGCTTATTCCTTCCCACTCCCCTCCCGATTTGATGGGCCGGCAACACATCTATGATCCAAACATTGTGGATGTTCATGGTCGGCAGTGTTCACTTATCATCGGGATACCTGTTTGCTTGTTTGCCGGACCTAATGTATAATAATTTAAATTTTGTTTCTTAAATTCTCAATACATTTTAAGCGTTACTTAAAACGTTAATTGTTTTTTTTTTTCGAAGATTTAACAGACCTTTTTATTGTTCCATTGTTTCTTGATACTACATAAATATTGATTAATGAAGAAAAATGCGAAAACACAATTTTCTATTCATGTTTTCGTCTGGCAGTATACGTGTAATATATAACATCTCAGCCTTCTAAAGATTAGTAACTCTTAATATTTTTTCTTACTACATCAATTCCACGCTATCTATTTGTTGAAACTTCATTCAATTATTTCCAACGAACTAACCTGTTGAAACTTTTTAACAGGCAGAATGATGTGAAGTGTATTATATAATAGTGCCTCTTCTCGGAATTATTGTACCTAATTTATTATTTTCCCATTGCCCGTACGGTTTTTGCTCTATTTTTTGTCAATTACCTTGTATTCATGTAATTTGTAGATTTGTACGTAATAAGCATGTAAAATGTTTGTTTATCAGTCTTTCATGTCATAACTGAATCGGTCTTGGGAAATTGATCATAATGTCCTAAGTGCAGGTAACCAAGATCAGACGCTACCTACATGTTCACGGGGGTCGCGGGTTTAAATCCCAGGGCACACTTTTCACTTTTCGGAGTCACGTGTGTATTGATAGTAAATCACCACGCATTATAACGGCGAAAGAAAACATCGTGAGGAAACCTGTATACCATAGCGATTTGTAAGAATGTCTATGGTATGTAAAGTCCACCAACACGCACTGAGCCAGCGTGGTTGACTATATGGCCTAACCCCTCTCAATCGTACGCTTGGTTGTAGAGGAGGCCCATGCCCTGCAGTGGGACGTATATGGGCTGATTCAGCACAGTACAGCATTGTCAGAAGCATTGAAAACGATTTAGAAAGAAAGAAAGAAAATACTTTTATTGTTGCAAGAACAGTCGATACGAAATAAGACGTGATTTAAACATTTTAGCTATTTTCTATCTATGAAAATAAGAGTTCCCGAGGGATCGTTACTTGTAGAGGCGAAAGAAGTTTTTCTGTTACCTTTTTTAAATAATTCGCTGAACCAATTCTAATGACATATGTACAGAAATATCTTAGGACCTTAAGATGCACTTACTCTTCATTACATAAAATTGTATTCCTCATAAGAGGAAGATGGGGGACGGGGGGGGGGGATAAGGTTATAAAGGAAATAATTTGTCAGTTTTATTTAAAACCTAGTGTCAATAAATATAAAGTGGGCTGATGTTATTGAACCCCGCTAATTATTATATTTTTGTGTCACAACACTCACCTTTGCCTTTTCATGATAATGAATCAAACATATCAATGTGTCTGAGTTGAAAAGGTCATTGTTATCTACATACAGGGTATATCAAGACCTCGACCGAAAACGAAGCCAGGTGGTAGTTTTAGAAGTTACAAACACGACGCAAATAAAAATTTCGCCAAAATAGTGACAGATATTTTTTTAGATTTTTTTAAGAATCATCGTGTTTGGGTAGTATATACCTAGTTTTTGCGAAAATACTAATTTAAACCCTTACGTACCATTGCGTGTTTAAAAATAAAGAGGTGTACATAATTATTTTAGGGAAACTATGTACATATAACCCGAATACGACGATAAGTAAAAAAATACAAAAAAAAAAGTTGTCGATTTTCTTTGCGAAATTTTTACTTGCATTGTGTCTGAAGTAACTAATACTACCACCTGGCTTCGTTTTCGGTCGCGGTCTTGATATACCCTGTATAATATTATATTATTATTGTAATAATATAATGTCTGGCTTTTCTGAACCTATCTCAAGAATACTTGAAGTGCGTAAGTAATTTAATTCTCTGTATTTCTAAAGGTCATTGCTTACGGCCATAGTCTTTCCAAAGATTTATCTATGACTGATCCTGTCCTTTTTTCTGCCTAGTTAATATTAAATATAAACCGGGTATATCAAGACTGCGACCGAAAACGAAACCAGGATGTAGTATTGGTGGCTCCAGACACAATGCAATTAAAAATTTTAACAAAATAATCGTCAATTCTTTTTGTAAATTTTTACTTTTCGTCGTATTTGGATGATAAATACATAGTTTTCCTAAAATAATGATGTACACCTTTTTATTTTTAAAGACGCAAAGGTATGTAAGGGTTTAAATGACCATTTTCCCAAAACACGAACATTTTTTAAAAATTGCCAAAAAAAGACAGTCGCTTATTTTGCGAAATTTTTAGTTGTATTGTGTCTGTAACCACTAAAACCACCACCTTACTTCGTTTTCGGTCGCAGTCGTGATATACTCGGTATATGGCAAGTATATGTCAATCTTTTACCCTGTGCAGTGCAGTTTAGTCTCTTGTTCAGTTTAGTCTGTTCAATGCCTTCTGAAAAACACAACAATATTACACTTACAATGAAAATTCGAAAGCGTTAAATACATTTATCTAACAGTCCCCAGAACCGCACCAATCCTTTGTGGAAAATTCATTATCCCGGCGAAAATTATAATCTTTAAGCTTTTCATTCACTGCCACTTGCCGCGTGGCAAGGAGATAAGACACTATTATTAATCTGAAGTTTATTACACTTATTATATCTTTACACTTTTAATACAAATTCAATTTGCACGCTGCTTATGCGTATGATGACGATAATAATAATTATAAATCTGAAGTTTATATGTTTGAATACACTTATAATATCAATTTAATTTGCGTGCTGCTTATGCATATACTTGTACTCATGATTGTATACTACCGAAAGAGATAAGCAGAGGTGGTAATGTCGTGAACATTTCGCTGAAAAATATTTTCGTCCGATGATGGAATGGGGCCCAACCAAATGCACCGGAAACAAAATTCAGTTGCAGGCAACTCGCGTGAGACCTTACTAACTGATATTATATTCAAAGTAAATTATCCAGCTAAACCAAGAGCCAGAAGCGATAGAATCCGACTTGAAATATTATTTCTTTCCTTATTTGTATGGGTGTTTGTGAGACCGAAAAGTCTCTCGTAGTTCCTGATACCTACAATACAAGACTTGATATTAGTGTGGGGTCAGGACTATGTATGTGACTGTTGAGTGTATTTATTTTTGTGATACCAATGTCCATCAAAAATCCGATTCAAAGCGATAGCTTTGCGGTCGTGTTTCCTCAAGTGAGTGAGATTGTCGAAGGCGTTACCTTTATACTTTTCACCCCTTATCTTCCTCCATACTTATTTTATCTTCTCTTGCTATTTTAGGAGATATGCAATGCATTAAGTCAGCTATTTACCTACATATTTCCTGAATGCAATAAATAAATCGTACTTTCAAACGTATATTCATATATCGTTTAATATCATAACTAAGTGGGTCAATGTTAAGTGCATTTTATAAAGTAGCGAATCGCAGAACACAGCTTACTAAAAGCAGATTAATATTTTCGTATTTATTTTTCTTTGATGGTGCGTCCGCAGAGAAATGCTTTAAACAAACAAAGTTTATGTCAACTGCGTTCTCTTTGTAGATAAGACGGAGTTGCTACTAATGTAGCTTTGATAACCTCCGTGGCGCAGTTGGTTAGACGCCGCCTGTGAAACGAGAGGCCGCGGGTTCGATCTCCGCACCGAAACAAATATTTGTGTGAACCACAGGTATTTGTTTCCGGTCTGGGTGTTTGTGAGGCCGAAAAGTCTCTCGTAGTTTCTGATACCCAGGATACATAACTCGATCTTAGTGTGGGGTCAGGACTATGTATGTGACTGTTGGGTGTATCTATTTATTTATTCGAATCTTAAATCATGCCAAGTTCTTCAATTCGTATTCAAGGTAGTAGTTATTCGGAATATGATTAGATATATTCGTATAAATATGCAAATATAATTACAACCCAGTCGGTCCTTAACTTTTGCTCAGAACTATCGCACTTCTATAACTCGTACTGACTAGTTCAAAGCTTGATTTGCATACACCAGACATTAAATTTAATAGACACAAACATAAGCTCGCGTCTGTGTCCCAGAAGGAGTAGGTGCCACTAGGACACCCACATTTCACCTCGTATGTTCCGTCCCACGATGTGATAGGGGGCGACCTTATCGCCATATCGCCCACTAATTCCTAACTCCGGGCCGATAATTAATAGAAAAATCCAATATCACTTTGCCCGACTTGGGATTCGAACCCGGGACCTCAGCTTTGTAATCGTACCGTAGTACGACTACGTCACCGAGGCAGTTAAGTTTAATATAGCAATCAAATATCAAACAGTCACATATATAGTCCTGATGCCACTAAGATTCAAGTCTTGGGTCGTTGGTATCAGAAACTACAAGAGACTTATTTGTGTTTTCCACAGATATTTGCTCATAGTGGGAAGGGAACCCACGATCTCTCGTACAGTAAGCTCTTAACCAACTGAGCCAATGAGGCTGTCTTGATAGTTCGCTATCGCCTTATACTCAGAGTCAAAAAATTTTTAAGATGGTTTCTAAAGTTTGTATATACGAAATTTCAAATCATGCATAAGAGCCCTTGAACATTTTGAAGTTTTTTAATTTTATTTATTCAGACCAAGCTCTTGTTATGCGAGCACTCTTAACTGACTTTTATGAGTTAGTCCTATAACTTTTACTATTTTTTTTTACGTAGACTAATATACATGTACAGTTTAATACAATAACCGTCAAAGTGACTCAGGCAATTGTATTATTTGTACAACCAATAATAAAAAATAATTTCAAATTCAATCTAGTTTACCGCAATTAAATTAGATATATTAGATTATTATTAGATATTCTTTAGGCCTATAATTAGAGCTTTTATCCTGATCAAATGTGATTCTTCTTCTTCTTTTAATTAAAGAATGGCTCCCCCGTGGTAATCAAATGTGATTAATAGAGTTCAAAATTCTTACATTGTGTTTTATGATATTCTAAAGCAGTTAACTCAAGCGATAATAATTAACTAAGAATATACTAACTATAAAGAGTTCAAATTTGAGTTAAGATTAAGTAACTACACACATACGCCGCCGAAATATGTTGGCGGCGAGCCGGCTTTGGAGTGTAGTGCGCTTTACACTTAACTTTACACTACCTTTAACATGGATATGTTCTAGATAATATAAAACCGTCAATTTAGTTAAGCAATCAAGTCCATAACAGAATTACGTAACCTAAACTATGTATATAATAGTTCGTTCTTTAACTTTAGCTATACGAGTATATTCTATTTGCTAGTGACACACGCGAAACATAACAAAAGGGATGAAAAATTTACATTCAAAAATAAATGTTGGGATTGAAATGAAACACGCGTCGCATCAATACAATCGGTTTTGCGAGGGGAGTGATATTTTTTTTATGTTGTGGACGTAGAGAATTTTTGGCTCCACCATTTTTAAATTTTTGTACTGTTTCCGCATATCCCATCAGCTCGATATTTTAATCTATTTTAACATAGTGTTGGCGTAAGATTGAAAAGAATAAGCTTGATTGAAACGTGTATAGCAAAGCAAGACTTGGCATTCCACTGCGCTCGCCATCCTTCGACATAAGATGTTAAGTCTCATTATGTCCAGTAGGGAGATAGTCTGGCTACAATTATGTTCGAGAGGGGTACGATTTAAGTATTTTAGAATATTGAAATCAACTATAATATTTCTAATACGACTCACAGATTACCGGCATTCACTACATAAATATAAACTCTAAATGAGCTGCTATAAGTTATTACCGTTACCGTTACCGTTCAGATTCTAGACTAAAATAGTTTAGTAAGGTCAAACAACAAACTACACTGGTAAATAACATTTCAAAATGCTATTTATGTTACGTCTGTCCTTATATAAATGATCTCCATAACTTGACGGTTCGTATCGAGGGCAGTATATGTAGTATATGCTATATATATGTCAAGTACAATCTCGGCTGCTTAGTTCGAAATGTGGTCATCTTGTACATCACGCGAGATAACCCGTAAACGCATCATCAATCATCGATTATGTGGGTGTTGGAGGGGAAATATGGGCTGCCAGAGTAGGAAATATATTCCAGGACGATTCCAGCGAATTCTGGGATATGCATAAGTACAAAAATCAAAATCAAAATATTCCTCATTAAAATAGTCTTTAATAAGATCTAGGAATCGTTAATTACTGCTACCACCGCTTCGGAACGTGTGAAGAAGAAACGGCGCAAGACACTCCATCAGCAACAGGAGCTGTCTTTTTTTGTTTCTTTTTCTATCCTTTCTTTTTTATTTTTTTTAAATCCATTTATAATAACAATGGTTCATGTCATTTAAATGTCACAATAGTGTCGGTCTGTACAATCTATAATTTAAACTAACATATAAATATGACGAATTTGTTTGTTTGATCGCACTAATCGCAGTAATTGCTCATACAAACTGAAAAATTATTTTATTGTTGAATAGTCAATTTATCGAGGACGGCTGTAGAGTACTTTTGTGCCAGAAAATCTATAGCGGAACAATTATCCGGAAAAATATTCACGGCCAAAACTGCGAGCAATATTAGCTGTTATTAATATCATATTATGCCAAATCATTCTGATCTAAATATAAATATTTCGTAAAAATTAGACAAGTGTAGATAAATAAATAAATAAATACACCCAACAGTCACATACATAGTCCTGACCCCACACTAAGATCGAGTCTTGTGTCGTGGGTATCAGAAGCTACGAGAGACTTTTCGGTCTCACAAACACCCAGACCCGAAACAAATACCTGTGGATCACACAAATATTTGTTTCGTGCGGGGATCGAACCCGCGGCCTCTCGTTTCACAGGCGGCGTCTAACCAACTGCGCCACGGAGGCTGAAACTGAGATAGATCAAAGGCTGAGGATTTTAGAAAGGTATTCAATTACAACACAAAAATCCGCCGTATGTAGGACTTCAATATATGAGAGTTATTGCACCAACATACCTACTAGTAATATTAGATTTCGCCGCGGAAATATGAAAATAACTCCGTCCTACACAAACAACCGAGAAATCGCGTCTGTGACGTGTTAGGATAATGGATAAGGTTTCGTGCTGAAGCTAAATTTATCATTTTTTTATTTACAAAAGCGGTAATGCGGCCTCATTGGTCTAGGGCCAACATGTCTAAATTGAGAGCAGCAAGGTGCAAGCGTCCAATCCCAACTCGATTTTAGATTTCAACGAAATAGAATTTAATTTACTGTCTCGATTGTATGTTGTACTACGGTACGATTATAAGACTGAGGTGTCGGGTTCGAATCCCGGGTGAGGCAGTGATATTGAATTTTTCTATTCATTATCAGCCCGGAGTCAGGAATTTATTTCCGATATGGCGATAGTTTTGCCCCCTATCACATCATGAGACGGAACGCATAAGGCGAAACGTGGGTGTCCTGATAGCACCTTTGCCTACCCCTTCGGGGAAAAAGGCACGAATTTATCAAATTATGTATGTATGGAATTTGATTTATTCTTGCTTTTTACTAGGTAACAAATATTTATATTTTATTATAAACTAAATACAGGCAGAAACATTAAAAACAGACGAGTTAAATAATATTTTTAGATCTAATTAGTTCTGCTGGCCAATGTTATGACGTCACACTGATTCTAAAAAACCAGTTACCCGTGTACATTTCCGAGATAAGTGGGCGGCTTCTTTATTTTTTCCGTTAGCGAATATAAATTGCTAACTTATGAGAACAAACATATCATTCACGTGAAATATTTTTTATTTACAAAATATTATGTTTTATTAAATATTATATTGTACAAAAAACTAATACTATATTAATATGAATTCATCTACAAATACATTATTCTGTTAATAAAATAACAAAGAAAACGCTTGTTTAATATTAAAATATGCTTTTTCATTATCTAAAGCCTTGATTACTTTCTCGTCAAATCTTGTCGTTGAAGCTCTGGTGTAATTACTAAGATTAATTTATCCATTATAGTTATCAACAGCGACGTATCATAATAGGTTGTTAAAGGGAATGTGTAGTCGATACGATTATAGATCATCTATCATGTATAGGCATGTGGCGAAATTTGGAACTAAAAATAAAAATTTAAAAATATATATTTAATGCATTGTTTGAGATATGTTTTCATAAAAAAATGTAATAAAAAAACAGAAATAAAATTAATCTTTATAAATTTTAAAATATCTAAATATGCCAACTATTTTTTTCCTTTTTTTACCACACCGTTAAAGCAAGCGATAATTTACTAAACATACGTAATTTCGAAAAATGATGTTTCCTGAGTTCGATTCAGTAGTTTCGCCTTCACTCAATTTTAGCACATATTTAAAATAACCACTAATTGTCTATAAATAAATACATACATACATAAACTCACAAAATACTGAATAGAGATCATACCTGACTTATAATAACTTGACCCATAGTGAATAGATAACGTGTATAACACATAGCCCTGGTCCAAGTTTGATATCAATGAACAATGGCCACTAATAACCTCAGGCTTAGTAGTTAGAATTATTAACGCAGTTCCTAGAAATCTCGCCGTGTCGTGGTAATCTGTGTATTTGCGGCTAACAGCTTTCCCTCGCGACTGTACTCGTGTGAATACAAATGAACGTGAATGTACCGCAGGGAGTCTCACAGCACCTGCGGCAATAAACGGCTATATCGAAATTGCTAATGGAAATGCAATGCTCTGGACAAAGAGAACGAACCGTGCCCGCTATTGACCATTGAGATCGAAATGTTGTATTCAGTTTCGGTCCCAACGGCTTCCATGTTGTATATTTTATTATCACTAGCTGCCTCGCGGACTCCGCACCGCCTAAATAGTAAATAAAATGTATAAACTCACAATCAAACATTTTAATTATCATTATGATAAATAAAAAAAGTAATAAATAAATAATATAAAAACTGCTTAAAAATAGTTACAAAGGACAAAAACAAAAGAATGACCTGTAGTGCAATAGGAAATGACTCAGTTTATACTAAATAAACAGCTTTTCAGTCAGCCCTGTCTCCTTATGGTGTTGTACGAGAGCTCCACAACACTGGTTCGCTTGACGACAAAACACAACCAATACACAATTGAAGTAAAACATAAGAAGAAATAAAGGCACATTTTGAATTCCATCACAAGAAACATAAACTATCAATCACAAATAAGCTATACAAACAGTGTAGAAACGAAACGGGTATAACTAGTTATAAGAACAAACAACAAAATAAACAAGGACGTGAATATGGAATTCTAATGTATGTGTATGTGTGTGTATACATGTCAGTGTAACTGTGTTATGTGTATGTGTGTGTTTTATTATATACGGGATGTTTTATAATTAGGGTTAAATTTATTGGAACAATTTACGCATTCAAAAAACAACAATCATAATATGTTTTTTAATTATAAATATTATGAGTAACACAACTTTCTCTTAAGTAGCTTTTTGAGATTGTTCATAGGAAAGTCTAAAATAAGAGGGTAACAATCTAAAGGAGAAGGCTGAAAACTTGGGGTTGTATATATTGATGCCAAATAAAAGAAAACACATACATACATACATACATAAACTCACGCCTTTATCCGAGAAGGAGTAGGCAGAGGCGCCACCAGGACACCCACATTTCGCCTTGTATGGTACGTTCCGTTCCATGATGTGATAGGGTCGAGCATATCGCCATATCGGGCACAAATTCCTGACTCCGGGCTAATAATGAATAGAAAAACTCAATATCACATTGCCCGACCCGGGATTCGAACCCGAGGCCTCAGGTTAGTAGTCGTACCGTAGTACAACTACGCCACCGAGGCAGTCATAAAAGAAATCACACAAAAAAATATTGTCAAATATACTTTACGACCTATTCTTATGCCTACATAAAAAAACATAAAAAAATCATAAAAATAAGTCGATCCGTTTCGGAGGAGTTTAAAAATGAACACACAACAACTGTGACACGAATTTTTTGTATAATAAGCTAGATTTGGATCTCATTTCGTTTTTAACTTTGGTCTCCTTTTTCAAAAGTTTCACCCTTCGCTCTGCTAGTTAATATTACTCTTTGATTTTACTTTAATACTGTGAACTTATATGTGTGCTCGACTCGAATAATTGTTGGAGAAATGTGAATTAGAGTCAAATATTTTGATGGTAACACGAAGCTACGAATTTCTTGTAATACTATTTCTATTTTTATCATTAAGTACGTCCCACTATTGAAGATGAATCCTCCCACAAAATCTGCGCTTGAGGCACAAAACAAAAAAAAATACATATCAAATGGAAATAAATATTATTATCACTAACATAATATTTAGTCTACGTCCTACGAAGCGTCGTAGCACCGAGATAACGCAGTTAGTAGCCGCTACGACCCCGCGTAGCACGCACGCACGTCTCCAGACGAGCGTGCTACGCGATGTAGACTTTCCGTTCGTAAACAAAACTTGATGCGTAAAAGTAATGTAAAATAATTCAATCAATTTAAAAATATTTAGTCAATTGTGAATCAAAAAAAGAAATTTAAAATAAAATGTTTAAATAAAAAAATCAAAGTGTGTTAAAAAATAACGTTATGTTTAAACTAATTTAAAGATTCTTGCAAAGGTTAATTAAAAATTAAATTAGTGAAACTTCAAACTAATTTCTAATAACCGACAAGTGAATGTTTAATGTGATTTCAAAACTAATAATCGAGCTAATTAATTAATAATGCTTTTAAAGTGATGTAAAAAATACCAAAATGGTGCTAAACGATTACGAGGACAGACAGACCACCTCGGAAATCGACCGCAAGTTTTGGGACTATTTCGACGCCGCAGTGACTCCAAGCTACAACCTGACTATCCCTGACGCCGTGCCTCGAGACCAGACGGCAGTGATCGTCACCTACTGGATCCTCCTCATCATAGGAGGCATAGGGAACGTGGCAGTGCTCATCACCCTGGCCACATCCAGACGCAGGAAGTCCAGGGTAGATCTGCTGATGACTCATCTTGCGATCGCTGATGTGTGTGTTACATGCGGAGTCATTCCTTTGGAGGTAATTGAGTTCGAGGCTTAACTTTATAATTGTCTAAAACTGTCATTACTATCCAATGTGGTAGACCAAAAGACCCATTTTTGAAGGCTTTTTTGGCATTATAATTTTTTCAAAATCATGACGCACTGAACCGACGAAATTTTTGAGATAAGGGCAGGTCGGATGCAAGTCTACAGGGCACAAATCTCCACGGCTAAGAAGTATATTAGTCCTAATCAATCAATCACCCAATTCTATTTGGTACACTTCACAGACCTTTGAAATAATTGTGCAAGTAAACAGCTGACCTAAAGTATGGTGTGGACTGTGCTGTTTCGATAATGGCAGTCTCTAACAAACTTCGCAGCTAACTCGATAAGATGTGATTACAAAGCAAAAAGCTCTGAGTTCAATCCAAGCTTGTTTCCGTGTTTAACAAAACTTTTGCTATTGGGTCTTAAATTCGAAAGATTTTACTTATTTAAACCATGTCATTAAAAAGGAGGTTCTATCAACATACAAACACATTATTTATTCGCCTGTATACCGGATGGAGGCCACGAAAATGTTGACTCAAGCGAGCTTTGTCGTTGCAATGTTAACGCACCGGACTAACATGTTTCGGCTCGTAAATTGGCTGGCTTTTAACGATGCAATATATTTCAAATTGACTACGAAATACTATTCAGCTTTTGGTATTAACTTTGTCTTTTTTTATGTTTAATATTAAATATAAGTTATGGAATTACTAGAAACCTAAGCTATTTTTATCCAAAGTTTTTCCAAGATAATAAAATAAAAGTGAACAAACACATATTATGGAAATATGTGATAAAATTAAAACGAAATATTTCTCATACAAAACAACATAAATAAATGAAAAGTGAAAGATATTTGGATTAAATTTTCCAATCGTGCGTCAAAAATATCTAGCCTATTGCTTTAATTTTTATATTCAAATAAATTTATTATGATGATTGAAAAAATAGCCCTTCGAGGCATTTGATAACAAGATAACGAAAAATTTATGCTCCATAGCGTAATACCCAGTTAAACTTATCTCAACATTCATCTTCGAATAATATAATTGAGTGCACACCGACAGTTTGTAAGCAATAAGCCAATTACACGATCCAATCAAACTTTGTAATACGTTTTCATTAAAATATACAACTGTTTTGTATTTTATATAATATTCGGGAATAGATCGAATTACGCTGGTTTTACTATGTGCAACCCTCGCATTAGTGACTTTTACATAATTTATAACTGATTTTTGCCCTACATACATACATTTAAACTCACGCCTCTTTCCCAGAAGGGGTAGGCAGAGGTTTTCCTGGTAGGAACCAGGACACCTACGTTTTATTATGTTCCGTCCCATGATGTGATAGGGGACGAGCCTATCGCCATATCGGGCACAAATTCCTGTTTCCGGGCAGATAATGAATAGAAAAATCCAATATCACTTTGCCCGACTCGGGATTCGAACCCGAGACCTCAGCGTCGTAACCATACCGTCGTACAACTACGCCACAGAGGCAGCTTATTGTCCCTCACTTACGGAAAAATTCTTCAAACCGCAAAGAAGAAGAGAAATGACGATCACATATTAGGCATCTCAAAATTATGGCGAGGGCAGAATTAAAGTCAATGTTACGGGCAAAGTTAGTCGATGGAACTCGGCCGTAGTCATCATTGCATTAAATAATTTTGACCATTACTTTAACTTGAACCGTGGTAGCGACATTTGTTTGAGATGCCAAATGTTTGGACAAAGCTAAAGTTATGAATGTTGATGCAACTGGGACTGAGTATTTTGAAGCCAACCTACGCAAACTAGAAGCACACAGTATCAGTCCAACAGCATTGAATTTTACTCTAGTCTTTACAACTGTATACATAGTTCATTTTCAATTTTCCGGTATTTCAGTAGTTTGGAACATACAATAATCCGGCATACACCGCCCGAGCGCAGCTAAAAACCTATCAGTTATTGCAATAATACTTATTTCCGCGTACGTGGCGCATTATACTTTGTGCATTGCTTTTAAGTAATTTTATTAATCATTCCTTTTTGTACAATCCAGTAATCGGAAATTTTGAATAAACCCCCATATTTTTAAAAGTTTTGTCTCGAGATGAAAAGCGCTGGTCGCTCGCAAACGCTTGTATTGCGTAGGATGTGCGATAATTGCCACTCTCTTTGATTTATCTCGATCCCACTAAGTGCATTACGTTTTCGAGAAAACGGTGAATGTTTATATCAACATTTAAAACATTTTTTATTGATATCCTGGAAATATCTTAAATTATTTAAACAATTTATAGCGATAAAAACTTATTGTAATGAGGCTTATTTGAAACATGTTTTATTTACTAAATCTGTCTGTATTTTCTGTTTATTTATAAATATACAATATTTAGTTCCTGGAAGTAAGTGCTTATTTTAATACCTACACCAAACCACCAAAGTAGACACTGACATACTGACAGCCTCCGTGGCGCAGTTGGTTTGACGCCGACTGTGAAACGAGAGGCCGCGGGTTCGATCCCCGCACCGGACCAAATATTTGTCTGAACCACAGGCATTTGTTTCGGGTCTGGGTGTTTGTGAGACCGAAAAGTCTCTCGTAGTTCCTGATACCCACGACACAAGACTCGATCTAAGTGTGGGGTCAGGGCTATGTATGTGACTGTTGGGTGTATTTATTTATTTTTATTTATTTATTTATTTAAACTACCCTGAGGTAACACCATTTGTCACAAAACACGTCGAAATCTGGCACTGTTCTGACCAGGATATTAACTGCTCTGTGCATACGACATAAGGGAGACAACGATATTATGTTGTTTCGAACAGGGTATTGTGTTCTTGGTTCCGGATTTACTTTGTATTTACCCCCTATGAGCTCAAACAAACCTATAGGTTACAAATGCATCTACAAATGCTTTACAAGGGAAAGAAACAATGTTAATTGCAAAGAAAATGGGTCAACTACGTACAATAAAATTTCAGTTTAAAATATCTGATTTGATGTTGTATTTTACGGACTTACCAACGATATTTTCCTTTATAGTTAAATGAAACATAATTACTTATGAACGGACCCATGACTCCAAAAGTGAATCAGATATTGAATTGCGGACATAAGTTTTAGAAGTCTGTTGTGTTAAATAAGCTTTTGCTAAATCTCTCAAACATTTTAATTCTACTATACAAAACATAAACGAAACATAGTCGCATTTTAATTAATTTGATAACGTGAGCATGCTGGCTTGCGCATCTCACCATTCGTCGCAATAAAATTAATAAAAGCCTGTGTGGTGCAGTTGGTTAGACGCAGTGTGTGTAGGAAGAGGCCGCGGGTTCGACCCCCGCACCGAGACAAAGGTATGTGTGAAGCACATTTTTTTGTGCCCGGGTGTTTGTCAGAGGCGAAGAGTCTTTCATAATTTTTGATACCTACTACACCTAAACTCATATCTTTATGTGGGGACTGAAATATGTATAATTTTTTATATATATGTTAGAGATTACACAAGTTTGATCCACGCAGGATGAATGCCATACGCATTGATGTTACTTATTTTATTGGAATTGCAACACAGTCCGACATGATTGAAGTCTTGTAAGTTATCGGTTGCCTATGGTAACGCTGAATGGTCTGTCAGTAGAGTCTGTGATCGGTTTAACAATATTTAATTGTTTCTATTGTAATCTTGCCCGGAACAGCGCCAAACGTGCGCACTGACTGATTAATAAGAATCATCATGTCGGACGGCAACTACGGCCATATAAATCGCAATCTGTATGATTCTCCGACAGCAGCGGTGGGATCGATCTCAAAATCATCCCTTGTGTCTGCCGCATTGCCTGCTACCCAAACTGAAGAATATTTACCGTCAGATCATGAGGCTCAGTAGTGCGGCCACGTACATTGGGCATTCTATCAACAAGACGACGCTGATGGATGGGCTAGATACTGACAGCTCTAACGATATCGAGATTTCTAGAATTACAGACGTCTAGACAAAGAACTACGGATGTGGAGAATACGCCAGAAAATATACGCTTACAATGGCGAATATTGATTAAGATGCAAAATCAGCAAAAGCAAGCGTTGATTCTGTCATTTAAAAGTCCATTGGCATTGAAAAGAAGATTGATAGATCAAATTGACGTTGAAAAAGATAATGCGCTTTCATCAACATGCAATTGGTGGAAGTAATTATTTAGAGGTATCATCTTGTTATAACGATTGGTAAAGTATTGAGGGGAGCCATGTGGTTTTTGCGGATAAATTGTCCAGGTACGACGTGAACATTCAAATAACTTTGTCGTACGAATTGTACCTAAAGGTTATGACACTTTTGGTAATATTTCTATTGTAGTCAAAACGTCAATAGTCCGAAATCTACTCCGCAGTCGTAGATGAACTGTCATGCCTGCGATAAGCTTGGACATAAGATTTGTCACGTATAGAAAATAGGCTAAGATACCATCAATTGCTTTAACAATGAGTTTTGGCTATCGCCAACAATCTTGCTTGCCAGTATGTTACAGATGATTCGTCAGTTCACATAGTGAGTCGCTGTCCTCACGGGTCTAGCGCCGCAGCATCGATATCTGTTGTAGAACGTGTTGACATATTATGTGTGGCCGAGCTGCTCCCCGAAACACTAAAACCCTTTATAATTGTTTTAAATTTGGTTTTACTTTGGCGCTGAGTATCCATCCCTTTGCAAAAGAGTCTGCCGCAAGTTAAGAGGTAAGCGAATTGATATTGTTTGGCCAGGTGCTTTTCTTGATGTGAATTGTCACACGCGTTGATGGTGAGGGAAAATATAGAGAGGAAACCAGCATACATTGCTGTCATGTGTTAAACAAATCAACGTACGCTGCCTGAGCATAGTGGTCTGTGGTCTAGCTCTTTTCAATCGAACTCTCGATTGTGGAGAAGTCCTATGCTAAACAGGGATACAATACTTACTGTGTAACTGTTATATTTGGTAGAAATTATTGATTCAAGCATCGAAATTGTATTTCACTTTTGGCTGGTAAAGAATCGTCGCAAAAATAAAATATTGGGTTGCGACATTTTGAATTATAGTTTTCAAATAAGCATGTCCGCACATTAGTTGTATCTGACAAGGTTGGCGTCTGTAAACACAAGTCATAACACATAGCACGTTTAATACTGTTACACAGATGAAACAATTTGTCCATAATTCATCAATTCTTATGGATCCAGCATTATAAATTGGCGTTCGGTAAATGCCTAATTGAATTAGCGAATAATTGCTACAAGACACGGCAGTAGACAGCTCATATCTTAACCAATGAACCAATGATATTTAAGCCACAGTATCTATACTAAGTTTCATGCAGATGCCAGTGCCAATGGCTATGGTGCTATTTTATTCTAACCTGTAAGAATGAAACTAAGGCCTATCGCATACTTTAGCAAAACTACGATGTTAGCAGAATCGTGTTGTGACATAAGCAAGCCACGTTGCAGCCAGGTCTGGAGTATGAGGGCTGGATCGAATGGTGTTTTGCCATTTTCTTATAGAAGGCCGGCGTGACGTGTAGAAATATTATTATTATTATTATGTGAGTGAGATGGTCGAAGGCCATTTTGCTAGTGGTAGGATTTTCATTCTGCCCGGATGGCTACGACAGTGAATAGTGGATAGATACCCATTATGGTTACTTACGTTAGCGTATCGAGACCATCCCGTGTATATCCGTGTGTAATTGGACCGGCATAGTTGTGTGGATCGGCGAAAGTGAAACATATAGTGCCAGTTGATATTCCATTTTGTCTACACCGCGCTTGCCATCGTGCGGGTTATGGTCACTTTGCTGTTGTAAAGTGTGAAAGTAAGTACCAACGACTTTTAAGGGATTTCTTGAATGAATAAAGTAGCGGTTACAAATTACAATAATCGATACATATGAATGAACTTTCTGTTGTAGAACGCTGTCGACTATCTTAATTGCCCGGAGTGTGGCCAGCCCGGCGCCGCGGACCCTGCACGGTACCTCCGCATTGCACCCTGTGTCGAGTAGCGCCGATGCCCAACGTGGCACCCCCGTAATCTCCGCTAAGGAGATTTTATAACTCCGTCACTAACAGTCGTGCCGTTATAAATAATAAAACTGGAACTCTTGCCATGGTAAAAGCAGTTGGTCACTTCAGACAATACTTTTGTGGCCGGACATTTACGATTATGACTAACTCTTTTGAATTCATCATTTTATAAGGTAGAATGGGTGGATTAATATTGATTATTGCGTTTTACACTTTCTTACTGGCCAAGGTAACTTAAAGTCTTAAACTGTACTATAAATTTAAGCTCGTTGATTCGCATGCGTGAACACGCAACATGAACATGTTCAGCACTTAATGGCGAATATAGACAGTCCGCGCATCATTTACTTTGGGAGTCTAGTCTTTAACAAAAAGAGCATAGTGTTGGTTAGTATGCAAACATTATCTGGAATTGTATGCTACATGGACCTAGTGCAGACTAGGACGAAATTTCGTGCTTTGCGGCGTTCTGGAGTTCTGGAATCAAGTAAAACAGTCTCCAAACCTTTGATTTTAACATTAATACATCCGTAACGAGCACATCCGCGGCAGCCTTGGTGTCCGCGATATGACAGATAAACTCCAAGAGTATCGCTTGAGATGGTAAGGTCATGTCCTGAGAAAGCCGCAGGAGTACGTCGGCAATGTGTGCCTGAGCCTCAACATTCCAGGACCTCGACCGAGGGATAGACCGAAGAAGCGCTGGCTTGATGTCGTCAAGGAAGATATGAGAGTCAATGGCCTTACTATTGAGGATACCGAAGACCGGGCGAAATGGAGGAGACTAAGCCGGAAGGCGGACCCTGGCACCGGCCGGGATAACGCCTAAGTAGAAGTAGAAGAAGAAGAATAATAGATGATATGTGTAGGCACATGCTGATTTCGTTGTACTGAATTTATAACTCCTGACAAAAATAGATGACAAGCAGAATTAATTATCTGGTAGATCAGGCCTCTAGCAAACTTAGTGACACAAAGATATTGAAGAGGTAATTGCCAATCCGTCAGGGAATACTAAGGAATGATGCAATTAGGATATACGAGTTAATACCAGGAATAAGATAAGAATAGGATGGACGAGCAGGCGACGAAAGATAAAAATCGTTATGACTAATAAAGCCACTGTTGTGTAAAAATGCCAATCATTGTTTGAATTTTAGTGATAATTCTGTAGTAATTCTGTGCTGAAAAATAATAATCTTATATTGAAAGCTTGTCGTGTGTGTGTTGGTGATTGATAAAATGTTGTATTGAAACTCACAGCTGCTATGCTTTATTGAAAGATGGATTGAAAGTATTATCACTTTGTCCTTGTGATCTGTTGAAAGCCATGACGCTTTGCAGGGTGGATTGAAAGCATGAGCGCTTTGTCCTTATGATCTGTTGAAAGCCATGACGCTTTGCAGGATGGATTGAAAGCATGAGCGCTTTGTCCTTGTGATCTGTTGAAAGCCTTCACGCTTTGCAGGGTGGATTGAAAGCATGAGCGCTTTGTCCTTGTGATCTGTTGAAAGCCATCACGCTTTGCAGGGTGGATTGAAAGCATGAGCGCTTTGTCCTTGTGATCTGTTGAAAGCCATCACGCTTTGCAGGGTGGATTGAAAGCATGAGCGCTTTGTCTTTGTGATCTGTTGAAAGCCATCACGCTTTGCAGGGTGGATTGAAAGCATGAGCGCTTTGTCCTAGTGATCGGTTGAAAGCCATCACGCTTTACAGGGTGGATTGAAAGCATGAGCGCTTTGTCCTTATGATCTGCTGAAAGCTATCACGCTTTGCAGGGTGGATTGAAAGCATGAGCGCTTTGTCCTTGTGATCTGTTGAAAGCCATCACGCTTTGCAGGGTGGATTGAAAGCATTAACGCTTTATCCTTGTGATTTGTTGAAAGCTACCACGCTTTGCAAGATAAATTGAAAGCATTAACGCTTTGTCCTTGTTGTCTGTTGAAAGCTACCACGCTTTGCAGTGAGATTGGGGTCTGATTTATTTTGACTGAAGGTCGATGCTGAAAGCTACGACGCTTTGCTAAACGTTAGAAGTCACGTGCTGAAAGCTGTTACGCTTTGCTTTGTGTGTGAGGTTGAAAGCTGTTTGTGTAAATACTATGCTTGGGTGCTATGCGCTGTTCCATCTAGCTTCGCTCTGATGTCAATAAGCAACGCGAGAGCGCGTTGAGGCGCAGAATGGCCGTGTTAGAGATTACACAAGTTTGATCCACGCAGGATGAATGCCATACGCATTGATGTTACTTATTTTATTGGAATTGCAACACAGTCCGACATGATTGAAGTCTTGTAAGTTATCGGTTGCCTATGGTAACGCTGAATGGTCTGTCAGTAGAGTCTGTGATCGGTTTAACAATATTTAATTGTTTCTATTGTAATCTTGCCCGGAACAGCGCCAAACGTGCACACTGACTGATTAATAAGAATCATCATGTCGGACGGCAACTACGGCCATATAAATCGCAATCTGTATGATTCTCCGACATATATTTTGTCTCAATCACTATAACTTACATACTTGTTTCTTAAATTTACGTGAATGTTACAAATTGAAATAAAACTATTTTTAAGAATTTTTCGCTGAATTGGTTTAATTTTTAAATTTTTTTACTACGCAACGTTTCGATTGCTTTACAGTTTTCATGGTCACGGGGCGGTCAGTGACAACACTATTATTTAAATAAAATACACAACAGTAATTAGCTTTGTCCGTTTATGAATAAGGGGTGTGAATAAAGTTTCATAAGGGTATTGTGACGGACGCGTCTAAAACTTTTTTGGGTCATCGGTCAACAAAATCCTTTCGACAAAGGCTCAAACTTATAAACACTGGTGATAGGGTCTTCGTATCCACTCGGATAATGAGCGGGTAAAGGACCGTACACATTGATTGAAAACTCATTGTAATAGCTGTCGATAGTATGTATTTAAATGTACGTATTTTGGACTCAGCCGGTGTATAGTGAAGGTAATATATTGACGACGTAGGGAGCAAAATGTGTATTTGCAAGGAACCACAGAGCCAAATAAAACCGTTTTTTATAATATTATCACGGACATAATCAATGTAAGCCCGCCAATGTGCCGACCTGCACTTAGCCAGAGAGTGGTGGACTATTATAATATGGCCTAACCCCCCAAAATCGTACACTCGATTGTAGAGAAGGCTCTTGCCCTGCAGTGGGACGTATATAGGCTGATACAGTACAGTATATAAACATCACGCCTTTTTATATACAGGGTATATCAAGACCGCGACTGAAAACGAAGCCAGGTGGTAGTTTTAGCGACTACAGACACAAAGCAACTAAAAATTTTGCAAAATAAGCGACGGATTTTTTTTTTCAATTTTTTAAAAACCATCGTTTTTGAGGGGTAAATACCTAGTTTTTGCAAAAATAGTAATTTAAACCCTTACGTACCATTATGTGTCTAAAAATTAAGCGATGTGCGTCATTAATTTAGAAAAACTATGTTTAATCACGCAAATACGACGATATGTAAGAAATAACAAAAAAAATTGACGTTTTTTTTTTGTAAAATTTTACTTGCATTGTGTTTGATATCACGAATACTACCCTGTATAAACTTAGTATATAAACGCCACGAAAAATAAATAAATAAATAATAAATACACCCAACAGTCACATACATAGTCCTGACCCCACACTAAGATCGAGTCTTGTGTCGTGGGTATCAGAAGCTACGAGAGACTTTTCGGTCTCACAAACACCCAGACCCGAAACAAATACCTGTGGATCACACAAATATTTGTTTCGGTGCGGGGATCGAACCCGCGGCCTCTCGTTTCACAGGCGGCGTCTAACCAACTGCGCCACGGAGGCTGTCAAAAAGGCGTGATGTTTATGTACTGTACAGTATCAGTATCTGGTAGCGACCAGAATACCCACTTTTCGCCTTGTGTCCCGTCCCACAATGTGATAGGAGGCGAGCCTATTGTTATATCGGGCACAAAATCCTGACTCCGGGCTGATAATAAAGAGAAAATCCAATACCGCTTGCCCGACTCGAGATTCGAATTCAAATTCGTTGTAGTTGTAACGTAGTATAAGTACAACTACGCCACCGAGACAGTATTCTAGGTTTAGTCTAGCAATAAATTTATACGGAACCCAACACACATGAACACAACTGCTGCTTGACCGATACTTTCTTTTTAATATCGTATGCGAAATTAATTGGTCTATGATATCGTGTAGTTGGTATGTAGGAAATAATTGGCGCAATTTTATTTCATTTCCGTTAATTAAAATGTTCTTGTGAATTACAACTGGTATATTGCTTCAGTAATTGCTCTGAAAACAACTTGATGAATATGAAATGAAAGTATAATACTTTTAATGCGTTCTTTTTAATTAAAAAAATGAGATTTTCTTCATAACTGCAGTCTTTCGCCCAGGAGTTTATTTGGATATCTATCCTATTTGGATAGCACTAGTGGTCCAGATGTTTATCTCGTATTTGATTTAGTCATGAGTACACAATTTTTTTTTTATTTATGAAAGCTTAGAGACTAAGAACTTAATAGGTAAAGGAAAAAAATACATGCACACATAAACTCAAGCCATTTTTTCCAGAAGGGGTAGGTAGAGGTGCTACAAGGACACCCACGTTTCGCCTTGAGTATTCTGTCCCATGACATGATAGGGGGCGAGCTTACCGCCGTATAGGGTACAGATTCCCGACTCCAGGCTGATAATGAATAGAAAAATCCAATATCACTTTACCTGACCCGGGACTCGAACCCAACACCTCAGCGTTGTAATCATACCGTACTACAACTTCACCACCGGAGCATTCTCGAATACACTTATTACTAATATGTAATAGAGATCCTTGTTCCGTTTGGCACGAAATACCTCGTACACAATTACAGTATATAGAACATGAAATATTAAAATTCACTGGGTTCCGTATAAACGAAATTGGTATAAAAGAATGCAAGCTTTTCCGCTGAGTTTAATATGCATCTACTTTAATATCTTCATATCAACTGACATCTCGACCTTTAAAGCTCCGAACTTACAATTCAAGCTTATATGCAAGCGGAACATTTAGTTCTCAAAGAATGTGCGTCTGTCAGATGCTCGTAACATTTTTATTTTTTATTCGGTTAGGCGAATGCGAGATATAGAGATAGATATTAGTCTGTAAGGTGATTGTACACTTCAATAACTGCTGTCTGAGAAATGAAAGCCCAAGGGATCGATTTCCGCATCGAGATTAATGTTTGTGTGATTCACATAATTTTGACTACACATTACAATGCAATCTTATGTCGTGGCTATCCGAAACTACATGACACTTCGGTCTTGCACCAACTAGAATCGCAAATACTTGATACACTCTGCCAGTGTGAGGGGATTTCTTTTCACAATCGGCGTCTTTATCAATTGAGGTTCAAATCAGAGATTAAAGAGGCTGTTAAAGTATTTTACTATTGTTTTCTTTAAATGAATGGCGAGACGACCATAGCTTTCGCCTGATACTAAGCGATACGGCTCCTCATGGACAGTAGCAAAACCAAACAATACCATGAATTACAAAGCACTGCTTGGAATTCCACTGCGCTCGCCATTCTGAGACATATGATGTTACATACATACATACATACATAAACTCACGCCTTTATCCCCGAAGGTGTAGGCAGAAGCGCCACCAGGACATCCACATTTCGCCTTATATGTTCTGTCCCACGATGTGATTGGGGGCGAGCCTATCGCCATATCGGGCACAAATTCCTGACTCCGGACTGATAATGAATAGAAAAATGCAATACCACTTTACCCGACCCGGGACTCGAACCCGAGACCTCAGCTTTGTAACCGTACTGTAATAAAACTACGCCACCGAGGCAGTCTGTTCTGAGTTCTGAGATATAAGATTTTAAGTTTCATTATGTCCAGTAGTTGCTCTGGCTACAATGTCCTTTAAACCGAAACACAACAGTGCATTTACACTATTGTTTGGCGGGAGAAATAGACATTACGGTTGGTACCTACCCAGACGGCCTCTCAAATATGAGAGACCTACCGCCGTCCACCAGTAACTTGCAAAATAGTTTAGACAGACGGGCAGAATTATTATGTTGAATCTTCCAACAATTTGAATACTCCAGCCATGATATAATATTAAGTCCTTTATGTACGATTTCGTGATATCTGTATTATAAATCAGTGTCAACTATTCAACTGCCGTGGCAGTCCGAGAAGAGGGTGCGACATTAACAGAAAGCATCGTCTTATAATCATGATCTTAATTGAAATAGATAACATTTTCACAATGTCTCTACTTATATGTAAAGTGTTGTTGATAGCCTTTTTTATCCAAATCATAGTTCCAGAGATCAGTGTATTCAAACAAATTCATATTTGACAGCCTCGGTGGCGCAGTTGGTTAGACGCCGGCTGTGAAACGAGAGGCCGCGGGTTCGATCTCCGCACCGAGACAAATATTTGTATGAACCACAGATATTTGTTTCGTGTCTGGGAGTTTGTGAGACCGAAAAGTCTCTCGTAGTTCCTGATACCCACGATACAAGATTCGATCTTAGTGTAGGCCGGACTATGTATGTAACTGTTGGGTGTATTTATTTATTTAAACAAACCACCATTTTACATTAGTATAGAATATTCGCATAGAAGCACAATACCTAATTATTTGCAGCTATATTCACGTACAGCGGGGATTAATGGTATTGTGTTTATGTGTGTGTTTCGGTGTGTTTCGGTTGGAATGGTTGGATTATGCACATTAACGTAGACAAGCTGGTAATAATGTAATGATGGTAATTAAAATTGCTAATGTAGATCTATCCCACTGAAACAAAAGTAGGTAATAGGAGCAAAAAAAATACACTCAACAGTCACATACATAGTCCTGACCCCATGCTAAGATGCGAGTCTTGTGTCGTATCAGAAACTACGAAACGAATTCGGTCTCACAAACATTCAGACACGATTTTTTTTTTATTGCAATGAATGGCGAGACAAGCATGTAAGCAGGTAAGCGATACGACCGCTCATGGACAGTAGCAAAACCAAACAACAGCATGAATTACAAGGAAATGCTTGGCATTCCACTGCGCTCGCCATCCTGAGACATAAGATGTTAAGTCACATTATGTCCAGTAGTTACTCTGGCTACGATATCCTTCACACCGGAACACAATAGTGCATTTACACTGCTGTTTGTCGGGAGAAATAGACATTGCGGTGGTACCTACCCAGGCGGCCTCTCACATATAATACTAGACTAGTACTTGTGGAAATAAATAAATACTTGTGGAACACATAAACATTTGGATCGGTGCGAGGATCGAAACCGCGGCCTCTCGTTTCACAGCTGGCGCCTAACCAACTGCGCCACGGAGACTGTTAATAACTGTTTAATTAGAAAATTTAATGTAAGGTACCGTTTAATAAAGAAGCTCTTTACTTGAAATCTTATAAACGAAATCATTTTACTAAGAATCATTTTAATTTTAGTCCTATGAAGCGTTTTAGATCACAATCATGCTGTCAAATGCAGATTGATGGCCGGACCTTTAATTCAGACTTTATAAGACTCAAATGTAGAGTGAAGCAAAACGAAATGATTCGTGTCTCCAAAAAAAATCTTGTCAAGTTTCTTCACTACTGTAAACTGAAAATTGTGATGGTACCTATTAATAACTTTAAGGATCTTTTGAAAACTATACGAGGTATATCCAGCCTGCGTTATATTTTACCTATCCTCGTATTTGGGTGGCAAATACATATTTTATCTAAAATAATAATGTAGACATTTTTATTTTTAAAGACGTTATGGTACGCAAGGCTTTAAATTATTATTTTAGCAAAAACTTGATATAAGCCCAAACACGATGGTATTTCAAATTTAAAATAAAAAATTATAATAATAGATTCTTAGATTTACGCGAATGTTACACATTGAAATAAAACTAATTTTTACAGATTTTATCGCGATCAAATACGTAAAAATTTGAAATAAAACTATTTTATTACGGATTTTATCGCGATTTGGTTTAATTTTTACATTTTTTAACTTCCCGACGTTTCGATTACTTAAAATTAAACCAAATCGCGATAAAATCCGTAATAAAATAGTTTTATTTCAATGTGTAACATTCGCGTAAATCTAAGAAACCATTACGTAAAAATTTGTTTTTTTTTTTCAATACTTTCGCATTTATTGACATATTTTTAGTTGCATTATGTCTGCAGTCACTAATACTAACGCTTCGTTCGGCTTCGTTTTCAGTCGCGGTCTGGATATATCCGGTATTGTGCGTACAAATTATCAAACAGAGACTTTGCGCGGAAACTGCCATCGATCCTAGTTTCAACATTCCGCGTAAATCAACAATGGAATGGACATCAACCGGAATATTAATCCGCTCTCAAAATATCCAAATCATGACATTGTTCGCACCAAATTCATCCTCGGATTTGTGCGAATATTGACTCTCTTCATTTATTTAAGGACAACCATGGTGCGAATATTAATACAGTTTTAAAATTCGAATTATTCGAAGAATGACAGCCTCGTGGCGCAGTTGGTTACGCCGGCTGTGAAAAGATCTGTTCTAAAATAAATGTTTACATATGTGATCCACAGGCATTTGTTTTCGGTCTGGGTGTTTGTAAGCCCGAAAAACCTCTCGTAGTTTCTGATACCCACGATACAAGACTAGACCTTAGTGGGATTGGGTCTATATATGTGACTGTTGGGTCATGGGTGTATTGTATCTATTATTTATACCGGGTATATCAAGACTGCGACCGAAAACGAAGCCAGGTGGTAGATTTAGTGGTTACAGACACAATCCAACTAAAAATTTCGCAAAAGAAGCGACAGATATTTTTTGCAATTTTTTAAAAATCATTGTGTTTGGATGGTAAATACCTAGTTATTGCGAAATTAGTCATTTCAACCCTTACGTACCATTGCGGCTTTAGAAATAAAAAGGTGTACATAATTATTTTGGGAAAACTGTGTATTTATCACCCAAATAGGACAATAAGTAAAAAATTGCAAAAAAAATATTGAGTATTTTTTTGATAAATTTTTAGTTGCATTGTGTCTGAAGTCACTAATACTACCACATGGCTTCGTTTTCGGTCGCGGTCTTGAAATATACCCTTATATTTTTAAAACTGGTAGTACAAATTGACCTAATGGTACGTGCTATCCAACCTCAATGAAATGTACGGCGGATAAAAATTCAGCCTTTTCGAAACCATTTAAATACTGAGAGAACCAGATTTTTCTAGTTCGACACATTTGTATAGCACTAGCCTCTACTATGGTCCGACCACCGTGTGGTTTTTGGTTGGTATGCCGGTGAAGATATTTTAGTAGGGTTTTGCGCCAATTCGTTCGGTGGTGGGTATACCTATACCTATATGCGTTATTTGCAATGCGTCCGGTGGTGGGTATACCTATACCTATATCGTATGAAGATATAAGAATAGGAGTGCATCTAGTCTCGTCATAAATATTGGATTAAATTTTATTAGGATTCTCTACATTCACTGACAGATTCATTGTTATCACTTTATAATTTTATTAATTAGAGCTTGTATTCTTTATATTCTAGACTGCTATCTTATTTTACTTTTCTTATATGCATCCAAAGGTTGTAAATAATCGCCTAGAGCGATCTGTACTCCATCCATCCATGGCCATCTCTATTAACTTTTTATTTTTATTTGTAATATTTTTTATGTTTTGCAGTAAAGTATAAAATAACAAATAAAATAAGTCCAGCGTAATAAAAACACTTTTAAACGCTGTAACGCGGCAACGACAAAATACTCAAAAGGGAGCAACAACTTAAATATTAAATGCTGACATCATATTGAGTAACAAAAAACAAATTATGTATTTTATAATTTAAAATATATCTGTGTATTTAGTTTTATTAAGCCCTTCTGGCAGTTTCACATTAATGACATTTCCTTTTATGGTATTTAATGCATTCACGCAAATCTGGGTCAGCCCGGTAGTATAATTAAAGTTATATTAAACGTTCTGAAAGCGGAGATAGAGCGCAAGTAAGTTACAGTAGTTTCATCCGCAATGTCAAGGTAAGATTGATTCCTATGATAACTATTGATTCACCTTTGAGAAACTTCACAGAGAGCAAACCGTTTCAATCTATCTCCGTTTGTTGATGAGAAACTAGTATCAAGGGTATCGAAGACTGGATTTATTTCGGTGTTTTCGCTTAGTAGTAGAAAGTACTCCGTTTGTTTATATGAGAAACTGGTATCAGGGGTATCAAAGACTGGCTTTATTTCGGTGGTCACATTGGCTTAGTAGTTAGAAAGTGTGAACCGTGAGTCCTGGGTATGATGTCTAGGTTGGGCAATCTACTTAGGATGGGTTTACTTAGAATTTCATTTGTCCGGGACTGACGAAGTTTGTCAAGTTGTTTATATGTAGTGGTATCTCTTCCTATGCTGTCGATGAGACGGCTATATAAGCTCACAGGAAACCTGTTAGCTGATGGATACTCAGAATCACAATCAGAAATCATATGTTATATAGAATCAAAGTAGATTTTAGTATAAGGGGCTATATATACTCCTTGATCTATAATACAATAATACGTAACCTAAAATATAACTAAATAAGTGGTTCAGCGTTTTATGCTTCCGTAAAACCGGTTTACGGGTACATATATTAAAATAGAAACTTCCAGCTTAAAGTAATAACAATGTCAACTATAAAACTAATAAAATCCTAGTCAGTTATTACGAAGCTATATTAAAACTCTCAATCCGCGAGGCCGGCTTCAACCTGACCGATATTTTATTATTAAATCTTTTCAATTTTCCTACAAGCGTTTCCATAAAGTCTTGAATGCAAACTTAATGAAATGAATGAACTCTTTTAATAAAATATATATGACGGAGTGAGACGGCATATTTAGTTTTGATGCGTGGCAGTGGTGTTGATTGTTTGATTTTTGTAACTGGATATAATCGATTAGTCTTTGGAAAATAAGATTTAAAGTGGGCAACACCCGAATGGGGTCGCACGCGGCAACACTGCTTTCTTGTGTCGAAATGAAATGATGATTTTGACAGTAGAGAGAAAAACGTTATACCATTTTTGAGACAAGGCGGAGTCGCACCCGTGCCAACCCGTTTACTCTAAATCTTTACTATTGGAGACCGCCGGCGATTCATACTTAAGGACGACACCCATGGCATGATGGCGGGAGATTTAGGCCATCTTTCTGATTCCCCGTCATATACATAAATATAGGTACCAAATTATAATTATTAGGCACACACGTATTCCTGACCCTGCACCAGGTTCGAGTCTTGTGTCATGGGTATCATAAACTCCGGGACACTTTTCGCCCTTACGTTTCTGACGTGCTTCGCTGGGTCTGGGTGTTTACGCAGGCCCGAAACAAAAACCTTTGGACCACACAAACATTTGTCTCGGTACGGGGATCGACCCGTGGCCTCTCGTTTCACATCCGGCGTGTGACCAACTGCGCCACGGAGGCTGTCGAATAAAACCACACAAAAATATTCAAATATATTCTATCGGGATAAAGGATTATCGAGATGTAATCAATCAATAGTGTTGACGCAATAAACTGTAACGGTCGCGGTCGGTATTCCTATTGTCTGGACATTTAACATCAAGTCATATGAGGAGACCACTAACCTGGATTTCCACTGCCCTATGCTGGATGATGCGCTGATTCGCTTGGCCACGATGTCACACCGAAAAAACCGAAACTTAGAAGACAGTCCTCAAAACTATTCAAAAGGTCACACGCCGAGATGTTTCTTATAGCCGCTCGAGAACCGAAGTGACGGGCGACGCGACGCCCCCCCGAGTCCAAAGTTTTGTAGCCTACCTACATATAAAATGATAAAAAATGCCCGAACAAATAGTGATAGTGATAAGCTCGCCCCCTATCACATCGTGGGACGGAAAATACAAGGCGAAACGTGGGTTTCCTGGTTGGTACCAGGGGAACCTGTGCCTACCCCTTCTGGGAAAAGGGCCTGAGTTTATGTATGTATGAGATGTAATTAATGATGTGACGAATGTGTGTTGATGATAACTTCTAACAGGTCTATGTGGAGGACCTTGGGGAGAGGCGTATGTTCAGCAGCGGACTTCCTGTGGCTGAAGAGAGAGAGAGAATGTGTGGTTTGAGTTTGGGTGACAGAGTGCGAAATAACGTGTTGTTATTATTTTATAGTTTTTATTATTTAATTTACTGTTTTTTTCTTTTTAATTTTAAGACACTTATTATAAGTATTATTATTCTTTTATCAGTCAAGCTATTAGTACACTATTGACCGCCCTCTCTTTTATCCTTCTCTTATTTCCATCCCAAGGTAGTTGGTAAGAGATTACTTCGAGCGATACGACCGCTTTGTACTGCTATCTAATTTAATGTTTTTTTTGTTAAGCTTCTGTAATGTACAATAAAGAATATATAAATAATTAAATAACGTGGTGGAACATTGTGGAGCGAGAATACCCGATGAAACCTATGATTATCAATGACATCCTAATCAAAACTTAGATTTGACGCACTCTGAATGAACGTATTACCCGTCGGAAATATCAGTGCACCGGGCTATTTGACGTCATTGGAACATAGGAACATAAAATAGGAAAAATATTGATACCAAAAATGTATTTCGCATCCATCTCAAAAATTTTTTAGTGTAAAGAACATAGTGGATATATAGTCCAGCTTGGTCCACATATATTTCCGTTAGGTTATAAGTGTCTGAAGCTATTGAAGCGTATGAAGCGACAGTGGTATGTCAAGATCAATCAACGTAGATACCCATAGTCTCTTCCTACGCTTATAGGATACAGGCGCAAAATTCCGTATGAGATTGCGGATATAATGAAGTTATAGCTCACGAGTAATCGATAATCCGGGCTACTGAACATTGTGTTGTCTCAAGAGTTTCTTAATAGAAAATTTAGAGCGGTATGAACACAAGAACAAGGATAGGTTCTCTTTGTTATCCCTAGTGTTTAAGAAAAGTACGGGATAGTCTAATTGGCAGAGGGCTGGGCTGACATATCAGAGGTCAAAGGTTCAAGTGTAACGTATATACCGGGTATATCAAGACTGCGACCGAAAACGAAGCCGGGTGGTAATTTTAGTGGTAACAGACACAATGCAAATAAAAATTTCGCAAAATATGCGACAGATTTTTTTTGCAATTTTACAAAAATCATTGTTTGGGTAGTAAATACCTAGTTATTGCGAAAATAGTAACTTAAACCCTATCGTACCATTTCGTCATAAAAAATTAAAATGTGTATGTAATTATTTAAGGAAAACTATGTATATATCACTGAAATACGACGATAAGTAAAAAATAACCAAAAAAAAGTTGTCGATTTTTTTGCGAAATTTTTAGTTGCATTGTTTCTGAAGTCACTAATACTACCACCTGGCTTCGTTTTCGTTCACAGTCCTTATATACCCTGTATTTCAAACTTTCAAAGTCAAATGTGTGACGTGGTTAAGTAACACTTTGGCTGCGTAGGTAAACATGTTTTCCTTGTCGATTATAGTGAGCGAAATCTACGAAATCAACTTTATTCACAACTGGTTATAAACAAGAAATGCTACCGTCAAACGGGATAAATTGGGACCCAAGGCTAATTAGAAACTAAATTGGGCGTGTTTTTAGACTGGTTAAAATTGTTATTTCAACACACAGTATTTAAAGTTGGAATTAAAACATATTGTGGTTTAAGGTTTAAGAAGCGTTTCCAATATAGAAATATGTCATATTTCATACTTAATCACTTAACTTGTTTATTCCTTTTTTACAACAGCGGCCCAATTTAACCAGATTTTATTAATAGGTTCAAAATGAAAATATTACAAATGTATGGTTTTTTAATCAGCCTTTTTTACTTCCATATGCTTTAATGGACAATTTACCAACACAAACAATTTACAATTTCGCGGCGTACCATTTTTGTTCTCTTTGACGAGGGTATGTTTTCTCGGAACATTTTATGGCGGCATATTGATTTGAACGTAGCTTTAACTAATCAATCATTTGTCCAAAACCAACGGTACAATAATTACTTGTATATTTAAGCGGGACTGTTACGTAATACAAACACAAGTATGGTATACAATATGTTATTATGAAATCTTTGTATGCTTATGTTCAGTGAACAAGAGTCGAATCATGTCAAAAAAAAAAAAAACATTACGAACAAAAAAAAAGCTAAAATTCACACACGTCAAACTTGTAACATTATATTGCGTAAGGATTAAAATTAGCTTGTAACGAACAGTGAGCCTTAACTGGTGACTATTTTAACAAATTCTATCTATACGCCTAATCGCATTATGCTGAATTCATAGAAACACACTGTTGACAGACGCTACAAAGGTTCAATTTATTTTTGTTTCGTAAACTTTGTGGTACAGAGCAGTCCGGCATAATTATGTTTAACAGTGATAAATAATCCTTACTAATATTGATAATGCGAAAGTAACTATGACTGTCTGTCTGCTACCTTTTTACGCCTAAAGCACAGAACCGAATTAAATGAAAATTTGATAAAGTGATATATTAGACAGCCTCGGTGGCGTAGTTGTATTACGGTACGGTTACAAAGCTGAGGTCTCGGGTTCGAGTCCCGGGTCGGGCAAAGTGATATTGGATTTTTCTATTAATTATCAGCCCGGAGTAAGGAATTTGTGCCCGATATGGCAATAGGCTCGCCCCCTATCATATCATGGGACGAAACATACAAGGCGAAATGTGGGTGTCCTGGTGGCGCCTCTGCCTACCCCTTCAGAGATAAAGGCGTGAGTTTATGTATGTAAGTATGATATATTAGACCTTAGAAAAGGACATAGGCTACGTTTTTTGTGAATAAAAGGCTTGAAGGGGTTGAAATAAGCGCTGAAAGTTTATATGGAAAATTCTAAACCGTTGAAGTTACAGATGTCAAACTTGGCACTTAGGCACTCATTTAAACACAAAAATATCTGCATACTTTGTTTTCTTAAAATTAGCCCTAAAGGGGTTAAAAAATGAAATGTTATACGAAACCACTGAAGTTATGTAAATTTATATTTCAGTTCTAGAATACAAAGACAAATAAAGGGGTGCAATAATATATGAAAATCATTATGGGGGTAAAATAAGGGATGAAATATTAAAGTCAAAAATTCATTTGATTGATTACCACAATCAAATGAATGGAACAATCAAACAAATGCGACGAAAAGGGATTATTTTTTTTAGAAACATGTGTGTGAATTTAGATATATGTACATATATACAAATTTGCTACTTTTCAAACTCGAATGGATGGCGCGGGTCAAGAGAGGACAGGATTACGTGCTTTTCAAATGGGACAGAACAAGATATAACGAGACAGGACGGGAAAAGAAATATAGTGGACGGCAGTCACATTGAGATTAAATATATATAAAACTCTTGGACTGGACTCAACAACTATCTGCACCCGGGTGAAGCCGGCCGCGCCGGGCCGCTAGTAATAAATAAAAATAAAAACGTTTATTTAACCTCAAATTACATTCGTATATATCGTATACATGTGTATATATTTGTGAAAAGCTAGCGTCTGTGATAGTTTTACCCTACGATGTAGATCACTAGGTTTTCTTCCCTATAAGGAAGAGAATAATAAGAATAATCTCACAGTATCCGATATTCTGCCGATAATACTGCACTTCGGTTCAGGTATAATGCAAACACATTATCGAGAACAAAATAAACTGAGACGAGCAATGTTAGTTTGGATTTCGGAAAACATCGTGTATTCGAAAGATTAGAGGAATAAGATTGATAAATATTGTGAGTATTACTTTCATAATGCTAAAAAATAAAAATGTGTATGTCATTATTTAAGGAAAACTATGTATATAACACTCAAATACGACGATAAGTAAAAAATAACCAAGCGAATTTTTTTGTTGCATTGTGTCACTAATACTACCACCTGGCTTCGTTTTCGTTCACAGTCTTTCTATACCCGGTATTTCAAACTTTCAAAGTCAAATGTGTGACGTAATTAAGTAACACTTTGACTGCGTAGGTAAACACGTTTTCTATCTCGATTATAGTGAGCGAAATCTACGAAATCAACTTTATTCACAACTGGTTATATTATAACAAGAAATGCTACCGTCAAACGGGATAAATTGGGACTCAAGGCTAATTAGAGACTAAATTGGGCGTGTTTTTAGACTGGTTATAATTAGTATTTCAACACAGTATTTCTAAAGTTTGGAATAAAAACATATTGTGATTTAAGGTTTAAGAAGCGTTTCCAATATAGAAATATGTCATATTTCATACTTAATCACTTAACTTGTTTATTCCTTTTTTACAACAGCGGCCTAATTTAACCAGATTTTATTTATAAGTTCAAAATGAAAATATTAAAAATGTAGGTTATTTTAATCAGCCTTTTTTTACTTCCATGTGCTCTAATGGTCAATTTACCAACACAAACAATTTACAATTTCGCGAAATACCATTTTTGTTCTCTTTGACGAGGCTATGTTTTCTCGGAACATTTTATGGCGGCATATTGATTGGATATTGTATGGTATACAATATGTTATTATGAAATCTTTGTATGCTTATGTTCAGTGAACAAGAGTCGAATCATGTCAAAAAAAAAAAAACATTACGAACAAAAAAAAAGCTAAAATTCGCACACGTCAAACTTGTAACATTATATTGCGTAAGGGGTTAAAAATTAGCTTGTAACGAACAGTGAGCCTTAACTGGTGACTATTTTAACAAATTCTATCTATACGCCTAATCGCATTATGCTGAATTCATAGAAACACACTATTGACAGACGCTACAAAGGTTCAATTTATTTTTGTTTCGTAAACTTTGTGGTACAGAGCAGACCGGCATAATTATGTTTAACAGTGATAAATAATCCTTACTAATATTATTAATGCGAAAGTAACTATGTCTGTCTGTCTGCTACCTTTTCACGCCTAAACCACAGCAGCGATTTTAATGAAATTTGATAAAGTGATATATAAGACGTTAGGAAAGGACGTAGGCTACGTTTTTTGTGAATAAAAGGCTTGAAGGGGTTGAAATAAGCGCTGAAAGTTTGTATGGAAAATTCGAAACCATTGAAGTTACAGATGTCAAACTTGGCACTTTAGTTACTCATTTAAAAACACAAATATATTAAAATAAAACGATTTTTACGGATTTTATCGCGATTTAGTTTCATTTTTACAGTTTTTAACTTCCCGACGTTTCGATTACTTTACAGCTTTCGTGGCCACGGGGCGGACTCGAAAAAGTTAGCGTCTGTGATAGTTTTACCCTACGATGCAGATCACCAGGTTTTCTTCCCTATAAGGAAGAGAATAATAAGAATAATCTCACAGTATCCGATATTCTGTAGATAATACTGCACTTCGGTTCAGGTATAATGCAAACACATTATCGAGAACAAAATAAACTGAGACGAGCAATGTTGGTTTGGATTTCGGAAAACATCGTGTATTCGAAAGATTAGAGGAGTAAGATTGATAAATATTGTGAGAATTGCTTTCATAATGCTGATCGGTATATGATTAGGATATAATATTGTATCGTGGTTAGCTATGTGGACAAGAATGAACAAATTGTTGTAGAGTTTTTATTCATCATAATAATCTTCCTTAACAGATGACAGCCTCCGTAGCGCAGTTTTTTAGACGCCGGCTGTGAAACGAGAGGCCGCGGGTTTGATCCCTGCACTGAAACAAATATTTGTGTGATCCACGGGTAATTGTTTGTGTCTGGGTGTCACGACACGAGACTCGATCTTAGAGTGGTGTCAGGACTATGTATATGACTGTTCGGTGTATTTATTTTTGATGTTGTGCTGGATTTAAGCCTTATGGCCGCCACACACGTTTAAGTGACTTTATGGTTACGTGAGTGGCGGCCGTAACCGTGCAAGTCAGAGTTTGCAACAGTATACTGTAACGTGTATGGGCAAATAACTTGTAAAATGGGTAAACTTCGTTGTGAATCGAGACTGTTGCAAACTCGCGTTTACGCCCACGCAATTGAAACGTGTGTGGCAGGCTTAACGTTTAGTTCAGGAATTAAGGTTATTTTATATAGCTGGATAAACAAATTGATTGCACCGTATCTATTAATAATTGTATCTAATATTGTCCACATAGAATATCGACGGATAAAATTCATTAAAATCTCTCTAGACATCATATATTGATATATATTTTTTGGTTTTATTTAATTGTTATTAAATTCCAAAAAAATTTACAGCTTACAAAAATTGTAACGAATAATTAGAATAATCTAATTTGTATAAATAATTAAATCCTCTCAACAACAAGTCCAGTCTCGAGCTTAATATATTCTGAGTTCTGACACTACACAGCTCTTAGAAGCATGTGTAATTCCAGACTAACATTTTTATAAATCTACTCAGATTTTCGGAATGTATCCAAAAAATATACGAGGGATTGAGTTAAGAGTTGAATAAAGTATATATTACTACCCAACTATTCTTCCTCAATGCCAAGTACTTATACACTTGAATGTCGGAAAAAAAAATAGTCCTTTTTTGGGTTTTTTTTATTTGCTTTGTGTCTGAAATCACTGAAACTACCACCTGGCTTCGTTTTCGGTCACAGCCTGGATATACCCGGTTCATTAAAAGGAAAAAATAAGCTGTTTCGTCGGATTTCGTCGAGGGCAAGATATTTAGTTACCTTCAGGGTGTAATTGAGTTAGATTACAGCAATCACAGTAAGGTCATCGCCCGAGGAATTAGGATTAATTATTTGACTATTCATCTCAACTAGGTTCGTTGTATACAAATTTGCCAACAGTAAATTAGGTCTGTTGTTAGTAGGTATATATGTATACCCAACAGTAACATACATAGTCATAACATACATCGTAGACCGAATTCGTCAAATCGGGATAAATACATCGCCATACGTAATCTCTGCAACAAGATGTGTAGGAATGCACAACGCCGACATATCCATAATTCTGTTGAGAATGGTGATCCATCAAAGGTTTGGAAATTTCTTCACTCTATGGGAGTTGGAAAATCTCGCGCTGAGTATAGTCCTATTAATTTGAATACTGATTTACTAAATTCTCATTTTACTGCTGTGCCCCATTTTGATAGGGTTATCAAAAATAATACACTCAAAAATCTTTCTTCTATTCCAACTCCTAACTATCCTCAATTCGTCTTTAGTCAATTATCTGATTGTGATGTGAAAAAGAGCATACGATCAGTTTCTTCTAATGCTGTCGGAATTGATTGTATCAGTCGCAACATGCTACTTCCTATCCTTGACGAAATCCTTCCTATCCTTTGTCATATTTTCAATTTCTCCTTATCCAATTCCATTTTCCCGTCTCAGTGGAAATCTGCTGAAATCATACCTCTACCCAAACGACCGAATCCTGTATGTTTTTCCGAATATCGTCCCATTTCCATCCTACCATTTCTTTCTAAAGTCCTTGAAAATCTCATCTATCGTCAACTCAGCTCCTTCCTTACCAATCATTCTCTTTTAAATCCTCTCCAATCTGGTTTTCGTCCTGGACACAGTACAACTACTGCACTGATACACATCACGGATGACATTAGAGCTGCAATGGAAAACGGAAAGCTAACGGTACTTGCATTGTTAGATTTTAGCAATGCATTTAACACTGTCGATTACGATGTTTTGCTAAGTACTTTATGCTCTATTAACATATCTCCAACTGTTATTGACTGGCTTCGTAGTTACCTGACGGGTCGCCGGCAACGTATACGACATACGTATTGAAGATGCAGTGTCATCTTGGTGTAATATATTTGCCGGAGTCCCTCAGGGCGGCGTTTTATCTCCCTTACTTTTCGCTTTATTTATAAATTCTATTTCTGATCAGCTTATTTCTTCTTACCACTTGTATGCAGATGACCTACAGATATACTACCAGGCACCCTCAGAAAGGATGTCGGAAGCAATTTCTTCAATTAATAAAGACCTTGCTCGCATCAGTGAATGGGGTAAGACGCATGGTCTGAAAGTGAATCCTTCTAAAACACAAGTCATTGTTGTTGGCAGCTCCAGGATGGTTTCCAGGTTAGACTTTGTTAAATTACCTCAAGTTATGTTTGATGGCTGTGTCATCCCGTACAGTGACAAAGTAAAAAACTTGGGTATATTTATGGACAAGAACCTCTCCTGGGGTCCCCAACTGCAAGAACTCAGTCGGAAATTGTTCGCTGCAGCGGGGTCCTTACGAAGATTACGGAACTTTTTACCCATTCCTACGAAAATTGCACTTGTCCAGTCCCTTCTTTTTCCTCTCCTTGATTATGGTGACACTAGCTATCTTGATCTCACCGAAGCCCAATTCGATAAGCTTGAGCGCCTTCAGAATTTTTGTATACGGTTCATATTTGGACTTCGCAAATATGACCATATCTCTGAATTTCGAACTAAACTCAAGTGGCTGTCAATGCGCCTTCGCCGAAATACTCGTATTCTGTCTCTTCTTTATTCTATCTTGTTTCATCCCAACACACCTCCTTATCTTAAAGAACGCTTTAATTTTCTTAGCAATACTCACACGAGATCTCTTAGATCGTCAGAGAATCTGACATTGGAAATTCCCAAGCATAATACAGAATTTCTTGCAAATTCTTTCACTATAAATGCTGCTCGCTTATGGAATCAATTGCCACTGTCAATTCGTCAAGCTAAGTCCCTGCCTATTTTTAAAAGACTCGTCAAAGCACATTACTCTTCAATTTCTTAGTACGTATTTCCTATAATTGTTTCTTTTGTCCCTCTGTATTTTCACTTTCTATTGTTTTACATTGCACATTTTAATATTATGTATATGTATGTAGTATATTTATTTATATAGGTATCATATTTTTATGTAAGTATATTTACAGTATTAAAGACGTATATGTAGTATTTTATATTTATATTTGTTTGTATATTTAAGTATATCAGGTACATCACTAGTTTGCTTATTGCTTTTTTTTTAATTATTTTTTTGATTATTATATTATTATTTTACTTTCTTGGCTTGTCTACCCCCGTTTTCCTACTTCCATTCACTCCAGTCCATCCAAAGGTTGTCTGGAAGATATCGCCGATAGCGATAAGACCGCCAGTTGTACTGTGCATTTAGTTTAAGTGTTTTGTTTTGTATTTTTATTTTTTTTGATGTACAATAAAGTGTAAAATAAATAAATAATAGTCCTGACCCCACACTAAGATCGAGTCTTGTGTAATTTGTTTCTACTAGTTTCTTTAATGTAACATATTCATTTTCAGTATTTTAATCTGCAGTCGTAAAAACGCTTAAATTATATTTAAAGTTCTTTTTCATTCTTAACTAACTAAATAAAGTATGTTTTCCGTAAAGCGACATTAGCAGGAATAAAAAAGGGTCACCGAGTTTGTGTTCAGCGAGGAAGAAAAAACACAGACACACGGCTCTCGCGACAAACGTGTTGTATACATTGTTTGTTGTAATAAGTACATGTCGGCAGATAAAGGTCGGGATGTTAAGTAGAGTGTTTCTGAGAACACAGCTTGTGTGTGAGTTGCACTTATGTATGAAGAACTAGAGTATACAGTGTACTTAGCCTAATTAAAGGTTTTTGTATCCTTTTGATTATGACACAACACTGTCGTTTGAACAAGAACTTATGGGACTATTTATTCACTGTCTTGCTTAGTAAGGTTATTGGTACAAGACTATTAAAGTAAATATTAGTGATTATCTTGTATCGCTATATTCTTCTTATAACAGTATTATCAATAATTACATAATTGTGGCAAGACTATTGTCACATTTTTGGAGAAAGCGTTTTATACATACATACATACATACATACATACATACATAATCTCACGCCTTAATCCCAGAAGGGGTAAGCAGAAGCGCCATCCGGACACAGGATAAGGGGCGAGCCTATTGCCTAATTGGGCAGCAATTCCTGACTCTGGGCTGACATTTGACAATGAATAAGAAAAACCAATATCACTTTGCCTGACCCGGGATTTGGACCCAAGACTTTGTAATCGTACCGTAATACAACTACGCCAACGAGGCAGTCAAGAAAAGCAGAAGTCAGAGAAGAAGAGGAAGCACTTTATAATTACCTGGCTTACTGTGTGTTACGGGTGCTATTTTTCAAATTATTCTCTGCATTACATAACTGACGGGCTTATATACCAAGATATAATATTATTGTGAATAGTAAAAAAAACATAAATACCCAGAAACCATTGTTGGTCCCATAATAACTATCTCCGAGGAATATTATATTTTTAGTGGTCCAGTCCGCCTTCACGCGGTTGGGTTTCATTTTTATTGTTCTCTTCCAAATTAGTTTTTGCTTTAGGTATGGTAAAATTGAATTCTCGGGGTACGAATCCGAGTCACACATGCCTATGTTTATTTTATATCTTCACTTCAATTCACTATTAATTCTGACCCCACATTTTTGAATACAAGTAATTTTTGAATCAATTTTATTGTAACTACTCCTTTTTTATATTAAGAGGCAAACGAGCATACAGGTCACCTGTAGCCCTAGCAGGAAGGGCTACCGAATAACTATTCGTATCGTAATCGAGAAATTTTGTATGGGATTTCTTCAGCGCCTCTATCGTGCGTAAAAGGAACTAATTTTGCGAGCACGAATATATCTTACTTTCCTATCGTAATCGAGAAGTAACGTAAACAAAACACAAATTATATAAACGACGGAATGTGCTTCGAGCTTCGACTACCGTCGTACTCTGGTTATCGTATCGAGTCCTCGATACGTTTACCCATTCCTATATAGTGTATTATCTATGCGTTTACCTTACGAATTCGATAGCATTTCATGCTAAGGCTACTGATGGTAAGAGACCATTGCACATGAACATGTACAATCCTTGGGGTCATAGATATAGTCTATTAAATCGGGAAGGAAAAAAGGGTGGGCAGGGGAAATTTACTCACTGAACGAAACTCTACAGTAAAGCTGTCGCTTCATGTCGATTTCCTGTGAAACAGTGGTACCGCCCCGGGCGAGCCTGCCCATTCATGCTGAGTCATAACTAGCAACAGCATGGCTCTTAAAAATATGCTTAACTTTGTTTTTACATGCTATAAGTGATCTTTAATTACCAATGTCCAACAAAATAATTATATTTCATTTTAATTTTATCATTCTCTTTCCCTTTGTATAATTTAGCTTATAACATTTCACATGCGCAAGGCACAGTGTTTCGCAAAACCAGAATCCACAATGAATATGATTTGATGTATTGCATTTCCTTTGTGGGCATACATCTGTTTTCTGAACGCAATATTGTTAAACAACAAAACGTTCAACGTTCCGTCCCACTTTGACGATATTGGATTTACTTCCGACTAAATTATTTATAATAAATATTATAAAGAGGAAAGATTTGATTGTTTCTTTGTATGGATTGAATAGACTGCGAAACTACTGAACCGATTTGCAAAATTCTTTCACTGTTGGTAAGCTACACTGTCCCTGGGCGACATAGGTTATATTTTATTTTCAAAAAAATAAGGATCCTTACTAAAACACCAACAATGTAACCAAAAAAATACCTAAAATATTCTTTACATTGCGTGCGCTACGAAATCTTTATGTTGTTGATGTGGACTGGTATCAAAAACTATCTGTACCTGGGCGAAGTCGGGGCCGAGCCGCTAGTTTTAATAAATCCTTTTACTAGGCCAGCAAAGTAAAGGTCACAGAAAATCGAAAAAATGTGAAAAAAGTGGGCTGATTTTGACAAAGTTGCCCACTTGACCAACTATGTGACATATACAGGGTATATCAAGACCGCGACCGAAAACGAAGCCTGGTGGTAGTTTTAGCGGCTACAGACACAATGCAACTAAAAATTTTGCAAAATAAGCGACGGATTTTTTTTTTTATTTTTAAAAAATCATCGTTTTTGGGGGGTAAATTCCTAGCTTTTGCAAAAATAGTAATTTAAACCCTTACGTACCATTGCGTGTTTAAAAATTAAGCGATGTACGTCATTATTTTGGAAAAACTATGTTTAATCACTCAATTACGACGATATGTAAAAAAATAACAAAAAAAATTGACAATTTTTTTTGTAAAATTTTTACTTGCATTGTGTTTAATATCACTAATACTACCTCCTGGCTTCGTTTTCGGTCGCGGTCTTAATATACCCTGTATAATATGTGGACTTCTACAGACAAATATAATTTATTAATTCATTCCAACTAATTTTATTCTTTAATCAATTAATTTTGTTGCAGAGTAGAGCTCCTATCGAAATTCACTAAGCTTCAGTGCTCGGTGTCAAATATTTGCATGTTGGTGTCGACCCTGGCTTATAGAAGATGTAGTGTATGAACAGTATAGTACGCATCTACGATGGAATTTAATAATTATTACTGTTTTAAAATTATTGTGATGCCGTCTCCCATCATCGGGATCTTTCATGCATCAAGTTTCCAATCTTAACATAACTCAAAATGAAATAAATGGAAGCCTTTTGTAATAAAAGTCCCAACGATTGCATTAACTATCTTTGAGAGGAAAGTGGCGCGTACAGCGAAATAAGTTTGAAGATTTCCAAGCAAAAATAAATTGGTTTTTGAGTGCACCGGAACCTGTAGTCGGAAATCGACACTTCTATTTGAGCACAACTCTGAATGAGAGTGCATTTTGCTAGGAAAGTGGTTGTTGAAATACACGTCAATATCACTATAGTGCAACAAACTTTTCTGGTCCGGTGAGAGAGTCACTGTTATCGCATTTGTGTTGCCAGTAAAAATAAAATAAACAACAAAGTGGGTAAAGTAAAGTCGTTGAGTTAAAAATATTACCCAAAATACTATTATATTATTATGTATATACAGGGTATATCAAGACCGCGACCGAAAACGAAGCCAGGAGGTAGTATTAGTGATATCAAACACAAAGCAAGTAAAAATTTTACAAAAGAAATCGTCAATATTTTTTTTTGTTATTTTTTACTTATCGTATTTGAGTGATTAAACATTTTATAAAATTATGACGTACATCGCTTAATTTTTAAACACGCAATGGTACGTAAGGGTTTAAATTACTATTTTTGCAAAAACTAGGTATTTACCCCTCAAAAACGATGATTTTTAAAAAATTGTAAAAAAAAATCCGTCGCTTATTTTGCAAAATTTTTAGTTGCATTGTGTCTGTAGCCACTAAAACTACCACCTGGCTTCGTTTTCGGTCGCGGTCTTGATATACCCTGTATAGTGCAGTTCCATTAATAATATATTGGTATGTGACTAAATCATAGCCTACTTGTTTGAATTTCGTTAAAAATATGAGAATATGCACACACTACATAATATACCCGGTATACCCTCATCCACACTTATGATAAACTGCAACAACACCGTTAAACCACTTTGCCGAATAATTGGGCTTATAATTTTTAAATTAAATGCATTCAACCCATGTATCAAGGTAATTAATTCTTCACAATGACACCAGATACTTAAAAAGAGGCCGTTTCAATTAATTTCCCTTGGTACAACATACATCCAGTTAAAATAACAAAAAGGACATACAATATCTCGCGCCGAGGTCTTAAAGTTTAATATTTGCTGTTGTAATTGAATTTGTGGAGGGATACTTATCTGTAGCCCTGTTTATGCTCTCCAGCGGGGATAATACGAAATTAAGGATAGGTTTCAATCTAAACTGTGTTTTTTATTATAACGGATTAGGGCTGAATTTGCTCATAAAATAGCCAAAAGATATCCCTAATTTTGATTTGTTCGTGTGTGTGTGTGCGCGCATGCGTGCGTGCGTGCGTCCGTGTGTGCGTGCCTGTGTGCGTGCCTGTGTGTCTTACCTGTATAGTGTATTATCTATGAATTTATGTTTTAAAACTCAATTGTACCAAATATTAACACAATTAAATAATTAGTTCGTTACAGACATTGTATTCCGAAGAAGCAATTTTAAATCGTTGAAATTCCTGTCCGTATGCCTTTATAAATAGCCTTCATTTTCCTACAAAAGAAGTAGTTCCTGTTTTCTTAATAAAGGTAGTTGCAATCTAAAATCATTTCAAACGGAACTATTTCTTTTATCTCTCAATGGTTTCCTTTGTAATATAATATCGCGAGACAGTACTGGAAAATGTCTTCAGATTCAAGTCTGTCTTAAGAGCTAGTAGCAATGAGATATGATAAATTCATCAAATAAATGTACAGAATAAAATTTTAGAAAACATCATCAATATCACTTTGCCCGACCAGGGATTTGAACTCGAGACCTCAGCTTTGCAGTCATACCGTAGTTGACCGAAGTAGTCACGAATACATATTTTTATCTATACATATAATAAAGTTGTAATCGATCGATGTCTGTTCATGGAAGATAAATGAGAAAAGCGAATATGGGGGTCTGTATTAATATAATAGAACTCAAAACAATTATTTTTAGACCTTTTGTCTGTTTGTCTGTTTATCTGTGAACTCAGAAACGGGTAAACGGATTTCGATGACATTTGGTATGGAGGAAGCTGACACTCTGGATTAACACTTGGGGTACTTTTTATCCCGAAAAATTTAGTGCTCCCGTGGGATAAGGAATGAATTCTGGTAAAATTTTTACTTTTACACCGGGTATATCAAGACCGCGACCGAAAACGAAGCCAGGTGGTAGTTTTAGTGGTTACAAACACAATGCAACTAAAAATTTCGCCCCTATCAAATCGTGGGACGGAACATACAAGGCGAAATGCACATTTTCTGGTAGCACCTCTGCCTTCTGGGAAAAAGGCGTGAGTTTATGTATGTTTTTATTCAACATGCCTTTTAAACTTATTTCATAATTGGAAAATTGGATAAACTCGGTTTTGGTCAAATTTACATAAAATATATGCATGTTATTAAAGTTTAAATTATAATTAAAATGCGAGCCACGAAGGAAAGAGCTGAACAACTCAATTAAAAGGCATTCGCGGTTGATTTGCGATTGTTCAACAAAAGTATTTATTCTCAATAAATGCAAATTTAAATGTAAATGGTTGTAGCAACATTTTAACGAATTACCTCTTTTTCCGGGCCGATTCACACCGAGCGTTTGTGGCACGATTTTTCAGTCAATCTTTATAGAGAGGCGATGGTATGTAAAGGTGATTGTGGGTGTCTTTTACGCCCACAATATTAGGGGCGTTATCAAAGTATTTTGAATCAAATAAGATTTTTACGTCGCTATTTCATTTGGGAACTTAATATTACTTCTTATTCCAGTGTTTCACTCAACGATGAAGATTCAAGTTGTAAAGATTTATTTTAAAATCAATAATAAAATAATCATGTTGTTTGGTATGGTTTGATGTAATTTTGATGTCTTCCTCGAGATCACAGGAAGCTACGATATCCACAGACAGACAAACACGTCATACTTATAACACTTTCTTTTTCCCTCTTTATAAAATACATTGCTACGTGATCGCAACGTTCAGTGTGAGTCACCCCTAAACTGTGGCAGAAATGTTCAGTATTTTAATTTGTGAGCATCATTTTTTTGCTTCAGCTCAAACGTTGAGAAGTTTTAAAGCTTCGTGCAAAAGGCATTGTTTTACAAACGCCCTGGAGGCGAAATTATAAGCTATGTCATTTTGCTTTTAAACGAGAAAACAGACTTCATTATAAGAACTATTTCAAACCTAAACTTTTTTGACAGGGGGAGGGAGGGCTTAATAGAATGGGTGGAAGGACGAACTGTTTTTGGACTATCGGGTAAGCTAGAAAGAAAGAAAGAAATAATTTATTGTTTAACAGGACTAAAAAATTTACAAAAAAGGTAATTTAACTTTAGGCAACAACACGGCCAAAGGTACGAGTTATTATATTCCACAAAGAAAAAAAAATGTTTCTGTTATCTGGAAGAAAGTTAATCACAATCCGTAATCCATTAATGAAAGAAAAATTGAATATTGAATCTGAAACTTACGGGATTAAATTGCTAGACTGCTAGATTGATTTTTACCTTATTTGTGGTTATTATTTGGTTTCATTCAAGGGAGAACTACAAAGGGATTGTTTGCTAATCGGCATTAAAATCAATAAAACACTCAAATTATTTTGTTACTCGTATTTCTATGAAGGCCATATTTTTACATTTTATTCTTGTGTATGATTTTTGCAAAAAAATAGTTGTTTGCTGTATGTAATATGCAATTGTATGTCTAAGGTCTATGCTAGTGAATAAACAAAGTCAACGACGCGAAATATATTTATTGACGAATGGCATAAACCAATACGGATCGTTCTTGATTCAGAAATTAATTATGAACATTTCATTCTGGTAATTATAATAATGTAGAATAATTTCAAAAGTAAGTGGTGGCCTGTTGGTAACTAAACAGACGCGGCTGCCAACATATTCGTGGTGGTCGCGGGTTTAAATCCCAGGGCACACCTCTGACTTTCCGGAGTCATGTGTGTATTGATAGTCAATCAACATGCCATATAAAGGTGAAGGAAAACATTGTGAGAAAACTTGCATACCATAGCGATTTGTAAGAATATATATGGTATGTAAAGTCCGCCTGGTGGACTATATGGCCTAACCACTCTCAATCGTACTCTCGATTGTGGATGTGGCCCATGCACTGCAGTGGGACGTGTATGGGCTGATTCAGAATTAACGCTTTTCAAGTAATAACTACGCCTATCTCAAATTATAACATTATTACTCACACGTAAAAATAGCTTATCTTATTACCAATCGTTCACTTGACGCCTCACGCGTGAACAGACGCCTTTGGAATTATTTCCAGCCCGCCTATCTAAACTTAGCGAAATGATTTTGTGGAAATATACCAATATTACTTGGAAATACATTCACAGATGATGGGTTTTGAAAAACGCTAAAAATCCTTTTCAAATTGAAGAAACACTGCAATGCGATATTGGTATTTTCAAAACACAAAAATTCGTTTTCCGAATGGAACCTAAATTGCAAAACGGAAATTTCGCAGAATTGAACACGCGGTTTCTGAAACTGAAACGTCAAAGGCTGCTACAGACCTTAGTGATATTGCCAATTAATACGGCGGCCTGATACTATCCGGATGGATACAGGATTAAACCCAAAACGCGAAACAATACATAGATCACCATATCCGGTGTCCGTCTCCGGGAGGAAACGAAAATGATTATTTGCTTCGATGACAACCACAATCATGCTGAGTTCCATGTATCGGGAACAGAGCCAGATACCTGCTTCGATGACCATGCTGAATTCCATGTATAGGGAACAGAGCCAGATATTATATTCAAGCTATTACAATACATGTCATTTATTAGATTGTGTCACTCCACAATATATGAAATAGAGTAACTCGGTTATACCGCAACATAATTCAGTTACTCTATATTTTATTAGCCACTCGTTTTTCCCAAATAAAATACACCCGCCATCCATATCTGGTTTTGTCATTTCGCAATTAATCCAATAATAAAATATAATTTTATTTTTAAATATTGAAAATGCAATGTTCTGTATTAGTCGACAAATTGGTGTGTGACCGACATATATTCATATCGCGTTTATTTTTAAAGGTTGTAAGTTTGTAGTTTCTGGTGACTATGATATCTCTTAGTGTAAAGTCGAAGCTCTTTGTGGGGTTTTACATTGTTTTTATAACTTACACTGTATTTTTGTTCTGTCTGTCCTTATCTCACACTTTCATAGGGCTGGCACGTCATAAGTTTTATGTTTTTCATAGATTTTTTAGGCTAACGCCCGAATACTCACACACCACTTAAATATTATGTTACACTCAACTCAAGTCCCGCTTAAATGTACTGATTAAGTAGGACGTGGGTAGTTAAGTGCAACTTAATATATAAATAACAGTTGAGTATTCGTTCAACACGTAATTTTAAAACCGGCTGTCTGACACTAACACTTACGGGAATTGTTTGTTTGACCCACCGCGGCGGCCTAAAGCGGGTTGGTAGAGTTATGAAGTTATCTTTGTTGCAACATAATTTAGCTAATTATTTTAGGTCCGGCTCTCTTCTTGAAATTACCTCTTTAGGGAATATGTTTCGTTAATTAACATACTGGCCATTGTAGATAGTTTTTGTTTAGATGTATTTAGGTTTTTTTTTTTTTTTTTTTTTTTATTGCAATGAATGGCGAGACGAGCATGCCATTCGCGTGATGGTAAGCGATATGACCGCTCATGGACAGTAGCAAAACCAAACAACACCATGAATTACAAGGGAATGCTTGGAATTCCACTGCGCTCGCCATCCTGAGACATAAGATGTTAAGTCTCAATATGTCCAGTAGTTACTCTGGCTACAATGTCCTTCAAACCGGAACACAACAGCGCATTAACACTGCTGTTTGGCGGGAGAAATAGACATTGCGGTGGTACCCACCCAGGTGGCCTCTCACATATGAGAGACCTACCACCAGGTTTTTTCATGACGATCCCGTGATCGTTAAAGCAAGCGGCATTTTTTATTGCGGTGAATGGCGAGACAAACATGCCATTCGCCTAATGCTAATCGATACGACCGCTGATGGACAGTAGAAAACCAAATACCATGAATTACAAACCATTGCATTCCACAGCGCTCGCCATCCTAAGACAAAAGATTTAGTCTCAATATGTCCAGTTACTCCGGATACAATATCCTTCAAACCGGAACACAACAGTGCATTTACACTGTTTGGCGGGAGAAATAGACATTACACGAACCTCGTTGGTTAGAAAAGCAGTGGACGTTATCTTGAGTTCAAAACTGTGTGTGTAAGTTATCATGTTCAGTAGTAGACCTGTGGCTTACGTAATAATGACATTATTTGTCCACAGATTGGTTGGAAGTACACGAATGCGTGGTTGGCCGGCAACCTGATATGCAAGCTGGTGCTGGTACTGCGGGCTTTTGGCCTTTACCTGTCCTCCAATATCCTCGTCTGCATCTCTATAGATAGGTAAGTAAAATAGGAGACTTATTTTTCTTCTTCAAATACAATTATCAAGTATTTTTTTATGTAACATTGTGACTGCCTCGGTGGCGAAGTTGTACTACGGTACGACTACGGAGCTGAGGTCTCGGGTTCGAATCCCGGGTCGGGCAAAGTGATATTGGGTTTTTCTGTTCATTATCAGCCCGGAGTCAGGATTTTGTGGCCGATATGGCGGTAGGCTCGCCCCCTATCACATCATGGGACGGAACATACAAGGCGAAATGTGGGTGTCCTGGTGGCGCCTTTGCCTACCCCTACCTACCCTTTCCTGTATGTAATATTGTGCAAATATTGGTTTTAAAAAAATCCAAATCAAAATAATACTATTCAAACAGTCTTCTGTGATGAACATCGGACGCAAAAACGACTTCTTTAGCAATACGAATCGGTTTCAGATATTAATGAAACCGATTTCCTTGCTTTTTGTTTCATATTTCTATTCCATATTGGATTCTACCCTCGCACCCTTTTTAATGGAAACATCGTATAGAGAGCGTCTAATCAGTTCTCCGGTATATTTTGCGGAATAATGTTAAATGAGCCCGCCAGACATTAATTCTATGTTGCCTGATAATCCTGCTTTATTTGTGGGTTGATCCGCAAATGTTTGCTCCAAGTCTGGGTTGGAGGCAATTGAGTACTTAATTCTCACATATAAATATCTTACATGTAAATGTAAATGTAAATCTCACATGTAAATATCTCGGGTTCGAATCCCGGGTCGGGCAAAGTGATCTTGGGTTTTTCTATTCTATTCATTATCAGCCTGGAGTCAGGAATTTGTGCCCGATATGGCGATAGGCTTGCCCCCTATCACATCGTGGGACGTAATAGATGAGTGGTTCTCAATGAAAGATCAAGTTTTAACGCGAATGTTGAAGTGGTAGAACCACAATGTAGTAACTAAGTGCTGGTACCAATGGGTGGACTCGACCGGAGTATACAGACAGTACCAATGTCCCACGGTGAGATTGCCCTGCGCACAAAACTCGTCTTGAGTTTTGTTTACACGCCCTTTTTCCTGCTCCACCCCCTTTCTTATTGAGGAGGGAAAAACGCACCCATTCTAGATGTAAAAAAAGAGATTGGTGAAAACTTCGCAACCGGTATTTTTATAGTTCAATATTATTTATCATTGAAATATGACCTGTCTGTGAAATTAATTCTATTAACCAGCTTTAGAACCAATAATTCGAAGTATATTCGCATGAATGGAAACTATGAGCAAAGTTCGTTGAATGGTGCCACAAAATACTAAAGAACCGAGTTTACATTGTTAACGAACTATTCAAGACATTATCGCCGTATTTGACTAACGGCATCATGCATGAGGACCGTGAATAGTGAACACTGAACCGTAGTCCTAAGTTTGAATAAAAGGTCGGGCAACGCATTTTTTTGTTTTTGTACACATATTTGGGTCATATGATAGGCGAAAGGGGAAGGATCTTTTTTTCGTTGCTGCCTTCCTCTTTGGGGATATACACGTGATCTTTTTAGTATATGTACACATCAGTCGTCATATTACGACCCTCACGAGTTATGGCTAAGTCTCTTATCAATTTAAAAATACGCTTAGATTTTGTGTACTCTGGTATGAGTGCAAATAAAATTAAACAGACAAACCAACTCCGTTTTTCATCAAAGGAAAGGCTTTCCATTGCTTACACAGAATCTTATTAGTTATGCCAATATTTTTTTAACGAAAAACTTCCTGGTACGTATGTTAAAAACGGGAGATTTTCCGGCAATTCTAACTCAAAGTTGGGTGTCGGCACGCGCTACAAAACTTTTAAACTTATTACGAGTCTTGTTATTACAAAGGTGGGCTCCGCCATAATCAACAAAGTTACATATTCATTTAACATCACGCTGTTAACTACTATGAGATAGGTACAGATGCATCTATTGCTCTTCATAGCTGTTACCAACTACCTAGACCATTCTAACACCATATCTTTCAAAATAATTCATAACAAGAATACAATTTATTAATCTAACTTTCTATGGACGCATTACTTGAATTGCATAGGATTTTCCAGAGGGTGCACGTTAGCCAATTGTGGTACACAAAGCACATCTACATAATAAATAAATACACCCAACAGTCTCATACATAGCCCTGACCCCACACTAAGATCGAGTCTTGTGGCGTGGGTATCAGAAACTAGAAGAGAATTTTCGGTCTCACAAACACCCAGACCCGAAACAAATACTTGTGGTTCATACAAATATTTGTCTCGGTGCGGGGATCGAACCCGCGGCCTCTCGGTTCACAGCCGGCGTCTAGTCAACTGCGCCACGGAGGCTGTCAAAAGTCTTAACATATCTTACTATAGCGAATTCTATTTTCTATGTTCTACTTATACCCATAACGACTATAGCAAAGTCACCGCAGTGATGATAATCTCAAATCGGCCATCAATCACAGTCCGTGATAAATGACGTTTGGCTGAGCGCCGCCATTTTGAATCAGTGTTGCCAACCTCTAGATTCATGTATGTGTGCCAACCGCACGAAACGTGACTCTTTATTGCCCCAAGGATTATTCAAATTAGGAGCGTACATCACACTGTATTTTGTTTTCTCAATGATAAAAACGGTTATTTGAATACTCATAATACGTAGATTTTCCAGTACTTTTGTTTGGTAATTGTAAATTTAATTCTAGGACATTTTTTCTAGGTAAATATGTAATGAAATAATCACTGCAAGGTCGTTTAGATACCGAAGCTAATAAAAGGTTACAATATCATACTTTTACTGTGTATACTTTATTTAATGCAAAACGTTCTTTTTCAGGTTTTTCGCTGTAATATATCCACTGAGGCTCTCAGAAGCGAGAAAACGTAGCAAGCAGATGTTGTATGGCGCGTGGGTCGTCGCCTTAGCCTGCAGTTTGCCTCAGGTATGTAAAAACAAATAGCTATTAAACTTTTAATGAATATTTCTTAGTACAACAGTCGGTGCTTCCTCAATTGTTTGCTAAAAGATTTAACAATGCCGACCGCGGCTTCACTTTAGTCTTTACCAAATTAAATTTACAAAGGGAAATCTTATTAAATAAGAGCTATTGTTTACCCCGAGAAAGCGCTTTATTACGTCAGCGATTGATCACCGAGATGGTGACGTATTTAGGAATTTAGGTTTGGTACGACCTCTTGTCCTATCGTTACTTGATGGTCAATCTTTTTCTGACACCAAACAGCGTTTAAGAGACTTAATGATACCTAATCAATAAATATACCCAACAGTCCTGTTACTGTCACCCATAGTCCTGTCCTGTTACATTCATCAATCAGTCTTGTATCATGGGTATGACAAATTTCGACTTTAAAGTCGCTCACTAACATTAGCACCCAGTTCATCCAAATATTTGTGGGCCACACAAACATGCCTTTGTACGGGAATCGAATCTACCGCCTCGCGGTTTCACAACTAAAATATGTTTAAAAACTGTTTATGAATAAAGCCGTAAGTATTACCAATCTTATTCATTTTATCCTTAAAGAAATAATGTAACAAAGTACGAATGGCGGCCGCAATATACTATCAATGCAACCGTGGCAAGGATAAGTAAATAAAAGATTTAGGGGGCGTCTTAAGTGTACACGAAAACAATAAAAAAATGTCTTCAATCTTAACGTTGTTGTCATGACTTGCTGGAATGGACAAACTGTCTCACAAGAGAATGACGTGAAATGACAGTTGTGCTGTCGCGTTTCGTTCGGTAAGTGAGATTGTCGAATACCCCTTTCCTCCTCCCATTATATTTCCTTCCCACCCCCCTCCCGTTTTGATGAGCTTGCAACACATCCATGATGGGGTTGGGGATGTTCATGGGCGGCAGTGATTACATACTTCAGGTGACCTGTCTGCTCGTTGCGGACCTATTAAACACATTAAAATGACACAGGCTAGACGTATTACCACCTCCACAATCAAATGAGCTACATATTTCCACATAAAGCGTATGTAAAATTGGTTACATTAGGCTGTCACGAGCAGGGTAGACAAACCAAGTGATTACTGTGTTCACAGCCGCTGTAAATCACTCGCCCTAAGCCGACAAATTGAATCGCGACAAAGACGACAGTACATCAATTTCCAATTTCAATCTCGGAGGCGACACTCAGCTGGTTATTCTGAGGTTTTTATAAATAGAATAGGTTGTGTCTTTGACATCGGTAATTTGGCTCCATTCTTCTATTTTAGTCATAAATTATAATATCATGATTTACCTAAACACTTCATTTGTCTGCCCGTAACCGATCCCACTTGGATTTGAGGCAACGTGACATGGCAGGTGTATTGTAGAATGATTTTGTTTAAGATTTACGAGTGGCTGCCTGACTGACATCAATCTTTTTCAGGAGTGGACCTTTTCATTTACTATGGGGACCTATTGCGGCTACATTAAATAAATAAATTAAAAAAATGTAAAGAATTTTAATGTAAATGGAGTTCTTTGCGATGTTCTCTTTCACGGTCAAAGCACGTGGAAATCACCTAAGAATATTGATGTAGCTTCCGTACATTATTCGCTCAATGCAACCATACTTTATTTGGTATAATTCTCATTACATAATATAATAATATTTCATCTCATTACATCCTATTTCCAATTGCGCCCATGCCTCGATTCGTAACCTATAGAATTATTAATAAAAATAAACATACCAAGTGAAATAAAGACGTATGTTAATGAAAATATGTTTCACTGTAAATCACCTGAACCGAATATTTCCAACAGGCGGGGCGAGATTACCCAACCTTTGATATACGACTCGAAAAACGGAAGGCGAGCCACGCCACTGAGCTAAAAAATTCCCACGGAGCTCGGAAATGGAGATTTTTACGGATAATGTTGAGTTCATTGTAAGGTTATTTATTGTTCAAAATAAAGGTCGATTTGCCGTAACGGAGGTCATAAAATTTAACTTTTACTTTAAATGCAGAAAGTTGAGGATTTGGTTCAATCACGGATTACATTGTATACATACACAGAAGTAATAATTATAAGTCGTAAAGTTAATAATAAATGATTCCTTAGCCAAGTAAGTACTATTTTTTCAGGATACACGAAACGTCTGATCAATGTCGAATCCTTTAATTATCGTACATCTCAAACTCACGCCTTTTTCACAGAAGAGGTAGGCAGAGGTGCTACCAGGACCCCCACGTTTCGCCTTATATGTTCCGTCCCACGATGTGATAGGGGTCGAGCCTATCGCCATATCGGGCACAAATTCCTGACTCCGGGCTGATGATGAATAGAAAAATCCAATATCACTTTGCCCGACCTGGAGTTCGAACCCCAGACCTCAGCGCTATAAACGTACCGTAGTACAACTACGCCACTGTGGCAGTTAATTATCGCTTTGGAAAAAAATACCACAAAGCCGTTCTCTACATAATTATTCATATGTATTCAATTATTTAAAAAAAAAAAATGTATCATAACGCAGAAAGGAGAAACTAACATACACATACTTTATTTTTATATTATCCCATGTCACATCCAAGACACAAGAAATAAATGTAAACAAATATCTGGACAAGAAATCTCTATTATATTCATTATTGACATTATTTAACGGAGCATAACAAAACATTTACAAACAAAGCTACCTTTTGTTCGTTCACATTTTATTTTCGAAGGCGCATTGTATAACCACTGTATTACATAACAGCGTTTTCATAAAAGTAGCTGTTTTGTAATGCGATTGTAATCGTGTCTTCTACAAACGCCGTTCGATGTTTAGCGGAATAGGGTATTTGACCATAATCGAATTTTTGTATTATTTTGCAGACAAATACAATTAATGCCATTAAAACAAAACAGTATTAAAGTAGCTTGTAACATGAGGCAAATATTAGTATTTTAAATGAAAGAGTGGGGACGTCGTGGGGACATCTTACCGTCTCTTTCACACCCGCACACTATAACGTATATTATACTGTTTCCATTCGTTTATTTTATTTTTGACACATCGAGTACTGAATCAAATAGTGATGGCCTGATGCGTTATCGAATCAATTTTTTATAACAAACGATTTTATTTTTGAACAAGTTTTAATCGATTTAATACATATTTTATTTTTTGCTCCATGCATTGTTTTATAAAACTTCAGGGATATTTAAGTTACTTGATTTAATAATTATATTAAAATAAACCATTTACTCATGTTAAGTTAATATTCTTATCACTTCCGTCGGCAATAGTAATGTTGTTAAAAACAAATTGTGAAACGGCAACACTGGGCAGACAGGTGACGCGCGCCGCCATTTTGTGGTCACTCACAACGAGACGCCCGCGCCCGTGCTAGTGTTTTCCGTTCGCTGAATTTTAATTCACATTTTTCATACGTCGAGTTGAGTATTTATATTCCTCCGTATTGTTTTACCCGTGAATTCCTACATTTGGTTGAATTGAGAACATCGTACCTGCCTTCATCACTTTCAAAATGCCTAAAGGAAAGGTGCTTAAAGGACAAACAAGGGAGTTTGTGTTGCGACTTCATGAGTACTTTGAAAGGGAAAGCCGTAATGGTGGACCTCTTATACCAGTGACTCAAATCAGAGACCGTGTTTCAGCAGCATTAGGTATTACTGCTCCAACAGTTTCAAAAATAATTAAAGAAGGCTACGGCAGTAGTGGCATGGAACAAAACAAGCCATCTACACCTAAGAAAAAACGTCAGCCCTTTAAAGTGACAGCAATTGACAGTTTTGATGGTGATGCTATTCGTCGTCATATATACGATTATTACCAAAGAAAAGAGATTCCTACTTTACATAACCTAGTACAATCTCTGAAAACTAGTGGCTTGTTCCGTGGTCAAAAGTCTTCTTTGGCGAAGGTATTGAATAGGATTGGATTCCAATACAAAAAATGTGACAAAAGAAAAATATTGATGGAACGCAATGATGTTGCTTTGTATCGATGCGAATTTTTAAGACAAGCTAAAAAAATAGAAGACTGGTCGAATGTTGTTTTCACCGATGAAACTTGGCTCAATGCGAATCACACGGTATCAAAAACTTGGACTGACAACACTGCTAGCTCCTCGACCGCAGTGCCAATGGGAAAAGGTGAAAGAATTATAATTTGTCATGCAGGAACCGCAAAAGGATTTGTGCAAGATGCTATGTTAGCTTTTAAATCAAAGAAAACAGGGGATTACCACGAAGAAATGAATTCCGAAGTATATGAAAAATGGTTTCGGGAAATGTTATTGTCACTCGAACAGCCATCAACAATATTTATAGATAATGCGTCCTATCACTCTCGGCAAATTAACAAAATGCCAACGCAAGCCAGTAAAAAAAATGAAATAATAAACTGGCTCCGTAACAATGGCGAGGAGGTGGACGAGTCCCTATTAAAAGTAGAGTTACTTAAAATATTAAAAATGAGGAAGCAGCCTAAACGATACGTTATAGATGAAATGGCTGCAGAACATGGGCACACCGTCCTTAGAATTCCTCCATATCATTGCCAGTATAATGCCATAGAGCTAATATGGGCGCAAGTGAAAGGATATGCTGCGAGAATAAATACAACTCCTCCTTTCACCGCAAACAAAATGCTGGAGTTGCTTAAAAATGCGTGTGAAAATGTGACGCCTCATAACTGGGCGAGTGTCGTAGATAAGACGAAGAAAGAAATAATGTCTGATTGGGATCGCGATGTCGCATTTGACAACTTACCCATGCACTCATTAATAATTAGTGTTACTGGGGATACGAGTGACGACGACGCCGATTCCGACGAAACAGACGATTGTTTATAAATAAAAATATTAACAAATTACCTTTTAGTTGTTTTAATTATTTAATCCTTAAAGTACTATGAATTCCAACATGGTTTAACTGTTTATTACAAGTAGGTACTAAACATTTATTTTCGTTGTAATCATTGTAATTATTTTAAATTAAACTCTTATTAAAAGTCACTTCAATACGTATACCTTTATTCATATTAATTAATTTGCAGCAAATACATTCGATCCTAATATTGGGTACTATATTACGTTTAACTGTTTTCATTAGCATTTTAATGTAATTTTATTTCAAATGATTCCGATTGATTGATTCTATTCAAAATCGTTTTTGTTATCTGTGGTCATTCGTTACGAATGGCACAACTCTAAGTGGGCGTTACCCGTCAAGAAAGTATCTACTTTTATTTCAAAATATTGTTCTACTGTAATGTCGTACTTTATAGGCGTGAACTGTCAAAAATAAAATAAACGAATGGAAACAGTATAATATTATTGACGTCACTAATTTTGTTTCGCATCCCTTTTCTCTTACCCCCACTACAAGATTACAACGTTTCTTACTTGTTTAATTCTGAAAAGATTTACAAAATTCTTTGTTTGCTAGATTTTGGATGTGGATACTTTTTGATGAATACAATAAAAAAAATGAGTCAAATACCCTATTGTAAGATAGAAGCAATGTAACTGTATCGTGGCTAGGTACTCCAAAAAATGTTCGAGTCCTTTTTCGTACGTCGTAACTATACTTAGGTCGGAGTAAATGTTAAGTATCATCGAGAACAGTATTGATTTATCAAAGTGGAAAACTTATAACTCACTTCGGACATCAAACGTTCAAATATTCGAACTTTTCGGATCAAAGAGTAACCCCTGATTGGTACATACATAGTACGTAATTTGTTCGGGACACCCGCTCTACATACAGATATAGTATATATACATATTATGGCCGGACATTATAAAGCAAGGAAAGAATACAATTACTTCGTGCCTGCGATACGGAAACGGCAGACGAAGGATCCGAAGTGTTAGTAATGTAACGATAAAGCAGTCTTTATAATTCGACTAACTAACGAAATAAGACAAAGGGACCATAATTCAAAAGAGGTGTAGGTGGTAGAGCCTTGGTGTAGGTAGGTAGTGAAAGCTGTAGTATGAATGGGTCGACTCGATCAGGACGACTATACTGTCTTTTGTTTCTTTCAAAGACTCAAAATGTCGTATTCGCCAGGATAAAATCCATTGAATACTGAGTGCGTAGGGGCCTGTTGGTACCGGACGAGACGCGAGTGCCAACATATTCATGTTTCCTACGTTCTAATATTGTATTATTCGTGTAATGTCACAAGCGATATTTCATTTGCCAATGATTTGTGCGAGTGAACCACGCAAGCTAGCAAGCGATGGATATGTCAACATAGTTTATAATTCATCTAAGCTGTGTGGGAAAATCTGGAACTTCAAATAAAATTTAAAAAATATCTATTTAACGCATTGTTCGGTATATATTCTCATAATATTAACAACAAGCATTTATTCTCGTGATTTTATATTAACATGACCAATATAATATGTGAAGTGGAAAAATAATATTTTGACAACAAGAACGTAGACGATGAATACTTGAAAAATCACAGAATAAAAAAAATATTTAAGATACAATATATTTTTTGTCAAAATGTATTTTCCATTACTTTTCATATATTTTTTCAACTTCCATAGAATTTGCTCTGAGAGAATATCAACATTTTTATGTAAATAAGATAATACCAATTTTCATGCTGAAATGTTTCTAAAATATGGTCAAAATTTTTAAGAAGTTGATATAACGTTAATAACGTCATGTATATTTGTTTCAAATTTCATCAACAATTTCACATGAAATTGCATTGTTTTTAATCTATGCGTTAAATTCACAAGAGCGATTATATTTCGTATGACACGCAGTTTTTTGCTAAAACTTATTCCGGACAACAATTAGTTGTTTAGTTGTATGGAGTAATTTTGTTTTGATTTCAAGACCATATTTTACAACTTTCGTGAAATTAGTTTAATCAGTTATTAACAAAGTTTATTTTCTGAATGAAACCGAAATCTCAAAAAGTTTAAAAGGACTTACCTGTATAAAGTTTGCAAAAAATTAAGAGCTTTAAGAAGCGTCTCGAGGTTGTTTGTAGGAGCGTTAAAACCGCAATTTTTTTAACACACTGCAAAAGAGGATATTCAATTCGTTTGTAAAATAATTCTGTCTCTATTGCTATTTGTATATTGGTATTCGTCAATTAAGTTTAAAAAACAAATGTGTATGTAAAATGGTTTCTTGAATTTACGTAAATGTTACACTATAATAAAACTACATATTTTATCTTTCTTTTCGAACCACGACAACTGTAAAGTAATCATAACATCGGGAAGTTAAAATATTTAAAAATAAAGTCAATACCGTTATAAAATCCGAAAAAAATATTTTGACTGCCTCGGTGGCGTAGTTGTATTACGGTACGGTTACAAAGCTGAGGTCTCGGGTTCGAGTCCCGGGTCGGGCAAAGTAATATTGGATTTTTCTATTCATTATCAGCCCGGAGTCAGGAATTTGTGCCCGATATGGCGATAGGCTCGCCCCCTATCATATCATGGGACGAAACATACAAGGCGAAATGTGGGTGTCCTGGTGGCGCCTCTGCCTACCCCTTCGGGGATAAAGGCGTAAGTTTATGTATGTATGTAACAATAATTTGACTTAAAATCTGTGTGTATCAGTTCATATACTTGCCACTGCAGGGCATGGGCATCCTCTACAATCGAGAGTACGATTGAGAGGGGTTAGGCCATATAGTACGAATACAAAACTAATAAATAATACTAAATCAGCAAAATAAAGAAATACGATTAAATACAATCTAAATGTGAACGAGAAAATTAAATTCCAATCTGCGTTATATTGAATTATTTTACGCTCCTGTTAAATTACATACCGCTACATATATTACGCACCCTCAAATCGAAAATTATTACAGTGAATGACTTTAAATAAATATTAAATTAATATAATTTGTATAATACAATGAATCAAGTAGAACAAGCTAAGATTGCAATGAAATCAGTATTATCTTTGCTAACAAAAAACAAGTAACTATTGTCGAGATTAATATTATTTTTTATATAAATAAATAAATAAATAAATACACCCAACCGTCACATACATAGTCCTGACCCCACACTAAGATCGAGTCTTGTGTCGTGGGTATCAGGAACTACGTGAGACTTTTCGGTCTCACAAACACCCAGACCCGAAACAAATACCTGTGGTTCACACAAATATTTGTATCGTTGCAGGGATCGAACCCGCGGCCTCTCGTTTCACAGCCAGCGTCTAACCAACTGCGCCACGGAGGCTGTATATCCTTACGAGAATCGTATCTTTGAGGCTAGAAACTCTCCCCGTGTAAATGTGGCTTAACGCAAAACTGAGGCGGGTTGCTAGTACATAATATATTTCCCAATTATGATCTAGTCGGTGGACGATCACCGACTGTAGTTGCAAAAGTAGATTAAAGCCAAAACGCAATCCAACTCGAATTCCGACTTCAGTTTAAATTGTATAATACTTAACACCAGATGGAGATTGCAACAAACAGCGTATTCTAGACGTTTTCGATTTTCCAGCTTAACCAACCTTAAGCAATTCCACGGTGATTACGCAAACTAAACTATTGAGTGTGAAAGCACCTTATTCCCGGTTCTGATATTTGTGGGTTGAAATGCGATCTATTCATAGAAAGAATAAGAAAAGAAAGAAAATACTTTTATTTTTGCAAGAACAGCCGATTACAACACAATAACTGATATAGATAATAGAAAAATATGTATAAATAATAATAAATAAATAAATAAAATAAAGACTAGCTAGAAATGATAATACAACGATAGTTCGTCGGGGTAATTTCCGTCATAAATGTGTACAGAGTTGTAGATGAACGTATAGCCACGGCGAGCACAAATACCAGCTCCGAAGATTCATATGAGATTTTTCAAACAAAACCACAACGGGGATTGTTCGACCTACTCTACTGCCACTGTTTAAAGACAATATTTCAATTTATTTATTTTTATATAGTTTCTTCTTTTCTTTAATATCATATGTTATCAAGTGATGTGATCTGCGTGAAGACATACGTCTACATTTTTAAGAAATAGAAATTAAAATAAGATTAGTTATCCTAATTTTTCCGATCGAGACATTAGGACGACGTGAATTCTATTGTGGTATTCTCATCAGCCCTTGACACATATGCAATCTTTTAAGTCAGACGATACTAATTTGGTAAAGTTAACATCAAAACATTCCACGACACTGCTACATTATTTGCGTTTAAGTAAAACTAATTTAAGCGTTAAAAAACAAATTTGCATGACTTGAACTATAAGTTAATGAAAAACGTCTTGCTCCAAACATTAATTTTACAGCCTAGATTTTACCTTAGTAAGTCGAAGTTCATTTAGCGGACATAATGGATCTCCATCATTCATTTCACTCGCTATTATTGTCAGGAAGCCATTCCACTGACAATATTGCATGACGCGGCAAAATGGAAGGTCTTGAATGAGCTTCACACCGGCCGCTTGGAAATATAATACGGTGTATTGATTCGCTTTCAGGGCATTACGTATTGTAATACTAGGCGTTATTCATCCTACTTGTAGCCAGAGTATGCCCCGGAAAATTATGCAAACCATCAAAAGCAAGACAGAATATCTCGGCCACGTGCTTAGGCACGAAAGATATAACCTCCTCCAATTAATAATTATGGGCAAGGTGAAAGGTAAGAGACGCGCTGGGTGAAGGAAAACATCGTGGCTGCGAAACATCCGGGAGTGGACCGGTATCAACAGCACCGTTGAACAACTATCCGTTTCGTTTTCGACTTGTATTTTTCGTCTCACGATGTGAGTGAGCCTATCGCCACATCTGGCACGAATTTCTGACTCCGGAATGAATAGAAAAATCCAATATCATTTTGCCGGACTCAGGCTCGAACCCGAGACCTCAGCTTTGCAATCACACCGTAGTAAATTGCACCACCAAGGCAGTCTATTTCTACATATTGTGTTTAACAAAAGCCCTGCTATTCCTTTTAGAGAAAATTTCCTCTTATTTACTGGTAATAAGCTATCTCTGATGTAATTATTAGTTGAGTGATGTTCTCGCATTATGCGGTGAGCATGCATCGTCTTTGTGTATGGCCGAATTTCCTTTTGTTAGTCTTCCTTGTGTATGGTTATTGATTCTGGTAATGCAGTGTACACATATAATATACTGTACTGTATGAGTCAATTATGGCTTACTGAGGCTACGTTCGAAGGTATCATTGAGAGGGGTTAGGCCATTTAGTCCACCAAGCTGGCCTTGTCGCGGACTTTACAAACCATAGTAATTTTGAAAAATCTTCTTTAAATGCATAGATAAAGTGGTAAATAACGATCAATAAATGATTCCGAAAAGCCAGATATGTGCCCTGAGATTTGGACAAACAGTTTTTGGCTATGACTTTACATACATACATACATAAACTAATGCCTTTTCCCCAGAAGGGGTAGGCAGATGTGCTACCAGGACACCAACGTTTCGCAATGTATGTTCCGTCCCATGATATGATAGGGGGCGAGCCTTTTATTATTACTATTAATGTATGTATGCTATATAGTACTCTAACACAAAGCTTGTATAAAGTCTCAAAGGATTTGTCTATACTCTATGCCATTGCTTTGTTATCGCCAGTATCGTATTTGAGTTAGATATTTGAATTGCTGCTCTCGTGTTGATTTTAATCTCCGTTCGCGCATATGTTCGAGATTCCACTACCCCGTGCTATTAATAAGTTTTATTTATTTTGTTTCTGTTCTAGGAGGCTGTTAGTAAAATGAAAAAAATATATTAAAAAGTCATTATCTGCTGCATGACTGATGAGCATAAATAAAAAAATGTGTGTGTGTATTAGTGTACACACGTAAGAAGCGAAACTTCTTTATGACATCATTTTTCGAAAAATGATCTACTATTTACAAATTTACAGAATTGGTAAAATAAAGCTAAATTAAATAAAGTTTAAGTTTAGGAGGGGGGAAATTTTTGAGGGAATTTGGGATTTCTATCGGGGCCAATTTGTAGCCCTCACCGAGACGGTTCCGAGGATACTAAGCTCGGTGGGTCCACGACCTTTATTGGCCGAGATAGGTTAAGGGGGGGTGAGGTAAAAATTTTTGGTGGGGGTAGGGGGGGGGGTTAGGTTTCGTGGGGGGGCTATTGGGCACCTTAAAATATTTTTGGGTGGGGAAAGTTGTTGAGGGGGAATTCGGGAATTCTGTTGGGGCAGGATTGTAGGCCTCACCGAGCCGGTTCTAATGAACCCAGGGTCGATGGGTCTACGATGGATATTGGCGGAGATAGGAATAGGGGGGGTGAGGTAAAAAATTTAGGTGGGGGTGGGGGGAGGGGGGGTTTAGGTTTCGTGGGGAGGCTATTGGGCACCTTAAAATATTTTTGGGTGGGGAAAGTTGTGGAGGGGGGATTCGGGAATTCTGTTGGGGCAGGATTGTAGCCCTCACCGAGTCGGTTCCAATGAACCCAAGGTCGGTGGGTCTACGATGTATAATGCCGGAGATATGAGTAGGGGGGGTGAGGTAAAATTTTTAGGGTGGGGGTAAGCGGGGGGGGGAAGGTTTCGTGGGGAGGCTATTGGGCACTGTTTTGGATTTAGGGTGGGGGAAGGCCAGAGGGGGGGTAAGGATCAAATTACAAAAAAGTGGGTGGGACTTAAAATTTTGGGTGGGGCTTGGAAACGGTTGGGGGTGTGGCTTACTGAAGTGGGTACTAATTTACTAAATAAAAAAAGATGGCGCGTAACGGAAGAATGTGACGCGTAACGAAACATTTTTTCCAACCCCGATAAAGAAGTTTCACTTCAATAAATACACCCAACAGTCACATACATAATCCTGATCCCACACTAAGATCGAGTCTTGTGTCTTGGGTATCAGAACTACGAGAGACTTTTCGGTCTCACAAACACACAGACCTGAAACAAATGCCTGTGGATCACACAAATATTTGTTTCGGTGCGGGGATCGAACCCACAACCTCTCGTTTCGCAGGCGGCGTCTAACCAACTGCGCCACGGAGGCTGTCAAAGGCATAGGCCTCGGTAGGTAATGACCTGGTTGTGCTGGGCTTCCTGGCATTGCGAAGGTCCATGAGCAGCTTATAGTGCTCAGCATCAGGCACGCCGCATGCTCGTCTGTCTTGCGAAGGCTGATAAAAAATGTCTCACCTGACGATTTCCAAAATCTTATTCCTATTTTCTACTTTACAAAGACGTAGAAAATTTTAACAATAACTTCTAGACAAACATTCTGCCACCTACGAAATGAAAAACATACGAAATCTGTTTTGGTCAAAAAAGATTGAAAATTAAATTAAAATTTTCAGTCCATGATAAGTCAAAACAATCTCCAATGAAGGCAGCCAAGTTAAAAATTCCGTGCCATTAAACATTTCGGATCATAGAGTGAAATCAATTAGCTGACTGGTGAACTTTGGCATATCATTAAAGTCGGTCAATTTACTTAAGGCCTTATTCATAGACAGTTTTAAACATATTTTAGTTATTGAATGTTTTATCTCTTTCGAACGAATTTTGAATTAAGTTTGATCGAAGTAGACAAAACATTCGATTACTAAAATAGGTTTTAAAACTCGATATGACTAAGGCCGTTATCTCTTCTGAATTGTTAAATTGATACTGAATTTCACACAGATTAGTCACCGTTAATATATAATTTGTTAATATATTTTTATGTGATTTGGTCACCTACAATACAGGCAATGCCTAGTGTAGGGGCCGCTGTTATAATTTTATTTTAATTTATTTTTTTTAAGATTAACACACTGAACCATCGCATGAAAGGCTTTTCAGAATAGAAGCATTCGTTTGGGAGAATTTACATACTCTCGAAAACATGTTTCCACGTGTCCATGTCCACCCCGCCATTTTCCACATGTCCGCCCCGTGACCACGAAAGCTGTAAAGTAATCGAAACGTCGGGAAGTTAAAAAATGTAAAAATTAAACCAAATCGCGATAAAATCCGTATAAAATAGTTTTATTTCAACATGTTTCCAGTTTAAGCACCTTGTACGCAAATGTGACGTCATACTTGCGTGCAAGATTTGTACGCAAGTATGATGTCACATTCTTTACATCCTTATTCATTCCCGCTCTCCTCCCATTTTGATGGACTAGCCATACATCCACCATGTTTGTGGATCGTTGTGCATTTTCTAGCGTGGCAGTGATCACTCGACTGACTCACGTGACTGCCTCGGTGGCGTAGTTGTATTACGGTACGGCTACAAAGCTGAGGTCTCGGGTTCAAGTCCCAAAGTGTGGGTAAAGTGGTATTGGATTTTTCTATTCATTATCAGCCCGGAGTCAGGAATTTGTGCCCGATATGGCGATAGGCTCGTCCCCTATCACATTATGGGACGGAACATACAAGGCGAAATGTGGTTGTCCTGGTGGCGCCTCTGCCTACCCCTTCGGGGATAAAGGCGTGAGTTTATGTATGTATGTATGTATGCAGTGATCACATACCATCAGTTGAGCTGTGTGCTCGTTAGACCTATGCAATTAAAAAAAATTACATTCAAGGTATGATGCTTCGTAATCGTAGAAGCCGACAATACGATAGCAACTATCCCAATATCACGTTAGCTATTGCAGTTTACTTATTTTGGGACGTTTGAAAAAGGCGAGTAAAATTTCGACATAATGAAGTCAGCTGTTAACTGTCTGTCAAATATCCGTGAAACTCGTAGCTATATTCAAAGTAGTTGCTTAAATATTAATTAATCTACGACACGTTTTTATATCAGTGGGGATAAAAAATAATAATTAATTTTTAATACACATTCTGTGAATGTGATGTATGACGAAATTATAAATGGAAGTGAATGATGGGCCATTCTAAAAATTCGTGATAAAAGTGTTTTTTTATTAATCCCATGGGTCCCAAAATCGATATTTGGTAACACATTTTTTTTGTTGGTCTCATTACTTTTCCCAGAGCAAAATACATTTGGAATAACTCTACATACATCATTCAGGAGCGGGCTAGTTAACACGTTCCGACAAATAAGCATGTCGAAATTTCGGTCACGTAATAATTTTTGCAAATTGAGGGAAAAAAATCCAATATTCTGTCACAAGTATTACTTTTCGGAATATCGAGAGATGTAATATTATATTTTGTTGCTAGTTAATATTTCGTTATAATGAAGGATATGTGATATTGTAGTACTCGTAGATTATACTAATTAGTGAAGTATTACGTCGCTTTATTGCTGTTACATGAGCTTACAAAACTACCTATTATTTAATAACAGCGACCTTATTAGGAAATTTCTGATTCGGACATATATTTAGAAGGTAGAAAAACTCAAAGTGGGTGGTCTCACATTGGAATAGAACCCTCTCTGTACGCAGCCCTTCCGTGTTTCAATAGGGGTGTTTCCAATGTTTAATATTGAACAATATTTAATCATAACTCCAAAATTAACAGAAATTAATTTAATACAGCATTAAAATTGGTCATAAATTGACAGAGATGTTAATAATTACAATCAGTCTAGGATCGTGATTAATGTGCGTGGCGGCTATAAGAGCCAGACAACGGTTCCCAAAGTGTGCGCCGTAGGAAGTGTAGGAGGGCGGTGCAAAGGAATTCTCTCTCTCTCAACATTAATTTCTAGGTCGATACCTAACTAGTATTATTGTTGAAATATAACAATTTTTTATCGCGAATTTGGTTTAGTTTTTAAATTTTTTAACTTCCAGACTGTGAACCTCCTTAGTCCGCCCTTTAAACACATAAACTGTAACTGTAACGTCGAGAAGAAAACAGAAATAAAATGAAACCAAATCCACGATAAAATCCGTAAAAAATAGTTGTATTTCAATGTGTAACATTCGCTTAAATCTAAGAATGCATTAGTGCAATGCAATCTAGTGTTATTGTGCTTATCTATTTCGACCAGACAAAATACTGAACATGTATATACGCAGACGACTGAAAAAGATTGGGAGCCCCTGTTTAAAACTTACTTAATATTGAAATATTTGTGCGGCGGCGAAAATCGCTTATTGAATTGAGCATTCTCAACAATCATTTGTTTCTCCCATTCATTTTGGTATTTGATAATTTTGCTAGGGGTTACATAATTTCCAAATTGAATATTTTACATAATATAATACAATCCGTAACGAGCACATCCGCGGCAGTCTTCGTGTCCGCGATGTGGCAGATGAACTCCAAGAATGTCGATTGAGATGGTATGGTCACGTTCTAAGAAAACCACAGGAGTAAGTCGGCAATGTGTACCTCAGCCTCAACATTCCCGGAGCTCGACCAAAGAAGCGCTGGCTTGATGTCGTCAAGGAAGATATGAGAGTCAATGGCCTCACTATTCAGGATGCTGACGATCCGGCGAAATGAAGGAGAATGAGCCGGAAGGCGGACATCGGCACCGGTCGCGATAACACCAGGTAGAAGTAGAATATATTTAATATCGATTTTCAATTACCGCGCACTTAAACGGCGAAAGAAACTATCACGAGGAATCTTGCACACCTACCATAGAGATTTTCAGGAAGTCTAATGGTATGTAAAGTTCGCCAACCCGCACGAGGCCAGAGAAGACTGAGGCCAAGCACTCGATTGTTAAAATCCGTGCCTTAAAGTGGCCAGTATTTACGTATAGGATAACGTAATAAAACTATGGTTCACGTCTCAATACGTTCTGTGTCAGTGGACTGACTATCGAATAACTGTCAGCTGTCAGTCGCAAATAAATTGAATTGACCGCCGAGCTCCATCTGACGTATCAATCTTAATCAATCGTCTCTAAGCGGAATATTCGTATCGAGGGATGTGAATTTTATACCACCTTACATAACGCTTTGTATTTTTAATTGATTCAAAAAATGATTATCAATTCGACCTGTATTTAAGTAATTTTGTTAGAATTGCATTTATACCAGCTGATTTGGTCATCAGCATCGAGACGGATGGCACCGAGCTCAAAAAAAGTTGGCATATTTAGATATTGTGGAATATCAAAAGATTAATTTTATTTCCCTCTTTTTATTACAATTTTGATTTTAGATTAAATTTTGTTAGTTATTTTTTTTGAAAGAAAAAGTACATTGTTCTCGTAATATTCGTTTCAATATCGCTAAAAATAAAAAAAAAATATGTTGTAGCTTAAACGCTCCGAATGGTGTCAATAATGTCTTTTAAATAATAAATAGAACACAAATTTCTTTACCATGAAATTCTGTTACAAAGTTTCCAACGCACAAAAAGAAAACAAATCTTCAAACAGTCAATTCAGTAACGGGAACAGACACTTGAATAATAGCTACAATCTTTTAAACATTTCCAATTAACTCAAATCCGAATTTACTTAAAAAGCTGAATAGCAGTCCACATTGCCTCAATAATTCAAAAACAACAATTAATCTTTGTCGTTGTGCAAACAAGTTTCAGTGAAACCTGAAGCTATTACCGTTGAAAAATGTAACACCCACGTGGGTTCAGCTTTATTAAGCGTCCCAATCAACTTTGATGACCCAATATGTGTTTTGTGTTCGAGTAAAATGTGTATGACTGCCTCTGTGGCGCTGTTATACTACGGTTTGATTACAACGCTGAGATCGCGGGTTCGAGTCCCGGGTCGGGCATAGTGTTATTGGATTTTTCTATTCATTGCCAGGCTCGACCAGGAATTTGTGCCCTATATGGCAATAGACTCGCCCCTGCCACATCGTGGGACGGAACACGCAAGGCGAAACGTAGGCGTCCTGGGACGTCTGCCTTCGGGTCTGGTTGTTGGTGACACCGAAAAAGTCTCTTGAAGTTTCTAATACCCACACAAGACTCGTTCTTGGTGTGGGGTCAGAACTATGTATGGGTGATAGGTGTAGGTATTTATACAGGGTATATCAAGACCGCGACCGAAAACGAAGCCAGGAGGTAGTATTAGTGATATCAAACACAATGCAAGTAAAAATTTTACAAAAAAAATCGTCAATTTTTTTTTTGTTATTTTCTACATATCGTCGTATTTGAGTGATTAAACATAGTTTTTCTAAAATAATGACGTACATCGGTTAATTTTTAAACACACAATGGTACGTAAGGGTTTAAATTACTATTTTTGCAAAAACTAGGTATTTACCCCTCAAAAACGATGATTTTTAAAAAATTGTAAAAAAAAATCCGTCGCTTATTTTGCAAAATTTTTAGTTGCATTGTGTCTGTAGCCGCTAAAACTACCACCTGTCTTCGTTTTCGGTCGCGGTCTTGATATACCCTGTATATTTTGTTATTATTGCACTTAATTTATCGAACTCTGCAAATATTTGTATGGAAGCATTGTTAAACAAACGAAACGATTAAACAATAACACACGTTTTCAAACTTCACACGGCGAGTAAACATTCCAATAAAAGCTGCCAGTTAACTGGAAATCGCCTGGAAATACACTCAATTATTTAATTAAGTCGGTTCGACTTTTGAACCGTTGTTATGCAAAATATTTGTAAAATTCTTTTAGCCAACAATAAAATGAAATATTGGGTACAGGGTTTTTTTTTTAACCTGGCACGGCATAGTGACTGCATTGCACCTGATGGTAAGTGCTAATGCCGTCCAGATAGAGTATCGAATGGTATCAAACGGTAGTCTCATACCATTCGATACAATCATGCCGGCCCGCTGAGATGCCTCTTCACGCAACGGCGGAAGGACCCAGGATTATAGGAAGGAGGGAACACGTGCGATGGCAAACCGTTCCACAGCTTGACTGTACGGCAGAAAAAAGAATTAGAGAACCTTTTCCGTTTTTCCGTTTTTCTTTTTTAACCGTTCCGTTATTTTGATTAGAGTATTAAAAATTTAACAGGAGGTCCAGAATCATGAATATAGTCCAATAGTAATATTTCTTCAAAATATGCAATCACTTTATCCCCAAAAAACAAAATACTTATTACTTATCGAATGTTTTGTTCTTCGCTCAAACTGAATTCTAAAGTCGTTCGTGTCAATTCTGCGAAACATCCGGGAGTGGACCGATATCAGCACCGTTGAACAGCTATTCCACCTGGCTAAAGACAAGGGAAAATACAAGGATCTGACGGTCAACTCAGCACTGAAGAGGCACTCAAAGAAGAAGAAGAAAAGTCGTTCGAAAGGGATGAAACATTCGATAACTAAAATGGGTTTTAAAACTGTCTACGGATAAGGCCGCTTGACAATACACACGACCATAATAAGCACATTCACCTACAAAAAGACGCGCGCGTCTGCGTCTGTGTATAAAAATGACCGGAGACCGTGCTTGTAGTTGTTGAGTATAATAATTTGACCTTTGATGAGGATATTTTGAAATTGAAGTACATGGCTATGAAAATATAAAAATATGCCTGCATCCTAATTTGTACATTATTACGAAATTCATATTTATAAAGCGCAATAAGGCGCTGGAGCAGGGAAATTACTACCTTCTGAAACACGAGGCTTGCTAAGTTAAATAACTGGAAGTAACCTTTTAAATATAATCCCGAGCGTCATGTGAGTAACCGCAATTTATTTCAAATATTCTAAGTTAATTGCCCCCTGGTTAATGATGAAGGAGCATCATGAGGAAACTTGCAGACCTGAGAGTATGTGACGAGTATTTTGACATTTGACGTCTAGCAATCAACATTTAGGGCCAATTGCACAAACTAACTTTGCCCATAACTTTAGCTTTGAGAATGTCGATCCGATGCATTATTTATTTTTTTATTTATTCATTCAACACACACACAGTCATTACATGTTTAGGTACCCAATTCGAACTGGCGGGACTATAACACAAAATACAAAAATAAAATAAAACAAAACATAATAACAATCACACTACAACTAATAAATTAAGAAACAAATAACATATAACTAACATTAGCAATGTCAAATACGTCACAAATGTGGTGATGACATTGTCAAAGTCAAAGTTATGGTCAACATTAGTTAATGCAACAGAACCCAAGGTTGGAGGAATTCGCTGCATGCAGGCCACTGCCAACAGATCAATGTGAAGATCCTTGGGGAAGACTTTTGTTCAGCAGTGGACTTCTTATAGCTGAAAAGAGAGAGAGAATCAACATTAAACAAGCATAATAGCCTGAAAGACTTATCCCTAAGCCACTTCTGAAAAAGCCAAATCTCAAAGCTCGGAAAGGTTTTTAACAAACCATGAATAATCCCCTCAAGGCAATAAACATTATGTACGACAAATAAAAAATATATTTTAGCATTAGAATTTATAACAACCCATGAATAATCCCTTTGAGGCTATAAACATTATGTACAACGAATAAAAAATATATATTTAACATTACAATTTATAATACGCACGTGAGAATCTTAAATTTGAGAATCGTTTGATCAATCCAGTTGATTCAACGGTCAACCCCCTGCCCTTAACGCATACACCTTGGGGTCGAACTGAATTTTAAATAAAATGCGGGTACTTCAAAGCAATTACTCTTCAAACGTTGTGTGGCAATTACGTCCAATTGAAAAATAAAATATATGTAAAAATAAAATCCGAAAGTGTCTGTGCAGTTTTGCAAACTAATAATATGGACAATCGTACTCGGGGCAATGTTCTAGACTCTAGAGGAAACCACAATTAATAATAATATGTTTGTTAACGTTCAAAAGATAAAAACTCAATTATAGCTAGAGGACTTTACGAAATAGTCGCCCCTGCCAACTAGGTCTTAATAAATAAGCTGGCTTGTATCAAGTTACTTTGACGATAACGAACGTCAAACCAGCCGGTAAATTATTATTTTACTGTCTGAAACAGTAAATATTGAGATAAGAAATAAGGACATTGTCGCCAGAGTAACTACTGGACATAATGAGACTTAACATCTTATGTCTCAGAATGGCGAGCGCAGTGGAATGCCAAGCATCGTTTTGTAATTCATGGTGTTGTTTGGTTTTGCTACTGTCCATGAACGGTCATATCGCTTACCACCAGGCGAATGGAATGCTCGTCTCGCCATTTATCGTATTAAAAAGAATCACGGATAAAACAACTCAGATATTTACAAATAAATTTTGTCCGCAGAGCGTGGTGTTCCGAGTCAAGAGTCATCCTTACATCCCTGGCTTCGACCAGTGCGTGTCATTCGACGCGTTCAGCTCCTACAGACAGGAGGTCGCTTATAACGTGTTCTGTCTCTGCGCCATGTACTTCCTGCCGCTGGTTATTATCACCGTCTGCTACCTGTGCATCTTCTGCGAGATACACCGGAGCAGCAAGGAGCTGGATGGTATGTAAAACCAAGACTTTTTTTACTTTAAACACGACAAAAGCTGTTAATCTACTTTTTTGATATCCACGGGAGGCTGGAAGACATATTATACGAGTGTCTCGAATTGAAGGTTCAAGCTAATGGCTACAGGTCTTCAGATATCGGATATTTTTTTAAGGTATTAATTATAATTCTTCTAAAAATTGAGGAACTTCTAGGTGTCAACAAATTTATATTGTATTTATAAACAAAAAATATTTTTCTTAATTTTTAGATCCACAGATTTAAGCTGTTCTGTCATCCAGTTTTATAAATTTATAAGTAAATCTTATAGCTCCAATATTACTTCAAATGCAGATTCAAATAAAGCAGTCGATAAATTTGAAGGATTTTATAAAACCCTATTTGCCAATCATTGTAGCCTTTTATCAATATTCAGATTGAACCAGCTATGTGCGACAAATTTGCAACGCTCTCATTGTCGGCCGTTACAAATTTTAATAGCTTGGAAAATATCTTGGATATTGCTCTTAACAACCTCAAAGAAACATTTGCTGATGGTTGTAAGTTTAAATTACTTCGCAGACCCCTTTGTAGAACGTCAAAATTGTTTTTGAATTATATATTCCATTTTCTTTTTAACTTGTAATTGTTGAGGACACGCCTTTTACATTTGTTTTCTAAATGACGTTTCTCAGATCATTAATAATAGACCTAGAACCCTTGGGTACCAGAACTTCGTCATTTTATGAAAGCTGAAAATTTGTCTGCTTATGCATAACAACGTGTGAAATTACCTAGTGTGATAAGGCCGCCACTTGTACTATTATTTGTATTGTATAAGTTTGCATTTGTATATCTCTATGTAGTGCAAAAAAGTATTAAATAAATAAATAAATAAATAACGTGTCTAACATAGGCATCACACGATCAGCAATTATGATGTTTGGATCGTGGTGGCTTTCGAAGATGTTTCTTCGACAGCCGGACACTTTTGATGGTTGTTTCATCTCGTCCGACACATTAAAGCTGATAACTTCCAAACTTACAACGATCCAAACTTCATAATTGCTGGCCGTGTGGTGTCTATGTTAGAGGCATGCGCAGATGAACTTGCAACTTTTATAAAATGACGAAGGTCTGGCGGCCACGGGCTCTTGGGCTATAATGTATATTCAATTTTGAAAAATAAATTGCTGTAGCTACGTATTCAAACGGATTTTGTTTTAACTTTAATAAGACATGTTAATCGTTATTATTATAAGCGAGAAACAAGTTTGTTTGCACAACAATTTACAGCTAACACATAAATTCTACGAACACTACATAATACGAATACCAAAATACACTTCTGAAGAAGTTAACTAATTTATATTTAAGCATATAGCTCCGGGGATCTTTTTGAGAAGGTGGAATATATTTAAACTTCCTTGTGTGAAATTATTATTCATCATTTTCATAATTTCACCTTTGTTTGAATAATTTATAATTTTAACTTGCTCGAGTTCCACAATTTACTCTAAGTGTTGGTTCCGAGCAGTCAGCAGCCATATTATCGTGTTTCCACCTTGGTTTGCTGTATGATGTCCAGTCTTTTTAGACCTGTAGGTACTTTGTAATTGATTGCAATTTTAATAGTTACCAGGCGTTTACAAATTTTACGTAATTTTCCACATCATCATTTTATGAAAACAAAACTAAACTAAAACAAAACTAAACTTAATGATTGTAGCTAAGACGATACGGAAGACTATACGGTGTCATAAACATTAATTTGTTTCCAAGCAAAAATAGAAACACTAGATATATCTAACAATACGTGTCTATTTATTGACCCAACTCGCAATGTGCCTAACCCCTCTTATTGGAACCGTTTTTTTTTTTTTTTTTTTTGTGTCCAAGAGGAAAAGCTATTAAGCTCCCCTTTCGGTACCCCGGGGGAGGCCGAAAGGGGTATGTCAGTGTCTCTGGCCTTCCAACCCGTCACATTGCGGATTGTGGTCGGGCTGGGACCCTAACAAAACCTATGCCAGCATACTGACTAAAAACCCCTCGGTGACCTTCACACGCATTTTGGGCGGCACCGGACATCCCAGGGCAACAATCGCCCCGATATACGTCCGCGTAACCGCCCAGCGCAAAACTGTTGCTGGTCCTTCCGTAGTGGGGGCCTGAATGCCCCACATTTGCTACTAGTTTGGACGCCCGTTTAGGATGTTGTGGGCGTCCACGACAGAGTTTGACCCATGCACTCTATCACACATCTCGAGGTCGTTATGAGTGAGGGCGCACCGCCCCCGCAGTTTGCCCAACGACCCCGATGGCCCCTTTAAGTCGCCTCTTACGACAGGCAGGAGGTACCGTGGCGGAATTCTTGCACCCCCGAACCACTGGGCGAAGGCGCCGGTTCAGCCGTTTATCACCCGGCGCCTTCTTCTTTGCAGACGGCGGCGAGCGGGATCGTTCCGCTCCCGATCCCGGTCCGCGCTCTCCTTCTGCGACATCGTAATCTCGCAGAAGGAGAGCATTGCCTGCCACGACCTCCGACTCTCGACCATGGAGGGAATCACGGCCGAGAGCGAGAGGTCGACTCCGACGGCTGCACGGAGTGTTCTTCGCTCATCACTCCAGGCTGGGCACTCCGAGAGAGTGTGCTGGGCTGTGTCCTCCGGGCAGTTGTCACAGTGGTGACACACGGGAGTGTCTTCCTTTCTCGCCACCCGCCACAGGTATCTACCGAAGCAGCCGTGCCCCGATAGGACCTGTGTCAGGCGGAACGTCATCCCGCCGTGGCGCCTGTTCAGCCACTGGTCAAGAACAGGTCGCACTGCCGCAATAGTCCACTCACCAGCACTGGGATTGTACAGCCTGGAGCGCCACTCCTCCACAGCGGCCACGCGCAGGGAGGCCCGTTTGGCCTCAACCTCTCTAAGGGCAGGTAGTTCCCCTCGACGAGACGCTTCCTCTCGCCAGTAATAAACTGACGACAGAGCTTTGGCGTCGATGTCCCAGGGAAGGAAACCAGCCAAAACGCAGGCCGCTTCATGGGAGATCGTACGATATCCCCTGATCATCCGCTGCGCCACAACTCGTTGCGGTTGACGCAAGAGAGCTGCACAGCGTCTGCTCAGAGATTCAGCCCAAACGGGACATCCGTATAGGGCCATTGATCGTACGACTCCTGCATACAGTCTCCGGCAAGGGATGCCGGGACCTTCGAGGTTGGGAAGCAGGCTAGACAAAGCGCCTGCTGCCCTGACTAACTTCGGTCTTAGGCCTTTAAAATGGGCATGAAAGTTCCATCGGCTGTCCATGACAACCCCAAGATATTTCATGGAAGAACCGACGGAGACCTCCACGCCATCGACCGTTATGTGGGCCCCTATAGGTGGCCCTCTCCGAGGCCCGTGAAAACATATAGCCTCAGATTTATGAAGGGCCACTGTGAGGCCCAGCCGCCGTATTCTCCTTACCACGTTGCCAGTGCCCAACGCAGCAAGGGTGGCAGTCTCCTCGAATGTCCCGCCACACGCTGTTACCAACGTGTCGTCGGCGTAGCAAACTACGTCGACACCCCGGGCGTTGGCACCACGGAGCACCCAGTCGTAACCGATGTTCCACAAGAGAGGTCCGAGAACCGAACCTTGTGGGACACCGCACGACATAGCTCTACGGTGACATCCCTCAGCGCCTGGATACACTACGTACCTGTCCGATAGGTACGAGTGCACCAAACGCTGAAGATAGAGCGGCACCTCGTGGTACCGCAGTGCTTCCTCGATGCAGGGCCAGGGCAAGGTGTTGAATGCATTGGCGATGTCTAACGACACCGCCACAATACATTTTCCCCGGCCTACTGCCTCCTCCGCTTGTGTTTTCACCCGCAGAATCGCTGAGATGGTCGATCGGCCTTTCCGGAACCCGTATTGGCACTCTGTCAGGTTCGGACCGACCCTCTCGAGGTGCTCGACGAGGCGCATATGAATAATACGCTCAAAGAGCTTTGCAACCTCGTCGAGCAGAACGATGGGCCGGTAGGCCGATGGCGATTCTGCGGGCCTTCCTGCCTTCCTGAGCAAGACCAACTTCCCTGTCTTCCAGCATGACGGGAAGAGGCCCTGCTCCATGCACGCGGAGAGGAGGCTAAGGAGTCTCACCTCCAGGTACTCAACAGTAAGCACCCAGACTCGTCCGGGGATACCGTCGAGACCTGGGGCAGAGTTTTTCCTCCTCAGCCGTAACACTGCTGCCCTAAGTTCCCCAGGTGTTACACTGGGGACTTGGGCCTCCGAGGTCTCCCTTACCGGACTTGTTGACGATGCCGCCGAGTGTCTGCGCCATGACGGCCGCTGACGTGGCGGCATCGGTGGAGGAGTGGTCGCCGCGGTGGCCGGAAAGAGGGCGGTGACTACGTCATCCAGGAGCTCCGGCCTTAGACTCTGGGTTAGTGGGGGCACCGGCGGGCGCAATTTATTAAATGCAAGTCGGTATGGTCGCCCCCACGGGTCGCGGTCCAGAGTTTCCAGGAACTCCTTTCTGGCCGCAGTTTTCGCCCTATGAATGGCCACCCGGAACGTCTTTTTAGCCTGTCTAAAGAGGCCATGAAGAAGCCGCTGCTGATCCTCGTGGCTAGGATGGTCTAGGTGACGTGTCCGCCGGCGACGATGCCTGGTGAGCTCACGACGCGCCGCCATGCAAGCAGCGCGTAATTGAGCAAGCTCTGCTGACCACCAGTAGACCTGCCGCCGCGGAGCGAGGCGGTGCACCCGGGGCATAGCTGCGTCGCAAATTTGTGACATTGCCGCCCCAAACCATTTCGCCTCTTCCTCTACTTGCACCGGAGAATCCGGTGCGGGTAGCCACGCTTTGACCCGTGCGGCCACCTCCAAGGCCTCTCTATCCAGGCATTTTAATGCCCACCGCGGGCTGTCCCTACTCAGAGTGTTCGGACTCCCACCAGGCTGGTTGGTGGTGGACGCAGAGACGTCGAACATAATATAACGATGGTCCGACAACGTCTCTACGTCCACCAAAACCCTCCATCCCCGAACGGATTTTTTTAGTTCCATGCTCAGCAGTGGGCTTGTTGGATCTGGTATACTATTAACCATGTTTGTGTATATTGTGACTGTGACCAATAAATTTTTATTTCCTCCTTTTATTTCTTACTCGATCTTAGTAACATCTCGATGATCTCACATCTCGATGTGACTGTTGGGTGTAATTATTTATTATGTTTGTGTAGAGAAGTGCGTGCACCGCAACGGCGTGGGGCACGTGCGCCTGCGCAGGTCAGATCGCCGCGTGCTGGAGCGCGCACGACGCCGCACGCTGCGCATGACCGTCACCATCGTCGCTGTGTTCGCGCTGTGCTGGCTGCCCTACGCTACTATGGCTATGTGGTAAGATGCAGATAAATACAGAGATACATTAGTTAAGGCCAATGTACAATCTATCTCTCTATCTCTCTCTCTCTCTCTCCCGCTGTCTCTCTCTCTCTCTTTCTCTCTCTCTCTCCCGCTACAGGAAGTCCACTGCTAAACTTACCTACCCTAAGGATCTCTACATTGATCTATTGGAAGTGGCTTGCATCCAGCGACTACCTTAGCCAGGTCGTCCGTCCACCTTGTACGTGGGCGTCCAACATTTAAAATGTACAATATGCAATACCACATGGAAATAACAGCACGGCTCCACTAAGTACAAAGAAAACTCTCAGCTAAGTAGGTTCGGGATGTTGTCCTTAATAATACAAGCAAGATTTAGAACCATTACCTATATCTTATAGTAATAAGGTTGATAGTCCCTTGCTTACCCAGGTACATGGTAGATCGAGAGTCAGCGGTGCGCGTGGCCCCGCGACTCCAAGACCTGCTGTTCGCGATGGCAGTCTCCAACTCCTGCATGAACCCGTTGGTGTACGGCTCCTACACCCTGGACCTGAAGGGGGTCATACGCAGGTTCTTGAGGAAGACCTGCTGTGATTCCTCGTCTTCTGATACTATAGGTAAGTTCTGAATACAGCTACGACTAATATGTAAGCTACAAGCAAGCGTACAACAAGTGGCAAATGACGAAAGCGTGTGTATGAAGTAACGCTGCGTGGAGAATAAGGTGTAGCCAAGTTGAATTCTTTTGGGAAACTTCTTATATTATGTGACAGCCTCCGTGGCGCAGTTGGTTAGACGCCGGCTGTGAAGCGAGAGGCCGCGGGTTCGATCCCTGCAACGATACAAATATTTGTGTGAACCACAGGTATTTGTTTCGGGTCTGGGTGTTTGTGAGACCGAAAAGTTTCATGTAGATTCTGACACCCACGACACAAGACTCGATCTTAGTGTGGGGTCAGGACTATGTATGTGACTGTTGGGTGTATTTATTTATTTATTATTTATTTATGTAAGTTTCAGCAATCAATTGCAGGTTATATAATAGTAGGAATTGGAATATATTTTTCACTTAAACACGTTTGACTTCATAACAGCCTAGCTTAAACATACATTTGTGTATCACGCAAATATTGTATGAATACCGCGTTTTCAATTACACTTCACTGTCGTTTATCTGTGTTAATTTGTATGAAGTGACGATTTTGAATGGAGCTATTAATCTCAATGGAACTTAAATATATTATTATACTAATTTAAATAGTTTTTAAGATATTTATTTAAAAAATGGAAGGTAAAAAAACTTCTGAGGATTTGGTAAACAGTGCGGCGATTAATTATATAAAACGTTTTAAAAATTACCCAAATTACTTAATACAAATAATTTACATTTCTTTTTATGAACAAGTTCAAACACTCCCTTTTTCAATTAATAAATAATTCTAATGAATTGTTTAAAACTAAAATAAAGAAGAGTAATCTTAGAAGCAATTAATCTTTATCGAAATAAATGGAGCAACTGAAAAAGTTATCTTAAAGAGCAATATTTATAGAACCGAACCAAAGTGGGCAGATTCGGACGATAAAAGTAGGGATTTCAATTAATCTACCAAGTTGATTAGATTTAGTTATGCTGTATTTATGATTTATGAAGAGTCAGATCCCGCTTCTCTCGAGAAAAAACGATTTTCACACCTTAGTATTCCTTTCTGCTGTCACCAAGAAGCAATGTGTAATCATTATTGTCTTTCGTTTTCAAATATAGATACATTCATTTATTTGTATGTCTCCGCAATTGGCTTTTTTTATAAATTAATACACCAAGAGTCACACACATAGTCCTGACCCCACACTATCGTTTCCAAATATAGACATCACTTATTTACTTGTATGTCTGCGCAATTGGGATTTTTTTATAAATAAATACACCAAGAATCACACACATAGTCCTGACCCCACACTAAGATCGAGCCTTGTGTCGTGGGTATCAGGAACTACGAGAGATATTTCGGTCTTACAAACAACCAGCATTGAGACACATTCCTATGGTTCACACAAACATTTAGCCCGGTGCGGATATCGAACCCGCGGCTTCTTGTTTCACAACCGTCACAACTAACTGTGCCATAGAGGCTCTCATTTTTTATGTAACATAAGATCTTATCAAACAAAATGATCTTAACAAACATCTTATGACTCGATACATGATGGTTTTATATTATTATTTCGTAAAATGGCGAGACGAGCATGCCATTGGCTTGATGGTAAGCGATATGCTTGAGCACTGATAACACTTGAAATAACGTTGTATTATAAATCTTTGAAGATGTGAGAATAATGGAAAAAAACACAAGCAAATGCTTTTAAGAAATGATGTTTTATGAGTATTTTAAAATATGCTTCCAGGGAAAGAGAATAAATTAAAGAACAGATTCAATAAAGCGACAGATATAATATTAAAGGCACGATTTTACTACTACGGCTACTGTTTGCGTCCTGATTTCAAGAGTATATTAAAATCCATAGCAGTCTGTAGTTGGCTTCTTTTTCAGTCGCAGTCTGGATAGTCTGTACTCTATGTTACCTTCCCTGTCAGACTTACAGCCTTGAAAATGAATGAAAATGTGTCCAAATGGTGAGCGGATTAATCGGGCCTTTCTGTCGATGAATCCGTTGAGCTGGGTTAGCGGTGTTTAAATTAACCAAAATACCGTCGTTGGTTCAGTGTGAATTAATCGGATTTCATACCGAATTTCCACAGAAACCACGCAAATGTGTCGGATTTCGGGATAAGCCTGTGTTAATATTAAATCTAACGGGCATAATGATAGCAATCGAGATACAATATAATCGCTTTGTTTTGAAAACTAATAAAAAAATATTGCGCACAATAGTCTCAATTGATAGAGTGGTAGGACTCTCATATGTGAGAGGCCGCCTAGGTAGGTACGCAATGTGTATTTATCCTAGAAACAGCAGTGTAAATCCACTGTAATGTTCCAGTTTGAAGTATATTGGAGCCAGAGTAACTACTGGACATAACGAGACTTAACATCGTATGTCTCAAGACGGCAAGTGCAGTGGAATGCCAAGCATTGCTTTGTAATTTGTCGTGCTGTTTGGTTTTTGCTTGTCTATAGGAGGTCGTATCGCTTATCATCAGGCGAATGGCATGCTCGTCTCGCCATTTATTGCAATCAAAAAGTTAAATAAGATTTTATTCCAACGCTTACGCAAATGTAAATTTAATAGATTCAAATTCCTTGAAACAGTTCACTACATTGAAATAAAACTATTTTATACGGATTTTATCGCGATTTGGTTTAATTTTTACATTTTTTAACTTCCCGACGTTTCGATTACTTTACAGCTTTCGTGGTCACGGGGTGGACAAAATCCCTCAAACTCAGTCCGCCCCGTGACCACGAAAGCTAAATCGCGATAAAATCCGTATAACATAGTTTTATTTCAATGTGTAACGTTCGCGTAAATCTAAGAAACCATTATACAGTTCACTACCTCAAGACCATTTCTTAGAAACGTTTCAATATTTACCCGATTGTAGGCTTCAGAGGCGATGCTGATTACCAGAAGCCGTCAGGGAAACGCGAGACCGCGGGTTCAATCCCCGCACCGAGCAATTAGTGGGACCCGAAAGATTTTATTTCGAGTTTGTTGGTTTGTGAGACCCATACAACGAATATCTTACTGCGGGCCAGGACTATCAATGCGACTGTTGTCTGCATAATATTTATTTAACAACAGCTCTGCCCGATGCATTTTTCAATTAACTGCAAGTATTAAAAACATTGTAAGCCTCTCTACAATTATTAAATTACCGGTTCTCAACTTCTTTATTGTTTATCTATTAAAAATCATCTTAATTTAAGTTGAACAATCAACAAACAAAATATTCGAAGTTTTATTAAATTTAATAGAATTTTAGAAGCTTAACTGTTTAGTCTTTGGAGTTTTCTTGACATAAAAACTTGAAAACAATATAACTTTGCCGTTTCGCTTCCTTCGCGTTTTTAACTCAGTACTTATTGATAGAGTTCGACCTTCAAAGTATTGTCTTTTTATTTTTATGATCATATACTGTAAATCATTACGTTCTTGGTTTTATACTCATCAATAAATAAATACACCCAACAGTACATAGTCCTGACCCCACAATAAGATCGAGTCTTGTGTCGTGGGTATCAGAAGCTACGAGAGACTTTCCGGTCTCACAAACACCCAGACCCGACACAAATATCTGTGGTTCTCTCAAACATTTGTCTCGGTGCGAGGACCGAACCCGCAGATCTCGTTTCACAGCCGGCGTCTAACCCACAGCGCCACGGATGCTGATAAAAATATAATATGTATTTATTCATAAATGCATAGATTACCCGTTTCCGTCCCTCTGCAGGGCATGAGTCTCCTCCCCAATTGAGCGTAGCTTTCATTAGTTCACTTTAACGTTAAAGGATATCATATTGAAAGAAACTGCGTCCTTGGGAGTCTTAGCATTATTAACTTAGCAGCGTGAACTATAATATATTGACTACCTCTCAATCGTAGATAAGGCCTGAAGACTGTTGCGCCCTCAAACTTGCCACTGCAGCTCCAGAAATTCTAAAAATATGCAATGAGAAATTTTGTCCACAGCCAACTCTGGATCGAGTACGATAAAGAACAAGAATATGAACGTGGACACTCCGCTGACTACGCCTGTCAAGGTATGTATTTGCTGCGTGATGATACTATTCATTAGAAATGTTATCTTATGCCGGTTTACATTATATATGTACAAAGAAGAGTAGTATGAGAAATTTTAATACAATAATATACAAGCTGAGGTCTCGGGTTCGATTCCCGGGTCGGGCAAAGTGATATTGGATTTTTCTATTCATTATCAGCTCGAAGTCGGGAATGTGTGCCCGATATGGCGATAGGCTCGCCCCCTATCACATCATGGGACGGTACATGCAAGGCGAAATGTGGGCGTCCCGGTAGCACCTTCGCCAAAAGGGGTCGGGAAAAGACGTAAGCTTATGTATATACATAAGCTCTCGCCTTTGTTCCTAAAATGGTGCGCAAACATGCCACTAGTTTATTCCACTGATAGCCGATCTATTTCCGTCCAAACCATGCCATGCAAAAATTTCAGTCGAATGGAACTCAAATTATGCAAATTCAACCTGAAAACCCATAACATTATGCACCGCCCACGGTGTATAACATACATACATAAACTAACTTCTTTATCCCATAAGGGGTAGGCAGAGGCGCCACCAGGACGCCCACATTACGCCTTGTATGTTCCGTCCCACGATGTGGAAGGGAGCGAGCCTATCGCCATATCGGGCACAAATTCCTGACTCCGGGCTGATAATGAATAGAAAAATCCAACACCACTTTGCCCGACTTGGGATTCAAACCCGAGACCTTAGCTTTGTAACCGTACCGTACTACAACGCCACCGAGGCAGTCGGTGTATAATATAGATCTTATGAATTTAAGGTCTCTACATCCTGCCATTGGACTAAAAAGACGACTTCTTTTGATAAATCGAATAACTTCTAAACTTCTGAAAGTCGACTTTTGAAAGGTCAAATGGAAATGAAAAGTATGAGGAGGTCTGAGATTTGTCACTTAAAAGTTGTCAGTTCATTAATGGGTTTATTACGTTTCAAAGCTGGGCGTGACGTATCTAGAAGTGTCTAATGAAACATGAATGATCTAGAATAAAAAGGGAATAAATATAATCTAGAAATATATACGAAAAAAATATGTCAAAACCTAATACGAATACAGCCCAAATTAATTTCGGTTTTCGACACATCTTATTCAATTTACTGGTACAAAATTTGTAATATTCTAGTTTCTATAGTAGTTTCTTAGATTAGTAATATTATCTTTATAGTTAAATAGACTCGACAATCAAATAAATTAGACTTGTTTGTGACTTCATATACTGAAGCACATTTCTAATAGCGTCTTTGTCATGATTTTCAATTACTCGTATTTGAATCAAACACTGCTTACAGGATCATTGGCTGCCAGTAATTTCCTATTAAAATTATATTGACTGTAACTTGAAAAGTGATAAATTCACTATAGCCATTATTTCGGGTATTCGTAATAGACTGTCTTTAGATATTACTAGCTTCTGCCCGCTATCTTCGTCTGCGTGATTAACTTTGTTTAAAAAAATATACATGTATAGATTATTTGGTATTTCTCATCCCGTCCCGTCCCGTCCCGTTATATCCCGCCCGTCCTATGTCATTCTCACTCAAGGTATGTAATCCACGCCCATCACATCCCTTTGAGTATAAAAAGTAACAAATATATCGGATTTCCGTCCTCATCAAGAAACACCCTGTATGTAAATAAGACATTTACCAGCTTTTAAGTTGGACTTGTACCTATATAACTGTGAAACCGCATCTCATTTCGTCTTGTAGTTTTTGCGTTATGCGCAAGTAAATAAAAAGAAACACCCTGTATGTAAATGAAATATATACCAGTTTTTAAGTTGGACCTGCACCAATGTAATTGTGAAAACTGCATCTCATTTGGTGCGGTAGTTTATGAGTAATGTGCAAGCAAACAAAAAGAAACATCCTGTATGCAAATGCAACATATACCAGTTTTTAAGTTGAACCTGCAGCAATACAACTGTGAAAACCGCATCTCATTTGGTGCAGTAGTTTTTGCGTGATGCGCAAGCAAACACACAGACAGACAGACAGACAGACAGACAGACAGACAAAAATTCTAAAAAAAATTGTTTTGGATTCTGTTGCTGTTATAAAGACCCCCCGCGCTAAAATTTCTTAAATATCTTCCATGTACAGACATCGACCATTTACATTTTTATTATATGTATAGAAGATTAGGTTTGCCTCAGATAACATAATATCGGCATTCGGCTCGCGGTGACCTATCACTGCCATCTATCACCTTTATCGCCAATATTATCTACATCTACAGAAAATCCCCAATCATAACCAATTACACCATCCAAAAATCATCACTTACCAGGGCAGTGAAAAGTCCACAATCATACGCGACTATCCTCAGTTGTTGTATCCACAGGACAGCCGAGTCCGCACGCGTCTCGGCGTTCGGTTCGCGGAGACTTCGCTCACCTTACCAGAGCGACTGGAGGTTCCCCGCCCCCGCCCCCGTGGCCCCGCCTGACATCCCCCCGCGCGGCTGCTCTGCGCCCAGCACGAGCGGTGCCGGGTGCTGCACGAGTATTACAGTCAGCGGATGGCCTCGGCGCACCTGGATATCGACGTTTAAACACAATCCACCAGCGTTGTTTAATTTTAAGAATTGATTTGATGGATGTCGAATTCTTGTTCTAAGTCCAATGTAAATTACAAAATAGTTTCATACATGTTGAAGTTTCGCTAAATAATAGTCGTGGAATGAACAGTAGGTATTAAAATTACATAATTATCCAAAAATTGCGTATGGCACGAAATTGAACGAATGAAAAATTATGCGTACAGAAAATATTACACATGAATTTGTCGATGAAATTAATATCGGACCACATACTTTGTCACTAATTACGTAATGTAAACTCTGGTTAAAACCGCAACATAAATGCATTATTTATATTAAATATGTACTGTCGAATATCAAATAGCACTAAAAATCGACACTTACAATTAAAGCTACGCCTACATGTACAGATTTATGAGGGAAATAAACGACTGATACGAAGCGAATACTTCGACGACTAGCGTATCGACTACAGGGGTTACGAAGTGCTACGAACTACGGAGTAGACTAACTAATATTAACTTAAGCTACACAGTGCAACTGTTGATGGGGTGCTTTACTGCAGCTGTGTGCTACGATGGGTGACGTGCTACGCTACGCTACGACAAGCTAGTCGCCACGACTAGTGCTACGACGGTTACGATGACTAGCTACACAGAGTTACAACAGTCAAATGTCATGCGATCTTGATGTATTAAACTAAATAACTTTTTGTATATTAAAAAACTACATTGTATTTTCCAAGATAAATATTCTATTCCCAATAGAACAACAAAATATTATCTATGTTGTGAGGCATTTTAAATGCTTTTGTGGTTTAAGAAATGAGTGTAAATTATAATTTATTTTTGTCGAAATAGTCATAATATATTTATGTTTGAAATAAAGTAGAAATGAAATTGATGTATACGAAGGGAAGACTGAACTGAACAATTCTGGAATCTGTTGTAAAATAGCTGGACAAATCGGATACAAAATATAAGAAACTGAGAAATAGTCTAAGAACTTACTTAGAATTAAAAAAAATATTTTTGTAAGGAAACATTTGTTATTTGGAGATTGTATGTAGTGGGGCAAAGAATTTCTGTTAATTTCTCATATTTACGACATAAAGAGCTTGGTGGCCTGTTGGTAACTGACCAGACGGGATGCTCAACATGTTGAAATCCCAGGACACATCTGTGACTTTTCGAAGTAATGTGTGTATTGATAGTCAATCACCACACACTATAACGGTGAAAGCAAACATCATGAGAATAACTGCAAACCGTAGCGATTGCGAATAATTAGTTAAAGTTAAAATTCGCCAACCCGCACTAGGCCAGCGCGGCGTGGCGGACTATATGGCCTAATCCCTCTCAATCATACTCTCGATTGTAGAGGAGGCCCGTGCCCTGCCGTGGGACGTATTTGGGCTGATACAGACACAGCCGACACGAAACCCGTATATATTTATACGTATGTGTTTTTATTACTAAAGTGTAATGCGAGTTAGACGACATTTTAATCCGAATCGGCCTACATAATTTTATTTCTGCACAAAATTATTCTTTACTTATTCTTTACTTTATTTTTTTGTATTTTTTTTTTTCTTTTAAATTGTAATCAACCTAATTTCACTGTAGTGCGCTTTCTTTTTTGTTTAACATGTGCTTAATTAATTCGTGGAAAATGTTGTGAATTGTATATTTGCCTATACTCTTATGTCAATTTATACTATTATTATTAATTTATAATGTACAATTGTTTATTTTCCCAAATAAATAAAATAAAATAAAATAAAAATAAAATAACATTACCGAATACGAACTTCAACAACAACGAATCATATCAAATATATTTAAATCCAGACTTACGATCTCGAGTTATTTTTATAGTTAGGAAAATGTACTAAGCCATTCCCACTCATAGCCTATTGCAGGGGTTCTCAAAGCGAGCGACGAAGTTCCCAAATTGAAGAAGGGCGCCGAGAAGCAGTTCGCTCTCTCTCAATTTTAATGTTTGTGCTTCTCTACCTAACTAGTTTCATTAGACGGTGTACCTATCAATTTCGACCAGGTAGATACGTTAGGGCACCGAGATAAAATAGACATGTACGTGGGGCGCGGACTGAAAAAGATAAAAGTCCCATTTACACGTGGAGAGTTTCTCGCCTCGAAGATACGATTATCGTAAGAATATAAAAAGTCGCATCTTGTAAATATTTGTCAGAACACGATAATCTATGGCGGATACGTCACGCAATAATCGCATTCTCGGCGCGAGAAATTTTCCCTGTGTAAATGGCGCTTAAGAATCCCTGGTCTATAACTTTCTTAGATATAGGCCTCTTAAATCCCTACTGAACCCAGTGTGTGTCTGATAATGTTAACACTATATCCTAGTTATCTTTAGGGTTCTTACTGTGTCTGATTTCGTTAGTAAATTCTTGATTTAGGCCATCCATTTGCCAATATTTAATTAAACCTAAAACGCTATGAAACATGTCCAGCTATATGATGTATGATCATGTAAATATATAAATGTGTACTATATGAATTGTTAAATATGTGTCATTAAATTATATGTTTTTTTAATAAATTATGGTTGTTTTAATTTATACCCTGATACACAAATATACAAGGTATCTCAAGACCGCCACCGAAAACGGAGCCAGGTGACTTCAAACACAATGCAACTAAAAATTTGCAAAAAAAATTTAATGGGTAGGCAGAGGCGCCACTAGCACACCCTCATTTCGCCTTGTATGTTCCTTCCCATGATGTGATAGGGGACGAGCCTATCGCCATATCGGGCACAAATTTCTGACTCCGGGCTGACAATGAATAGAAAAACCCAATATCACTTTGCCCGACCCGGGATTCGAACCAGAGACCTCAGCTTTATAGTCGTACCGTAGTACAACAACGCCTCCGAGGCAGTCTGCACACTACCTAACACAATAAAATACACTTTAAAATGTTGTTAGTGTGAAAAGCACAAATTACAAAAGTTCGGCAAACGGGCAAATTCAACATTCCCATTAACTTCTACAAAACATCATAGGTGAGTTACAGCCTCTTAAAATAGAACGCGCAAGGGAAAAAAGGGGCGGGGGGAGCTTATACGAGAAAAATATATTTGTAATAGGAACCCGATAAATACGAAGAATAGAATAGGTACTCTTTGGTCCACAAGACAAAAAAAAAACATAAATAATATTTAATCCTATATTACTAATGTAAAAGTGCCTTTAATTCGACTGTTTATACCTTGTAAAATTTTGACAGCCAGACTGAATAATTTTATAAAATAAAATAAGTGATAAAAACGCTCCATGTTTCAGAAATTATGAGTGACGTGAAGGGAAAAACATGTACCGTAATATTAAAAATATGTCGGGAAATCTCGGTGCCTTCGTGCGAGAAATAATGTTATGTTCATTTATGAATATTGTCAACAATTGGAGAATTGAAAGCAGAAAGCACCAATTTAAAGCTTTGGTTCTTTTAAAGACAGACGTTCTCGTTGTGTGAAATACAATTAGTCGCGAGTGATTATAAATGGTATATTATTACCATAAAACTATATAGGTTGCTAAATAGTAGAAGCGGCAGGGACCTAGATGATTATTTGAGAAATCCATAAATAATGCTTCAGGTCCGCGAGACTGAAAATTATTTAGTTCTTAGTGACATTATTAAAGAAAGAAACTCAATATTTCTAAAAATAAGTCAAAAACAGTAATTGTTTCCACTCACAAAACACACATGTGATTTACCCAACAAAATATACGCCCAACTTGATTAAAAATATTGAAGAACAAAATACGTTCTTAAAATAAAAATAGCGATAGAAAAAAAGAATTTACATATTTGTAATTTTTCATTTGTTTTGATTGAGAATTTCAAGTGGGGAATGTTTTTATAACACATATACTATTACTCGTTTTAGTATGTGATCAGTGATCGGTCAGACCCTACCAATTATCAGTCCACTAAAGCGCTTACATGTATAAAGCAGGTCCAGCCGGGTATGAAATACTGTTCGCACCTCTGGGATGGATCCGCCCAGTACTTGCTCGATGCCTTGGATGGATTGCAGCGGCGGGCCATCCACATTGTGAATGATGCAGACGTTAAGAGCACCTTAGAGTGGCTACAGTTACCGAGGGATGTCGCCTCCCTAAGTATGTTCTACCGTCTGTATCATGGCAAATGGTAAATATCTATGGAATTGTTCAATTTGATCCCATGCTCTGCTTTCCTTATCAGAACCACGCGTGCTTGCTTGCGGAGCCATGGCTTGACGGTTCAAACCATCTCGGCCCGAACCAAAAGCTTCGCCAATTCTTTTCCTTGCCGCACAGTCAAGCTATGGAACGGTTTGCCATCATACGTGTTCCCTCCTTCCTATATTCCTGGGTCCTTCCCCCGTAGCATAAAAAGGCATCTTTGCAGGCCGGCATTATTAGATTGAATGGCATGGCACCAGCCGCCTGATGTTATTATGCCGTGCTGGAATAAAATAAATATTTATTTCATTTTAACAATAAAGCTTTGGCAGAATATAATATGTCATAACTTGTTGTTATTCTTGGCAATATAATACACTTCTTTACAATAAAGATTATAACCTGGCAACGCGCAAAATAATTTGTTTTCTCAGAAACACTCCAAGCGTATTGTATTATCTTAAAACGTTATATTGGAGTTATTTTGGCACCTCTAATTTATTGTGCCCCGGGCAAATGTTTAATATCCTTTGTAAATGATGTGTACACATGTAATAGTCGCAATATCAGCTTTCAACACCAATATTGTTCTCTATGTATATTCTGTAATTTATATTTAGCGCTGTTGGTGTACCAAATTAAATAAATAAATAAATATCATAGATTCTCCACACACACTTTCTCTCTCCAGCCACAAGAAGTCCACAGCTAAATATAGGCCTCCTGCAAAGATCTCCACATTCTGTTGGAAGCCTTGACCACGTCATCCGTCACCGGTCTCGGAGGGCGTCCGACACTTCGCTTGCCTTTTCCGCCCCATCGCCTATCACTTCTTCGTCACTTTATCATGCCATATTACAACAATTTTATTCATATTGTGAAAAGCAAAAAAGGAGCATTTATATTATAAAAAGTTGTCATACAATTACTCTGAACATTTTGTATACCATTACTAGGTATAATAGAAAATAACTTGGAATTTGATTACCTTCGCGGAACCTTGGAAGGGCAGACGCGATTCCATCACTAGTCTGATTTATAAATGCAAAATATTAGCAAATACATTTCTTAGATTAATGAATGGTTTCTCTTATACGCGTAGCCAAACCTAAATGGATTATATTATAATGTAAGCCGACAGTTTAACAGGCCGGAGTAATTTTGTGTATATTATACCGAATGGAAAATGATAGACAAAATATGAAGGTTAAATTATTATACAATTTCAAAATATGTATTTTTATTACAACCAAAATAAATACACCCAACAGTCACACACATAGCTCTGACCCCGCATTAAGTACGACTTTTGTATCGTGGGTATCAGAAACTACGACAGATTTTTCGGTCTCACAAACACCCAGACCCGAAACAAATATCTGTGGGTCTCACGAACATTTGTCTCGGTGCGGGATCGAGCCGGCGACCTCTCATTTCACAGCCGGCGTCCAACCAACTGCGCCACCGAGGCTGTCAAATGTAAATGAAATAATAATGCAAATTTTGTTTTAAAATCAACTTTAGCTGTACCATTCCATATAACGTAATAGGTTGAACGATAAAAACTTTTGTCGTCCGCCCCGGGCCCACGAAAACTACACAAACTTCGGAACTCCGAAAAGTTAACATGAAAATTTTATAAAACCGATAGATTCCGTAAAAAATAATTTAATTTAATGTGTAACATTCCAGTAACCGTAAGATACTGTTTTTTTTTTGGTATACGAGCTACTAACCCGATATCAATTCAATTAATGTTGTCTCTAGTCTATAAGGTGGCAGATATGGGTGAGTGTGTTGGCGAGCACGTTAATATTAACATACCGGGATGATCAGTATTCGACGGGTGTAAGAATCAAATCTGGGATACATGCATTATTTATTATTTGTTATCTAATGACTTACTGGTGGTAGGTCTATCATATGTGAGAGGGCGCCTGGGTAGGTAACACCGCAATGTCTATTTCTCCCGACAAACAGCAGTGTAAATGCAGTGGTGTGATTTGGTTTGAAGGACATTGTAGCCAGAGTAACTACTGGACATATTGAGACTTAACATCTTATGTCTCAGGATGGCGAGCGCAGTGAAATGCCAAGCATTGCCTTGAAATTCATGGTGTTGTTTGCTTTTGCCACTGTCCATGAGCGGTCGTATCGCTTACCATCAGGCGAATGGCATGCTAATGTCGCCATACATTGCAATAAAAAAATTAGCCTGAAGAATGTTGATTCCTAGGATTAACTGGGACAAAATAGCAGGATTAACTATTACTTTAATCTGTGCACTAATTTGGGAAAATAGTTTAAGGGAATGAATTACAGAACACTTGACAGCCTCCGTGGCGCAATTGGTTAGAAGCCGGCTGTGAAACGAAAGGCCGCGGATTCGATCCCCGCAACGAAACAAATATTTGTGTGAACCACAGTTATTTGTTTGGGGCCTGGGTGTTTGTGAGACCGAAAAGTCTCTTGTAGTGATACCTGCGACACAAGACTTAATTGATCTTAATGTAGGGTCAGGACTATGCATGTGACTGTTGGGTGTATTTATTATTTCCAATATTTTCGACATATATCCGACATATACCCACTGTCTCAAAGGCAAGGGCGGATCCAGCTTTCAAGTCAGAGGGGTCATATAGTTCTAGTCAGAACACTGGCAGTACTCAGTTTCGATTACAATTATACATTTAAAAGTGATTATTTAAAAGTTTGTTACACCTGTGATTAGTGAATATATATACGATTTTTTAAGTGAAAATCAACGATAAATTTTAAAAAATTTGAGCATCTGAAGTCAGCCCAGGGAGGGGTCATGACCCCCATGACCCCATGATTCACCCTTGCTCAAAGGAGATCGATGTGACACGACAGTACATACGAGTAAGATTGCAAATTGCTCAATATCCCTTTAATTTTCTTATGCTTTTTCCTTCCCGCTCTTCTCTCTATTTGTTGGTCCGACAACACATCTATTCTCCAAGCGTTGTGGATGTTCATAGATGGCAGTGATCACTGATCAGTAAGCCTGTTTGCTCGTTTGCCAGCCCTATTATACAGGGTATATCAAGACCGCGACCGAAAACGAAGCCAGGTGGTAGTATTAGTGACTTCAGACACAATGCAAGTAAAAATTTCGCAAAAAAAATCGTCAACTTTTTTTTGGTAATTTTTTACTTATTGTCGTATTTGGGTGATAAATACATAGTTTTCCTAAAATAATGATGTACATCATGTTATTTTTTAAGACGCAATGGTACGATAGGGTTTAAATTACTATTTTCGCAATAATTAGGTATTTACTACCCAAAAACAATGATTTTCAAAAAATTGCAAAAAAAAATCTGTCGCTTACTTTGCGAAATTTTTATTTGCATTGTGTCTGTAACCACTAAAACTACCACCCGGCTTCGTTTTCGGTCGCAGTCTTGATATACCCTGTATAAAAAACTAAGTCCTATCTGATAGAAATACAGTAAATAAAACTGTTCTTTTCTGCTCTAATTAATCTTACTTTCAAAGTCGTGGTATATCTTTTGACTCGGCTGTCCACAATCCGCAGATAACGACCTTTTTTCAATTCACAATCTGTTTTCTGTTTTTCAGACTACTTTTTATTGTATTGTGGTTTGCATAGATTTCACTGTCGAGATTACGAATTATTTTCAAATGAACAAACTCATTCGAGGAAAATAATTGTACGCTATACAATTAATTCGTTTGTGATTTTCAATTTCCGCCTTAGCCTAGTGGTAGCGTGTATTAACATTCAAGTGCACAATTTTTTTTATCTTTTTTTTTTTAAATTGCCCGAGATATTTGTAGCCACCCATAAGCAAGGGCTGGGCTTGCCACCTATCAAATATGACATATATGTATATATATATATTTTGACAGCCTTCTATTCATTATCAGCCAGGAGTCAGGAATTTGTGTGACCGGTCCATCTCCACTTTAGTATTTGTGTTATCTTACGGCATACATTTATTTTCTTTGTTTTACTGAACATCTCTCTCTCTCTCTCTCTCTCCCAATCTCTCTCTTCAGCCACAGGAAGTTCACTGCTGAACATAGGCTTTTCCCAAGGATCTCTACAACGAACTGTTCGAAGTGGTCTGCATCCAGTAACTTCCTGCAACCTTAGCCAGGTCGTCCATCAACCTTGTCCTTTAATAAACATAATTATTCTTAAATCAACACCCGGTCATTCCCACTCATTATTATTCTGCTATTGTAATTTCATAATACATTTTATGTGCGGATTTTCACTTATCATATGAATTCTATGAATAAATAATTACCGGCCTTGTGCGTTACGTTTATTTCAATAAGGATTATTTTAAAACTAAACATATAGATAAGTACAATAAGTTAATATAATATTCTCATGTAAGTGAATGTAAATTCTTATGGGAAAAATAAAGTTCTTAAACCGCAAACATTAAATGTGTACATAGTTAAATTATTGGACCATCTCTCTTTCAATATGAAATATGAACACCCAATATGGGTGTGCTATTTTTATACAATCCGGTAAACAAGCAAACAGGTCAGCTGATGGTAAATGATTACTGCCGCCAATGAACATCTATCACCATGGAACCTTAGATGTGATGGCCCATCAAATAGGAAGGGCATCGGGAAGGAAAAAACGATGGGAGGAGGAGGTATTGGACAACCGGCAATGGTGTGACTGTTGGTCTTTACTATAATCTACTACGATGCAAAATTATCCAGCGCTTTCATTAAAGTAGTGCAATAAGCTTAGAGATACAAACCGTTTTTACGGATACCCGCGGCGTCACGCCTGGACCGCTGCTAATTACTACAGGCAAACACACTGCCACGCGATTATACACCCTAATACTAAGGTAATAAATCTCATGTCTAAAACACTTGTACAGACATAGAAGAAAATGAAATAGACGCATTTTGAACCATATACTCTATGGTTGTGTATATAATGTGGGCGCATCTGCAGTCGTTGCACATTTTCCAGTTCTTGGCAATTCATAAACCTAAAACCCATACAATTGAAGTGCCTGCCTTAGCTACGAACCCAGGACATCACCATTGCACATCTGAAACAGACTATCAATACGCACGACGTTACGGGTTCACTAAAAATACAGACAACCATTTCATAAACGAGTTCCCAATTTTTTTTATAAACTTACCAATAGTCGTTAAAAATATAACAAATTAAAGAACTTTCGTGTTGCGCCACGCTCCCAAAAAAATCACTTAAAACTTGTTCAGCGAAAAGATCATTCACTAAGTTTGTTTTCATTGGTTACGAGATACCTTCTATTTGGGGCAAAGATATATTTTGATATTTTCCAAATGCGTATTCGCACACAGTAAAAAAAAAAATTGACAACTTTCCTCCTTACAAACCTTTCAATATTGCTGACTTATCTTTATCAGCGTAAAAAAAACTTGGCTTTAATAATCACATTTATTATTTGACTTTATTTACAATGCACCTCATATTTTATTGAATAATTCATATATAAAACTTAGATATAACTTATATTAAAAAAATACAAAAAAGATCACAAGATGAAATAAATAAATGAGGATAATATTTTTAGTGGCTTCAAGTCACAAGTAATTTCCAAATTGTAAATCCAACGGGAGTGCTAAGTACCACCGCGTTATTTTCCCAGCAAGCAAAAATGTCCTGTCATATTTTGACTTAAAGATTATTACATCTAGGGTAATTACTGATAAGGAGACTTAAAACCTAATATTCAGGGTATATCAAGACTGCGACCGAAAACGAAGCCAGGTGGCAGTTTTAGTGGTTCCAAACACGATGCAAATAAAAATTTCGCCAAAACAGTGACAGATACTTTTTTACAATTTTTAAAAAATCATCGAGTTTGGGTGGGAAATACCTAGATTTTACGAAAATACTAATTTAAACCCTTACGTACCATTGCGCGTTTAAAAATAAAGAGGTGTACATCTTTATTTTAGGAAAATTATGTATTTATCACCCAAATACGACAATAAGTAAAAAATTACAAAAAAAAAGCTGGCGATTTTTTTTTCGAAATTTTTACTTGCATTGTGTCTGAAGTCACTAATACTACCACCTGGCTTCGTTTTCGGTCGCGGTCTTGATATACCGTGTATAGGAAGACCTTATACGTATATACCGCGATAGACGTACATTACCCAGTTTTTAACATAAGTTCTAACTGTCTTGCTCCTGTTCACAGCCACGTATGACGCTTACCGTCAGGCGACCTTTTATACCTCTAATAAAAGTCATTGACTTATACTCTCCATCCTAGGTTATCTCAATCCGTCGTTCTCATTTAAAAATATTATTTTAACACTGTCCATGGAAGCTGTTATACAGAACTAAATCCTTAAATAATTAATCCTATCGCTTATTGAACTTTACGTAAATGGGCTCGGCTGGACGCAGCACCATGTCGGACATGAGCGCTGGTCTCCAGCCCTTCTCCCGGGCTTCAAGAGTGAAGTTCCTGCAGATCTCACTGAGCACACACTTCATCTCCAACATGGCGAAGCGCTGGCCTGAGGACAAATAGAAATTAAATAAATACACCCAACAGTCATACATAGTCATGACCTCACACTAACATCGAGTCTTGTATCGTGGGTATCAGAAACTACGAGAGATTTTTCGGTCTCACAAACCCAGAGATCCGAACCAAATACCTGCGGATCACACAATTTATTTGTCACGGTGCGGCGATCGAACCCGCGGCCTCTCGTAACGTAGCCGGCCTCTAACCAACTGCGCCACAGAGGCTGTCGAAAATTAATGAATACATAATATACATCACGCCATTTGCCCAGGAGAGGTAGGCAGAGCTACACCTAAGACATTCACGTTTTGATTTATGTTTTCTGTCTCATGATATGATAGGGGGCAAGCCTAGTGCCATGTTAAACACAAATACCTGACTCCGAGCTAATATTGAATAGAAAATCCAATATCACTTTTCCCGACCCGGGATTCGAACCCGAGAACTCAGCGTTGTAATCGTACCGTAGTTCAACCACGCCAGCGAGGTAATAATAAGACTAATTATCTACACATACTTTTATAAACGAAAAATACTTTTTATGTATATAAGTAAACGCTTTAATATATTGATAATATTAAGTAAATACACGTCATAGCATTGCTCTACATGAACTAGCAATATAATACACAATCTTTATACAGTCTCTAATACAATTTCTAATAATAATTTCAATATTATTTTTATCACAACCCCACCCCCTTAATCAAACAAACCGCCCGTCATCATTCCTGGAGCAAACGAGCCCAAATATGTTATAAAATAAATAAAATATGTATATAAGTTCAATTATTGCCCAAACTTTCTGTCACCTTGATTTCTGTCACAATTTATACGCCTAAATATTATAAATAAAATAATGTTTCGAAGTGCCCAAAGGAAAATATTAAACACCCGAAATTCCTTTAATAATAGCAATTGTACAGTATGTGGGCGTTATGATGAAACTCGATAAAATGAATATCTTGTGACGAGGCGGACGCCCACTATATTTTTACCATTGTGAATTATTTCGGTATACAACAATATAGTTTAAAAAATATATAATTAGTCTAGTATAATGTTTTTTTATTATCCTTGGTGGGCAGACGAGCATGCGGCCCGCCTGATGTAAGTGGTCATCGCCGCTTATAGTATTACGATCCCAGAGGACCAGTACAACCATGTCGCTGCCTACCGTAAAGTGATTGTTATTGTACAGAATGGTGACAAATTATATTAAAAAAGACACTTACGACGGGGGATTTTTATTTCAAGGATAATACAAGAGCAATTCGTTTATTGAATGACAACATTATAGAACCATTAACACTTTTATTGGCTTACAAATATTTATAGGATAACGGACCGGAGAGCGGTCACTTACACGATGGAGGCAGACCCGTCATACCGACGCATGCAGGTGTACCGCGTTCCATCAGATCCGTTTCGAGGGTATGTCCAATAATATCCAATAATATTAGAAATATTATGTATTATGTAATAGTATAAATAGGCAACATGATGGCTATAGGTTTTATTAAATGACTTTCTCTTTCAAAGATTACGCATACATACGATGTGATAAGGGGCGAAGCCTATCGCCATATCGGGCACAAATCCCTTACTCCGGGTTGATAATGAATAGAAAATTCCAATATAAGGTCGCCCGACCAGATATTCGACCCCGAGACCCCACCTTTGTAATCGTATCGTAGTACAACTACGCCACCGAGGGAGTAAGTAAGATTATTCATAAAATCTGAAGCCATCATTGCCAATCACAGAATTAAATTTGATAATATAGGAAAAGTAGGATTCTGATATAGTAAACATGTTAATGTAGATGGATAAGAACGTGAAATCTAAAAATGTTTACCTTGGAATAACAGAAGAATATTTTAATAGCACGTGTTAGTAGCAAAATCAATTTACTCTCAAAACCTAATCTAAATTACTGAACAATGAGTTATCCGATGGTTTTAATTCCGTGAAATCCGAGCTCAAACTACAAGCAGCTGAATTCCGTTACCTCCAAAAGTAAGAATTTAAATCAAATTAAGCTGGCACTCGGGAACTCGCGGAGTTGCGAAGTATTTCTATAGTAGTTTTGCATTATCTTTGATCTTTATCCGTGGTATTTAGTTTAGATGTAATAGGTTAAGTTAAATCACTTCAGTGTCATTGGGATGTTATTTACTTCTTTACTTTCCGTTTCCAATGTAAGGGTTTTTAACGTTAATTATTTCTTTGGGATATTATTTCTCTCGTCCTTTCCTTATCTTTTCCTTCCTGTTTTAAGAGGCAACGCGCCTAAGATCGTGATGTAGATGTTCATGGCATAGTCAATGACTTCCCATCAGGTGAGCCATTTGCTCATTTAAACCAAAACCTTTATATTTCTAAGCAAAATTATAAGAGGAGTAGATCATTCGCATGATGGTAAGCGACACTGTTACTCAGATAGCCTGTCTTAATAGAGGGTCCTAGTTCCTACCACTAATAGTAGTTACTCACCACACCCGTTGCATTGAAATCACTTTGTTAATACAAACTATAGACTGCTTCGGTGGCGTAGTTGTATTACGGTACGGTTACAAAGCTGAGGTCTCGGGTTCGAGTCCCGGGTCGGGCAAAGTGATATTGGATTTTTCTATTCATTATCAGCCCGGAGTCAGGAATTAGTGCCCGATATGGCGATAGGCTCGCCCCCTATCACATCATGGGACGGAACATGCTGGGCGAAATGTGGGTGTCCTGGTGGAGCCTCTGCCTGCCCCTTCGGGGATGGAGGCGTGAGTTTATGTATGTATGTACAAACAAAACAGGGAACGAATAAATTAAACTTATAATTACCCAAGAACAGTTTTGATAAGTAAAGAAGACCTACCTATGCAGTTCCTGGGTCCAGCGCTGAAAGGCACGAAGGCGTAAGGATGCTTCACCTCTCCGTTCAGGATCCGCTCCGGTCGGAACTCATTGGGCTCGCTGTACAGATCCTCGCGACGGTGCATGTCGTATATGTGGACCCCTACTTCCGAACCCTTCTTTACTTCCAGGTCATCTAGAAGAACATTAAGGTGTTAATATTTTTACCGTGTGATTTGGGGGTGCAAAAATACCACCACAGTATCCTTGCCCGTCGTAAGAGGCGACCTAAAGGGGCCATCGAAGTCGTTGGGCAAACTGCGGGGCCAGTGCGACCTCACTTAAAAGGACTCCTAGATATGCAATAGAGCGCATGGGCAATTCTCTGTCGTAGACGCTCACAAAATCTCAAACGGGCGTCCAAAAACAGCGGTCAGTTTGGGGCATTCGATTTTCTTCTATCCAGCCTGTATTATAGTAACATTTCCAGAATATTTTTGTGTATTGTTAACTTCTACATACATAAGATGCACTTACCAAGATTAAAGGTTTCAGTAATCTGTCTTGCAAGGAAAGGCACGCTAGGGTACAATCTTAACGTTTCCTTGATCACAGCTTCCAGGTACTTCATCTCGGCGAGATCCGCCATACTGGGCTGCCGGTCCGAGCCGCCGAACACGTCTTGTAACTCCTCGTATATGCGGTTCTGTAGACACCAATTAATAAATACATCTCACATTCCCGACCTCACATTAAGGTACACTTGCGTCTTGGGTATACACTATACAGATATACAGAAACTAGTAGGCTTAGGTCTCACAAAACAAACTGATTTAAACCAACTTGTAACCTTTATAATTATCACTGAATTATAAACTGTAGGCTAATTCACGTAATTTATTGACGCGCCGATCAAGTTTCGATGCAGTTTCGATTAGGTTTACGTTTTAATCGTACGTACGTCAAAATGGTATTCTTGTAATTGTTTAGCTGCGCGTAAGATATGCATAAACTGCGCATGTGCTGCACGTTGGTGGGACTAAACTGTCATTGGAGACGTCAAATGAATAGGTAATTTACCAATCAGGTTGCGATCTGAATCACGCATGTATAAAACGCGCAGCCGTAGAATACGCTAAAGCGATCGCGTGACGCGAACTTGACGCGAGCGTATTTGACAGCGGTTATTCTAAATTACGAGAATACAAAACGTTCTGTTTTGATCGAAACTTAACTGCAACTGCACTGCAACTGAACTTATTTAATTACGTGAATTGGCCTACTGGTTTTGAAAGAACAATTCTAGAGTGTCTTGCCCGTTGTTTTCTAGTGAAACCGCTTCCTGAACTAGGTGGTGGAACATAGACACATACGTATAAACTCACGCTTTTTTCCCAGAAGGGGTAGGCAGAAGTCAGAGGCAAGACCTTTTTGTAATTGTACCATAGTACAACTACACCACCGAGGTAATCTGTTAATAGTTTATCTCGGGACTTAATGACCCGCGTATTATTTCTGGCCAGCACCAAAATTTGCCTTGGTGCGGGAATCTAATCCACGGCCTCTAATTTAAAATCCGGTGTCTAACCAAATGTACAACGGAGACTGTTCATATTATAGCCTCCGTGGCGCAGTTGGTTAGACGCCGGCTGTGAAACGAGAGACCGCGGGTTCGAAACGCACCGAAACAAATATTTGTGTGATCCACAGGTATTTGTTTCGGGTCTGGGTGTTGGTGAAACGGAAAAGTTCTCGTAGTTCCTGATACCCACGACTCGATCTTAGTGTGGTGTCAGGACTATGTATGTGACTGTTGGGTGTATTTATTTATTGTAACTTAAATATTAGCATCTGAAATCGTAATGATTTATCCAACTGTATCTATTAATTCCAATTTAGATCTTACAAAATGTTGGGTATAATATCTATTCGCCTATTCATTAACCCGATTTAAACTGAAATACAGAATAAGATATAGAATAGAATAGAAGGTCATGAGATCAAAGAAAATGAATATGTATATTTAAGCTTTAACTAATTGAGGTTATTAATATTTAAATGTAACTACCTGAACTCGTTCGTCGTCAGCCAACAGCATTAATCCGAAAGTAAGAGCCATCGCTGTAGTGTCGTGACCCTGATAACAATTAATAAACCTAAAATAAATAGATATTTAATACATACTCAAGCATTTATCCCAGAAGGGGTAGGCAGAGGCGCGACCAGGACACCAACATTTCGCCTTATATGTTCCGTCCCATGATGTGATAGGGGGCGAGCCTATCGTCATATCGGGCACAAATTCCTGACTCCGGGCTGATAGTGAATAGAAAAATTCAATATCAGTTTGCTCGACCCGGGATTCGAACCCGAGACCTCAACTTTGTAAATTGTAATCGTACCGTAGTACAACTACGCCACCGAGGCAGTCTACACATTTAACTTAATTTTAATCATCTTCAATATAATTTTGGACATCTTCACCTATAAACTACACATCGTATTCCGCTTCTCTTGTATGAATAGATATCCAGCATTCAATGCAAAGGTAACCACTTGGGAGTTGGAAAAGACAGGTCTATTTTGAGAATCGGATGTGCCTTTCCTAAGACGAATCTAGTATGCAACTGTAATATGAAGATATGATACTAGGTGATGGAAATATTATGTTAAACTAAAATATTAGGCAATCAAATAATAAATTGCTAAATTAGTTGTTAAATGCAAATAAAAATTAATATTCAAATAAACTCAATACGCGGTATAGAAATATGTCTAGCGATACACATGGAGATACCGTTGAATATAATAAAATATTTTTGGTGTAACAATTGACACAATGCGCTTAATGTACTTAGATTTAATGAAAGGCATCATGTCAACTTCATAAAAATACAAGAAGCATCAAACATTATTTCTTTAAGCCTCCGTGGCGCAGTTGGTTAGACGCCGCCTGTGAAACGAGAGGCCGCGGGTTCGATCCCCGCACCGAAACAAATATTTGTGTAATCCACAGGTATTTGTTTCGGGTCTGGGTGTTTGTGAGACCGAAAAGTCTCTCGTAGCTTCTGATACCCACGACACAAGACTCGATCTTAGTGTGGGGTCAGGACTATGTATGTGACTGTTGGGTGTATTTATTTAAAAAAAAAAAAAAAAATTTAAAATTTATGTAAGGCATCTAATCTTACCTCAAACATAAAGGTATTGACTTCTTCTCTAATTCCTTCCAGATCGATTTCCCCAGCCGCTTCTGCTTCCAACAGAAGATCCAGCATGGCCAGTCTCTTCTTCCTTCCAACAGCATCTTCTACCTCATGCCCCTCGTTCTTCTTAGCCGATAAATTCTTCTTTCTTTCCATGATCACGTCGTCGGCAAATGAATGGACCGTGTCGAGGCATTTCTCGAACTTTCTGCCGATCGGCAGTCTTCTGAAGAGGAATTCGTTGTGAAGCCATACTTTTGTCAGTCTGCTCAGTAATAGGTGTCCTATCTGGACGATGGCCTGCTTGTATTTCACAGCAGCTGCTGATTTGTCCGAGTCTAGTTGAGTGCCCATTGCTGTTTCTGTAACAACGGAATTATCATTTTAAGTCATTTCTTTCTTGCCTCGACGAATTCGAGTACAGTGCTAAGATCTCGGGTTCGAATCCCAGGTCGGGCAAAGTAATATTGGTTTTTTTCTATTCATTATCAGTATAAAAAAGAAGTTAATTGAAATAAAACTATTTTTACGGTTTTTATCGCGATTCGGTTTTTTTACATTTTTTAACTTCCCGACGCGACGCGACGTTTTGATCGCTTTACAGTTTTCGTGGTCACGGGGCGGATAAAATCCGCAAATGGTGATAAAATTTTATTTCAATGTGTAACGCGTCAATCTAAGTAACCATTAAAGAAGGTAATCTTAATATTGTAAACCTATGTTTATCATCAGGTGTGCCATAAACCCATTTGCGACCGTAATACTCAGTAGTATACAAAATTATCTATCTATCTATATCAGCCCATATACGTCCCACTGCAGGGCACGGGCCTACTCTACAATCGAGGGAATCGATTGAGAGTGGTTAGGCCATATAAATACACCCCACCCAACAGTCACATACATACATATAGTCCACCACGCTGGCCTAGTGCGGGTTGGCGGACTTACATATCGTAGAAATTGTTTAAAATCGCTACGGTATGCAGGTTTCCTCACGATGTTTTCCTTCACCGTTAAAGTGCGTGATGATTGACTATCAATACAAACATAACTCCGAAAAGTCAGAGGTGCGCCCTGGGATTTGAACCTGCGAACATGTAGGCGGCCGTGTCTGGTCCGTTACCAACAGGCCACCACGCACGCCCCGCAAAATGCCCCGAAAAAAATGGAAATAAATTCATAATCCTTTAAAAACACCGAATGGCTACATAAGAATCAAACTTTAAAATAATATTGTAAAATTATTCAAGAAGCTATAGAGTTATTATTGACATTTCTTCTCGTTTTAGGACATTGGCTGAATGTTAAACAGCTTCATTGATATGCCACAAGGTGAGTCTAATATTCTGATTATGATCCGAGTTTGGAACAGCAAGAGATTGACTTCATTTTGGATTATATTCGACGCGTGATTTTGCGACTATAAATTCGTAAATTATACCATTCAATGCGAATGAATATATTATGCACTACATATTTGAAGGTACAAATCTAATAATTTGGCCCGATATGGCGATAGGCTCGCCGCTATCTCATCGTGGGACGGAAAATACGTCCCACAATGAGATAGGGGGAGTGCAACCAGGACCCCCACGTCCAACGTAGGGGTCCTAGTTGCATCACTGCCTATCCCTCCTGGGAAAAAGGCGCGAGTTTATGTATTTATAAATCTAGGTTGAAAAAATATGTACGCATGAATGGCACAGCAAGATTAATATCGTCATCATCATCACTTTCAGTCAATAAATCCACTGCTGGACATACGTACATACATAGGTCTCACGCAAGATATCCCGAAACCTAATAGAAGCGATCTGCATACATTTACTTCTTACAAACTTTACTAGATCATCTTTCGAACTTGCGAATTGCGTTGAAAGATATTTTTAATTGTAATGAATGGCGAGACGAGCTTGCCATTCGCCTGATGGTAAGCGATACGACCGCTCATGGACAGTAGCAAAACCAATCAACACAATGAAATACAAAGCTATGCTTGGCATTCTACTGCGCTCGCAATCCTGAGAAATGAGATGTTAAGTCTCATTATGTCCAGTAGTTACTCTGGCTAAATTGTCCTTCAAACCGGAACACACCACTGCATTTACACTGCTGTTTGGAGGGTGAAATAGACATTGCGATGGTACCAACCCAGGTGGCCTCTCACATATGAGAAATATACCTATACATAGACCTACCACCAGTGAGTGACTCTATACCTGTATCTATATCAGCCCATTTACATCTCATTGCAGGGCATGGGCCCTACAATCAAGAATATGACCGACGTGTAAAAATTGTATTATAAGAAAGCGTTAAAAACAGCGCTTTAATCATCGTCCTTGCGAAAATAACTATTCTTCTCTAGAAAATAAAACACTTCTTAATAATTTTCCTTCGTTACGACTAAAATAAACCCTGTCAAACGTGTGTCGAACGCCTTAACAAGGTTCCGGAGATCTTTAAATAAATAAATAAATACACCCAACAGTCACATACACATATTATATAGTCCTGACCCCACACTACGATCGAGCCTTGTGTCGTGGGTATTACAAGTAAGGAGATTTTTTGGTCTCACAAACACCTAGATCCGAAACGAATACCTACAAATACCTGTAGATCACACAAAATTTGTTTCGGTGCGGGGATCGAACCCGCAGCCTCTCGTTACACAGCTGGCGTCTAACCAACTGCGCCACAGAGGCTGTAAATTAGGTTTAGGTTAAGTCCGCCGTTATAAGTTGTATAAAAAGCAATAATAAATAAATAATATACCTACAAAATTATAAATACTGACTGACTGAGGTTACCAAAAATATATTTCTTCATAAATATGAGTTTCGATTGGATATGAATATTAAAGATATCACGAAATCAAAATATCAAAGAGCTATTTTCATGGAACTCTAAAATCTGCCAATAAATCCTTAACCTTCGAAATGACTTATGCTTTCCTAATAATCGTATTGCCTTTCTCGGTAATCCCTTATTAAGGTCTAAGAGTACCGAGTAATAATGTGTTTTACATTGTTACGTACTGCCCTTGGAACCAATAGGCCTCTTTTAAAATATTCTTTGTATTTTTTATTACTCCGATATTTTAATTCAATCGTGGGCCCACTCTTAAATATTCTTAATGGAGTGGGTTTAACTTCTGAAGAAATCTAGATATATCAATCAGAGAAATCTAGATGTATCAATGGAAAAGGATAAAATAAAAGACTTAGTAAAATACTTTAGTCTTGAAAACGTCGTGTAAAATGTATTTGAATTTATAAAGAATTTGCCACCACAAAAAGATTTATATTTTATTTTAAAGTCTAATTAATTACGCTACATATTCAAAACAGAAATTATATACTGTCATTAAATATTTTTAACATACATACATAAACTCACGCTTTCATCCCAGAAGGGGCAGGCTGAGGCGCCACCATGACACCCACATTTCGCTTTGTATGTTCCGTCCCATGATGTGATAGGGGGCGAGCCTATCGCGATATCGGGCACAAATTCCTGACACCGGGCTGATAATGAATAGAAAAACCCAATAAATTTTCCAATAGTTAAATCTAACTGGCACAGATATGACTAAAAGTCTTCTGTTGTATTAAAACTACGAGAGACTTCACGCTCCCACAACACCCAGATTCAAAACATATTACATTCCAGTATATTTTAAGTTAAAAGTATATTAACTTTATACATTATACAAACTTTTATTTTTATACGGGGATCGAGCTCGTGACTTTTCATTTCACACCCGAATTTTTTTTCCAACTACGCAACAGAGGCTGTCTTGAATATTTCCAAGATATTTTGATCTCCGCTCCGGATAAATGTTATTGATTGAAAAAATATTTAGATGAACATCAAAAGGTAGAGCTGTCCGCGCCGATCTAGTCTGAGGCTAAGTTACTTTATAGATCGAAAATAAGGATTCAGCATAATTAAGTTATTCTCTTTGATTGAAGATAATATTTTAGATTCTTGAACACGTAGGTTACTGATTTGAATATTAATACGCATTGTTTATTTATCAATAAAATGCAAAATAAGAAACTCTATAAGAGTAATACACACGCCGGCAAAATTAGAGGAACACGAGTAACATTATAATGTTTTCGTCAATAAGGATAAATATCCCATTTATTTATTTATTTTATTGTTAAATACTTAACATAAAATATAATTGAAATACTTTTAATTCATTATAAATTAAAAAGTAAAGCCCAACAGTCAAGTACGCATTATTGTTGGTAGAAAATAAAAGGAGCTCCTGGTAGCTGGTGCTTCAGCGGACTCTGGCGTGTCCGTAGATATGACTTTTTATGCTTCCAATGATGCCATTTATGTGTAATCAGTGCATAGTCTGTCCTTCTTTGACAAACGTATACATAATTTCTTGGACTTTCCTGGAAGCCAAATCCTTTTGACTTATCCATTTTTACAGAAAGAAAAGTTTATATTTTTATCTACGGTTCAAAACAAACTTTAAATGATATTGTTACATCATCCTTTTCCTGTTACCTGCCAATTACAAGGTTTACAAGAAGACAGCATAAAATAATAAGGACGAAAGCGAGTTTAACACACTGCTAAAACGTACAGCTCCCATTAAAACTCCTATTTTCCCGACCATGTCGGCGTGAGGCAATAAGTAATTGAGAAACACGCAAGATCATACAAGTTTGTAACTCCCAAAATTATTCCTTCTCTGATGGTGAATTAAACCCCATTTACACGGGGAGAGTTTCTCGTCTCGATGATACGATTATCGTAAGGATATAAAAAAGTTGCATCGTGTAAACATAATAAGTTAGACGATAATCTATGGCGGTTATGTCATGAGATAATCACAAAAGATTCTCGCCGCGAGAAACTCTCCCCGTGTAATTGGCGTTTAAGTATACATACAGGGTATATCAAGACCGCGACTGAAAACGAAGCCAGATGGTAGTATTAGTGACTTCAGACACAATGCAATGAAAAATTTGCCAAAAAAAATTGTCAACTTTTTTTAGGTAATTTTTTACTTATCGTCGTATTTGGCTGTTATATACATAGTTTTCCTAAAATCATGATGTACACCTTTTTATTTTTTAAGACGCAGTGGTATGATAGGGTTTAAAATACTATTTTCGCAATAACTAGGTATTTACTACCCAAAAACAATGATTTTCAAAAAACTGTAAAAAAAAAAATTGTCGCTTATTTTGCGAAATTTTTATTTGCATTGTGTCTGTAACCACTAAAACTACCACCCGGCTTCGTTTTCGGTCGCAGTCTTGATATATCCTGTATAAGGCAATACATGTTAAAACCAGGTGATCCAATCGACATCTGTCTGCTACTAAGCAATCAGATCATATAGTTTGGTTTAGTGCTTATAAATCTCAAAGTATTTTTTAAGCTCAATGTTGAATAACAGCGACTGTCGTACGTGGTTGAGGATCCATCATGTCGTCCCACAAAGTGTATCACATTTCGGATTCATTCTGTGTATTTCCGCGCAATAAGGCCGATATAATATACTGGGAGATAATGCCACTGGTATAAGGTCCGCCTTGTATACTTTTGTGTGCCCGATATGGCGATAGGCTCGCCCCTATCAAATCGTGGGACGGAACATACAAGGCGAAATGTAGGTGTCCTGGTGGCGCCTCTGCCTATGTATACTTTTGTATATGAAGCTTAATAAAAAAAAATAAAAAAAAAGTTATTTGACTATGATCGTTTTTTTAATATTTTGTGCTTAAACACAAATACCATTAAAATAAAACATTTCTGTGAAAACGGTATCAAAGTAGTTTGTGAAATAAGATAAATATTAGTTTTTAAAAAGACTGGGAGCCTAGTTGGCACATATTACCGTCTCGCTCACACGCGCACACAGTAATGCATATTAAGATTTAAGACTAGTGACGTCACTAGTTTTGTTTTGCATCCCATTTCTTTTACGCCAATTGCAAGATTTAAAACGTTTCTAATATGTTTAGTCTTGAATGGGTTCACAAAATTATTTATTGCAAGATGTTGGATATGCATACTTTTTGATAAATACGATACCAAAAATTGAGTCGAATACCCTATTGTATCAATCGATGAGAGATGAACATCTAACGTCGGTTCATTTTCTATCTAGACGGCACCGCGCTTACCATCAGCCGCATTGTAGTTTCTATCATACCAGTATAAAAAATATGTCATTATTACTTACCACAGATAGTGTAGAGAGTGAAATCGCTGATCTTCGGCATGAGGTCCACCTCCTGGCCGTCCAGCTTCTTGAGCCTCTCCACCAGGTCCCGGCTCTTCTCCTCCATCACTTCGCAGAAGTACTTCAGGATGTTGAAGTGGAAAGCCGGAGTCAGGATCTTTCTGCGTCTGTGCCATTTGGAACCTGATGGGATACGAGACATTGAAGAAAACATAACCATTTTGGAAATATCTATTAACTACTGGACATAATGAGACTTAACATCTTATGTCTCAGGATGGCGAGCGCAGTGGAATGTTAAGCATTGCTTTGTAATGCATGGTGTTGTTTGGTTTTGCTACTGTCCATGAGCGATCGTGTCGCTTACCGTTAGGCGAATGGAACGCTCATCTCACCATTCATTGCGATAAAAAAATGTATGGTGATCCCCTAGATTTTAAACTTAGTCTTACGACGCCAAATACAACTACTCGTGTAATAACTAATAAATACATAATATGATATTCCTTGTTTTTTTTCATAACAATACAATTTACAAGACCCGCTACAAATTACCCTTAATAACATCCCTTAACATCTCTCTGAAGATTGATAATTTTGTTACAAACTAATTTTACACAATTATGACACAAAATTATTTCGCGGTAACGTGAGAAATTTAATTTGCAAAGTTTGTAGACGAGGACCAACTTTACTTTTACCTTGATGCCTTTCTATTGTTCCTCGAAATATACAGATAAAGCATATTGTTTGTAATTTTAAAATTACAACACGAAAACAGGCTGAATAGAAACTCAGGGGTAAATAGAAATGAACTAATTGTTTTGTTTTATGAATTAATTTGAATATATTTCATTTATGGTATACAAATATTATATCTCATTGTTACACACATGACATGTTTTTTTCTTATCACCCTTGAGCAATGTAAAAATCCACCTTATGTAATATATTAAGTAAAAACAAAGAAAAGTGCCGAATACATCAAGCAAAGTGAATCACTCGACCTGGCAATCGAATCCGAAACCTACAGAATCAAAAGGTGACTGAGAAAACATGAATAATAAAGATCTTACCAGAACTGAGCAGGAGTCCAGTGCCAAGCCAAGACTGCAGAAAATCATATGGCTTGCTTTTCTTTATGTTTTTAGAATGCGCCAGCACCACCTGTTGAAGAATAAAAAAGTTAAACCCTCAACATTTAATAAATAAATAAATAATTATATATACACCCAACAGTCACATATCCTGACCCCACATTAAGATCAATTAAGTCTTGTGTCGCAGGTATCAGAACTACAAGAGACTTTTCGGTCTCACAAACACCCAGACCCTTCTAATATTGATGGTCCGCAAAAACATTAACACGGAGGCTGTCATATAGATGTACGTGAACGCGTGCTGCTTGTGTGGACTGGTCTGCTCGATTTGCTTATATCGATAACTTTTAATTACTCTGAAACTTTTATTATCATTCATTGCTTTGTCGGAACAATGTATACCGATGCCGCGTTCTGGTGACTTCACTTAACTCGGCCGTACAAAATAACTTCACCAATATTAATAAATTATTGTTCTCAATTATTTATGAACTCCTCTGAATTCAACTGGTACTCCTGTATAATCACTGCATTGTAAACTTGTTGTGAAAAGAGCTGCGCTAGAATTTCTTGTCCGTTCTTCTCTGGCGAAAACAGCCTTGTGAACCGGGTGGTAGTGGAAAAAAGTGACTGAATCCAAATAATGTCTGACATTTCATGGGTTCAATTCAATATTTTCATTTAATTTTCTTTTCAAAGATGTTACTTATTTGTTAACGCAAGTTTGTCGTGTTTCGAACGGTAAATATACCTATTACAGAAGTGGGTGATATTACTTTAATGAAATAAAAAATCTTTTAACATCATTAAAATCTATACGCACAGTATAAGAGGCCTATGATGTTATTAGAGCACTACTATTTACACAGTTGCGCAGTGTTTGTTTTTAAAGAAATGGTTTCCTTGCCTTGCCTTGCCTTGTTAAACGCTGAATCAGAAATTTGCAAATAAAAGCATTCTAAAAACTTATGCGATTCCCAGACAAATATAAGTATATATTTGTCTGGGAATCGCACCCAAAAATGAATTAAAAAAATATCTTTGTACACAACGCTTTTAGCATTATTCACGCTCTGTCATTTATGATTTGTGTTTCATTGCTGTTTTTTTCAGAGTAATGTTTTTTGTATTAATATTTACTATTAAAATGTTCGAATTCTTTAGCGTACATCGTAACCATAGCATAATTTTGGAGTGAATGATAAGTAAGATTTTTAGAAGTGGAAAACTTTTATCTTATACTTGGACGTCGAACTTTCGAACATTCGAACGTGTCGAAGAATGGAGTAACCCCCAGTATAAAAATGCGATTTCATAAGTTACCCGGCAAACTGCACGCTCAATGAACTACTGTGATCGCCGGATGTGAATTCGAAACTTTGGCGATCGCTGTATTGAAATAAAGTCGTAAACGTTACCGTGTGTCCCGATAATTGTGGCTTTGATTAAATTGCACAATAAATCTTATTTATTGGGACGGGATTATAACGGAACTTGCAAGTGAGAGAGGTGGATGTTCCCAGTGTCCACTTTTACTTTTAGTTATCGTGAAAACACTAATAACTGATTTTGCAACCTACATTGAGAAAAATGCTTCATTTTAATATTTGCTTTTGCATTTCATCATAATTATTGCAAAATTTTCTTTTTCAATAACGTCAACTTATTTTAATCGAAACCTACTCTTTCCAATGTGTCATAAATACAACCAGAATTCACACACACCCACGAAAATAATAAAAGGGACACAAAAGGGACTTTTTGGTCTCATAACATCTACACCCGAAAATATATGTCACACATTCATTAAAAATATAAATAAGTTAATAATAGTTATTGTACAAAACTAACAAATAACTGACGTAGAGTGTACGCATATTAAAAACAAACATAACATTATAATGATGCTACACCTCAGCAAACTCATGTCCTATAATACATATTGACGATTAAATATATACAAATTGAGAGTGATATGTGTGTTTTTCGATAAAAACAAAGTGTCGTTTTGATAGCAAAATAACTTGGCTAATCCAACAGCTTATCTTGGGACTTAAATGCAATAAATTAATTATTTAAAAAAATTGTAAAGAAATTATGTTACTTGTTTATGGAAAATGTGTATAGATGTATTGGTTGGCACTTCTTCCTAACAAATCGTGATTAATAATTTTTTAGATTTACGCGAATGTTACACATTGCAATAAAACTAATTTATAGTATATGTAAGTATAATATATAAGCAAAAAAAAATTAATCCAAATCGCGATTAAATACGAAAAAATAGTTTTATTTCAAAATCGTGATTATACATATATTTACGTAGTTGGCATAGACTGTCTATATCCACAATTCATAGGGTAATATGGATTATTTTTAATCCTAGGAGGCATTTCTTTAAAAATATCTTTAACCGAAATTTCTAAGTGGATGAAACCATGAGTATAAGCTAGTAATAATATAATTTAAATTTAGATTTTCAATTATTCCAAAGACTTACATAAACTACGACTAAAATATACTACACAAGAGTCCTGGCCCGGCTCTGCCCGGGGAAAATTCAGTTTTATTTAGAGACTTGCACTGCTCTTATTTACTCATAATCAATTCTATACAAATATCGTTATAGTTTAGATCTTTTTAGATGTACTGATAGTAAATATTTAGTCAATACTTAAATATATTTTGAATATTGAGTCTTTTACTTATTTATTTAGTCTAGGCAAAACTTTGAAGCAGCGCAATTTTTGTTATTTTCTTTAAATTTTGAATTGGTTTCGACTTTTAACTGAATACTAATTTCTATCACTATAAAATATATTCTGTGTTAACATAGCATAGTGTATCTTTGTTCGTGTTCTTTTTCAACGTTATATCATACATATACATACTTGATCGAACAGTTACATATGTATATACAAAGAAATATTTTTCTACTAATAATAATTATTATAATTAATAATTCTATAATACTATTATAGAAAGAAACAATTAGTCCCAAGGCGATTTATAATTAGCATATGTATATGCTTTCACACGGCAATCGACATATGGCTAAACAGGTATGTGCTAGTATAATTGAATATTTTAATACAAATTATTCAAAAGGTAACATTTGAAGGTGTGTATTACTTTGAGCCACTATTCCCTTCACTGGCTTTAATAATCACAATTTTGTGGTATTTATTTCGTGAATTAAATAAACATATTACTATTTCAAATTATCCCTGTACACCCCAGTCTTCGTGATTGTGAGATCTCGCGGTGGATCTCGATGTGAAGAGGCACTGCATGTAATATTTCGTGCATTGAATTTTTTTACGTGCAGGCATTCAAAATATGTGACTTTGTAAACGCAGTTTTTGTGTGTATGATCGAATATGTGTTCTCGTTTTATTTGGTGCATTGTTAAATATTATAAAGTCTATAAAGTTTTTGTAAGTGGGTAAGATTTTAATTTTTATGAAAGTATTTTTAATTGCATAATGCGTACGTACCTCGACGTCCTTCACTCCGTTTATGTGCAGGACCCTTCGTTTGAACACTTTCACGGAGTACCGCTCCCCGTACATCTGGGCGAACTGACGCATTTTGTAGAACAACTGACCTGGACAACAAACACGTAAATATTATTATCTATATTAATAGAATAAATATAGTAATCCAGTGATAGAAAAAATAATAATCGCTGGATGTAGACCGCTTGTAACAAGTCGATGTAGAGATCCTTGGGGAAGGCCTATGTTCAGCAGTGGACATCCTGTGGTTGAAGAGAGAAGAAGAAAGAGAGTGAGAGAGAGAGAGAATAATCCAGTCCATATAATATGTACGTCCCACTGCAGGGCACGGGCTTCTTCACCAATATAGAGTTTGATTGACAAGTATTACGCCAAACACGAATCACTCAAAGTGAAATTGATAAAAACTAGAGTCGTATAAAAAACAAACTTAGGCTATAAACATTATATTATTCTGAACCACGATATCAACTGTAAACTACATGTTACAAGTCTCTTTAACTGTACATGATAATGTAGATTATTAGTTATTAAGATTAGTAAAGTGAGGTCACAAACTTATCTGACTCATACGTGCCCAGACGAATATATCAGGCGGACTAAATTTGTAAAACAAATGCGAATAGAATAAACCACAGATAATAAATACACTATATAGGCATAGGCACGAATTTGGGTTTTGTTAGATGTGGTAAGGCCCCCGCCACTGCTATTTATTTTTAGTCATTGACAAAACAACCAATATTTTTTTAGTAGTCAGAGTAACTACTGAATATAATAAGACTTCACATCTTACGTCTCAGGACAGCGAGCGCAGTGGTATGCCAAGCATTGTCTTGTAATTCATGGTGTTGTTTGGTTTTGCTACTGACCATGAGCGGCGAATTACATTCTCGTATAGCCATTCAACGCAATAAAAAAATATCTGTCTTTCCCCTGACCCTAACATGCTAGAAAAACGTGAAACTTTGATATTGCAAATCGTTCACCAAGCATGATTTCCCGAGCCCCAAAAGTTGGTTGTAGAGTAGGTATTTGTATGCACCCGTAGAGCGACCACTGTACTGTACTGTATCAGCCCATACACATCCCACTGCAGGGCACGGACTTAATATAATATTTTAATAATTATATTTCATAACATTTCCTATCCCTGGACAACAATTTCAATTGATAATTAATGTTGAAATTTAATAACTAGCTGAACACCAGCATAAAAGCATTAAAAATATAAATTAAATCGATCAATATGTATAAATTGCAATATAAATTGCTTTCAATCTTGACCAGATGCCATTAACCCTCGTTCAATTTATATTGCTTAAAAATCGTAATTAATTTGCGAGCATGAAAGATGCTGTCTCCTCTAGACCATGTGATATTGATACTTTTATTGGCATCTCATTTAAGTTCGTAAATATCACGTTACAGTTAAATAAACTTAAAGATTTTTTCAAGTGCTTGTATAATTTATATTTTCTTGGTATGACAGTCTATATCTTTGATAGTATTTAAATAGCTGTCTAGATAGGATATCAATTGACGAAAGAAATTCAAGCACTTTCCATTTCTTTGATCCTACCTGTGTTGTAAAATTCAGAATTTATCTACGAGTATATGTCACGGGAAATGTATTAATAAATTAATTAAAATAAAATAAATTAATATAATTTTATTTTATTAATTTCTGATACCCACAACACAAGACTCGATCCTAGTGTGGGGTGAAGACTATGTATGTAACTTTAGGTGTATTTATTTATTTTACTTACTTGAGTCTATCCTTAAGAATTCAAGGCATGAGCCTATAACAGGCAGCCTCGGAGGCCCTGGTAGCGAGTCCAACGGGTTCTCCTCATCTTCTATCACCAGCTTCCAAAGAAGGAAGCCGAAAACAGCCACGAATATTGTCCACAACATTGTAGGTTACTTCTTATTCTATCAACTTCAATCAATGTTTATACGCTTCGTGCTTGTAGGAAGCTGCAACAAGGTAAAAATATATTTTAAAGATAAATTTAAAGCAAGAATTTCCTGGAACGAAATGCCTAGCTTGAAAGATAAAGAATTTTCTTATAGCGACGTTCACGGAAGTATTTTACGAAATTGCATCTTCATGGTGATGAAACAACGCCGGTAAAATTTTGTGAAATTAATTATTTTAGTCAGAACCCGCCCACAAGCATTTTCACATTATTGGCGTTTATATTTTGGATATCAATTAGTTTAATTATGAATTATTAATGTTATTTGCAATTGAGTATTTCGTAGTATTGCGTCGGTTTTATTTTAATTGCAAAGTAAGCGAAATCTTAATTTCAGGTAATTATATTTACAAACTAATGTAAATAACTGGAACTAACGGAACGTGGTAATCCTGTAACGAAGGTAGGCGACTAGTTAAATGAAATCGTTTCATAAAAAGTAATTTATTAACAAAACTATGGGTTAATTTTGTAGTTTATTGCCCCGATTCTTTTTAATTATGAGCCGGGTCACAGCTGTTTTAATTGTTTATACAAAACAGATAAGCAATCTAGGTTAAATAAGCCACCGAAATTATTCGCGTTGTTATAACATAACCATATAAATAAGAACCTACATATACATTTTACCTCTAAATTTATTGTTTGCTTACATTACTTTTTAATTCGGTCTCTTTAATAAATATGTTCAGTTATGAAGTTCTTGTGTAGAATTGTGGTAGAGCCATACTAAACTTTCAACCTCGTCAACAACAACAACAACTAACCTGTCAAGGTCGTTTCGCTTACCATCAGGTGAATGGCACGCTCGTCTCGCCATTCATTCAATTAAAAAAAAAATAAAGAAAATGTGTGGTCCACGGGTAAGTGTTTCGTGTCTAAGTGTTTGTGAGACCGAAAAGTCTCTCGTAGTTTCCGATACCCACGACACAAGACTCGATCTTAGTATGGAGCACTATGTATGTGTTGTTAGGTGTATTTATTGCTTATTATTTATAGGTATATTTAAGTTTATTTCTGGTTTTTGTCTGCTGTTTGTTGTACTGGTGTACAATAAAGCTTTAAATAAATAATTTACTGGTAGTAGGTCTCCCATATGTGAGAGGCAGTCTAAGTAGGCCTATTTCTCCCGCCAAATAGCAGTGTAAATGCACTGTTTTGTCCGCTTTGAAGAATATTGTAGCCAGAGAAACTACTGGACATAATGAGACTTAACATCTTATGTCTAAGCCTGGCGAGCACAGTGGAATGCCAAGCATTATTTTCTATTTCCTGGAGCTGTATGATTTTGCTACTGTCCATAAGCGGTCGATCGCTATTCATGGTAAAAAAAAGTATTAATCTTACTAACTGGAGTGTAATTAAGATTTACAAAACCATCTTCAAAATACCTTATATTATTATAATTGGTCACCTTTCAGCTGTTTTAATTGATATATTACATTTTCTTTCGAAATTATAAAACCTTTGTCGAAAGCTTAGCAAACATTTGAATACAAAAAATAATGTGAACTAGAATTGAATATTACGTTTACAACTCAATTGAGTGTGTTATAATTGGACCTCTAGAAGCATATACACAGAATTCGTAATACTATTAGCGAACAATTTCTTTGAAACGATTTGTACAACTTAATGTTTCATTCTTCTAATTCACTTATTACCGAGTCAAAATACAAAGTTTTTAATTTTAAATTGTATTCACTAGGTAATAAGTGAATAAGAAAACTGTAACATTAAATTGAATGAAATTTTAAATTCAATACAATTTGAAATTTACGTAGTTTTAAATTTAGTACAATTTAAAATTTTGAGTTTTGTTGTCTTAGATCACTGATGGATTATTACATATGTACATACATACATACACACACTCACGCCTTTTCCCAGAAGGGTTAGTCAGAGATGCTCCCAAGACACCCACATTTCGCCTTGTGTTTTCCGCTCCACAATGTGATACTAGACTATCGCCACATCCTGACTTCGGGCTGATAACGAATAGAAAATCCAATATCACTTTGCCCGACCCGGGATTCGAACCCAAGACCTCAACTCTGTATATTGAAGTACAACCGTTTAAGTTTCAATCTTTCGTTTCAGTTCGTGCCGAGATGTTGCTCACTATAGGAATAGCTCTCATCTTGTACATTGTATGGAAGAAACTGTTCAAGGAGAAGCATTGCCTGGACGTGGTGCCGGGACCCCCGCCCAAACCTATTGTAGGAAATGTACTGGAGTTTGTTAATCGATCACCAAGTAAGTGACAGTTACATTTAAAAACATATCGACTGCCTCGGTGGCGTAGTTGTACTACGAAACGACTACAAAGCTAAGAGGCAAACTGATATTGGATTTTTCTATTCATTATCAGCCCGGTGTCAGGAATTTGTGCCCGATATGGCGATAGGCTCGCCCCCTATCACATCATGGGACAGGTCATTCAAGGCGAAGTGTGGGTGTCCTGGTAGCACCTCTGCCTACGCCTTCTGGGAAAAAAGGCGTGAGTTTATATACGTATGTTAACTAAATATTGTAATAACACATTTGCCTATTATTAAGAGGACAATTTAATGTCACAATTTCAATTGTTATTACTCGGAAGATACACACTGATATCTGTATCCTCAGAAGGCAGGGGCGCCTCTAATAACATTCACAAAGGATGAAATGTAGTTGAAATCCCGAATTTATTTTCGTCCCAAGGAGTAATATGAGCGATCCTAACATATCAAAAAGTGATTCTCATCCCGGGATAGTTTTATGAGATTTTTCAGAGAATTTGTACGAATTGAATTGCTTAACGTGAAGTTTAAAACCAAGACCTTATGTTTAATAGCACTTAAAAATAGCACACCTAGGGCAATGGAGCTTCAGCTTTTAGTAAATGGTTATTTGAAGTTGCTATTGTTAAAACTTAACCAATAATAATACAAACTAATAAGAAACACTAAGTCCTTGAAACACGTTTATAGAAAAAGTTAATAGTTGTTTATAGAAGGGCTTTCTAAACATCCTTTGATACTATGTAGAAATTGGTCGCTTGTAACGAAGTCCTGTGCTAAAAAAAAACGTATAAAGCTAATAGACTAGTAAATAGTCTGAAAATTTGCTAAATGCCAATATAAATTATTAAAAAACATGTCATTATAAATCCGAAACAAAGAAAATCGTTCAAACCATACGAGTGTTTACCTGAAAATAAAACACATATTAAATACTCAGCTTATTTGAAGCTTACTAGATTGAAAGCGGCATCGGTGGATTTAAGTGGAAAATATTATATAGATAGGTATAGCCTCGAATCCCAAAGGGTTTGTATGTATAACCATACACACATCGGTCTTTATTTTCTGAAATTCAAATCGCCGCCCCAGGTACTTACTGTATTTATACAGGGTATATCAAGACCGCTACCGAAAACGAAGCCAGGAGGTAGTATGAGTGATATCAAACACAATGCAAGTAAAAATTTTACAAAAAAAATCGTTAATTTTTATTTTGTTATTTTTTACATATCGTCGTATTTGAGTGATTAAACATAGTTTTTCTAAAACAATGACGTACATCGCTTAATTTTTAAACACGCAATGGTACGTAAGGGTTTAAATTACTATTTTTGCAAAAACTAGCTATTTAACCCTCAAAAACCATGATTTTCAAAAAAAATTGTAAAAAAAAATCCGTCGCTTATTTTGCAAAATTTTTAGTTGCATTGTGTCTGTAGCCGCTATGACTATCACCTGGCTTCGTTTTCGGTCGCGGTCTTGATATACCCTGTATATGGGCTAAATAAGAATTTGATAATTTTGCTGAGACACTTAAAGAAACAACTAATTCGTTAAGTCATTGCTGCGAATATCTTGGGGCTCTGCCGAGACTAGACTGTAGTTTAGTAATAATCTTCTATGGTAATAGTTACACGGTACAACACCTTTTAATCATAAATAATAATCACTTACTGAATCGCCGACACTATTTCAAGTATGTAGAAAAGCACTTCTTGTGGAAATATGGAGTTACCATTCAGTCGTCTTCGAGACTACTAGGGTCAGCGGAAGATTTTGTCGCCAATGAACTCAACCTAATGTCACCGACGTTACTTAGCTTAGCTGAGCTTAAGTTTGATTCGGGAACCTACCTAAGCCGTAAAATGACTCGTACCTATACGAATTGATCAAAACCCTTGAAAACTAAAATCGCGATTTCTGACAGAACTACCAGGCAGTTTTTTCTCAAACTTGGTAAAATGCTACCTTGGGTGGTGTTTGTGGTCTTAATTAAATACCATATGTCATATCACATAAAATTGATTAATGTGTTCAATACAATTGAACAAAAGACAAACCAAATATTTGAGCCAATATCATCGGTAATTCTTGCCGTATCAGCTGTTAACACAAGGTAAATAACCTTTCTAAAATTCAATACAATTTATGTAGGTAGGTGGTAAGCTATTCGCATCTGCCCGAATATCGACCATTAGGTCAGCAAATAAGGTTTGGTCATATATACATAAAAATATATATTATACCGGGTATATCAAGACTGCGACCGAAAAGGATGCCGGGTGGTAGTTTAAGTGGTTAAAGACACAATGCAAATTAAATTTTCGCAAAATAAGCGACAGATCTTTTTTTGCAATTTTTAGAAAAACATTGTATTTGGGTAGTAAATACCTAGTTATTGCGAAAATAGTAATTTAAACCCTATCATACCATTGCGTCATCAAAAAAAAAATCATCATTATTTTAGGAAATCTATGTATTTATCACCCAAATACGACGATAAGTAAACAAAAAAAAAAGTTGTCGATTTTTTTGCCTAATTTTTGTTGCATTGTGTCTGCAGTCACTAATACTACCACCTGGCTTCGTTTTCGGTCGCAGTCTTGATATACCCTGTATATTATATATTATTGCAATGGATGGCAAGATAAGCATGCCATTCGCCTGATGGTAAGCGATACGACCGCTCATGGACGGTAGGAAACCAAACAACAGCATGAAGCACATTAATTAATTACGCCTAAAGTCATTACCTTTAAATTCCAGCTTTAAACTATATATTTAATCTCATATAATCTAAACGGCAAAAGCCTAACCCACAGCCCGAATCGAATAGATAAATACAACAACACATAACTATCGCACATTTATCATCAAGAATAAAACTTGTATACATAAGTATAACACCAAAGTACCAGTTGTAAACCTTACGCTTTGCTAAACTTGGTGACCGCTAATTGTATTAAATGAGTTTTACGCTTCATAACTCGACAAACACCTTAATTTGATTAAAAGTGGCAATCCATTTGAAAACCATAATTGTAAAAATTAACGCATTTAAACTTAAGAGAAACAGTAAAGTTGCATACATACATACAGAGGCGCCACCAGGGCACCCATATTTCCCCTTGTATGTTCCGTTCAATGAAGTGATAGGAGAGCGAGCCTATCGCCATATCGGGCACAAATTTCTAACTCCGGGCTGATAATGAACAGAAAAACCCAATATCACTTTGCCCGACCCGGGATTCGAACCCGAGACCACAGCTTTGTAGTCGTACCGTAGTACAACTACACCACCGAGGCAGTGAAGTACACACAGTAAAGTGGCTTTAAAATATATTTTTCTCTTGGGAAAAAAGGCTACCCTGTAGTGGCGAAGGCTCCATGGAAGCCAATTCCCGCCGGGTTCCCTTTTGTAATTTATCATTACACTATAAACAAGCAATATATTCAAACTTATTTATTTAATATCAAAACTCAATTATTATTTTTTACATTCAACGACATCTGTCGGCCAGATACGTAAATATTACTAGGAAGCGGCACAGTAAGCCCTTTTTACATTGCGACGCGCTGCGACCTCTGGCGAATTCCTGTAAAATTGTTCGGCTTATTCAATAACACTAGCGCGGCCCGTGCGCCGCCGCCCGCCGCCGCCCCGCCGCCACCGCGCCGCCGCCGCGCCGCCCCTTACGCATTGTATAGTATGCAACAAACCACGCAAAATTGTACCTTAAATTTATAATGATTTAAGGTTCAATTTACGTTAAAAAAGCAAGAAATAAGCCGGAGTTTCTCCGGCATTTCGTGTGTACTTACGTATAGATATTACTTAAATGCGGAGTCTAATGTATTTATAAGTGTTGTATTTACATTTTTACAATATATTCATGGTTCATGCAATTAGTTATAAATGTTTTTAATTACAAACTGTGTAATATTAATATTATGGTTTTAATGGAAATTACTAATCGTTAGGAGCGTACTAATATGTTTAGATTGTCAATTTTACAAATAAATTTAGTGTTTATATTTTAGGACGTGCTCGACCCTCGCCTGATTAATACATTGTCTTACTATTGTTACAACTGATTAATGCGGGGCTACCGTACTTGTTAACATTGAGTCTAGGTTTTTATTTCTTTTATATTAATCTTATATTCACGTGCGGTTTAGAAATATACTTTTTTTTTTTCTCATTATGTAAGCATGGTTTAGTTTTTATTTCATGGACATTGTAAATATTGTATAAGTACATAGGTAACGAAAATATTAAAATTTAATTGACGGCCGCAATAGGCAGATGCCACAATATCACTTACCAAATGAAACCCAATAATTTGGTTTGGTGAGTAAGATTCTCGGAGCAATAATTTGCTGGTGGGAGGATATTTGCAAAGGTCCGAATATAAGGACACACGTGCATAAATGTGTCGCGTTTTGCGTTCATTCTGTGAAACATCACACAGTAAATTTGATCTCTATTCGGACTGCACTACGCTTACTATCAGTCGCATTGTAGTCATTTCGTAATCCCTTAACCCTACTAATATTATAAATGTGAATGTAAGTTTGTTTGTTACGCTTTAACGCAAAACCACTCAACCGATCATCATGAAACTTTGTAGACATATTCTTGGAGGTATAAGAAGTAACATAGGCTACTTTTTATCCCGAAAAGTTTAGTGTTTCCGTGGGATGAAGAAGGAATTCCGATATATTTGCTACTTTTTCATAAGTACTCAAAAAGATGGGATGGGACCGGATTACATTCCATTAGTGAGAATGAGACGGGGCGGGCGGGATATAACGGGATGGGACGGGACGGGATGGTAGATTTCAAATAAAATTAACCACGCAGACGAAGTTTGCGGGCAGAAGCTAGTAACAGGATAAAGAAAATAAACATATTTTGTGACTTGAGCTTCGGCTTCCCTTTTAAAAAATGTCACCCTTCGCCACTGCTACCCTGCATTTGGTAGTAAGTGCCATCCATACAGATTTATCGACAACTATTTCTCAACGTTCTACACAGTTTGCCATATCGCTATTTATGCTTATAAGAATTTGCTACCACATCTCCTTTCGTTGTCTTTGACTGTAGAAAGTCCATGAACGTAACACTACCCAAGGATCTCTATAGGAACCTGTTGGATACTATCTGCTTTCATCTATTTCCCACAACTTTTATAAGATTGATTGTCCACGTTATACCTCTTTTACGGTAGACATAATCGATGTTGCAAATCCTGGATACAGAATATTGATTATCGATATGACCGAACATCGATGTTCTGATGACAAGTTTAAACTTAGAACACCGATGTTCTGATGACAAGTTTAAACTTAGAACATCGATGTTCTGATGACAAGTTTAAACTTAGAACACCGGTGTTCTGATGACAAGTTTAAACTTAGAACATCGATGTTCTGATGACAAGTTTAAACTTAGAACACCGATGTTCTGATGACAAGTTTAAACTTAGAACATCGATGTTCATCCTTCATAGAGCATTGCTACTGTACTTACTGGTGGTACGTGTCTCGTGATATGTGAGAAGCTACCTGGGTAGGCACCACCGCAATGTCTATTTTTCCCGCCAAACAGCAGTGTAAATTCACTGTTGTGTTCCGGTTTGGAGGACATTGTAGTCAGAGTAACTACTAGACAATTGACATAATGAGGCTTACTATCTTATGTCTCAGGATGGCGAGCGCAGTGGAATGCCAAGCATTGCTTTGTAATTCATGGTGTTGTTTGGTTTTACTACTGCCCATAAGCGGTCGTATCGCTTAACATCAGGCCAATGGCAAGTTCCTCTCGCCACTCATCGCAATTAAAAAACGGATCTTAATTTCAATCCTTTCAGCTGGCGTATTCGAGTACTGGCGCCACCTGGCTAAGGTTTATAAGGAGAGGTATGTTGTGAGGGTCTTCAACCGTCGACTACTACAGCTGTTTCACCCAGATGACGTCGAGGTAAAATATATTAAATAGATTGGATTATTAATATAGGTATTTCTTACTGTACTTTGTTAAATATTTACATAAAGAGTAACTCAAAAGCATACACCATCAATAGGAGAACAAGTATATTAAATTAGGTAACATTTGCAAGTAAATACGAATAACATAATAATATTATGTATTTAGAATTGTCTTTATAATTCACTAGCAGCCCGGCCCGGCTCCGCCCGGGTGCAAATTAAATATTTTGAAAATATTCTTCACCTATGATCATTAGGGAAAATGTAGGATTCTTACAATGATAGAATTTTTCAAATCGGTCCATTCGTTTCAGAGCCTATTTAATGCAAGCAAACAATCAAATCTTTCCTCTTTACAATATAAGTTTAGATAATTCATAAAATATTCTCTTAAAGTTAAGCAACAGTATTTTTAGCTAGCCGCAACATGTACTTATTACTGTTTCAATTCGCAGGTGCTATTAACTCACTCTAAAAACATTACTAAGAACACGCCATACATTTTCCTACAGCCGTGGCTTGGGACCGGACTTGTGCTCAGTTCAGGTACAATGTTTGACAATACTTTTATTACATACACACACACAAACTCACGCCTTTAGCCCAAAAGTGGTGGGCAGAGGCGCCACCAGGACACCCACATTTCGCCTTGTATGTTCCGTCTATGATGTGATAGGAGGCGAGCCTATCGCTACTTTTATTACACCACCACTTCATGTATGTATAATATACTATACATACCTATATTGAGGCGTTGTGGAAACTAAAGCACGATCTCATCTGTCAACTAATACATATTCATTCTAATTTATAACAGCTCTCGAGTAATCGACAGCTGTTATAAATTAGAATGCAGAAACAGCATTCTGAATCTGATATACCGAAACCGAATGCTCAGAGAAAAGTCAAAACCAATTAAGTGTATTATGTATGTGTAATAGACAAAGTTAATAGAAATGTTTTTTTTTAATTTTGTTTTTAAGTTTATACCTAGTTTTTTCTACGTCATTACTCGGGCAGTGTCAATAATAGCTTTAACTACATACATACTTAAACTTCACGCCTTTAGCCCAGAAGGGGTAGGCAAAGGTGCTACCAGGACACCCACGTTTCACCTTGTAAGTTCCGTCCGTCGATGTGAAAGGGGGCGAGCCTCTTGCCATATCGGACACAAATTCCTAACTCTGGGGTAATGAATAGAAAAATCCAATATCACTTTGCCCGACCCGGGATATAACCGTATCAAACCACTAATGATTGCTTGCGTCAATTCTAATCCGGAATTGAGTTCAAATATTTATCAATTAGCCGACCCACGCTTATCACACAATTCAATGAACTTTAAAAGTCTTAAAATATATCGTTCAAAACAAGTTTCATTATCCCTAACCTAATTAACTAATACTTAATATGCTATTCCATTATCTCAATCGAAAAATTTAATAACATTAAAAAAAGGGTGCAATCGTTTAATGTTGTTAAAAAATAAAAATGTTTTCAAAATGTCGCCAAAAATAGAATTACATTAAAAACCTTTTTCCAAAACCAATTTAGCTAACATCAATACGTTTATTTTATTAGGTTTTATTTTTAAGTGCTCATCGAAATAGCATGTGATGTAGCGTTACTGATTATTCTTAATCATTGTTTTAATTTAAGACAACAGAATAATGAAGGCAACAGCTTTGAATACTATTTTTGAAGATAACAATCCAGCCCTTACACGTCCCACTGCAAGACACGGGCCTTGTCTACAATTAACAGGAGATATTCATATTCCAAACATTTTTTAACTGATAAATTTAATTTCTATAGGCTATCGTCATTTCATATGAAGCTAAAAGTATGGAAACAATATACTCCAAAAGAGTCCATTACAAACGAGTTTAACAATGTTTAAGACCGTAGAATTGAAATAGTTTGTCAACAGGGAGCAAATGGCACAAGCGTCGGAAAATTCTTACCCCCACCTTCCATTTTGACATCCTGCGGAATTTCCTTCTGACTTTTGAGGACAAAAGTCACGAGCTGGTAAAAGAACTCCAGAGTAAAAATGGCAACGAGGTCGATGTATTCCCACTCCTAAGCAACCATGCGCTTCATACAGTTATTGGTAAGTTAGACAGCGCGTAAATTTTAAACTATTCAACATCTTTTGACAGCCTTCGTGGCGCTTCTCGTTAGACGCCCGCTGTGAAACGAGAGGCCGCGGGTTCAGTTCCCGCACCGAGATAAATGTTTGTGTGAACCGCAGGTATTTGTTTCGAGTCTGGGTCTTTGTGAGACAGAAAAGTCTATCGAATTTCCTGATACCCGCGACACAAGAGTCCATCTTAATGTGGGATCAGGACTATATATGTGACTGTTGGGTTTAGTTGTGTGTATAACTTATTTATTATCTATCACTATTATGAAATAAACTAACATAAAGTAATAGATTCAATTCGATTAGGGTAGTGTAACTGTTTAATATGTAACCTCCATAAATATGAATAAGAAATCTAAGTTAGTTAAAATTATCGTTCTATAATATGATAATATTAATCCGGTTAATTTAAAAAACTACAGTGATACATACTAACTAAATCACGTCGATACATAAAATAATGACTGTCAATTTACAGAAACAGCAATGGGCACCAGGCTAAACGCAGACAAATCGACAGCAGCAGTTAAATACAAAGACGCAATCTACGACGTCACACGTTTAACATTGAAACGCCTCAATACTCTATGGCTTTACAATGACTTTATTTTCAAAAGATCTAAGACTGGCAGACGATATTTTGAGTGTATCAAAACTATGCACGAATTTGCTGACAATGTTATAATAGAAAGAAAGGAACAAAGAAAGAAAAAAACGGAAGATGTTCTAGTAGACGATATTGGATGTAAGAAGAAGATGGCACTGCTTGATTTGCTTCTGGATGCGGAAGAAAGAGGAGACATAGACCTAGAAGGAGTTAGAGAGGAAGTCAATAATTTTATGTTTGCGGTAATATTTCTGTAAAAAATATTGAATATTAAATATCCCCAGGTATTAATATTTAAACATTTTGAAAGCCTTTCACGGTCTATTATATTAAAATAATAATTCTCAGTAAATGTTGATTTTAATTCGAATATATGTTCTATTTCCCAGGAATCATTTATTTTGTATATGAAATTAATAATCCCTTATCTACGAGTACAAGTATCTACACATCTGGAAAAGACTATAAATATCCTTAGCTCTAGACATTTCTTTACAAATAGCTCTGGTGTAATGACCGTGGATTGTTTTCAGGGTCATGAGACTACTGGTGGAGCGGTCGCTTATGCTGTGATGATGATCGCAGACAGAGAAGATATTCAGGTTAATACATTTATCCTACACTATCGGCCCGGCCCGGCTTCGCCCGGGTGAAAATCGTTTTTGAGTCCAGTCATGTGGACTGGACATATCAATACACAACATATCGTTTCGTGTACTATTTTATATTTAAACTCAATGTGACCGCCTTCGCCTGTTTTGCTTTTCTCGCCCCATCCCGTTATATCCCGCTGCATCCCGTCTGATTCTGTCCAATGGTAAAAAGCTTGCAACCCTGTTCTCTCGTATCCCGTGCTATCTATCCGAGTTTCATAGAGTAGCAAATATATAGATATGTATAGTTGAATCCCTTAGTCATTCTACGGGTACTATACATTTTTTCGGAATAAAAGTAGCGTATATATTAATCGTATCGTATTAAGGCCTAACCACTCTCAATCGATTCTCGATTGTAGAGTAGGCCCGTGCCCTGCAGTGGGACGTATATGGGCTGATATAGATATATATTAATCCAGGGTGTCAGCTATTCCTATACTTAATTTCATAAAAATCGGTCCAGCCATTTTTTCGTGAACGAGTAACGAACATCCATATATACATCCATACATATAAACTTTCGCAATTATAATATTAGTTAGGTTATTCCATTCAATAATATCTCTCAATAATCGACGCTAATATTTTTCTTGATTTTACTCAAAAAAGAAAGACATTGATTGAAACGCAAATATTGTGTGTGTTGTTGTATTGTTGATTGTTGTTTGACAGCCTCCGTGGCGCAGTTGGTTAGACACCGGCCTGTGAAACTAGAGGCCGCGGGTTCGATCCCCGCACCAAAACAAATATTTGTGTGATCCACAGGTATTTGTTTCGAGTCTGGGTGTTTGTGAGACCAAAAAAGTCTCTCGTAGTTTCTGATACCCACGATACAAGACTCGATCTTAGTGTGGGGTCAGGACTATGTATGTGACTTTTGGGTGTATTTATTATTATTGTTGTCAGAAATGTTAATACGAATGTTGTTATCTTCTGTAATTGATGATTGATGGGAGCACTCCGCTCAATGGACCTTATTAAATGTAAATTTTACCGTCATAGCCCTTTTTTATCCTCTCTTGAAGGTCCATAAATAAATAAAATAATAAATAAATAAATATAAATATAACATGACAAAAATATTATTATGCGACAATATACAACTAAGTCTTAACAATAATTAATGCGCCGCGGGCCTCCTATTCAGCTTTATCCGGAAGTGGCAAAAGCAATACTACAGCGTTTAATTTCAATGGGGAGCCCTATATTTTAAGATTAGTTGTTTCAAGTAATTAAGAGCTTATTATAATAGAACCAGTCGTTTCTTAATCTTTGAAACCTAGAGGAAGTAACTTAACTTCCACAAACCAGGACAGATTTTCATCTATTGGAACCGAACATCGAAACTCCGGTAGTGTCTGGGAATGTCTTGTTTCCACCCCGCAACGAACCTAATTCAATAGTAGAAGTACCAGTAGTTATATATAACATTCTACACGTATACGTTCTACCACTCAACTATAAATATGTTCGCGATGAACTTTGATCAAGTATGGAAAACAATGAAAATGTATAAGATACATATTAAGTGCCCTATCATATCATCGAAAGATATTGTATGCTTCGTAAGTGGCACTGCTATACTTGAGAACAACTCGTCATAACAAAACATAGATACATAAACTCACGCCTTTATCCCAGAGGAGGTAGGCAGAGGCGCCACCAGGACATCCACATTTCGCCTTATATGTTCCGTCCCATGATATGATAGGGGGCGAGCCTATCGCCATATCGGGCACAAATTCCCGACTACGGGCTGATAATGAATAGAAAAACCCAATATCACTTTGCCCGACCCGGGATAACAAAACAATATTATTAAATACATGCTCAAAACAATGAGGAGCTAAAATAATTATGTTTATTTTCGTCGTTGAGTGTCTGTTGTAAATTAGTTTTATTTCTTAAGACTGATACCACAAGGTTAATTTAAACTGAGAATAAATTACTTAGTTATTATGTTTATCCAAAATATAAATGAATGCGTAATTTGCAAACTATTTAAATATCTAATATCCTGTATTGTTTTTGTTGACCGAAAAGTCTCTCGTAGTTCCTGATACCCACGACACAAGACTCGATCTTAGTGTGGGGTCAGGACTATGTATGTGACTGTTGGGTGTATTTATTTATTTTATCAGCCCATATACGTCCCACTGCAGGGCACGGGTCTCCTTTACAATCGAGATACGATTGAGAGGGATTAGGCCGTATAGTCCACCAGTGCGGGTTAGCGAACTTTTACATACCATCGAAGTTCTTTCAAATCGCTATGGTGTGTACCTTTCCTCATAATGTTTTCCTTCACCGTTATAGAAACTATTGATATTATTGTTAAAAAATCATTCAGGAACTACGAGAGACTTTTCGGTTTTACACCCAGACTCGAAACAAATACCCGTGAAACACACAAACATTTGTTTCGGTGTGGAGATCGAACCCACATCCTCTCGATTTACAGACAGCCTCTATACTAACGGCTACATAAAGTTTATATACGAACCAAGTAAAGAACAATAGCTATTAATTCTTTGATGAAGATACTTAACTTGAGTTAATATTCTCAAACATATTATTACTACTTAAAGTAAACGAGTTAAAATTTTCATTACCCAAAGGAAATAATTGGAATACAAAGTTCGTTGAGAACATCATTTCGTTTGTTATTAAGATAATGGTATTGTTTACTTTTAGCCCTTACTTAAAAACCATTTTAGCACAAAATTTTCTGGAAGCTTTTGTAAAATATTTGACTTGTTAACTTTTGTAATAATTATGCAGACAAGAATCTTTTATACTGCTAGCAAATTAATGAGGCCATCTGATGGCATTGATGATTGCCAAATATCGCCTGACTTGAGATGAATTATTTGGTGTCTATACACAGGTATCAATCTACGAATTACCTGCGCGATATCCAGACCTTAGAACCTCTGTCTAAAATGGTGGCATTCCAAACAAAACCGAAAATTATAATGATGCTATAAAGGAATATGCTTTTTAAACTAAAGAACCTTATGTACATAACCAAATACAACCCCAAACAGATATTTACAAAAGATTTTTCTCCAGGAACGCATTTACGAGGAGTATCAACAGGTGATGGGCGGAAGGGAGAGGCCGTCTCTATCAGATTACGCTGAGATGAAGTACCTGGAAGCTGTTATCAAGGAAACTCTCAGGCTGTTTTCCAACCCACCGAGAATCAGCAGACTTGTCACCGAGGATTTTATGATAGGTATACAAACTTGATTTTGAAGTGGCATTGTAGAGGTGGCATAATATTAGGAACCGAAAGACAGATAAACACTATTAAAATGTGAAATTAATGACTGTCTTTACAGCTTATTATCGCAAGGAACTAGAGGTTGTGAACAGACTGGTCGAGGGTTGAAAACTCGCACTATTCAGCAATGTTGATGCCCATCAAATCCAAATCTTAGTATGCATTCAAGACTATACAGGGTATATCAAGACTGCTACCGAAAACGAAGCCAGGTGGTAGTATTAGTGACTTCAGACACAATGCACCTAAAAATTTCGCAAAAAAAATCGCCATCTCTTTTTTGGTAATTTTTTACTTACGGTCGTATTTGGGTGATAAATACACAGTTTTCCTAAAATAATTATGTACATCTTTTTATTTTTTAAGAAGCAATGGTACGTTAGGGCTTACATTATTATTTTCGCAATAACTAGTTATTTAATACCCAAACACAACGATTTTAAAAATTGAAAACAAAGAACTGTCGCTTATTTTGCGAAAATTTATTTGCATTGTGTCTGTAACCACTAAAACTACCACCCGGCTTCGTTTTCGGTCGCAGTCTTGATATACCCGGTATAATGCCATCATCCTAACTCCTTCCAGGTGATTTGTTGGTGACTGCGGGCTCTGAAGTAGGAGTGATGATCTACGACCTGCACCATCGCGAGGACCTGTACCCACAACCCGAGGAGTTCAGACCAGAGAGGTTCCTCAACGGCAAAATAAAACACCCATATGGATTCGTTCCTTTCAGCGCTGGACCTAGGAATTGTATCGGTATGTTTTACTCTCAATTCCATACAAGTATGACACCTTCTTCATATTACTAATGCAGTTGATTGCAGGCCTATGTTCAGCACTGGACTTACCGTGGCTGTATAGATAGATAGTTGATTGCAAATGCAGCGTCGGTATAGAGTATCTACAGACGAAAGACGGGACAACCAACTTTCTTATCTAAACAATTATGCTGGTCTGCTTGAAATCTGCTGTACATAAGCTAACATCGCAACACGACACAGGGTTAGAATACCGGAAGAAGAACTTTAAAGCGTTATTCTCGTTAAACACATTAGCCCGTAATGATAAGAATAAATAAATACACCCAACAGTCTCATACATAGCCCTGACCTTACACTAAAACTAAGTGTCGTGGGTATCGGAAACTACGAAAGACTTTTCGGTCTCCCAAACAAATACTGTGGATGACAAAAATATTTGTTTCGGTACGGGCATCGAACCCGCCGCCTTCCGTTTCCAAGGCGGCGCTTAACCTGTACCTTTTTTGAAATATAATAAATTAAAAAAAAAAAACCCCAAATACGCCTTGAAGGTTGTCAATTAAATTCAAATTTATTTAAATTTATTGCAGGTCAAAAATTCGCGATGGTGTTATTGAAGAGTATGATCAGCAAAATATGCTTGAACTTCAGGCTTCGGCCCCGATATAAGAACTGGAGGTGCGCGCTCGCGTGTGACATAGTTTTGAGACCTGCTGAGTCCATATACATTAGTTTTTGCGCACGATAACAACGTACCACCCTCTAACAACAAATAAAGATGTAATTGGTCTACACACACCAACTATAAATAAGGAAAAATATAAAAAAAATACAAATGTTTACGTGTTTTTATGTACCCTGCTCATTTTTTTACGGTAGAAATATTTGTGAAATCTCGGTAACATATTTATACTAGTATTTTTATTTATTCCTTTATTTTTAAACTGGCCTTGAAATATTTAATAATATTTTAACTTAATGTAAACGTTGAGAAAAACAAACTGCATTGTATAAGACTTAATAAAATAACAACGTGAAAAAGTTTAATAAACTGATATTTTCATATCGAGGATTACAAGAAGATGGATCAAATAGCATTAACTACATATATGGATAGCGATGTTAAGTCTCATTATGTACAATAGTTACTCTGGCTACAATGTCCTTCAAACCGGAACACAATAGTGCCTTTACACTGATGTTTGGGAGAAATAGACATTGCGTTGGTACCTTCCCAGGCGGCCTCTCACATATGAGGGACCTACCACCAGTGAAACTGTAAATATTACAAAATTAACTTACCAAGTTTTGCCAAAGGAACCATTTAACGCATTCATAAATAACTAGGTATGTATTGCGTATCAAAATTAAGTCTAGTATCAATCTAGTAGCGCTAAAGTCTAGTCTGGAACTAGCCTGATAATAACTAACACTAATTAATAAAGAGGAAACAATAGTGGTAGATAATTATAATATATATCGTATGATTAGATATGTCTTATCTGTGATTTGGAATTATCTAAGGTATTGTTTTGATAGAAATCACACACGCACTATAATTTATCACTGTCTAGATTTCATTTAGTTGCTAGTAATCTCACCCGGCTTCGATAGGTTAATTTACTCCATTCATGTGAAACGAGAGGTCGCAAGTTCGGTTCCAATGAAATAAATATTTATATGTGTAAGTATTTATTTCGGGTTTAGATGTTGCGATATCCAAAAATCTTGTAATTTCTGATACCATACAAGAGTCTCACACCATCTTAATGCGGAGTCAAAATTATGTGTAAATATTTGGAGTATTAATTTATGTGTATACTAACAGACAGGTATGTATTTTACAATATTTAAAAACTAGTCAAAGACAATCAAATATTATTTATCGATAATCCGGGTTTCACCAAATATTATTTTGTAACAATCACCAACTTTATAATCAATAAATCTTTGTTACTAGGAATATACTGTGACTAAGGATATTAGCGATGGGTATCAAATTTGTAATACTATTTATTTAATGATTGCAGGATAAAATTACTACTTTGCACCTATGATAAATATTGAGTAGTCTTTTCGGAGTCATTTCATGTCATGTCACCAGCCACAAATATCAATACTGATCCGGTATTTTATCGACATTTTGTTACTTTAAGCTGCTAAATTATAATTTATTTACTTACATAATATAAAATTGTTTGTCTTGCATTGCTTCCTAACTATAGTTATGATGAACCAGCGGCTCGGCCGGCTTCGCCCGGGCGCAGATAATTTTTGAGTCCAATCCACATAAACAACATATTATAGCTTTCGCAGCGCACACGTCGTAAAGAATTTTTTAGGTAATTTTTTACACCTTGGGTTTACATTATTGGAGATTCAGTAAGGATCTCTAATTTTTCTTTTTTAATATTTTATCCTATGTAACCCTGGGATAGAGTAGCTTCCCAACAGCGAAAGAATTTTTCAAATCGGTTTAGTAGTTTCGGAGCTTATTCAATGCAAATAAACAATCAAATATTTCCTATTTATGATATTAGTATAGACTAGCTTCTGCCCGCTAACTTCGTCTGCGTGATTAACTTTATTTAAAAAAATATACATGTAAAGATTATTTGGAATTTCCTATCCCGTCCCGTCGCGTCTCGTTATACCCCACCCGTCCCGTCTCATTCTCACTCATTACATACATTTCAGCCCCATCCTATCGCTTTGAGTATAATAAAGTAAAAAATATATCGGAATTCTCCCCTCATCCCACGGGAACACTAAAGTTTTCGGGATAAAAAGTAGCCTAAGTGTTAATCCATAGTGTCAATACCCGCATACCCAATTTCATTGAAATCCGTTTAGCCGTTTCTGAGTTCATCGCGCACAATCGCACAGACAAACAGACAAACCGACAAATACAATACAATACCAAATATTAAGTCGAGCCTGCAACAATATAACGTATCTCATTTCGTGTCGTAGTTTTTGGGTAATGTGAAAGCAAACAAAAAGAAACATCCGGTATGTAAATGAAATATATACCAGTATTTAAGTTGGACCTGCACCATTGTAATTGTGAAAACTGCATCTCATTTGGTGCGGTAGTTTATGAGTAATGTGCAAGCAAACAAAAAGAAACACCCTGTATATCAATGCAACATATACCAGTTTTTAAGTTGAACCTGCAGCAATATAACTGTGAAAACCGCATCTCATTTGGTGCGGTGGTTTATGAGTAATGTGCAAGCAAACAAAAAGAAACACCCTGTATGCAAATGCAACATATACCAGTTTTTAAGTTGAACCGCATCTCATTTGGTGCAGTAGTTTTTGCGTGATGCGCAAGCAAACATACAGACAGACAGACAGACAGACAGACAAAAATTCTAAAAAAAATTGTTTTGGTTTCTGTTGCTGTTATAAAGACACCCCGCGTTGAAATTTCTTAAATATCTTCCATGTACAGACATCGACCATTTACATTTTTATCATATGTATAGATATAGATAATAAATTGTCAAGGCAGACTAATTGAACTGTAGACTGAATACTTCAATTTTTTAGTATTGTCCTATTACTCATATTTTATCAATTAGATAAACCTATATTATTGAAACATCCGTGACTAATTATATTAATGCTATGAAAACCTAATTACTGATAAAATATGTACCTATAATTTATGTGTATGTTGATTAAATCGGGACTACTGGTTTGCAGTTTATTCAAGATGTGACATATTATTTTCTTAAAAAAAACTATTTTTCCCCAAAAGACAATTACTTTTAGACCCAAATACGTTTCATGAGCAGAAATATCAAGCAATTATTACTGGTGTTATTTTGTATTAAGGACGAATTCAGTTGATATATGGTAATTTCGTAATATACTTCCTAACCTGGCCTGAAGCTAGGCGTGTCCCCTGTCTATAAACTGGAGCATTATTACGTATTATTCATTATTATTCATTATTATTCATATTTACGTAAATTATTCATATTCATGTAGTGTTTACTGTTAAAAATTGTACACTTAGCTTAATATTTATTTTAGAGGTAATCGTGTATAATTACTATAATCAGTGTAACAATTGTGGTGAACCAATAAAGAGAAAAAAAAAAAAAAAAATTATCACTCAAAACTTATCAATGCCATGTCTTTTTTATTGCGATAAATGGCGCGATGAATATGCAAGTCGCCTGATGGTAAGCGATACGACCGCTCTGGGATAGAAGAATACCAAACAATACCATTAATTACACAGCATTGCTTTGCATTCCACAGCGTTCGCCATCCTGAGACATAAGATGTTAAGTCTGATTATGTCCAGTAGTTACTCTGGCTACAATGTCCTTCAAACAGGAACACAACAGACAACAGTGCATTTACACTGCTATTTGGCGAGAGAAATACATAGATAAAGCGGTTGTACCTACACAAATGTCCATCATATACTAGAAACGTACTGAAAAGGAAAAGCTGGTATGTTCGTCCTGTATGTTAATACTTATACCGATTACGGACTCAGTTGATGAGGCCCGTTGATGCTACAACAGTTATAAGTAAAGTTTACACGACTATGTAAATAATATCACGTGTGACAAAATATAGAGCCCTGTAAATTGCAAAGGAACTAATCAAAGTATTTTATCTACCAAAAAATAACACGTGTGGACATTATGTTTTCAAGAATCGATAAGTGTTTGTGGGTTTTCCAGAAATCAGTTAAATTGAATCAATTACAATTAATTAGCATCGTTCTGGTGAATGATAGCGTAGTTGAAAATAAAGTTCCAATACCGTTGTTTCAGGTTCTATCCCGGGGATTATAAATATTTCCTGCATTTTTTCTTAATTTGATATTGGATTTTAAATTCATTATCAGCTCGGAGTTAGGAATTTGTGCCCGATATGGCGATAGGCTCGCCCCGTATCCCATTGTAGGACGGTACATCCAAGGCGAAATGTGGGTGTCCTGGTGGCGCCTTTGCCTACCCCTTCTGTGATAAAGGCGTGAGTTTATGTATGTTTTTCTTAATTCTGTGTGTACTCAAAGTAATGAAAATTTACTTTAGTAGTACAGGTAAATATCGTGAGAACACCTCTATACCTTGAGTTGTCTCAAAAACCATGTGAGACCGAAAAGTCTCTCGTAGTTCCTGATACCCACGACACAAGACTAGATCTTAGTGTGGGGTCAGAACTATGTATGTGACTATTGGGTGTATTTATTTATTTTATTTGCCTTTAGCCTAATATAAAACGTGTATAATACAGAAACAGCTGATGTGTATCTTTATTATAATAAGCTTATCTGTAAGTTCAACGAAGTCAGACTACCAAGACTAGATAAGTCATTGTTCCGATGTAAACTACTAACATTCCGTTATAGTTTGTTCTTTAAATGAAATGATGTTTTTTTATTTATTTACCTACATACTCCCACTTTTTCCCAGAAGGGGTAGGCAGAAGTTCACTTAGTAACAACCAGGATAACCACGGGCTGATAATGAATAGAAAAATAAAATAGCACTTTGCGTGACCCAGGATTCGAACTCGAGACCGCAGCTTTGTAACCGCACCGTGGTACAACTACGCCACCGAGGCAGTCAACTGTATTTTACTTTTAACTATATTAAGGACTAGCTTCTGCCCGCAAACTTCGTCTGCGTGATTATGTTTATTGGAAATTAACTTTGGAATTAATTCCCACTCAAAGCATGTTATCCAGTCCTATCCCACTCCTTTGTGTATATGATTGAATAGATGTCAGGATGTTCTTCACAAGGAGATTAATAGTGGATCAATAGGCGCTTGTGCATTGGGTTTTTCTATTCATTTTCAGCCTGGAGTCAGAAATTTGTGCCCGATATGGTGATGGGCTCGCCCTATATCATATCATGGGACGGAGCATACAATGCGAAATGTGGGTGTCATCGTGGCGCCTCGGCCTAACCCTTCTTGGATAAAGTCGTGAGTTTATGTATGTATGAACAGTTGACAAGGTCACAATAGTCTCGGTTGAGGGACACAAAACATATCAATTTTCCGTATAATAACTGGTTTTGTTTTTACATATGTTTTATTGTTAACCAGTTACACGAAATAATACAAGATTTATAGCCTCTATTGTAAAAAAAAAAGCTTCTATATCTATATCAGCCCATATACGTCCCACTGCAGGGCACGGGCCTACTCTACAATCGAGAGAATCGATTGAGAGTGGTTAGGCCATATAGTCCACCAGGCCTAGTGCGGGTTGACGGACTTTAAATACCATAGTTTTTACAAATCGCTATGGTATGCAGGTTTCCTCGGCATGTATTCTATAAATGCACACATGACTATGAAAATCCAGAGGATTAGTGACATAATACTAGACGAAAAAGGATGACATTTGAGCGTCCGTGGCGCAGTTGGTTAGACGCCGTCTGTAAAAAGAGAGGCCACGGGTTCGATCCCCGCACTGAAACAAATATTTGTGGAAACCACAGATATTTGATTCCGGTCTGGGTGTTTGTGAGACAGAAAAGTCTCTCGTAGTTCCTTATACCCACGACATAGAACTCGATCTTAGTGTGGGGTCAGGACTATCTATGTATGTGACTGTTGGGTGTATTTTTATTTTTATTTTAAAAGACAAATTAGGTATTTACAATTTATTATATTTGGCATGCGGATCCGCCCGGATTAATGTAGCTTTCCTAATTTTACTTTTACATGGTTTTCCTTGTTAAGGTTTATGTAAGTTATAATTAAAAAGATGTTAGAGTATCCAGAAAACATGAGACTTATACAAAAATATATACAACAAAACAAATACATAGCAACGTATTATGTAGTCCTAACTTACAACATATTTAAACTAGGTTAGAATTCTAACCAATTTACTAATTAGAAAATATAGTAAAGAAAGCCATTATGTTGTTTTATGGTTAGTTTCTTCATATCGCGAAATGTTAGTTTATAACATCTGCACGTGCAACAATTAATTTGATAACATATTGATTCATATCCATTTTTCATTATAAACATATTCAAATTTATGCAAAAATCCGATTATTTTTAGTCAATGCATAGAATACAATGATTTAGTATTAATCATACTACAATAAATGTAATATTCGTATTCAAGAGATAACGCATGTAAAATACAGGATAATTTGTTGTATTATGGTACGAATTTTCTAAAATTTGTAAAACATTTTTAGTTGCAAAATACAACTATAATTTATAGTGTAATTCGCAAGTGGGTTTATATTATTATTATATTATCCATTCCATCAAATAGAGACGAAACCATTTGAAACTCCTTGGTGTGTGAAGTTATTTAAGAGACAATAGATTTGAGAATGCACTTTTGTTTTTTGTTCGCGTTGGGTTCTCGCCGAGCTATTTTTGCTCTTTGTAGGAGGGAACTGTTACTCACTGTCGAGACTCAATGTAGAGCTAATGTACGCTATCCGAAACACACTGACCTAGATGTATATTTTTTATTGCACACTGATAAAGAGCAAATGTCTGTACACACTATTGTGTACAGAGATTTTCTCTTTTGGTAGCATGGATTGCCACCACTCAGTGACCCAATTATAATGTGTTTATTTTTTACTGAATTCTAAGGAAGTTTTTATTTAAAACATACATTAATATAAGAAGCAAATAATAATTATAGTGGTCATATTGCCTCAGACATTTTCTTACACACACACGCCGACGCACACGCACACGCACACGCACGCATACAGACACAAGCACAACAAAAATAAAGAAATAAGTTTGTTTAACATTCTCTTTTTTAAGCTTTTAATTTTGTATACGCTTTGAAACAAAAAAAAAACCAAATCCGTTCAGGCGTCTTTGAGTAATCGATGAACATACATAAAAATGATTCCGATGTATTGAGGACCCCCTCCTTTTTTTAATTCAGTTAAAAACACTTATTGAAACAGGTGAACGTAAGGTGGCCGGCGATTAATGTATTTTGACTATCTATGACGCATCCGATACACAAAATACTCATATCTATGAAAAAAGAGGCCAACGCCAACAAGAAATCTTGATATTACAATGTATAATAATTTCAAGTTCAATAAACAGAACGAGTTTATCCACACGATTGTAAAATATCACTCGTATTAAAAAGGGTAACTTAGTAACTGGACGCGATTAGCCAAGATGGGGTCACGGGATCAAATCCCAGATCACTAACGTTTCGAAGTTATGTGTACATTGTTAGTCAATTACCATTTTATTGGCGAAGGAAAACATCGTAAAGCAATATACCGTAGAGTTTTGATAAGATTTTCTATGTTATGTGAAGTATGCCATGGTATCTTTAAGTTTGTCATCGCAGGGCATCGACATTCTTTATGATTGAGAGGGTTAAGCCCTACCATGTTCGTGTTGTCAGTCTTCACATATTTTTTTTTCTAAGGGCAATGTATAGGTCAGTACACTTTGCAGGTTCCTTTACAAAAGAGTATCGTAAAATGTGATGATAATTACTTTATTTTATAAAAATCCGTCGCCCGGGATAAAACAGGAAAACTTTTAAGGACAAACCATAAAAATATGTATAATGAATTTTAAGCAGTATTGGTTTCGGAGTCGACTATATGTTTACCGATAACATGAATAGGCATTCTCCTTTTGCATTCACAGTTAAAGTACGTGGTAATTGACTTGAAAAATCAAAGCTGCCAATTAACGATCAAATAATGTAATAAAATATAATAAATTGACCGACAAACACACTCAAGTGTACTTCAACGTCAATTAAATATTTATACTCGAGGAAATGTTTGTTTGACAAATTATAGTCTATGTACAATTGAATAGACAGCTAGGCAACAATTAAACGTAAATTGGTTATATATTTTCCATTCAAAAATTGTTCGAGAAAACACAAATTCGATTTCCAACTAAATCCCAATTTCATAAAACAACTTTGAATCTTGTTTACATCAATGCAACTATTATTGACAGACTTCCGTATATAGATATACAGATTACTTCAATATCTTATCAAAACACAGATAAAACTCTATTCACAATGTTATAAGTTATTTTAAATTAAATTTTCGCTACAATAAGTAATCATTATTTAGCCATATTATTTAAATTTTCGCAAAATTACGTTTAGTTTATGTATAGGTCATAAATGTAGACCAGGTTCTGAAAATACTAGAACGCCTTGAATATGTAAAAACCAATTAGTACCTAGGTCAAAGAGTTTATTTACTAATGACTTGCACATATAAATGCATTCGAATTGTCAATTATTTTACAAACAAATACCCTTGAAACACCGCAGTACTTCGCTTTGTTTATTTACTGCCGTCCTCAGAGATAAATTGTAGAAAGATTTAATGTAAATTCTTTAATATAGTTCCGTCCGTCCTTTCCTTAGTGTAGATTCTCTTTGTAAAATATTACTAAGTGTATTTAAATTATTACTAAGTGTAGATTTTACAAAGATAATCTATACAATGAAAAGATTTAATTGACATTAAGCGTCTCTGAGTGCGACCGTGAGTCTCTTAGGTTAACCTATAGTTTGTTTACACGAAACTAAAACAAAATAAGAAATAACAATCACTTAAAACATAACACTCACGAATAAAACTATTTAAAAGTAGACTAATACAAAAACAAACGTAAATAATAACGTTAAAAACTTACAATAACAGCATCCGACGTTTAATCACAAACAATAACAATGTCCACACAAGATACTAGTCCGCGTGTTCCGAGCTGACTGACAACGCGCCGAGATGTTTTTATATATCATACAAATTGGACACCGTTGTGCAATTAATTACGGCTTTTACAGGATAAATGACGCAAGATTCGAGGAATACTAAGTTATATGCTAAAGTTCAAATGTTTGCCCAGGTATATATCAACCACATTTGGCTATTTCCGAAATGGGACACCCCAAAAATGTAGAGCTTGGTTATATATTTTTATTATTTATTATTATTCTATGGTGCAGTTGGCTAGGTTTCGGCTGTGAAACGAGAGGCCGCGGGCTCGATCCCCGCACCGAAACAAATATTTGTGTGATTCACAGGTATTTGTTTCGGGTCTGGGTGTTTGTGATACCGAAAAGTCTCTCGTAGTTCCTGATACCCACGACACAAGATCTTAGTGTGGGGTCAGGACTATGTATGTGACTGTTGGGTGTATTTATTTATTTTATATATTTATTAGGATCTCCAACAAAGAGTACACTTCACAACCTTTGCTAATGTACTGTTGCATTTGAAACATTGTGCTTCTTTAATTATAATAGGAGATCACAATGCAATACAATAACAACAGGAAATAACTATGAGACAACGTATGAATAAACTATCAAAATAAAATTAAAAATCAAAATTAAAATTAAAAGAGGAACAGAAATATTTTTTTTAAATACAATATTAAAAACAGTGGTGTAATAAATATTAATAAGCGACTATATACGAAACATTAGAAATAATTACAGAATTCAAACAAACAAAAAACGATATAAGCACGTCAATATTTACACAATGGTTAATTGTTTAGATATGAAATACTTAAATTTGTCTAGTGTATTTAAAAATATAGCCACAGCCTTCGAAGAGCTCGCCACTGAATTGTATTTTTAAACTGCTGTTACAATGGTTAAATGGACTTAGATCATCCTCCACATTAGTCTACTACGGGTTGGCGGACTTAACACACTCATAGATCTGGGAATACAGCAGTGTAGTAATTTAAAAGACTATGTCTAGATTTTCTCCATTTTTGTACCTAAATATGTTATTAACACCTATACTCTGTAAGAATGGCGACCCGTTGAGTAGGATTTCGCGACCCCCAGGTTCAAGGAATGGGGATAAATTATGCAAAGTTCAAGGATTACTAACATATATATTTCTGTTCAAACATTCTCCCACGCTGTAATTATTTATCGCCCACAGTTGGCTTCTGAGCACGGTTCTCCTCTTCAATCTAGATTTAGGTTGAGTGGATTTAGGTTAAAGTCAGCCACGCGAGCCTAGTGAGGATCGGCGGGCTTCATACCATATTTCTTGCAAAGATTTCTACTTTACGCAAGCTTTATCATGATTTTCTTTGCCGAGGTGCGTACTAATGATGTGGTTTATAATTTTACAAACGGCAGCCAAAATCAATTCTTTTAGGAATAAACTTGTAGCTGTAACCATCTCTTTGTATTCGTAATTATTGACATCCAAATCGCCCGATTATGGAATAAATAACTAGAATGAATAGTAATAATGAATAGTTTATCCTGGAATCGAGTTTGGCCGGTAACATATATATGAATTCGTGTTAATATTATCTTTTTTTTTTTTTTATTGTATTGAATGGCGAGACGATCATGCCATTCGCCTGATGGTAAGCGATACGACCGCTCATGGACAGTAGCAAAACCAAACACCACCATGAATTACAAGGCAATGCTTGGAACTATGTTTGTTTTGATAGAGGTAGTTACATAAGTCTACATAACGATTATGATTTGTAAAACTTATCATTTGTCGCTCAACATTTCGAAGGATATTAAAGTACCTACTTCGCATTTACAGCCTTCTTCACGCTGTTGGTTTGTCGCCGGCTGTGAGACAAGAGGCTGCGGGTTCGATCCCTGCACCGAGACAAATGTTTATGACGCCCACAAATATTTGTCTCGGGTCAATTATTGTGAGACTGAAAAGTCTCTCGAAGTTTCTGATGTCCACGACACAAAAATTTTATTGATCTTAATGTTGGATCAGGACTACGTATGTGACTGTTGGGTGTATTTATTTTTTTATAGGCGGCTCTTAAAGTTATACAAACAAAATATCTTAAATGCAAATCAATTTGCAATTAATTGATCTGCCATTAAAACGTGATTAGATAAAAATACGTAATTAAGTTATAATGTATGTACCTGAATCAGTTAATAGTGTTAAATGATATGGTAAATATGTACAATATGTTTATCACTAACCAGCTTTAGGTGCTCGTAAAACGTCGGTAAAACGTTGTTATTGGCATACAAATTACGAATACATTGACCTTCCACTATGGTATCAGTGCATAAATATTAAGGTACATTAATACTAAAACAGTAGTGTAATTCATCAGAGGTTGTGAAATAGTGAAGTTTATTATCTGATGGATTAAGCATTTTTTATGGACCTTTAAGACAAGCTAGTTTCCTTAAGAGACTCGCCGAGGTCCGGAGCTCGGGCTAATTCTTTGCATGCTGTTGATCCTGGCTGACAAGAGTTGCAGTGGTGGGAGTGTGGACGGATAACTTTCTGTATATCTAATTGTTAGAATACCCGTTTGAGTATATATTTGATTCTCAAACAACACATGAATTATAAATGTGTTGCTGGCTTCTCAAATGAGAGAGAAAAGTATAAAAAAAGGAAGGAATAAAGTAAAGCATATTGAGCTTCCTTATATTTGAACAAATATTGAGTTTCTGATATCCTGAGTACACCACCACCGGCAATAAATCTTTACCGGCAATAATTCTAACGAATTTTAACAGCTAATACAACTGAAGTATTAGCATAATTCTTCTATTACAATTTTAGTGCAATTTTCCCGTTGTGGACAGCGAGAGATAAATTGCCGGCAGATTCTTAATGAGAAGGCATTGAACTTCAGGCTCCTCAGTACTCACTTTAACAGAACAAGAAACGAAATTCACAACCAACAAATTGCTCCACTGAAATAGCAATCAGGTTCAAATAGGTCATTGCCGGCCACAAATTCAGTTTAGAAAATAAGTTTGCGGCCGCAGTACTGGCGCGCCAATAATTCTGATCGATAGAAACGAAATTAAACGTCGGGAACGGAGTTTCTGCTCATGTATTTTGAGAGTATTATTCCTAATTTAAAACTTTCAAGAATGAAGACATTAATATCAAAAAATTTATTCCAAATAAACTGCGTAAAAACTAAAGTTTAATACTTTTTTTTTCTTTCTAATAAGTGACGTAAGGATTAACTTATCATCGTGCTGAGCACCAATTGAAGTCCCAATACACGTTTCTCAAAAAGAAAACTTGCGTAAATTGGTCGGTCCACCCTAGGAATCGAATCCAGGAAGTCTACAACCCATATTTGCGACGAGTATGTTGTACTTACTGCAAAAAATTGTAATGGTAACATCAGGTACAATGTAACCAATTTGCTGCACCAGTATAAAAAAGTAATTAATGTAAAACAATTTTTACAAATTTTATCAGTGATTTGGTTTCATTTTTACATTTTTTAACTTCCCGACTTTTATATTACGTTACAGCTTTCGTGCTCAAGGGACAGTCAGCCCGTAAAAAATAGTTTTAATTTAATGTGTAAAATTAGCGCAAATCTAAGAAACCATTAATTAATGTAAACCTAAAGTTCCTAGACTGCCTCGGTGGCGTAGTTGTATTACGGTACGGTTACAAAGCTGAGGTCTCGGGTTCGAGTCCCGGGTCGGGCAAAGTGATATTGGATTTTTCTATTCATTATTATCAGCCCGGAGTCAGGAATTTGTGCCCAATATGGCGATAGGCTCGCCCCCTATCACATCATGGGTCGGAACATACAAGGCGAAATGTGGGTGTCCTGGTGGCGCCTCTGCCTACCCCTTCGGGGATAAAGGCGTGAGTTTTTGTATGTATGTCTAAAGTTCCTAGTCACTATGATGCAGCAAAAAAATATTAATAGTTTCAACGTCTCGTAAAACATCTATGCTTAAAACTGGCTATGTGTGGGATATAAGATTATATTTCTGCCATGTCATCGTGACTAATAAAATCGAAAATAAATAATGACAGCTGTTTCTATTAACAGCCTCCGTGACGTAGTCGATTAAGAACCGGCTTTGAAACAAGAAGTTGTAGGTTCAAGCCTCGCATCTAGACAAATGTTTATTACCTATAAAAATTTGTTTCGAATCTGGACCTAAAAGTCTATCGTAGTTTCTGATAACCACTAAACAAGACTTGGTATATAACGGTGTCAGGACATTATGTGTGACATTTGACCATAGTACATCTCAAGGTGTGTTATCAAAATTGAGGAAACAACTGCAATATAATGCTGCATTTTGATTTAAAGTTCGTGCAATCCCCTCCTTTCGTATTGTTGCAGTTGAATTTAAAAACCTTGACAAAATATACATGTGAGTCCCTAAATACACTTAAGTTTACTCCCCATGGAGGTATCCAGGGACAGTTAAAGGCTAGTACCATCCAAACGCACCACTTTCCCTCCTCAATTTCACTTCACATACACCATACCTGCAAGGATTGCGTTATACAAAATCCCCCTTCGTCAATAGCATATTAATATTAAATTCCTTCGAAAATCGCCGAGTCACGGTGAATGGACACGACCGACACTTTATCATCCCGCTATTAGTGGGCTGTGGGGCGGTCCAAAGTTCTACGCTCAGATGAGCAAAAACTTTGGTAAACAAGAAACGGTGAGCGTGAGTCAATCAACTCCAATTAACATGTGATTCCAAGCAAGGAATGTTATTTTTATATCTTTATTGTAGGTGCCTGGAACACGAAAAGTCAATTTAGCATCGATTACAGAAGTTTTAACTAATGTTGAACTAATGTTGAATTGGTCGGCTGTTTCGTTGGCGCAGTTGTGCGATTGCAAAGCTCTGGACTCGGGTTCGAGTCGCGGGTCGGGCATATTGGATTTTTCTATTCATTATCAGCCTGGAGTTAGAAATTGCGCTACCCCTTCTGGGATAAAGGCGTGAGTTAATGCATGAACTTTTTTAGAATTTTATACGACTATAAGTCACTACGACTATAAGTGCGTGGTGGCCTGTTGGTAACGGACCAGACGCGGCTGCCTACATGTTCACGGTGGTCGCGGGTTCAAATCCCAGGGCACACCTCTGACTTTTCGGAGTTATGTGTGTGTTGATAGTCAATCACCACGCACTTTAACGGTGAAGGAAAACATCGTGAGGAAACCTGCATACCGTAGCGAGCCTCCTCTACAATCGAGAGTACTATTGTGAGGGGTTAGGCCCTATAGTCCACCACGCTGACCTAGTGCAGGTTGGCGGAGTTTACATACCATATAAATTATTAGAAATCGCTATGGCATGCAGGTTTCATCATAATGTTTTCCTTCACCGTTATAGAGCGTGGTGATTGACTATCAACACACATGACTCATAAAAGTCAGAGGTGTGCCTTAGGATTTGAACCCGCGACCACCGCAAACATGTTAGCAGTTGCGTCTGGTCCGTTTACCAACAGGCCACCACGCACTTAGACCACCACTTAGCACCAGTAGAGGGTTATTGTACTATTTAACCCAGGAAAATATATAGCGGTGCTTTTATCCCAAGTTTTTTTTTTTCACCACCTGACTTCATTTTCTGCCACAGTCTAGATATACCCTGTATATTAAGAACAGCAGACTAATAAAATAATCACATTAATATAATTAAAAAGGCCAACTCTCCAATCTCTCAAACGAAATTACGTTAAAACTATTGAAACTCGTCAATCCGTAATTATGACAAGTCTTGGCTATTAAACTAGTAATCATGAAATACAACCACACCTTCCCTTCAAAGCTGTTGCTGAAGCACCCTTCTGTTAAAGTGATTGTTAAGTAAAGTCGACGGAATACTTCAAGCGTTGAATAGCACTTTAAACTTGTTACTTCGAATGTCGAACATAGTTTACAAGGCGTTTATTACATTGCCGGCAACGGGTGTAGGCCTGTAAAGAATTGTTGGATAGATACTAAAATTCTGAAGGTCTGGTACACGAAATAAATATAGTAATTTGTCATAAATATGTACCTAAATAAATTAATACACCCAGCAGTCACATACATAGTCCTAACCCCACACTAAGATCGAGTCCTGTGTCGTGTATCAGAAACTACGAGGGACTTTTCGGTCTCACAAACACCCAGACCCGAGACAAATACCTCTGGTGCATGATATCGATAAAATACAGTTGGATTTTGTTAATTAAATAATTGCAGATTAAAAATTACACTCCTTTTTGGGCAATTGTGTAAAAGTCTCCTGTAAAACCAAATATGGTCTTTTTTATTTTATGCTGTTATATTTTTGTTACTCTGAATTTCATTTTTTCGTTTAAGAGGTAATTGAACTAATGACTAGGTATGTTCTAATGACATTGCTATCCAAATTACGTAAGGCGCTTTTACATGTGGTAAGGGTCGTATCGCTTACCATCAGGCGAATGGCATGCTCGTCTCGCTATTCAACCCAATACAAATTAACAATTTTACAGTACCCTACTGAATACCATCTCATACTAACATAATAAATATAACTAATTTAAATTCTATAAGGTATTGATGAAAATTCCTTTCGCCTTTAGACAAATAAGTCAAATGTTTAATAGAACACACTAATTAAATTCCTCTTTATATTGTACAAATTTTATTACTTTGTCACGTATAATACATTCATGTATGATTACTTACTTAATAACAATTTTATTAAATTATATTACACATTTTTGATATAATGTTTTTATTTATTTCCTCCCTTAGTATTCAGCCGCAGTATTCTTGGAGCTGAATACGAAGATATTTTAATTTTTAGATTCTAGGCTATTCTCAGCTGGACCTAGGTATAAACTTCACGAAGATGGGCTCCAAGGGTCTTAGGACCATGGCAGCGGCCAGACCTGGTCTCCAGCCCTTCACGCGTGGCTCCAGCTTGAAGTTCCTGATTATCTCGCACATCGCACACTTCATTTCCAGCATGGCGAATCTCTGACCTGTAATCATATTTTAAAAACACCTTCAATTGGGACTCCTGAGCATACCTACTTGAATAATATAGGAAAAAAATGTTTTTTAGAATAACGATTAGTTCGCTTGATGACGTCACCGCTGCCCATGAACTCTAATACGAGGGTAGTAGGTGCGTTCGCAGCTTCCCGAAAATAGCGACTCGGGAGGAGAAGAAGAGTACTGGGTCTTTCTCATTTACCGTGTGTAACTGTATCAGCCCATATACATCCCACTGCAGGCCTCCTCCACAATTGACAGCACGATTGAGAGAGGTTAGGCCATATAGTCCACCACGCTGGCCTGGTGCGGGTTGGCAGACTTACATATCATAGAAATTATTACGTAACACAACAACTAAACTGTTGCGTCACGTTGATTTTCCGTGAATAGCACCAGTACTGTCGACCAAGCCCATTCCTGCTGTATTCCAAGACTACAATGGGTGTATTAAGGAAACCTTGACGTTCACTACCTATGCAGTTCCTGGGTCCAGCGCTGAAGGGCAAGAAGGCGTAGGGATGCTTCACCTCTCCGTTCAGGAACCGCTCCGGTCGGAACTCATTGGGCTCGCTGTACAGATCCTCGCGACGGTGCATACTGTATATATGGATGGACACTTCAGAGTTCTTTTTTATGAGTAGATCACCTAAAAAAATGTTTTACCACTTTAGAAATAGAGTCGCACTGTATTTTCCACATTTTAATTGATTTGTTCGGTCGATGACGTCACAGGTCTGTTCGCCTGTCAAAGAGATACATGGCGGACAGTGAGCGTGCAGTACCTATGAAGTATGCTGTATATAAACAGTCATTATCGATATGTATCGAATTCTCAATTTTACTATAGTTGGTGCGTATGTGTATAGAAATAATATTGCTTATGCGATTACATTGTCTTTGAATATTATATTTTCGTCAACAATTATGTGGAAGAGAATAATATAGAGCTGTTTTTTTGACCGTAACTTTTTGTTTTACAAGAACGATTGTTTATTATTTGTGTCCTTTCTTAGAGGTTTCCTAATAACAGTAAAATCTTTATCATTAACATATTATAACCCTTACCCATGTAAAAGTCCTCGTCGATGAGTCTGCCGATATGAGGCACGCTCGGGTACAACCTAAGGGTCTCCTTTATAACTGCCTCCAAATACTTCATGTCGGCGAAATCGGACATACTCGGCTTGCCTCCGCACTTATTGAACATCTGCGCGCATTCTTCGTGTATTCTTTGCTGGAATTAAATGTTCGATTTCATGTTCAGGGTCAATGTTTTAGGTATAAAACTAACGACGTGATCCGGGATTGTACGGGAGAAAATTGTTTCGCAACCTCGATTTTGGTTTACCTCTCTTTCTTTCTTTGTATGTTTATATGTTTAATTAGTATTATTTAGCTTCTATTCTATATTTTTACACTGCCCTATCTCTTTATTCTTTTAAATCCATCCCATGGTTGTGTGTAAAATATTGATTTAGAGCGAAAAGACCGCCAAAAATAAATAAATACAGTTTTGTGTTTCCTTTCTCTGAATTAAAATGCGAAATTCTACATGTTAAACGAATAATCAGAGTAATCGAACGTTTGTAACCCAAACAGCAATTTATCGACCTCCATAATTTAAAGAATTTATTAGATGAAAGGATTTTTGAAGAAAATTGTATGTGTATAATGTATATTATAACACAATATTCTAAAATGAATGTAAAAAAAATAACATAAACCTTTAGTGAGATAATAACTGTTTAACTCCATGTAATAATAGATACCTGTGAACTTATACAATATCTTGTTATACATTTTATGAAAGAACGCCAGATAAAGAAAACTCATTTATTAGATATTTATTACAAACCTCATATTTCTGAGAAAGTCAATCAATTGTCTCTAACAGAGATGTTATGAATCTCGGCGTCCGAAACTATCGGATATCCGAATTTATAATCGATCCGAAACTATACAAATCCGATATAAAAGTTACAAATTATTTTTGATTTGGTTAGAGCCTAACCAATGAATGCTCCTGCTGCGCCAAACATCGAAAAACGTGAAGAGACATCGCGAAAACTGCGGCTCAGTAATTAAACTAAACATGACGACGACCATTCTGTCAAGAGTGCACGACTACGAAGAAAAATAATCAAATAGAGACATTTTACATCAGCTTTCGATGTTGTTAGTGTGTAATTTTTTTTTTTCATTGAATCGTGATACGAGCATAGCATTCGCCTGATGGTAAGCGATACGACCACTCATAGACAGTAGCGAAACTAAACAACACCATTGCTTGGCATTTCACTGCGATCGCCATTCAAGATTAGACATTAGATACCAATATTTTGTTTTTATAGCCACTAATATTATTTGAAACTATAGAATGTTCAGAAATAATTTATGCCCGTTACCGTAACCAAAGCCCAATTATTTATCTATCCATATACAGCGGAAACATATCCGCAACATGCCGATGTCTAATACACGTAGTAATTGATATTGAATTCCTCCGAACAAAACCCACCTTTGTTACTAGAAATCTATATTACGTGAACATCTACGTGAACTAAATGTATTGTAGAACCTCCCTGTATGTATTCTTACCTTCATAAATGGATTGGCCGATGGCTGAAATTCAAATACTCAACAATATCTACCTACTTACCTCTAATTATTGCCCTCAACATACCTCCACGACATTGGCAAAATCACCAATGAAACGGTGGAGCCGAACTACATTTGAAAAGAAGAATAAGAAATATTTTTATTATGGTTCATAGGTAGAGCTTATGTTTTTCTTTATAAAACTATTACTCGCCACATTGGTATAATATCTATTGTATCATAATGTAATTTGTTGATTAATTATATCATTTCATTACCCATTGATGTAATTGCTAAGGAAGCTTTCCCACTTTTGATTCCAGAATGTATTATTAAAAATAATCTGTTATTATTCCAATAATTTAAAAAAGTGACCTTACCTGCACATCCTCATGATCAGCAACCAACATCAAGCAAAACGTCAACGCCATTGCTGTGGTATCATGACCCTCGAACATGAATGTGTTGACCTCATCTCGTATACCTTCTAGATCTATCTGCCCCTTATCCTGGGCTTCTAGAAGTTGATCCAACATCGCCATTCTCTTCTTCATCCCTTCAACATCAGCTGTACCAGTCCCATTCATCGTCTTCTGTTTTCTTCTATTTATTATCACGCTATCAGCAAAGGAATGGACTATTCCTAAACATTTGGCGAATTTCTTTCCAATTGGAGACATTTTGAAGATAAAGTCGTTATGAAGCCAGACTTTGGTTAAACGACCCAGTAGGAGATTGCCTATGTTCATTATGCTATTTTTGTATTCCACTGATGCCGCTGACTTGTCCTGGTCTAATTGTGTTCCCATTGCTGTTTCTGTAATAGAAGATCGATTACAGACATCGAAGACAAAAATATTAAGATATTTCACAAATTTTCTGAATACTCTGAATAAAGCCAGCATTTATAATTAATATAAATATAACTTCGACTGCACGAGACGACGACGAATGTTCGAACGACGTACGTAAAACTGTACAAATGTGCCAAAATACTTTACAAAATGTTCGAATCCTCCATCGTAAGTCGTAACGATACACCAAGTTTGGAGTGAATGATATGTTTCATAAAGAATAGTATTAATGGTTTCTTAGATTTACGCGAATGTTACACATTGAAATAAAACTATTTTATACGGATTATATCGCGATTTGGTTTAATTTTTACATTTTTTAACTTCCCGACGTTTCGATTACTTTACAGCTTTCGTGGTCACGGGGCGGACTGTCCGCCCCGTGACCACGAAAGTTTTATTTCAAGAATAGTATTGATTTTTAGAAGTGGAATTTTTTTATCTAATACGTGGACGTCGAACGTTCCAACATTTGAATTTCGTGTCGGAGAAAAAAGTAACCCCCCAGTATCGTCAAGCCGACCTATTAATATTTTAACGACCAGCATAGGTATATCACGGTCTAAAACTGAAAACTAACCGCAAATAGTGTACAATGTAAAGTCGCTCAGCACAGGCAAAATGTCCACCTCCTCTCCACGTTTCTCCTTGAGTATTTCTACCAGGTTGCGGCTCTTCTCCTCGATCACCACGTAGAAGCTCTTCAGGATATTGAAGTGGAACGATGGAGTCAGGATCTTCCGTCGCGTATGCCAGGTACTCCCTGGGTTTATGAAGCTAAAGTTTAGCTATTTATCCAATGTATTCATGATTGAAATTGGATGTGTAGGAGTTTGAAGCATATAGAAAGCATTGCCAATTAGAATGGGTACATGTATTGTGGTGCCGTGTTAAAACGGCCTTTGGAAAGCAAAAAATAACATAAAACGTCAATAATACAATTAAGAATATGCCGTGTGAACATTAACCTGACAAGAAGACTACATAACTACTCGCATAATTAAATAGCCTATTCTTACACCGTGTGAACATTTACAAATACAGCAGGTTATTTGCTTATTTTTGCCATACCAAAGTAGTACTTAAGACATTTTTCTTATTTTCCTATGCCAATGTAAAGCTGTCAATGCTAGGCTCAGTATCTGCCTTCTAGTTCAGAAATAAATCATTTTTTTCGACAGAAAATCTAAAAAGCAATGTCGTATTAAACCCAATTAGAGTCAGAAGTCGTATAATTGAAAATACCTGTGCTGAGTAGTAGTCCGGAGCCGAGCCATGACCCTAGGAACGTATACGGCTTGCTCTTGGTGATATTCTTCGAATGGCTTAACACTATCTGGAGAATTAAGAATTAAACTACATTTTATATCTTTATTTACTAAAAAAAAACAATTCAAAATTTACGAGTAGTTATAGATAAATAAATGCAATATACATTAAGGTGTTTGTGAGACCGAAAAAGTCTTTCATAGTTACTGATACAAGACACAAGACTCGATCTTAGTGTGGGGTCTGTACTATGTATGTGACTGTTGGGTGTATTTATTTATTTAAATAATATTGAGGATATCATCGATTCCTCTTACCTCTGCGTCCTGTGGATTGGTGATGTTTAGAATTCTCAGACCGAGTATATGCAACACGTATCTCTCGCCGTACATCTTCCCCAGACTCACCATTTTATTGAAAAACTCATCTGCAAATAGAAATTATCATTATTTTTAGGCTTTTTTGATGGCTTAGGAATTGCTATCCCATTTACACGTGGAGAGTTTCTCGCCTCGAAGAAACGAATATCGTAAGGGTATAAAAGAGTTGCATCGTGTAAACATTTGTCAGAACACGATAATCTGACGATACGATTCTCGCCGCGAGAAACTCCTTACTCTTACTTGTATAAATGGAGTTTTAGCGCCAACCAAGAACGGTAGCTTACCTTGGATGCGAAATAGTGAAAAACAATATTTTTGCCACTACACTTGGTTTTCCGACATTATTGATTATAATAGATTAGTAATTGCAGTGAATTTAGCAAAACCAGAAGCACTAGTGTAACTTATTATTTGAAATATTAAATAGCCCAACTTTGTCACAAAACTCGATCGCATTTTATGCTAAAATCAACTACAACAACGGTGGTAGCTCGAAAATGCCTTCCATGATCGTAGCTTTCAAACCTTCGACAAAAAATTCCTCCTAATATAAAAAATCCATAAAAATCTGTTGGAAAACATGAGAACTACTCACCCGGACCAACCGTCGCTAGGTCCAAACCGTTGCCCAGCAGTGGGAGTCCGGGCGGGGCAGGCAGCTGGTCCAGCGGATTCACTTCATGGTTGCCACACACCCACCACAGCAGGGCCGCCACCACCACCAGTATTACAGCCAATAGAAACATTCTTCAATGCAGGAGATGATATTGACAGCTAAAATGTACACACATTATCATAATATCTGCTCTGAATTCAACTGCGCTGCGATTCCTGTATAATCATTGTATTTGTAAACTTGTTTTGAAAAGAGCTACGCTAGAGTTTCTTGCCCGTTCTTCTCTGGCGAACAACCTTGTGAACCGGGTGGTGGTGCCAATAAAATATTTTCATTTAATTACATATAAGTACACAAACTAATTTCTTATTTAATAATGTAAAATAATTATTGAATAAGAAATTATTTTTGCACAAAAACCTTTGTGAAAAGATAAAAAGAAAAAGAATGATATTTTCCAGGACTTAAATTAGTCTCTAGCGACTAGCACAAAGATTAAGCCTAATTTGGTCTTATCGCGCAATACATGTGTATTCTTTAACTTCAAAAGAATATTTTCCCATATGAATAATGGGTAGTCTATTTACTAGTACTATAGGTACCTATTACTAAGTACCTATAAATATCAGTTTTTTGCCGAAAATCCCGACTGATTCAGACTCAAGCATAAAAAAGTATCAAACGGACCAAGTTACTTTATGAATCAAGTCGCAAGTGAAAGATATTTTATATATGAAAAGTACCCATATAAAATGGCCTCCATTAGACTCCAATGAGGCATGAAAGTTTTCCTCCCTCGGAAAATCATTTTTTAAGCAATGAGATCTGTTTTTTATTAAATTGTACCTATCGTGTCGTTCCCACAAATAGTCTAAACAATAACACCTTTGACAACCGTATTTATTTATTAGGATATCCAATGGTAGTTATTAATTTTACATAATAATAAACTAAAAAAATGTACAAAAAATATACGAAAGTTTCTCTTCAAGGCTACCACAACATGCTAAACTTCTTTCATGATGTTATTTTTAGGTGATTCTGTGTAGCTCTAAAATTGAGCTTAATAAATTACATCAGTATTATCAAAACCAAACAAAAAAACCAAGGTCTACAAGGAAGTCTTCACTTAACTTTAAAGAAGCAAATTATTTTTTACTTTATAATAGCTTCGTTGCACTTTAAAGGTGAGTCTATTTTGTTTTTTTTTTTATTTACATATAATGACGATATACGAAATGCCCAGAAGTTGTATACGTATAGTAAAAGATTCTGTGTAAATTGAGCCAGAACCTGAGCATTTTCCATTTCAAATATTCCCAAATCATTTAAACCGATATTGAAATTCCAGCCTTTATATTATGACGTCAGGCTGGCGACTATCAACCCTTGTCTCATGTCATTTCACAGAAATATATCTGTGTGTCATTTAATGAAGCTTTTAGCACGCTTTCAACTCAAATTGCAATGCCACTTAAACGAGTATTAAAACGCTTCACAATCCCAATGAAATTAATTTAAATACTGCGTGTATCGGGGCGTTTAAAATTCAATGGAATTTCGGCTGCCTCGGTGGCGTACTTGTACTACGGTACGGTTACAATACTTATGTCTCGGATTCGAATCTCGATTTGAGCAAAATGGTATTGGATTTTTCTATTAATTGTGAGCCCGGAGTTAGTAATTTGTGCACGATATAACGATAGGCTCGCCGCCTGCCACATCGTGGAATGAAACACGTGAGGCGAAATGTAGGTATCCTGTTTGCACCTCAGCCTACCACTATTATGGAGGCGTGATGTTTATGTATGTCTATCTTCTTTCATCACTTAAAAATTAAAATCAATGAAGTCGTAATTTTTATTCAAATTGTTTCATGGTCAGCCACCGAAAATAATTGAGTGCCAAAATAGACATAAAACAAATTTTAATTTTTAGATCCAGGTACCACGTTATTTATTTATACTCATTATTGTACGTACATTTTAACTATGATAATAGCTAAGTTTAAATTAAAATATGGTAAATGGGCAGCGATATTGCATTAATGAATGAATGATTATTTCCCGCAACCTTTGGATCGTATGTTGCAAAAAGTAACACATATTTAGTCTCATCCAGGTGCTGTTCGGAAGGCATTTGCTAACTGAAATTGCAATGATTCCCGGTTTATTCGGACCCATTTATACATTGAATAAGAAATACACTTGCATAGGTCTCTATAACGGTGAAGGAAAATATCGTGAGGAAACCTGCATACCATAGCGATTTGTAAGTAGTTCTATGACATGTAAAGTCCGCCAACCCGCACTAGAACAGCGTGGTGGACTATATGGCCTAACCACTCTCAATCGTACTTTCGGTTGTGGAGGAGGCCCGTGCCCTGCAGAAGGATGTATTTGGGCTGATACAATACAACACAAGACAAGGTCATTTTGATAGATTTTTCATCTATCTATACGATATTCGCTAACGATTTTGATTTTGATTTCGATTTTGTATCTATCATACAAAATATGATACCACCAGATTAATTAAGTCATACCAGCGGCATATACTTCTTAATTAAATTCATGAGCACTTCGACAGTGTTTCCAAACGTTATGCAAACAGGAATCCACACACTTGTCTTTTAATTGAATAGATCCCTAGCCAGATAAGTGTGCGCGCGGAGGAGGGCCTTTCTAATGTTGCAAGCTATATGAAAATTATAAACTCCACTAAAGTGGGAATTCAGGTACATAAAGTTATAGGAGTATTTCTGTTAGAACCCAGTCGACAGTCTTATATATTTTAATGCTTAGAATTATATTATCTTATTATAGAATTGTTAAATTTTGTTAGTAATATAATACATTTGCCCATTTTAAATCATATTTCAATATTAGTAAATTTGTACATAAATACAATTTTATCAGCTGTGAATGCAAAGCTATTTTCCCGACAACAGTGATCTGAAGATTAAAAAAATAGCCTTTAATGTGGTAAATCTGTGGGTAAATTCAGTTAGTCGGCAACATTCATGACGTCAACATTAGTACCAATTTTGCCCGCGCGCAGATATACGGGGCGAGCGGGCTAGCATGTTTAACAAGAAAACTACTGTTCCAAATTAAGCAGTAAAAATTATATAAATGTGATTCCTTAGAAGTGGGTGAATATCGGCTGATACAGTAAAATGAAATATAAATGCGTGGGAAGATATTTTCTAACAATTATAAAGTTAAAGACGCAGTTTCTATGTATTTACTATGAAGTTAAAAGAAAAGGTTTTAATAAACGCATAAAGAAGCTACTTAGAGATTTGAGACATGTAATCTTGCAAGTAAAATGAAAATGTATTTATTTTCACTTTAATCCCTTTTTAAGTATTTAAATACATAGTTACAATTCCAAGAAACATAGAAAAAGAGATGTTATCTCGCCCGTTACTAATAAAAATATTTAAAAAAATGTATTTGAGTTACAAGCTACTTTGGGTGCAGTCACCTTATAGGTTTTATGGCAGCACCCACGCACAGTGATGCAAAGCCTAGACTATTAGGTCCCGACTTTGAAATGAAAATGGAATGAAAATATTATATTGAACCCATGAAATGTCACACATTACTTAGATTCAGTCATTTTTTCCACTACTAGCCTGTTCACAAGCCTGTTTACGCCAGAGAAGAACGGGCAAGAAACTCTAGCGTTGCTCCTTTCAAACCAAGTTTACAATACAGTGATTATACAGGAGTCGCAGCGCAGTTGAATTGAGCAGTACATAAATAATTTAGAATAATAATGAATTAATAATAATATTGGTCAAGTGATGTTGTACGGCTGAGTTAGGTAAGTGAAGTCGCCCAGAACGCGGGATCGGTATACGCTGTTCTACCAAAGCAATGAATAGTAATAAAAGTTTCAGAGTAGGTAATTAAAAGTTATTATACGATTGATTTCTGAGTCGCACAATCCTTTTCGCGTTAAATTTATTTAAAAAAATCTCTTATAGTCATAAATAAATAATAAAATTTGTATTCAAAAGACAGACATACAAAACACAAAAACTAAAGTATAGAACAGAAAACAAAATAGGATCAAAGCGCAAGTGTTAGGGTGAACTCTGTTGCCTAAAACGCTATTTGCACGGGGACAATATAATATTATCGCACAACATAACCGCCATAGTGGTCTGAAAAATGTTTACAAGAAGTAACTTTTTTATATCCTTACGATAATCTTATCTTGAGGCGAGAAACTCTCCCCGTGTAAATGGGGCTTTAATAAAGATTTAACTACTGACTACTAAGGACATAGATACTCATATCTTACAAATAGATTTCTGGGCTCCACAGCACTCACTAACAGATGTATTTTTTTGTTTACATAACTGACTAACCGAAGCGAAAGTAAGTTGTAAATATAGTATGTGTAGTAATAAAATGTGACATTATAAGATATATCTTGCGAAAATAAAAATATACGTACCCGAAATCTTAAAAACTTCAACTTTAACACAATTTGGAACGCAATATATCAATTGAATTGACCGTTACGCTCCGTGTTTGCAATAAAACTGAAGGTCTGCGTTCAAAATTAACCAAAACATTAAAAATATTATTAATTATATATGCCATTATTAGTGAAGCGCCGTAACATTTATACCTCAGAATCTAGAGCCAGTCGATGAATCTTTGTGTATAAACTTTTGCCATGTGTTTTTAACAGTAAATGAAATGGTTTTTTTTAATCGGTCTTAATTTTTTATTTATTTTCCAGAGACTTCTTGATTTCTATTAGTTTAATGTGATATTTGAAAAGAAGAACTATTACAAACTCCTCCTTGGGCCTCAGGGGACTGCAGGTATAAAGGTTAAGGGAATTACAAAAGGGACCACAGCAGCTGTTAACGCGGTTCCTAACGGATTAATGATGGCAACTAACTAAGCTAAATATATAGCTAAACAAATCAATGACGCAACGAATCAGAATCTTTATTAAAAAATATTTTTTGCACATGCATAACAGGATGAAGAGTGTCTTGCGGGTACAAGAAATGTGGATTAAATTGCACTGTAGTTTGCTTGGAATGCAATCGTCACAGCTGTACTAATCCTTCGTCTACAATCTACATCAATGAAATCGATAACGACGAAAGTAATGAACTATCACGTTATAATCTGTGTTATATTGTATACAGGTGTCCCACGGCGATTAACATATTTATCGAAGAAATACAAAAAATAATTATGATTCATGTGCGATAGACACATTAACGAATCATAGCTCGAACAAAAAATGAGTCAAACATGTTGCGATTTGAACAATTGTTATAAACCTGTTTTTCCACCCGACGCGACGCGTCGGTATGGAAATTGTGTAGTTTCTAAAATATTATAAACTTTTATTTTTATACTAATTATGCTAATATTAGATTTTTGCTCCATTTAACGCCAGATAACCAACCTAATCTTAATACCTAATGGTAACAAAGTTTTAACAGCGTCCGGCGCAGTTGGTTACACGCCGGCTGTGAAATGAAACGCCGCGGGTTCGATCCTCGCACCGAGAGCAATGTTTGTGTGCTCCACACGTATTGGGTCTGGATCATCGATATCAAGGTAGAATATAAGTCTGGATCTTGTAAGACCGAACACTCTCTTGTACCCGCGACACAAGACTTTTTCTTAGTGTGGGGTCAAGACTGTGTATGTGACTGTTCGGTGTATTTATTTATTGTTAAAATATTAAAGTATTCTAAACTAACTTAGGTATTCTAATAAACACTGTAATCAGACTTATATTGTTGACATTACAGAGCCACTTTAGACTATTTTCTATGAACTCCGAAAGAATGTTAGTTATTTGGAAAAGCAATAAAAATATATTTACTCCTAAGGCATAAAAATAATAACTTGGATATAATGTTTATTTTTCACCGTCTAGACTAAAGGGATGTCGGTATTTCGCAGAATAAAACTGCCAACAACCTTTAATAAATTGTTATATTAAAATAAACATTTAGTAGCCTTTTTGCGGAGGGGTAAGAGGTTCACAAAAGTGATTAACCACAACACCCAGCTTGTGAACGATCCTATAGCGTTGTAATATGCTTCCTGTGCTAAAATAATAGGTATTGTATCTCAACGTCGTGACTTATGTTTCTATTCACCCCCAAAATGAGCGACAACTACAAACATCGATTTCAATGTCGGATGTATGTGCCATGGCCTCAATTGTATATAAATATAAAAAGGCTGAGATCTGTGCTATGTGAATCTGCTTGAACATCATTCATTATAAAGAATTCACCGATAGTCTCCGTGGCACAATCAGTTAGAAGCCGGCTGTGAAACATGAGGCCGCGTATTCGATACCCGCACCGAGACGAATACTTGTGTGAACCACAGGTATTTGTTTCGGGTCTGGGTGTTTGTGAGACCAAAAAGTCTTTCGTAGTTTCTAATACCCACGAGATAAGACTCGATCTTAGTACGGGTGCAGAGTCATGTGACTGTTGGGTGTATTTATTATTATCATATATTTTAACAGCCGTGATTCTAAACTATATCTTCACAGTTTTAGCTACAAAGGTACTTAAATAATTTACAATTACTTAATATGTATTTGCGTATTCAAATAAAACAAGTCATAACCTCTCTCATATGTAGATACAGTTTTATTCATTGTTCTTTTTCTCCCACGTTATTCTACTTTACTTGCGGGCACGTTATGTTACGTTGCGGAAAGGATTTTGATCTTATCATTTTACGGTCGACCGCCTGTTTCCGTACGGTTTGGCCAGACGCCCTCAGAACTATAAACTTTTTTAATGTATTTTAATACTTTTCAAGTAAAAAAGACATGGTAATTGTAATGCATAAATTACTCATCCAGTTTTGATGAATTGGTTACGGTCCAGTTTACAGGCCATATTTTAACCTTCGCAGTCAAAATGAAGGGTTATTTCTTTAACAGTCCGATCTTAATACCGACCGATTTTACAAAATTCGACTACATTAATAAAAGACTACAACAAAGCTAAGAGAAGGATTATGGTACAATTCAGGTAAAGTTCTGAATATAAGAATTAATTGCACAGTCAAACCCGAGCGGACTCCATAGTTTACACAAACATTTCTAATTGGAAACAAGATAGCTATACCTACCGTACAATTATAGTGACACATTATCACCGCAAGCGACGTGATTTGCGGTTCCACTCTATTGTTTATTAATGTGAAATTAATTACCACCAATACCGGAAATTGTGTTTGAATGCTCGTTGAAACTCGGATGTCTCCCGCCTGCCATCTTGCGGTTAATAATGGAAACTTGGTTTGTTATGTTTCTCAATATTTGATTAAACTGATAAATAATCCGCCAGCAAGAAATGGTTATATCTCACCGGTCAACTCAATTATACCAACTTAAATAAAACTGGATATACACGTGCTGAATCCGAAACGCGACGAAATTACATGGGCCACTATACGGGGTAACACAATCCTGTACGATAGTTGCGTATACCCAATGGTATGGAAGGTGGTATTCACAAAACAACCCATAAAAATTCGATTGAACCCGCGAACTTTAAAAGACATTTTTGCATACAGCTCCACACAAACTGAATAAGTCGTATTCATACTCACAATAAAACCGCAGAATTCTATAAAAAAATTAACAGCCACGACTTACATAGCAATCAACACACAAACTAATTGGTGCTGCCACCACTTGTTTCTAATTTATAATTATTTTGCGGCACTATTTCGATTCTAAATACTTATGGCCTTATTTATAGACAGATTTAAAACTTTTTTTAGTTTCGCTCAAACTGAATGCAAAAGTCGTTCGAAAGGAACAAAACATTCGATACTAAAATAGGTTTTAAAAACTGTTTATGAATAAGGCTGTTACCAAGCAATACAACCAATTAGTTTCAGCACATAAGTAACACTAAATTTTGCAGGACACTCTTCGATTATCTTGATACGGTTTAGGCTTAAGATTAAATTATTATTGCTTTACAATCTATATTTTTGTATCCGCCAATTTGTAATTGATATTATCTGCAAATATTTATTTTAACTCAAGAGCCCGTGGCCCCCATTCTTTCGTCATTTCAAAAAAAAGCCAAAAGTTTGTCTGTCTTCCTCTAACAGGCATCCCACGATCATTAACTATGAAGTTTAGATCGTGGTGGCTTTGGAGGTCATCAGCTTAAATGGGTCTGACAAGTTGAAAACATGTAAATGAACAATAGGGTACATAATTAGTTCGCCATCCCATATCCTGGCAAGGCTATATTTAATTAAACATTATTTAGTACCTACATTAATTTTTAATTTGCATTAAACAAATATTCTCATTGTTATTTTAAATACCTACTAATCACAAATCGATTCAAACCGATTGCATTTGGTTCCTTCCTTTTTATTTTCTCTCTATTTAAAAACTTAAAAATACATCTATAGCTAGCCACAAAAAAGACAAAAATATTTACATTCAGACTCATTTATTATTTTTAACACTTCATGGATCAGCCGGTGCATAAGCAAGCCCGATATTCCTGAGCTCGCAGTCTTCTTGCATAAAATCTCGGAGCAAAAGTTTCTTCAAAGCGGTGCGACGAACCTGCGATCGAAAAGTTTATTCACAGCCTCAAACGAGCGATAGTTACAGACAGAGTTTGCGAACTTGTCATTCAGTATGGTCGGGAAGTGGATAATTTGTTTGAAAGTGAGCAAAATTTCTTTTCATGATTGCTTTTAGTTGGCTAACTTAGCGAGCTGTGAGCGGCACTAGTGTTACCTATATCTGCTTATTTAAGGATACCGGCGTGATATTATGTATATTTTTAGGTTAGCATAACAAAACAACGCTGAGAGGTCTCGGGTTCGAATCGAAATTTGAATCAAATCGTCGGACGGAACACACAAGGTGAAACGGGGGTGGCCTGGTAGCACTTCTGCCAAGCCCTGGGAAGAAGGCGTAAGTTCATGTGTGTATGTACCATACAGATTGGAAATATTTTCCCACGTTATGCCCTGCCCATTGCGTATCAGTGGCGAAGGGTTCATACAAGCCGATTCCTAGCAGCACGCCTTATAATTTAAAGGAAATTATTAATAATTTACATTTTTTAAACAAGTTATATGAAGAAAATAATCAAATAATAAATAAAATAAAATAAAACAATATTAAAATAAATATAAACAATAAACAAATGTTATTCCATATTAATAAACAAAATATTATCGATCAATTAATAACACAACGACAAACGCATTGCGCGATGTTCAACGTATTACGTAAGTAGATGCATACGAAACACGCGGCCGCCTAGATCCCGATGACGTCACGTCAGGCTACAAGGACATAGCACGAGTTCCCGTTGCTCTCGCGCTCATTTCCAACGCATTATTTGCCATCTCTGTTACACGTTTGTTGCTCAGAACTGCATGCAAAATTGCACTTTAAAACTTATAGCTTTTAAGGTCTAAATTTATTTGTAGAAATACGACGGTATTCGCTTGTGAATATGCCGGTGGGCCTACGGCTTATAAAGTAATTTGCCAGTTCGCGCCTCTTTTATTTCGTGTTTATAATTAGAAAATATTATTTACTACTGTGTTGTTTCAGTGTATATGTATAATGCGGTGTCTATTTTTAGGTTTGTATATAATTAGTGGGTAATTTATGAAATTTTACTGGTTTCGAAGTGCAAACAGATCTATCTATTTAGCAAAACTTTAATGATGAATGAAACTTGATAATGTCGTATGTATCGTTTTATCTCATGAATTGCATTATTATGAGGTAATTTTAAAAATGCTGCATTTACGTAATTAAAAAACGCACTGGAAATTATATTAAATTTGATAATACATTTAAGTACCAGAGAAAGAACGGCAACTGACAAGTTTTAATTATTTAATAAATATTGTAATGCCGTATTTTTGTTAGCGTTGATTCAAAATAGGACATACAAACATAACCCACGCCTGCATCCCATGAGAGTTGGCAGATTCGATGGATCTCCAGTTAGCTCTATACTGGCATCGTTTTACTTTCGTCCACTTACATCAATCTCTTCATCTTTTTTTTATATATAAGGAACGTTTGAAATATTTTTGTCGATCAATTTCAAAACAGGCTAATGTTGTCTTTTGCATTGAATCGAAATTTACTTTAAAAACGTTAAAAAAAGCACCTAACGGGCACAGTGCTATTCCGTGCATGTGTTGTATGAAAATATAGTAAGTATTACTAAGCAAATATGTCGCTCAATATCTTACGTACATAACGGAGTAAAAATATAAGTATGAGTACTTGTTAATTTAATAAAACTAGTCACCAGAAGTATCGGCTTCCCTTTTGAAAAAAGTCACCCTTCGCCACTGTTGCGTATTAAACAATCCTCACTGATATTGATTGCTCAATGATTGTGCATCCCCGGGCAATATACCAAACACGACACGAACATTCAAAATAGACCGTTCACAGGAAACCAATGACAAATAACAGCGATGTTGCGCTTCGATTTGCGTGAAATAACCACGGATAGCAACAAACGCAAACATACAAACAGGATCCTATAACCTACAGGGGATTTACGCATTCCCTTGTTTATTTGTTGCGTTGATACTATCACGGCTTCAATTACTCCAATTGCATTAAAGTTATTAAAATAAAAAGGTGCTAAATAAATAAATACATCCAACAGTCACATACATAGTCCTGACCCCACACTAAGATCGAGTCTTGTGTCGTGGGGATCAGAAACAACGAAAGACTTTTCGGTCTCACAAACACCCAGACCCGGAACAAATATGTGTGGTTCACACAAATATTTGTTTCAATGCGGGGATCGAACTCGTAGCCTCTCGTTTCACAGCGGGCGTCTAACCAACTATGCCACGTAGGCTGTCTTGCCAAATTAACTACGGGATCACATGATGGAAAGAAGGCAATTACGGTTACCATCAAACACTTACGCCTAGCGAATCATAATATGTGTATTTCTTACTTTTGAATTTTGAGAGGGGTGACCTTGGAGCCGTAACATTAAAGTGCGGTTTGGCAGACGTCACAAAGTTATAAACTCTTGTTCAAAACCCGCATGTATAAGTTTCGTCGCCAAGTTTTCCTAGACCGTCGTTTAAGCGATAACTAACTATGAATATAATTATGTAATAGTTGGTAATATCTACCGCTAGCGTCTGCAACTTCGCCTGTCGTAGTTCTTCGCGAATGAACATCATCTCAGGGCGAAGATCGCGGTGCGCGTACGGATCCATAACGATGTTCAGCTTCGGGTCTATTCCTGATAGTTGCTGGTCACTGAAACAAAATAAGTATAATATGTTCACTCGTAAGCTAAATCCTATGAAAATGTTTTTTTCTCTTTGGTGGCACTCTTCCCTAATCTATATTTATCTCATTCTCTCGTATGCTACTTTCCGGAAATAGCAATTCTGTCGTTTGTGAATTGCACACAAACACCCTTATTTAGTCTTGAACAGCAATTTGAATTACACGCCTTTATAGAATATTTTTTTTACATGTGTAAATGATACACCACAATTATTGCTATAATAAAAAGGCATGAATCTTTAACTCTAAATGGACCTTCCATCCATCAGCCAAAGGACGTCCACTGCTGAACATAGACCTTAAACCAATGGACCTATTTTAAAGTGCAATCTATTTTAAAGTATTAAAATAGATTGCACCTGCTTAAAAATACAACGGGATTTCTAAAACAAAGTTTTGCATAAAACATCTAACTCTGTTAGAAAAACTCGCCGGAAGCCTTTGAGACGAAGTTTTCTTTTGTCAACAGGATTTCGACTAATTACGTCCGACAAAACCTGGTTCGTTAGTCAAAAGTTTGAACTAATGAGCAAAACATAAGACCGACATTACGCAACCAAAATTTATTACAACTACAACTTTCTAAGTTGCAAAAACATGCTTTTAATAAGTAATAACGCTTTAAGCCTGTTTTCGTATCTGCCACTGCGGGAGATCTTTTCCCACTTAAGTTTCCGCATAGATTTTTTTGCTAGTTCCGTTTCATTCCTTGATGCTACTTCAAGTAAGTTTTAAATGAAATTTTTAGATTCGATAGTCTGTCTATCAGACTTCGAAATAGAAACTTGGTAACATGAAAACAAACAAATTATCTCGTACTTAATACATGCGATGTCCGTATTTCTAAAACCTGTTTTGGAGGTTTTTGTCGTATCGCTGATAAATTGTACATACTAGTCATATTTCAAAATACATATTATTATAGTAACAAACTAACAATCTTGCTCCGACATCAGCTTCTAAAGCACCCGCTTCTTCCAAAGTTTCCGGCAAGCCCTCCTCCTCTTCTTCTGGTTTCCCAGACATTTTTATAGATTATATTTTAAATCTCAACAGCAGATCGATTTGGAATGCCTATTTGACTCTCCGAATTCTATTGATTTTTATGTCTTGAAAATTCGAAGAAACCACAGAGGAAACGCTTACTATTTGACGTATATTTTGACGCAGTGCCAGAACAATTTAACAGTCATTATTCCTTTTATAAATATGGACACAAAAAAAAGTTAAAAATCTAAAATACTCGATGGTTTTAGAAAAATATTTAGAAATTTTCAGAAATTTTAGAAAATGTGCATCGAAATGTTCGATTGGTCTCAGACGCACTCAATATTTTTAATATAAGAACTTAACATTTTGTTGAAGTACTTATTTTAAAGACGCCATCTCTTAAAACGAATACCTATTCAAATTAAACAAATAAGGATTTACGACCTCCAGGCTCCATCTACCTACATAAAAATAAATCCATAAAAGCGCCATCTATCGCATTTAATTGCAAACTCTTCAATCATATGAACAGGAAAATGTCTATGTTCAAAACATTCAATACGTGACCGCGCTTTTCTAATATGACATTTAAAAAACTAAACAAGACCAAACATTAAAAAGAAAGTCCCATTAGTTTGTTGTAAATATTTCGATTCTACCATTGAATTAAATAAATAATAAATATTTTACAACAATTGTATAAAAAAAGAGAACGATGAGTCATCAACAGTAAAATTTCCGAACGCACTTGCACTCCGGTAAAAGGGTGAGTGAACCTACTCATTGTTATTTATTGCATTTGACTCTAATAATACATTAATTAGCCGTTTTACGGGCACATCGGGCGCAATAACACAGGCTGCGATAGCCATGCCGATGTGAGTAATACGAGAGGTGTGGCGCGACCGGGGCGTTGTTCTAGTGCAGTGACATTGTGTGAAAAAATATTTTTTCTATCTCGCAAGATGACCGAGTACAAATTAGTTGTTGTGGGCGCCGGAGGCGTCGGTAAATCTGCATTGACTATACAGCTGATACAGAACCATTTTGTTGACGAATACGATCCAACAATAGAGGATTCTTACCGTAAACAAGTGGTGATCGATGGTGAGACTTGCCTGCTGGATATTTTGGACACGGCGGGTCAAGAGGAGTACTCCGCGATGCGGGACCAGTACATGCGGACGGGGGAGGGGTTCCTGCTGGTGTTCGCAGTGAATAGTGCAAAGAGTTTCGAGGACATTGGCTCGTACCGCGAGCAGATCAAGCGAGTGAAGGACGCCGAGGAGGTGCCCATGGTGCTGGTGGGCAACAAGTGCGACCTGCAGGCGTGGGCCGTCGACATGACGCAGGCCAGAGAGGTTAGACTTTGTTTACTTTACTCACAATAATACACAATCATTTTACTGATTACAACAGCAACATTTAGCATAAAACCATGTAGGATTAATGATATGAGTAGAATAGCTTGTATCATTTGTATATCTGGTAAAGGCACAACTAAAAAGTAACTACAGTTTACTGAAATCAAAATAAATTATTATTAGATTTAGAGATGCATCAATATTAATAAATTACACATATTTATTGATACTCAATGAGTTATTCAAGATCTACAATTTAAAAATGTCTAATGCTCGCACTGCTATGAACAACTTGAGCCCCATGTTAATATGTTTTCCAGGGCATCAAAACAATTAACTGTGCAAAAATGCAAAATGGATCTATTGATTAAGTAGGAAAATAACATTCCTGTTGTGTGGAAGCCTAACATGCCTTGGTATGTTTGCCTTGTTGTTGTATACAACAAAACAATGTGTGTTTGTGCACAACAGTATATTTAATAAATAATAATAAATACACTCAACTGTCACATACATAGTCCTGACTCCACATAAAGATCAATAAAGTCTTGTGTCGTGGGTATCAGGAACCACGAGAGACTTTTCGGTCTCACATACATCCAGACCCAAGATATATATATGTGGGCCTCAAAGCAAATTTGTTAGTAAATTTCTTAATATTAAGGAAATTCTAGATGTAGCACGAAAATCTCACTAACACACCTGCACTTACATTGTAAACAAGTATTTTTTATCTACCAGAGCACTTGGTCAGGTAGAAACCATTTATAAAACTTGTACACAAAGATAAACATTATCTCTCAGGGTATTTAACCTCCACTTAAGATATGGTCTTGGAAATGTCTTTATTAAATTTATTATAACACTTTATCTTTATTGTTCCCTAGAATGGAAATTATTTCAATAATTCAGTAATCTGACAAGATTCTCATTCAAATGTATGTGTTGGAGTCTATGAATCTAATCTTATAGGACCTAGACCTAGAATAGTGGTTCTTTAAGGCTATGCGATTGTTATTATTGGTAAGCGAATCCCACCTGTAATCAATCTATAACCTATCTAAATACACATACCATCAGGTATTAGTCAAGTCTGTTTACTCAACCAGTGAAAAAAACACTGTGGAATTGGCAATAAATATGATATTTTCTGTCTTTGCTAACCATTTTTCTTACTCACACAAATTGTTATTCTTAATAGAAATTATAATAATATTCAGTCTGGTTATGTCCCACGGTAGGATGAAGGCCTCATCTACAGTAATAAAGGGATTGGACCATAGTCCACACTAGTCTATTGCATGTCGGCAGACTTCACATACCAAAGAAATTCATGTAAATCTCTGCACTATCCAGGTTTCTTCACAATATTTTCATAAACAATTTTATAGACCAAGAGCCCATGGCCTCCAGACTTTTGTAATTTTGTAAAAGCTGAAAGTTTGTCTATACATGCCTGTATTGTTGTGGCTATGTAAGTTATCAGCATCAATGTGTCTGAAAGTTGAAAGAACCCTCACGTGTCTAGCTGCCAAGTATTGGATAGTTGTCTTAACAATTAACAACAAGTAACCTTTGAATAATTAATACATAATACATAAATAAAATCTACTTATTATTAATACAAGGAGCATGAAGTTAAGAGTAGATTTTATTTATAAAAATAATATGATGATTCTTATTTCTGTTGCACATCATCTGTGGCTGGGGTTTTCAATATACGCAAATAACATGATGCCCCATTCAATAAGTTAATCATTTTTCCATAGTTTGAGTGATATTAATATATTGCCAAAGCTGTCCTATTATATTAAGAATATTACATTATAACAATAATATTATATTTTCTTTGAACAAACAGGAAAACATAAAATAGATCACAAACCATGTTTATTTTGGTATATAAATTCTTAAACAATTCTAGTCATTAAACACACAAATATTAAACCACTATAGTTTTCCTATTAGCATTTAGCACATTTAATTTAGCTTAACTTACATTTTCATATGAATGTAATTAATTTAAATTTACCCAATAAAAAAGATGTCAAAATAATATTTCACATATTTCATGATAACATTGTATAATTAGTCCCTAAAAATATTATATTAAGATTGTACATGTACCATAATATTATTCATTCAGATACGTATTTTTATAATCATTGTATTTTAACGAATACTTTCATAAAACCTACTTTCCAATCTGGAAATTACCATTTATAAAACATTTTCACCTAGCAAACTAAGACTAAATCATTCAGATTACATTTACATCGCCACTGTATCAATTGAATGTGATAACAAACCGTCTGTGTAAACTTGATAAAACCCATAACCAAATTGTATTTCAATGCCATACCTGCAATCTTGGGAAAACTCACCAGATAATGAAAAACATTGAAATAACAAATATACATCATATACACCCGGCCTTGACATTAATAACCACTGTATGGATCCACTCAATAATCCAAAATTATAATGTAGTGCATTGTACTATAAGTTGTTTTACTATAGAAACATACTTTCACTCTTGGATGACCTTAAATACCCAGAACAATCTTTCTTCTTTTTCTTTAAATGATAGATGGCTCCCCCGTGGAATCGGAGATTTTGCCAATGACAAGGTATTTGATATTTTTATAGTCAAGATAATTATTTTTATACCAGGTAAAGAAGGTTAAGTTCGTAAATTATGATGGCTACCCATCAGCCATATTCAGAACAATCTTTAGTCAGATAAAAGGCAGTATAATCAGTGATAATCGTATTATACAAATTATAAATGACGAATCAATTATTTGTTTCCATAAATCTTATCGCTTTGTAACTAAGGAAAGGATGGCCCAAAATGTATTTAAAGATATTGGTTTGTGACTGCTTTTATCAATATTGCCTTCTTCAAACCCCATTACTTTTTTTTGCGTTTTTTAAAACCCCCTCATTGCTTTGCAATATCATAACTTATAACTAAGTGACAATAGCTTAAACTACTCAGCTTAGTGATCTGTGCATAAAACTGATATTGTTTTTTTTTTAATTGCTAATTTTATTTGTAAAAATCTTCAGCCACTAACAATTCCCCACTGAACATTGGCCTCCCCTAAGGATTTCCCTAGCAGCCTGCTAGAAGTTTTTTTCTGTATCTACATATATCACCCCATATATATTCCACTGCAGTGCACAGGCCTCCTCTACAATCGAGAGTACGATTGAGAGGGTTTACGCCATACAGTCCACCATGCTGGCCCAGTGGAGGTTGGCGGACTTACCATAGATTTTTTTACAAATTGTTACACTATGCAGGCTCCTAACAATGTTTTCCTTCGCCATTAAAGAGCCTGGTGATTGACTATCAATACACACATAACATAAACTCATGACTTTTTCCCAGAAGGGGTAGGCAGAGGCACCAGGACAACCACATTTCGCCTTGTATGTTCTCTCCCACGATACACATATAACTCCAGCAATTAACATTTTACTATAATAACATATTTGTAGATGTTTACTATCTTCAGTGAATACTTACTTATACATTTATATTAGGTTTTTCCTTGTTTATCAACTTTGCACTAAATCAAAACAATCTTGTTATAGCAAATTAAAACATAAATTATACAAGTTTTCTTATAGGTTTCAGTGTAGTATTCATTTAGTTTTACTACACTAAAATTTGATTCAAAACAATGGAGTATAAATTTGTAACAAAATATGAAATACATATATAACATTTATGGTAATATATTACTTCAAATACATAATATGTATGTTGTTAGTTTGGGTTAATATATACCTATTTACCTACATCAATCTATTACAATGTCAGCTTATTGTGAAATAGTAGTAGATAAATTATCAAAATGTATTGGCATTTCCTGTACTCATAGTATTTCTGATGCGACTTATCAATTGTCATAGTTTAACAAGTTCAAAGTACATGGAATCTGACCTTCAACTATATGTATAATATATGAAGTAAGATGACTAACATATCTTAGTGGATTAGTAAATTGGAAGTTGCAACACGTTCCTACCTGTGTAGATTGATATAGAGCACCTATATAGATAAAGAGTAGATAAGTAGTGCTATGTGTTTGTGTGGACGCGGGTTCAAATCCCAGGGCACACCTCTGACTTTTCAGGGTCATGTGTGTATTGATTGATATTGACAGTCAATCACCACACAATGTAACAGTGAAGGAAAACATCGTGAGGAAACCTGCATACCATAGCGATTTGTAATAATTTATATGGTATGTAAAGTCCGTCAACCTGCAATAGGCCAGCGTGGTGGACTATATGCCCTAAACCCTCTCAATCGTACTCTCGATTGTAGAGGAGGCTCGTGCCATGCAGTGGGACGTATATGGGCTGATACAGTACAAGTAACGCTATGAACTAAAATGTTTTTAGATGGCACAAATACTAGCAATGCACTTAGGATCATACACCGTCAAGTTTGACAGATAACATAATGAAGGTGAAAACGTGATACAGACCACTTCCAATATTTACCAATCATTCTTGGAAGAGACGTGTGTTTATTAATGGCTCTTGTGATAGAAATTATATCTGAAATAAATAAATAAATATACCCAACAGTCACATGCGTCGTCCTGACCCCACACTAAGACTGAGTCTTGTGCTGTGGGTATCAGGAGCTACGAAAGACTTAACACCTCACAAACACCCAGACCCGAAACAAATACCTGTGGATCACACAAATATTTGTCAGTGCGGGGATCGAACCCACGGCCTCACGTTTCCCAGCCGGCGTCTAACCAACTGCGCCACGGAGGCTGTCGTATCTTTTACCATACAAGTAAATATTCATGGAATTTCAATTAAGTAGTCAATTTATTCATATAAACAAAATTGTGAAATATAACTAGATCAACAAGTTTGCAGTGTTGCACATTTCGGTCATGTGGAAATTTACTTCAGCAACAATGCTATTGTTTGGTTTGTTAATTTCATTTTAATGTTACGTTTTAAATTTCTCTTTTCATTTTATATTGTAGTAGGAATTATGATTTTCCAATACATTAATGAAATATTATTGAACTATGCTATAACTAAAAGTCAAAACTATGGTGTCTATTACCTATTGGCTATTAATATTAACTTACATATCACAACTATAAAGTATTTCTGTATATTTGGAACATAAGCCCACAGCTCATATTTGGTAAGCTTAAACTTTAAACCACCAATCATAAATATCCAACAGCTTTATAAATAAGGAATTTCCCCGCATTATGTTAGGAAACTAGTTAAGTACACAAAATTATGTAAAATTTTTAATTATAGACCCTAGTGTCACTAAAGTCCCATTTACACGGGGAGATTTTCTCGCTTCAAAGATACGATTTATCGTAACGACATAAAAAAGTTGCATCGTGTAAATATTTGTTAGAACAAAATAATCTTTGGCGACTATCTCATGCGATAATGGCATACTATTCTCGCCGCCAGAAACTCTCCCCGTGTAACTGGCTTAAGAACCAAAACTACAATGGTTTGTATTACTTATTGGCTACCTGTATATTTGGAACATAAGCCCACAGCTCAGATTTTGTAACCTTCAGCTTCCAACAGCTTTATCAATACTCATGGGCCTGCCTCGCATCAACTTAGGAAACTAGTAGTACTAGTAGTTATGTACACTAAAATATGTAAAATCTATAATTATGGACTAAACTGCTATAAATGCAACACAATTACCACATTTTCTATAAATAAACCATTACACAATAATGATATAAATATAATTCCATTAGTCAGTGCAAGTAATTAGCATTTAATATGCTTTATTGGACAGCCATCCCACTCATACTACACTACCATCAGACTTGTAGCTAAAAATAACCATTTTGTTGTAACATTCCGTGATTATGTCAATATTCGAACTATTGTTAGTATGCAGACAGTATTGGCATTTCTGTTTAGATAGATAGGAATTTGGTTTGAATAAACGAGGAATTCAAACTCCTTGAACCTAGACTCCTCCTCCTTGCGTCTTGCTTCTCAATTTTGAGGGTCGTGACCTTCCTTAGGCATCGTTTTCATCCTAACGAGCTTTTTCCTACTGGTTCTGTCTACGGCGGTGTGAAGGGCGCTGTGGACTGTAGAGTCAAGAGTGGTGCGGATCTGGTCAGACCAACGCATCGGATTCCGTCCACGAGGTCTTCTCCCGTTTACTTGAACCTAAACTAAAGCCCCATTTACACAGGCAGAGTTTCTCGCCTCGTAAAACGATTATCGTAAGGATATAAAAAAGTTGCATCGTGTAAATATTGTCAGAACACGATAATCATATGGCGGCTATGTCATGCGATAATGCCATACGATTCTCGCCGCAAGAAACTCTCCCCGTGTAAATGGCACTTTATGAGGAACTAGGAAGCTTTATCAATCATAGAGGATTTTGCAGTGGGGCATGTAATAGTCTGTTATTTAAGAAGATTGGAGATTAGAGAGGTCTGACAACACTCAACAAGAGGCAATAATGGTACAGTTGGATACTTTTAAACAAAACCCTTAGAGGTGAGAAGGGATTTAAGATTATTAATTTGACAAACAGGAGTATCACATCATGGAACGGAACATACAAGGCAAAATGTGGGTGTCCTGGTGTCGCTTCTGCCTACCCCTTCTGGGATAAAGGCGTGAGTTTATGTATGTACGTATGTACAAACAGGAGTATACATTTATTTATTTACTTTACTTTTTTAGGGAGAAGTTATAAAGCAGTACATATAAAGCATGTAATATGTTATGTAAGATAGTGATTAATCATGTTTGGCCTTAATGGCATACAAATATTTTATAGTAAAAATAAAACTAAATTACTGCATTGATTAATGTACAAACTATTGTGTAATTTATGAATGGTGGATAACTATACTAGAAATGTTATACCATAGTTATACCATATACATCTTCATAATTATATTGAATACAAAAAATATGAATGATGTAATCACTTCTGTTATACTACATCATATTAAAGTATTGAAAACTAATCCAAAATGTCCAAATGTCAGGCATTTATGACTTTTCGGAAAGACCCGATATTAAAATATATGTTCCATTTAACTAAAGTAATTTAGATAAAAAATATTAGAGTCAATAAATTTTAAAATTCTTGAATATTTTTTGCTCAGAAACTATACGTGCATAAAAACGTAGTCCGAATACCTCCTCCAGAACTCCTTTACAGCCCAAATCATTGAAAGGGTTTAGGGCATAGTCCATGCTGCCATAGTGCAGGTTGTCACTTGCCGGACTTCATATCATGACAGCCTAGCGCAGTTGGTTAGACGCCGCCTGTGAAACGAGAGGCCGCGGGTTCGATCGCCGCACCGAAACACATATTTGTGTGATCCACAGGTATTTGTTTCGGGTCTGGGTGTTTGTGAGCCCGTAAACTCTCGTAGTTTCTGATACCCACGACACAAGACTCGATCTTAGTGTGGGGTCAGGACAATGTGTGTAACTGTTGGGTGTATTTATTTATGTATTTATTTTATTACAAGTTTTATTTCACGATGTTTTATTTCACTGTTAAAACATGTGGTAATTGATTATAATTAATACACACGTAAATCCTTACTTTTCGGATGATGGAGGTGGGCTCTGGGATTCGAATTTGCGACTATCATCTCCGTAGTCGCGTCCAGTCCGCTGGCAACTGGCCACACACTACAGAAGTTCGCTTGTCTTGAGATGTAATTCCTTGTAATCTGACCTAGATAAAAAACGAACTCGCCTCAAATTACAGAGAAAAAAGTTGTCCTACATTTTCCATTCGAACATCACAAATTATCAAAATTATTTTGTGATTGTGTACCTGTGGTGTATTTTCCCAACTGACGTCACTGGCACGCTGTGACGTACTCTGCAGACGTCAATGTTGATGTTTGTATAGATATTATGTAAATTGTACATTGTAACGTTTCTCTTTTACTAATATTTACATAACCTGTATAATGAATCTACATATCTAAGTGTAACTAAACTATTTTATGACCGAATGTTTTAATACGTTATCGATGTAATAGTCTCATACATGGGCTATAAGGCGTGTGAACCTAGATTCGATTACCAGGTCGGACTATCCAATATGTGTGAGCTTTTTAATTCAAAAAACATTATCTGCCCAGAACTGGATAATTCCATAATGGTATTCCTCACACAATGGACTGTTCAGCATCAGTTATGGGACTAGAGATGGTAGAAGGCGTTACATAACCTGATGGAATCCAAGGAACTACCCTTGACACTCGGTAACTCGTCATTTTCCTACTGTTGAAAAGTAAAGTAGCGCACTATTATATTCTATTTTAGATCCTTGATCTAGAATTGAACGAAATCGACTGTTAAGAAAAGGCAGCTACTTTTTAAAACTGTCTCGAAAAGACGAGACATTCATGAGACATTAACATTATTAACTGTCTTAATTGTCGCTTAATTGACGCCAAACATACGCTGACGTACTAAAGACTTCAAATTAATTATGTGGTGTAATTGACTGCCTCGGTGGCGTAGTTGTACCACGGTATGGTTACAAAGCTGAGGTCTCGGGTTTAAATCCTAAGTCGGGCAAAATTATATTGGATTTTTATATTCATTATCAGCCCGAAGGCCGGAATTTGGCGATATGGCGATAGGCTCGCCCCCTATCACATTGTGGGACGGAACATACAAGGCGAAATGTGGGTGTCCTGGTGGCGACTCTGCCTACCCCTTCTGGGATAAAGGCGTGAGTTTATGTATGTATGTGTATTTATTAACAGTCAATTTATCCCATTAAAGGTGGCGCGGAGTTACGGAGTCCCATTCGTGGAGACGTCGGCTAAAACGAGGATGGGTGTGGACGACGCTTTCTATACCCTCGTTCGAGAAATTCGCAAGGACAAGGAGAGCCGCGGGAAGAAATACAAGCGGGGGAACAAACTGGGCTCGGGACGCAAGATCAAGTGCATACTATTGTAAGCCCACCTAGATAAGTATTAGGCTTTGACTGCGAGGAGTTGCTTTTGCAGAGGGAATGGGGTAGGGTAGATAGAAATTTCACTGTTGGATGGTTTTGAAAATAGAATGAATTGCAATGTTTAAAAAAAATTTGAAGTGTGACAAACTATAGATATTTTGTCATAATTGTCTGATAGAATTCACAGTCTAAACTGGTGGGTCTTAAAGTATATTTTGCAATTAAAATATTCTACTAAACGCCTTACACTAGGGTTAGAAAGAATATCTGGACTACTATCAAGGATTCTTAATTATTGCAACATAAATTTCCTTAAAATATTAATTCATAAATTGAGATAAAATGTCCAAGGAGTAGTGTATAAAATAGCTTCTGTTACCCCATTGTCTCTGCGTAGAGTAATGAGACTTCTTGTAAACGTGGATATGATATTTATGGATATTGTTCCATTGAATTATGTGAGAAACTTAAGGTATTGTTCAAAATATCGTAATTGTATACTAAAAAATCAGTTATTTCTTAATATACTGCAGCATTCATACAATGATTCAAGTAAAAATTATGTTCAATTGAAAATAATTCTTATGGCTCGTTTATAAGCTTGCTTTTCAAAAGAACCGATCCTAATTTAAAATATTAGTAGCAGTTTTCTAAATGAAATTAGTATATACCAAAGGCAGCTCAAAAATAAGCAACAAAAAGTTGTTATGTGCACCAAACATTTTTTTAATTGCCATAAATATTTTTTCGCAACTATAATAGTATTTACTTTAGAGTATATTTGCCCTTTTGTTTTTTTTACTATTGTTTCGGTCGAGCGTTGCAATATTAGCACCGTATACTATTTTTTTTACCACATTTATTTCTGTTTCTACTCATATTATCTTTACAGATATGATCCAATCACCTTTTTTATTATTATTTTTCTTTATTTTTGTAAGGGGGTTTTTTCAAACATAAAAACGTCACCCCCGATTTTGTCCCTATAATGGCCTGTTGGTAACGGACCAGACGCGGCTGCCTACATGTTCACGGTGGTCGCGGGTTCAAATCCCAGGGCACACCTCTGACTTTTCGGAGTTATGTGTGTATTGATAGTCAATCACCACGCACTTTAACGGTGAAGGAAAACATCGTGAGGAAACCTGCATACCGTAGCGATTTTAAAGAATTTCTACGGTATGTAAGTCCGCCAACCCGCGCTAGGCCAGCGTAGTGGACTATATGGCCTAACCACTCTCAATTGATACAACACAATGGAATCAAATGAATTCATTCCACTTCTAATGAGAAGTGACAAAGAATGTAATATCGTTGAATCGTTAATATTTGGTGCAACAACAAATTTTCTGTAACTAAATCAATCAGTCTTAACAAACCAATTTAATTGCTAAAATTTTACTAAGGAACTTATTAAACAATAAATCAATGGTGACGTGAAAACGATATACTAATTTCTTTTCTCGCTTAATAAGAAATATTACTACAATTAAGAAAATCGTGATCCAATGTTGTGATTTTAATTCAAAATAATATCCATAAATATTATGATTTATTTTAGTAAAGGCAGTTACAATTTACAGTAAGGCATGCTTCTCCTCTAACTCAAGTTTATCATTTCGTTGTACAGTATCGTTACTCGAACAGTGTATCGGGCCTTTATAAACAACTATGGTGGACATGGGCCTTTATAAATATATGGGGATTGAGTTTTTGTGCTAACTATATGAGTTCTTCGAAACTGTAACAAAACTGAAATAATGGAAAATATTACAAAAATACATATTATATTCTAATTTATATCTTTTTGTCATGTTGCAATGTTTAATAGAATTTTAAATCGAATGAGAAATATAAAATTATAGGTTAAAGCTTAGTATAATTATGAGCCATTATTTCAGTAATTTTTGTTACATTTTGACACAATATCTAAGTGGAAACCTCCCACTGCCATGGTTATATTGTTAATGAAACGCGTCCTTAAACTCAGGAGTAATCTTCCCGCTACCTTATGAATTGAATAAGATCTTGTTTACTAGCAAGACCTTTAAAAATTTATTTATTGTTTAAAAAATACAAAAAAATATAGCGCATAAGTATCAAGATGTTTTAATATGCGCATATACTATCTGTCTAACATGAGTATTGAGAATATGAAATAATTTTCTTTAAACCATAGCTAGTTTTTGTAATAAGGTACAATGACATCACATTCATTATAAATATCCCTAATAAAAATAAGTTTTACCTTAATACCTCCTTTGTATTTTGTGTTCAAACCTAAAACATGGGTTGTACTATACAAATTAGTTGAGTAAGAATTTTGATTATTCTCTGCTAAGTATGCAAGTTTTTTTTCATATATACTGGCGCTTTTGTTTATTGCAATTTCCACAGAAAACATATCAATGTATAATATTGATTGAAGCATAAATATCTCAGTCCTCAGGTGTTGTACTCTGAAGGTGCTATTATTAATTGTGGTACACTTGCAGATGCCCAATGTGTGTTGTTCCAACTTTTGTAAAATATTTGGTATTTAACTGTTAACTTAGATAGCGGAATATGGCTGTGGTGCGGAAGAGTTTCGTGGATTTGTTTTATTTCTCAATTTAATTTTTCATGATGAATTAGTTTTATTTATATAATTTTCGATCAATGAATAATGTAATTGTTTGTGTTTAATCCTTTACATCAGATAAATAAATGTAAGTATTAATTTCACCTGGTGTTTATAACTATCTGGAAAACAATGCGCTCTTCCGTACCAAGCGATCATAAACATTGTAAAAACTAATAACAATGAAGATATATGGTAACATTTCGCAAAGTTATAGATATATTTAGCATTAAGCTTGCAACACTGAAGACTATTTCTTCTATATCAAATTTAAATTAAATAAAAATGTTTATCGTAATTGATATTCGTTTTTATGATCATTATAATGCTTTATGACAACACGAGCCTTGTTGTATATTTATATGAGAGAATTGTGAGACGTTTTTGTCAAATTAATGTGGCCAAAAGGCTAATATCCATAAAACCATCTTAGATGATTTCTTTTTCAATATACAGCTGGCTTATCTACATTTTTTTCATGTCCTGGTTATCACAAATAATTTTCACATTAAAATACATACAACAAGGCAGTAGAATTAGGCGAGATCGAAAAATATGGAGCGACTGATGTTCACTAGAGCAATTTAACAGTATAAGATGCAATGGAAGATTGTTATCTATGTAATTGTAAGATAAATTGTAATTGTTGAATGTTTTCTACTGTTTTAGCCGAGTAACTTTTTCTATTTCATTAGTGTAGGACGCTTATTCCAATGCTTCTATTACTCAGAACTTTTTATAATGTACTGGCAAGTGAAATGATGACATGGCATGATTTTGAAGCCAGTGGTTCGTGAGAATAAAAACTAGTAAAGTAATCAACCTTTTTAGGTGAATAAGTATCTTTTCCTACTATATTTTCGTAAAACTATCCAATCATAGTTGATATCACAAGATTCCATAATTTTATTTCATTCGCAGGACGTGTTTGGATGAAAAATATGAAGTAAATTTTTTGATATCCAGGTTCTACTAATTTGTGTTACCACAAATATTCCTTAGTTCTGAGTAATTTTTAAAAGTATTTTTTGTATATTATTTTACTCAGCATGTACAATGAATTAATAAAACGAATTTTTTAAACAAATTAACAATAGAACGATATGTATTTTAACAATTTTCTGTAGTTTTTTTAGTTAATGTATGTTTAGTCATTAGTTTATTGTAAGCATATGCATGAAGTGAAGATTTTTATGAGAACCTGTATCTTCTAACGCAGCGTCTTTATGCCGTTCACGTGATCTTAAATTGTCATCTCTGGCGAATAAATTTCCGTAGTTTTACAGCTATTGAGACCTATACTTCCAAGTATTTTTATATCGATTTATTAAATGTTATTTAGTCTTAAAATAAGTTGAAATGTGTTGATTTTATATTGTATTTCGTAAATATTTTTCTCGTTCATTTACTCGTAAATATGATTTGCCAGAAATGTATATACCCATTGTGATTGTTTTAATGTATAAATAGTGGATAACGCTGATAGTAATATCTTCCAACCTGTCGGTATAAGGACGTGAAGAAACAATATGTCAAGCTGCCATGGAAATCGTTATCATAAAATATTTGCCATTTGGAAAATTAACATCCATTTAGTAGCCATATTTTTTAAATATATTTTTAATGCTTTGCAACATTTACAAGGAATAAATCAGTCATTGTTTAATGTACGAATGGTGTAATGATGTTTACCATGTGGAATGAATTTCGAAGCTATGCACAATATTTGTTGGAAATAGTAGATATGTTTAATTAATTCTGTAACAATATAGCACAAGATCGTGTGCTAATTGAAATAAATTGAAATCACTATGTGTTTTTGTTTTATTTATTTATATTACACTTTTTCAAGTAATTCAAGGTACTTGAATAATTTGCATCTGGCGACTGGTGGCCTGTTGCTAACGGACCGGACTTGGCTGTCGCCATGTTGATAGTGGTCGCGGATTCAAATCGCAAGGCTCACCTCTGACTTTTCGGTGTATTGATATTTGATAGTCAATCGCCAAGCACTATAACGGTGAAGAAAGAAATCGTGAGGAAACCAGCTATTTGTAAGAATTTCTAGGGTATCTAAAGTCCGCCAATCCGAACTAAGCCAACGTGGCGGTCTATATGGCCTTACCCTTTTCAAAGGCCCGTGCCCTGCAGTGGAGTGTATATGGATTCTAGGCTGACCATAGATGTACGCAGATTACAGAATGAAAAGCATCCAGTTGTCAAACGGATTGTATTAAAAGACAAGTAAGCCGATGACTTGCGTTTTTGCCAGGGGAGGAAACTGTCAGTGTCATCCCCAAAATTTCGTTTTCGCGGTTTATTTGATAATTCCACTAACATTTTTTTGTCAATTAGTTCTGTGTTGTGTGTTCGTCCAGTGAATGTGGTAAGATTAATACCTAATAACTTGTGCTGTTTAATAATTATTTTATAAGTTTATTTTTCTTTTTGCAAAATGGAGGTAGAACCTCCTGACCCTCCAGATCCCCCTAATCCCCCTAATATTAATAGGGCTCCATCTGTAGCTCCAATTAAAAGACGACTTGACGCAGACTCACCAATTAATCCCAAGAAATCTATAAAAGACATCGATTCGGCCTCAGCCTCCATCCAACGTCTATATATTCATCCAATGCTAGTAGTAGGCATCAACACTTACACAGAGTCTGACAAAGGGCCATTTATCGTCCAAATATCCAGGATCGAACCTGACCCTTCGTCTGGTTTAACCATTCGCCCTATTAAGTTTGGACAACTACTGTTCAAAAACAAAATTAAAAATATAAAACCCGACGGAGTAAAGCGTGTTGGTAGAAATAAAATCTCTGTAGAATTCATGTCTGCAGCAGATGCAAACAATTTTATCATTAACCCTATCCTCACTGACAACCACTATTCTGCGATTATCCCCTCCTATAACATTACCCGTATGGGTATTGTTAAAAATATCCCGGTAGATTTCTCTATGGACGAGTTTGTGGAGAGCCTTGTATTACCCAAAGGATGTGGCACTGTCCTTAAAGCTCGTCGTCTGAGCAGAAAAATCATAAACAATGACGAAGTATCGTGGTCACCTACCCAAACTGTAGTATTGACATTTCAGGGGCAAGTTCTTCCTGAAAGAATTTTTTCATTTCACACATCGCTCCCAGTAGAAATCTATCAATACCCAACTATCCAATGTGTTAACTGTTGCCTTTTCGGTCATGTTAAAAGTCAATGCAGATCCTCACCTAAATGTTTTAAATGTTCTCAACCCCATGAAGGTCATTCATGTGACATTCCTGAAAACAAAGCAACTTGTTTGTTTTGTTCAGGTTGTCATTTTTCCACCAACAAATGCTGCCCTGAACATGACAGACAAGTTTCCATTAAAAAAACAATGGCTCAAAAGGGAATTTCATATGAGGAAGCTCAACACCAGTTCCCTAGATTAAATAAAAAAACTTATTCAGAGATTTTAGCTTCCCCCAATATTAATATTAATCCTCCATCTCCCCATGCAAACCCCCACACTCCTAACTCAATCCCTCCTTCTCAATCCTATACTAAAACTACTTACACTAATCCCCGTCCAAGAGTCCCATTAGGTAAAACTTTCAATAAGTCCCTACACCAATCCATAATTTCTGACTTACCATCTTCCCAACCAAATGGCTGTGGCCTTGCAAATACTCCTTCATCTTCCCCACAAACAGACCAATACGACAGTCTAATTAACTTTATTCTTCAGATGGTTTTAGATTTTGTTATGCAAAATAATTATTCACTACCGCCCAACGTTGCCAATGTAATTTCTTCCCTTACTAAAATTATTAACTATCATGGACCCAGAGACAGTCATAGTCCAATGGAATAGTCAAAGCCTACGCCCCAAAAAACATGAATTAATATACCTTATCTCAAAATTTTATCCCATTGTTTTATCTGTAGCAGAGACTTGGTTGGTGCCTGGAACTCGCTTTGGAGTATCAGGCTACTCTTGTCTCCGGGATGATCGTGCTGATGGCTATGCAGGGTGTGCTCTACTTATAAGATCGTCCTTGCCTTTCTCCCAAATCCTTATCCCTTCCCATAGTCCTAATTTTAATGTTGTAGCAGTTCGAGTTTTAAATATATCCTTTATATCTTTTTACATTCCTCACCCTAATAGAACCCTACTTTCTGATATCCAACTTATAATCTCAACACTTCCTTCTCCTGTCGTTGTTATGGGTGATTTTAACGCCCACCACTCATCCTGGGGTGGTAGCCATAATGACTTATTTGCCTGTTCCCTCATAGACATCTTTGATGAGTGCAACTTATGCATATTGAATGATGGCTCACCTACCCGTAGAGTTATGCCTTCTCAAAACCCTAATAGTGCAGTGGACCTTACTCTCTGCTCGTCTAACCTTTCATCCCTTTTGTGTTGGTCCATTCTTGACAGTACTCATGGTAGTGACCACTTCCCTATAGTCCTCAAAATCCCTAATAGGGTAATCCCGGTTTCCAATATTTCCCCTTCTATTAAGTATATCCTGTCTAGAGCAGACTGGGATTCTTATTCCTTTTATCTTGATTCCCTATTAGATTCCCTCCCCATCCTTGATATTAATTCCCTCCCCATCCTTGATATTAATTCCCTCCCGGTAGGATACTCTGAGTACTTACAAGCTATAACAACCAGTGCCAATAAGCATGTTCCCAAAAAAATAAATAAAAAAAAATACAGAATTTCTACGCCTTGGTGGGATTCCGATTGCAGCTTGGTCATTAGGGAAAGAAAAGAGGCGGAAAAATTATATAATTCAATGATGACTGTAGAAAACTTTATTAATTACCGTCATAAAGCAGCGAAGGCAAAAAAAACTCTTACTTCCAAAAAACGTATTGGGTGGCATAAGTTCTGTGAATCGTTATCCCCTAGAACCCCTCCCAGTTTAGTGTGGAAACAAGTTAAAATTTATAGAGGTTCCCTCCACACGGAAAACATTTTAAGTAATGACCCATCACCTTGGCTGAGCGATTTTGCCGATAAACTCGCTCCTCCCTCAGTTCCCAATTTTGACATGATACCATCATCCTCTATTCCCTATACTCTGCCCTCTTTTTTGGATTGTGAGTTTTCTTTTGTAGAATTGAAATTGGCTTTGGATGGTCTATCTGACTCCTCTCCTGGGATGGATGGCATCCCATATTCCTTTATCACTAAATCACCTGACAAAAACAAACAATACTTTTTAAAATTGATTAACTGTATATATAATTCGCAACAAATTCCAGAACAAATGAAAACACAAGTAATCCTGCCAATTCCAAAACCTGGAAGAAACCCTACAGATCCCAATAGCTATAGACCGATAGCACTTTCTTCAACTTTAGTTAAGATTATTGAGCACATGTTAAAGCACAGATTAGAATGGTACCTAGAAAATAACAATTATTTATCGGATTCTCAATTCGGATTCAGAAAAGACATGAGTACTATGGACAGTCTAGGTATCTTTACAACAGATGTCCATACAGCATTCCTTGAAAAAAAAATCCTGGTCGGCGTCTTCTTGGATGTAGAGGCCGCATATGATAATGTTGCACTTTCAGTCCTCAGGAATAAACTAATTCAGCTGAGGATTCCTGTTAAGTTAGTATTTTTCATATGCAATCTCCTTATGGAGCGAAGGATCATTTTTAAAACTCAAGGCTCATTTTTATTCCCTAGGACTGTGTGGAAGGGCTTACCCCAAGGGTCAGTTTTAAGTCCTATTCTGTATAACATCTATACGCGAGATCTTGATCAATCTGTCAACCAACATTGTTCCATTCTCCAATATGCAGATGATCTCGCACTCTATGCATCTTCTGAGAATCCAGATAACATAGCTTCATGTTTGAACAACGCTTTAACTTCCCTTGGTTCCTGGCTAGGTAACCACGGTCTCTCTTTGGCTGCTTCTAAGTGCAGCACTGTCGTATTTACAAAGCGACGAAATGTTCCTACCATTAATTTATTTGTCGGAGATGAACTAATACGACAAGATACCAAAGTAAAATTTTTGGGTGTTTGGTTGGACTCCAAGCTATCAGGAGCCTCTCACTGTGACTACATATATTCTAAGTCTGAAAAAAATATAAACATTTTACGTTCTTTGGCTGGAGTTTGGTGGGGCTCTCACCCCTTTACCCAAAAAATATTATATAATGCCATAATACGCAGTAATTTAGATTATGGATCTTTCCTCTTAGATCCTGGAAACAAGGGAGCTTTGGAAAAACTTTCAAAAATCCAATCTAAATGTCTTCGTATAATTCTTGGTGCAATGAGATCTTCCCCAACAAATGCCATGCAAATAGAATGCGTTGATCCCCCTCTTTATTTGCGTAGACAATTTATTTCGGATAGGTTTTTATTTAAACTTTCCCAAAATTCCCGTCATCCCCTCCTTAATAAACTCAGTTTTCTTTTTTCTTTGATAGAAAGGAAAGGATATCAATCTATCTTCGATTTACCTTGTCTAGTCCGCAGCTTCATTCAATTATCTCGCCTCCCAGACCCAATCTTACAATTTCCCTCTAATTTAATTTTTTCCCTTCCTTATAATGTTTTAACTTTTTCTCCAAGGGTATTTTTGGACTTTGGTGTTCAGAAATATTCTGTAGGAGCAGACAAAATGGTAAAAGACAAGTTATCCTCAGAATTTCCAGGTTGGATATCACTTTTTACTGACGCTTCTAAACTTTCAAATGATGGTATTGTTGGATCTGCAGTTTGGATCCCTAGCTCCAAAATTATTTTAAGTTATAAATGCCCCTCCATTACCACAATCTTTTCCGGAGAGGCCATTGCTATTCTAGAAGCGATTAAATTCGTAACTTCCCATAAATTAACAAATTCTATAATTTTAACCGACTCCAAAAGCTGCTTACAATCCATAATTTCCAATCCGTTCAAAGCAAAATCCAGATACCCTGTCATCCTGAAAATTAAAGAGGCTCTGTTTATATGTCATCAACTCAATATAAACGTTGTGCTAGCCTGGATACCCGGTCACTCTGGTATAACAGGGAATGAAACAGCAGACTCCTGCGCCAAACAGGCCATTAACATTGGTATTTTAGATCATTTTAAAATTAATCCTCTCGATATCTGCTCTAACATGAAAAATTCTATGATGGTCGCTTGGAATAAAGAATGGCAGATCACGAGAAAAAGAAAGGGAAAATTTTACGGTAGCATCCAACCAGACATTCCATCAAAACCTTGGTTTTCAGTGTTTCAAACAATTGATAAATCTATTTCGTCTACAGTCTGCAGAATTCGCCTTAATCATTGTTGCACTCCAGTTCACCTAGCTAAAATCAGGGTGCGGGATCATTCCCTATGTGAATGCGGTCTGGACGAGGGTAATCTTGACCACATTTTTTTCAACTGTCCCAATTTAATTCTTTCCCTATATGACATCCTTCCTCCTGAAATCCCTCGACCCACTAACATGAAAACCCTTCTTAGTCTCACCTTTTCCCCATTTATCCACCTCTTGTGTAAATGTATAAGGGTTAATAGTATTAAATTGTAAGTTTATTATATTTTATTTTATATAATATCTTTAAATAAATTTCACCTCATTTTTCGTAATTTTTACCCGTTTTTAACATTTAGAATTAACATTGATATAATAATAATTATGTATATATACTTTGTCTCATTTATATTATGTAATTTTTCAAGCTAAAAACTGGAAATTCTGTTTCGGCTGGTATTTAATAGAGGAGTTTTACCTACCATTAAAACTCATATTATGTCTGGAGCCTTATTCGAGGCCTTTAAACAATATTTGAGATGGCGTTCTTCCGTTTCCTGCCGAATTCCATAGTAAATAGTCGGTAGTTCCGCTAGGTGGCGCTAGGTCTGCAGAGTTTACCAGGTTTTGCTCTTGTCCATATTTCTTCATTGAGTCTCAAATTAATCTATTGTTCTCATAATATGTATATGTATAATTTAAAAAAAAAAAAAATTACATATTGTACAGTAGGTAATACCAGGCAGAACTTAATGTAAGGCCTCGAATAAGGCTCCAGACATAATATGAGTTTTAATGGTAGGTAAAACTCCTCTATTATGTCCTTCCGCCGTTATTCGAGGCCTTTAAACAATATTTGAGACATTGTTTGTTTTCGCCTGGTAAACAAGACGCCAATGTGATAAGAAGATGTATAAATAATAAAAGAGTATGTCCAATTGTATAATAAATTGTAACAAAATATAAATAAAAACAAAAACATTAAAAATTATCAGGTTTTACAACAAAGGTGTGAAAATTGATTATAATTATGCCATTAATGTACATATCTTTTCAATCAACCTACTCAAAATAATCAGATAATTTATGCCTTTTTAATTAATATTATAATTATGTATATAATGTATATAAAGTTAACTCTGTAATGGTTCAAAAAGCTTAGTCAAAGAATAATATTTTTTTTTTACTTATTATTTAAATTTGATATAACTTCTTTTTTATAGAACTTTGTGAATGTATTTTCGGACCTCCAATTAGCTCTAGCTAAGATTTTATCTATAGGCTCTTTATCTAACCACCCTCTGGAAGCAACAGCAGATCTGATACTTCCAGGTGTGGCCTGCACGCCGGCTTCTTTTAATACTGATTTTACCCAACCCGCAATTATACTTCTAGATGCAGCTATAGCTTTACCTCACGCTGTGATAAATAAATTATCTAACTCTGCCTGAGATCTTCTAACGTTACTAACTTCAATTAATTTTCTGACCCAAAACACGGGATCAATATTACGACATTCTAAATTTGGAAACAACTTCCATCCTGACTGAACATAAGATTCAGAGTCTGTTTTGGAGCCATACTTGGGCCAAAGAGTCAAACAATTATCTTTTTGATTATCAATATAGGAACCTTCTGAAACACATAAAAGGGTTAGATCATGAACTCGTCTACCTGAACATAGCAATAACAGTACAGCACAACGTCTTGATACTTCCCATAAATTGTGTTCATTAATTTTGTTTTTTTATTAAATAATTGATTAATATTTTAGTATCCCATATGTGTTTCGGATGTATCTTTGGTTCAGAATTAGCTATCGATTTTAGAATTTGCCTAACTAAAATATGTGAGCTTAATTTCCCTTCACCAGCACTGCAAAGCGTCGAAACGACAGATTTATGTACCAGGATGGTCCTATATGATAGTTTTTCGACTAGATGTAGGTCAGCCAAAAATTTTGCCAACTCCGAACCTGTGGGGCTCGTAGCTTGAACATTCACCCTTTCACACCACTTAACCCATCGTTCCCAAGCAGGTTTATAAGTATTCAAGGTAGATTTTCTCCACCCTGATCGCAATAGGGTTTTTTGTTGTTGTGACCATGATTTTACCGCTTCCGACCACCCCCACATTTCCAAATTTCTAGAGTCAAGTCTTTGACTTTCGGTGGCGGAAGTAGGGTTGATAGGTCTATCAACCTGCATTCTAGATTTTGAATGGTGAAGGGTGGTGCTATTGCTCGGCTCTTTAGATCCGCCCTCCAAAAGGCTTGCGGCCATTTGGGTGCTACTACCAGGAAAGTACCTTTGGCCCGATTGAGGTGCATCAGGACTCGTGGCATCAGGGTTGAGGGAGGAAAAACCCAAGCTAGATCGAACTCCCAATCCCAAGCAAACGCGTTGTGTCTCCAAGCTGCTTGATCTTTTTGATCCAAGCTCACATACTTGTTTACTACATGGGCTCTGGCCGATGCGAACAGTTCTACTTCCGGGACACCCCATTTTGTGAATATTCTGTCGGTCAACTCTGGCAATAAGTGCCATTCTGGAAGCTTCGACTTCCGTGATAATCGATCGGCTACAATGTTGTATCTGCCCGGAATGTGATGAGCTATTAGATGAATGTCGAATTGGTCCATAATCTGAAAAATCTGGTAAGTAAGATTCATTAGATCTGGAGATTGACATCCTCCTTCGTTTTTTAAATACGCTACCACGGATTTGTTGTCGCACTGCAGAAGAACTGACGATTGTTTCAGAAATGGACCGAATTCGTACAAACATTTCAGGACAGTTAGCATCTCTTTGTGGTTCGAGTGAAGATGCTCTTCCTCTGTTAACCAATCGCCTCTCACTTGGACCCCGTTTTACTCCGCTCCCCAGCCCGTGTCGGCTGCATCTGTTGTAAGGAAGTGTGTTGTTAATGGGGGATGAAGCCGAGAGTGCTTGGTGCAGTTCACCATCCACCATCTGAGTTCCTCGATTACTTGTAACGGTAGTGGAAACTTTTGCGAAGGTATTTGAAGCAGATGCTTGCAAAAAGTTAACAGGCAACGAAAATTGATACGCCCTTGAGGAACAACTAGCCGAGCGAAATTCAAGGTTCCGGCAAGGCTCTGAATTTCCCGAAGGGCCGCTGACTGACACTTTAAAAAATTTGCTATCATTACTTGAATGCCTTGCACTTTCTTTACTGGTAGGTATTTTCGGTTTTGCCATGTGTCCCAAACTAACCCGAGATATTGTAGTGATGTTTGGGGGACCAGAATGGATTTCTCCAGGTTCAATTTCCATCCCAACTCGTGTAGAGTTTGACGTACAATCTGTACTTGGGACAGCAACTGCGACCTGTCCTGGCAAGCAATCAAATAATCGTCCAGGAATGCTACTATACGGATACCCTGTTCGCGCAGTATTTCCGCGGTCCAATTGGAAAGGGATGCAAAAACCTTGGGTGCTGTGGCAAGCCCAAATGGCAAACAGGTCATTTGTAATAGTTGATTTCTGTAAATCAATCTCAGGAAACACCGATGAGCTGATGTCACAGGAACGTGGTAGTATGCCTGTGTCAGGTCGATTTTTACCATCCAATCGTTCGGTTGTAGAAATTCCGGAATACGATGGACCGGAATTAATCTGAACTTCGTTATTTTTACGAATTGATTTAATCTTTTTAAGTTGAAAATCGGGCGCATGGTTCCATCGCTTTTGGGAGTTAAGAAAAGAGTTGAAAGAAAACTCGGTGTTTTGGGGGCATATTCTAAAGTGTTCTCCAATAACATTGTGTTTATAATTTGGTCCATTTGGGTAGAAGGACAAGTAAGGTAATGACCTTTGATTAGTCGTGGTAGAACCAAAGGCGGTTTCTTTACAAAAGGGATTTTGTAACCTTTCAATATTTGTACTAAAGTACTGGGTGCGCCTTTGCTCGACCAAACGTTTACGTATTTCATTAACCTCCCCCCCTGGAACATCTCTGAGTCAAAATTTTCTTTCTCCTCTGCCACTGCCACGAGATGTGGAAGGCTGATTAAATTGCCCTGGTCTATAGAATTTCCTAGGGAACGTTGAGGCTTGTCTTGATAAAGGGCCAGGTGCGCCTTTATTTGTGGGCATTCGTGGTCTAAATTGAGATCGAAATAACTGCTCCTTATTTTTGTGGGCCATATAGTCATAATTCTGGGTTGTATGTCTATAATCATTGGTATCAAACGGTGCCATGGAGCGACCGGTTTGAGCATAATGGTTATTATAAAAACAACTACTACTACTTCCGAGTCCGGGTTGCGCAGCCCGAGACCCAGGTACTCTCTTCTCTTGCGCAGAGAAGGAGGTTTTACCAAAAGCAAATATTTTGTTAACTCCCCCGTTCGTTTTCACAAATTCAGAAAATTGTTCTTTTTCAAATAAATATTCACAAGATGGAGGTACTTTCTTTAAAGTATTTCTAATAAACTTATCTTTTACTAAATTTAAAAATAATTCTCTTCTTTGTTCAATTACATCCGCTCTACGACCACAGATCAATTGTAAACAATCAAGAGAGATTTTCTGAAAATCTCCCGAAAAAATATCTTTGATTTTTGTTAACAATAAATCCTTATTAATGGTGTCATTACTTTGACAAAATTGTAATAAATCATTTACACCCTTTTTCATAGCATCACTTTGCATTATGATACCACGTGTTATAGCACCTAGTGATTTATCGTTTGCCACTAAACTACTATGCTTTTCTAAATGTTTTATTTCGTCGTTAATCTCCAAATCGATAAAACCCGGTCGAGCATTGTACGATTTTTGAATTTCAGCATATCGAACATTTGTCCAGTTTTCAGTATTAAAATATTGTAGGGTATTTAATAATTTCAAATGTTCTTGCGAAGCATTTGAATACGTAGGCTCCTTGACGTGGGTAGCCAAATTGAAATCGAAAGATGGAGCCGTCTCGGCGGGCACTTCATTATTAAAATCGTCATCACAATTATAATTGTCAGGAGTTACACTATGAGCACTTTGTTCAGGCGGATACCACCCCGGTGGCGGGTACACATTAGCCAAAAAGTTTTTGATTTCACTGACCTGTTCGAAAAGGTATTTCAAACCTTTTTTGTCCTTACGTGACCGTTTCCGATGAACAGCTTTGTTTGAAGCGCGTGCACGTTTTCTTTTCTTGGTGATTCCTTCGCCTGCCGCAGGATCCACCACAGGAACATCCTCGTCGCTGGATGTCGATGAAGACGAACCAGAATATTCCGAACTACTATCGTCACTCATTTTCTTTTCGAAAATTACTTTAAATATAGTCGCCACTTATTAATATTAATATTTAAATGTTAAATTAAATACTTTCGAACGCTAACAGCGTTAGATGATTTCGGTACGAAACTTAAGACGCCAATGAAGAAATATGGACAAGAGCAAAACCTGGTAAACTCTGCAGACCTAGCGCCACCTAGCGGAACTACCGACTATTTACTATGGAATTCGGCAGGAAACGGAAGAACGCCATCTCAAATATTGTTTAAAGGCCTCGAATAACGGCGGAAGGACATAATACGTGACATTGGCAGAATTGGGGTATGGCAACACCGCAAAAGCCAATTTAAGAAGAACTGAACTGAACTGAAGTAAGCCGATATGTAAAAATCATTTTTGTTATTGACTATGGTCACTGTTTTAATTTTGTTACTCTGTGGCTGTCATGTCATCAAGAAAATTGTAATTTGTAAACAAGCCTCTCTTTTTATAAATAATATAAGATATTAAATTTTCATGAAAATGGACGCGAAAGACGTGTGCGTCGAAATAGAAAACGATGAATTTTACAGCAAGTTCCTCGACAACACTGTAAAACCAATAATTCAAGAGAATTTATCTGTCACCGATCAAGTGAACAAACTCGCCCAGGGGATTGAAAAGTTGGGGAAAAGCTTGGAGAAACAGGTACTGGCCAAACACAATGATTTACTTACCCAAGCGAGTCACATTTCTGACCTAGAAATCACTTTAGAATCCGTACAAGCTCAAGTTCAAAACCTGCTACGCGGCGCCGAAAAATTGCGAAGTAGAGTCCATACTCCATACTATGCACTTGAAAACCAAACATTGATGCTTGAAAGAGTACAAACGACGTGCAATCTGCTGCGGCACACGTCAAAAATACTGGGTTTATGGAACAAACTCAAAAGTATTAAAGATAACCCATCAAAGGAAGCCATTATTCTATTCGAACTAAATGAACTGATTAGCGACTATGATTTCGAAGGTATTACTTTATTGGATGAGGTGCTAACTTCAGTAGATCGTAGAAAGAAAGAATTGTTGAATGAATCCACCACCTTACTTGAATCAAGCTTGTTAAATGAAGATAAGGCAAAATTACTTCAGTGCTTCAAAGTGTTCCAAAATTTACAATGTACGGAAGAGCAAATTAAGAATACTGTAAACAACATACTGAATGATCTAAAAAAGGAAATAAACACAGCCCTTAATGTCCAAATGGTCCAGATAGAAGTAAAAAAGTCAAGTTCGGGAAGAGTAGCTCCGGGCAAAGCCAATATTATGAATGCACAGGACTTCAAAATCAAGCTGTGGGATAATATAGAGAAATTATTCAAAGTTGAAATATACAATAGCTGTACAAAGGTTATAATGCTTCAGAATGTAATAAATGAATTGCATGCCATTGGTAACTTCAGGAATATCGCAAAGAAGTTCTGGTCAGATTTAACATCAGTATTCAGCAGTGAACTAGAGAAAAGTTCTTTAACTGTCAACCAATCTATTGAGATTGATTTTCCAAAACTACTTAAGTGTTTCAATGATTTACTCTTTAGGCTGAAATGTAAAGATTTGGAACTAAACCGAGAATGTCTGACCAAGTGGGAGAACTCTTTCCTATCAAAATCTTTAGGAAAGCTTTTGGAGCCAGTGAGAAGTATGTGGCATCTCAGCCAAGTGCCAAATATGGATCAAATAGACAATGCTATTAGAGTCATTGCTGAAGCCCTAAGCATATCTCTTGGTGACAAACAATTGAGCATTAGCTTGGCCAACAGTGTTGCAAAATCCATAAAACAAATGAATGTGGAGGCGGAACAGAGGCTATCTATGGACAGTGATGTGGCACAAATCATAGAACCACCAACTAGCTCACAGCAGAAAAATGCAAACCTTTGCAACTCACTGTATTATTTTTCTTCACAGATAAAAAGAGTTCTTGTGAATATGAACTCTATGCTCCCACCAGAAAGCATTCAAATTGTTCAAAACAGCTTGAAAGACATGTCAAGCATGCCTACACTACAACTTTTTGCCGAATCTATCAAAAATTCACTGTACATCATTCTCATGACAATGCATGAGGAACCAGATTTGATAAGAGCTGATGACCCTGCCGGAAAGAATTTATCATGCTCCCCATACATGAAGGAGTTGCAACAGTTTGTATCCAGATGCAAGGATATATACTTGTCAATGTTCAATGAGAAATCAGCTTTAAATGAATGCTGTTTGAATATAGCTCGAGCCTGTATTGAAAGATTTATCAACCATATATGCAATGTTAGACCTTTGAGTAAATTTGGCAGAGTCAAACTGCAGAATGACTGCAAGCACATTGAAATTGCCTTATCACCTTTAGTTAGTGACATGACAGAGTTAGGAGATCACTATAGGCAGTTGAAAGCTGTGTACCTCCTACTGGAAAAGTCACCACAAGAAATTGCTAAGAGTCAAACTGAAGGTGCTTGCCTTCCTTACTCCTTAGTGATGATGTTCTTATTCTCCCATGCTGGACACCAGCTATTAGCTCCTCATACTTGTGCAGGGTGGAATGTCCAGAGATTAATGCAGTGGCTAGATACACATAGAAATGAAAAGGAAAGGCTAGAGTTTGTTGCCGGTGCTTTACAAAGATACCAGAATCATATAAGACAGAACCAGATTGCAACATATGATGATGTTTATCCAATCCTTCTGCAGTTGTTGGAGGATGGAAGGCAGTCTTTGAAGAAATAGATTTGGTGTATTTTAAGATTATCTATAAGTAAATAATCTTGTGTTTTTAAACAGTCATTCCTATTTAATTTGTGGATAGAATTTTCATAAGTGAATTTATTAAGAATCTAGGCTGCGTTTAGTTCGTGTTATTTACTACTATGTAAGTAAAATATTGATAAATATTTTCATAACAATTATAAATAATTCAGAGTTCATTTATTATCTACTAACCACATAAATTGTATAAATAAAACTACCGTATAATTTTAAATATATTTATTAAAAATAAACCTCTAAAGAACAGAACTGTGTTTATCTGGAGTGCGTCGTGTTCTTCAAATCGACGGCGGCCGGTCTTCGTCGGCTAACAGGGGCGTGAAAACATCGTTTAGCTCAACGCGCCAATTCGAGTCTACGGACAAACATACATTGCAATTTACAGCTGATAGAAATTCTTCAGCTAATTCTACTGTAGGGCTTAAATATACCTTCAAATACAACCACGTTTTTATTGTATAATCGGTAGTTATCGAGGCAGTCGACTATAGATTATAACTTTGCTGGGGGTTGGATAAGTTTATGCGCCGTATTACGACTACTGACACGACAGTGGAAAACCCCGTCATATTTATCTACGCAAGTGTATCGTGTTTAGGGCTTTGTCTGTGCTTATCCAGCTTCGACCACCATAATTTTGTCGACTGGTGAGAATTAATACATAGTTGATTAATTCATTTGGATTGCACTGCATGCATTTAGATTGAGGTCTTTTAAGATCACTGGCGTGCAATATTGCAGTGCTGAAATTATACCGTGTTGTGTTGTAAAAATGCAAAATAATGGTTTCTTATAAGCATCTCCATAGCATGGCGAATACATATTAAATAATGCGCTCATGAATTACCATACATATTGCAAGCGTAATAGTAACTTGACAGCTTCTTGCGTCAGTGTAGAGGCGGACGGAGTTAGTCAATTCGCATGGGACCCGTGCAGTCGTCGTCGCCACGAGAGTCCGGGTGGAAGTCCTACCGTCAAAAACAGCTCGTTCTTCAATGTATACATTGATTCTTTAGATCCAGTGTATAATTCTGAATTTATCAATCCTATTTATTTAACCATTTGAGCAGAATTTTGTATGAGATTTACATCTACCCACGTCATAACATGAGAAGTCTTTGTACAAAGGCGAATTTCCCATAACTGACTTAGATGTTTACTGAAAACTTACCTGATAATATTGTCACTATTAATTATATCTAAGTGTATATTCTACGTGCAGGGATAACTAAAACGACTACATAAAAAAACGTAACACATTTATTGCAACAATATATGTATAACATATAAAACCATAAATAAACTTGTAATGTACAACATTCGTGCTTTCATAATACTACATGATCCAAATATTTTATCGTGCAAAACATAAGGAAAAACGGGACAGCAATATGAGCTTAATTTCTCCATACAGAACGAGCTACCATGAATTTTCTTTCCTTTTTCTCGATCTACCTTCGTTGACAATCGCTATAATACACTTAAGCCCCATTTACACGGGGCGAGTTTCTCGCAGCGAGAATCGTATGCGATTATCGCATGACATAACCGCCATAGATTATAGCATTCTGACAAATGTTTACACGATGCAATTTTTTTATATCCTTATAATAATCGTATCTTCGAGGCGAGAAACTCTCCCCGTGTAAATGGGGCTTTAAACTTCAAAAATATACTTCCACAAACGATACCAAAATCACATATATAAGAATAAGCCTGTTTTTATGAATATCGTAGTCCCGAAAGACCTTTACATTTTGCACCGTATTATAAGATTACACATTCTACATTCAGACTTAGCAATTAAAATGTACTTATACATACTAAAGGAAAATGCTACTGGCAAACATTTTTGGTTTTCATATTAAATCCAATTGGTTTATTTTTTTATTTTCTTTTTTAAATGGTATCTATAAGAAAAGGCATAAATGGGCGGAATGCTTAAAAATCTCAAAATAAACAAAAACAAAGAGGTTACGGCAGTGCAATTGATATAAAATAAATTCGTACTTTAGAAATTATATTCAGAACAGGAAAACTTTCTAGTAGTTTTATTGGCAGACTATTGAATAAACTTCAGCATCAAAAACTGTTTTAAATGACAAATATCCCTCACGGTAAAATGAAGTCAAGAATAATAATATTTTATTAAAAAATCCCAACTCCTTTGCAAAAATTAATGTTCATTTGTGATACTTAAAATGACTACAATATACCCAGTGACCAGTTGGAGCTATGCAAATTCTTGGAGAAGACCTCTATTCAGAATTAACTTCCTGTGGTTGAAAATGACGATGAATATGATATTTGAGAAATTCAATTTAAGTTATAAATCTACTCTCAATATAAATGCTGGCTTTAAACCATAGACTTTTTAGCTTTTACGCCTAAACTAAGGATATGTTTCGAAAACTTAGCTACGAGGCAACTGCATTCTACAAATACTCAGTGGCAGTGGGTACTTGCATATATTTTACAAGTAATCAACAAGCTAAGTACCTTGTAACAAACATACATCTTATTGTCATAATAATAAATTCTGCTTGGAAAATATTGATAAATAAAATAGCTCCAATTATTGCCATATAACGACCAGAGTTTGAAAGAGTTGCAAAAACTTTGAACTTTGTAAATCAGATTTTACTTCTATATCAATCTATATCAGCCCATATACGTCCCACTGCAGGGCACGGGCCTACTCTACAATCGAGAGAATCGATTGAGAGTGGTTAGGCCATATAGTCCACCACGCTGGCCTAGTGCGGGTTGGCGGACTTACATACCGTAGAAATTCTTTAAAATCGCTACGGTATGCAGGTTTCCTCACGATGTTTTCCTTCACCGTTAAAGTGCGTGGTGATTGACTATCAATACACACATAACTCCGAAAAGTCAGAGGTGTGCCCTGGGATTTGAACCCGCGACCACCAACATGTAGGCAGCCGCGTCTGGTCCGTTACCAACAGGCCACCACGCACTTTTTAGTGAAAAATGCACGCACCAATAAGTATCATCATATCAAAATATTTTCTAAGCGGAATCCATTACAGCAAATTAGCTATTGACTACAATCCTACAGACTACACTACACACTATATATAAAGTGTTAGACCTGCTGCTCCTGGTCGAAGGCCACCTTGAAGACGTCATCGTAGTGGCTCACGAAGTGTATGTCCATGCCCTCGCGGATGAACGAGGGCAGGTCGTCGTAGTCCCGCCGGTTCTCCTCGGGGAGAATCACGCACGTGATGCCTACGCGTTTAGCCTGCAATCACACAAATATTCCACAATGATTACAATATGAAAGAAAAATTAAGAAATAAATAATTGCCCACATTATTAATTGTATAAAGTTTAAATAATGACAGCTGCGTTTTTTCCCACTTAATTTAGAGTCAAAATAATGTTTGTTTTATAATTTATACCAAAAGTTACAGTGATCTTATAAAAAATCGTTTCAGTTTTATTTTATTAAACTAATCAAATTTCTAATCCAGCAGTTTTTTTTACAAATTTCTGATTTTTTGAACGGTTATGTGTACTTAATTTGTTCCTATTCACTCACGTATACCCATTCACCCCGTTGACCTTACATATAGACTAAATAACACTCACGGCAATAATTTTCTCCTTGATCCCGCCGACGGGCAGCACTTGCCCGGTGAGCGAGATCTCCCCGGTCATGGCGAGGTCGGCGCGCACGGGGCGGCGCAGCGCCAGCGACGCCAGCGCGGTGGTGATGGTGCAGCCCGCGGAGGGACCGTCCTTGGGGGTGGCGCCCTCGGGCACGTGCACGTGCAGGTGGCTGCGAATACGGTCATTTTTATAGCATAAGTACGGCCAATGAACAAATGGTTCATGTGATAACTGCCACCGCCTATGAACACCTATTACACTTGGATCACAGATGTGTCACCTTTTAAAATAGAAGAAACATGGATTTGAGGCGAGAAGAGATGTTGTGGGCCTCCTGCAATCTTACTAACCAAAGAAAACGTGACAGGAAAGTCATATCTTTTTTGCTGACGGCTTGCTGTCCAGCTGAGGCCATGAGTAAAGTATAGCAACGGACCTGGTGTTGAGGAAGGTGTTGTCGGGATAGCGGTCGGCGAGGTAGTTCCTGGCGACGGTGAGCGCGATGCGGGCGGACTCCTTCATGACGTCGCCCAGGTGCCCCGTCAGCTCCAGCGAGCCTGCTGACGGCTTGTCGTCCAGCTGACGGTTGCGGAGCGCTGACTCGATGTATAGAGTGCTGCCACCTTCAATACAATAAATAACTATTAATGGTGTACATCAAAATTATGAATTATGAATTAAGGTAAGGCCACAGTCCACCACTTAGAAACATCTTTTAACTACAAAATTAACTCTGAATTACTATTAGACTGTTCTGATCAATTGAGAATGCACATGAGATCGAACTAATTTACTAGGTATTTTTACATTTTTGACAACTAGATTTTTTGCCACAAATATTTTCATTACACTTTGTTGTTGTGTGGCCTTTTCGCCATAAGAATCTCTATCTGAGTAGGAATTTTAGTAGTACATTTACAGTACCATTTGTAGTATTAAAGTACCAATATAAAGTATATCTCACCCATGGCGGTCCATGCGAGTCCCATGACGACGCCTGGCGGCGTGTGCGCGTACATGCGGTCGTGCTTGAACGTGGGCTTGCCGACCAACCCGGACAAGTTCTCCGCAGACACCACCATGCTCTCCGCCTCGCCTTTCACTATCTTGTACGCCACTTTACGCGCTATCTGTTGATGGAACATGTTATTTATTTTTCTGTGTTATAGGAAAAGTCGTGGACAGTTTTGATACAATGTTAGTGATATTATGCATAGTTTAAATAAACAAATACACCCAACGGCCACATACATAGTTCTGACCCCACAATAAGATCGAATCTTGTGTCGTGTTTATCAGAAATTAAGAGACTTTTCGGTCTCAAAACACCCAGACCGGAAACAAATATTTGTGGCCGCACATACATTTCTCCCGGTGTGGGGATCGAAACCGCGGCCCCTCATTTCACAGCCAGCGTCAAACCAACTGCGCCACGGTGGCTCTCAAATAACTTGTCCGCCCTTTGAAAAGGCTGGACCTATTTTGATGAAGTTTTTGTGTCTGTAAAGGTCTCTAGAGTTGGTACCAGCAGGGGCAACTTCAGGCTATACTAGTGCTTACCTTCTCGATGTGTTTCTGCAGGTTCCTGACGCCGCTCTCCCGACAGTAGGACCTGATGAGAGTGTGCAGGGAGTCCGGCGTGAGGTCCAGCTGCTGTTCACTGAGACCGCAGTTCTTGCGAGCCACTGGGACTAGGTACTGCTGGGCTATAGCCAGCTTCTCTTCTGCCACGTAACCTGGGGACAAAAGGCATTTTAGTATTACAAGACAGTAGACTACTTGATATTCTAGTTAGTTTTGTGGTAGCGTGTATGGTCTGTGTCAGCAAGATCCTGGGTTTTTAAATCGGGCACTCCAATTTATATGTTTTTCGATTTGCTAATTCTCACATTGGCGATACGAATACGCTGTATGATATATAGGAATAAGATCCATATTATGTGCGTGGCCCTGTTGCCCCCGCTAACCATGTTTTCGGAGATACAAGCGTGAAGTTATGTATTTTATTACAGTTTTATCATAAATGTCTTGAATCATCCGGAAATATACCTAAACCCCCCATTATTTCCCTGGTCCCAGGTCCCACAGATCCCACCTGACATGTCGATGAGCTCCATCCTGTCCCGCAGCGGCTCCGGGATGTGCTCCACCACGTTGGCGGTGCAGATGAACAGAACCTTGGACAAGTCCACCGGCACGTCCAGGTAGTGGTCCAGGAAGTTCGCGTTTTGTTCAGGGTCTAGCAGTTCCAAGAGCGCTGATGATGGGTCGCCGTGGACTCCTCTGAAAATTTGGAGTTGGATCAGTCTTGGGGATAGAATGGCAATTTATGAGTAAATATATTATGCTGGTACGATATAGGAAACCGATCAAAAAAAGAACATACAAGATAATTCGTAAAATTTGCCATGCAACTGTAGACTAGCCCTCTGGCTAGTTATATTTAGCTTAGAAACTTTTCAGGTCGACAAATTCATTACGCATGAGATTACTGTATGAGACTGGAATTTGAGGCGACTCTATCAACTTTCAGGACCGAAATAAGCTGGTCGAAAAGTTGGCTTATGTGTATGAATAATATACAGTACATACTTGCCAATCTTGTCGACCTCATCAATGAGCACGAGCGGGTTCTCGGTGTTGGTTTTCTTGAGGCACTGCACGAGTTTCCCGGGCATGGCGCCCACGTACGTGCGGCGGTGGCCCTTGATCTCCGCCACGTCCGTCATGCCGCCCACCGAGAACCGGAAGTACTGCCGGTTCAGTGCCCGGGCGATGGACCGCGCTGGAACACACAATAGCCAGGTTTATAGGCTTCAAGTATTTATAAATTGTTGTGTCCAAAGCTACCTTTTTAGTATGTATATTAAGAGTAGTTTCATTGAGTTGTCCGTCAAATAATCTCTATTTAGGACAGTTTTCAGCAATTTAGACTTGATAATACGACCTTTTTATACTGCTAAAATTTTGTGGAAGAGTCGTTTGTGGCCGTAATTAAGATCAACAAAGTAAGGTTGATGGTGGAGTTTTGACTCAAGGAAAACATTACTTGCACTATGCATTTGTTTATTAAGCCTTGAGTATACATGACGCTAGTTACTTTTCACTGACATCCCTACTCACCTATACTAGTCTTGCCGACACCAGGTGGTCCGTGGAAGCACAGGATCTTGCCCTGGGTGGTGCCTTTTAGTTGGGACACAGCGATGAACTCGAGGATGCGCTTCTTGATGTCCTCCATACCGTAGTGGTCTTCGTCCAGGATCACCTGCGCGTCCGCCAGCTTCAGGTTCTCTTCCGAGGTCACACCCCAAGGGAGAGAGGTCAGCCAGTCCAGGTAGCAACGGGTTACACTGGGAAAGTCAATTGTTTTTATTTTTTTATAAACTTGATAGTAAATGCTAAGTTATCAGAGAGATCAATTGAGCAAAATGTAATTATCTCTCAGATAAATAAGATCGCTACGGCTTGCTGAAACTCCAAAATATACAGGCTGAGCCGGAAACGTACATGTAAATATGTCAATATTAAAAGCTAACGACCATCAGAAATGATGACCGCTGTACTAACATCTTATCACCAGTTTTTAGTCCACCAGCAATTTATCAATCAATTAATCATTGCAGCTGAAACTCTAGAACTTCCCATTCGTCTTCTATAACCTAGGTAAAGTTTACCATTTGAACTATAGCTTAAAGTACTGTACCGTTAATACTACTCACTTGAACTCCGAGCTATGACTCTCCAGGAAGTTCAGCTTGTTCAGTTCCTCGTCTATGACAGTTTGGACCGCCTGCGGTACCGTCTTGTCTGCCAGCCGCTCCCTGAATTTCTCGCCTATGGCGTCCTTGTCGTCCTTCTCTAGACCTAGCTCTTTTTTTATCACCTACAACAAATATTTAATCGACTATATAATTGGTGAAGTGGGCTAGACCATGGTTGGTTGGTTATGGACCATGTGTCTGAGGATTTAGACCCATATAGAGAAAAATTATTGATGTATGTATGTAGTTTTAACGTTTTAGATTCATGTTTGTAATATTGACACAGAACAATAAGTTAAGCTGTATAGTGCATGCAAGTGCGTCCGTAAATGCGTGCGTAAGCGAGTACGTACTTGTGCGTGTTTGTGTGTATGTGAATGACACTGGGCCTTGGGGTATTAATTTATTTTGTATACATACTTTTAAGCATACAAGTAAAAAATCGGACATTCCGTTTTATTCATTTAATTTGTTGATTTTTCCACGAAAGGTATTAATGTTACTGTGCACACCATGTCCGTTACTTGAGGATTTGATAGCCCCATTTTATATAAGACATATTGTACAAAATTATGTGTAATTCACCTTGAGTTGTTCATGAAGTATGTACTTCCTGTGCTGCTGCTTGACCTTCTCCTCCACCTCCTTGCCGATCTTCTGTTGCAGTTTCGATAGCTCGTACTCTTTCTTCAGCAACGAAAGAGACATCATCAGTCTTTTGGGGATCTGCAATCAAAATAATCAACATTCACATTATTGAATACATGTATAACCTCAAGCCTATATCCTTGATTAGGTAGGCAGGGATAGTAATGCCGTCCTCAATTTGAGAGTTTATCCGCATTAATTGTAATAGTGAGCGATCAAAATAACATATCTGACATTGCCGTATATGTGAATCAGATTTTTCAAAAATCTCAAACATTTTGGAACTAGCAACTTGGAATTCAAACTCAGCTCAAAACCCACACACGCTGCCACTTAACTAAAAAGGCGTTCAATTTTTTTTTATTGTATGATTAAATTACGTGAACATCCTATTGAATATGAATAGCACATACTTTCAAATCATGACAAGAAAATTTGTAATTGAAGAAAACTATTCAACTCAGTATGACACTCACATCCATCTCCTCGAGTATAGCTTGCAGTTCGGCAGGCTCGGCGCCAGTGAGGGCAGCGCCCAGGTCGCTCAGGTACACGGGGTTGTCCACCACGCGCTGACCTTGAGCCAACATGTGGTGCAGGGACTCTCTAGAGACATAGCAATAGCCCTTGTATTTTATATTATCGGCTTTATGAGACACCACTGAATGACCTTCATAAAGATTATGGTATTAGTGATCTACCAACTTTAATTACTATAAGTAATTATCAATATTAAATTATATAGAAAGTAAGGAAGGAAGTATACTAAGAGTTATTTCATGTGGAAATACATTGAAACTTTGTCGCGTAGCTACTCGTGACAACGAAACCAAGGGATAACTTCGTAACTTAAGACGAAGTAACTTTGTATGAATAAATGTGAGAAAATTTGTCGTCATTTTATTTATTCACATGTTACTGTACAAATAAAGTAATCTTTAATTCCTTCAACTAATAAAAATTATAGAAAATTACTCACCTATACAGCGGATTCAAGTTAATAATATCCCGTATTGTCTTGATAACTTCTTGTGTAAGTGCTTTCACTTCCTCCGTCTGCTGGAACTTGTCGTGCATCATATTCTCCACCTTGGCCATGAGCACCTGGTCCGGCGGGGGCTTCCGGGGCTCCTTGTCTTCCTCGGAGTCCTTACGCCGAGTGTTCCGGTACTTGCGGCGGCGGCGCTCCGCGTCAGTCTCTTCGCGGGCAACGTCAAGTTCCACGTTAAACAGTGGAAACTTCAACTTCATTTCTGCAATGGTTTTCACATTTCAGAAATGAAGTTGATAGTTCTTACATATTTATTTTTTTAAGTTTTAAATTAACATTGTATGAACTAGGTATAAGTATCTCAAAAACAAAATAAGTATTTAGATATAATAATTATTTGACTGAAACAGTTGCAGAATACGTATTTATTGATTGGATGTTTAAAAAAAATCTTGAAATAAATATATAATCTATAAATTGACATGGTTTAATATAAAAATATCAATAATATATTTTATTGAAATGAATAATTTCATAAGCCTTTGCAACCAATAATCATGTTAATAACCTAAATAAATGAAATGCAAAAAACACTTACACCAAAGTCATAAATAGCCTTCTTGAAAACTCTATAAAGTTATGAAATAATAGTGGAATAATGTTATCTTTATGTAAACATCATTACAGAATACAATGTATTATGTTTGAATAAAGAACAAAGAGTTTTATGTATACAAATTAAACAGAACTTTCAAAGAGGTCTTACTCTACACAACTATTGAACACTATTTTAGGTTAAAGGTGAAAGGCATATTAAACACTAGAACAGTTTGGCAGCCTGCATATTTTATCTATGCTACAATCCTGGATCTTTCTACCAAAGTATTTAAGGCTTTTCAGCAATCCAGCATAATTATATTAAGTAACAAAAAAAATTGTCTGTAGCTAGTTATCCTCTGGATATCTAAGTCATATCTGGATGGCATTGCACCCACCATCATCCATCTACCTATCTGCATAACATATGCATCAATTATTTTAAACTCTATTATCTATCTAATCTATCTAAATTATGTCTAAAATTTATTTTAAACTCCCATTTTTTATGATTCACTATAACAATAACTATTCAACATTCTCATACATGATATCTAAGACTATAATTCTTACCAGCAGGTCCCGTTTCAATTTCATCCTCAATGAACTGCCCCGTGATCTTTATCCTGCGGTGTGCCATCACCACCAACCGTAACTTGAAGTCCATGTCCTGCATCTCATGGATCTGTGCGAACACTCCCACATCATGTACGTCATCAAGGCTCGTAACCACGTCTGACTTCTCATCTTCTTTCTTCCTTAAGAATATGCCAACGTAAGGTTGGTTCAGTTTCACTTTTCTTCTAATCAGATCTATTAGCGCTGGGTTTGATATCTGAAAAATATTATTAATCATTATACTGAAGGACACTGTTTATTAGCAATATAGGTAGATAAAAATGTTTCATTGGCCCCAATAAACACAAACAAATCTTAGAGAAAATAACATAAAATAACAAGTTATGAACTGTTTAAAACAACATTAATGAAATAAGTATTTGATGCAGTAGTTTTTCATTGTATATGAGACATTTTTGAGATTCATGATTCTAATAAGATTTTATTTACCAGTTAAAACTTATTATAAAGCTGCATCAATATATTTACTAACTAACTTTCACATTTATCATGCTAGCAGGATAAATGAAATAATCTAGGTACTTACAGAATACTCATTAATTGTATAAAAGCTATTTTTCACGCGTTAAAATATTACAATACTTATGTAAACCACGACCTTACCTCTATGAGCTTGATAAACCGCGGAAAAACTGGATTCCTATTGATAGCAATGACAGGCACTTGCGGCCACACCTCGGGCACCGCCACGGTCGCCGGCAGATGACTGCTGAACAGCGGCGTCTCGTCTTTCACGTCCGGATCGTCCTCAGGCGGGTCACCCTTGCCCCCGCTTGTCAAGAACCTCACTCCACATGCCTGCTTCATTGACACAAAGTGTTCGCTGTAACCACATATCCGAGCATTCCTCAAGCTGTACAAGCTGCCCGACAACCTTTGCACCGGTCTACGTGATGCAATCCTGGTTACATTATGTATAAAACGAGCAGAGTTCAACTTTTGGTTCAGGATGGAATTCCGCAGTATCACACTGGCAGTGTGCATTTTTATGAGTCTGTGCGTGTATAATGCCTTTTATTTTTCAAGTTTCATTTAAAATATGTATGTTTTGTAATAAAAATAAGGTTATTTTTCCAGATTCTTCAAAATTCGTGACAGCTCTGAGATGACAGCGCACATGACAGCGGGTGACAGAAAATGTTATTTTTTCAATTCGGAAAGGCGAAGGTCTAAGTCATACATCTTATAAATGATAATACTATTCTATTTTATTTTTATTTTAAAATAATTTCTCTTCATACACTTTTGATGGTTGTATGATGTATCATGCATGTATTACATAGAAGAACGTTTTTTAAGCTCCATACATCTTGCTCTATACCTTTCTTAAAATAATATTATTCAAAATAATAAAATACAATCTGTGAATACAATACAACATTTACTCCTTAGTCTGTGGTACAACATAATTTTACGTTCTGAAACTGAATGTTTCAATGTTAAATTATCGACAGCTGACAATTGGGTATTCTACCCATTTTCAAAAAGTCTTTTAAGTTGTTCCTAAGATTAAGACAAACTATTTAAAAAAATATCAAATTTTTATTCGCTCGGCAAGTCCAATAAAAAACCATTTAAAATTTAAATTTTAAATTGATGCGCGCAAATATGTGAAAACGCTAGGCGCCATGTTCCTTTAAAATGATACGTCACTCTACCAGTAAACAACCTGTGTTTGTATGAGCTCTTGGACACCGGAGGGGGTATTCTACTTACGGAATGACGTAGAATCGCTATCCATCATGGCGGCATGGCAGCCGTTTCACATATTTTTAGGACAGATAAAAAAATTGAAATTTTCAAAACGAATTATAAAATTTATTCCTTGGAAATAAAAACTGAAATTAACATATCTTATTGCTTAATGCTCTACTATATACATTTATAGTTTTTAGATTTTTTCTTTCTTATAGTAAAATACCCAATTGGCTATTTGACTAATTTCTGAAAAGTGTTTTAAAGTCTAGATATAATCACTCTATACCTCTTCAAACTATTAATTTATTTTTAAAAAGTTGTTTATAACGAATAAACATATTTTACAGTTTTATCATCATATATGTCACCAAAACGGTAGGTCACGTGACTTTGAAAAAGTTACGTCACGCTTTATAAATGGTGAATGATCTTAATGGCAGAGATGAATGAAAATTGTAAATCGTGACATCACACGCTGCACAATGACAGCTTGTCGTGTTTTGTTACATTTAATCAACAGATAAAAAATGGCAAACTTATTTTAGACAATTTAAATATATATAATTTAGATAAATGTAAATAAAAATACCTATAATTATTGTTTACCAAAAAGCTATCATATGCAACACATTTTATAATTTATTGCCACAACAGTCAAATACCCAATGGACTAGGGAACACGAAAATGCATGAGACACACTTGACAGCTGTGACAGACAGACAATTTTTAATTGTGAATACCTACTGGTGAATAGTGTGGTGAATACTTTGCGGGTCACCATGTGTTTTGTTTCTAGACAAGCGCATGTAATTTCTGAAAAATTAATTAATTCTCCGTTATATATGTAAGGAATTCGTGCATGTTTTTAAGTAGACACCGTAAATTATATAGAATAGCACAACAGGTTAGTATTCACATTAGTATTAAGTATAGTCAACATTCATTAAGAAGCGGTAGTAGGCAGGGCAGGAACTCGATGGATGCAGGCCGCTTTCAACAGGTCTATGTGGCGATCTATGGGGTAGGTCTATGTTCATCTGTGGACTTTCTGTGGCTGAAAACAAGAAGAAGTAGGCAGGGCACATAGCGCGGGCTACTGATAGCTGATTGAGCCGAAAAGGTCATCACAAGACTCCATATACTGGCAATTGTTGCGTGGAATGTCTATAAATAAGTGAATAGGCTCCAATAATAGTTATATGTAGCTGGATAAACCCATTTCCAACAGATCTTGGAGAAACAGGAGTTCAGCAGTGGACTGTCTTTCAGAAATGACAAACTGGATTATTCTATGATTCATACTAGCACAATCTATGGGTAGCGGGTACCTATAATATGTATCGTGCTGATGTAATGTTATGAAACTTAAACAACGTCTTACTGTCAATATAAAGAAATCCTAACATAGTTTGTAAACCATTTCACCTGATTGTAAGCATCCCCTACATTAAAACCACCAGATTTCATTTATAACTAGATTCAAAACTGAAAGTCAGCATTTTGTAGTAATTACTTTGTTTAACTTCGAATAAATTTTTCAGATATTTGTAAGGATGACGTCCACAGCTCCCGAGAAGTCAGTAAGGGAAGGAACAGTGGAAATTTATGTTGCAAGTGACAAAGTGTTCTACAATCCTGTACAAGAGTTCAACAGGGATCTTAGTATAGCAGTGTTAAATGTCTTCACAGAAGAATTCAAGGCTGAAAAACTTACCAAATATGATGAAAAACTGACCAAACGTTTGAGAAATAACAAGTTTGCTATGCCAACATACCCAGAGGTATATCAATACTTAATACTATATTTTATGTATATCCATACAGATGGTTTCCTACGGTTGCAGATAATGATGTTGTTTTTAAATGTTTTTGCCACACTCATTGCCATACTCTAGTATTAGTACCTTCTTACACAAACACTTACTACTGAGATTCCAACAAATATTACGGATATTTGAAATACAGAACAAAATCCATGTAAGAATGATACCAGTTAACCTGTTTGGAAGTAGCTATATATTTCAATGCCATTTAATTTTGTATGTAAACATCAACTCACACCTTTATGTATAATGTATATAAATTATAAACCTAAAAAAGAAACTTAACATTCAATTATATTTACTAAAGACCCATTTACACGGGGAGAGTTTATCGCCTCGAAGATGCAATGATCGTAAGGATATAAAAAAGTTGCATCATGTGTCGGTTATGTCATGTGATAATCGCCTACGATTCTCGGCGCGAGAAACTCTCGCCGTTTAAATGGTGTTTAAATGTTACATATAAAAAACTAACATACAATATTATTTAAATAGGATGATTTCATACTACTAGAAGCATTATCGGCAACTGGCTTAAGAAGTATAAGATATGCCAAGGAAATACCGAACCTGAAAAAAGTTATAGCCAATGATGTATGTGAAAGAGCTGTGAGGACCATCACCAACAATGTGGCACACAATGAAGTGACCGACATTGTTGAAGTCAGCCAGGAGGATGCCACGTAAGACTGAACAGTTCAAAATATAAAATAAATACATTGGCTACAGGACATTTAATTATTTGCTCCTGCTAAGCGCACACTTTTTCGATTTAGAGTGGTTAGAACCCAGTTCAACTTGGTTAATTTAGCTTATAGTGAACACTGATCTCTAAGATTGGTAGAAATTATGTCCTTTATTCTTGTAGACTGAATTCTTACTATGGTGTCCGTAATCGCAAAGTGATACATTGGTTTCGAATTGAGACTCAACCAAAAAATGAATACGTATTTTAATTGGGTATTTTACTATAAGAAAGAAAAAATCTAAAAACTATAAATGTATATAGTAGAGCATTAAGCAATAAGTATATGTTAATTTCAGTTTTTATTTCCAAGGAATAAATTTTATAATTCGTTTTGAAAATTTCAATTTTTTTATCTGTCCTAAAAATATCTGAAACGGCTGCCGCCATGATGGATAACGATTCTACGTCATTCCGTAAGTAGAATACCCCCTCCGGTGTCCAAGAGCTCATACAAACACAGGTTGTTTACTGGTAGAGTGACGTATCATTTTAAAGGAACATGGCGCCTAGCGTTTTCACATATTTGCGCGCATCAATTTAAAATTTAAATTTTAAATGGTTTTTTATTGGACTTGCCGAGCGAATAAAAATTTGATATTTTTTTAAATAGTTTGTCTTAATCTTAGGAACAACTTAAAAAACTTTTTGAAAATGGGTAGAATACCCACCTGCATCTTCAGCATTCTCAGTTCAACTTTAAAACCATTGGCTCACAACTAATCTTGAGACTCAAGTTTCACTATCTTGAACTCGGACGCACAATGCCGTACTTTTGTTGCGATTCCTTCCCTATATGTATGATGTAGCAACACCATGGACAATAAATTGTTAAATATTAATTAATTATTTGTTGCGTTCCAGCATGCTAATGTACAGACACCGCGAGCCTCGGCTTCGTTTTGCGGCGGTGGATCTGGACCCGTACGGCTGCCCCACCATATTCCTGGACGCGGCGGTGCAATGCGTACAGGATGGAGGGTTGTTGCTAATCACCGCAACGGATATGGCCGTCCTGGCAGGGAACACCCCGGAGGCCTGCTTTGCTAAGTACGGAGCTACTAGTATCAAGACTCGGTGCTGTCATGAGATGGTGAGTTATTACATGTTCATATCTTTATATGAGACGGTTGGTTAGTTAATGGCATAGAATGTCCACCCATGCAGTGGACAGATTTAATAAGTACATTGGACATTGTCAATATACACTGGAGCTAACTTATATCAGAAAAGAAGAATAATTAGTAAAAATTTCGGAAAGTAGATGGATATAGCAGATACTGGTATCTTTTTTTTTTTTTTTTTTTTTTTTTTTTTTTTTTTTTTTTTTTTTTTTTTTTTTTTTTTTTTTTTTTTTTTTATAATAGGTCACTTTGGAAATCCTTGGGGGAGACCTATATTTAGCAGTAGGTTTCCGTATGACTCACATGACCCCCACTGGATCCGCCCTTGCCATGTGGTACATAGTTTTTTTTAATTCTAGGCCTTGAGAATACTCTTGCAGTCTATAGAGCGGCACGCGATCCGCTACGGCCGGTACATAGAGCCGCTCCTGAGTGTCTCCGTGGACTTCTACATACGAGTGTTCGTCAAGGTCTACACCAGCCCTTTGAAGTGCAAAAACAGCAGTGGGTAAGTAATCTAGAAGCCGACATCATTTGCCTCCGTGGCGTGGGTGGTGACCGGTTGTAGTTCTCGAGGTCGCAGGTTCGATTCCTGCACTAAGACAAATGAATGTTAACCACCAGTGTATGTTTCGGGTCTGGGTGTTGTGGGGTCGAAAAGTCTCTCGTAGTTTCTGATACCTACCACACAAGGCTGAGTCTAATGAGGGGTCAGAATTAAGTGTGTGACTATTGGCTATTTTTCAGTATTTATAGTTCCATCAAATAGTATCTTGTTCGTAAAATATTTGACTGAAATATTCTAATAAATTTTCAGTAAAATAGCGTCGGTGTACCATTGCACCGGTTGCGAAAATTTCTACCTGCAACCGATGGTGAAGATGAAACCCAACCCCTCGGAAAATAACCCCAATTTGAAGAAATCGTTTCTTCCCCCAGTGCCACCGATTGGAGAATTCTGTGACAATTGCAATAGTCGGGTCCATGTAAGTGTTTAAGGGATTGTGATCTTTATTTCGTGCTGGTATGATAGTTTTCTCTTAAAATTTGCTTGTTAAATTAATATTATTGAGAAGCGGTATGAACTCTAATTAAACTACCCAGTTATGATCCTGTGGTTGATAATGATATTATTACAAATGTTTAAAAAAAAATGATAATGGTAACTAATGAACTATTTAATAATGCTCATGCTTTTGTTAATAATTATTATATCATTGTTCATAATGGCACTGTTTCTAATAATTATTGTTTTAACAATACCATTGTTAACAAATAAAAGTAGATCTATTAACCACCGCCAACATGTCCAGATAGGAGGTCCCATCTGGACGGGCCCGCTACACGACGAGGCCTTCGTGTCCCGGGTCTTGAGTATAGTCCAGGAGAACCCCGGGTGCCTGCGCACTGAGAAGCGGATCACCGGAATGCTGGCTGTGGTGAGAGAGGAGCTTCACCACGTACCGCTGTACTACTGCATGGTGAAGCTGTTTGGGTCTACACATTTGACTACCATGCCGCTACTCCTGATGAGGTAGGTTTCATCTTATTTATTAGGGTAAGGTTGTATGAATAGGTGTATGCAGACCAATTCCTACTTTTTGTTATAGAAATACTATATAGGTTAGCGGTAGTAGACTTCTTGTGGCCAAAGAGACAGGGAAGAGATTTATAGAGACTTGGTGCATAACAGTTCACCTTATGATGGTTTTCTTTATTATTATTTTTTCGTTTTTTTAGTAGTTTTTGTGACAGGAAAAAAGGCCAAGAGAAAGGTAAGAGCCTAAAAATACATATAATTCATACTGTAAAATAATATATTTTGTATACTTTCAGGTCGGCCATCTTGAACGGTGGCTACAAAGTGTCATGCTCGCACGCGTCCAAGACATCAATAAAGACGGACGCGCCGTCGAAATTCGTTTGGGACGTGGTGCGCTCGTGGGCCAAACTACACCCACCCAGTGCTGCCAAGTATGTACCTAGATTAATTGGGTATTTGACTGTTGTGGCAATAAATTATTAAATGTGTTGCATATGATAGCTTTTTGGTAAACAATAATTATAGGTATTTTTATTTACATTTATCTTAATTATAAATATTTAAATTATCTAAAATAAGTTTGCCATTTTTTATCTGTTGATTAAATGTAACAAAACACGACAAGCTGTCATTGTGCAGCGTGTGATGTCACGATTTACAATTTTCATTCATCTCTGCCACTAAGATCATTCACCATTTATAAAGCGTGACGTAACTTTTTCAAAGTCACGTGACCTACCGTTTTGGTGACATATATGATGATAAAACTGAAAAATATGTTTATTCGTTATAAACAACTCTTTAAAAATAAATTAATAGTTTGAAGAGGTATAGAGTGATTATATCTAGACTTTAAAACACTTTTCAGAAATTAGTCAAATAGCCAATTATGTACCTTCTACTATTTATGATCTGATTTATCAACATGATCTGGATACTTTTTCAACCAGTGTTTCTGTAGCGAGGAGGCGCTTGAGCCTCAGTTTTTTTAGTTAATAAGGTGCTAATTTTTTTTTTTTTGCTCACACTTGTATTTTTTTTTTCTCAATTTGTTACTATAAGTGCGAACTTGTCATTGGCTTTATGTTATTTACTATATTGTTTACTTCTTTTGTTATTAGCTGTAAGTTTTCCATGTTTTAAAATAAAATAAAATAAATAAAAATAAAAATTTATACTAGACTGCTTTGAGTACCTCTCTGATCACTATAATATGTTCTATTGGTTGGTTCGAGCCCACAAAGCATTGATCAGAGCTCCATAACTGACTTATAATTAAATACACCCAAAACACATGTAGTCTTTACAAATACGCATCGGTTTAATTGTGCAAGTTTTGATTTGACCAAGTATATTGTTACGTATTTTTGATGCTGCTTGTGCAATTACTTTAAATAAAACTTGTACATGTCTTTTTTATTATGACAAACCAAGAGCATACAATATTATAATTAACAAATAGGATGTTATGTTAGCTTGAGTATACATTTCAATATGCATGCCTATTATAGGCGTATACAACTTTGACCATGACGATGGTGCATGAATTAATTTAGTATAAACTTGCGCAAGAATATATCTGTGATGTGATATTACAGGCTAGAACGCGACGCACGAGCATGCAGCATCCTATCCCGGGAGATCAGTCACAACATCGAACTGACCAAGCGCCTCGACGCCAACCCCGACAGCCGGCGCCAGGCCTGCCTGCGCTTCCAGCAGAACCCCGCGCCGCACTGGGGACCCGGCACGCGCGCCGTGCTGCGGTACCGACACGCACACGCACACGCACGCACACGCACACGCACGCACACGCACACGCACACGCACACGCACACGCACACGCACACGCCCACGCACACGCACACGCACACGCACACGCACGCACGCACACTCAAACGCACACTCATACGCACACGCGCACGCACACGCACACGCACGCACGCTCGCATATACATATGCAAAATTACTTACCTACTTATAATATGATATACTGATTTCACTAAAGCGACCTTGTAACAAAATACTACAATAATATACCAATAGAACTAACCATGCATCGTTTTCTAAAAAATACGAATTTGTATGCACACACACACACATATTACCCGTCGGAAATATCTGTGCACCTGACTAATTGACGTCATTGGAACATAGGGTCAGCACATGCAAAATAAAGGTTAAAAAATGAAATAAAAAGGGAAAAAAATAATCAAAATAGATTTCGTAAAAACAATAACAATTGCACTACTACTCTTCCGAATCTTACTACACTAAACAGTTCAACAATGTTTTGTTAAAGAGATCGTCTAACACACAATAAAAATAATTTCGAGAACTAAAATACCGCACGTGCGCTCGCTCTTTCCTTGCTATCGGTACTACGTAGGCGAACACGTGGCGAGGTGCGGTAAGCGTGGGGGGAACCGCATTCCAGCTAGCTGCACAGATATTTCCGACAGGTTATACGCACGAAAACAGCCGCGCACGCACGCGGTCCTATGCAGTCTAGGGCCAACACACACTCGACATACCTAATTTGTTTTGGAAATTTAACCACAATAGATATAAACCTCCCAAAATGATAACCATAAGCGTCGCATTTTCAACTTGAGAACAATAACTATTTTCACATTAAAACATGAAATCTTAATACAGTATACTTCACGAAATTTTCTTGAACTGACAAAATTTAAGTCGAAATTAAGCAGCATATTCTTTAATTTCAGAGTGTGCACCGCAGAAGCAACGAAAAAACAGAGGAACCAAAACAAAAGGACGAAGCAAAACCGCCAGAAACGGAATCGCTCCCCGGTCAGCGAAGAGGGCAGCCGCAAGAAAACGGAGACGAGTGAAGAAGCGTCTATGGAATCCAGCGACACATGAACATACTATACGTATTTATTATAAAACAAATATTTTGTGCAAATATATGTTGTGGAACAAAGCGTTTTATTATTACTATGTACCTGTAATAGTCTGCTGGGTTTTCAAATAGTGAACGGGCAACTGCGCCATAATTGGGTATTTGACTGTTGTGGCAATAAATTATAAAATGTGTTGCATATGATAGCTTTTTGGTAAACAATAATTATAGGTATTTTTATTTACATTTATCTAAATTATAAATATTTAAATTATCTAAAATAAGTTTGCCATTTTTTATCTGTTGAATAAATGTAACAAAACACGACAAGCTGTCATTGTGCAGCGTGTGATGTCACGATTTTCAATTTTCATTCATCTCTGCCACTAAGATCATTCACCATTTATAAAGCGTGACGTAACTTTTTCAAAGTCACGTGACCTACCGTTTTGGTGACATTTAAGATGATAAAACTGAAAAATATGTTTATTCGTTATAAACAACTCTTTAAAAATAAATTAATAGTTTGAAGAGGTATAGAGTGATTATATCTAGACTTTAAAACACTTTTCAGAAATTAGTCAAATAGCCAATTAATAATTTATTATTAATAATTTTAAAAAGAGCATTTTACGATATTTACGATCTTTATCATATACTCTTTTCTTCGATGTAATCGCGATCAAAAAATGACATCAAGTAGGTATTCTAGGAAATAAGGTTACAATATTAAAGCCTATTGTGTATAGCTCTACTAGAGAAATAAAAGAACTGAATTATATTTTCTTTAAAAAATATTTAAGTGTTTTTCGATGGACCTAATTGGTTTCGCGATGGTTTTGCAACCCCAGGTCACCGTATTTGTATTTATTTGTGGGTTAGCAACTTCGGCAACTTATGAAAGAAAATTAAACTGTTAGATGAAGGTAATCTAACAGTTTATTTTATGTTTCATTGATATATACTTGTTTTAATAAATGCAACCATAGTTTTACGATGGAAACACAATAAAAGGCGTTTTGATGGTGTGGTAAAATAGTTTTATGTGTAATCTGTAGATTTTGACATTTTTCATTAAAAATTAAGGATCACGACATACCAAGATTCATATTTCCGAACGAATATCCTCTCTAATGCGACAAATTTGAAATGTTCATTAATGATAAAATTTTATCACGCTATCTTTGTCATTCCCATGACATTGTGTTATTTGACGTACCAGGCTATGCATTGAAAATAGTACATTTAAATTAGTGGCGTTATTCATGACGCAAGTTTTGGGGTGTTGTAAATTTATTTAATGTAAAAGTCCGATTCGCGTGTATTGTATACAAAGGAAAAACGATAAATTTAAGTGATAATTCTTATCGAGTGACGAGTAGTCTTATTTGTCCGAGGCCGAGACTAATACACGTGCTGCACAGTTATCTTTTGTTTACGGAGCGGAGGACACAATATCGTAATATTAATTGATGTTTTGTCAAATTAATACTTTCCGTGACGATAAAATGTTCTTACGTGTTTTATTAATCGTTTGTGCTTTATCAGTCGCGTGCGGACAAGACAGAAAGGTAAATTGTTGTTTTTCTTTGTTAACGGTAGGAATTATGCATGTTGATTTTATTTTTTTATTTGCAATGTCAAAGGTAAAACACTAGGAAGCCAGCTGTGCAAATTAACATGATGTAAGCATTCCTGCTACACTATTTTTAACAACTAAAATTTGCAAGTATAGAGTTATAAAATTAAATTATTTTATTTAATGTGGAGAAATAATTTCTATAATTTTCAATTATAGATTTGTTAGATCAAGTTGTTGTCAATATTACATTCTTTAAAATCATTTAGGTACTTTAGCATCTAAATTGATTTTAATTTAAAAGTATTAAATGTAAGAAGGCAAAATGTGGGTGTTCTGGTGGTGCCTCCGCCTACCCCTTCTGGGATAAACTTGTGTATTTATGTATATATTAAATTTAAAGTCTCCCAGACACATTTGGTATTACTTTGATACATTACTATTCTGTTTATAGTTTAATCATTAAATATTCAAGAAGAAAAATACTTTTACAGATAAAAACAGAATTGAATCCAGGATGTGAAAAATGTACAGATGACACCACATTGTTGTACATCCGAGCTGATGGGCCCAATGACACTATGCACATATTATGGGACTTTTCGAGTGGGGTGCCATCCATTATGTTTGAACTGAGCGACTTGAACTCTTCATTAGACTTCAAATGGGAAGACACACAATTGATTGATGTAAACCTGAATGGCACCTCAAAATACGGTTTCATTAATTGGATTTACCAGGTAAGTTTTTAATGATTTGTTTTGTAGAACGTGTAGAGCAAGACGCAAAAGTTAGTGGCAGGATATATGTCTCCACCAGATAAAGACCACCATAAAGCATAGTGGAAACATGTCATAGTTAGTGTTAGATGTCCATGCTCCAGTAAATCCCCATATGGCTGTATTGCACACATTTTCTATGTCATGGCATACTTCAAAATTGAATACAGAGTAATGAAGAGTCACCAAACATCATAGTATATTGTATGATAAACATATTTGTCAAGTTATATGTAGGTCATAACCTATGAGTCAGATTGGGGCGGTGTGAGATTACTTGTCCAAATAGATTACGGCTAGCTGGTGTTTAATAATATTTATATGTGTTTATTCTGTTGTTTAAAATGTTTAATAGAAGATAATTCTGATTGAAGATATAATATGTTGTATAATATTTCAACTGTGCTATAAAAAACACAACATATTAATCAAAATGAAATATTTATCTATTAATGGTCACATAATTGTAAAATAAATATAGTTTTTATTCGTGAGGGCGTTGGGGGATCGCCCCTAATCGCTTATTTGTGGCGCCCCCCTTAGCCCATCTGTCTCTTTCGTGCCCTATAGAAACATATTACCTTCTTTCTCCTTTTGATACGCCTCCCAAAGTTCTTAATCTCACAAGAGTGTCGCAGATGAAGTGGTAATTCTATTCAATACCATTTTTCGGCGCATATAGAAATCGTCCTTGAAGCAATCACCGACAAAATACGATTTAACTAGAGCGTTAAAATGTAATAGATAAATGCCAAAGTTTACATTAATATTAATTAAGATAATTATAAGTGCGCGGTCCCTGACTTTTCGATTCTATTTCTGGTTTCATGTTTAGTTTCACGTTTCATTCGTTGAGTGAGATTGCTAGATACCCAATAACTCTTTTTCTTGGAATCCTTTTTCCTTCCCAATTACCTCCCGATTTTATGGGCTGGCAACGCATCCATTATCCCAGCGTTGTGAATGTTCATAGGCGGCCGCAGTGATCACTTAACTTCTGATGACAAGTTTGCTCGTTTGCCGGACCTATAGTATAAACATAATAAAAAACATCATTTCTCTGGAAATATTACATACAAATATACATCAGTTGTTACTGTCCCACTGCAGGGCGAAAACTTCCTACTCTCCTTGCATTCTTTCTTATCCTGCCAGTCCCTCCAATAATTTTGTCTCTACTCTCTAGTCTAGACTATTTGGTAATATTATTATTTTAAAAACAGCCTAGGGTCCTTTAAATATACGCTAGTTCGTGGAGTTTCGGTGCTTTGTATCTATGCTTTGCTCATTATCCTGGTGGCACTGCGCGTGTACCAACTGTGACCGCGGGTACCTGATGTAGTGAAAGGGAAGATAGCGTGACTGCTTTAGAGTGACAGAGATATAAATAGTGGCACATTTTATTCGGTGTCTACTCTACAGATCACCTAAAATCTGTTGGCGTGTGGTGAAATTTGGAACTACGAATAAAAAAAAAAAAATCATTTTAACGCATTGTTTGAGATGTTTTCATAATATAAACAACAAGCATTTATACTCGTTATTTATTAGTATTAATAGCTCCAATGTAATTGTGTAGTGAGAAAAATTACATATTTTACTATTTTGACAACAGCGCTTTCAGCGACAGAAGATCATAGACCTGTAGTATTCTCTCAATGTTTTACCCAACTTATCTTTTAGCTGTACGAGTACAACGATACAGAGGACCTGGGCTACATGGTATCACGGAGTCCTTTCCGCTCCTACCCCCTGGAGCACGCGCAATGGAGGCGGGTGAATATGGTCGCCAATGGGAACGAAGTGACGTTGCACATCAACGGACATCTCAAGCACAAACAAGGAACTGTCGCGATCAAGGTAAGGAAAATACGTCGCATATATTGAGTAGATGAAATTGTGGAGAAACATACATAGATGAGATACGCGCAACAATTTTAAAGATTGGTGGTACCAAGTTGTGTCGAGACTTGTGGGTGTAATGAAATAAACAAAGTTGGCAAGTAATATTTCATACTTGGAAAGGATGAAACCTAAATGAATCAGGTTTGCCACAGATTTAAAATACCTATGGTATTCATCGCGACTTTTTCCTACAAGGGTTAGGCAGAGGTGCTTCTGAACACCCATGTTGTTTCGCCTTGTGTGTTCCGTCCCACGATGCGAGCCTATAGCCATATCGGGCATAAAGTCCTGATTCTGGGCTGATAATAAATAGCAAAATCCAATATCACTTTGCGCAACCCGAGATTTGAACCCGAGAATTAAGCGTTATATTCATACCGTACCGCAACAGCGCTATCATATTTAAAATAAGAAGGAAAAATCTCGAGGCTATTTTAAAATTGAGTTTTATTTCAACACAAATAAATAAAGCAGCACTAGGTATACGACTTTCCGATGATGACAAGTCCGTAGCGGCTTATCGCGGACAGAGCGAGTAAACGACTCGCCTTGACACAGACATCGAGAGCGGATTAAACAGCTCATTACTCTTGCCACACTATCTGAACTTTGTTGTTGTAATTCAATTCGTAGTATTTACGTTCCAGCGATTAAACGGGGTATATACAGACTGCAGACGAAGCCGGGCGGTAGTTTTAGTGATTATAGGCACAAAGCAAACTTAAACATTTTGCAAAAAAGAGAGCTTTTTTTGCAATTTTTTAAATATACATCGTGTTCGGGTGGTAAATAATGAAGAATTTTGCTAAAATAATAATATAAACCGTTGCGTACCATTGCGTCTTATAAGATTAAAAGGTGTATTTGATTATTTTAGGAAAACTATGTAGTTACCACCCAAATAGGGTGATAAGTAAAAAAAAAAAAAAAAGTTGTCGTTTTTTTTGCGATATTTTTAGTTGCATTGTGTCTGAAATCATATTACCACGTGGCTTCATTTTCGCTGGATATATCCCGTACTTGGCATTAAGTATCAAACCGAATAGTTATGTCCGGTTTGAATATTATTTTTGCGAAATTAAACTTGAGTATTTTTTCCTTATCTATCAGACTATCACGACAGCGTTTGTGATCTTTGTGATCTCTTGCCACTCGATAAAATTATTCCGGCTTTCCTAATTGCTTCTTTACGCTATATCAGAAGAGCCCAGGATTGTAGGAAGAAACACCTAGTAAGCCGGCAAACTATTCCACCGATAAATGGTGCGGCAATATATTAGGTTCAAGGCGAGATTGTCAATATTTCTTTTTTTTGAAGTGAAACTTCTTTATCGGGGTTGGAAAAAATTTTTCGTTACGCGTCACATTCTTCCGTTACGCGCCATCTTTTTTTATTTAGTAAATTAGTACCCACTTCAGTAAGCCACACCCCCAACCGTTTCCAAGCCCCACCCAAAATTTTAAGTCCCACCCACTTTTTTGTAATTTGATCCTTACCCCCCCTCTGGCCTTCCCCCACCCTAAATCCAAAACAGTGCCCAATAGCCTCCCCACGAAACCCCCCCCCCCCGCTTACCCCCACCCTAAAATTTTTACCTCACCCCCCTACTCATATCTCCGGCATTATCCATCGTATACCCACCGACCTTGGGTTCATTGGAACCGGCTCGGTGAGGGCTACAATCCTGCCCCAACAGAATTCCCGAATTCCCCCTCCACAACTTTCCCCACCCAAAAATATTTTAAGGTGCCCAATAGCCTCCCCACGAAACCTACCCCCCCCGCCCCTACCCCCCCCCCGCCCCTACCCACACCTAAAATTTTTACCTCACCCCCCTATTCCTATCTCCGCCAATATCCATCGTAGACCCATCGACCCTGGGTTCATTAGAACCGGCTCGGTGAGGCCTACAATCCTGCCCCAACAGAATTCCTGAATTCCCCCTCCACAACTTTCCCCACCCAAAAATATTTTAAGGTGCCCAATAGCCCCCCCACGAAACTTAACCCCCCCCCCCCGCCCCTAACCCCACCTAAAATTTTTACCTCGCCCCCCTAAACCTATCTCAGCCAATAAAGGTCGTGGACCCACCGAGCTTGGTATCCTCGGAACCGTCTCGGTGAGGGCTACAAATTGGCCCCGATAGAAATCCCAAATTCCCTCAAAAATTTCCCCCCTCCTAAACTTAAACTTTATTTAATTTAGCTTTATTTTACCAATTCTGTAAATTTGTAAATAGTAGATCATTTTTCGAAAAATGATGTCATAAAGAAGTTTCACTTCTTACGTGTGTACACTAATACACACACACATTTTTTTTTTTATAACAAGAATTAACTGTCGCGTAATGTCTTCAACTTTACACTTAAATATTTATCCACAGCTTCAGTACCTCCCATTCACGGACTACGCGAAAGAACTGCCCCATCTGATCCACACAGCCAACTCGACCCTAGTGGACGTCAGCCTGGTGAATCTGACCACCTCCAGAGACTTCAACTCCTCACGTTTCGCGCTCAACATGGTGCTCTTGTCCACTGACATCCAGCATGAAGAAGACTTGCACTTCATCACCAGGAAGAGCTTGGATGACGAGCACACGCCGGGAGTTTTTGAAGTAAGTTTTTTTACTGCTATAGACTAAGCTAAAGTCGCCATGAAAATATTTGGAGGCCTATGGTCACTTGTGGACTTCCTATGACTAAAGAGAGAGAGATCGAGAATGTGACTACAAATACTACAATCCACGTTAAGGTAAGGGCACGATGGGAGATGTTTATCTCGCGCCGTTCGCTACAATTATTGTACCTATTAGAAACCATATAGACTGAACACAAGCCGTGACATTTCTATCACCCCGCTTGTATCACTATCGCGAGTATTACACCTTTTATTATTGTGGGCACAATATGGACGTATATCAATATATATGGATAAGGCCACATGTATTCATGTCTGATAACTTGACATTCTATACTTTCTATCTACCCTCACTTTATCAGGCTTGACTATGTATAGAGAATTTGGAGACTGTCCCGCCCTCACACCCGCCACTGCAACTCCTGTAAGTCAGGATCAACAGTGGCACGCATATTAATGACACGGAGCATTGAAGCTCAGCGCGTCTCCGGGAATGTCTAACTTGTCTTTAACCCGCAACGAAATCAATCAAAAATGTATAGAGAATTTATAAGATGTTCGTTTCAGATAATAGAGATCAAGACGCCAATGTCGTACGCTAACAACGACGGCGGGTACATGCAGTTCCGTCCGGTCGGCTACACCGATCCCAAGCGAGAAGTGTCTTCATCTACCAATGTGCACATGTCTTCATTCAACGTGTAAGTATCCACGCATCTTCTCTATGTATCAGCCCATATACGTCCCACTGTTGGGCACGGGCCTACTCTACAATCGACAGAATCGATTGAGAGTGGATAGGCCATATAGTCCACCACGCTGGCCTCCTTCGGGTTGGCGGACTTACTTTAAATAAACTCGATAGTGTTTTTTGAAGCGAACATTTTGGTAGAGTCGCACTATAGTTGCCTTAAGTTAGGAATACTACCACTGTCTCACAGAACCAACTTGCAGCGGTGGTTTTGCTGTTGTTTGTTCGGCGAGCGAGATTACCGGAGGCTCAATATCTTTCTTCTTCCCCTCCTTTTGACTCCCCTTTCTTCTCCTATTTTGCACTTATGAATGCTAAGCTCCAAGTGATTTAGATATTCATTTATGATAGTGACGAAATGAGACGAAAATAATTTATTGAATCTATTAAAATGTTTAAAACATTATTTAAATTCTGTCATTTTTTGGATCTACCACCCGGTTCGGAAAGCGGTTTTCACTAGAGAAGAACGGGCAAGAAACTCTAGTGTTGCTCTTTTCAAAACCAGTTTACAATATACTTACAAAAGTTACAAGTTGGTTTAAATCAGACCAGTCCATTATTAATTTGCAAGTAAGATATCAACATCAGTTCAGACGTTTACTCATTTGCCACATTCAAAAAATATTTACAGTGTAACTGTACAGATGTACAATTTGTCACCAGCACGGGCACTAAGGACATGATCATCATGGTGCAAACTATGGGCACGTTCAGAAAGTCCAAGTACCCATTGCTGGGGCTGCAGACGACTGTTTCCTTCGGCCAGGCCGGGGACGGGTACTACAAGAAACACAACTACACCGCTTGGTGAGTACAATTCTTGATCTAGATTCTAGTCCGATATTACATTATGTATTTGCAAATTTTGATATGAGCTAGCCGGATTTAATTTATACCCAATACGGTTTGGCCCTACGTCTTGGGATGGGAGTATGGACGACGATGATGGGAGTGCTACGTCTGCGCTAGTGATACTTTTAAATCTGTGGCATTAGTAGCAGAAATTCGCTGGCTGAAAACCGTTCCTAATAGTTTGCTAAAGCATTTGGAAATCCTTGGAGGAGGCCTATGTTCAGCAGTGGACTTCTTCTTGACTAAAAACCAAAGACATAAAAGGGCCGTAATATACCTCCGTGGCGCAGTTTGTTAGACGCCGTCTGAGAATACTGAGGCCGCGAGTTCGAACCCCGCATCAAGACAAATATTTGTGTGCTCCACAAGTATTTGTTTCTGGTGTGGGTTTTTGTGAGATCGAAAAGTCTCTCGTTTCTGATACCCGCGACACAAGACGATCTTAGTTTGATGTCCGGACTATGTATGTGACTATTGGGTGTATGAATGCAGGTCGTACACCACTGGCTATGGTACTCCACCAGTTGAGGGTTTCTCCCTGTTCGTGATCATCATCATCTCCATCGGCCTCGGAGTGCCAGTACTCCTGGCCCTCAGTGGCATCATATACGTCATCATCAGGCGGTACAAACAGAGGAACGCGCCGCAACGGTTCACTGACGAAGAATGATTCCTGATGTAGACCAACGATCATTTATCTGACTGTATTTACATTGTACAGAACAGGGTAATCCGGTTATATACACAGGCTTTTAAAACAAAAATACCGTTTAACCCAAAGACTTTCATGATGCATGTTATTTAAATCAATGTATATATTTTATTTTTTTGACGTTCTTTGTAAATAAATAGGTCATGAAATCTCATTTAGTTTTACGCAATTGTTTTTTTGTATAAATGTACATGTAGTGTAATTGTGACGTATTAAAAATGTAGATAGTTGTCTATGCCTGTGTAATTTGCGCGCCAAAATGTATTAACTTGTCCATAACACGTGGGCTAAATATGGCTGAAAATATATATTATGACATCTGTAATCGTCTTCTATAGTCTAAAATAATTCTTAAATGCGGAGCTTAAAATTTATGAAAAATGTATTTTATATTTTTGGTATATATTATATGAATGTGCTTTGTTATAATAATTATGTAAATATGTTAGAAAGGACCCGATCATTAGCATAGTAATGACTTCATTTTATATTTTGATTTTTGGCCAGCTGTTATGGTTACTTTATAAAAAATTGAGAAAGGACAAAAATATATTCAGCTTTAGACGAAACATAAACAAACCTTTTTTGTTAATTTAAGCATTAGACACAGAAAGTTAAAGAACATTCCTCATCTACGACTAGTTGTAAAGCGAGTTCAAGTCGTGAAGTATGAAAGAGTCAAAGCATGAATGCCGTGAGTCAAGGGTTTTTCTTTTAAACCTATGGCGTTCATTATTTCTATGGAACTATCATTTCTCAGTGGTATTTTATGGCTTCCTACTTCTCGTCCATCAATCAATCAAATATTATTGGAGTTTTGCTAGACATTTATAATTAACTTTCACATCACTGTCAACTCCTTAACTCGTGCAGTTTATGCATTTATATTTTTTCTAAAGATATAAAATGTTTCATAAGAATCAATAAATATCATCTTTTGTAAATATAATTTACTTCTCATCTAAGACGTTCCTAAAACTTAACCTATTTTTTGTATAAAATGCGCGGGAAATCATTATATTGACAATTATTTTTTATCTATTTTATGGTGACTTTCTAAAATGTGTAAGATTTTATGTGTGACATGTGATGAGTTAATTTACAGTATTTTGAGTTATAATATTATTTATTATTTTTAACTTATGTATATCAAAGACGGGAAAATGTTTTACCAGACAAAACGTTTTGTTATATTTATTTTGTTAGGCGCTTTACACACAGAGCAACTTTATTTGAAAAAACATTTCAAATTCTATGAAGTTTACAATCGCGGTAACTTAAAACTAGTTGCTGCTGGCAACTTTTATCGAAAACTAGTAAATGTTGTCAGTTACCTTCAACTAAAGTTGCTCTGTATGCACAGCGATTTTAAATATCTTGTACCGCCACCTGGCAATAATTTTACGTCATTTGTATTTAAAAATAAACAATGTTCTTACTTAACGATTGGTAGATTTAACCCATTATAGCCAAATTCACAATTAATTCATCAAATTGTGGTATAAAATCTGTTGAATTTTTCCACGAGAGACATTTATTAGTGGGTACTCTTGACTCGATATCATAAGCATGATTGAAAACAGCAAACTGCATATCACAAATGTTTATTGTCTTACTTTAATATAGTAGACAGAACTTATATTTTAATTTGTTTGACTACCGTCATATGAAAAAAGAAATGTGTGTCGGCAATTGCCGTTTCAAGATCTAGGGCGCAATGCAGTGGTTTCTCTGTTGGCCAATTTTATAGTAAGGATTTATCCCCTCAGTGGTCAAATTGATAATTTCAAAGTTAAAGACTTTTTTCATTCGTAATCAATAACTATTTAAAGCAATTATAACTTTTTTAACATAATGCAATTCGAAAATTGTTTACGCAACCAATAAAATATAATTAGGCGTATTTAGAATGTGTAATTGCGAGCCGCATTATTTTCCTATTGCTGTAATATTTAATGAATATTGGATGTTTTGTAGAATCCTTCATAATTAGTTAAATGTATTTTTGATGTGATATTAATTCCTTAGTTATGGTATTTTTTGTAGAATTATAATAAATGTATGATTTTTAAATGTTATTTTATTGTATTCAATATCAAAACCTATCTTTTTTAATGTCCTGACTTTTTTTCCATTTGATTAATTTTCAGTTATGTCAAAACGTACCAATTAGGGATGTACCAAACCAGACAATTGGGTTTAATTATACGCAGAAAAATCTACAAGAAAAACGATCGGTACCCATTTATTAAATAAATCCTACACAGACGCGCCGCTATTAAAAACATATTTATGCAGTGAAAATAATCCAGCACAATCACGTTTAATTATGTCATCATTATTTAACGCATGATAAGCCGAGTGCGTCGTAACCCCGACACGAGCACGCACCGGCCTTTGTCCTACAATCAATTACTTTCAACGAGCGTCTGCGTGAATGATCGATGGGTCGGGAATGGCGCAGCGAAATATCAAATAACTCATAATTTATGAATACTTGTCTGGTATTTCATTTGGGATTTTGTTTCGAGTACCCTTTCTGCTAAAGGTAGGCAAAACACACAGCCCTCGTAACTGACGAGCATGTATAATTAATAGATTAATGACACTTGATGAAGCGAAAGAGACAATACCCCAACGGAACCTGAAGGGAGTTTATGTACATATGTATACATGCTCGTGTCACTTTCCGAACTCATTGTAACCCTTGTTGGATCCTCCTTTGCTGTAAAAAAAGCAGGAATATTCTGATAATACCATTGATAGCGTTATTGTTGAAAATTAATGCTTACCAAGTATGAATTCTCAGGACGTCTGATAAATTATACAACTTTTCCTGCGAGTTAAGAGATTCAGTTCAATTTGCGCACTGAGTTTATAAGCGGCTGAATTGAACTTGTGCTGTCTTTCGAGGTAGCTGCATTAGGGTGGGGCCGGGCGTTGGGCCGGCAAACTGAAGCATTGCATTTTTTGTGGTTTTCGACGGTCTGGATGGCAGATAAGGGAAGTGATGGCAATCTTGCCCGGGATGCCTAGCAAAGTCACCTAGCCCGCCGTATCAATCCTGCCCTACGCTGGTGACTATGTTGTAATCGGTACGGATGTCCCCACTTCAAATTTCTGACATTCCCTACGCTATTTAAGTAATAGAACGAATTGTATGTTACACTTTACAGCTGATCAAAGATCCCCGTGGAGAGATTGACTTGAAATGGGGCTAAACAAAATGAACCTATTATTCTTCAGCAATAAAACAACAATTCATATGCCTATGAGTTCTGTAATGTTTCATTACAAGGAAGACATGTATAATAATAGCAAGTTAAGAAGTCGATACCCATCTCACTCTCGCGCCTTCTCAAGTCAGACATTCCAAAATGGCGCGCCTGTCAAATTTGAAGTTAGCCCAGGACGGCGCCACGAAATTAAAGAAAGTGCTGTAGTCTTGTTGAGACTCCACTGGGGATAATTCCCTCTGAATAGGAGAAGTATTAGTCTGGACATTTTGAGGAGTGAACAACTGGCGTTTAGCAATTTTTCTCTCCTTCCTTGTGCTATGGCCATTATTATGACCGTTACCATTCTTCACCCCACTCCCGTGGTGGTTAAAAGTTTGACCAGAGTTCTGCTGCTGATACTCCTGTATCTCGTTCTGCAGCCCCTGCGATATTGTTTTGGTTTTGTTCTTGCTCGTCGAAGCTTCTAAATCTCCCATAGACTTGTGTCTAGTTCGTCGAGGATTATTAAATCCTTTCAAGTTCCGTTCTGCAACCCATCGCCGCATCCTCTTCACGAACGGCAGCACCATGAAGAAGGCATTTGGACTGACGCCCATTTTGACCTTGGGGGTCATGTCTTTCTTGTTGGAGGGGAGGTCCGCTAGAGGGAACCACTCACAAGCCTTGATTTCGTTTCTGGTGCGCGGCTGGAACTTCGTGTCGCGTGGAATGTAACCGATTATGTAAAGGCGGACTATCTGCTCATGTATAGTTGCTTCTATGTAGTCATTTTTGTTGATTAATTTACTTATATCGAAACCTGTCTCTTCTAGTACCTGTAAAGAAACCGTGGCTTCAGTTTCTCGCCGTTTTCTTTTTCCTTCTAACATATAAATTTCTAATATTTAAATTAATAATTACATTTCTAATATACAAATTAGAATACAAAGTAAACTCTACACAATATCACTGCAATCATGCAAAAGCACATTTTTGGGTTCAATCTACGAACACAAAAATTTAAAACAACAGATGATATACCAGCAATATTTATAGCCCATTGATATGGCACTTACCTCTCTAGCTGCACACTTCCACGGCTCCTCGTCCTCGTTGACCTTGCCCTTGGGGAAGCCCCACGAGGCCTTGGTCCAGTAGCTCTGCACCAGCAGCACGTGCGTGAGGTCGGTGTCAAGCAGGATAGCACCGTACGTGGGCACGGTCTGTTTATACTCGCGCCAGTTGTCCAGCACCGCGTCCAGGATGCTCACGTGCTCGCGGAGCTGCGGGACGTGCTACAACACACAACATATTCAGGTGTATTACAGAAATCAATTACAAAATCAATGGCAACTACGCTACATAGTTATCTACGCAAAAAGCCAATGGAGTGAGAGCAAGGTGAGGTTGACTTGCATGCTCTCGAAGCTTCGGGACATGCTACAACACTTGCATATTATGTTGTACTGAAGGTGACATTGTTAACAAAATCTGTGAGTACTTCGAATGTTATACCTAGGTAAGCAAGAAACCAGGGAAGCGAAATGGAAGTGTGTTTGACTTCATAAGAGTGAAACAGTAACAAACTAACTGAAGGAATTTCTTGCACCATTTTTTATTAAAATCATATGTCCCTCAAGTCACAAGCAGGGTGCTCTAACAACATCAAACCCCTACAGGTCTTAAGAAGACTTCAAGTAACATTATAAATAGCAAATATCATACTTGAAAAATATGTGCCGCAAAGTCCCTGATGCCACATGGATTGAGCCTGTTGGCTTCGTCTGTGCAGTAATAGTCCAAGTAGAACCAATGAGCCAGTTCTATTTGGAAACATATCCTCACCAGGTTGCCTCTGTCTTCAGGCGGAAGATTTATTATGAAGCGACTGGAAATTGATAATAATGACATTTAATACAATTATCGTCAAAGGAATGCGATATATTTGTACCTGTCTACTTCAAGTATGTTTGATGGATTTGCTAATGTTGTACTACCCACAACTGTCTCTATTTAAACTTATTATGTTGCAGAAATGTTTAAAGCAACATTACATAAATATTCAACATATTTTCCATCAGCCATTCATATTTATATTTGTATGGAAGGTTAAACACAATGAAAATATTAATCACATATTTCCCGCTAAAAGATTAACATAAAAATGATAACATTAGACGAATGTTTATTATTCTTATCAATAGATTGCTGTCAATTAACTTTACATTATTTATTTTTTGTTTGTTTTCCCTTTCGGTGCTTACAATAACATCGGACATACTATCTTTTATCACAAAATCGCAACACTCTGATGATGTATGTGCACGAAATTTATACACAATTTATACAAAAAATCTACTTAAATGTTCGTATAAACGGGTATAGGGATTCTTATTGGCTTTGTGAATTTTCCATTACAAAGTTGCTTACCTGCAGAGGTCGTCCAAAATATCAATAGGAATAGAATGTTTGTTGTGATTCGAGTTTCCAGGTGTAGAACCCATGATTTCTGATACTTATAACTATAATTTATTTTCTTAGGAGCAAAATCAATATTTTTATTTTTACAGAATTATCACTGGCTTTGTTGTGCTTGAAAAAAAATAGCAAAGATGACAGATTAAAAAGTATGTTCCGGTGCAAAAAGGAAACAGTAAACACTTTTAACATGAATTGAATTCGATTTTGTTTTTCAAAAGTAAAAATTTGTGTAGCTCGCTGTTAGTTAGATTAGCAAATAGCAAGTGATTTAGATTACTCGACAAATATTTACTGCTGATACCTATATCCTGCTATTCAAAACTGGATTCTGTAATTTGTTAAAAAAAAATAAGTTTTTCTCAAGATTGCAACTTGGAGGCATGGAAATTTGAAACACAAAGCCACGGACGGCAAGTGTCAACCATAGACGTGCCACAGATCTGTCATCTGTCAAGTAACCACACAAGTAACGTTTACTAAAAAAATCTATACCAGGCGCAGTGTTTTCATAATTTCGCAGTATCTTTAAAACGAAAATTAATAAATAAAAATGGACATAACGCCGCTTTTCAAAGCGTGCATTAAAACCGTAAAGACTCGCAACAAAGCCTTCGGCATACCAAGTCCCGTGAGCGAAGATAAACAGCGCATATTGAGATGCAAATCGAAGACTGGTTTCATGTCGACCGCCCGCGATATTTGTTCGCAAATCACAAGACTTCGAGATTTCTTGTTGGAGCACCGGGACAGGTACCTGAGTTTCTTTGATAGTGTGAAGAAAGATGAAATGACTGAGGCGGAGAGAGACCAAATAGACGCAGGCGCGCAGAGAATTATAAACACTTGTTCCCACTTACTGAAAGAGTTTAGGAATGATAATCGCAAGATTACTGTGTCTGCGCAGACACGGGACTACATGGACGCTGTTTTTGATTTAATAGACATGTACTTAAAAGCTGTTTGTAAGATACACAGTGAATTGAAAGCTTTGCGAGTGAAACGCGCGCTTGATATGCGGAAACTGTCGCGTTTGGAGTTACCACAGACTAAATCAAACATTCCCAACCCGTTCATATCTGATAAAATTGTTGAGAAAGAAGTTGAACAGAAGGAGGCGGAGACAGAGACTGGGGAAGAAGTAGATAATCCTAAGTCAAAGTTAGATTTGTCAGAGAATGAAGTGGCGGTGATGTCGGACGAGGGGGAGCTGAGTGCTGAGGAGCTCCAGATGTTTGAATCTGAGAATGTGCAGCTACTGAATGAGCTCAACAACATGACAGAAGAAGTAAAACAGATTGAAAGCAAAGTACTGCACATTGCTGAGTTGCAAGAGATATTCACCGAAAAGGTAATTGTAAAAGGTTTAGTCTTGTTTATCTTTTGACTTATTAAAATGTTCAATTAAAGACAACTTTATCATGTTATTTTAAATTAAAAATCTGTATTTATGTTAAAAAAAAGGTACTATAGTCAGTAAAACATATTACATGTTTGTATTCTATATGCATCAAAGTAATACCTAAAATATAATGTTTTCAGATTTTACAACAAGAGCAGGATATAGACAGAATATCAAACACAGTTGTGGGAACTACGGAGAATGTGAAAGATGCCAATGAACAAATCAAGCAGGCTATACAGAGGAACGCTGGACTCAGGGTGTATGTGCTGTTCTTCCTACTAGTCATGTCATTCAGTCTGCTATTCCTGGACTGGTACAATGATTAAATTATAAAACTAGTATTTATTAACACTATTTATTATTTACACTGACCTATCCTTCATATCCTTATCCTTATAGGATTTACAGTTCATTGATTTCAAAATTGGGTTGTCTTATTGACCTACTAGCAATGTTTGTTTAATGTGACTTTTTAATACTTAGATTCAATTCCTGGTCAGGTTTTAACCTATTATTGTGTGTTGTTGAGGAAACTTACCATAACTATATTATTTGTCAAGCATTGCAAGTTTGAAGTTAACGCAACATGTTGCGGATTTTATTTGGTGTGTTTTTTAAGCGCAAAGCATTTGGAATAACACATTTGCGGTTATTACTTGCCAGGCGTTTTATGTCTGTATATTAGTCGTATGCTCCAGTACACTGTTGGGCAGTTCGTTGATTTGGCGCAGTCAACGTATTATAATACGCGAGGTAACTAACTACCTACATTCCAGAAGGACTCGTCAGTCCTTACGTATTTAACGATTCACGCAGATATTACGTAGTTTGCTTTTTGCGTTGAGGGTTGCGGGTTCGATTCCGCACGGCTAGAAATCGTATTACAGGTTGCTCAGCATTTATGCATTTGCAAATTTGATTTCTATTGTATCTAAAATACTGAGTTTCGACTAGTTATAGCCATGTTTCAAAATATTTCTTTGCCTGATCTTGAATTGGAACATTGTTTTTACATAATTTATTTTAGTTAACCTATTTCTTCCCACTGCTGGGCAAAGGTTTCCCTCCATTCCCTCCACAATTCGCGCTCTAAAAAAATTTCAGGTCACATGGGCTCGAAAGAATCCGAGTCGTCCCGCTAGTGTTTTTTAGGTCTGCCGCGGCATCGCAGACCATCAGGTACCCATTGGGTGACGATATTTGCCCAACGACCTGGATGCATTCGCGTCACGTGGCCTGCACAGTTCCATTTAAATAATACTGCTTTGCTTCTTTTTTTTTTTCTTGTCTGTCTCCGAGATGTTCTTCTGGGCCTTTCCATGGCCTTTCCAGACTTCTTAACGGCCATTCCGCTCACCGCTAGTCTTGCGCGGTATGGTTGGAGTTCGGTGCAGTTTACATAATTTACAAAGTTGTAATATTTTGTATCAACCTATCGAATGCCACCCCGCACTGTGAGTTAATAACGGAAAAATTCATCCCCACTTTTCATGTAAGACAGATACCCCATTATTTTTAAGATTTAATCCCACCATTTATGCCAAATTAGAACTTGCTACAAAGAAAACTCAGCTATAACTCGGACAAACAGACGGACGGAATTCTTTTCAGGGTTCTTCGACCACGGAACCACGAGAAGAAAAACGTTTGGTGCTACAATTGTAGCATTCGAGATGATAAGGAAATTTCAATACTACCGAGTCTAATGGCACATACTAAAGGTGTCTGTGTTCGCCACGTAAGCGTCAAATCATTACAAGTACAATATTTTCTGTCGAATAAAATGTTTAGCTTAGCACAACTCTTATTTCTCATTGACATACATAAACTCACGCCTTTATCCCCGAAGGGGTAGGCAGAGGCACCACCAGGACACCCACATTTCGCCTTGTATGTTCCGTCCCACGATGTGATAGGGGGCGAGCCTATCGCCATATCGGGCACAAATTCCTGACTCCGGGCTGATAATGAATAGAAAAACCCAATATCACTTTGCCCGACCCGGGACTCGAACCCGAGACCTCAGCTTTGTAACCATACTATGATACAACTACGCCACCGAGGCAGTGACATACAAAGCAAATACTAAAATGAAACACCAACGTGTAGTGACAGCAAGTATTGGTAGTGAGTTATAAAGTCTTGGGTTCAATTTCCTAATTGGACAATTCACTTTGTGTTGGTTGGCGGGGTCTGTGTCATGTGTGTGCCGGCTATTATTAGAATCAGTCCTCTATTATTACAAATGTAGCTAGCTACGGAGATAAGATTAGCGAATTATTATGTGTGGTACTAGTACGATCATCAATAAGATAAGTTAGAAAAGCTGTGAAATATTCAAATAAAATGGAATAGGTACTTATGAAGGTAAGGATTAGGTCCGTTGTTATGGTCTCGTTACTAAGGAATCTATTTCTGTACACCTCTAAAGGGCATGCGTGCACTAAAATATCCTCTAGTTACAGTGCGCCAATCAATAACAGGTCGAATTATACAACTACCTCCATGACGGGCGTAGGCGCGGTATTATGCTGTATAGCCACTGTTTCGTTCAGAAATCATAAGGACTGTTCATGAAGTTAAAAATTACTGCCTCTTACTATCTTCGCCCTATTTATATAAAATAAAATATCATATATTTATATGATGTAGGAGATTATAAATAAATTGTTAAAGTAAAGCATTAAGTACTACAAATATCTAATTAAACAAATGTGAGTCATAAAATTTTAAACCGTAAGCATCCGGTTCTGTCAAATCTGACAGTAAAGTTTATCAATCAAACAAACTTCACTTTGTTGATTCTTTGGATTTGTTATTTCGCGATTAAAATCCCTGTAGAGGTGTAATTTTATGTGCTTTGTCAGAGAAGACAGAAAACTGAATTCATACGTAGACAACTTAATGAACATATTTAGAGACATACGTTCTACTATATCAAAAGTGCATCTGCATTCAAGTAGAGAGTGCAGTGCATTCAGAGCCAGTAAATTGATCAATATGGAGGGACTAAAAGTAATGCAGGATATGGGATACATATTTAATTCAAGTAAGTAAATTAACGCATGTTTAAAAAGTTTTTTATTTTATATTGGTATGTAATTTGTCTCATGAATTTTTAATAGAATTGATAAATCGAGCGCGCCGGTATTCTGTCAGAATCAATACTCCCGAACGGATGCAACTTCCGATTGCATGGAAATGTCGATAAGGGCTTTTCTCCCTTGACTACGTCGACGAAAAATTGCGCCAAAATCGTACAACCCTTGATTAACCGACGAATTATCGAGATGGCGCGAAGATTATATTCTTAATATAAACTGGTCCCAGTTATAATCAGAATAAGCTAGCTGGGCACCTATTATGTCATGTTTAAATCATGGTATTGTTTCCTTTTGCAACTTCAAGTTATAAGGAAAAAATAAGAAATTATTATGTTTATTTCTTGTTGTCTACAATTTGCTGGTTTATATTTAACTTAATTAATTAATTCTAATTGGTAAATACCAGCAAATATTGGACATAAGTATTCAAACTGAGTCATTATCTCATTTCTTCCTTCTTGACCTTTAGTGATATTTTAGTAGATAATTGAATAAAAGGTCAGAGGTCTTCTGTGGTTTCACAGTATTTGTATGCAGAGTTATACCTACCTAATTGAATACCTTACAGATAAGATGTAGTATTAATATGTTGCTGTTTTTACTTTACCTAGATATTATATTGCTGCCATAAAATAAGTTTGTACAACCTACAAAAGTGGAATACAGATCCATTTTTTATCATACCACATTTTAATTTTATACTGTTATAAAAGTATAAAGTTTGTGTTGATGACAAAGTAAGATATTTATCATATTTGCTGGTCTGTGATTTTTAAATCCCCTAACTATTTGAATGTATGGAATTTTTTATTACAACTACTAGTATTTACAATTGTTTTTTTAACAACATAAATATATAATAAAATGTTTATTTACAGATGGGCAACTGCGCCGAATAGGGGCCAATGGCAAGCCTACAGATGAACCATTTCAGTTCATCATCAGTGGTGATCATCAGCAATGCCAAGCTCATTACGAGGAGTTGGGCGCAGCTGTTACCTACTACATATACCAACTGTTGGAGACAGAGTTGAAACTACAGAAATTACTTATACCTAAAAACTGTGTAGATGGCACCTTCATATTTGTATCGAAAGATTATGACAAAAAAGATGTTCTGATGGTATTGATTCATGGTTCTGGAGTAGTCCGAGCTGGCCAGTGGGCTAGATCGTAAGTGTTTGATTTGTTGATAATTCATAATAGCCTATACTTTTCCATTTCACATTCAAAGAATTCCTTAAGGTTGGCAAAACTTCGATGATTCTAATAAGTTTTCATGGAAGCTGTGAATGAATGAATTCAGGGCATAAAAAAATATTTCTCAATAAGAGCTGCTCTCTCTATAAAAATATAGTTCAATGACTATTAAAAACCATACATTATTTCATATCAATAAATTTATGTTGTTATGTTTTGAAATTACTACTCATTATTTCTTATTTCATCCAAATTGTTGATACAACCCTTTATTTTCCTCATTTGAACTATTTTAAGTATGGTTGTAAGTATATTGCCTATACAAACTTGATGTAAATAGATTATTTCCAGGATGCAACTCTGTGTCAGGAGTCACATGTATAGTGGCTGTTTTATCATCATACCACCAACCATTAATTACATACATACTATCAATATTTATCATTCATAATTTTTAAAGAAAATAGCTTCTGAATCAGCCCATGTATGACAAGTTATTTTGTAATTCAGTATAATATTTGCATAACTGATGAGAAATCTTATTTCAGTCTCATAATCAATGACAGTCTCGAGGTTGGATCTCAAATTCCATATATCAAGAAGGCCTTAGCCAAAGGATATGGTGTGATGGTACTAAACACCAATGACAACTATACCATGGATGGTGTTCCTATACCAGAGAGTAGCAATGCCGAGGAGCACGCTCTATGTGCCTGGAGGACGTATATCTCTCAAACAATGGCTCACTCTATAGCCATTGTGGCCCATAGTTACGGTGGAGTGGTTACGGCCATGCTGTCTGAGGAAATGAAAGATGATTTTGAGATGAGGGTGAAAGCCGTTGCTTTGACTGATTCTGTTCATACCTATTCTAATAAAACAATTACACCATGTATGAAGCAGGTGATTATTTGGAATTATTTAGATTGTAGATTGATGTTTTTTTAAAAATTCCAATTTCTAAACATAATTTTAGCTTGCTAATATTTACCACACAATGTTATTTATACTTCATTGTTTTAACAGATAGCGCGAAATTGGATATCTAGTCAGAAACCATTGGACACTCCAATGAAAACTCCAGATTTCGAAATTACTAGGGTATCAGCAGGTGAGAAATTATTTTAGTCTAAGTTGTAATAAAAAAAATACTGACCAATAGTAGACCATATTACAAATGCTAAATGAGAAAATATATTGCCTATAAAACTTGAAATAACCATGCAATATATTGCCAGGTATATTGTTTATGTATAGGAGTGATTGTGTTATGTACTGTAATTTTGACCACAATTGCGGAAAAGAGTGTTTGAGATGCATGTGTATAATTTTTCCAAACTCATCAGAAACTATATATAATGGCAAAATAAAATAGAATTAAAACATTTAAAGTTATGTTTCTTTTGTTTACAGGTGTGGAGAGACATGAGAGGACATCCCATTCATGCATAGAATCCGTTTTCAAATTCATCGAACAGAAACTACACGAATAAAATATTATATATCAATGTATATCACTCTAGAGCATTTAAATAGCATTATTATATGTATAAGTTAACTTTAATTATAAATGTATATTGAAAAAAACATTTTCACTTTTTCCCTTTTGAATAATTCTTCATCCAGTATTTTACATCTTGTTTGTTTGCTCGTACACCTAACACTGCTGATTTAGAGTTGACATCTTTCATGGCGAATGGTGAATACCCAGCAATATAGTCATCATCTAGTGCATTCGTTTTGTTTCTAGCCAATTTTGTTACAAATCTTTTATGGATGTGTTGATCTTCAGTCAAAATAGGGTACTGGAAATGCTGACCACCTTTAGGTGTTGGTAAACTGAACCTTTTTCCTCTAGCTGTCAAAGGTTTACGTCCATTTATGTGTATGTGCTGGTTTCCTTCTTTATCAATGCTAACACTAACTTTTTTTAGTGTTGCATGCCCACATTTAGGACAGAACAGTTTAGTCATCACACTGGTGGTTTTAAAGCATGTTGTGCAACGAAAAATGAATGTGCGTAGCTGCCTGATAATTCTGCCATCTATAGCTGTAACATTCAGGCCGATTTGTTTCAGTACATTCTGCATAGCAAAATCAGAAGTTATGCATGCAACTTCAACACTAGTCTCTTCAAATTCACCAAGCTCTAATTCTTTTTTCTTCTCTGACAAGTTCTTGGGTGTAATCCATTCTCCACCATCACTGTCTGTGTCTTGTTCACTGTCAGATTCTTCTTCTTCTTCATCAGATACTTTGACCATAAGCTCATCAACCTTGTCATCTTTCAGATCCATGTTCTTTATCTGTTCAGCAATCTGTTCTGCTAACTTAGCATCATCAGTTTCATCTTCACTCACTTTGTTTTGTTCAATTTCTAACTCATTTGGGGATTGTGATGTTTGTTCTTCACCTGATACTTGAGAACTTTCAGCCACATTTTCAACTACGTTTGGTGTTATTTCTGTGTTATTTGGATTTTCATTGTCTATTTCCTCATTATTTTGATTTGCATCATCTGTTTTGTTTGCATTATCTGGATGCAAGTCGAAATTGGACAAACCAGTCACTTTTACTAATTTCTGTGTCGTGGGTTCGGTTTTAAGATGCTCTACACCTACTTTCTCCTTCTCGAGTTGGTATGTTAGAGCCATAACCTTAATGTCAGTGGCTGAAAGACTTGTATAGTCGCCAGTCTTCTTCGCAAAGTCAGTGATGAATTTGATACTCTCCGTAAAAACATCTTTCACTTTTATATCGTAAGGTAACACGACGAGTTTTCTACGCTGCCTGTCGTTGGTAATTTCGTCAATAACCTCTTGAATGGTGTAGATATTTTCCGCGATTTCTTGCAAGCTAGCTGCTTTAATGAAAGCTGAGGTGTCGACCACCAAATGGTTGATATTCTTCGGCATTTTGGTAAGTTACTGTTACTTACACATGTGAAATAATTAATTTTAATAGTTTCAAATTACAAGCCTGCGAGTCTTCACGTGTTTCACTTCGAATTATTTTGACAAGTGACAGCAGCTTTTGACGTTCGTTTTTTTTTTTTTCGTTCATTGATTCCTTAATGGAAGGCAAAGGGTTCTAGCCCGTACAGCCTTGTCATTATATTAAAATTAAAGTCCGGTTGACACTCGTCATGATTTCCCATGCTACTGCGAGAAGCCATACATTTTTAAAAATTGTATTGACTTTAATTGAACCTGTACTCTCTAGCAATATCTGTTCGTCATAGAAGTAAAATTGCTTCCTTAATATTCAATAAAATGGATAATTATTTTTTCTGGAAGAAATTAAAATATAATTCTAGACTTCAACAGTAAATTAGATTATAAATTGCTTTATCTCTACATTTTTGAAATCCTTACTAGGTCATAAATAAAAAGGTCGATAAACTTTTGTACAAGTCAACAACATCGATGTCAACAACTCACAATCGATTATTTACTCGTAAATATTAATGGCTTTTATTGATTCGTAAAGTGTGAATAATAATAACTAAGGGCGGATTATAATACTAAAAAAACACTCTACAATTGAAAATTTGCTCACGTTGATTAATAATATTATGCTTTGGGCTTTATAATCAACATTTATTTTCATATCGATTATATTTTTCATTGTGTTTTATATTTACGGCTTTACTCTACGTTATCTCTACGTTTTTATAGAAATGCATCATTTATGGGAATGTGTACATCACTAAGTGACTAACTTCACTTTGCTCGTATTTTCTTTGCTGATCTTATTTAATTTTTAAATAGGTGAAAATATAGCTTAAGTAGTGCATTTTAGGCGTGTGTTATGTGGTGTAGTGCTCTTTAGAGTTAACGATATCCAAGATGAGTTCTAAGAAGGGAAAGCGTAACGGGAATAAGCATTTCCCTATAGCGGAGTCTGTTAGCATAGCATTGAAGATTCAACTCGACAAGTTTATAACTAATGAGAACGAAACGGAGCTGAAATTCCCGACATTCCTGTCGGCCCAGGAGCGAGGCTTCATTCACGAGACCGTGGCCAAATTAGGTCTCAAATCGAAATCGCGCGGGAAAGGTATCGTATTAATTTCCAAAACAATTTTTGTCGTACCCACATAACTTTCCATTTATAGTTGTGCACTGGTGCATAAAGTTATCTTTATATCCTTGAAGCGCTATAAACTCCTTGCTAATATTGCACCATTAGTACCAATGCTATTTTGTGATTCATTTATTATTGACATAATAAAGGCTAATTTTGTCATCTGTTTACAAGGATATTTATAATAAATAATTATTTTGTAATCTATCAAGAGAATAAATTTGGCAGTTTAAATTAAATCTGCCAAAAAACTTTCATACTTAAAATTTTCACATATTTGTGAAATACCTTGACCTGTTCCTGAAATATTAGACTGCCATGGTGTACCAATGTCTAATGTCTTATAATCATAAAGATTGTTTATTTACAAATAATGCATATTTTAATTAATTGTAATTTCTACCTAAAATTCTACTTGTATCAGCCTACCTTTATATAATATCATGAAATTGATAAGGTAAATAAAGGTTATATATATTAATAGAGCTTATCATTATTTATAGTGTATGCTTTCCTTATTCCACTGTTTTGACTGTAAATTTAACTTATATGACAGCAACGGTATACCTTATTAATGGAAGTTCTGCCTTAAACAATTTACAGACTTAAGATCAGTTTATTTTGTAACAAAATCACTTACAGAAATTTTAAACTGAAATATAAAGCAGGAATAAAGAAATGAATAAAACTTACTTATGAAAAAAAAATGAAAAATCTTTATTTGAAACTTACTTACTTATAAATTAGTTATTTTAAAATTAAAATAGTGACTATGTACATAAAAACATGCATTAACATTTATTGTGCAACAATAGTAAAGTCTGAAGTACCATGAACTAGTGAGAATACTTGAATAGATAGATGAAGAGAAAGGGATATGTCAAGATTGAGCAAAGTAAAGAAGTCTACCATATGCCATACATTTGTTACAGTTCTGTATGTTTTTTTAAATATTTGTTTTATATTTATTCAATATACTACTATTAAAGTATTTGTATTAGTAAAATGATAAAATTAAATAAATAGAAATATATTTTATTTTACTTATTCACTTATTTACAAGAAACAAAGCATTCTTTGTTTTCATGTTACAATGGAAGGCCTTTGTAGATAGAGTTCTTGTATAAGTATAATATTATCTCTACTTTGATAAATAAATTAATCTAAGTAATTGATTCCTAATAGTCTTTATTGATCTCCCAGGTTCAATGATATTCAGTAAGGGTTTTGTGCTATAAAAAAAAACATTATGTGCTCCACAATGTTACACCCAATTTTAGCAGGCATAAGATTTATTTGTCATCAGCATATTACTAACTTATTTTTTTTTTATAATCTATTTCAGGTGTGAACAGATATCTTACAATATATAAAAGAATTGGGTCGACAATAATCCAGAATGATGCCAAAGTTATCCTGGACTCTAACATGCGGTGCAGCATCACGGAGCTTTTCAATGCGTTCCCCATCACCAGTAAGGAGAAGGATGACCTCAGCAGTTGTGTGGAGAAGGAAAGGAGTCCCCAGCTGACTCACAAAAGCTTGGGGCAGCTCAACAATGGAGTTGCACAAGTATGTAATATTTGTAATAGTTTCTTCTCAGCTGGCGAGAAGCCAAAATGCATAATTCCCTTTTGATAACGGACCAGACGTGGCTGCCGAAACAGTGTCGCGAGTTCTAATCCCATAACATTTCTGGCTTTTCAGTCATGTTTGTTTTGTTGGTCCAGGGGTTCTCAAAGTGTCCCCGGGCGTTCTAGTGTGCCGTAGAAAGAGAAAGGGGCGACCGCCGCACCGTGAAGCAGTTCTCTCATTTAAAATTTTTGTGCCCATTTACCTAACTACAGTGGACCCCCGATAATCCGGCCCCTGGCTAATGTGGCACCCCCTGTAATCCGACATGGTCTAATATTTATTGTGTACATATGTAAATTTGTTTGTACACAATTATTTCCTAATGTAAAGTTATTGCTTATTTTTTGTGATTTCTATAGCATTAATAACGTTAATTTTGTAATAAAACGAAAGCTTTCTATTTGACATACATAATGAAGTATGATTTGTACTTCAGAGTACATATATATAACATGTGGAATCTTATCATTGGATCTGTAATTTGTCGGATTACAAGGTACTCTTTCGTAAAAAAATCCGGACTATAGGGGGTCTTAGTCAGTACTCTATAATTCGACAAATTCGATAATCCGACACTGCCCTGCAAACTGTTTGTCGGATTACCGCGGGTCCACTGTATTAATATTGTACGTATCAATTTCGACCAGCTAGTGGAGTGAGGACCTGAGACAAAATAGTAAACTTGTATGTGCGCCGCAAATTGACAAAGAAAGGGAACCTCAGGGGCTAGGATATGTAATTACGGCGTATACATGGCGCGGGCGTTATCTTGGATGGTGTCAGTGTCCAAATTTCTGCAGTCTTTTCATCTTTGCTTCAGCTTCGTCAGTTCAACATTACTGACTCTTATTAAGCCGGAACATTTATGGTCGACCTCGAGGCTAAGGTCGAGTTTTTGCTTTATATTATGTAATTAATAACTTATTTTTCGGGGAATCCCCTATACAACGAATTATGTCGACTAAAGTAAATTTCACTAATTATGTATGCGGGGATTTCCCCGAATGTAAATAACAGTTGGTTTAATGACTAAAGAAAATAAGATAATGACTTCTTTTGTTTAGAAATTATGTCGGGACATATAAAAATGCATACTATGGCATTCTTTGCTGTTATGTATTATATTAATACGTAATCAGCGGTTGTCACTATGTTGATTTTCACAGGCATGAGGCTGTCACAGGCATGGCGTGTTATTTAAATTATAATATGTCCGAGCCGCACTGGTCGACATTGCGTTGTTTTTCGTGTAATTCGTTGATGAATGATAATTCGCTGACGAATTCTTTTTTGTCGTCATTGTTCGCAACACTTCAAATATGCTTACATCAATAAAGATGACATCATAGTCGTAAAAAAATATTAATCATCAACATATGTAAGAATTGTCATTGATTTTATATGGTATATCAAAATTTAATTTTACTATGAAGATTTTGAAAGCCATGAAGTAAATCGAAACTTATGATTAACAGTTTTTTGGTTATGCGTTTATAGCAACAGGGCATTTTGTCATGTCGATTAGTTTTAAGTTTCTGTACAATATTTTGTCAGTCCTTAATGGTCATACACTTGAGCGCAGGCTTACTCTATGATGACTAAGAATTCTTTTAAACTTACAACTATAGCTTTTCTTACTCCATGCTAGCCTATTGTAGTTAATAGACATCACAATTCACATACCTTTGAAAATACATACATACATACATAAACTCACGCCTTTATCCTCGAAGGGGTAGGCAGAGGCGCCACCAGGACACCCACATTTCGCCTTGTATGTTCCGTCCCACGATGTGATAGGGGGCGAGCCTACCTTTGAAAATCTTGAGAAGAACTTATAATGTTTCTCCGAGTGTTCCTTTAGCATTAAACTGAGTGTTAATAACAAAAATGACTGCCTCGGTGGCGTAGTTGTATTACGGTACGGCTACAAAGCTGAGGTCTTGGGTTCGAGTCCCGGGTCGGGCAAAGTGGTATTGGATTTTTCTATTCATTATCAGCCCGGAGTCAGGAATTTGTGCTCGATATGGCGATAGGCTCGCCCCCTATTACATCATGGGACGGAACATACAAGGCGAAATGTGGGTGTCCTGGTGGCGCCTCTGCCTTGGGAGATAAAGGCCCGAGTTTATGTATTTATGTATGTAATAATAAAGTGCAAAAATATACCCTTAATAGTCGGATATATGTTTCTTTTATTTTTGTCCACAGATCCCCAACACTACGTACAATCCGGAGCTGATGAAGTTCCGAGAGAAACTGCCGATATATGAGCAGAGGGTTGATCTTCTTAACGCTATTTTACACAATCAGGTAAGTTTTTCATTATTTGTTCCCTATTCATATTGCAAGAAGTTAAAAATAAAGCAGTTGACCTACATCATTATTATTGACCTTTATGATAATTTATCCTTCTTCAATGCATTCTTCCACCTTTTTGATAGAGTGTAAAAAATTGTAATTAATGTCATTAACAAAAATACCTTTATAATTTTAATTTTTTTATTGAACTTTATTGACTTTTGTTACTTAAATAACCATTTCAAAATAACTTAGAAAAAACGATCTTTCTACTTTTTTTTTGGCGAGACGAGCATGCCATTCGGCTGATGGTAAGCGTTATGGCGTTACAAAGGAATGCTTGGCATTCCATGCGCTCGCCATCCTGAGACATAAAATGATAAGTCTCATTATGTCCAGTAGTTACTCTGGCTACAAAGTCTTTTGTACCGGAACACAACAGTGCATTTAAACTGCTGTTTGGCGGAAGAAATAGAAATATTTCAGTTCATGCCATAATGATATGTGTCTGTATGTTCGCAGGTGATAATAGTGGCGGGCGCGACGGGTTGCGGCAAGACGACGCAGCTGCCGCAGCTGATCCTGGACTACTGCCAGGAGCACAAACAGCCAGCCAGGATCTACTGCACGCAGCCCAGGAGGATCTCCGCCGTCTCCGTCGCTGAGAGGGTATCACTAACTCTACAAATTAAACGATCCTGTAGGGCACAGGGGCGTGCGCTCCTTGTAGGCAGAAATGCAGTGCTTTACTTGCCATTCACAGATATTTTAATAAAACGTTCGTACGTTTTAGATGACTTTAATTAATAGTAAATAAATGAATAAACAAAATATAATAAATTAAAAACGCCTAATATTTTATAAATAGCAATAGCGCTACAAAATAATGTACCTAATCAACCAAGTCATGCCGCCGCGTCCCGTAGGAGATTTGTTCGTATATGTGTAGTAATTTTGGTGTCCGTGCACAGTTCGCAAACGCACACACCCATGAATATCGAAAGCCTAATTGGCCGAATCTAAATCAACTCCTGCGGCAGGCTACGGAAGTTCGGCAGTTGTCGGGAGTAATCGGAAATGTTCGTTGCCTATAACCCGAGTAAAAATAATAGACGGAAATCTAATAAATCACGTATGCACATTATGCATTTTTGTTTAGTAAGGTTTTATTTGTATAATTTACTTATTAGAATTTCTTCCGCCGCGACAATCGATCGCTGTTTTTTCTGCGTTGCCGTAGAAGATGTACATGTTCATAGTAGTACATCTAAGACTTGTTCTGTTGGAATGGTTTTCGACTTAGGGATCCGTCGCGTGGCTGTGGCTATGCTAAAAATCTATTTAAAAGATTTTTTTTTGTGACCGAGTACTCCGCCGCATGCCCAGTGTCATAATCCTGTGCACGCCGCTGGTAGGGCACTACATTTGTAAAGGCCTACATTATTAAACCATCGTAATCCAGATGAAAATTCAAACTCGTTAACTAGGTGTGTATTAGGTGGTGCATGGAGTATGCACCGTAATAAGCAGCTGGGCTAAGGTCATCGAATTGACACATCTTGTTAACAGAGTTATTATAAGCTCGATTCTTACACCGAGACTAAAAATTCTCGCTCATTTGCCTATTGAATAAAAAAAAAGGTCAGGAAGGTGACGGAACTAATTTACTTAAAAGGCAACTATCCTCAAAAATCCACAGGGCTTTATTCAAATATTGAATATGTGTTTTTGTTTCAGGTGGCCCACGAGCGCATGGAGAAGATCGGTCAGTCCATCGGCTACCAGATCCGCTTGGAGTCCCGCGTGAGTCCGCGCACCGTGCTCACCTACTGCACCAACGGAGTACTGCTCAGGACGCTCATGGCGGGAGACGCGTCCCTCGCCGGTAAGCAATGTAGCCAAAACTACTCATATTACTACAACGTAGCTTCCTGTATTTGATTTTTAATAACATATTGTAAACTATTGATTTCTTAATAGAGTGGTTTCCTCCCTATTTTCTTTTATAAAATTTTATTTGTACACATTTGAAAATATCACTAAAATTACCACTACACAAGCCGGTTAAGAAACTGTTGTCCAAAACTAAAATACCTTTTTTGCTTGTCCACATTATAGTGTAGATGTAGGCTGTAGGTCAAGTACAGTGACGTCACTATTGATGTTTGCATCGTTTATCTGCAACATAGATTTGAAAACACTGCACTACTTTGGTACACTATAGACTGCCCTCTCTCTTTCTTCTCTTATCTCCATATCAGGTTGTTGGTATGAGATTGTCTTGATACGGCCAGCATTCATACTCTGCTATAATATATTGTTTATTTATTGAGATTCATTGGTGTACAAGAAAGAGAGAAATAAATAATGAAATAAAAATATTTATTCATGTTTCTTAGTGCCATAATATACCAACAATTTTTTCTATAAATGAGCTAATAGGTCCACATTGATTGATAAATTATTGTTATTTAAATATATCATTTTTCTATATATTTGTGTTGCACCCCGTTGAGCATTATTATTGGTGGCTGTATGTGTGTACGTGTGTCCGCAGGCGTGACGCACGTGTTCGTGGACGAGGTGCACGAGCGCGACAAGTTCAGCGACTTCCTGCTCATCGCGCTGCGCGACGCACTGCCGCGCTGCAAGGACCTCAAGCTCGTGCTCATGTCCGCCACCATGGACACGCAGATCTTCTCCAGGTACCACCCTAATCCCCCCTCTCTCTCCCTTCAGCCACAGAGAGTCCATTTCCCATAGCCCTCCCCAAGAATATCCATATCGACCTGGAAGTGGGCTGCAGCCTGCTTACACCACTACACTGCCACTATGCATATAATCTGTACGAAGCAATTACAACTACAATATTAAGTACTAACAGCCAGGCCTAATTTCGCCCGGGTATAGACATTCTGTAAATCCACCCCATGCTAGACTATTGGACGCCCGCCTACAAGGTGAACGGACGACTTAGTCAAAGTTTTAAAAATAAATTAAAAAAAATATAAATAAAATTAGCAGCAAGTCGTTGGATGTCGGCCGCTTCGTACAGGTCGATGTAGAGATCCTTGAAGAAGGCCTATTTCCAGCAGTGGACTTTCTATGACTGAAGAGCGAGAGATGTATAGGTAGTATTTTTTCATAGTATTGTAACCCTCTGTAACTTAACAGATATTTCAACAACTGCCCCGTGGTGACGATACCGGGGCGCCTGCACGAAGTCCAGCTGTACTATCTAGAAGACGTGCTGAAGATCACCCAGTACAAAACCAAGAAGATGATACAGGTGGAAAAGGAGCTGAAGGCCAGACTCAAATCGGGACGCAGTTACTGGTCGCAACTTGAAGGTTTGAATAATTATAATTAATTATTTAAGTATTCTAGAGTGTGTTACTTAAGGTGAAAAAATGTAGGTGAGAAAATAACCTTATGGCATAATAATGCATCATTCTATAAACTTTAACTTTATCTGCCTGGATAGCAGCCACTGTTAGAGAGAAAAAGTAACCATAATTAGGCAATTATGTTGGTACATACTATATAGGGAATTTAGAATCATATATGTACATATATTCCTCAGACCGGCATAGCTGTAACTATTGTATAGATACTTTTTACACATTTGACACATTGATATTGCATTTTGATCAAATATAAGAGTAAATGTTCTTTAGCCGGTCAAAAGCAAGCAGCAGAGGAAAGTACGAGCAAAGAGGAGAAGGAAACTGCAATGGACCCGGCACTGCAAGCAGACATGGACGAGTTTCTGCAGGAGTGCTTCAATGAAGGCAGCTTGGTGAGTCTCTTAAATAACAAATATAAATGCTTAGCAAAGATTAATTTCTAAAAGCATAACAAAGTCTGCATTGCCTGACTGATGCTGTTATGCTGGTTACAATGATGTCGGCATACTTAATTGGTTCTTGATGCTATAGCGAAAAGACTTTGTGTTGTAAGAAGAAGGTGTAAACAAGTCTGTGCGTGTGTGCGTTCAGGACTCGTTCTGCCAGCTGCTGTACATGTACGTGTCGGAGGGCGTGCCGCTGTGCGCCGCGCAGTCGCAGACACTACGCACGGGACTCATGGCCGCCGCCGCCAGGGGCCTCGCCGACATGCTGCAACACCTGCTGCAGCTCGGTAACACTTCGTTCACGCAATCATTCAGTCACTTGCTATCTCACCCACTTATTCATGCACTCACACATATTTGCTCACGCATGTTTTCATTTATTCACTCGTTCATTCAATTACTCTTTTACTCATGCTTTCGATCACATATTCATTCACTCTTTCATTCATTATTTCACTCACACATTCACGCATGCATTTGCTCACAAATCCATTCACTCACGCATTTATTCACTTATTTTTCGTCACATGTAATGATTGAATCTTTAAGAAACATTTAAATCTACAATTTATTTGACACAGGCGCGGATCCGTCAGCAAAAGACAAAGAAGGCAAGACAGCGTATGACTACGCGGTTGAAAACGAACACACAGACTGTGCGAAACTGCTGTCTACCTTCAACTATACAGAGGAAGCCAAAGAGAATTCTGAAGGGGACGAAGCGGACAACTTTTTGCTGGACGTCTACCACCACACCTTTTCCGAAGAACTGATAGACCATGACCTCATACTCGCGCTTATCAAGTTCATCCACGTGACATTACCCAAGGGAAGCATACTCATCTTCCTGCCAGGATACGACGACATAGTGACCTTAAGAGACATGATACAATCCTGTGCAGAAATGAACGTGATTAAATACCAAATATTTACCCTGCACAGTAACATGCAAACCCTGGACCAGAAGAAGGTGTTTAACCCCCTACCGAACGGCAGGAAGATCATAATATCAACCAACATAGCGGAGACCTCCATAACAATTGACGATGTGGTGTACGTGATAGACTCGTGCAAAGTTAAGGAAAAGTACTACGAGTCGAATGGGGGTGTGTGCTCGTTGCAGTGTGTTTGGACTTCCCGGGCCTGTTGCCAGCAGAGAGCTGGCCGCGCTGGCAGGACCAAGCCGGGACACTGCTTCCACATGTGTTCTAGTCGACGGTTTAAAGCGCTGCCTCTTAACTCGGTCCCTGAGATCCTCAGGGTCCCACTCCAAGAATTGTGCCTTCATACTAAGTTACTAGCACCGGGAAATACTCCGATTGCCGATTTTCTATCAAAGGCTTTGGAACCACCGTCCTTCCTCGCAGTCAGGAATGCCGTCTCATTACTCAAGACTATTGGAGCTTTGACTCCGATGGAAGACTTGACAGAAATTGGGCAGCATCTATTGGATTTAACCGTGGAGCCGAAGTTAGGCAAGATGTTACTGTACGCGTGTGTCATGAAGTGCCTCGACCCGATATTGACGATAGTGTGTTGTCTGGCGAACAAGGAGCCCTTCCAGATATCGATGAACCCTGAGAACAGGAAGAAGGGCAGCCTGGCTCGCAAGGAGTTCTCCGCGGAGAGTTACTCAGACCACATGGCGTTGTTGCGCGCCTTCCAGGCCTGGCAGGCGGCGCGGGCCAACGGCACTGAAAAAGCGTTTTGCTCCAAGAATTTGATCTGTGGAGCCACCATGGAGATGATTGTCGGGTATCGCTCGCAATTACTCGCACAACTCCGTGCCTTGTGTCTGGTTAAAGCGAGAGGATCTGGAGATATTAAAGACGTTAATTTGAACTCTGAGAAGTGGCATGTAGTGAAGGCAGTGTTGGTGAGTGGGTTGTATCCGTCCATAGCGCGTGTCGACCGCGACTCCTCCACTCTCCGGACGTCCAAGGAAGTGAAGGTGGCCTTCCATCCGAGTTCAACCCTTCATAGAGGGGGAGGGGTGAGCGGCTCGCAAAAATCCGTCAAGAACTTGCCTACAGACTGGGTTGTGTTTGAGGAGATATCTCGGGCGGGAAGATTTTGCTTCATACGCTGCAACACTCTAGTCACACCCCTAACAGTAGCATTATTTGGAGGGCCATTACGATTGCTGCCCGGAGCTCTAACCCAGCGGGCCAACCCTCCAGGCTTGTCCAGCGACTCCGACAGTGAAGCTGACGAGAATAACTCATCTCCTGACACAGCAGTGCTGACCCTTGACGACTGGATGGCCTTCACAGCTGACGCGTCAGATGCCATCAGCGTGTACTACTTGAGACAGAAACTGTGTGCGCTGGTAATCAGACGCATGTCGAACCCAGGCAAACCAATGACACCTCTAGACGAGCAGATCCTCAACACAGTAGTCCACGTTCTAGGAGCCGAAGAAAAGAACGTCGGTCTCATACAACCCAGCGGCATTGGACAGAGACCAAAACCCTTAACCCTGGACTCTCCCAACTGGCGTATGAGGATGGAAAACGACGAGCAGTACCGGCACGATAAATACTACCCGCAGTACAACCCTAACGACTTCCAGAACAATTTCTACCAGAATTATTACCGAAGTGCTGCTCAAACCAGGCCAGGGTGGAGGAATGATGGGATGCCTCAAGGGTTTTCACCGCAGCCCTACGCTGGACCGAAGAGCCCGATGTCTCCGAACGGGAAGACGTTGCTGGCGAACATCGAGAAGTACGCGGATAATGGTGAAGGTAATGTTCGGTACGTGGTGGTGAAGGTCGATGACCCACAGAGCGTGGAGGCGGCACAGACTAGTAACACGTTCTCCTTCGCGCAGAACACTGCTAAGAAACTGCAGAAGTTGAAACAGGTTAGTGTGATCAGTAGTACTGTTTTTAATTCAAATGTAGCGAACAGCCATTCGTGTTCTCTATAGGGGGGCAAATCTTGTGTAATAGATCTTAATAAGTAGAAGGCAATTTTAGTTTTTTTTGTAATTTAAGGAGAGACATTATAATGTGGTTATAAACGAAACTAATTCAATAATAAAATTAATCATTACGTTTTTCTATATGCTGTCCACACTAAAATAGTTATTTAATAAATATATTGTATATAATGTGTATAGTGATAACAACTGTGCGGTTGCAGGAGTGCGAGCGCGTGGTGGTGTTCTTCTCGGTGTCGAGCGCGGCCAAGTTCGTGGGCTGCGCCAGCCTCGCCGACGCCAGCGGCGCGCTCACCTGGCTGTCCACGCAGCACGTGCCCTACCACATGGTGCGGTGCGTACTGCAGCTTTACCTTTCTTATTTGTATCCGCAATTCACCAACTGACTATTGTTCAAACTGAATAATCGGCGACGGTGACCACTTTCCATTAACCGGACCCGCAAGCTCGTATACCTGCGAAGGCAATTAAACAAAAGGCTCAACAAAATACTTTATAAAGGAGGTTGTTGAATACGAGCTTTTGAGGGGTAGATTTCTGCCAGTAGGATAAAAACTCGTTATTTGACGCTTCCTCTACCATGGTGGTAATCGTTTGCAGACACATCTGTAACTCGCTGTGCGGCGGTGCGCGAGTGTCCGTGTCGCGCGACGGCGCCGAGCTGTGTGCGGCCGCCGCGCGCGCCCTGCTGCACGCGCACACGCGCCGCCGCCACCACCCCCACCCGCACCACCCGCACCACCCGCCGCGACCCATACAGAAACACAACCACGAACACTAACACACACACAGACGCACAGCAGCCACTGCGAGGAGGGTATCATGCAAAATAAACATACTTAAAGTTGTATTGATTAAAAGTGATTGATTCATTTTATCGATTAACAATGTGATAGATGTGTAACTTAATCGATAAAAAATGAAATCGATAATAAGTTTAATCGATTAAAAATATAATCGATGAGTGAATTAATCCATACACGATTAGTCGATAAATTAAATAATTTAGACAACATTGAACTAACAACTTGATCCGAGTTAATAAATGGAACAATATATTGACATACAACAAATGATTTATGGTAATAAAATATTAATATGACTCTGCATGCAAACTAGTATTTCACACTACCCCTCATTATACTTACATATGATTTTTTTTTATGTCAGCACGTAAACTAGCATTTTATCTTATTCTTCTTATAAAATGTGAATTGACTAATATACCCTTCACACAAACTTATATCCAGTGTTACCTCTAATTTCACAGCATGTATACAACTTATCTCGTGACAATAACACGCACGTACAATGTCGATAATATCTGAATGAAGATTAATAAACATTAATATAAAACTCATACTAAATTCTTCTTCCATTATTAACGTAATTAAAGTTACTTCAATCAGTATGATTATAACAAATAAAACATTTAATAGGACCCACACTAAATATAAGTCTTAAACAGAAAGTACTAAATACAGGAACTTAAAGACAGTTTGGTCTCATAACACCAATATCCTAAGCAAATATTCATATAATTTTCAAATATTTGGACCAACACTGGGGCGTTTCGTTCCTTAACCAACTGCGCCATGGATGCTGTCAAATCTCATACGATTAGATACACACCTCATTTATCTTCTAACTTGTCTGTTGTCCAGGTCAACTTGAGGCGTAAAAGAGATAATGCTGTTCAAAATTTCGTTTTGTCTCTTTCACACAATTTCACTTTTCATATAATAGCTCTATAATGATTAAGAATACACAGGTAATATGTATGCGATTTAAAAACCGACTTATTCCTATACACACCAATTAGTTTACCACATTTACAATGTGCCCGTATACAAGAATTATATTTATATTAAGTGCAAATATTTAGATGATTAAGAATATATTAGCAGAGGTAGTGAACAATTTATAGTTGCGTCATATTTTTGTATGCGTCGTTGAGTTGCTCGTGAGTCTATTGCGGTTGGTACATATTGCACCAAATTCATAAGGCAATAAGTGCGAAAAAATGTTAAGAAAAAATAGCTCCATTGTGTTTGTTCTAAGAGACGAGAATTGCTTGAATATGCGGTGGTGTAAATTACATCGATAAGGCATTGCCCTAATTGGTGTAAAAAATAAATTATGTATTTTAGTGCATACAGAAACAAAGAATGCCTTGACATGTAAGCCAATATTACATTTTATTCAAAGTGCAAAATATTACTTAGTATATTTACAATCGGCTTTAATAACAACATAGAATATAATGTGTGTCGTCTTGTAGTCCAGTAGTGGCAAACCATTTTGAAAGGGTCACAAAGTGACATTATGACGGTGTTTGCTTTTCTTGTTTCAAAGGCAGATAAATTAGGGTATGGATTTTAATGTGTCTATAGCTAGCTCCCTTGCTTGTAAGTCACAAGAAGGTCTTAGGACTCTTAGGGCTGTAGGTAGCCCATCTTGTAGAAGAAAATAATTTTTCACTCGAAAAATATGTACTTATATGTCGAAGACTTATGTCTTGATGATTCACATAAATAATAAAATTAACTATGACGTGGTGTGTAAACGATTTTCAACATTTTTATCTGTGATGAAGTAGTCCTTTATGTATGAGTGGGACTATTCTAATAGAATGAATAAGAATAAAAATCCGGGCAATTCTAAATCTCAGATTGGTCTTGGATCTGTATGGGAAAATAGTTTTTAATTAAAACGTATAACAATATATTGTTATAGTAGCTAATATTATGCATGCGAATGGTGACAAGCTAACAGAAATTGTTTTAACATTTCAGAAGGTCTTTTATATTTTTAGTTATGTAAGACCTTGTCCAAATAGAGAACAATATTCGCGAAAAGTACGCGCATTGGTTGTGTAAGACCTCATGCAAAAAGGGCATGCGTGAATAATTAAGCAATACTTCCGGTGGTCATTCATTAGTGGCCAGTATTTTGAAAATGCCCGTGACTCAGGCGAGCCAATTGATATCAATTTGCCATGTCTGGACAAGATCTTATACTTCGTTACTAGTGTAGTATGCTGATTTAGTTAATTTAAGAGATCTCACTCGGTCAATAATGATATTTTACCAGACGCTATAAAACGTTATGAATATCACTGTTGGGTGTATTTAATACAGGTTTAGGGGGAATATTGAAATCTTTCATTAAAATGTCCACAATTTCATCAACTACAAAGAGAATAAATATGAGGGAAAATATAGGTAGTGTTTTTACAGAATATCTGTATGTCATCTAGTTTTAAGAACGATTTAAAGCCCTGTTAGTCTCATTAAACTTCCATTTAGGGATCAATATATTTCATGTACTTAATGTTAAACACTGCTATTTAAGAACACCGTTTTATATATTAATATGATAAAGAAGTTAACAGTTGAGAGAAAGAGTTGCTTTTAATAACACTAATTTATATTTGAAATACAAGGCACATTGTTTAAATGTTTGTACGTCATTAAATAGAGTTTTATATTTAAGGAGTTTTGCTATTTTGCTGTAAGTAAGGCTGTACTAACGTGTTGCCTTTGCCTTAAAGTATTTTATAGCCGCCATGTTAAAGATTTTTAAATTTAGAACTTCGCGCCGAAATATACTCACTGTTTCGTTAAACCAAATCTTGTATAGAATAAATCTTAAATTTTTAACGTGTATGTAATTGGTACGAAAAATTGCACGAATATAATTGGACGGTTTATTACTCGATTTTACCATTAGCAAATATTTAGCGAATTGTATAGTAAAATGCGTGTGTGATGGCGATTCGTAGAGGAATGTTTTAATATCTTAGACGTATAGAAAGTATTTGGAGGGAATGACATTTAATTTAAATTAAAACCATAATGTGATTTTCTTTAAAACTCACTCATTTAGATTGCAAAGAAACAAAAAAGTGCAATGGGAAGTGGCTTGAGGCTGATTAGAATATTTTTTTTCTGTCTGGCATTTACTCTTATTGGAATCGATGGTGAGCGGCAACGAAATGTATTTCGGAGCTAGGATTTTTCACTTTTATTTATGTTAAATGTTGAAGTGACACAGATAGTGTTATTCTACACTATATTTGTATGTGGTTCAACGTCTTATTAAATATTTAAAAGTATCCAATAAAAATGTATGACAGTTTTAAGTTTGTATTAAATACCGATAAACACAAATTAGACTCGCTAAGGCCATGTCATTAAAATTCGGTCATTATACATTCATTCGTTTTATACAAAATAAATAATAATTTGAGCTTTCACATATAACTCGAAATATGTGTTAGTAATTTGCCATAAGTTTTAAGAGTACCTATTAGGATTTTTTTTGTGATATAGATGATGAAGTTTCATTTAAAAATGTTTTGGCAAAGCTTCACGTTTTAAACCAAAATATAGCGAGTCACATCTCCAACCTGTTTTCGATATTTTCGAAAGTGATTGTAACAATAAGTATGCTTCCAAATACATGTCAAATGTTTATCGAATATTTGAATGCATTGCAAAAGTCGTGCGTATAACTGTGTGTAGGTGTATACTGTAAGAATTTTATTGTTTTTCAGTTCGTTATTTAAGGAATGTATCAAGAAGTCTTAGTAATTTATTTTCAGCGTATTTGAAGAGTTGCTTTCTCCTATTTTTATTTGTCATTTTTGCAGTTGCGTTAAGCCGTCTCCTGTGTCTGCACACTACACAAACCCATATACAGCAAAAAGAAAATACACTCTTCTCCAGTTTAGGAATAATATTTGTTGTATCGTCGCTCCCATTGGCCCATGCAGTGGTGAAGTGATGATGTTTTCCTTAAAGCATGGAAACAAAATACATACATTGTTCGCACACCTTTTAAGTTACATCAACAAAATTGTGTAGCTATTCCGTTTCCAAGATAAATGAAAATAAAATGTTAACAAAGAATACCCACATTTCAAATAATTATTTTGATGCCCACTGTCAAATGCTTCGAATAATCGAGATAATCTATTTGTGGGTACATGTTTGTCAAAAAAAATTGTTTTGCATATTTTGATGTGGTGTAGTGAAAAAAAATCATTCAGGAGACACAGCTGTAGGGTTTTGATGTTTTCAGTATTCTCATACTGAATTATAGGCGTAAATTTTACTTATAGCTACTATTTTTGTGAAACTTAATGTAGATAGCTTTTAATATATCTGTAATGTCGCCTTTTAACTAGTACAAAATGCGATTGTGAGAGACTTGATGAGATGACATTCATCGTTCTTCAGTCGCGATAGGACCAAGTGTGGTAAGAGGCCACTTTAGTGGGTGTGAATTATTTTGTCTAGACTGAATGATTTATTTAATACAATGTTGGAAGTATTGATAGAGCGAAAACTACACTGATTATATTTGGTGTAGGCTCAGTTGAAGGAAAAATATTGTGAAGGAAATAAAAAACTGCTCTTAAATTTAGACTGTTTGTCAGTATCTTCAAGAGCAGTACTTAAGTTGTAATTGTCAAGGAACTATAATTTATCAGTACTTATGTTAGTGGTGGTATGAAAGCGATTGGAGACGTTGATGTCATGTCGAGGAGGTAATTTTTACGCAAGCGATCTGCGGATGTCCAATGAATTTATACGGAACAGTAAACGCGTCAGTTGTTTTGTTGTGTAAATAAATAATTTTAGTGATGTGGGTTTTATTTATTTCAATCCATATTGATTTGTAAACTAACTCTTTCAGTATATTTGTATTGCAAGACCCGGGTAAGAATAAATTAACACTTTTTCTCCAATGGTATAATAAACTTGGTGAAGGACATGTAACTATGGTTAGAAATAACTAGACATCGGACCGTGGGTAGAACCTTCTAACTACAGTAACCTCCTCCATTCTCTGTCCACTTAGTACTTTTTGTGTTCAGAGAAATAATTACATAGGTACGAACATAACGAAACATCTTTCTTTTGTCTGTTGAACTGACTACTTTTGGTGTCGCTTCTTTGTTTCAACGAATTTTCAAATCACAACGGTGTTAAAGAAGTTTCAATTAATAAAATTGTGGAGAGATATCTTAGTCATAATATGTTAACTAATTATTTACTTTTAGTTAAAAGTTAAACATCAAACAGCATTAATAAAACAACATAAGAGTATAAAACTTAATTTATTTACAAGCGCACATCCCACTACTTCTGTATGACTTGTTTCTCGATCTTGTCTTGTTGTTCCTGCGACTGCAGCTGCGCGAGGGTGAGCAGGGACACTCCGAGTTGGTCCTCGCGAGTGAACGGCTGCGCCATTTGCCGGAGCCAACGCTTGCAGATCTGATACAATAGAAATAAAGACTAACGGCCTTATTCATAGACAGATTGAAAACCTATTTTAGTTATCGAATGTTAATTCCCTTTCGGATGACTTTAGAGTTCAGTTTGAGCGAAGAAGATAAAATATTCGATAACTAAAGTTGATTTTAAAAATGTCTATGAATGACACCGTAATTAATTTATTATTTATTTATCTGAAACAATTGAGGGATTTATTGGAGGTTTGCCCATGTAAGTGTTTTTGTCTATTTAAAAGAATAATCCCAGCCCCTCGTTATCCTTCTAATGATAGGGTAGGATTAGAAAAGGAATCCTAATAGTAGGGGAGCCCAATGTTTTTTTTTGGGATTTACTGGAGTGAGGCAGATGCATATAGACGCCGGCTGTGAAACGAGACGCTGCGGGTTCGGACGCCGAGACAAATTACTGTGTGATCCACAGGTATTTATTGCAGGTCTGGGTGATGTGAGACAAGTGTGAGACCGAAAAGTATCTCGCAGTGACAGCTATGACACAATACTCGATGTTAATGTGGGTCCAGGACTATGTGTTTGAGTGTTGGGTGTATACTGTATGTATGACGCACGTGGTACCTGCACGGCCTCCTCGGTGCTGAGGTTGCAGAAGGAGTCCTTGAGATGTTCCTGGATCCAGCGCGGCAGCTTGCTGCGCTTGTCGGCGCGGCTGAAGCGCTTGTCCGCGAATATCATTATGCCGTAGTCCGTCTTACCGCTGCAATTCATATTACATTTCAAACATGAGTAAAAATATTATATTTTATCGTAAAAAAATATACCAATAGTGTACACACGTGCTTAAGGTTAGAATGATGCTTCTGACAAATAGGGAGAGGGAGAGAGAGAGAGTATAAATGGTTATCATATTTTTCTTAAATCCGGTGGCGAAAATTGAAATTGAAACGAATTTATTGGAGAAGTCCATGTTTAAATTTCACCTAAATTTACGTCAATTTGTGTCCTAAATGTATGAATAAATGGCTAGTAGAATGGTAGCAGGTAGTTACCGCAGCACCCGGCCCACGCACTGCGCGGCGTGGCGCATCGCGTCGAACGTCAGGAAGTCGTTCTCGCGGATCTGTACACAACAATTATCATTTACATTAACTATATTACGATAATTTGTACTACAGTTTCTAATAGATTTAAATAATCATTATTGTGAAATAGATATTGTTGAGTGAAATCCTTAAAACAAACAGATAAAGCAAGATGTAAGATAGTAAAAGTGTGCCTAAAATAATGTTGTATACGAACATTAAGCAAAGAAGTGATTATGTGTATATGCTTGTACAGGTGTGTGCGTGTGCATATGTATGTACATATGTGCGTGTGTGTGTGTGTATGTGTTATATGTGTGTGCATGCGTAAGTGCGTGCGTAATTGTGTACGTGTGTATGTTGGTTCGCTTGTGTGGTACCTGGAACTGGTCCCGCAGATAGTCGAGGCGCGCCTTGAGGATGCGCGACTGCGTGAAGACGTAGGGGATGCCGAACATGAGCACGGCGCGGCCCAGGTGGTGCTCGAAGTCCACGCCCTCCGACACCTTGCCGCGCGCCACCGACAGTAGCACGGCGCCCCGCCCGCCCTCGCACGCCTGCACGCGGACACACATACATATCCATACCAAAACAAATAATTAACATACACTACTAGAGTAATACACTTAGCCTACGCTCAAAACACAACGGGAACCGCACGGTTTTAGAATGGCGTGGAAATCGCGCAAGTCTTATTTATACAAGGTATATCCAGACTGCGAACGATTTTTTTTTGTAATTTCTTACTTATCATATTTGGGTGGTAAATACATAGGTTTCCTAAAATAATAATGTACATCTTCAAGACTCAATTACACGTAATAGTTCAAAATATAATTTTAGCAAAATCTAGGTAGGTACCAGCGAAACACGATGATCAGTAAAAAATTGCAAAAATAAAATTGTCGCTTTTTCTGCGAATTTTTTAGTTGCATTGTATCTGTAATCACTAACACACATATATCACTACCTGGCCTCTTTTTCGATTACAGCCTGGATATACCCTGTATATGTATTTTTGTAATCGTTCAGACATATCCACACGGCTAGTCACGCCGCGCAGCATTCAGTTACGTCGCTGCACCATGTAATTATTGTGAACAAACATAGCATTTCTTCGTCAAAGCTGACGTCATCCGCGCACACCGATCGCATACTAACCGCTCTCTCTGAATAAATAAAGGCTCCTTCAGACACGCGGGACCGCGCTATTGCAAATCGTGCGATTTAAAACCGCAAAAAAGTGTCTGCTTTTTGTTCGGAGTTAAGTATTGACACTCACATCTTCCTCCAAGTCAATGGTATTTTGGGCGGCTTCAGTGCGTCGACCAAAACATATTTCCAATTTACACTGTGAAATATATTACAAAAAAAATGTTTCAACTTACTTTAATGTAATTAATTAACGCGAAACTAGTCTCCGCCGAGTCTTGTGTCTCGATGAACAATAACTTGTGCCTCTGCAGATTCGCCACCACTCCTACAAACAATATCATAGTTAATGTATTTCATATTTGTAAATAATAAAATCTCGATTGAGACAACGAAGTCTTAAATAACAGTCTCTAGTAATCATTTTAAAATTCAATCTAATTTAGATTATCAAACCACAAAAATCTGATAATTATAAATTAAAAACAAATCACATGAATTTAAAGTTCAAAATGGCGGCCATTTTACAACTATAGTCGACTCTCTCTCTCTCTCTCTCTTTCTCTCTCTCTTTGTGTATATGTTAGAGGCAGTACCTTGATCGTACCAGGCGCCGACCACGCTCTCCAGATACAAGTACGACGTGAAGAAACAAACCACGCCGTCTGGAACACACGCTGCAATCTGCAAACATACAATTATCACCATTTTATTTTACCTGAATTGCCTAGGTGGCGTAGTTGTACTACGGTATGGTTACAAAGCTGAGGTCTCGGGTTCGAATTCCGGGTCGGGCAAAGTGATATTGGATTTTTCTATTCATTATCAGCCCGGAGTCAGGAATTTGTGCCCGATATGGCGATAGGCTCGCCCTCTATCACATCGTGGTATGGAACATACAAGGCGAAATGTGGGTGCCCTGGTGGCGCCTCTGCCTACCCCTTCTGGGATAAAGGCGTGAGTTTATGTATGTATGTATGTTATTATTGTATAGAAAACATACTGGTAATGGCGTGACGACTTCTACAGCATAATCATATGGCCGGTAAACGAATTATAACGAATTATACATTCGATACGACTATACTATCCGAACTTACCGTTTATGCATTCTAGGCATTTTTTATGCCAAAATGAAAAATATCTGTTTCATTGTATGTATGAAAGCGATCTCTTATTTCATATTTTGACAGCCTCCGTGGCGCAGTTGGTTAGACGCCGCCTGTGAAACGAGAGGCCGCGGGTTCGATCCCCGCACCGAGACAAATGTTTGTGAGAACCACAAGTATTTGTTTCGGGTCTGGGTGTTTGTGAGACCGAAAAGTCTCTCGTAGTTCCTGATACCCACGACACAAGACTCGATCTTAGTGTGGGGTCAGGACTATGTATGTGACTGTTGGGTGTATAATAAAGGTGTATAATACCTCTACTAACAACTGTCCGTAGTTCCTTATAACAGCTACATCCTCTCTCGTCTCGTATTTAGACGATATCGCCACTTGGTCGCTGCCTTTTGATACTATCTGAAACATAGTTCACCTTACACCACTATAAATTAATTAAAGCATACTAATTACTATAAAACATACTAATTTAGCATAAACGTATATTTCATCCTATATCAGTGCATCTATAATGGTCATTAAGTCCCAAATTATGAGCAGAAATAAAAATAATAATATTTCACTCTTGAACATTTTTTGCTTACTCTAGACTCCTAGAGTCTACAGTTTATTTATTTATCCTTTATTGCACCATATAGAAAATAAATTACAATGAAAAAATATTTAAAAAAAAAGTACAATATGCTCCTCTGGGCAATTTCTTCCACCCAACCTTGGGATGGATATAAAAACAAGAGAATCAGAGGGCAGTTTGTTTCTTATAAAATGAAAAAACATTGAACTTAATTTTTTATCCACTCCCACGTCCCGACTTCTGAATTTGACAATGTCACTTAGTCTTCCGATTCCCCGCGTTTTTTCATGTTTATATTGTCATTATTTTTTTCATAAAGTTTTTTCAATTATTTTGAGTGTAGGACATAATAAAGCATTGAAATAATGGCAAAATACATGAAAAAACGCGGGGAATCGGAAGTTATAAGCGACAGTGACGTGGGCGCGTGAGTGGTTATGGTTTAATAGTTCAGAGTTAACTCACCATGGGTAGTATACAGGGCCGCGCTAGTGTCATAGTGAACGAGCTCATTATCACAGGGTTGAAGTCCAGGATCTTGGGGTACATGTCCAGTGGAGATAGTGTTCCTGAAAAAGTATTTACATACATACATTTGACAGCCTCCGTGGCGCAGTTGGTTAGACTCCGCCTGTAAAACGAGAGGCCGCGGGTTCGATCCCCGCACCGAAACAAATATTTGTGTGATGCACAGGTCCTTGTCTCGGGTCTGGGTGTTTGTGAGACCGAAAAGTCTCTCGTAGTTCCTGATACCCACGACACTAGACTCGATCTTAGTGTGGGGTCAAGACTATGTATGTGACTGTTGGGTGTATTTATTTATTTTTATTTATACATACATGAATTAATGACAAGTACAAGTATTTTAAAAGTAGATTTAAAAAGACTTCAATTCGTTTGTAAATATTTTTATTATCTGTGTATGTCAGTACAAAGCTTCTTCTATATGCATCGTTTTTAATTATTATTTTTCCATTTAATTCGGTATGGCATAGTGGTCCCGTTTTAATTTAATTGGCATGGGATCTTGGACCTAGAAACCAGAGGATTCTATTATTCAAATAGGATTTTAATTATGTAACTTGTGTTGGGTTTCTAGATTTCTTATTACATAGATACATAAACGTCACGCCTGTATCCCATAGGGGTGGGCAGAGGCTATGGATCTCCACTTTGCTTGATCTTGATATAGTACTTTAGCTTCCTCTACTTTCATTAATCTCTTCATGCATTCTTAGGGTACTTTTAACCTGGTTTCTTAGATTTATGGTTCCTTACCTGAAGTTATGATGACTGTTTGAAACCTCGTGAACACCGGCCTCATTGCTATTGAAGAATCCATACATCTGTAAATAATAATATTTATACAATGTTTTTCATTTTTCAATATGAAATTCAATTCAATTCATTTCATATTTCAATTCAGTCGAAAAGACTTTTCGAATATGAAAAAACTTTATAGCACAAAGTTATTATATTGGTAATCCAATATCGACTATCGTTTTTGAAAGACAAGCAAGTATTTCTCAGTTTTACTCTAAATGTGAAATTATGTACACAAACAATACTCACGAGAAATGCAATATAGGATTCGAAACGGTCGGCGTCTTATCATCGAAAGGCTCTATTATAATCGTGAAGCCCTTAGTGTAGGTGGACACCAGCGTGGCCAGGTGCGTGATGAGCGTGAGGGACGAGAAGTGCGAGGGGTCGGGGATCTCCAGCGTCTTCATGAGGGACGCGAGGCGGGACGCGCAGAAACGAAGTGGCTTGCGCTCGATGCACACTCGAGATGACACGTCCTTCAGGAAACCTGCGGGAAAGGGGTGAAGTATTGTACTTTTGTATCTTTTTAATTAATACACCCAACATTCACATACATAGTCCTGACGCCACACTAAGATCGAGTCTTGTGTCGTGGGTATCAGAAGCTACGAGAGACTTTTCGGCCTCACAAACACCCAGACCCGAGACAAATACCTGTATCACACAAATATTTGTTTCGAACCCGCGGCCTCTCGTTTCACAGGCGGCGTCTAACCAACTGCGCCACGGAGGCTGTTGTAGTTTAAATTAGAGTAGCTTTGGTAATAGAATTGATTGAGAAGGAATTTAATTGTAGTTTTGAGTCAAGTCTTTCTACACTAGGTAATAATGCCGTTCAATGTATTAATACAATAGATTACAGTCCATTGAAACCGCAATTTGTATTTCTGAATGCTGTCATTCATCTGTCTACTCCTTTAAACAAACATTGGGGGATGAACCTCCACATGAATTAGCGGAATAAACCTTTTAATGGCTCGAAAACACAAGAGACAGCTAGTGGACTATATTTGTAAATAATAACTACGATACAACGACTGCCTCGGTGGCGTAGTTGTACTACGGTACGATTACAAAGCTGAGGTCTCGGGTTCGAATCCCGGGTCGGGCAAAGTGATGTTGAATTTTTTTATTCATTATCAGCCCGGAGTCAGGAATTTGTACCCGATACGGCGATAGGCTCGCCCCCTATCACATTATGGGACGGAACAAGGGGAAATGTGGGTTTCCTGGTAACACCTCTGCCTACCCCTTCTGGGGAAAAGGCGTGAGTTTATGTAACTACGATACAATAATGCATAACTAATAGATACATACCTGCCGGCGACTCTTGCACGACGTGTTGTATCCTCAGCCGAGTCTTGATGTACTCGATGAACCGACGGAGAAAACTCAGGAAGTGTTCCGCGTTCCTGATGTTGCCAGGGACCACCTCTGAAACAATATGTTTTCTTACACTACAAGGCTTATATGAACACTTCTCAGAAATTTTCCATCTCTCAGAATATAGCTGAATATGTATGGCAGTCGAGTCCATATTTTAAACCCATGCTCAATTAATCTCTGTAAATTATGACCAAAAATATTACTTTGTGCAGTGAGAATTTCCAAATATTAACATGTGTTGAAAAAGAGGGTAGTTTAAGGGAAGAAAATTAAGATTTTATGGAATCGCAGTCTCAACGGGCAAAAAACGTAATAATAATAAATAAATAAACATAAGTCACAAATATAGTCCCGACCCCACACTAAGATCGAGTCTTGTGTCGTGGGTATCAGGAACTACGAGAGACTTTTCGGTCCCACAAACACCTAGACCCGAAACAAATACCTATGGATCACACAAAGTTTCGGTGCGGGGATCGAACCCGCAGCCTCTTGTTTTACAGCCAGCGTCTAACCAACTGCGCCACGGAGGCTGTCAAAGTAGTAGTATAATTATATAGATTATTAAAAAAATTACACTTTAATTTTTGTTGTCATGAATATATTGTAGTCTATATTATAGTCTGCTGTAACGTTAATAAAACTAAGAATACCGTTGAGCACTTCATCAGGCAGGATAGGGTTTCCCAGCACCATGTCGGTCTCCCGCGCCACGGCCGCCTCGCGCAGACCCTCCACCAGCTGCTCGTACTCCGCGGTCAGGCGGGCACAGTCCTGTTCACGGATGCTGTTCAACAATGGTATCATTATTATCTTCATTCAATAATGTAGGCTATAGGAATTCTGCTGATTATGTCACTACTAAAAATTTCCACTGCAACACATTGAAATTTTATTTTAAAGCAACTTTAAACATTATGTTATTATCATATTATGAACTTTCATATTTTCTTTTTTAGAATTAGGATTATCATTTATTTAAAAACGTAGATACATACATAAACTCACGCCTTTGTCCCAAAACGGGTAGGCAGAGATGCTAACAAACACCCACATTTCGCCTTGTATGTTCCATTCCATGATGTGATAGGGGGCGAGCCTATCGCCATATCGGGCACAAATTCCTGACTCCGGGCTGATAATGAATAGAAAATTCCAATATCACTTTGACCGACCCGGGATTCGAACACGAGACCTCAGCTTTGTAGTCGTACCGTCGTACCGTAGTACAACTACTTCACCGAGGCAGTTAACCAGTTTAAAAACGTGGTTATATGTTTTATAAGCGTATGCCTATAACGCGTATACGAATATATTCGTTTATGCAAACATTCTCCCCCCAGCAATAGTATGAAATGAATGATTTATTAATTGCATAGATTAATTGCTGTCGACTTTAAAATTATAATTTGACTGTATCAGCGATTTTGAGGGTAATTGTGATTTTGCAAGTAGATTCTCAGGATAGTCGTTATAGACTTCAAAGAAAGCAGTTATTGTTTTAAATTTTAACTCCCGCCTTGACACCAACATAACTTTTGTACTGATAAAGTAACTACAATGAATATACAGACTCGGCCACAGTCTTCTCCAGCTGCTGCAGAGCCGCAGTGCTCTTATCGATAGTCCTCCTGGTGATCTTCACACTGAGCGAGTCGATGCACACATTATCAATGTTGTGAGCTTCATCAAACACCACCACCGCTTCCTTGTTCAGCTCCTTGGACACTACCTCCGCTATCTTCGGGTCGAGGAGATAGTGGTAGGAGTAGACTACTATCTCTGCGTGGATTATCTGTGAAAAATAATACATACACCAGTCACATACATATAATTGGCCCCACAATAATAAAATCTTGTATCATCAGAATCAGACACTGATAGATTAAGATCTAGTATGGACGGAATTTAATGCCATGCAGTGCATAGTAATAATATGGTTCTAAAGGTGTTACCCCTAATTTTGACTTTTACCTAACTTTTGCATCAAACGAGCAATACATACATAATCTCACGCCTTTATCCCCGACGGGGTAGGCAGAGGCGCCACCAGGACTACCACATTTCGCCTTATATGTTCCGTCTCACGATGTGATAGAGGGCGAGCCCATCGTCATTACGGACACAAATTCCTGACTCCGAACTGATAATTAATATCCAATATTACTTTGCTCGACCCGGGACTCGAACCCAAGACTTCAGCTTTATAACCGTACCGTAATACAACTACGCCACCGAGGCAGTCTACTCTCTTGTTATCATGAAAATAAATAAAAATCAACAAAGTAAATACTGTCAGATCTCACTTGGCTATTATTTACTAGGAATGTATTATAGCAAACTCACGGCAAACCTGGCCAGGAAGTACGGACACCAGTTGCGATCAGCACCGTACTGCTTCAGATCATCCATAGTATACACTCCATATGGCAACATTGACTCTTTGCCTTCACGGTTGAAACCTTCATAGAACTGACCTGTGAAAAATACGAAAAGAACTCGGGTTATTTTGATATTTTGACCGTCATGCATCTGTCAAACGACTCATCCCAAGGTATTTATTTAGGTATAGCGCGTCGGAAATATCTGTGAACCAAGCTGGAATGCGGTTCACATTTCATTTTTTTGTGTCCCCCTAAGTACTATGTTATTTTACATTAAAAACGTTTTGAGATGGATGCGAATTTTATTTTTTATTCTTTTTTCTATTGTAATTCAATTTGTTCAACCTATATTTTGAATTTGCTGAACTGATGTTCCAATGACGTCAATTATTCAGGTCCACAGATATTTCCGAAGGGTAATACTTAATACGCCCAAGCCAATATGATAATAGTGCGAAAGCTAATGATAATAAACTATGAATTTGCATGTAATATGAATAATCTAAGGGTTATGCCCAACTGGATGTTTACTTACTTTAAATTAAATATCTGTACCACACAAAAATAATTTATATTAATTTTTAAAAACAAATTGACTTACAAATAGGAACTGAGTTGTCTCTTTCATGCCTGTCCCTTATATAGCTAGCTGTGAGGGCATGGCATTTACCATCCACCAATTTTCCTTCTCTCTCCCTGGATACCTAGAAGTGAATTGTTAGAGTACAAACTTTGTATGTTTTTCTAGGATTGATGTGTGTAATAATATAAAAACATTAGTTGCTTTGTTTACATTTGGCCGATGGGATGTTTATATCTGTTGACTGTCCAGATTGAGATTACAGTACGTAATACCTATAGCATACCCATCTACATTACTTTTTTTATTGAAGCATTTGTTTGTTATTGAGCAGATTGTTTATTATTTATTATTATTTATTGTGTCCAGCAGAAAGATAACCGAGTAATGGAAACCATCACTTTTTCAAAATTGAACATGGTGAACATTCTTCTTCATTGATCAAGTATAAAGACCAACATACTTACATCTGGGTGAATGCACAGGTTTTTTCTGGAGCTGAGAACCACTCCAGTAAGGTTTGGCCTCTCACCTTGCGACTTTTCATAATACTTGATAAGATTTTTTAACTCCTCTAAAACTTTCTCTATTTCTGGTACAGTACGAGAACAATATATCAGTTTCCTGAAAGATAATGAACATTTTCATGTTTCGATTATTTTCTTATTAGACTTCAGCTTTGGACATGAAGATAAAATAATAAGTAACTCTAATATCTCTCTCTCTTCAGCCACAGGAAGCCCACTGCTGAACATAGGCCACCACCATGGATTGCCAGATAGACTTGTTGGAAGCGGCTTGCATCCAACCTGTATATTGTATTATAGTTCATCAGACATCAGCCCATTATCTCACATTGCTTAGCATGGGACTACTGGACAACCAATAGTTTGATTAAGAGAGACAAATTAAAGTATCCTAGCGACAATTTAAGAACACTGCTTAGATATACAATAGGTAAGCTTAAGTTATATCAACAGATATGAATTGAATAAGAAACAAAATAAATTCGAAATTATACATACCTTACTTGATGTGGATTTTGAATCATATAAGCAACGATAAGTGAGAGTAGAGAGATAGTTTTTCCAGTACCTGAAGGCATCTCAAGCAAGCCATGGCCCTGAAAACATTGCATACGAAAATTTAAATAATGCGTAAACATAACCTCAAAATACAAATAGTTTTTATATTAATTTGAAACCAAATGATGAATATTAGTACCTTAGCATCTAAAGCTCGTTTTAACTCCAACATATATGCATATTGTTCTGGATAAATGTAATCGTAGGGAAAATAAACTAGCAAACCGTCTACAGTCAACCTGAAATTAAAAAATACATGAATTAAAAGAGGTCTTTGATCATTGTAAACATTTAGTATAATTAAACAATACGTATACTTACTTCATAGTGTCTTATTAAACTTTTGTTGCTTTCGTATTAGTTTAAAATATTAAATAAAAATCGTAAACATAAATAACCGACTGTGCATTGTATTTTGTTTGTCAATTTATTTGTTTTTGCGACGCTACGGGCGAAGGGTTTCTAATTCATACAGCCTAGTAGTTATCATATTATCCTCAGAGATCGAATCTTGTGTCGTGGGTATCAGTAACAAACACCCAGACCCGAAACAAATACATGTGGATCACACAAATATTTGTTTCGGTGCGGGGATCGAACCCGCGGCCTCTCGTTTCACAGGCGACGTCTAACCAACTGCGCCACGAAGGCTGTCAATGAAATTCCATTTGTGATTGAGGTTTACCTACTACGGTGATTATGGTACGGTTCAGGCCAAAGAATAGTTGGCAGGCAGTGCCGCATTAGCCACATAGTAGATGTAGCTTAACATTTTGCCTCCATGCCCGAAGAGGGCAACACGAATCCAGTGCCACACCTGTCTTCTTATTACAACTCGGTGGGAGAAATTGTAAATTGTTTTTACAGCCTCCCAGCAAAGTTGGTTGAGGCCGTAAAACAAAAGGCAGCGGGTTTGATTCCCGCGCCGAGATGAATGTTTGCGTGACCCACACATATCTGTCTTAGGTCTGGGTTTTGTGAGATCAAAGCTTTTAAGCTTTTTATACCCGTTTTTGTGGGAGAGGAAAAGCTCTCCTCTCGGTACCCCGGGGGAGGCCGAAAGGGGTATGTCAGTGTCACTGGCCTTCCACCCCGGACCGCTGCGGATATTGTAGTCGAGCCGGATCCCTAACAATACCTACGCCAGCAGGTAGCATACTGACTATAAAGTATAAACCCCTCGGTGACCGTCACGCGCATCATGGGCGGCACCGGACACCTCGGGGCGGAGAGCGCCCTGATTTACGTCCGCGTACTCTCCGGGCTTCTGATACCCATGACAAAAATACTTGGTATATTACTACGGGGTGATGTCAGGACTATATGTCTGTGTGTCTGTTGCGTGTATTTGATTAGGTAATTAATTTATCTGATAATATACCTATATACCTATGTAGTATGTACCATAACAGATGTTTCTTCTTAACGGATGTCTCTCAAAAGGTTTATTATAAGAAGTAGTCTAGCTATGATTAGATAAGGACTTATAAGTTCATTGTGCACATTTTCACCTAACAACTTTGAACTTAAGATAAGATAGCATGTAAATCGCGCGAATATACATATAAGCTGTTACTTAGTACAATAATAAATGCTTAACAAACTAGATTCTATAGCAGTTGTTTTAGTGCATTAAACACAATGGTCCGTGTGGCAGTTATAGGTGCTGGAGTAATTGGTTTAAGTAGTGCAATTAAAATTAAAGAGAAATATAAAGATTTTCAAGTAAGTCACAGTGCTGTGATATAGATACGTAGTTATTTATTATCTACTAGCTTTTGCCTGCAAACTTCGTCTGCGTGATTAACTTTATTTGGAATTTCCCATTCCGTCCCGTTATATCCTGTCCGTCCCGTCTCATTCTCACTCAAGGCATCCTTCCTCATCCCACGGTAATACTAAATTTTTCGGGATAAAAAGGATGTAAATGTCAATCCAGGATGTCACCTACCTCCATACCGTATTTCATCGAAATCCGTTTCTGAGTTCATCGCGCACAACTGTACAAACAGAAAAAAGTCTAACAATCATAGTTTTGGGTTCTATTACCTTAATACAGACCCCCATATATAAAAAAATGCTAAGCAGTAAGCGTAGATGAAAACGGATAAAGCTATCTTGATCAAAACTCATTGACGTAATCAGTAAAAGGCCCATGTCCTATAATAAACAATGGATAAATAATAAATACAACATACATACATACATACATAAACTCACGCCTTTATCCCCGAAGGGGTAGGCAGAGGCGCCACCAGGACACCCACATTTCGCCTTGTATGTTTGTCCCATGATGTGATAGGGGGCGAGCCTATCGCCATATCGGGCACAAATTCCTGACTCCGGGCTGATAATGAATAGAAAAATCCAATATCACTTTGCCCGACCCGGGACTCGAACCCGAGACCTCAGCTTTGTAACCGTACCGTAATACAACTACGCCACCGAGACAGTCGAGTAATAAATACAAATAGATATGTAATTATTACTCTATAATTATCAGACCATTGTTTGGCATTTAATTCAATGACTACCTTAATAATTATTTATTTATTTATTTATTTATTAAAATACAAAGTTACAAACAAAAAATAAATATTATTTCCACGAAACCGGGCTTCGGTTTGACCGTGGAGGTGGTGAGTCTCATTTACACATGTACAAAACATTTTCATTGGACATTAAACAAAATAAAAAAGAAAAACAAAGTAGGTAACACTTATGAAGTTAGAATTTTAAACAAAGATAAACAAAGTATCACTCATAAACTTTATGATATAGCTATAAAATGAAATAAAAACAGGATATAACTTTAAACAATAAAATCTAACAAAAATATCACTTCCAAAATTTAAACAGAAAATAAAAACATCACTTCTAAACTTATATCTAAATAAAATTAAAATAAAACACAATATGAATTACAACTACACAAAATAGAAATAAACTGTAACTGTAAGTATACCTAAAAAGTAAAGTAAATATGCTTAAGGCTACTAGTAGGAACATGTTAAAAAACATGTTAAAATAATTGTTTTAGGTGGTGTTAATATCGAAGGAGTTCTCTCCGGACACAACAGGTGACGGTTCTGGAGGATTATGGTATCCATATCTATACGGGACCACACCTGAAGATATAATAGCGTTAGTAAATCTTAAAACACTTCTTCTTAATCTCCAATCGTCACCTGATGGTGATCATATTAACCAATTTGAAATATTATTTATGTATAAAATTTATACGATCAAAATATGTTAAACCATGTTTATATTTCACTAATCACTATCAATTGTATTTATATGTTATTTTTTTAGGAAATGGGGTGGGGAGTCGTATTATTTCCTGCACAAACTATGTGCAGAAGGCAGAAACGAAGTCCGAGCTGTACCCATGTACTGTTTGTGTAGGGAGAGAAGTCAATGTACACGGCCAGGATGGGCTGATATTGTATTTGGTTTCCAAAAACTCAATGAAAAACAGTTGAATTATTTGAGTGAACTGTACTCCGCTCAGTATGTGTAAGTGTTTTATTTATTGATTTTCTGTAAAAGCCTTATTGTATTTGTTCGATAAATTAACAAATGGCTCAAGTGATGGTATCAAGTTGATTACTTCTACCCAGAAACACCTACATTCTACAACACTAGGATCGTAGGTGCATTGTCGGTCTCACAAAATGCAAACGCAACGGGAAAGATAAAGGACGGGAAGATATTAGTCCCTCGACGATTTCATTCACCGAACGAAGCACATCAGCAAAGCCGTTGCTTCACATTAGTTTTGTGTGACATTGTCGTTCCATCGCGTTCGAACATTTAATCGTAACCATTCAAAGATCACTACAGATTAGCTCTACCACATTCATGAAAGAAGACCTTTCCATTTCAAAGCCAGCGCGATTATCTTCAGTTTATAATCCACATTATTTTGCATTTCAGCTCGGGTCATACGTTTACAACTCTTATTATTCCGCCACTCAAACTAATGGACTACTTGTATCAACGCTTCAAAAGCTTGCAAGGAGAGGTCCAGCAAGCCACAGTCAGGTCCCTTGAAGATCCCATTTTGAGTCAGTATGATGTTGTGGTAAATTGCACTGGGATGGGAGCGAGGGATCTTGTTCCTGATCATAACGTTTACCCCATAAGGGGTCAGGTAGCTAAGGTAAGTATTTACAGTACAATATGCCATATGGTGTTGCAGATGTTAATGGCGGTCTTAGATTATATACACGTCGGCGGTAATCATTTACCATCAGGTGAACCGGTTGCTTGTTTGCCCGCTATAATAAAAAAGAAAACAATATGGATAGGCTCATGGCGGAGTTGGTCGCAAGCCTGAATCGAGAGACCTTACTAAACGTAATAACTTTCTCAATGGAGATAATATAAGTGTGGTTCGTAAATATTTGTATGAAAAGATACCACTGGTAAATGATATTATTTTGTTGATTTGTAGAGTACGACTAACTAGGCGACAAGATAAACAGAGAGTGTTTGTTTTGAATGTATATTTTTATTACAGGTGATTGCTCCTTGGATAACTGAGTGTGTGATAGATGAAGACGGCGGCAATTATATCATTCCCAAGTAAGCAAATATACTTATACGATTTTTATACTTACAAGGAATCAATGGGATTCTATATCCACCAACTTTGATCTTATCTGGTTTAGGTAATTCATTCTAATATCTGACTTATTTTTGCATATCAAGCGATTTTTTCGTGAATTCACTTAAAAAGAAAGAAGAAAGAAAGAATCAGAAACTACGAGTCTTTTCGGTCTCTCAAACACCCAGTCCCGAAACAAACACCTGTGGATCACACAAATATTTGTTTCGGTGCGGAGATCGAACCCGCGGCCTCACGATTCACAGCCGGCGTCTAACCAACTGCGCCACGGAGGATGTCATTTCACTTAATATTTATGTATAATATCACCAGCTCAGTAAATTGTTTTCAATAGGAAACACATTGCATTCAACGTCCAGTATATCTACACTAAGCGGATCGCCCGATTTGGGAATAGAACCCTGTGTTCACATTATCACACCCTTGTTAACATCATTCGTTTTTGTGACAAATAGTTGCATGTTCCAGCGCCCAGACGTGTGTGCTTGGCGGCACTCACCAAGAACATGATTACAACACCAAAGTGGATGATAGAGACACAGAATTTATACTTAAAGGATGCCAGAAAATGCTTCCTAGCTTGAGAGTACGTACAATTTTTTCTAGACTAAAATTATGCAAGTTACATGAATAATTATTTATCAGTCCTCAATCAAAGAAAATGAAACCAAGCGAAGTGCCGCTTTTGTTCTCGTGTTACCTTCGATAAGTGCCATTGCTGGAAGTGCAGTACCGCTTCTACGTTGTTTCTTTTTTCCTTCACTTGCTGAGGGCAGCAACGTAATAACGATTTGCCTTTAATCTTTTATAATAAATGGTCCTTCGAGGCAGATATTTTTGAGGTTATGTTTCAGGATGCTAAAGTAGTGGGACACTGGGCCGGGTTGAGGCCAGGCAGGAGTGAAATAAGGTTGGAAGCAGAGGATAGACACGGAAAACTTTTCATTCATAATTATGGACATGGTAATATTTGATATATCTATTTTTTACTAAGATGCGATGATATTAAATTTTAAAATATTTTGTCGTTTTTGTTTATTTTTTAAAGTCTTTTAGATATTTTTTCATTTTTATTCTATAAGTGTTTCTACTTGATTTGCTAAATTAGCTATAATGAAATATATCATTATTTTCAGGTGGGACCGGATTAACATTATTCTGGGGTTGCGCTACAGACGTCTTAGCAATAATGGACAAACATATAACCATCAATAAATCGAAACTTTAATGTATAAATAACAACCTAAGCCCCACAATAAGTGAGCATTGTAAAAATATTGCTTAGTAATAAAATCATTGGTAGATATTTGGAGTGTTTTCATTGCTTGTCCACTGTGTCGTAGATATCGGTCCTTCTCTGGTGTCTGATGGGTATTTGACTTCTTACTTCTTCTACTGTCTTCAAATCTGAAAAATATGAACAAAAAAATATAACTATGCGACCACACACTCCACTCACCACACAAATATACTACTCTATCCAGGGACGACGACGAGGGGCGGATTGCTATAAGGAAGTCCTGCCCCTCCGGATAATCCTCCTACACCTACACAAAACCAGCAGAGGGCGGGTTATCGTATCAAATAGCCAAACCTTTGCCGGTTTGTTCACCCCACAGGTACAATCACGACACTCCGTAGAGAAACGAATCAATCCCCTAAATAAAACTCACAGGCAAATAAATCAAAAAAAAATCTGTGTAAAAGTCATACATAGATATTTACAGCCTCGGTGGTGCATTTGAGAAGCCAGCAGCAGTACGAGTGCCCACGAGTTTGCTCCTTGCATCGAAGAATATGTTGGTGTGATCCACAAATATTTATCATCTATCTGAATTTTGTGACACCAAAATTCTCGTAGTGTATAACCACACCACAAGGCTCATCCTACAGTTACGTTAGGACTATGGGTATGGCTTTTACTTGTTTATTAATTTAGTAAGAAATCCGACCCCGGTGACGGCCGAGAACGATGAAGGAAAACATCGCGATAAACCTACGTACTATAGATATTCAAGAATTTATGTGGAATTTGAATTCCCCCAACTCGCACGAGGCCAGCGTGGAGGACTATGGCCTCAAGTCTCTTATCAATCTCTCGATAGTTAAGGAGACTCGTGTCCTGCAGAGGCACGTATATGGGCTGGAATCATCTTATTACTGGTTGAGGCGAAGCTCTATAGAAAATTACAAACACCAATTTGTATCTGGCTATATCTGGCCCATATACGTCCCACTGCATGGCGCGGGCCACTGCATGATACGATTGAGTGGGTTTAGGCCATATAGTCCACCACTTTGGCTTAGTGCGGTTTGGCAGATTTTACATACCATAGAATATATACCATAGAAATTCTAAAAAATCGCTATGGTATGCAGGTTTCCTCACGATGTTTTCCTTCACCGTTATGTTGCGTGGTGATTGTTTGACTCGATACATACATGACAAAATAGTCAGTGAGTGAACACTTACCAATATTAGCCATCAGTACCCCGGGCTGCTCGTCCAGCTTGGCAGCCACGTGTCCCCAGGGGTCCAGGAGCGTGGAGTGCGCCCAGGCCACGTACTCGGCGGCGGCGTCGCGCGCCGGACTCACCAGCGCCACCCACAGCTGCTGGTCCCCCGCCCGCGCGCGCCCCAGCAGCTCCCAGTGCCGCGGACCCGTCGTCATGTTGAACGCGCCCGGGTAGATCAGCAGCGAACAACCTGCACGCATAGAAAACCAAGGATATTTTTATGCGTGCAGGCACACAAACATGTGAACCAAGTATACAGTGAATTTCCAAATGGGCGTGTATGGCCAAATCCGAAATTATGAGGAATAGCGAAAAACGCTGAAAGGAGTTACGAGTCAAATTTTGATGAAAACTAAAACTGCATACTTCGATTTTTAATAAATCAATATGCCTAGCTAAGAATAGAACCTGACAACTTTGAAAAAAAAAAAGGTTTATTACTACATCATTCGATAAAGTTCCAAATGAGGATCAAATTCTGGAAAGTATGTATGGCAAACTCATTTCTGATACCTTTTTTTTGTGTCCAAGAGGAAAAGCTATTAAGCTCCCCTTTCGGTACCCCGGGGGAGGCCGAAAGGGGTATGTCAGTGTCTCTGGCCTTCCAACCCGCCACATTTCTGATACCTACGACATAAGACTTAATAGATCTTAGTTGTGGGGTATGTACTATGTAGTATGTTGTGTTGTAAGCTCAATAACCTAGTACCTGTATAAGTCTTCTTTTAGGTTTTTATAGGGTGCAACTGGCTTGCACTAACTTCTCCTGTACACGGAACTTTAAAACCTATATTTAAAAACAAATTAGAAATATGTTACCTTTGCTGGCCATGATGTGCGCCATCTCCGGGAAGCGCAGGTCGTAGCAGATGCCGATGCCGACCTTGATGCCCAGGTACTCGAACGTGGTGAGTTTGTTCCCGGCTGATAATACATCTGACTCCTTAAACGTGATCTTGTTAGGAATGTCTATGTCGAAGAGGTGAATCTGGAAGAAAGGATAAATTGTAAAAGGTAGTGCCTTGATGTAGGATACTATACTGCAAATGGATCGGCCAGATCGGACTAATACTGTCACACAGAAAACGGATTTGTAAAGTTTTGGTCTAGCGTTTTGTTTGAGTAAATTGCTGTAGACCAGAAGCTGTTAAGACGTATCCGCTGTACGCGATGGAGAAAAATTCATCACGAATAATAATAATTGTCTTGTTACGATGTATGCATGATCCTCGACTATAAATAAAATCAAACTAAACACAATTATACCTGACATTCTTATCTAAAAAATACAAATTTAGTACTACTAAATACAAATATAGTATGAAAGGGAAGCCTTACTACCTTTCTATGTTGTGCGAGCAGTTTCCCAGTAGAGTCCCACACGGTGCAGGTGTTGTAGAGTTTGTCCCCGCAGCGCTCGGGCAGCGACCCCCCCACCACGCACACGCCGGCCGCCGCCGCCGCGCCCGACAGCGCGCGACACGTCTCACCGCCTGGCACCTCTTCTGCGTACTTCTCGAAATATTCTACAACATGCATATTACATATTCTATATCAAATAAAGTAACATAATAGCAGGTATTGAGGTATTATAGTGGAGTCGATATCGCTAAGAACATCTGTGAGGCCCACAAGTCTTAGATCTGGGTGTTTAGGAGACCGTAAAAGTATCTCGTAGTTTCTGATACCCATGACACAAGACTTAATTTATCTTAATGTGGGGTAGGTCTATGTATGTGACTGTTAGGTCTATTTATTATCTGTGCGCAAAGCATCTGTACCAGGTACAGGAAACCAATGGTATGAGGGAAAAAATAGTGTGATTGCTTACAAGTGATAAAGATTCTGACATCAGGCACTTGGGTAAAGAATTTGTACACAGTGTAGCTGATATGCTCCTCTGTTAAGTGTTATTAATATATTAGACTAATTGTACTGAGCTTATTTAAATAATTTAAAAGTCTTTGAGTCTTTTAATCATTTCCTGTATTTTATATCAGAAAGATTTTTTAACCTATTGCTGCAGTTATATTTAAGTTACTCACTGGTTCCATAAGGTGAATTAAAACACTCCGGCAGTGCCACCAGCTGCGCTCCTTTAGCTTTGGCCTGGTGGATCTGCTTCACTGCTTCCGCAATGTTCTTGGCCTTGTCGGCCCCCACTGACATCTGCACCAAGGCAATCTTCATTCCTTGAACCAATCAGGATTATTTGTATACAAGTATAACACATGATATATCATTTTTATTTGAGAAACAACTAACAAATCTTATAATATGTATAAATAGGAAAATTTATAACAGCAGACATATTTTATTATTATTTACACATAACTTGTTAATTAATTCCAAAGTTTGTTGTACTATGCATGTATGGACTTGCAAATTTGTTATTTAAATTTCAGTTTTTAAATGTTACAATATATTAAAAGTGTTTTCAAAGTAACTAAAAGTAATATTTATAAATTAAATATTTACTGGGTTTAGTTACCACTATGCTTGTATACATATAGGTGAAAAAAAAATTAAGAAAAAGTTTACCATAATCACCACATAGAATATAACACATATTACTCAATAATGATTTAAATAAACCTTAAATAAACACATTATAAAATAAAATAATTTAATGTAATTTAAATGACATACTTATAACAATCGCCTATAAATAAAAGAACCAACTTCATTCACAGAAGCCAGTGTACAAATTGACTATTAAATTCTAATTGCTTCATAAAATACAATGGATATTTTTTTGTGGATCCCTTATCTATTATCGTTCTTGTGTTGTTAGTTCAAGCATAAACTATCTACAGAGAACAGATAACTTTATTGCGTACAATTAAAGTTTACTTTTGTTAGTAAAGTTAAGCTGTGGGTTATCACGATGTTACATGACTACATGCAGTTAATAATTTATTATACTTAGTATAAATAAGTTCAATACTGTACCCCCGACATACAGTATGGGTTTTTTTAAATATCTTGGATGAGCAACATCAGTAAAAGTTTCACCAATATCACACTGATTTAAATTATATTCCGCCATTTTCTTGTGTTATTTACCTCTGCTTAGCATAGTAATATCAAGGTACTAATAATAATTGATGTTTCTTATTTAAAGAATATTGAAATACTTGATAAATAAATGTGTGGAAAACTTTGTGGAAGTCACGAAAACAGAAAATCAGCTGGCAAGTGGCAAGTGCATGCAAGCCGGCTGTCAACTGTCATTTGACTATGTTTTATAAACAGTAATGGCTGTGGATGCAAGTTCTTTAGGCCTATTATAAAATACATTGCAATAGTCTGAGTTACAAAAGATTAATGAATTTATTAGGAAAAATAATTTTTAACATACATTAACACAATTTTTATAGTACTGCAGCCAAACATAACACATGTATTTTGGTGTTTATTAGTTTTAAAAGTTCAATAATATTTGAAAGATGGGTAATAACAATACCAAGCAATAAAAATATAAAACTTTATTAATGTGTTGATAATAACAGCACGCAGTTAAAAAGTTATATCTATAGGTACTTATGTATATTACTAGACTTTGACAAAGTAAGGGAGCGTGTCTAATGGCGCGGGGTATTTTCTGATCCAATCCCCTCCATTCAACCTCCTGTTGGGGTCTCCTTGTTCCAGCCATATTCCTGGGGGAAGGTACACATCCCTTTCTTTAGCTTGCCGCTCTAGTACTGGTGCAACTAGAATGTTCTCTCCTAGGAGATATTCTGAAAGCAAATTGTAAAAGTAAACAGTTAGTCAAGTCCTACAAAAAATCCATATACTATAATATAATTCATAGTAGCAACAAGTGCAGCCTGTAAGACGTGAGGCGTTGGGTTTAATTTCCAGTTCGGGCGGTTCCCTTTATGTCAGTTACTGAATTTGTAAAAATAATTTAGTGTAAGGATCGTATTGTGATGTGAGACTATATTTATAAGAATAAGTATAATCCTACCGTCCCAGATTTCAAATGACGTGGTGTCGTTGGGCGCAATCCACCAGATTGGTGGGTTAACGGGAGTGCCGTCTACTGTCGCTCGTCTGCACGCTGAGATAATCGTCGGGGCGTACCTGGCGTGCAGCTCTACGAATTTCTTACTGATTGCTATTGTCTGGAAAATAAAACAACATAATAATATTCAACAGTACACTATTGTTGGTAGGATATTATTCTGTCATAGGTAAATGTGGCCAGAATTTTCCAACCCATCTTCGTGCCGACGCAAGTGCGCTGCGGGTCGGATTAAGCATATTTTTATTTATTTGAAACAAAAAAAAAAATCGTTATTAGCAAGCTACAAAGTGTATAAAAATAAGGTCAAGAAATCGAAAATTTTGGAGCATATTATGTCCACGATGTTTAGGTCACTATAAGCCAATTTGGTTGGCAACTCTCTATACGAATTCAAAGACACCTTTCTTGATAAAAACAATCATTTCATTTGTTTATAATATGCAAATGCGCATAGCAATAAGCTTGTCGCAGCAGTTACCACCGCGCTCATCGTTATCGAGTGTGAGAACTTTGCGAGTGTGTACCCCAAAAAAGTTCTCGCCGATAATCTCGCTGTGATTCGTGCTAAGATTATCGGCGATAATCTCGCGCGCAACGAAACAAACAACAAATTCACTGGATCCAGTGGAACACGAAGAAGGACAAACAAGGAAGCAAGAAGAAGTCTTCAAGAAACACCTTCTCAGTGCTTATTAACCACTAGTGAAGTGTACTGACGGCACTTGAGAACTGGACGTCAGAAATGCCGAATGTCACAATGGAGAGGCGCAAGAACTGGGCTACCAGCAACCCAGTGTTACTCTTTTCGTACGCCCAGCAAAGATTTCGTTCGCAAGAATTTCCTGGTCATAAAAACTCAACATTAAACAACAAACTTTCGTTATTACCTCATTATCATAATCCCACGGAACATAGGAAAACTGCAAGCTAGGCATGAAGGTATTAGCCTGAAGCCACCTGATGAACAGCTCCTTGCTAGGAGGCTCATTGTATCCATTCCCGCCAATCATATCGGGCAGGACGAAGGGGTAGCCGTTCATGTTCATCTGTAGCAGGGTGGTGACCAGCGTGGGAAGACCGTTTTCAAACGTCCAGTAAGTATCCTTGTCTATCATTCGCACGAACACTGGGAGATCTTGAGTCCTGGATAATATTACATAGAAGATTAACGAATAGGAAGCAACCTAAAACACGGGATATATCATGGCTGAAGATTATGGTAATAAAATAGGTGGATCATTATTTTACTACAGTATTAAAATCCGATTAACATTTGAAGATAGAATGGACAATAAAGTTAAAAATGCTAACCGGTATCCAGTTCTAACTTCGACCATGGGGCCAAAAAGTGCCACTTCTCTTACATAATCTGCTGTTATAATGCCTGGTTGATCCATGATATTGCCTTGCAGAACTGGTATCTAAAACAATAAATTATAAACTTATTATAACCTAGTCAATTGGTGAGAATTATCATCTATCGCTGATGGATACTCTACCTGGAATGAACTGCATTTCACCGACGCATTGTTGTTAATTAATCGTATTAGTAATAAAAGTAATAATGGAAATCTACTTAAATTTTATAATCTTACGTACGTTCCTTCAAATCAAAAGAGAAATCATTTTTGGAATACGATTCGTAGGAGTTCATCGAACTGTAAATTCTCCATACCTGAGGTGACCAGCTCGATTCACCGCCATCAAATTTAAAGCCATCGATTCCGTATTCATTCTTCAAGAGCTGTAGTCTATCGACGAACCACTTCCGAGCAGCTGGTTTGGTGAAGTCGATGTAGGCTGTTGTCGTGGCGTTGTCGTTCCACCAGCTTGTCTCCACCGAGCCGTACTCCGAGGACACCAGGAATCTAGCAAAGAAAACATCATGTATTACTTTACAGTTTTAAAGATGTCTTGAATTAAAATTATCTGACAAAATTACTAAGAATCTGGAAGAATCTCTAAAAACATTTGTGGTTCTAGACTCTAAGACAGTAATTAATGGACACGTTTGCCTAACTGTTCTTCTGAGTTAAAAATAATTCTGTATTTTGTTGTCGTTATACTCACCCTAACCCTTTAGCTTCAGTATACCACGGCTCGCATCCTTTATTAATAAATGGATGAGTCCACAACGTCACCCTAAATCCGTTTGCTTTTAGCAAATCCACCGTATTCTTCATGTTAGGGAATCTACGAACATCCACAGTTTGGGAACCGTAACAAATTTCCCACAGATCATCGATCTCCAACTGGCTGTTAGGAAAACCATAGGTCTTTATTTCATCAGCGAATTTCAACACTACATCATGGTTCACATCTCGCTTATATCTTGCCCAAGTCGACCAAATAGGGTACTGGATCATTCTCTGGTCAGGAATGTCTACCGGCTTTAGAAGATACTTCTCCACCGCGTATTGATGTGCTTGTTTTACGTCATCGAATATCCCGATGGCATACACCAGAAAGTTTCTCTCTCTTTTACTCGTATAGGGGGCTTTGATTTGTGCAATAAAGCAAGCAGCATTTTTCTCAAGGTCGTTTTGGTCGATGAAAAGAGGCACTTTTTTGTCGAAGTAATAGAAGAAACCTTCCGAGCTGAGCCAGTAGGGTTCCGCGACGCCGCAGTTGTCTGCTTCTTTGGTGACGTAGGAGTAGTTAGGCAGGACCAGACGTTCTATCGGCCAGTACTGGCGTTTTTGCTGAGGACCACCGTACCAGTGACCCAATCCTGTGATTATTAAGATATTTACTGCTTACACTTGTGTAGTTTAGACAAAAAATGAAAAATAAACATATGGTATAATATAAGTATATTAATTAAATTAATTCAGGGAAGTATAAATAAGTCAACCAGCGAGACGAAATTACTTCTTGTCATTGGATAGGTATTGGAAATTATATCTGGATTTCATGTCATTCATCAATTTGCGTGATACCGCAAATTCTAATTAGTAGCCACTTTGAGATGGTAAATAAATAAAAACCTTATTTTCCTTACCCAGATTAGCACAGTCCTCGAGCCTCACATTCTTCGGAGATTCCCAACTTACTGTGATCACGTGTCCCTTCCTCTCTCCAGCGATCTCCTGAGCATTTAGTCTGACGGTGGTATCGTTACTGAACTGAATGACCACGTCCCCGTTATTTACTACGTCTTTTACCGAGCCTGTGAGACGGCCTATTACGGATATAACCTCGGACAGGCCCTCTGTTAAAATAAAATTTACATACGTGTTAATAGGCAGATGGCAAAAATTGCAGTTGTGTGGAAATTTTGAGGGATTAATTGATATATAGGAATAAGTAATAGATATAATGGCATTCAAGATCGCCTACGCTTCATGTAAAATACAGTGCATAATGAAACTTATAGACCGATGCGAAGACCGTTACGATGAGTGAATGCTACATCATATTTGTTAAAAAATTGATGTCTTCGGAGTTTGGAGCGGCAGGGAATTAGTAGTTAAAGCAGTTTCTTTATCCAAAATAGTGATGAAATAATTAAAAAAGAAGATCCGCAATTAATACTTACTCCTTTCCAATAAAACATTAAGTCCTCCATACTGGTTAGCTTGTAGTTTTAGTTTTATATCCGGCTTGTTTATTAACGCCACATCGATGGCTTGCGTCGAAGCAGCGAGCGCCACCAACACTGCCAAATAGAAAAAAATACTCTATGGATTTCTTCTTATGACTTGTTCTTGTGGATGGAGAAACAATAATAAATACCATTGAATTTAAAATGCAATCCACACTATTTAAACTATATGGGCATTTTATATGACAGCCTTCGAGGCGCAGCAGTTTGAGAGCCGTTTATGAAACAAAAAGCCTCGGATTTGCCGTTCGATCCCGCGAGTTTTTTTTTGTTGACTGTTAGACCAAAAAGTCTCTTGCACTTATGTGTGGGGTCAGGGCTATGTGTGTGACTGATGGGTATATTAATTATTTATTTATATTTAAATATTACTCACAGTAGATAGCAAGGCTCATCGCGACGACATGTGTCGGTGTTCTGCGCCGTATCTCGCCGTGTTACTTGATATTACCAGCCCTGCCATCATTATATTAATTGGCTGCATTGTTACACTTCTGTTGAGATGGGTGCTCATTATCCGATAGTCCATAATGCAGATCTGGTATAAGAATTCTTTGTTTGGGTTATATAGAGGTTATTGTCCTCATTTTCATGGAACGGATATTTTCTTTGGGTTGCACGCCTTTTGTTTGCCTAGTGACCGCATTTCTTTCCTTGCCGTTGAACTTTAAATTTCTTTGTGCAGTTTTCGTTTACTCGTATATTGTATAGATGTCTAATTAGATCAATGTATACTCTCCCTAACACATTACCTAATGCAATAAGTACTACCGGCACACAATAGACAACAAAAACAATGTAGTTAAGTTGTAAGTGCTTAGAAACATTTTTAAGTGGCGCTGTAAGCTCTTCATTTTGTTTGTAATGGATCTGCTTTCATGTCAATTTATGAATAATTTGCGTGAAGAACTGTGTGATAACTTAGTTGGGAGTAGCAGGGGCAGCCAATTCGGTTGGTAGGTTCGATCCCAGGCACAAATTTGGCTAGGCTACTTTTCTATTAACGGATAATTACCGTGAAAATATCTTCGAGAAACTCGCATACCTGGGAAGTTATTTTAAAGATTAAAAGGCTTGTGAAATCTAGCAACGCAGTTTGCTTGCAAGGAAGGTCGAGTTGTCTGAGGTCCTACAGTCGCGGGAAGTCGCTGGACGTAGGCTGCTTCCAACAAGTCTAAATAGCGATGGAGGAGGCCTATGTCAGCAGTGGATTTCCTGTGACTGAATAGAGAGAGAGAGTTAGCTTGCAAGTTGGACTAAGACCTCACTGTTGGTAGTAAAATAATCATAATATCTTTAATTAAGTATCTATAAATTAAAAACTGCCTCGGTGGCGTAGTTGTACTACGGTATGATTGCTAAGCTGAGGTACCGGGTTCGAATCCCGGGTCGGGCAAAGTTATATTGGATTTTTCTATTCATTATCAGCCCGGAGCCAGGAATTTGTGCCCGATATAGCGATAGGCTCGCCCTCTCTCACATCATGGGACGGAACATACTAGGCGAAATGTGGGTGTCCTGGTGGCACCTCTGCCTAACCCTTCTGGGAAAAAGGCGTAAGTTTATGTATGCATGTATGTAAATTTAAAAGAAAAAGCTTAACTGTTTCCTTTAAATGTAACACCACATTTTAGTTTCTAATTCATTTCTTGATCGAGTTAAAAGCCTGGACAGTCCATGTAGAGAAATAAAACTAGCGAGAGGTCAACCCTAACATATAAACAAATAGAAATGTAATGATATGCAGCAATAATAGGTATCCAGATGTAGATAGTAGAGCGCTTAGCCAGCAAAAACACTCGACAAACGTTCTGTGGCTTGTTTATCATGATGTTATTGAATAATTAAATGACAGCCAACTTGGCAAAACAATGATTTTCAAAAATTTTCAAAAAAAAATCTATCGCTTATTTTGCAAAATTTTTATTTGCATTGTGTCTGTAACCACTAAAACTACCACCCAGCTTCGTTTTCGGTCGCAGTCTTGATATACCCTGTATATAATTTAATTGTTGAAGCTTCACTGGATCATGTATTGGCAATTGTACAGTGTTTATATGTTTTATTGTTCCGTATGTTTCCCAAATATTTATAAAATAAATAAAAAAAATATCACCGACATTGCTGTGATATTTATTTAATGATATATTCTTCGGTTCGTAGTAAATAATAAAACATTTTTATATTTCAATTGTATTTGTAAAATTCTTCGATCACGTACAATTCAAAAATATAATTCGAATGATCACGATAAATGTTCTTATTTTACAAAACTACATTAAATATAACTCCTAAGATAACAAGAATACTGGAAATAGCGATAGCTCCCGTTGAGTCAGGGACGCTAGTTGAGTCAGGGTCCCTCACGAAGAAAGGCAGGACGTCGAGGGGCGCGGAGTAGTTCCTGATCCAGGTGGGACCCTGGTGGATTCTCTGAGGGTCTCCCTCCTCGAACCACATGCCGTTGGGAAGGTAGATGTCGCGGGCCCGAGCGCCTTCCACCAAGACCGGAGCGACTAGGATGTTCTCGCCGAGGAGATATTCTTAAATAAAAATACATACAATACATGTACAACATAAAATTCTCGATAAAACAAAATTAAAGGGATTGATGCTCAACAGCGTCTACCTCCTTGAAGGAAGTAAATAAAGTTATACGGCTACTTAACAAGAGAATAAACCTTATATCAAAATTTAAACAAAAGAAACACTAACATTGTTAAAACAAATTGTACCCACTATTGATAAATATGGCGGTTTTATTAGATTTAAATGACCTAGTAGGATCTATCAGATATGAATTTACACAACAACAACAAAAACCTCATAATAGTGAGGAATGTGAGAATATATTTATAAGAATAAGTATAATCCTACCGTCCCAGATTTCAAATGACGTGGTGTCGTTGGGCGCAATCCACCAGATTGGTGGGTTAACGGGAGTGCCGTCTACTATCGCTCGTCTGCACGCTGAGATAATCGTCGGGGCGTAACTGGCGTGCAGCTCTACGAACTTCTTACTGATTGTTACTGTCTAGAAAATAAAACACCATCATAATATTCAAAAGTACACTGTTGTTGGTAGGATATTATCCTGTCATAGGTAAATGTGGCCAGGATTTTCCTACCTATCTTCGTTCCTACGCAAGTGCGCTGCGGGTCGGATTAAGCATATTTTTATTTATTTGACAAAAAAAAAATATTAGCAAGCTACAGAGTGTATATAAATAAGGTCGAAAAATCGGAAAAATCTGGTGCATATTATGTCCACGATGTTTAGGTCACTATAAGCCAATTTGATAGGCAACTTTGCATACGAATTCGACGACACCATTCTTGATAAAAACAATAATTTCAATTGTTTTTAATATGCAAATGCGCATAGCAATAAGCTTGTCGTCGCAGTTGCCTCCGCGCCCATCGTTATCGAGCGTGAGAACTGTTTTGAGAACCTTGCGAGTGTGTACCTAAAAAGTTCTCGCCGATATTATCCTCGTGATTCGTGCCAAATTCTCGACGAGGATCTTTCGTGGAACGAAAAAAACAAACAACAAATTCACTGCATCGGCAGTGCTTAATCTCGCATCGCAAAAAACTCATCATTAAGATAAACAAATTTTGTTATTACCTCATTATCATAACCCCACGGAACATAGGAAAACTGCAAGCTAGGCATGAAGGTATTAGCCTGAAGCCACCTGATGAACAGCTCCTTGCTAGGAGGCTCATTGTATCCATTCCCGCCGATCATATCGGGCAGGACGAAGGGGTAGCCGTTCATGTTCATCTGTAGCAGGGTGGTGACCAGCGTGGGAAGACCGTTTTCAAACGTCCAATAAGTATCCTTGTCTATCATTCGCACGAACACTGGGAGATCTTGAGTCCTGGATAATATTACATAGAAGATTAACGAATAGGAAGCAACCTAAAACACTGAATATCTCATGGCTGAAGATTATGGTAATAAAATAAGTGGATCATTATTTTACTACCGTATTAAAATCCGATTATTATTTGGAGATAGAATGGACAATAAAGTTAAAAATGATAACCTGTATCCACTTCTAACTTCGACCATGGGGCCAAAAAGTGCCATTTCTCTTACATAATCTGCTGTTATAATGCCTGGTTGATCCATGATATTGCCTTGCAGAACTGGTATCTAAAACAATAAATAATAAACTTATTATAACCAAGTCCATTGGTGAGAGTTATCTATTGCCGATGGATACTACCTGGAATTAACTGAATTTCTCCGACGTGTTATTGTCAATTAATCGTATCAGTAATAAACAAATAATGAAAAAATATTTGGATTTTATAATACGTACGGGAGCATATTTCAATGCGCCAACTAGGTTTGCGTCTTCAAATCGAGTGAGAAATTGGTTTTGGAAAAGGATTCGTAGGAGTTCATCGAACTGTAAATTCTCCATACCTGAGGTGACCAGCTCGATTCACCGCCATCAAATTTAAAGCCATCGATTCCGTATGCATTCTTCAAGAGCTGCAGTCTATCTACGAACCACTTCCGAGCAGCTGTTTTGGTGAAGTCGATGTAGGCTGTTGTCGTTTCGTTGTCGTTCCACCAGCTCGTCTCCACCGAGCCGTTCTCCGAGGACACCAGGAATCTAGCGAAGAAAACATCATGTATTGCTTTACAGTTTTTAAGATGTCTAAATTAAGATTTGTTTTTAGATACATTTTTATTTTAAAAACAATTGTCAGACAAAATTACTAAGAATCTGGTCACTAGTTTTCTCGTTTCAGATATTAATTAACGCGTTGAAAAATAATTCTGGTTAATATGTATCTAGACTGTAAGACAGTAATTAATGGACACGTTTGCCTAACTGTTCTTCTGAGTTAAATAAAATTCTGTATTTTGTTGTCGTTATACTCACCCTAACCCTTTAGCTTCAGTATACCACGGCTCGCATCCTTTATTAATAAACGGATGAGTCCACAGCGTCACCCTAAATCCGTTTGCTTTTAGCAAATCGACCGTGTTCTTCATGTTAGGGAATCTACGAACATCCACAGTTTGGGAACCGTAACATATTTCCCACAGATCATCGATCTCAAACTGGCTGTTAGGAAAACCATAACTGTTTATTTCATCAGCAAATCTCAACACTACATCATGGTTCACATCTCGCTTATATCTTGCCCAAGTCGACCAAATAGGGTACTGGATCATTTTTTCGTCAGGAATGTCTACCGGCTTTAGTAGATATTTCTCCACCGCGTATTGATGTGCTTGTTTTACGTCATCGAATATCCCGATAGCATACACCAGAAAGTTTCTCTCTCTTTTACTCGTATAGGGGGCTTTGATTTGTGCAATAAAGCAAGAAGCATTTTTCTCGAGGACGTTTTGATCGATGAAAAGAGGCACTATTTTATCGAAGTAGTAGAAGAAACCTTCCGAGCTGAGCCAGTAGGGTTCCGCGACGCCGCAGTTGTCTGCTTCTTTGGTGACGTAGGAATAGTTAGGCAGGACCAGACGTTCTATCGGCCAGTACTGGCGTTTTTGCTGAGGACCACCGTACCAGTGACCCAATCCTGTGATTATTATGATACGTATTTACTGCTTAATGTTGTGTAGTTTAAACACAAAAGAAATAAAAATTGACATATGATATAAAATAAGTATATTGATAAGGATATATAAATCCATTTAGGGCGGTATAAATAAGGCAACCAGCGAAACAAAATAATACTTCTTGCCATTGGATACGTATTGGACATTATATCTGGATTTCATGACATTCACTATCAGGCAAATTCTAATTTGTAGCAATGGGTGGTGAATAAATAAAAATAATATTTTCCTTACCCAGATTAGCACAGTCCTCGAGCCTCACATTCTTTGAAGCTTCCCAACTTACTGTGATCACGTGTCCCTTCCTCTCTCCAGCGATCTCCTGAGCATTTAGTCTGACGGTGGTATCGTTACTGAACTGAATCACCACGTCCCCGTTATTTACTACGTTTTCCACCGAGCCTGCGAGACGGCCTATTACGGACAAAACCTCGGACAGGCCATCTGTTGAAATAAAATTTACATACGTGATAATAGGCATATGGCAAAAGTCGGACATCATTCGGACCCTGGGACCGGCCGGGATAACGCCAAGTAGAAGGAAGGGCAGATGGCAAAAATTGCATATAAGGGATTAATTGTTATATAGGAATAAGTAATAGAAATTATGGAGTTAAATTCGTCCACGCTTCATGTAATACGAGTATACAGTGCATAATGAAACTTATATATTCATTACCATGCCTGAATGATGCATCATATTTGTTAACCTTAAAATCTTATTAAGTTTTCGGAGTGGCAAAGAATTAGTAGTTTAAGTTCCTTTATCCAAAATAGTGATGAAATAATTAAAAAAGAAGATCCGCAATGAATACTTACTCCTTTCCAATAAAACATTAAGTCCTCCATTCTGGTTAGTTTGTAGTTTTAGTTTTATATCCGGCTTGTCTATTAACGCCACATCGATCGCTTGCGCTGAAGCAGCGAGCGCCACCAACACTGACAAACAGAAAAATATACTATATAGATTTCTTCTTATGACTAGTTCTTGTGGATGGAGAAACAATAATAAATACCATTGAATTTAAAATGCAATCCACACTATTTAAACTATATGGGCATTTTATATGACAGCCTTCGGGCGCAGCAGTTTGAGAGCCGATTATGAAACAAAAAGCCTCGGGATTGCTGTTCGATCCCGCGACCCACTAGATTTTTTTTTCATGTCTGAGTGTTAGACTAAAAAGTCTCTTGCAGTTTCTGTTTCCCACTCTACAAGACTTATGTGTGGGGTCAGGACTATGTGTGTGACTGATGGGTGTATTAATTATTTATTTCTATTTAAATATTACTCACAGTAGATAGCAAGGCTCATCGCGACGACATGTGTCGGTGTTCTGCGCGTATCTCACCGTGTTGCTTGATATTACCAGCTCTGCCATTATTATATGAAATGGCTGCATTGTTACACTTCTGTTAAGATGGGTGCTCATTATCCGATAGTCAATAATGCAGATCTAGTATAAGAATTCGTTGTTTGGGTTATATAGAGGTTATTGTCCTCATATTCATGGAACGGATATTTTCTTTGGGTTGAAGGCCTTTTGTTTGCCTAGTGACCGCAAGGCTCAGTTGCACAAAGTAACTTTGCCCATAACTTTGACTTTGAAAATGTTTATCCTATACATAAGCAATGTCAAATACGTCTCAAATGTATACCTAATAAAAGTCAAAGTTATGGACAAAGTTAGTTTGTGCAATTAACCCAGATATGATCTATCGGAAGGTTCTTCAAGAAGAGTTTATTTAGAAGAATATATTAGGGTTAATTTGTTTTAGAACTAAGATGGTATAGTAGGTTTCGGATATCGATGTTTTTCGTAGCCTCCGACTACTGTGTCATAAGGCATTTATTTCAGTCTGAGTTCTGTGTCTTTGCGTTGATTTCTGTGACTGCATTTTTAGGTTCTGTTGCTATATTGGGTTACTTCTGATATATTGGGTTAATTAAAATAGATAACTTTATAAAATAAACTTGCAGTTCAACTTTAAAATTACTTTGTGCAGTCCTCGTTAATATATTGTATAGATATCTAATTAGGTCCATGTAAACTCTCCCTAACACATTACCTAATGCAATAAGTACTAGCTATACTTAAATTGTAAGTGCTTAAAAACATTCATAAGTGGCGCTGTAAGGGGTTCTTCATTTTGTTTGTAACGGAACTGATTTCATAATGTAATGTAATGTATAATCTTTATTGTACACAAAAGAACATAACAACAGAGAAATAAAATAATACAAAAGTACAAAAGTCGGTCTTATCGCTCTGAGCGATCTCTGCCAGACAACCTTTGGATGGATATAAGGGAAGGAGAGAGAGAGAGAGGGCGATGTAAAAATAAATAATAAATGCTCAAAAAAATAAACAAATAAATAACTAATTCAAATACTATTAATACATATATGTAACATGATAAACATACGATCTTCAAATATAAATTTATGAATAAATAAACATACATATACATACATTTATTTCAAAAAATATATACTATGAAATATATAATACGAATGACAAGTAGCAATAGAGAAAAACAGTGTTGATCAATGTTTATTGCGAAAGGTAATACTCTTTCATCAGCTTTTTGAAAGACGACTAAGTTTGAGCCTGTCTCAACGCTATAGGAAGAGTGTTCCATAATCGGACAGCTTCAACAGTAAAGGATTTATCCGTAAATGTTGTGGTGTGTAGGGCATTCTCATTTCCAGATTCTCTGACGATTCATACTTATTTATGAATAATTTGCATTAAAAATTGTGTGATAACTTAGTTGTGAGTAGCAGGGGCAGCCACTTTGGCAATCGTAGGTTCGAACCCATCGTGCACAAATTTGACTTTTCAAGGCTACTCTTCTATTAATGGATAATTACCGTGAAAATATCTTCAAGAAACTCGCATACCTAGGACGTTATCTTAAAGATTAAAAGGCTTGAGAAATCTATCAACGCAGTTTGCTTCCAAGGAAGGTCGACTAGTGTTGTCTAAGGTCTTACAGTCGCGGGAAGTCTGTGGAGGCAGCCCGCTTCCAACAAATCTATCTGGCGATCCATGGGGGGGGGGGGGAGGCCTATGTCTGCAGTGGACTTCCTGTGGCTGAAGAGAGAGAGTTAGCTTGCAAGTTGGAGTAAGGCCTAACTGATGGTAGTAGAATATACATATTATCTTTAATTAAATACCTATAAATGTAAAAGAAAATGCTTAACTGTTTAATTTACGTGTAACATCACATTTTAGTTTCTAATTTCTTGATCGAGGTAATAGCCTGGACAGTCCATGTAGGGAAATAAAACTAGCGAGATAAGGTCAACCCTAACATACAAACAAATTGAAATGTAATGCTTTGCAGCAGTAATAGGTATCCAGATGTAGATAATAGAACACTTAGCCAGCAAAAACACTCGACACACGTACAAATGGATTGTTTATCACATAGGTTTATCACGATGTTATTGAATAATTAAATGACAGCCTCCATGGCACAACATACACCGGGTATATCAAGATTGCGACCGAAAACGAAGCCAGGTGGTAGTTTTAGTGGTTACAAACACAATGCAACTAAAAATTTCGCAAATAAAGAAACAGATTTTTTTGGCAAATTTTTAAATATCATCATGTTTGGGTGGTAAATAGCTAGTTTTTGTGAATATAGTAATTTAAACCCTTGCGTACCATTGTGTTTGTAAAATATAAAGGGATACATTATTATTTTAGGAAAACTGTGTATTAACCACCCAAATACGATGATAAGGAAAAAAAAGGTTTGCGAAATATTTAGTTGCATTGTGTCTGAAGTCACTATACTACCACCTTGCTTCGTTTTTCGCAGTCTTGATACACCCTGTATATTTACATATATTGCTTCATGACAAATATTTCTCTGATTCAAAATCTGAGGGTTTTGGGGGTTATGGATAAAAAATGTACTCATAGTTTCTGATATTTTTTAATGTTTGTTTCGTACACTTGCTTTGTTTATCTATAATTTGATTGCTGAAGCTTTACTGGATCATGTATCGGCAATTGTACTGTGTTTATATGTTTTATTGTTCCGTATTTTTCCCAAATATTTATAAAATCTATACATATAATAAAAATGTAAATGGTCGATGTCTGTACATGGTAGATATATTAGAAATTTTTACGCGAGGGGTCTTTATAACAGCAACAGATTACAGAAGCCAAAACATTTTTTTTTATAATTTTTATCAGTCTGTCTGTCTGTATGTTTGCTTGCGCATAACGCAAAAACTATAAGACGAAATGAGATGCGGTTTTCACAGTTATATTGGTGCAAGTCCGACTTAAAAATGGTATATGTGTTATTTACATACAGGCTGTTTCTTTGTATTAGCTTGCACATCACACAAAAACTACGACATGAAATGAGATAGGGTTTTCACCGTTATATTGTTGTAGGCTCGACTTAATATTTGGTAAATGTTTCATTTACATACAGGTGGTTTCTTTTTATTATACCCATAGAATATACAGGGAAATTGATTTAGAAATCTCTGGTAATATTAAACTGTTATCTACTGCAATTTAAAAGTTAATTTGACGTTGGTACAAACAGGTTGTTTCTTTTTTTTTAATACTTAGTACATGCAAGAAAACTGATTTAGAAACCTTTAGTAATATTAATAGCGTTGTCTGCTGCAACAGTAAAGTCAATTTGACGTTGGTGGGATTACATACAGATTGTTTATTTTTTATTAATCCACAGTAATTATTTTTGTAACATTGCCGTAAGACCTAAAGTCTCCTTGCAAATAACTAAAAATGTTTCATAATTTTAAGCAATGAGTTAGTAGTATTGAAAGTAAAATAATAATGCCAGCGATTTGTAATGATAATTAATTAATAATAGCTTTTTCGACCTATTTCGATTTATTCTGCGTCCCCTGCTAATTCCCTGCCCAATGCAATGAGACTAAATTTGGTATGGAGGTAGCTGATACTCTTGATTAACACAGGCTACTTTTTATCCCGAAAAAAAAATGTTCTCGCGGGATGACGAAGGAATTCCAATATATTTGTTATTTTTTATACTCAAAGGAATGGGATGGGACTGGATTACAGGGCTTGAGTGAGAATGAAATGGGACAGGCGGGGTATAACGGGACTGCACGGGACGGGATGGGTAATTCCATATAAAGTTAATCACACAGACGAAGTTTGCGTGCAGAAGCTAGTAAATAAATAACACATCACTGACACCAGATATGTATATTGTAGTGGCGAAGGCTCCTTAGAAGCCAGTTCCTACCGGCTTCCCTTTTGTAATTTATCATTACACTATAAATAAGCAAATTATTCAAACTTATTTATTTAATATCAAAACTCAATTATTTTTTACATTCAACGACATCTGTCGGCCAGATACGTAAACATTACTAGGAAGCGGCACAGTAAGCCCTTTTTATTGCGACGCGGTGCGACCTCTGGCGAATTCCTGTAAAATTGTTCGGCTTATTCAATAACACTAGCGCGGCCCGTGCGCCGCCGCCCGCCGCCGCCCCGCCGCCACCGCGCCGGCGCCGCGCCGCCCGTTACGCATTGTATAGTATGCAACAAACCACGCAAAATTGTACCTTAAATTGATAATGATTTAAGGTTCAATTTACGCTAAAAAGGCAAGAGGCAAGCCGCAGCTTCTCCGGCATTTCGTGTGTTTAGGTATAGATATTACTTATTACAATAGCGAAATGCGGAGTTTAATGTATTTATAAGTGTTGTATTTACATTTTTACAATATATTCATGGTTCATGCAATTAGTTTTAAATGGTTTTAATTACAAAATGTGTAATATTAATATTATGGTTTTAATGGAAATTACTAATCGTTAGGAGCGTACTAATATGTTCAGGTTGTCGATTTTACAAATAAAGTTAGTGTTTAGATTTTAGGACGTGCTCGATCCTCGCCTGAGGAATACATTGTCTTACTAATGTTACAACTGATAAATGCGGGGCTATCGTACTTGTTAACATATTGAGTCTAGGTTTTTATTTCTTTTATCCATCCATCCATCCATCAGCCAAAGGACGTCCACTGCTGAACATAGGCCTCTCCCAAAGATTTCCACAGTGACCTGTTGGAGGCAGCCTGCATTTCTTTTATATTAATCTTATATTCACGTGCAATTTAGAAATATACTTTTTTATTTTTCTCATTATGTAAGCATGGTTTACTTTTTATTTCATGGACATTGTAAATATTGTATAAGTACATAGGTAACGAAAATATTAAAATTTAATTGACGGCCGCAATAGGCAGATGCCACAATATCACTTACCAAATGAAACCCAATATTTTAGTTTGGTTAGTAAGATTCTCGAAGCAATAATTTGCTGGTGGGAGGATATTCGCAAAGGTCCGAATATAAGGACACACGTGCTTAAGTGTGTCGCTTTTTGCGTTCATTCTGTGAAACATCACACAGTAAATTTTTAATCTCTATTCGGACTGCACTACGCTTACTATCAGTCGCATTCACAGATTACTTAGTACTAGTCGCATTGTAGTCTTTTCGTAATCCCTTAGCCCTTCTAATATTATAAATGTGAATGTTAGTTTGTTTGTTACGCTTGCACGCAAAAACTACTCAACCGATCATCATGAAACTTTGTACACATATTCTTGGAGGTATTAGAAGTAACATACACTACTTTTTATTCCGAAAAAAATAGTGTTCCCGTGGGATGAAGAAGGAATTCCGATATATTTGCTACTTTTTCATACTCAAAAAGATGGGATGGGACTGGATTTCATTTCATTAGTGAGAATGAGACGGGGCGGGCGGGATATAACGGGATGGGACGGGACGGGATGGGAGATTTCAAATAAAATTAACCACGCAGACGAAGTTTGCGGGCAGAAGCTAGTAACAGGATAAAGAAAATAAACATATTTTGTGTTTTGAGCTTCGGCTTCCCTTTTAAAAAATGTCACCCTTCGCCACTGGTATATTGTCGTGGGACCGATATATTTATTTAATGACATATTCTTCGCTTCGTAGTAAATATTAAAACACTTTTATATTTCAATTGTATTTTTAATTACGAATAAACAACACCAAAAGTATAACTCGAATTACCACGATAAATCATCTTAATTTACATAACTACATTAAATATAATTCCTAAGATAACAAGAATACTGGAAATGGCGATAGCTCCGGTTGAGTCAGGGACGCTAGGGGTGTCTCTCACGAAGAAAGGCAGGACGTCGAGGGGAGCGGAGTAGTTCCTGATCCAGGTGGGACCTTCGTGGACTCTCTGAGGGTCTCCCTCCTCGAACCACGTGCCGTTGGGAAGGTAGATGTCGCGGGCCCGAGCGCCTTCCACCAAGACCGGAGCGACTAGGATGTTCTCGCCGAGGAGATATTCTGAAATAAAAATACATACAATACATGTACAACTAAAAAATCTTGATAAAGCAAAATTAAAGGGATTGATGCTCAACCGCGTCTACCTCCTCGAAGAAAGTAAATAAAGTTTTACGGCTACTTAGCAAGAGAATAATCCTTTTGAGAATAATCCTTATATTAAAATTAAAACATAAAATACTAACATTTTGAAATAAATGCAATATTGATAAATATGGATATGTTTTATTAGATTTAAAAGACCTAGGAGTATCAGATATGAATTTACACAACTACAAAAAACCTTATAATAAAGGAAAGTGAACATTTCTCATCAATTATCCAAAATAAATTGGTATAATTGTATATTGCCCACATTTCCACTTTAGATAATAGCTTACTCACCATCCCAGATAACCAGAGCCTGTTCATCATGAGGGTCGAGCCACCAGAGCGGAGCGTTGACGGGCTTCCCTTCCTGCACGGAGGCGTTCATCGCCACGTAGATGTGGTCGGCGTAAGCCGCGTGCAAGTCCGTGTACTTCTTGCTTATTTCGACTGTCTAAAAGTAATATTAAGTAAGTTATGTGCAAAATATTTCGATCTTAGAGATTAAAGTGAACTAGGTCTTGAATTGTTTATCAGGCTTCTGAAATACGTTATTTTCAATGAATACCAGCGTAACTAATAAATAAAAATTAATTACAATAAATAATAAATACACCCAACAGTCACATACATAGTCCTGAACCCACACTAAGATCGAGTCTTGTGTCGTGGGTATCAGGAACTACGAGAGACTTTTCGGTCTCACAAATGTGTCTCTTATCGTAATTAATTATTGACAGGTTTAACGGTAAAAGCAAAAGAAGTTTAGACTTTCTCTGCGATACATTAAACTATATGTCAAGTAATATACAAACGCATATTATGAAGATTCGATCCCAGATGTCTAATTAATCTTTAATCGCAATGGTTAAGATTGTAAGTTGCGCAAACTCTCATGCAGATAATTGTTTGATTGAATTGTGTATTGAATGTTACGTAAATGATTCCGTTATCTAATACTCGTCACTCAACGTCATTCAAATTGTTGTGTCGAAGAGCCTAGAAAAATTACCATAATATGCAGGACTATGGTTTTTTTTGCGAAATCTATATGTGGTGGTTTTACAATCAGCTTGACTGTTAATATAGGCTTCGAGACACATCTACACTATCCGTAAGCATGTTTTACTTAACTTCCATATTTTTTTTATGAGCTACATTTAAACAGAATTTATCAGAACTTTGTTTCCAGCTACTATTTATTTTTCTTTTTGATTAATTTTGATGCTTTTTAAAAGAAACTCAGTGTCTTTAAAAGAGTAGCCGAGCTTCATTGCTTCGACTCAATTCTTTGTCTGCTGTTGAACCTGGCAGACAGGAGTTGCAGTGGTGAGTGTGAGGGCTGTAAAATCACTTAAGAACATAACTTACCTCCAGATCGAAATTCCAAGGCGCGAAAGAGTACTGCATCACCGGTAAAAACGTATTCGCTTGCACCCATCGTATAAACAGCTCTTTAGTAGGAAGGTCAGCCTGGTCATGATCCAAGTTATACCCGTTCCCTCCGATCATGTCGGGAAGGACCAGGGTGTAGCCGTTGAGGTTCATCTGGATGGTGGTGGTAATGATGGTCTGAAGGCCGTTGTTGATGCCCCAGATGGAGTCCCGGTCGACCATGCGCACGTAAACAGAGAGGTCTTGTGTCCTGGTGGAGAGGATAGCAGTTGCTTATCTTTATGTTATGATTTTGTTGTAGATTTAAGCATAATTTTACGACTAAAAGTTTTTTTCTGTATGATAATTTCTTAAACAATTAGGTACATGTAGCATTCACGATACCGGCTTTAGATTTTATTTTTTGTCTTTATGCATAACTAATATAACTATTAGGTTTCCGAAGAAGGAAAGTGATGAAGGGAATGTGCTATGAAAAATCTGTATTACTTTAATATAACCGGTGAAGACAAATGTATTTAGAAATTACCTGAAGCCAGCTCTTATTTCAATCATATCACCGAATCTGGCGCAGGTCCTGGCGTACGCGTCGACGATATGGTGAGGTTGCAGATCAATGTCTCCTGTTTGGACGGCTACCTGTGAATTTTGAATTCAACCAAAAAGTGGCATCACATCCTTTCTTTATTACAAACTAGCGGTCCGGCCCGGCTCCGCCCGGGTGCAGACACACTTTTTACACTCTTTATAATATTAGTTTAGATGTCACATGCATAGTCCTGACTAAAGTAAAATGCAAATCTTGTCTCGTAAGCATCAGAAACTATGACAGACTCTTCGATGACAAATCATGCTTCCCCGAAACAATTTGTTCGTGAAGAATTTATTTCCGTGCCGAAATTAAAACGAAAAAAATAATTTGTTCGTTAAACAAAGATCTCGGTGCGCCAATCAAACCCTTAATTTGTAATTAATAAGTTCTTAAAACTCGGATTTCTGATATGACTAACCTGAGGAGTAAAACTACTCTCTCCAGCGTCGAACTTCAAGCTATCAATGTTGTATGTGTCGAGAAGAGTCCGTAGTCGCTGGTACCACCACTCGGCCGCCTGCGGGTTGGTGAAGTCGATGTAGCCGGGGATGGAGCCGTTGTTGTTCCACCAGGATGTGTCGGGGCTGCCGCCCTCGGTTAGCACGAAGTAGCTTCAAAGACAAGTTCAAAGATTTGTTAGCAATAAAATGTTCAAAATGGCGGCCAAGATTTTCAATTCTTGCTACGAATTTAGGTTTTAGGAGTATAGAAATGGCTGTCGGTATGCATGCAAAAATATTTCTTATGAATACATACTTTGCATTTATGAAATGTGTGTTCGGACTACGGAGTACGGACATTATTAAAGTACATACGATAGATATTAAAGTGAACTGTGACAATATCACCGTTTCATTATAATTAGAATTTAGTTTTAGTTGTTAATAAAGTAAAAGTTTAAGACTAAGCTTGAACAATGTGCCTAGCATGAAAGTTATCATTTATTTTATTCTTTGCACACTTACATAACATTATACTAAATAATATTAACATATAGCCTTCTTACGGTACGGTAAGTCATTTAAAAATACTTAGAAGTTTGCTTTTAGTTGAATAAAAAATGCACTTACTTTCAAAAGTATGTAAATAAAAATAACACAAAATTATATGTCGATTACAGTTTTTAGAGCTCAATTCTTATGCATAAAGCTTACCCATTATTTAAAGCTTCAGAGTACCACGGCTCGCAATTTTTATTAATAAACGGATGCGCCCAAATAGTCACACGAAAGCCCATAGACTTCAGATCCTGGACAGTCCGCGTAAAGTTGGGGAACTTTCTCTCATCGACGACGAAGGAGCCATAACACACCTCCCACAAATCATCTATTTCGAACTGGGAGTCATTGAAATCGTTATTCCTGATTTGGAGCGCAAACTCCAGGAGTTTGGTGTCATTGATTTCTCTGGAGTACTGAGCCCAGGTCGACCAGATTGGGTGCTGGACCATGCGGTAATCAGGCAGCCCTGACGGCTTTCCTAGGTAGTTGGCTACAGCGTGTATGTGCGCTTGTTTTACATCAGGCAAAAACCAAAGATCATACGCCAAAGAAGTGTGGTTTCTTCTTATTGAATAGGGTTCTGCGATTTGAGCTCCGAAACAGAGGTGGTTTGGTGACAGATTGTGGTAGTCTACGAATAATGGTGCTTCTGAATGCACGTATACGTATTCTCCAGCTGAGTTGAGCCAGTATCTCTCTGCGATGGCTCCGTTGTCGGTTTCCTTGGAGAACGAGGCCGAGTAGGTGTATTGTGCATTCTCTATCGGGTACACTTGGTCTACTTGCATAGGTCCACCGTACCAGTGTTTCGTACCTTGAACAAAATTAAGTAGGAATTTGAGTCTTTGTATGTAGATGAGCGTATTTGGTCTCCGCTCCGATACAAATGTTTTTTTTTTATAATCAAAAGTTATTGTAATTCGGTAGACATTTTCTAGACCTATTTATCTTGGATTCTGATCGGGGATGGGGATGTAAGTTAAATATGCTGTGGAATTGACTTGGCTTATTGTTTTAAGACTGTTGCTTGACGACGCTATATTCTGAAAGTACTAGAAACATGTTATCAATATTCAAAATATTTATCAACTTCTTATCTATCAAACTTTTACTGACAAGTTCAACTGTCGGTGTTGTAAGTCCAGTCATCGTTTAGATCAATGATAAGTGCTGTTGTTTATCATCGTACTACATTATTTTTTATTTCCAGGATGGGGATTTTAGTTGTACGCCAGTAATTTTACTGGTAAATATTGCGGCAGATACGGCTTTGTATGAAAAACGTCAAGAATGCTGTTTTGCTCGATCCTATTCAATTGGATACAAGCCACATACAAGCCAGCATAATTTATGCTGGCTTGTGCGATCCGATCATGACCATAATCACGATTTCCAAATAAAAACTCAAATCTGCATTGACTATTGAATCCAGGCTTATACTTGCTAAAAATAAAAAATAAAAAGATTACCAAAATCAATACAATCCTCGAGTCTTATCAGCGGCCCGGCTTCCCAATGGAACTTGATTCCTCGCGCGCTTCTAGCATCATCATACAGAGTGTGTATGGTCAGGTTGGCATTACCCACTCGGATGAGGATTCCACCAGCCACATCTTCTACTGTGAAGGCTGAGCTGGATACGATCGTACGTCCTATATGTCCGTATACGGTGCGTTCGTCATCTAAAAAGAGGGGAATTTTCATTATTTCGGCTACAAATATGGCTGACTTATTCTCATTTCAACCCAGTCATTCCGCTTTTATCTCATTGAGTTTTAAAACATCATCATTAGTAAGAGGAAGTTCACTGCTGCACTGGGCCTCCCCTAAGGATTTCCATATTGACCTGTTAGAAGCTGCCTGCCTTTACCGAATTCTTGCAACTTTAAGCCACCCGTCCAACTTTTTCGCGAAATCCGACGCTTTTCTTTAGTCAAAAGGTATAAAACACATACTTTCAATGAAAACGACATCGAATCCCCCAGTCAGGTGTGGTTCCAAGGTGAGTGTGACGTCATCTGCCCGGGGGGATGGCACCTCCACATTAGCCGGGTGCGCTCGAGCCGCCAGTGACAGCGCCACTGCGAAGAATATTAAACATTGATGCCGAAATTAGCAGTATCCACTTCTTATATCAAATTTTAATAGCTTCCGTTGACGTTTGAAGATGGGATTATCAGTAGGTACATGCTTGTGATTACTTTATTGGACATATCATTACTATTTTCGTAGAATGTATGTTATTCGTTAAAGTCGAGAAATTATCTAAAATCTCTCTCAATATTTAATGATTAACTAAGTGACTATTACTAATCTCGGGAGTAAGGAAACCGCAATTTCCAACGCAAAGTCTAAAAGCTTTCCTAGTTTATGCGGCATTGGTCCTCAAAAATACTGATAAGCACCAATAAAGGAGTTATTTGTTTATTATGGTTATATAACTCACCAAATAAAACTCTGAGTACCGCCATGGAGTCCGACGAGCCACTGCCACCTCTCTCGTGATTGCACCGAGTCCAGATAATCGTATCTCGCTTATCATGATCTTATATCTAATACGCTTGGAGCGGTACTTGAATGATAAGCTTGCCACTAGACCTTCTGTTGTTTTTTGGAAGATTGGCAAACAATAACTGAGTCACCGAATGCTTCCTTATAGTCATGTGGTAGTGGAATTATAGCCCGTATAGCGATGAGACTAATTTCATCACAAACAGGATGGTTTATTAGGCAGTCACTTCGCCTCCGTCGTTCTACTCGTGTATGCTGATTGATGCGTAGGTGATTTTTCGATTGTGCGTCCAGATTTGTGGTGGTCTCTTTTGGAACAGTAATTTTGGGCCTCAGTTTAATTTGCCCTACCGCTCTAGAGTCTAGAGTCTATAGATGGTCAAAGGAGAATGACTATTTTACTATGAATAGTATCGGTGCGAAGATTTTTGTCCCTCGATGAAACCTACTTTTTGTGTAGTGAAAAAGATATATTTTCAATGAAAATAAACATAATTGCGATCCAGGCCCGGAGTTCTTGGAGAAATTAATTTGAAGTCCAGTCACTCTAGTAGCCCCATTTGTAGTTATGGCTCACGTATCGTAAAATTTTATGATAAATACTTTATTTTATAAAAATCTATCACCCGGGATAAAACAGGAAAACATTTAAGAACAAACCATAAAAAATGCTATAATGAATTTTAAGCAGTTTTGGTATCCGGGTCAACGATATTTTTACCGATACCATGAATGGTCATTCTCCTTTGAATTTTGCTCTGACGGGCTTGTGCAGCAGTGGCTCTATGTGACGGTGTGACTGTTGGCGATCGAGAGACCATTTTATTAGTTTCCTTAGCTGGAAACCACTACCAAACATTTTCAAAGTGGGAGTGGGGAGATACTATGTGTTTTGGGGGTAAGGGGAATTTTGTCATTCGTATTATACTATATTTGGATGGGCACAATTTCAACTTGGTAGTATTTTACTGAAATATTTTTGTTTCATGGCATATTTAATTAAGTCTTGCTTGTGTCTTGACTATTACTCGTAAATATAAAATATAAACAGATACCTTCCAAAATAAGAAAAACACGATGCAAATATGTGTTTTCGATAATTAAGAATTTTGGGGTAATTGGGACTGAGTTCAATGGGAAATGTACAAGGGTTGTCGCTAAGTAGTTTACTATTATTTACTTTTAACCGACTTTCAAACGGAGGAGTTTATTTTGTTTTAGGCATAAGCATCGACATCTCTGAATATTCTAAATGAATTATCGTACCTAATAAATATTTTTGCCACAAATAAAAATACTTCATGATTTCTAACATTATTTTTATTGTAATTAAAAATCAAAAAAACATGTTTGAATAGATTTAAACATTCCAAATTCAACAAGGTATTGTAAATCGCAATTTAAGAGGTAACTACAATTTAATATTATCAAAAAGTGTGCGATACACACACGGCAGAAGTAAAACTTCAGCTCAAAAAATATATAATGGCATATTTAGGTATTGTAGAATTTCAAAAGATTAATTTTAATTCCCTTCTTTTTAATAACAATTATGAAGTCGGTTTAATTTTTTTATGGCTTATCCTTTTTTATATTTCGTTGTTATAATGTTTCGGAAAACTTTTTCACGAAGTCTACACCGGGTAAGGGGTGTAGGGGATGACAATTTATGTGGAAATATCAGTTTTTTAAGCTACGAACTTTAAAATTGAAGCTCTATCTATTTATCACAATTAAATAATCACGTGATTAGTGGTTTCGTGTTTTTCTCATTTATAGGAGAGAAATGGGGGTTAAATGAGGTATAGCGGAGTACTTGGATACGGGATCTTTAGGTATGTAAAACATATTTCATATAGAGTTAATCACGCCGTCAAAGTTTGCGGGCAAAATTAGTACATAAAATGAAGTTAGTTTTTGTTCGTAATATTGATAGTAACTTCAATAAAGATGCAAAATTTGATTAATATAAGAGAAGTTTTTTTTGAAAACTTGCACTTTGTTTTCAGCCATATTATTTCCGTATTTTATCACGCTATTCTTTTCATCACTGCATAATTATATTAAAAAAAAAAACATTACGATTATAAATATTTATTTAAATAATTAATTTATTAAATTAAGAGACAGAGCTTCAATCTTGCAGAGTGAAGTAGGGCAGCACGTCAAGAGGAGCAGGGTAGTCCCTGAGCCAGACTGGTCCCTGGATGGTCTCCCCCGTGTTCCCGTCGAGCCAGGAGCCTCGCGGCAGGTACACGTCGCGGGATGTGGCGCCTTCCTCCAGCACAGGAGCGGCCAGGATACGCTCTCCTAGCAGGAACTCTGTGAAATATTGTTAGATTAGGATTATAGGTTAAATTTTTCTTGCCACTGATCTGTTTCTGTAAAGTTCGAATCCTTTGGGTAGTTTCATTTGTTACCCAAGAAAGTTTTTAGGTATAGAACAAAAGACATCAGAAGACACCACGTTGTTAACAAATTAGAAATTGACATTGCTTTACGTTTTCTATACCATTAATGTAATTGCCCAATGATTTACCTAGCTTTAGATTTTGTGATAGATGGATATAAAATATAGACTAGGATTTAAAATAATTGACGTATTAATGTAACTTTCGTTAACAATAAATTATAATTAAATTTTTCCCCGAATGATCCTTAAATTTCTACAGGAGCCTGTTGACGGCGGCCTCACTTCATTTCATTGCAGCCTGCCTACGTCCTGCAAACTTACCAACTTAACGGTCGGTACCAGTAATCAAAAATGCAAATCTGATGAAACATTTATTTGTAGCCTAGATACATACCGTCCCACACAGCGAGCGCGTCCTGGTCGGCAGGGTCGACCCACCAGATGGGCGGGTTGACTGGGGTGCCGTTGTTGATGGAGGCTTCCATGGCGGCCACGATCTCGTCTGCGTAGTCCGCGTGCAGCTGCGTGTAGCGACGGCAGATCTCTACTGCCTGTAGCAGATACATGGGGATTAACGATGATTTAGCAATTTAGAAACGAGAGGCCGCGGGTTCGATCCCCGCACCGAAATAAATATTTGTGTGATCCACAGGTATACCAGTATGTTTCGGGTCTGGGTGTTTGTGAGACCGAAAACTCTCTCGTAATTTCTGATACCCACGACACAAGACTCGATCTTAGTGTGGAGTCAGGACTATGTATGTGACTGTTGGGTGTATTTATTTATATTTATTTATTTATTAAGCAAATATGGATTGTAGATTAATTTGTAAACAACGTTTAATTTTGATAAAAAAAATAAAATACAACTGATCGAAATACAACTGTGAAAGATTATTACACAAGTTATTTAATAAAAAAATGACATTATTTAGAATTTAGTATTAATTTGTGGACTTTTACAATATTCACAAGTTTGGTACACTATCCAGTATAATATACTTATGACCACGCTGAATTTATTCTCATTAAAAGTATTAATGAAATCGCAATGGCGGGATGTAATAAATACTTTTTCTTTAATTGATTGATCTGCAAGCAATATAGGGATATATCTATATCTTAATTGCTACGACACACATATCACTAATCAGCATTCTATATCAGCCCATATACGTCCCACTGCAGGGCACGGGCCTACTCTACAATCGAGAGAATCGATTGAGAGTGGTTAGGCCATATAGTCCACCACGCTGGCCTAGTGCGGGTTGGCGGACTTACATACCGTAGAAATTCTTTAAAATCGCTACGGTATGCAGGTTTCCTCACGATGTTTTCCTTCACCGTTAAAGTGCGTGGTGATTGACTATCAATAATGACTAATCAGCATAATGAAATTTAAATCTTACCTCGTCATCATGATCCCAGGGTACGAAAGAGTACTGCAGCGTAGGCATGAACACATTAGCCTGCAGCCACCTTACAAACAGCTCCTTGCTGGGAGATTCATTATAGCCGTTCCCTCCGATCATGTCAGGCAGCACCAGGGTGTAGCCGTTGAGGTTCATGGATAGGAGAGTGGTGACCAGCGTGGCGAGCCCGTTGTTGAAGCCCCAGTATGTGTCTTTGTCGACCATACGGATGAATACCGGCAGGTCTTGGGTTCTGGACAGATGGTTAAAGAGTTAGGTTTGAGATGTGGAGGAAACTTTGGTTAGGTTAGATTGCATTGAATTTGAATGCTTTTAATATGCAAAGATTATCAGAATGTATTTCCGAGTAGCATTGTTGTCAACATTATTAACTCGAGCCACGGAAAGCGAAATTCTGAATATAGACCATCTCGAAACATTTCATAGTGTCATGTTGGGAGCCGGCTGCATCTATTGACTTCTAAGTTAGGGGGAAGCAGTTAGGATGTTGCCATTTCGTGTTGCTTACCTCATACCGGATCTGATTTCGATCATAGGGCCGAACTGAGCGACGGTGCGCACGTAGGCTTCCACAATGTGGCCGGGGTGAAGGTCGATGTCACCGTTCAGCACTGGTATCTAAAGAGACAATTATAATTATTTGTTTTATAATTTCAGAATAACTTCGTATGGCCGAGATACATTGTTAATGGTTGAACAATAAAAAGCTTCAACTCAACTGATTTAAAAGGCATTTCATTCATGTGTATTCATTGTGAATTAAAACTTATAGAATATTTCGTTCTTTGCAACAACTAAGAAAATCTTAATACCTAGAATACTTAAGTGGAATTTTAATATTATAATATGGCAATCTTACTTGAGGAGACCAGCTGGATTCCCCAGCGTCGAACTTGACGCTGTCGATGTCGTAGGTTTGGATGAGGTCGCGCACTCTGTCGCTGAACCAGGCCGCTGCCTCGGGGTTGGTGAAGTCGATGTAGCCGGGGATGGAGCCGTTGTTGTTCCACCAGGACGTGTCGGGGCTACCTTCCTCGTTCAGGACTAGGTAGCTGTTGAGGAAATATATGGTAAGAAGAATTACCAAAAGTAGAGGAGTGGGTGGATCGTACTCCTCTTCGACAGACGAAGGCGTGTGCTTATATTCATAAAATTTACAAAGCATTCATTCAGGTGCCATGTATAAGTGAAACTGAAATTACTGCTTACTTACTAAGAACTATTGATAGAATTGGGGAGTAAAATAATTAAACGTAATAATTCAATTAAATTGAAATTCCTTAAGTAAAACGAAATATCCCTTACTTGTTTTCCAAAGCGTGAGAGTACCAAGGATTACAATCCTGGTTGATGAACGGATGTACCCAGATAGAAACCCTGAAGCCCAAGCCCTTGATGTCCTGGACCAGCTGTCTCAAGTTGGGGAGTTTCCTCTCATCAACAGTTAGGGAACCATAGCAGATCTCCCATAAGTCATCGATTTCGAACTGAGCGTTGGGGAAGCCGCTGTTGGCAATTTCGTTCGCGTAGGCCCAGAGGCTAGACTGATCAATTTCACGGGAGTATCTCGCCCAGGTAGAGAACACTGGGTATTGGATCATTCTGTAGTCTGGAAGTCCTGAGGGCTTTCCTAGGTAAGTGTCAACTGCGTGCTGATGGGCAACCTTGGCGTTTTCAAATAGCCAAATGTCGTATTTAAGGACATTGTGGGTGCGTCTGGTGGAGAAGGGAGCAGCGACTTTAGCGATCAAACAGATATGATTATTGACGATGTTGTGGTAGTCGACGAACAGAGGCGCCTCGGGATGGACGTAAATGTACTGGCCGGCAGAGTTGAGCCAGTATCTCTCGGAGACGGCGGAGTTGTCTTCCTCCTTGGACACGATCGAGTATTCGCTCAAATAACTGTTCTGGATGGGCCAGTATTGTTCTTTTTGTTCCGGACCTGCGTACCATTGGCTGGAGCCTAAAAAAACAATTTATTTCTCATCAAAGCATTACAAGAATCTAAAGCCTAAATACTCAAACGCCACTTAAATATTATGTTGCACCTAACTACGAAAGTCCCGCTTAAATGTACTCATTTAGTGGAACTTGGGTAGTTAAGTTCAACTTAATATTTAAATGGCGTTTGAGTATTCGGGCCTAAGACGTATTGTTAAGTCGAAAATCTATGAATGTAATGCTCCGTAATTTAGAAAATAAACATCTGTTACTAAGGGGAAGTGTGAGTAATTTTCTTTTGGTGCAAATATATTTGTTTGGAATTGATATACATTATATTGAAGTTCATGTCAGATAAAAAATTCTGAGATCATTTTAGGTTTCGATGTTGTCTAGATAAGATTAAGCGTAAGAGGAGTGATTTGTTATCCTAGAAATTGAATGACGACAATTGCATATTTCACACTTCTTCAAGTTCAATTGTTTTTAAGATATACGAGATTGTTATGTCACAAAGTCAAATCATCATACTAAATATATATTTTTAATTCTTTGACCATCTTTGCAGTAGAATATTAGTAAATGCATGTAATGTTTTTTGTTTGTATGTTACTCGTCATTTTCGGCAATCCGATTCTTCCGATTTCTTATTTATTTGAAATAATATTGTCCAGCTTGTGCTCCTTACTGCACTGCGGTTGCTATCGGGTATAAATGATAATGCAGTCATTTCGCAGTTAAAATCCTAGCACGATCTATATACTGACCGAAATCGAAGCAGTCTTCAAACACCCTGTCGCTGGGTCCGTCCCAGTGGATGCTGACGCGGTACCCGCCGCGAGCCTCGTCGTAGGCGCTGTTCACCTCGAAGGTCACCTCGTCGTCGTCAGCCGAGATGCGGCGACCGATGTGGCCGACCAGCTCCGAGGTGTCTGTTATGAAACCACTTATTTTTAGGGATAGGTAGTACAAACTGAAATATTTCATTATTATTTTGATTTTTGGCTCATTGGCATCAGGTCTGTATATGATATGATTTGGCTGATATTTGAAATTGTCTGGAATAGCCATAGGTTCATCTTCTATCATATATGTCGGGGATAATAATAGGTACTGGAAGTGTAGGGCTATAATGATATTTTTATTAATGGCTTACAACAAGGAAATGGTTTGATTGACAGTCCCGGTAAGAGATATGGCTATTATGCCCGCTATGAAATTAAATTCAATGGGTTTAATTTCCGCACCGAGTCATATTATATTTTTGGCGAAACTGGTTGTTATGCTACCGAAATGTCTCTCGAAGTGTTTGAAACACACGACTTGTACCATAATACAGATTCGGGACTCCATGTATGTCTCTTGGGTGTATTAATTACAGCAAGAACCTGAGAGTTGTTTCATACGTACCACCAATAGCTGACACCAAGAAGCCTCCGTCAGGGTGCTCTTCCATGAGGACATCGCGCTTGTGCACCTTCGGCACGGCACAGAGTGCCACCGATATTCCTGGAAAGATACGCAGGGTAAGAGTAAGGTTAAGAGACAAGTTCTTCTAAATTACGACAGAAGGTAGCGAAGGGACAATGCTATTAAATTTGAAGAATAATGTAGAACATTTTATTTACGGCGCCGCGCCGCTCCGTTTCGATTGATAAATACATTTATTATTAAGGGGGAGGGGCAAAAACGAATAAGTCGCCAGCCCTAACTTTGCTTATTATTATCTTCTACAAGATGTAATTCACTCCTGAACATAGGTCTGCTCCAATCATTTCCATAACGACGTGTAAGGAGTCGCTTATGTCAAGCGACAACCATCCAATGGAGTCACTAAATTTATTTAATACCTTAAGGGCAAGGAGACCTCCCGAAATACTTGTTAAATACTCAAATTGAATAAGTCCTACCTGCCAAAAGCACTAGCCACTTCATCTCGCCGCACTTGAGTGACTCCGGAATAGATGTGCATTATATTTTATTCGCCTATCAACAGATATCAAGTCTCTCTGCTTGTCAGATACATATCTGACAAATCCCCTACGGTAGTAGCGTTATACAGATTGCTTCTTTATGTATACGTATAAGTATTATCCATATATAACTCAACATTATCTTGCGTATCATAGAGCCTTTCTGTAGGTCGTTAAAACTACAGTACAAATAGCTCGGCTTGGCCTGGGGGTAGTTTGCTAAACTCGAGCTGAATTAGCATGTGATTAGCACCATGTTGCCTTTGATTTAGCGAGTGTTATTTTTTTAACCTTTTGTGGTATCATTTTTTTATTTGCCCGAATTGTTAATCCCTTCATAATGACCCACGTTTGCAATGTATGTTTTGCACATTTAAGTGTATATCTAGCTCTGTGCGGGCCATTAGTTTCGGATCTCTAGTCTTTATTATCATCTTGAACCCCCGGAATATATCCCAAAACAACAGAAATTTGTTGAATGCGGCCTGTATCCTGCATGGCTGAAAAGTATACTAAAACCAATTATAAATAAAAACAAATAAACACCCTGTACCTAGTTGTTATGCAAGTCACAAGCAATTTGCCAAACTTCTCGATTCCGCAGACGCTATCGCTTACGGTTTTTTTTATCGCAGATAAGATACATCACTCATCACAATATCGAGTATTCTGTTTATTGTAAATATTCTAAGATAGGTATTAACGGCGGTATATTTTTACTTAGATTATAATTTTGACAACCTCCATGGCTTAGTGAGCGACAGACCCGCTGTGAACGATTAAATCCTCGCAATGAGATACTGGATAGCAATAAGTTCACGCTTATCCCGCTAACGTAGGGCATAAAAATCATAGGTATTATGATTATGTGGAGATCTGCTACCGTCACACACATATTGTTAAATCAACACTTCAAGTGTACACTGGTAGATAGTGTCAGCAATATGTCCGCTGTACAATGTATACCTATGCAGTTTAAAATTAAAATAATAATACCTATGCAACCTAATAATAATACCTTTTCAAGGTTTACCTTGTATCGTGAATAGAAACTATGAGAAACTGTTAGTTTCACAACACCCAAACCTGAACCAAATGTGTATTTGGGCATCTGATTAACTTTTATTTTGGCGCGGGAATCGAACCTGGTTGATCATATTCTAATTTGGTAGGGGGAACCGCGCCGTGGGGTTAGCATGCGTGTATTAGGGATACCCGATCAACTTGAACTGAAATTCCATATCTACGATTTTAATTTTGCCAAAAACAATTACTTCGTTTTACTGTAATTTTGAACTGCCATAGTACTACACTGTACTGTGGCAGTTGTTCGGCACGGGACGCCTCTATTATCGAAAATTCGATTGAGAGGACTTAAGCTACAGCCCATAGTCCACCAGCTTAGCTTAACACGTAACTTTGAAATATCAGAGATTAATATCACGTTTACGACAGCAGTGTATTAATACTATCAATTTTTAGGATGTAATATTAAAAGGATTTATAATATATTATCCCCTTTTAAATGTGCAATGGGATAATAAATTATTTTTTCGTAACTGTGCATGACAAGTGACAACACCAAACTTTGTGTGTCACTTGGGCTTGGCCGAATTGAATGTCAATGTCATCAAGAAAAAACAAAAGTTACGGCTGAACAATGGCAGATCCGAGGATTCGTCAGATAAAAATCAAAACAGGCGTTGTGAAGCGCATCGCTAAAGAAAAGGTAGTTTACGAGAAAGAAGCCGAACAGCAGAAAAACAGGGTACAGAAGTTAAAAGACGAAGGTCAGGACGAACATAACATCAGAAAGCAGGAAGAAGTCTTGCAGGAGTCGCTTATGATGGTCCCTGACTGTCAGAGAAGGTAAGATACCACCCAGAAAGGCCATTTTTAACCCTAAAAATGTGATAACGTAGCAGTAAAAGGGGTACATAGCGTATTTTCGCAGATTTCAGTGTTTTTCGCCGCACGTGTATAGGTTATGTTGGTGCATTTTTGTCAGCGTCTTAATAAAGGAATGAGTCACGCCGCTAACTTTTAAGTTATAAATATAAGGTGTGCTTATGAATACATCTGGCGTGTGATCGAATCATTTTTTACTAAGCTTCTGATATGGGGTGGCATTTTTTGTTCATTAATACTTATTACATTGGCGTTAATAATATTTTAAAATGGATTATCTCAGCCTTAGAGAATTGCTTAGTTAATGTGGTAATATTAATCACATTTTTGACAAATTTATCCAAACTGTAAAATTTGTCAATCAACCTTTATTGATTAATCTTTACCATATACAAACATCTATATGTATAACACAGATCTTGTATACAATTAGTAGATATTTTCGTTTTAAAAATAATACTGTAATGTATTTGTTACAGATTAGTAAAAGCTTTTGCTGACCTCAAAAACACATTAGAAAGTGAACAGGACCTCAAAGAGCACGAGGACTACATCACAGCTGAGAAAGTGCTGAAAGACGCCGAGCCCCAGCTGCCCGACACTGTTGCTTTATAATAACCACATACTTTTTTACAATTATTTTTGTATTATAGTAATCATGTTTAATCATAATTTTAATAATTTCCAAAGGAATTGGTTTACATTCCAACACATGAGGATACCGCCACCACCATTGCCACCCCCATATTTAATTCCACCGATGCCCGTGAAGCCCATAGTGCCAGATAATACAGAATTTTTAAAGTATTATGAGTCTAGATTGACCCCAAAACAACAAAAACCTAAAGCCCTAATTAATATATCCTGTATCAAAGAACAATTAAAATATGTTTTAGTATTACTAAATAGTTTAAAAGAGCAAGAAAATGATTTAAGACAGAATATGTCTTCTTTATGCGATGAAGAATGGTGTGATAAGTTAAAAAGAATAGAAGATTGCAAGAAACATCTAAATGAAGCCATGAGTAGTGTCAATCAAGCTGATTTTGGAGTTCTGAAGAAGTTGGTTATCAAAAGAACAGCTAAACGAATGCGTTTGAAAAGGCTCAAGGCAGAAATTAAAGTTGAAAAGGAACATAGAAAAAAAGACAGGGAAGAGAATTCTAGAAAGATTGATGAATATTTGCAGAAGGTCAAAGATGATATGGATAAATCAAAACAGGTATATACAATTTGTAAATAATTATGGAGCTAAAAAAGCCTTTTTAGGGTATTGGGTGAAAATTACACTTAAGAAATAAAATTGTAGATGTTCAATCACAGTTACATAAATGTTAGTCTACCAGTACTTTATTTGGTGGTTGGATGGTGTGGGAAGTTCAAAATTCCTTAGCTTTTTATTTATACTTATGCAAGCAAAACTCATTTGCTGGGTGCATTTCTTGACATAATTTGCTATATACTGTTATTATTTGACAACTTCTGTGGCGCAGTTTGTTAGACGCCGGCTGTGGAACGAGAGGCCGCGGGTTCGATCCCCGCACCGAGACAAATGTTTGTGTGAACCACAAGTATTTGTTTCGGGTCTGGGTGTTTGTGAGACCGAAAAGTCTCTCGTAGTTCCTGATACCCACGACACAAGACTAGATCATAGTGTAGGGTTAGAACCTATGTATATGACTGTTGGGCGTATTATTATAATTATAAATTGCACAACGGCAATATTTATTATAATCATTACTATGTTCATACTCAATATAATTATTAATGAATCACAATCATGAAGTGGGGTATTACCATTTGTAAACACTCAATCTAAGTATTGTATAAGTATTATAATAGCATTTTGTATAATAAGTATTTATAATGTGAGTCACACCTCAGGTTTGAAATATTATAGCCCTATAACTACTTGATTGCATAATATTGTGTAAAGGTTTTTTAAACTTCTTTTTTTTATCATTTTTCTTTTAAAAATGTTTTCAGGAACAAAAAGCCAAAGCCATAGCAGACACTGTACTTAAAGACGTACTCAGGAAGAAACAGGATGCAAAGAAATGTTTGGTGAAGTTGGACGCCTTAATCAAACTACGTAAAGCCAAGATGAACACTGCTAAAGGACGTGGAGAGAATGTTTCTGAACACGAGGCTGTAGCTTTCAACAAGAATATAGGTATGGATATTTTGTTCTATTGTTCAGATTATGTTTCTTTCTTCCTTATTGATGATTTACGCATATAAAATAGGCATATACTTTGAAAATTAGAGCTTTTCATGTAACCGTAAGCCCTTTATTGTACCCAAAAATTTTCTATAAATGCTTACAACATAAAAGGCATTAAGTGTCGTAATTTTTTCCGCCCAGCAGTTTAGTCTCGTTGACAATTTAGCTATTTAATACTTGGGAAAGTCATTGTTTTAATAAACCAAAATGGTTTTTTTCCTCAGAACAACTAAAACTCTTATGGAAGAAAAAGCTTAGTATATACGAACTAGAGGAGTCCGAGCTACGGGCACAATTGGAATCCACAGTGCAGGAAGAAAGCAGCGTCGCACGAGCCGAGCTAGCCGTACAAGCAGGCTTGCAACACTGGAACACACAGCTGTTTGGAGAAGGACATCCGCAAAGAAACTTCCATGGCGACGTTGAGAAATTTGTTCAAGTCAGGTTGGTTGACTACTTATAGTTGTATTTTATATTTGTGGTGTGCTTCATACGCATGAACCGAATTGGTGGTTTGTTATTTAGCCGTTGTAGACGAGTGAAATACAGTTTATTGATTGCTAACAAACAAAATGAAAATAGTAACGTACCTGTGAAGTTGGTTGAGTAATTGTTCACATTGCAGGTGTGAATGGGACGAGTTGGTGAGCGAGGAAGGTAGCGCGGTGCCGGTGGGCTGGGTCCCCCCGCAGACTCACACGTGACCCACGCATTTATTACTCAGTGGCTCAATATACTTATATTTTAAAAATGATGCAATCTGCACTTACGTTTTGATAATGCTTTTTATAAAGAAATTTAACGCTTCTTAAATAAAGTTTTGATATAAAGTGTGTTTCTAAATTTAATTGCCGTTAATTTTTTTAAGCTTTACAAGGTGCGTATTATTAATTTTGTTCCAGTCATTAGCAACCTTTTCTAAGCCCCTTTCACACGGAGAGTTTCTAGTCTCGAAGATACGTTTATTATAAGGATAGTAAAAAGTTGCATCGTGTAAACATTTGTCGGAACTCGATAATCTATGGCGGTTATGTCATGCGATAATCGCATACGTTTCGCGCCGCGAGAAACTCTCCATGTAAATGGCGTTTTATTTACTTAGAAATGCCTTTTTAATCAAAAAGTATTTTTCAGCGAGTCAAATATTAAATGAATTTCGCGAATTGATAGTAATTGTTACCAAATTCTTAGTGTTGGGAGTTGAAATAAAAGTCTCAAAATTCATAGTATCCAAATGTTTTTATCCTCATTTGTATTAATATTCCGTAAGAAATTACATGTAAAAACCACAATACATAAACGGTGACATTCACACCTCCCGTCCGCTCCGTCTAGCCTATAACCTATCTACTTACTTTAGCTAGTCTCATCACAAAACGGCAGTGCGCGGCCATTTTATCATGAAAACAGTTATCAGAAAGCACTAGAAGCGAGGCGGTCATTACAACATATAAATCCAATAAAATAATTTAGAGGCTCTCAATGTTAAGGCATCATGTCAAAACTCTTAAATTTTGGCTGTATAACGCATTCTTGTGCACGACACGCTTGTTTGGCCTGGGATCTATAACATTAGCTTATTATCCTGGCATAACAGCACAACACAGCAATAAAATAAAAATTGCCACAGTAAATTCAACCTTATCTCCACAATGTAATGCACATACTTCTATAGACAGCAGTAGTAATAAATTATGTGCATTATACTGTGCAAATAAGGGTGAATATTCTATGTAAACTTTTAGACGGTCGGTTTGTTCCGCTGTGACTGCTAGTATGAATCGACCCATATGTCGATACATTGGTCTTTTCAGTGTTACTGGATCCACCAGTACACAGTAGATGCCAGGCCTAGCTCCAACAGATTTGTATAGGCGGCATTTACATTTTAATTTATGGTCTTAAGGACACAATTACCCAACCTATGGATAAATACAGTCGCAAACAAATTCAGTGTCATTTATCAAAATATTATACAATACAGCGTTGTATTTTTATTTTAACCTCTTTAAGACCAATCCAGACTGTGATGCATTGAAATACCTTCAAGATTTGGCATTGGTGATGAGTACATATACCAAAGATTCAAGACGCCACCTATACTCAACAATCAATCGTAAATACATTGCACAATGCATAGGGCCTGATTTGTGATAATGAAAAAGTATTAGAATCAAATGTATTCCGGAGGGTAAAGAAGTTGCAGAAAAAGGTCATATGGCCATTCTCAACCTTAAGTGAATTATGAGGACACTGGCTATCGATTTATAAACAATACCATAGCGCTTGATTTGCGAACACGACTTAAAAAGTTCATTTTTATTATACAAATTATTGCTTACAAAAATAAACAAATGCATGGAAGAACTATTGTACCTACATTGTTTTTAAAACTTTCCTTTGAAATTCTGCCAGTAAAAGCATAATTGTTATATGTTTTAATATAACGGCTTTTAAGGGGAGCATTTAAAGTACCTATACAAATCTTCGCGCAGAGAGAGAGAGAGAGAGATCCCAATCGTCTAGAGATCAACCCTTAAATCATTAACTCAGGCCCTTAACCCTTACTAAAATTCACTTAATTAACTTTGCACGCCTTACATTTTACAAGTGTAAATACGTTATACTAATTCACTAATAGCAACCGCCCAGCTTCGCTTATCATACTGAGGTAATAACGGCATACATTCGCACGCCATATTTTTTGTGGTGTTCATTTTTACATTTTCCTTGTTGGCAACACTAGACTAGCGCCTCTAGTGGCAGAATTTTGAAACAAGTCTCTGTCATTCTGTATTGACAAAGATTTTATTGCTTGAAAATTTCTTTATGTCGACATAAGGCACGGAGGAAAATTATCATGTAATTATTATGTACTATTGTACAACCGGAATACTGGCAAATGTCAATAAAAAGGGTCTCGAAAGAGAAGGTTGCCGGCATCATGCATGCTCTTTTTTTATATTACTGTTAATTGACACATTACATTAAATTATGCGCGAGAGGGACGATGCTACATAGAGGTTGGTCTCTTTTTTGTACCCATATGCAATATGAACTCAATTTTTGTGGGTGAAAGTTGGTTTTTATTTATCTGAATTTTAGTAAGCAATAATGTTGTAATAGTACATATTAAATTCATGTAAAATATTAACTACTTTTACACGTCGTGGTTACACAATTTATGCGTCACCTAGATATTTTATGAGAAAAACAAATCTCAATTCTTATTAATTCTTCTAAAATAATGCTGTTTCAAACTTGTGCCACTAGAAACACGCGTAGTCAGAGTTGGAAATCTCAAAATAAAAACACCAAACAATCGGTATTGGTACAATCGTGTACAATGACGTCACAATGAAAAGATATTGAAAAATAAACACTATGTTACTGGTGCTATGGCCTGACGTTTTTGACATTTATTTGCGCAGTTGAAAAGTCATTATTGCAAAAGTGTTTTGGTGTTGCCAACAAATTGTATATTTATGAAAAATAAAATATAAAATAAAATAGGCTATTTCAATGTTACCATTCAATGAAATTTTCACTATAAACTTTATTATCAATCTCTTTACAATTTCATGGCAACTCAATTTTACTGTGATCGTCAGTGTAGGTAATAACGACAAATTATTAGGTGATAGGCAGACTGTTATTAAAAAAATGCTGTATTTAAATATGAAGAAGGTGTAAAATCGAGAAAACAGATATATAGTCTATTCAGGTAAATCCGAATGGTGGGGAATTTCCTTAAAAGCAACCGAAGATGTCGAGCGAATAGGCATCGCGGTTAGATGAAAGTTGTTGGAGCAAAATATACTGCCGTATTTAAGAGAATTTAGTAATTATCGGAATTTCCCAACATTCGCATCAACCTAAATAGACAATTTGACATACACATATTTAAGATTAAATACATTTTAAAATTGCAATATCACAAAACATATTTAAATTAAACGTAATTTATGAACTGTCAAAAACGTCACGACATGTTAAACGAAAAATAAAAGTGTTCGGGGAACTTTATAAAGAATTTTCTCCATCTACTTAAAACAAATAATTTATTTATTGCTATAGTTTGTGTAGATGGAAAAAATATACTGTTGACTCTTTTGAGGCGATTATTCAGTTTTTGATACTTTATATTTTATTCTTTTACTTTGGCTATACATGGTGTATCTGATTTTTATGTTGAGTCTGACTTTATACATAGAGGTGATATGATGTCATTAAATTACTACATGAACACTTCAATTGACACTCATTAAAATGATTAAATTACATGTAAAATAATTTTTTTTAAATTAAAATGCATGTAAAAATAATGTAACAATAATAGTAAAAATACCCAGTGGCTATATCGTTGAATATAATTTAAAACTGAATAATGTTTCAAATAATGCCGTCATATCTCCATAAAGTTTGTTTAAATCACTTCAACACTGAAATATCGCCTGAAAAGATCCAACTATATCCCTTTAGGTGCAAAAACGGACCCTTAACAATAGTTTCACAGATTTACGCGAATGTTACACATTGATATGTCAATGTGTACATTGAAATATCAATGTGTAACATCCGTCAAAACTAGTTTAATTCATCGGACTCTTAATATTATTTTGGCTGTATTCATGGAAATGTCGGACACACGACAACACATTCTCGTGTAACGATACACACGTTTCGAAAACCTAATACGACCCCTTGGCTAATATTCGAAAACATCTAAATAAATATACTTTACAAATTATTTCTTTTTTTTATTCTTTTTAAAATGTACGCGCGGAATTGGCGTGGGTATCATTTATCGATATCGACGTAGGCAAATCTTTTAATAAGGACACAAATATGAGCTTTTTAACAGCTACCAATAGTGTTAAGAGCTTTATAGTATTTATAAGAAAACGAACAGCTTCGATATTTACGTCTTTTTTTAAAGCCTTAGTTAGATTTTTTAAGCTATATTGGGAGGCCAAAACATTTTACATTTTTAAAATACTGGCAGTGATTATAATTACAGCGGCCTATACGAAACTGAACACCGGCTGATCTTTTTCGTTGGTCGCTGTTCCGGCAAATTTGAATATCAGCAAAGTTTTTAGTGTCTCCTTTAACAGTTAGAAACATACTTATCTATCAAAAAGTATCTTTTGTAATATAATAATCAATATTTCTCTTTCCACACAGTAAATTACTATCTATGATATAATCAATTCACCAGTTACATAATTTCGAACACATAACATCACGAATTTAACGTGTATTCACAAAAGCGTGACTTGTTAAATTTTACATTTTGCACGAATTATTTCTACATTCGTCAAATTATGATAATAATTATAAATCGCACATATATTTCTCTCATTTTTAGATTTTATTTGGTGTCGACGCAGATTTTTATCGACTCGATATTTTTATCGACAATTTACTACTACAAACGTAGATATACAACACTATTTTGAACTACTAAAAGCGTTGTCGAACAGTCGACGTCCCACGCAAATCGCGTGCGTACACAATTTTACTAATCTAAACTAAACTGGCTTTAACTAATTCATAAGACTTAAAGAAAACTTATTGCATTATTTACACATAATTCAAGTATTGCAAGAATTACTTTAGAAGCACTTGGATGTGATTTTCGACTATTTTTGGGAACCAGTTTTGCCCATATTATCGACTTTAGTAAGTCATTTTGCTTCAATGGTTTTTGAGCAAATTCTATATTTTCTATTTATTATATTTTTTATAGGAATATATTTGCCTTTGTTTGAATCATCTTTATCTTTGCATATATCCTTTTTATCGACTGTCTATTTTGTCAAAATGTTTAGTTTTGGGGAGCCTCATTATGACAAAAGCCACATTTAATTATGCTTAATCACTTGCAGTATTCTGTATCGATATCAGTTCAACAGTTTTTGTTTTAAAAAATCGAAAAACACCTCATTTTTTGCCAATTCTCAATGTCATGTTCTTCGATTATGTCAACAATTTAAAACTTCGTGCAAATTCTTCCTTGTACGTTATCGTGTTAAATAATTCACTTTTGATGTCATAAATTGTTTTAAACTCGCGCATGCGTCCAAATTTATTTAATCATTAATCATAATTATTTGCTTTTGACCTGCAAATGTCCAATCTGTAGGTCACTTTAACTATATTTTTATCTCATTTCTGTATATAAGTTTATTTTCAATATTTCTGTAACATTTTGGTGTTACAGTAGCACAGACAGATATCAATTATCGACTTTGTAATTATTTCAAAAGAGGTGGTTTTATTAGGAATTTTTTTTTTTTAGCAGATGCTCTTAGACGTCTTCATCATCTTAATCCTCAAGTTAAAGTAGTTTTATTCTAGGTTATAACCAATGTTTTGTAGTATCCAGACTTCAAGGTAGTAGTACCCAGAATTAGGGGTACTTGTGTATGTGCTCAGAATCTACTGGGAGTTACCCAAAGTAGATTCAGATATTGGTGGAGTTTAATTCAGTAATGTTGTTACTTGCGAGTGTTCTACAGTACTTTCAGCCAGAAATCGAGGAACTCGTTATGTATATGTTATCAGTGGTACCCAGAATGTCGGGTACTTACAGTGGTGCAGTTACATTTTGCAAGTACGTATGTACAATTACACCCAAAATAACGGGTACTCGTGGGTACTCAGCATACTTGTGGGTACTTATGGTACTTGTATGATCATATACACCCAGAACAGCGGGTACTCTGGATAGTCGTGGGTACTTTTGGGTACTTGCGGGTATACATGATCACTGCCACAGCGCGGCGTAGTTGCCGTGCAGCGGCGCGGGCAGCGGGCCGCCGGCCGCGAACACGCGCGTGCCGGAGTCGTCGTAGGCGTGCGTGTAGATCGCCGGCGCGTGCTTCACCTGCCCGCCCTCGCCCTCGTCCTCCGGGAACTGCGACACACACACTTGAAAGTTCAAGGTATCTTGAAGTAAACGCTGATGGATCAGGACTTTACAATTTTTATTACAATATAATCTTTGGATATTCATTATAATTCCTTACTGTCTATTCCAATCTACCATATTGTGTCACCATGTAAATTTAACTATCACTCACGTTAAACAATCATAGAGTATTCAATATACAGGGTATATCAAGACTGCGACCGAAAACGAAGCCGGGTGGTAGTTTTAGTGGTTACAGACACAATGCAAATGAAAATTTCGCAAAATAAGCGACAGATTTTTTTTTTGCAATTTTTTTAAAAACATTGTTTTTGGGTAGTAAATACTTAGTTATTGCGAAAATAGTAATTTAAACTCTATCGTACCATTGCGTCTTAAAAAATAAAAAGGTGTACATCATTATTTAAGGAAAACTATGTATTTATCACCCAAATACGACGATAAGTAAAAAAAATACTAAAAAAAAATTACATTTTTTTTTTTGCGAAATTTTTCATTGCATTGTGTCTGAAGTCACTAATACTAGCACCTGGCTTCGTTTTCGGTCGCGGTCTTGATATACCCTGTATATTATTAAACAACCTCTTTTACATAAATAATAATATTAAATGCTTACACACGTTACATAGTCATAGGCCATCAGCGCATTCTCAACACCAAACAACTGCTGTACAGCAGTGCGCAGGGTGGAACATATGGAACTTACACAGCCTTTCAAGTATCACACATAATGCGCATGAGAACTACTGAGGCCTCACTGTGTAGGTCCGCATAGGTTTTTGGTTAAGAACCCAACGCGACCGTGACAGCTTCGTGTTGCAGACAAAAGTCTCCACACACTGGGCTAAAAGGCCAGACACCCTTATATACCCCTTCTGACCTTCCCCGAGTCATTACAGAGAGCTTAAGGCAATTTTATGTATAAATAAAAGTTAAAATACTCACAACATAACCTCTGGACGCCTTCAACGTGACTGTCTTGGTGGAGTGTATATTGCTTTCAAGATATTTGCCCGCTCTCAAATCGTAGAACATTAGCAAACCTGGAAGCAGTTAAATAACGTAGTTCACACAATGAATCCTACTACAAATTTACAATTACTAATATTTTTAACGGGAAGACAAATGAGACAATTGATAAATAACTGATAATGTAATTAATAACATAATAATCTCCTACCGAATTATTTTTAATAGTTATGAAACATAGTCCTGAGTCTGACCTAGACTAAGATCGAGTCTTGTGTCGGGGATTTCAGAAAGAACGGGAGACATTTTGGCCTCACAAACACCCAGACCCAAACCGACTAATCTGTTGATCACACAAACATTTGTCTCGGTGCGGGGATCGAACCCGCGGCCTTTTGTTTCACAGCCGGTGTTCAACCAACTGCGCCAAGGAGGCTGCTTTGAGCTTTCCATAATAAATATGTATGATAGAGATCACACAAGTTTGATCCACGCAGGATGAATGCCTTACGCAATGTTGACACAGGTCACTTATTTTATTGGGATTGCAACACAGTCCGACATGATTGACGTCTTGTAAGTTATCGGTTGCCATTGGTAACGCTGTTTGTCAGTAGAGTCTGTGATCGGCTTAATAATATTTAATGGTTTCTATTGTAAATCTTGCCCGGAACAGCGCCAAACGTGCGCACTGACTGATTAATAATAATCATCATGTCGGACGACAACGACGGCCTTAATAATCGCAATCTGTTTGAATCTGCGACATGTATATATAGTGCAGTTCCATTAATAATACACTGGTATGTGACTAAATCATAAACTACTTGTTTGAAGTTCGTTAAAAATATGGGAATATGCACACACTACATAATATGTATCTGGACTTGACGTTAAACACCTGGCAATTTGAATGAAAGTACATGGGTAAAATGTTGGCGTAATGTCAGCGAATGGAAGGCAGATTGACATTTCAAAATGGCGTCATTAGTTTCGTCTTTTGGCCACCGGGCCAGATATGTTTGTAAATATGTATATTACCGAGTCCAGTGCCTATAGTAAGCATGTCTCCTCTGAAGCTGGCAGATCGTATCCCGCAGCCATTGTATCTCGACGTGATCTTTTTCACTGACTGTAGCGTGCGACAGTCTAAGAGTAACGTGTACGACTTGCAACCGATCGCGTATACACCACTGTCCTGCAAATATATAATATTTTAATTAATACTGCAAAGCTAGTACTATGCTGAGGTCTCGGGTTCGAATCCCGGGTCGGGCAAAGTGATATTAGGTTTTTTTATCATCAGCCCGGAGTCAGGAATTTGTGCCCGATATGGCGATAGGTTCGCCCCCTATCACATCGTGGGACGGAACATACAAGGCGAAATGTGGGTGTTTTGGTGGGTACATTGCCTACCCCTTCTGGGAAAAAGGCGTGAGTTTATGTATGTGTGTCTGTATTTGTACCATATTTGAAAATAAGGTAATTCTTTCCTCAAGCCATTTTCCCTCCCCATTTTTGCATGGTTATTGACTATAATACACACATAACTTTATAAAGTCCGAGGTATACACACGAGGTTAGTAAGCTAACACATTTTGTTTCCAAAATCACAGCATCTGGCTAGATTTGCTTAGTCTGTCATTCTTAAATAATCGATAACATGTTTTAATAATAAAGTATAGTGATAAGAGAGAGGTTCTTAGTATGTCTTAAATAATCGATAACATTTAATAATATAGTGATAATGAGTTAGTACCTGTGTAGCCAGACACACGAGGTCCTGGCAGGAGGGCAGCTTGCGGGACAGCGTCTGTCGGAAGGTCTGTGCGTTGAACACGTGTATGTAGCCGTTGAGCGTGAGCGCCGCGATCTCGCGCCAGCGGGAGTTGAACGTGAGGGCGCGGACCTTCTGACCTGACGGACACAACAACATATTTTACTACAAATATACAGGGTATATCAAGACCGCGACCGAAAACGAGGCCGGGTGGTAGTTTTAATGGTTATAGACACAATTCAACTAAAAATTTCGCAAAAAAGCGACAGATTATTTTTTGCAATATTTTAAAAATCATCGTTTTCAGGTGGTAACTCCTTAGTTTTTGCGAAAATAGTAATTTAAATCCTTACGTACCATTGCGTCTTTAAAAATAACAAGGTGTTCATCATTATTTTGGAAAAAATATGTATTTTTCACCCAAATACGACGATAAGAAAAAAAATTACAAAAAAAATATCGAGATTTTTTTAGCGACATTTTTAGTTGCATTGTGTCTGAAGTCACTAATACTACCACCCGGCTTCGTTTTCGGTCGCGGTCTTGATATACCCGGTATACAGGGTATTAAAGTATACAATAGTTATAATATAATTTATACGGGAAAATAAAATCTACGTTGGAATGAAGTATCCTTATTAATATAATTGCGAAAGGTTTGCATGTATGATTTGTTACTCTTTCGCGCAAAAACGAATGTGTTTGTGTGTGTGTGTGTGTGCGTGCGTGTGGGTGTGTGCGTGTGCGCGTGCGCGTGCGCGTGCGTGCGTCCGTGCGTGCGTGTGTGTGTGTGCATGTGTGTCTTGTAAATATATTTACCTGACCGACAGTCCCGTATTGCAACAGGCGCAACATACGCATGCGATGGCGCGGGGCCAATATTAGATGAAGCCGGCTGTGGAGCCTTCCATAGTGCCAGCTTCGAGTCCCGGGAACCTGTCACCACGTACTCATCGTCCAGCCAACACAGGTCCAGGATCTGTACCGAGAAATATCCATATAAAAATAATATATTGTAGGTTCTGGTTAGGATAATGTCACATACTTTTTAAATTATTGTATTGTCATCGGTCCTTGACAAGTATCAACATTTTAAGTCAATCCCACGTTTTAAAGTGCTTGAAAATGGGCTTCAAAGATTCTGTTACATACATGCATACATACATGTTTACAATATAGACAATAATCATGTATCTACACAGTTCTACTAAACGCAAGTTCTCTAACCAGGCAAACAAGACAAACAATAATATTAGGAATGATGAAACCTCTCACCCAGTCTTTATGTGCCTCCCCCACGCACACGGGGTCGAGGGTGGGCAGGCTGTATATGGCGAGCTCACAGGAATTACGCGCCCCTGTCGCTAGCAGGGTTCTGGAACATGTAAAAAAGTATAAATAAATACACCCGAACGAAACGCGACACATTTGCGTGTGTCGTCATTTTGCCGTCCCACGTATTAAGGACATTAGTCCTAAGTCCACCGGTATTAATTATTAAGGAAATTCAACATTACTAAATTTAACATTATCAAATGTATTTTCTTTCTTTCTTACCTAAAATACCATGAAATAATAGTGTTACCTGGAAGGATTGATTTGAAGCGCGTGTATGCCGGTTTGATGCTCGGGCCCGGCCCACGGCGCGCGCGGCCGCAGCGTCGGGATCGCGTCCAGCGAACGAGTGCGCACGTCGTATACCATCAACTACAAACATTAAAAAAATAGTCCTACTCCTCACACCACATGATGCAGGTCTTCCGTCAACAGATTCAGAAAATCATATACACACTTCAAAATAAATACACGAAGTCCTGACTCCAAATAATGCAGGATTTCCATCGATGGTATTAGAAAACCTATGAGATTGTTTGGTTCGGCAATATAATCAGAAGTACATAATTAAGGGTTTGATTTTTCCTTGAAAAATATTAAAATAAAACTAAATTTTGAAGTAAAATAAGCTTGTATTATAGAATCTGACTAATTGGGCATGAAGCTGATTTACCACCAAGAAGAGAGCAGCAGATTCAATACCAACATCGATATATTTGTAATTCTTTACTTTTTTTAAATAAATAGTTAATTTTACTCAAGTGTCATGGGACCGAAAAGTCGTTCCATGATTCTGATACCTTATTGGCAGGATATGTATCATACTGTCGGGTTTGGACAACAAAAACCTTGTATTTATTTATTGAATCATCAAAACCCTCACCTTATTACACTTGGTGCCGAAGACCACCTGTCTGTCGGAGAGCCACTGCGAGCAGAACACCTTGTTCATACTGCCCAGGTGTATGGGCGTCTCGCGGAACATGTCGTGTGTGAGCATGTGGCGCGTCGCGTACGACTGGTCCACTGAACGGGGCTGCGGCAAAATAAACGCAACTTGCAACCGGTTGTTATATCATCTACTCTTATTGAAAGGGACATAGGCGTCTCTCTAAAGACAACCTCATTGACTTAATACAAGCGCCGGTATATAGCGATTCTTTTTATTAAGCAAGTATTATAATGCAGCGGCATTGTATTGATGTACTGCTGTTTATGTTTGTCTCTGTCACTTCAACGTATTATCAATTAACACTATCTTCCCCGTTCGTTGATTGGTAGTTAGTACATACAAATTGCGTACCGATTCCTATTGCGATGTCTTCTTTACAATACAATATGCAGTGGATAACGCAAACATAATCCATGCACGCAAATCATCAATCTTTTGACAGTGTGAGAGTTGCCGAAATAGTGATACAGTACCGGTCTTGTTTGTTATAATCAATTCGTCCGCTATGCCCTCTCAACTACCTATCAGATTTCAATTCAATTGATTTATAGCTGCATTAAACGGTTCGTGTATTTCTCAAGTATGTGTCGTGTAAATTAATCCAGATGCATTGAGGAATACCAACGATTCGAAGACATCGTTAATGCTAGGAGTCACGTGTGTCGAGCTGGTAGTGTAGGGTCCCTGCCTAGAGGAACAGTACCCCACATGGGACCGAATTTGCGCTTTATGGCACACCATACTAAGGTCGGGTCTGTTGACGCTCTAAGTTTATTACCCCCAAGTTATCTTCCTATGTACTATCTCCCACATTCACTCACACACACACGCACACATTCTCAATATTTTATTAACTGATTTTTATTATTACTATTTTGTTAATGTTATTACTTATTAAGTTTTGCTCAATTTTATTTAACGTTTCGAATGCCTATTATATAAGTTGTATCTTTAAAATGTAAATCCCTTATTGGCCGTAAGATAAGTATACCAGTTGTATTATAATAGTATTAAGGGCTGTGGATTTTATGTGAATAAATAAATAAATCTAAAAGTCAAAATATCACTAAAACCATACATTCAGCTTATGCGTAGAGCTCACGGAACATTATCAGATAAGATTGCTGCATCACACGGTGCACTCATGCTGATCATGCTTCGGATTTGGTTGCCATTATCTGCCCAATTGGATGTCGTCACTGTTTTGTATTCGAGGGAAATTGATAAAGGCTTAACGTAATTGTATAATTTCAGTACTGTTTCGATAGCATGTTGACAATAATAGTATCACAATTTAATATATTTTCATGGATTGCGTGGATTGCTCTCTGTACATATACTTTACTGTAAAATACAATAGCAATGACACCATTTTATTATATAGCCGAGTTATCTAAAGCATTTGCACAATAAACATTACAATGAGAATACTTGAAGTTATTTTTTACTAATTTCCAGTACTGAGGTCAGCATGGATCTGATAGGATTGAGGAAATGCTACAATAGAGCCGATTTTCACGGTCATTTTATTTATATCTGTACTGTGTATAACGTTCCATGTAATTCTCAGGTTTGTATGTACATTTTCGCTGTTTGTGTAAATATTGCAAATGTTTTATCATGATAATTACATAAATCCGCGACATTCTTTAAGTTTTATCATAATCATTATACTGTATAACAAATGAAACGTGTTTAAAGACAGGCTTGATTTTAAAACAACTTTTTGTTGGTGACATCATATCCTATTTTTTTTTATTCGAAACTTTCGAAGGGACTGCTCGGTTTGCTTTCTCTCTGAAGGTCGGAATAGAAATAGCAGAATTAAAGGAATTTGAATAATATTCAAGTAAAAACCGGGCATAAACCACAACAAGAGGGCCGGTAGCGACTGCGATGCGTAAAGCAGCAGACCGGGCTCTGTGGCGTACCTTGGGAGAGGCCTATGTCCAGCAGTGGACTGCATCGGGCTATTGATGATGATGATGAAGTATTGTAGGAAATCCGTTCTAACAGAATGCAAAAAAACTGTCAAAACTGAGCCCTGGTTTGACCATCACGTCGGATCGAAGATCGATGTGTCCTCTACACATCAATTTTATGGAAAGGATGATTTTGAAAGCAAAATTTCAATATATTATTTTGTTGTCTCGACTTCTCGTGCGTAAAAGAATACGTAGATTTTGTACCAAAATAAATACTTGAAAACGTCCTTTAGATTACGGAAGAACATTAATTTTTATCAACATACAATGTTGTCCCGATACTATTGATAATGAATTATTTGAGTTATTAAACCAATACAAATGTGTCACTGAAAATGAATGAAAACTAGGAATTGTACACAATTTCTAAAATTTGTATGTAATTCCGAGATGAGGCTAGGAAATTCATAAAAAAATATTTTTTTCTTCTGTAAATAAAGTAAATAAAACGCACTAGTAAACTGAGAATCAAAATACCCAAGCGCAACGAAACAGTCGTTAGGTAAGTTTGTTACCCTTTTATTTTTACTTTTAAAATGTAAATTTTACCTTGGGTCTTGTATAATTGATCACAATCCTAATCTAACCTAACCATCCCTTTGTCTAGATCAGTGTCTAAATATTTTTGAACACTTGACTCCTTTACAGGTTAAAATTTATTGGCGACCTCCTTGGGACATAGATAAAAAAATATATATATTTATTATTAAGACCTCTGTAAGAAAGGCGACTCCTTGAGTATGGCTTCGCCATCCCCCAGGGGTCGCGACCGACAGGTTTGAAAAATACTGGTCTAGACCAGTGGCGTGCCTAGGGTTTTGGAGTAGGGCAAGCCGAATATTTTTTTAGTTTAATTAATATTGTTTTAGAAACACAAAGTTACTAAGAGCGAAGAAAATTAATTTATAATACGTCGGCAAACCTACCACACAATCAATATTAAGATTAAAACAATTCATATAGATTACTTGTGAACATGTAGGTATCCGTAACTATTCATTGCATTTCTATTGCCGTCACTATTCTGTGGTGCCGTGGTCGACTTCGAGGTTTACCGAAATTGCAAGCAGAAATTATTATTAACGCATTCATGTTTAAATGTTTTTCTGAATTTAAAATAATAGATTGCCTTTTGAAAGGACCACCTAATTTAATGATTTAAAGCATTATAATCCAAACAATCTAACACACAAGACGTGTCGTTTAAAAACATATGAATCACGATTGTTTAATAGCTTTAAAGGGAGTATGTAGTAATAAAAGTACGTAGTTTATTAAACTGAACTGAAGAAATTTCTATTGTAATTTATCACGACTTACTAAATGTACAAACCCGGCATAGGTTTCGCGCCGGTTTATTTTTCAATATAATTGAATGAATTTACCTTTTTACCGGCAATGAACGCTTTCACCATCGCACTCAAACCATCACAAAAAACAATACAACTTATAATAGTATCAAAAAGTTTAAATAACATAAAAAACTAAACATTAACCTTAAACAAAACACATTCACAACTCATAAAATATCATAATACAAATGAAGTTAGTAGAAATATGTGCTGTATTGCCAGTAAACGTGAAATAAACAATACAAAAGATACAATTTATTAAAAGAAATATTAAAACTTCATTATTTGTTCTAAAAAAAATATTAGATATAATTTCTAGAAGGAACCAACTTAATTTAATAACAATTGATATAATTGATTTAACAAATAATCACGTGACGACCATGCAACGCACGATGTTTTTACATCACCAAGGCCGAAGCCGGGCATATCGTCTAGAGTAAACTGCTATATAACATATCTATAGCTATACATTCGTAGCGATCGAGTAATATCATTTCCCCATACAGTTCACGCGTTGCTAGAAGCCCCGTAAAAGCACACGAGAGAGAAAAGGATAGATGTATGTGCTGTGTGCTCCGTCTTTTCAAGTTCAATATAGTTTTAATGAATGAATATTACGCGGCACTTCGGCGCTGGCGTCTCATTGAATCGAGGCGCGGTAAATTCAAAAAATTTAAATGTTAGATGTTTTCTAATAAATGACTGTTGTATTGAATGTAATAGTTTGTATTCAGTATGGAGTATATACGTATTATGTAGGGTAAGCCGGGCTTTTGGGCTTGTATGGAAGTACCGCCACTAGTCTAGACCACTGTATTCATTAACGTGATTAAAAGTTGAGAGGAATAGTCCACACATCCACTGTACTCAGTGACATCCCGAATGTAATAAATTTCCTATCGCTATCTAGGAAGTGTATAGATTTCCTAGGAAAAGTAAATATTGTAAAAATAATCCCACATTTCCTACCTATTTTAGTAATTCTACACATTTCCTAGGAATTGTATACAATGACGGATTACATACATTTCAGTTAACATAATACATTTATAGTTTTGTCAGTGTTTCATATTGAAAAAGCAGTTTTATTTGTTTTTATTTTATTTGACTTAATATGGTTTTATTAACATTTAAAGTAATTTTTCGTTAGCGTTTGGGACCTAAATGAAATAAGTTTTGATAACAGTAAAACATTATAATTGAGAATTAATCCTGTTTGTGTTTCTTAGTTATAAAACATGAATCAGAATCTGGATTGCAAATTCCAGGATTGGTTTATACGAGGAATTGATAACTATTACATGGGTTTTGCCATAGAGTCAAACATTACTTGGACCGGATTTACCTCAAAGACTTACCGCAAGGCGATGGCTCATGGCAAAATGATAATCAAATTATTTCTGAAACATTGTTATATCACATTAAATAAATTATTTCAAAAATTCTGTGACATTTTTCTTAATATTTTTTGTGCAAACTTAACTTGTTATAAAAACCTTTTTTTTTGCCAACTGTTAAAGAACATGCATAGACTACATTAATTTGAAGTTACCTCTGGTGCTTGGATTTCCCTGGATCGTATGTAATCAACGAAGTTGTATGACGTGGACAATATTTGGTGTTGTTGCGTTGGTGTCTCTTCATCGCTGTCACTGTCTGAGTAGCATACAAAATCCTCAGGCTTGTCTGGTTTGCGTTGCTGTTCTAATCTGTAATGAGATTACCTAAATAAAATCATCTGCTTTTAAATATAAACTGTAATATGCCTATAGATAACAGATCATGCAGTTTGGCATACACATTGTTAGCAAAGACTAGAGGATGTTTCACCCTGACAAAAGAATACTGTTCTTGAAAGTTATAGAAGTGCATGTGATTGAAAAAATCTAAATTAATGCTAGCAATGCTATGAGCAAAAGCTAGGTAATCAATTTTGTAAAAGCTTGGTGACCATTTGTCACTTCCAAGTTGGAACTAAGATAGGTTCTACCTCTGAATAAATGTGGTACAGTCAGTTTACTCATAAGTTCTTTTATTTCTATAATTGTATGTCATTTTAGTGGGGCATGAAGAATCAAAATATTGGTGGAGGTTATTGACAGGCCCCATTTAATATGCACCATGACATGCACTGTAGAAACTTTGTTGCACCAGAATTAAAAAAATATTGATAAGCATTTTGTGACACCATTGGTTATTCTATCTCTGTTTATTTGAACTTAGCTTTAGTTAATGAATACTAGTGTTTAAGATAGGTAAATCTAGTTTCTACTTCACATGTACATAAGTATTAAGCTAATCTCAAGCAGGAAAATTAATTCTGTATTTGAATTATTTACAAAATACCTGAATATATTTTATGAAGTTTGTGTTTTGACTGAATATTGCAGTAACAATATGAAAATAAAAGTGAAATCGGGCTTATTGTAAATTTAAGTGAGAGTGTAGGCTCTTGTACAATGCGTAATAATCCCAACTCTTTTAAAATTAACCCTCTATCATTCTCTATGGTCTTTGTATAAAATGGATTGTCAATATTCATGAGTTAATGTTGATAATTTTCCTCAGATTATTTATATACAACTTATTTATTTTTGGTTCAAGTTTATAAATGAAAAAATTAAAAACGAATGGGATGGTATGTTTTTTTTAATGAGGACGAGTAAGAGGTTAAACTAATAGGCTTTTTGGTGTTAAAATTACAATAATATACATCTCAATTGGTACAAGTCTTCTTAATAAAAAAGGGTTTTTATTAATATGAATAAATTACCATTCATTAAATAGATTCTAAAATAATTAAATATGTGATATAGCCATAGTACAAGCTAATTTCTCAATATTTATCATGGTGTAGTTAGCCAGCACATAATGGCCAGTGCATAATATTAATCAATTATGCCATGTCATGGTTGGTATCACACTTGCCTCGGGAACAAACACTTGTGTTGCAAACTCCTTGTTTGAATGACCCTGGTATACTACTGTGGTACAATGAAGTGACAACACTTATTTATCAGGAGATATCTTAATAAAAATAACACAAAAGATTGGAACAAAAAATATGCAATTTGTTAGTGGAAAAAGGGTTTGAAGTGGTCTTATGATATATTTCAAACAGAAGAAATATTCGAGTTTTAGTATGTACTAGAGAATTCTCACATTGATTTCTGCACTAGAACTGCCTTAATGTCTAGTTAAATAACATAAAAAATATTAGAACACAAAAAAAACTACATTTGAATGAACCACAGACAACTTGTTAAGTGTATTTTTATGGTAAATAAAAACATTGACAGTTAAACTTGGTTTTATACACTTTTATCTGGATGAAACCAATCTGTACAAACAATGTTCATATTTCATATTTTTTATTTACATTGATAAAAACACATAGAGTTGAAAAGTGATAAATAAGTAATGTGTATTTTAGTAATGAAAAAAAAATGGTGATAATTTTTTACTTAAATGTAAGATTTTTAGATAAACTATTTTTTTTTATTTTCTAGTGTAGTAGTAGCATTGTTTTAAGTTAGGTCCCAATTTTTAAGAATATAGCGTGAGAGGTCGCACGTATAGCTATAGATACCACATGTTGTACACACACCAACCTTGAGACCATGTAAACAACTAAAAAACATCTGCATTCTCACCAAAACTCCAATTGCTCAACAAACGAACGTTTTAGTATTGATAAACACAATTATCAAAGACGTTTGCGAAACGCGTTGCCAAATATTGTGGACAATTATAACGAAATTCAATATTTACCTTAGTGCTCGGGCCTTCGCCCGTCTCTCTTTTATCCTGCTGGGCAAATAACAGGAAGGATACCTCCCCTCGATGGGCCTGCGGATCGTCTGCGCCATTTTATACAGAATAATGCGTATCACAACAATTTGTACTAATCACACGATCACTTTCGTTTCGTCCGACTATACGCATACCAGTAACACATTTTTCATGACAATGGATTCTTTTATTTTACCATTGATACGAGTTTCACGCGCCATTCATCAACTGCACATGTTATAAAATGTTTTAATATAAAAATATATAGCGTAAAAATAATAAAAATAGATAAATCTATCTTTATTTTTGCTATTTTCCACAAAATACAATACTGACGGCAAGCTGGCTGTCAGCAGTGTTGTCACAGTTAAAAATATTTAATGATCCAATACCAGTTTTTATTCACAAAACCTACCGTCAATAAATAGTCGCTTTACAATCCACCAATGTAACTTTGAGCCAGTCTGAGAATAACTTTAATATTTTCAGACTTAATTTATGATAAATACACATCACACATCGTGGGACAAAACACACAAGGCGAAACGTCGGTGTCCTGGTAGCACTTATACCTACCCCTTCTGGAAAAAGGCGCGAGTTTATGTATGTATCTAGTTTGCGGTGTTAATAAAATGCAGGTTTTAAGATGACGTGTGAAGCTTAATATAGCATGAGAGCTGTAACTTCTTGTATTCTTTACACACTAACAACTGGAAAAAAATAATATGTAGTTTTCTTACGGTAAAGCCGCGCTCAACATAAGGTATTCATTTTTTTAGAAAAAATAAATCATCATGGTTTAGTTTACGAAATGATAGAGACACAGCTTTCATCTGAATATGTGGCAGGAATTACAAAGTAGGTACGTAATCTTGTTTTGAGATTAAGGCATGCATAAAATAAAGTATCAAATACATAGACGAAGTGAATATAATAAAATAATTCAGCTCCAAAAAGCTACTCAGTACTCATTATGAATGTACAAGCATTCGCGCGCCATAACTTCCTGCCTGTGTGAGATAAGGTTTTGTTTTTGTATGTTTATATGTCATTTGGTGAGGATGTGTTATATTGTAAGTTCAAGGTTATGTATAGTGCTTGGCCTGATCCCAACTTATTGTATTTAATAAGGTTTCGTTCACATTGTCGTTGGCTATAAGTTTTGCCCTTAGTATTTAGTTTGCGTAGCTATTAAATAAATCCATATCATATTAATAATATAAATGTGAATGTCCGTTTGTTTGTTACGCTTTCACGGGAAAACTACTGAACCGATTCTTATGAAACTTTGTACACTAATATATTCTTGGAGGCATTAGAAGTAACATAGGATACTTTTTATCCCGAAAAGTTTTGTGTTCCCTTGGGATGAAGAAGGAATTCCGATATATTTGCTACTTTTTTATACTCAAAAGAATGGGATGGGACTGGATTACATTCCATTAGTGATAATGAGACGGGGTGGGCGGGATATAATGGGACGGGATGGGAGATTTCAAATAAAGTTAACCACGCAAACGAAGTTTACGGGCAGAAGATAGTTAACTATAAATGTACATTTAAATACGTAAAGAAACATTTTAGCATACTTAAAAGATCGAATAAGCTGACTTTATCGGCGTTTCATTTATATAATATCGGATTGATAATTAAAATTTTATAAAGCATGGTATCTATTTTCCACAAGCAATGCCAGCTATTGTACAGGTTCTGATAACTGTTTTTAATGATTACTTTCAAATTAATTTTCCTTTCAAACTGCGACCTACTCGCAGGGATGCGGGAAGCAGTCCAATTTGTCTATCTTTACCGCCAAGCATCAGCAGTGCACCCAAACCTATTGAATTTGGTTTGAAGAATATTGTATCCAGTGAAATCATTTCCCGGAGTGACGAGCGTAGTGCAGTTTCATGCAGTGTTTAGGGATTATCTGTGGTGAATAGTCTATTGTTTAAAGGGTATAAGAGCTACCCGTTCATCTCATAATTTTTATTAATACTTATAAAACATATATGTTGTGAGAAATCAGATCATCCAGCTATTCCGAATATTTTTTTTATATTGCTGTGAATGGCGAGAAGAGCTTGCCATTAGCCTGGTGCTGAACGATACGACCGCTCATGGACAGTAGAAAACCAAACACCATGAATTACAAAAAAAATCTTGGCATTCCACTGCGCTCGCCATCCTGAGACATAAGATGTTAAGTCTCATTCAGGCGACCTCCCATATATGAAATACATATTACCAGTAAACGAACCAGTAAAACGGTTTCGGCTCCTATGACGGTAGCCTATTTTTGGGTTCTTTCTTAATGATTTAATGAATAAAGAGCTCTCCTTTGTCAGTTAAATCATCCCACATACTAAAACACAACAGAACAAAACACAGGAAAAAAAAAAAAAAAAAAGAGCTCTATTACCTGCAATGACTTATAACTAGTATTTTATTAATGTTCTGCTGTCTCTGTTCATTGGATTGGTAACACTGATTAGGGCCGACAATCCATGTACCACTACGAGTATAATAGGTAACGTAGACTTAATTTTGAAAGTAATTTTTACTTTTTATAGAGTCAGATTGGCATTTCGGTTAGTCTACAACGAAATACATAGGGTACATAAATTCTTTATTTTGGCTCCCACAATAAAAACAAATGCAATTGTATGTATGTTTTGTGGAAAATATTATGCCGAGAACCGAATAGCGAAACGGCGCGGCGCGGCGCGGCGCAGTTCTACATTAAAATACTGACACAGTTGGGCCATGTCCCCTTTTTTCATTTTAATAATCTCTGCAGATATGAACGAGAAAATACGCTTCATATTAACTTGTATAAGATCAAATGTTTTCAGTGAGCGAATTATTATTTTCTTGGAGATGGTTGAGATTAGTGCTAGAAAAATAAAGCTTTGAGCTAGGAAATTCCTCATAGTAAAAGACATTCTGCATTATATTCCCATTCTTGATTAACCAAGTTAGCGGAATAATTACGCATTCGTAGTCAGTTTATTATAAGGATTAGATAAAGAAATATATTTACTTCGATATACATATTTAAAAGTAATAACTTTAAGGTGAGATGTTAAGTGGCAACTGTGCAGTCTCAGTCTATTTGTATTGACAATTGAAGATTAATCGTCAAACCACACTATAATCAGCAGACACATTTGAATAGACCTATAATTATCTCACATTTGAATAGACTGCCTCGGTGGCGTAGTTGTATTACGGTACGGTTACAAAGCTGAGGTCTCGAGTTCGAGTCCCGGGTCGGGCAAAGTGATATTGGATTTTTATATTCATTATCAGCCCGGAGTCAGGAATTTGTGCCCGATATGGCGATAGGCTCGCCCCCTATCACATCATGGGACGGAACATACAAGGCGAAATGTGGGTGTCCTGGTGGCGCCTCTGCCTACCCCTTCGGGGATAAAGGCGTGAGTTTATGTATGTATGTATGTATGTATAATTATCTCATTGAAATAAAACTATTTAATCCGGTTTTTTTGGCGATTTGGTTTAATTTTTACATTTTTTAACTTCCCGACGTTTCGATTACTTTACAGCTTTCGTGGTCACGGGGCGGACTCACTAAAGCTGTAAAGTAATCGAAACGTCGGGAAGTTAAAAAATTTAAAAATTAAACCAAATCGCGATAAAATCCGTATAAAATAGTTTTATTTCAATGTGTAACATTCGCGTAAATCTAAGAAACCATTATATAATCATCTCTTTTGTTATAGAAGGTCCACTGCTGTAAGAAATCTTAAAAGCCACTCCCAAGAACTCTTTCATGAACTTGTCTGTTGTTCTCTCCAGTCTCATAAAATAGTCACATTAATCATCACTTATTAGTGCAAAAGCGGAAGACATAAACGAGCTGTTAACACCGTAATATCAACGGAGAATGCGCGTATTTGCCAAAAAATGCCGTCGAGGCTGCTTTCGAATAGGCTTTTCAACCACCCACGTAAGAGGGTAGCTGTTTTGGCAACCTAAATGATTCCAGACGAATCCTAGACCATCTTTTGTAGATGAAACCTTGGCAAATTGAACCAATGTATTTGACTCTACCCTATAAACCTTAAAGTAATAAAGTTAATTTTAAAATGACGCAATTTAAAGCCCATACAGGTAATAATTACAATAAATCTTCCTCCTCCGTGGCGCAGTTGGTTACACGCCGGCTGTGAAACGAGAGGCCGCGGGTTTGATTCCTGCACCCAGGAAAATGTTAGTGTGAACTACGCAATATATGTTTCGGGTCTGGGTGTTTGTGAGACCGAAAAGTGTCTTGTAGTTTCTGATACTCACAACACATGACTTGATGTTAGTGTGGGGTCAGGACTACGTATGTGACTGTTAGGTGTAGTTATTTATTTATTTAAATAAACACACCCAATTTTACTTAGGTATTGAACTGACTTCTCATTGTGCTACACGTCATATGACGTAGAATCAGAAACCACGAGATACTTATCGGTCTCACGAGACCCAGAACTGAAACAAAATGCCTGTAGGTTTCGTTATAAACATTTATCTCAGCGCGGAGCTCGAACACGCAGCCTTTTGTTTACTCAAGCAACCAAAATAATTCGACTTTTTTAAGATGGATACACACAAGACAGCCTCCGTGGCGCAGTTGGTTAGACGCCGCCTGTGAAACGAGAGGCCGCGGGTTCGATCCTCGCACCGAAACAAATATTTGTGTGATCCACAGGTATTTGTTCCGGGTCTGGGTGTTAGTGGACCGAAAAGTCTCTCGTAGTTCCTGATAGTCACGACACAAGAATCGATCTTAGTGTGGGGTCAGGACTATGTATGTGACTGTTGGGTGTATTTATATATTTATTTATATTTATTTTTGTAAAGGTCTTCCCATATACATGCAAAGAATTGAAAACATGATAAATATTTGGTTATCAAATTACATTTAGGTATTATATTTAATCACATATTCTCGTACAACAGACTCAGAACCATCCAATGAACAAGAAATAAAGTAAAGCGATGGAATATTACGATATTTTCCCGAGATTGCATTCCGAGCAGCCATTTACATAATCGGACACGAGACAAGGACGCTCAGGCTAGATTTCTTAGAAAATCTTCTCCACTTAATGTTGACCTCAATTTCTGGCAACACTGTAAGTGACGCTATGGTTTGTTTGTTTGGTTTAGCCTTCGTTGTGGGCTTTTCTTTGGGCTACAGACTTTGGCTACTTCAGAAAATTTACATCTATAGGCGTCAAGTGTGGTTTAAAGGTATGATCGAAGTCAAAAATTAGAAGTGGGGACCTCCTTTAATTATTTAAGTTGTTTTGGGAACAATCAATCAACCTTTTCTGTTGATTAGAGTTCAAGTATACTTGTAAAGTTATTTTTAAATTTGGCTACTTTTAATTAGAAAAATATGTTACATAAAATTCCCTTATTTGTCTATATGTTTGGGAGGATTTTCAGTCTGACATAAGAAGGCGGGTGGGGGAGGTCATGACCCCTACGTCGTACCCTCTCGGACCAACCCTGATGTAATTTGAGGTAGGAATTTAGGCCACTGACCCCGACATACTCAGCCCGACCATCAATTGAACCCGAGCTGCGGTATCAATAAAGGTGTATATCTACATGAGATAATTAGAATTAATTTTTAAGAGACAATTTGGTAAATCGATGATGGCTCTCTCTGTTTGAAAAGCACAATTTTCATTGGCAAGTAAGCAAGCTCATATGATAGGAAGCAATTACCATTATTCATGAGTATCAAAAACATTTCGATTGTTCCATAAAAAAAAAATATGGTTGGTGTTTCGCCGGCCTGAACGTGAAGGGAAAGAAAAAAAGGAAGGGATTACAATAGAGGTAGGCTTTAAGAATTTTCACTAATCGCATGAAACACAACAGCAAGGTATCTACACATAGGTTTTCTGCAGACAATCCCGTCTAGTCGACCCATTTCTATATTGCCCTTACTAATCACCTCTACCTAACAACGAAACTCCATGTTAATGCAGCCTTCAAGTCATCCAATTTAACTTTAAGTTGCATTCCAGTCCAAATATGGCGTCTGAACGTTCGTAACACAAGAGTTATGAATTGGATTCCGTGTGATTCAGCTCGATGGCGAAACGACTGAGTAAATTTACTTTGGGAACTGCACTAACGTACTATACGGCCATTTGCAACTATTTTTGATGCATTGTGAAATGTATCTAAACACGCTAGAGGATCGTTTGAAAATATTTTTGCTTAAAATTTTTGAATGATGGACGAAAATGCACTCACATACACGGGGTCGTTAAGTCTTTTGTAAAGTATTTTTAAAATACGAAGGTTGTATAAAATGCTATGTTTTCCTTTTTATTTGAATAGTGCGAAGTGTGCCATGGATTTCGAACCCACGATCACAGTATCAGCAGCCCCGTCCGGCCCGTTACCAACAGACCACCATGCTTTTTAATTATTACTTGAAAACGTGATTAATGCCAATAATTTATCGGACACAAAGTGTTAACAAAAACGCTTGTATACGTCATACAATCGCACGATAGATTAAAACGAACGTTCGTCATTTGAATTTCCCTTAAGCCATAGTGTATACTCTATTGTCTATACCTATTGACAAATCCGTCACCCGCACTGTAGCAGTCAATATTGACAGGCTGAAGCCTGAAAGCTAGAGCGAACCTCGGCCGTGGTTCAAATATCGCAATTGAAAAAAACTGACGGGAAAGTAACAGCTTGCGTTTCGTTCCCGTGAAATTGCCGGAGACTCAACAATTCCAAAGGAAGGTGTTTCATATGGGATTTTTATGTTTTTTTCAGGGGTTTGTTTTGGATGTGCTATATCATTTGTAAAATACGGAGTCGTCAGAGATTAAAAAAAAATTTAGTGTGGAATGACTGACGTCATAGGTGTGCAGTGTAATTTTAATTTTTATTAATTGTTTGGGGTGCTTTTGACTTTATTGGGTAATTAATCCAATGTCTCAATCAACTATTAGACTTCTTGCGCCGTTTCTTATTTACACCTATAACAGGCGTAGTATAGCTATCAGTATTAACCGGACCGAACCACAACAATACTAAGTAATGCTTTACTACAAGAAACTTGTACAAGAATAATTTAATTAATAAATATATTTTGAAACGTTTTTTTACACTAAAATAATACCGGCTTAGTAAAACTAAAACTATTTTCAAACTAAAGTCAAAGGACATAAATCCGTACGGCCTTAGTTACCAGTTTGAAAATCAAACAGAAGATAGGTTGTATCACATAATCCCATCTGCGATATATTTAATTTATCCCCAATGCGGCACCGAGCCACATTGATCGGCGACTAAATGCGGATATTTACACGGATCTCACGTCACAAGTAAAATAGAATTGAAAGAAAACGCAATAATAGGATTATTTAGAAGCGTTTACTCCATCACAATGCGTGAGGGATCAGATTGAGAAATGGAAACTAAATAATAGCCAGGACTGTATAATATTAAGATGTTGAGAAATTAAATATTTATAATAATATGTGAGCACTGTGAGTATAAACTCCCCACAACTTGAAATAAAACTAATTTTTACGGATTATATCGCGGGTTTGGTTTAGTTTTTCATTTTTTAACTGGCGGACTGACCTCCTGCCGACCCGTGACCACGAAAGCTGGAAAGCAATCGAAACGTCGGCAAGTTAAAAAACGTAAATTAAACCGAATCCGCGATAAAATTCGTAATTATCAGTTATATGACTCCACAACATCGTTTAAAAGTCCCTAACCTTATTCTTTTACAAATTGAACAAAACCTTCCTTTTTCAAGAGATACTCTACTTCTAAGCTCTATCTAAGTAGCGCTTGCCTTTACCAATATAAAAAAAGTACCGAAACAATTCATCATTTAGCTAGATACCTAGGTATATCTATCCAGCTACACTTTCATCTAGGGGCGAACTAATCTCGACAAGGTTCGTTCACCCCTGGCATTTAGGTCGCAACGTTAGTCAAATAATGGTATAAAGCCGTCGATTCACATAATTGTTACTATCATGCATTTCATTATACTTCCAGGTAGTGCGGTGGGCAGTAAATTTTATGGCGATGCAGACACGCGCCCCCCTGTTATTTTCAGAGGGTCGTTGACACCCCACGCCACGAGCTCTTAGTAGGTTATGAAGTAATTCGTTCGTTTTTCTGTGATGAAATAAACATTCTAGTAAAATTGTTTATGGAATGTAATGCTTTTTTAAAATATCATCTTGGGTTTTAAATGCAAGGGCGCCATTTGGTAGGACCATCGTTTTGTGACTTTGAAATTCGAATGTTTCGAAAAGATTGGCGGTTTTGGCAACAAAAGAACGCTTTCTGTATGTTATGTAATATTTTATGTTTTATGTTTTCAAGATGGAAACTATGCTTGTTTTTCAGTTACAAAACTTCTATTTAACGTTAAGTATACCGAGGATTGGCAATCAATCTCTTACGTTACTAATTTAGAGCCAGAGTTTCTTGTTTTGGTAAAGTTTTTATTTATTTGTTTTCTCACCTTTCGGTCACTAATTAGATTTTTCGCCTAAATCAACCAAAAGAAACAGTGCCTAGAAGTGATAAGCTTAAAGCTCTTTGCATTAATAGTTAGCTGAAGTACAAACGTGTGTTAAAATACTGCCACAAACTGTGCGATTTCGTCCTCTAGTTGACCTTTACGCCAGCTGCAGAGAAATAGCTACCAGCTATTTTAAACTAGTGACTGTTCTTGAGTTCTCGAATTCAGTACATAAAAGACTTAAGATAAGTTAAAGGTAAAAAATAAAAGATAGTCGGGTATAAAAAGAAGCATGTCTTAAGGTGATGAAAACTATCAGCAGAAACCAAAAATAGTTGATGAAATTTTTCTGTTTTATTATCTTTGTTGTTTTGTATTTCTATAGTATAGTAGTGGCACTCTTAAATGTGATTATTATCCAGTGTCCACTTAAAAAATATAGCAGTGACGAATTTGTAGATCAAGGACATTTATTTTTACATACATACATATTACATACATAAACTCACGCCTTTTTCCCGGAAGGGGTAAGCAGAGGTTCCACTGAAAGCAACCAGGAAACCCAGGATAAAATTAAAAAAATGTTTATAAATCATTTATTTTCAAACAGAACTCATTCCTCTTTTTTCCAGGATTATCTAATAAAGACTGCCAGACGTCGTTGGATGCAGGCTGCTTTTAATAGGTTGTTCAGTAGTGGATTTCTTGTGGCCGATGATGATAATGAAAGTAGCCTATCTTTTAACAACTCTACCAAACAGCAAGCACTCCAGCGTAGTTGAATATATGGCCTAACCCCTCTCAATCGCATTCTCGATTGTAGCCGGCACGTGCCCTGAAGTGGGATGTATATGGGCTGGCGCAATACCAGACAGCAAATACAAAAATAACTTTAAAACCAGATATAGGATTGCCATCAGCCAAACACCGTTCCAATCTGTAAAGTTTAATCCAATTACTTGGATACTGCGCTATCTTCAAAATAGTTTTTGCGGAGTTTTTTTCACCGCATACCATCACGAAATAGCAGTCACGATAGCAACTGTATTCCGCGGAGGATTTTTGTAGAATATCATTCGAGTGAATAAATTGGTGCAGTTAGTGCCAAGGTTGAGAGTATGTTTATTACGATAATTATGTCATAGGTCCGTATTGTGGAAAAAAAAGTAAAAATATGACATTACACTGATAAAAAGAATAAACATTATATTTATAGGAAAAGTTAAAGTATACGCTTAAGAATAAAAAGAGAGCAAACTATGAATATGAAGAGAAAAGAGACTCTGTCTCATCATAGTCAAGCTGTTTCAGTGTTTAACCACATTGTAATCTTCTTTTTGGCTTCGTTGACTGTTGCTCTTTTTATGTCGCACAACTTTGTTACTTTACTGTAATGGATAGAATGTATAGAAAATGAAATCTTTTGGCAAAAGTGGAGTTAACTGTAAGTTGGTAAAATTTAAAGACCCTTTTTGAATTTAAAGATTAAAATAAGTATTGTTTTTTTCTAACATAAAGACACTGTCTCAATAAATCTGCGTAAAGTAATATTATTACGAGTATTAGCTAGCTTTTTACTAACGGTCGTATTCATAGACAGTTATAAACCTATTTTAGTTATCAAATGTTTTGTCCTCTATCTATATCAGCCCATATACGTCCCACTGCAGGGCACGGGCCTACTCTACAATCGAGAGAATCGATTGAGAGTGGTTAGGCCATATAGTCCACCACGCTGGCCTAGTGCGGGTTGGCGGACTTACATACCGTAGAAATTCTTTAAAATCGCTACGGTATGCAGGTTTCCTCACGATGTTTTCCTTCACCGTTAAAGTGCGTGGTGATTGACTATCAATACACACATGACTTCGAAAAGTCAGAGGTGTGCCCTGGGATTTGAACCCGCGACCACCGTGAACATGTAGGCAGCCGCGTCTGGTCCGTTACCAACAGGCCACCACGCACTACCTGTCACACACTTGTCCTCTTCGCTTAAACTGAATTCAAAAGGCGTTCGAAAGGGACAAAATATTCGATAACTGAAATACGTTTTAAATCTGTTTATACATAAACCCGTAACTTTGTACTGGATAGTTATCACCGAATATAAATAATTTACAAAGGTTGTAACATTTCATACAGACTCTTGCAAGTGTGTCGTGTTTCGGGTCCTGTTAGTGTGTTCAGCTTGTGTCTTGGATTTCACCGACCTCGCAATAAGATGCATTTTAATCAATATGAGTGCTAGATAGCTAAACAACTTACACATTTAAGAAACAGCAAGACGCGATGAAGAAACCCGCTTCAGTCATCTAGAAACTGAATAGTAATCAAGAGTTCATAGACATGAGTCGTTAGCTTGGTGACTGAGTAGGAACGCGATTGTCCCTGCGGATATCATAAATTTAAAACCACTGCAGTTATTACGCTACAATGTTACACTATTGTGAGAATCACTTGAATTTATTTTGAGGAGAAAATGTTGTTTTAGAGTATAGTTTAGACCGTTTTTCTTTCTGAATACGCGAGCCCTTTTCATGTTGAAAACTTCTGACGACCCCCTTGGGCCATGGAGAAACAAAAAGTTAGTACTTTAGAAGCTTACGTTTATGATTTTCTCCATTTTGGTACCTATATTTATTATTAATGGCGACCTCTTGAGTAAAGTTTCCCGACCCACAGATTGAAAAACACTGGTTTGGAGGATATGACGTTTTAGAGTATGGGATGAAGAATAAGATTGAAATAAAAATGGGTTCTTAAGGTGTAGTTGGTGGCTTGAAATGCATGGTTTGTGTTTAATCGTGAAAACAAAAGTGATAATATTAATAGTATGTATATCAAGTAAGTAAAATTAAAGTACGTGTCTTTACAATAGAAGATGTTTGTTTGAAACAGGTAAATGGCGCCTTAAAAACCTCGGATTTTCAATAACATTCATCAATAGTAAGTGATTTTATTATTTACTATAATATAATTACTTATAATAATTCCGCTAATTAAAGCTTATAAACCATCTCTATCAACACCTACCATAAACACTTTTTCTGCACCATCTAATTCAGTCCATCCCCAATCCATTACGGTGATCTTGCGAGTTAATTGCGCCGTAGGCGGGGGTGGTAATTGTCTCTCAGCAAACATCTGCTAAATCCGAAAATAGCTGGATCAAGACACGTTAATCCAGCCCGGCAAATATCTCGTGACCTGCGCACTGAGTACATTCAATACCATCTAGGTATTCCTCCATGATCACGAATGGAATGTTCAAGTTTGATCTAGAACTGCTGGAAAAAGATCGTGTTATGTATGAGTTCGATTTTAGTACGTATTGACAGGTTTTTGGTTACGTTATGTTAATCATGATTTTGTACAAAATTGGTAGAAATAAATGTATTTTTTTAAAATACAGATTTTGTGAAGTGCAATTTAGTATAGAAGTAATTTCCGTAATTAAATTAAGCGTATCCATTATGAAGCAGATCTAAGTAGCTAATATAAAAACAATATACATTTAAATTTTAAAATTAGTTTATTGATAGTTTTTCTGCACACTTTGTACATATTTAAAATAAGCGAAAAGTAAAACTTAAAATTTTCCATACGTTAGTTATTAAGTTTGACAAGAGATGGCGCTACGAGTTTTGTATTACGAGTATGTGTATTTTGAACAGAAAATTAAGTACACTAAACAAGCAAAGAGAAGGGACCATTGTTGATTGCTACAAACGTTTAATTAAAATGTGAATTACTGTTTCGCAGAAAGCGCTATTGACATTGCCCGCTTGGAATATTTCACTTTAAGTAAATAAAACAGAGATACGTCTGCCTTCTGCGTAGACTATCATTAAAAGTTACTGCACACGAGCAACTGAAAATATGATGAAAATTTTAATCAAGACTTGCGTGGGTCAGCCAGGCGAATAAGAATATCCTATTACTTGCTATTGAGTCTTCTGCAATCTTAGTTACGGAAATAATGCAACAAAAATCTATTGGTTCACGTCGATTATTTTAGTCCCACCCTTTGCATACATACATACATAAACTCACGCCTTTATCCCAGGACACCCACATTTCGCCTTGTATGTTCCGTCCCATGATGTGATAGGGGGCGAGCCTATCGCCATATCGGGCACAAAGTCTGACTCCGGGCTGATAATGAATAGAAAAATCCAATACCACTTTGCCCGACCCGGGACTCGAACCTGAGACCTCAGCTTTGTAGCCGTACCGTAATACAACTACGCCACCAAGGAAGTCCCACCCTTTGCTACCGGAATATAAGCTTAAAAGACCTAAAACAGAGCGCATTTACACCACCAACCTATTATTGCGTCCTTAAAATACCACATTACACCCCAAACAACGGCAATGCAGTCTAGCAACCCTACAAATTGTCGCCTAACATTACCAGACCACACAAGTCTGGCAGCCCACATTAGCTACCAAAGACAAGACATTAACATGAAGTTATACACGAGTAAGTTTAGCACTGGGTTCAAAGTGGCCGGCTGTATCGCCACTCGTCTCGGCATTGGACTCACGCCAGAACTGTGCCGAAAGTGTATAATTCTGCTGACATCAGTAAGCTTCACGCTTCGGCACGAATCATTCTACTGTTTTTAATAAAACTTATTTTTACGATAGGCAGCGATCTGGTATGCTAGACCCCTGGCACTGCGATGGTCCATGAGCGCCGGTGACTGCTTACCATTAGTCGGGCCGCATGCATTCAATGCCGTCCTCTGTACAGTTTTTCCCGTCCGGCCCGTCCGGTTATTACACGCCCTGTCACGTCTTATTCTCACTCAATGCATGTAATCTTGTCCCATCCCTTTCCCGCTTAAAAAAGGAATAAATCAATTTGAATTCCTCTCTCATCCCACAGGAAAACTATTTTTTTTTCGGGATTAAAAGTAGCCTTTGTGTTAATCCAGGGTGCAAGTCACTTCCATACCAAATTTTAACGAAATTGATTTAGCTGTTTCTGAGATTAGCGTACACAAAGGCACAGACAAACTGACACAAAATTAATAATCATTGTTTTGGTCTCTATTACGTTAATACAGTCCCCTCAAATTAGTTTTTCTCATTTCTCTCATTTAGGTTACAAATTTATTACATGTAATATAGATTTAAACACAAGCACACTTCCTCTACTTATGTTTATTAATAGGAAGAACGAGTCTGACCTTATTGGAAGTTCCATTTTGCATAAGAATATTTAAGCGGTATACATAATACACAACATAATATGAAGGCTGAATTTTCCTTAATTATAAATTTGGAAACGCGAAGAATATGAATAGGTTATTCTGACTAAAAATGAACCTTTACCGGCACCTTTAAGAGCTTTTATCTAATAAGACGTCGGCAACATTACACATAACATTATTTGATGGTATCTGTGATAATGGTTTCTTAGATTTACGCGAATGTTTCACATTGAAATAAAACAATTTTTTTACGGATTTTATCGCGACTTGGCTTAATTTTTACATTTTTAAACTTCCCGACGCTCCGTCCAACCTTTGCCCCGTGACCACGAAAACTGCAAAGCAATCGAAACGTCAGGAAGTTAAAAAAATGTAACAATTAAACCAAATCGCGATAAAATCAGTATCTGTGATGTCATGTAGGCACTATATACTAACTATTAATTTACATTCATATAGGCGTTATAAAATTTCCAGCATTATCCAGTATGAATCAGAAATGATCCATAAATATCAGGAAAAAATACCGCAGCATCGATTATTGGTTCTTCCTTCCCGCCTTAGTAGTTAAAATGTTTAACACTAAATCCATTGGATGACATTTAGTAATACAACCACTGCAGCCGCAAAACGGTTGGTTGTTCGTTTTGTGGTTGATGCGGCCTGCTCACCGCGATGTGAGCATTCAACGCTAGGCTCTATTGATGGCTTTGGATCAATGTTTACAACAAGGAGGCCTTAAATTGATGCACGAATGTAGTGAAATACACGGCTTTCTTATATAATACATTGGAGCTAATTGTATCATTAATACTAACAATTTATTCACTGTAAAGTTAGCCTATTGACTGCCGGCGTGGTTGTACTGCGGTACGACTACAAAGCTGAGGTCTCGGGTTCGAATCCCGGGTCGGGCAAAGTTATATGGGATTTTTCTGTTCATTATCAGCCCGGAGTCAGGAATTTGTGCCCGATATGGGGATAGGCTCGCCCCCTATTACATCATGGGATGGAACATGCAAGGCGAAATATGGGTTTTCTAGTGGCGCCTCTGCCTACCCCTTCGGGGATAAAGGCGCGAGTTTATGTATGTATGTGTATGTAAACTTAGCCTAAGATTACAATTTTTGTTTTGTTTTAACATTACACCTGTTTTCATAAACTTAATAATACATAACGTTTTCTGTGTATACTATTTTCAATACACCCAACACGTAATCCTAACTGAGAATGAAGTTTGTTTCTGAAACTACGAAAGAACTTGAAGCTTATTTCTTTATTACGAAGACACAAGTATAAAATATAAAATTCTCTGTATCACACATACCTGTCTTCATAAACTAATTACTATATTTCCCCTTTTTATATTGTCGAGTTTACTTCAGGCATCGGGACAGTAGAAATACGTACGTCATTCGCGTAGACTGCAGGCCGATACATCTTCAAGGCCCCGCATACAAAAGAAAATAGAAATATACATAACAATCACACAAGCCATGTTAGTTTCCGACTATCACTCGCCTACACTCAGGGTTGTCAGTAAAATGTGCGAATTAAGAATTAAAAAAAAAGATTTTGACATACAATTTTGACGAGAGTATTTTGTATTTCATAGTTTTATAACAATTCGTTATATAAGGTCAATTTTCACCTACATACATTCACGCCTATGTCCCATCGGGTTAGGCACAGACTATAATAGCGCCAAGTGCTACGGTCTATACATAAATCTTTCGCTTAACCGCTATTATTAATCTCATAATTTATGTTCATAGTTTTTATATTTGCAGATTGAAAAGCCATGCTTTAAAGTTTTTATAAATCAGGTACAAAGTGGCAAACGTCAATGCTTCCCTCAATAGATGGGAACACAATAGCTGCGTGGGCAGCCTTTGATCACGTTGAATGGATGAAAGGCGAGGGGAAGGTGGAATGTATTGATTGTTTCTGTGTAGCGCTGCACTGCGCTTGTCACCTGGAGACATTGGTTGATAAGTCTCTTATGTTCATTACGTTACAGGCTACAATGTCCTTCAAATTGCTGCTGGGAGTGCTAGCTTCTGCTTTCACAATTTCTTCATTTGCATGCTTTAATAAGGAGAGAGACGCAATGCTGCAAGGGAGAGTCACGTTCCGGGAGACCGTCGACGAACTGCGCTGCTCCACCATCACCACAGGTCACTCTATTTTACAGTTTTAATCTCTTTTACCACCACACGTTCACTGCGTATAAGAAGTTCGCCAACCCGCCCTAGGCCAGCGTGGTGAACTATATTGGCCAACAACAAGTCTACAAAATGTTGTTGTTGGCAAAAATCAGATGAGATCGGAATAGGCAAACCAGTGTTATCTTTGTAAACAGCTTCTTGCATACGGCTCGATTTGATTAATTTAAACATTCACATAATTTAATGCCAAATTAGCAAATACAAAGGATTTAGAAATTTAAACTAATTAACTTTATCTGGCCGGCAAAATTGTATCGATTAACGACTTACTTGCTTCATGCTTAATCATTATTCGATACTAAATCTGGACTGCAATGTTGCCAGGTACTTTGCCGAAAAATAAAAATTCCATACAGAATACTATAATAGATAGATCTATAGTTTACAGCCCTACATATAGGTAAACAGTGGGTCGTCGGTGTGTCCTTTTTGGCAGATTTCCAATAGGCGACGCCGCGCTGTCCCGCGCTGAAAACATTGTACGCGCTGAATTAAGCGATATTACCGAAGCTAAATATTTACACACTCCATTGTATTGGGATTAAAAAGGCTGTGGAACAAAGGTTCGAAAATGTTTTAATAGAATTTCGTATGTAGCGCCTTTTATGTTATATTTCGTGAGTCGGTTTCGTTCATGATATAAAAACATTGTGAGCAAACCAGCGAACCTGAGAATTATTAATTAGAAATATGAATATGGGTCTTTCAACGGCATTAGGCGACCGTAATAAAGTAAATACCTACTAGTAAGAGTTGACGGTCCGGGGTTCAAACCCGTTGTTTTTTTATTTCATAGCCATCATCCTACCAACATCGCCATTGAAATGAAACAATTTTTTGAATCCATTAAAATGTTCAATATTATTTAGATTCAGTCATTTTTTGAACTACCACCCGGTTCGGAAAGCGGTTTTCACTAGAGAAGAACGGCCTAGAAACTCTAGTGTTGCTATTTTCAAAACCAGTTTACAATATACACATAATGATTACTACAAAAATTACAAGTTGGTTTAAATCAGAGCAATTCATTAATAATTTGTTATTATTAACATTTAATATGGCTGAGAGAAACGAAGTAGCCCATAACAAGAAACAGTCTGTTTTGCCAACGCAATAAATAATTATAAAGTTAAATAATCATTCACCATAGATGTTGTAAAAAATTACTCCATTCACTGCGTAGAATGCTAGTATCTGATAAATATTTAACCATCCCGAAACACCCCTACAACGTTAGGAGGTAAAAAACGATTATTATCCTTACGGTAGGGTTATTGCTGTAACGTAATGGCCGCTACAGCTTCACAGGAGGGCAGAGGCAGGACGATTATGTTTTCAATCTTTATAATTGGTTGGGTTTTTTAATGATTATTCTGTTTTGCAAGGGTTTTAATGAAATTGAAATACAGGGATTGCGGGTTATTCGTATTTGTTTGTATAGGGACCGTATATCAAGGTCTAAAACCCATCTTAATATTATACATACATATATAAACTTACGCCTTTATCCCAGAAGGGGTAGGCAGAGGCGCCACCAGGCCACCCTCATTTCGCCTTGTATGTTTCGTCCTATGATGTGTGTGCGAGCCTATCGCCATACGGGCACAAATTCCTGATTCCGGGCTGATAATGAATAGAAATATCACTTTACCCGATCCGGGATTCGAACCCGAGACCTCAGCTTTGTAGTCGTGCCGTAGTACAGCTACGCCACCGAGGCAGTCTAATAATAATAATAGTCATAATATTATAATATTAAGTATAATGTTTAGTTCTAGGATTAAGATGTGTTAATGTGGTTGTGTACATTCAAATAAAAAAGGATTAAATAAGTGAGAGTTGTCACATAGTTTTCATAAATAGAAAATAGGTGGTATATGCGGCCAAGGATGCAATTATTTAATTTGAACACTCTCCTATTTAAGTAACATATGATGATAATATAAAAGTGTAAAGTAACATTACCAACAGTCAAAACAACACATAACAGGTCTCTTGTTGAGTTAATGAGCGAGTGACAGACTCGCTGTTAAAAGTTTAAGCTGCCATTAACGTTTGCGGGACGGTAACTCGGAAACCATTAGCAAATCACGACGTTGGTTTGGAGTCATGGGAATGGCAATTCCCCAGGGATATTGAGGTATTCAGTGATTGGTTATGAATAAAGAATAAAGTTAAGAAAAATAAAGTTTTCATTGGTCACGTAGTATTGGCATGACATATAGACGACAACGCGTATGCAAGTATACCTAATGCATTTCAAATTTAAAATAGAATTCCCAGTGGCAATGTTTCGTTGGTCAGCAAAATTGCCCGCCTGATGGGACCCGTAAATAGACATATACATAGATACATGAGCCTCCACTGTCCCACTGCAGGGCAAATTCCTCTCTACCCTCTCTCGATTTATCCCGGTTCAGGGCTCGATGGGACCCGAAAATAGATAGGCAGGAAATATGTTGTATGAAACAGTCGCACATCCCGTGGAGTCGTTGTTTGATCTGTAGCTTAAACCCACAGAACCGCCTACCTTCATAAAACGTACCTGACTCCTAAAGTCTCAATGAATACCTTGTATGAGTGACATTTATATGAATAAACCATTATAATTATAAATAGAATTTAAAAAAAGAAGACAGTTCGTGTTGCTGAGGGAGTTTCTTGCACCGTGTCTTCATCACAGCTACAACAATTCGAAGCGGTGGTAGCAATAATTAACGATTCAATAGCTCTTGTAAAAGACTACTTAAATAAAGAATATTTTAATTTGATTTGACATATTCATTACTGCAGTATCGTCAGTTCATTGCTCTGCTAGCTACACCTTACACATCTTCAATTCATATAAACATATTGCATACTCAATAGCATTCAAGATATTGACAAGGACTGCAATACCCTCACATGTATATGACAAATCAGCATATGTTTGATTCGAGCATGAATTTTGCATCGACGTCGCGCAATATATCTTTCGGTTTTATTGTCTTCTCAAACTTGACGCGAACACTGTCGATTTACGACACGGTTTTATAACTTTGTCTTTAGAAAATCGTATTTTTTCTGTTCAGAAAGTGGTTACGATGCAGCTGATTAGTTAATGTAATGCAGTTCAGATGGAGTGTCCACCGTCACAATATGGTTATTGGTTCATCTCACGCCAGATTGTATTATAAAGCCGGCCTCATTTAAAATAAATAATTAATAAATAAATACACCCAATAGTCACATACAAAGTCCCGACCACACACTAAGATCGAGTCTTGTGTCGTGGGTATCAGAAACTACGAGAGACTTTTTGGTCTCACAAACACACAGCCCCGAAACAAATACTTGTAACGCACAAATATTTGTTTCGGTGCGGGGATCGAATCAGCGTGCCTCTCGTTTCACAGCCGGCCTCGAACAAACTGCGCCACGGAAGCTGTCATGTCAAATGAATGTACAATAATCTCAGAATGTGATAGTCTTTCGTGTGACGAAAATATAATCGTTAATATATAAGTTTATACCTTTGTTTAATATTTAAGACGGAAATTCGCGCGGATACAATTTCTGACATACTTGCTATTATAGGTAATAGTCCCACTTAAATAAAGTATTACTACAAAATATATTAAAAAGGTCGAAGTGCGACCATCAAAGACTTATCTCCATTGTATTAGCCCGTCAAATATTAAAGAGAAGTTAAAAATCCTTTTTATCGGCACTTACATTCGGAAATACCCTTTTTACTGTTCGAGATAAGAGGCGTCTTTGTGGGAAGATTGATTGATTAAAATCGCCGGACGCTTGGCTCCGGATTAGCTACAACTGAAGTGTAGAAGTAGTTACTTACTCAATGTCTAGGACTTGAGCTTCTTAGCTGAAGTTGGAAAAGTACAAAGGACTGGAGTAAAAATTACAGTAGAATTCATTATCGTCATTCGAGGGCCGGCAGCGACTGGATGCGTAAAGCAGCAAACCGGGCTCTGTGGCGTACCTTGGGAGAGGCCTATGTCCAGCAGTGGACTGCAACGGGCTGATGATGATGATGATGATTCGTTGCTACTTTTTCTTCGTATATCAAGAGACTAGATTGCACCTATATGTTAGTGCAGTGAAAATGAAATATCTTTCAGCGAGAGATCGTTACCGAAACAGGTTAAACCTAGAATATACACGACACATTTCTGAATTGTCATTAATTATCTTCATACTTGAATACGAGTAGGTATTATATCATCAGCAGATCTTATTTAACGAGGCTGATAAATTCATATTTCTGACTGAATTTAATAAAGAAATTACCTATGTTCCTTTGTACTCAATAATTTCAAAACTCTTAATTTCAATCAATAAGGATATCACGAAAAATGAATTTTCACTTTCACAGTTACTTATACAGGGTATATCAAGACCGCGACCGAAAACGAAGCCAGGTGGTAGTTTTAGCGGCTACAGACACAATGCAATTAAAAATTTTGCAAAATAAGCGACGGATTTTTTTTACAATTTTTTAAAAATCATCGTTTTTGAGGGGTAAATACCTAGTTTTTGCAAAAATAGTAATTTAAACCCTTACGTACCATTGCGTGTTTAAAAATTAAGCGATGTACGTCATTATTTTAGAAAAACTATGTTTAATCACTCAAATACGACAATATGTAAAAAAAAAATAAAAAAAAATTGACGATTTTTTTTGTAAAATTGTTACTTGCATTGTGTTTGATATCACTAATACTACCTCCTGGCTTCGTTTTCGGTCGCGGTCTTGATATACCCTGTATATTGCCCCACACCACTCCGCATTATTCATTCACTCCTTCGCCCTGATTTCATCCCCACAGATTGAATATTATAACAATTGAAGTTGAAGTTTTTATTAATTCATTCGTTCGGAGCGCCATCAAGTCGGCTTTGTTTCATACAAAATGCTTCTGACACGATTTGCTTTTCAACTCAGTGTGCCATAACTTCTTGTAGTTAGCGAGAGATTATCTGACATTATTTATCATTGCAAAACATTGTCCCACGGTGGGGTATTTTTATATTAAGGGTGCGTTTGTAAACACAAATATGCAGTCAAACGCTCTGACAAATATGACGAGATAGAACCAGTAACTTCAATAATTAAATTATATTTTATTATATTGAATTACTAATACTACTAGACTACGAGTAATAAATGCTTGTTGTTTATATTACGAAAAAAATATATTAAATAGTGCGTTAAATAGATATTTTTTAAAACTCTTTTGGATATCAAAATGAATGAAATAATAAAAAGTAATCTGTTTCAAATGTTAATTTTAAAATAAAGATAAGATAAGTAAAACATAGACCAAGGAACAAAACAGAAAATCTTTCCAGTAGTTTTGGCTTAACATTGCCAATTGAGAGACATCTTATATTAACATTAATTTATTTACACAAGTGAATACACATCAACTTATATTACTATATAATTAATTTCTAATTTGCTAAGTGAATACAAAGAAAGCCCGCGAAACTTACGTCCTATCATTAATTCAGCGCTCTGGCTCCACTCGCCTTGCTAATATTACATATGAAAGTTAGTCTCGAAACCCCAGATGGAACGAGCAATTGTTACACCAATAGTTTGGTCTTGTACCCAACTTGTTCTGCAGATCTGTATTTTGTATGGTTAACATCCTATTGAGCACATTTAGGCCGCTTATTTGTAATGCTACCATTAAGCACTTTGATATATGGCAAATAAATCTTTAATTGCAAGTTTCCCTGATTACAAAGACGTGAAGCTTTGGTTATGCGGCTTTCAGAGATATTGCTCGAGACTTTAGCTGTTCGTAAGATAAGATCATTTTATTATTCCCTTGAATAGCGTGTCGCGTTTTGGGTTCACCACAATACATACATCAGGTACTATATGGCCTAACCCCTCTAAATCCTACTCTCGATATTAGAGGAAGCTCGTGTCCTGCAGTGGGACGTATATGGGCTGATACAGTACCGTACAGTTTTGCTTTCAGTCCGTGTATATCCAGTTGGTGCGTGAATACTCAATACTCATCGCCACTTAAATATTATGTGGCACTTAACTACGCAAGTCGCGCTGAAATGTACTGATGTAGTGGGACGTGGGCAGTTAAGTACAACTTAATATTTAAATGGCGTTTGAGTATTCGGGCGTGAGACATGCAGATATTGTCGACTGGTTGAGATTACCATCTCCCACTATTTATATTACTGTGTACTTAATATCGGATACATTAAAGTTGCTTCTTCATGCAGCGTAAAAAACGTTACGAAATTATTCTTTATTAGTAAATCAATTTAGTTGCTTGGTCACCAAATATCCAACGTAAAACCTATATATTCAAAAAGTACTTCAAAATGTTAGTTCACCGCAAGTGAAAATAGCCCGCAAGGAATAAATATTAAGTTTAATTTGGTGCCGTGTTCTTCGGCGTGCCTGGGTGGAATTTTTCGTTCAAAAGGCATTATGACAAAGCCGAGCCAAAACGTAAAGGTTGGCTGTTTACAATTTATTTGAGCTATTGTAAGGATTTTTCAATATGTATGTTTATTGTGTGAGTGCTTTGTTCAGCAACATGGTTTAAGTTTATTGGTTGAACATGATATTTAAGGGCAAAAGTAGACTAAATATTTCTTGGGAGTTCAAGATTAGGTTTCTTTGTACGAACTTTAAATACGTAAGTTTCAATTAGTTCCAATGAACTGAAATGTTTAGTCTTGATGTGAGTCTTGAAGTAAAAACAAACAGTAAAAACTTACAAGGAAATAGTTTTGCGTTTATAAACCGCTTATAAGATAGTTAATGATTTTGCATTGGTCGCCGTTGGATGATACTAAAATATTACAAAATTGAAAATTAGCATGTTTTTCTCTTGTATATTAATCCCCATTCGTCCTGTTATTAGAAATTAGCCTCGAAGTAACATGGCATGTTTTTTAAGTCAATCGTACTGGCCAAATGCATTCTTGTAAACAAAAGTATTAAAGTATAAATTACTTCTTTCCCACAAAAAAAAAAAATAAGGTCAAAAATCGTCTGCCGCAGTGCACAATCGAAAACCTACATCACAGACTTTGTTAAAAATTCCGCACGAATACTCAGCGAATCCCGTTCTAAACTATGACAAATTTTGCCAAATATTCTCTGCATTAGTATAGATTTTATTTTTAAGTTGCACTGTATCTGCACTGCTTTTGTGAGTGTAGTTCAGTTTGGCCAGCGATTGCTATTTGAATGGTAATATCCTAGTGTTGTAATATAATGTAAGTAATTGTGCCCGCGTTTTACTAAATATTCATTTAAATTTGTTTCGTTTCATTTAGTTTTATTAGGTTTCTTGTTGGTCCATTTAGTTAAATTATCTTCATAGAATGCGTCTGCAACAATTTTGTTTTTTTGTTTATAGGGTTTCATCAAGGGACGCTACTGAAAGTTTATTAAATAAATATAAAGTCTCGCCTTTTTCCCAGAAGAGCTCATTTCGCCTTGTATGTTCCGTCCCACGATATGTGGGTGTCCTGGTGGCGCCTCTGCCTACCCCTTTGGAGATAAAGGCGTGAGTTTATGTATGTATGTATGTATGTCAAATGTCACTTTGCAGGACCCGGGATTCGAACCCGAGACCTCAGCGTTGTAAGCGTACCGTATTATAACTGCGCTACCCAGGCAATCTATGCATTTTCTTCTACGTTTAAAAATGCTCTTATTAGAAGATTAATAAAGTTCCACTATAAATAAACTATGAAAAAAGTCCAGTGTTAAAAATATCCGAGTACTAAGTCCGCGCCACGCGGGTGTTGTTTCTAGAACAATCGATATCTGTCAGTCTGGTCTTTTTGTATCTCACGCTTTTGTACTCAACCGCTCCTGACCTTTTGAACGGGGAGGGACGGACTCGGCACTTTTTAATAGGGCCTGGAGGGTTCTAACCCACCAAGCTTTGCAAACGCTTGAGCAATTGGCCTTAGCCCGACGACTATGAAAAATTAAGAAAGTTATGATTAACATCTGTATGATTGTTTGCTGGAACCAGACCGGAACATACTAGGAGAAATGTGGGTGTCCTGGTGGCGCCTCTGCCTATCCCTTGTGGGATAAAGGCGTGAGTTTACGTATGTATGTAGTCAGGTCTTTGACATCTTCGATTGGTAATTTGCCCTTCACATCTTTCTCGACGATATCCAGCCAGCGGAATTTTCGACTAAAACATTTCTCTATAAAATGAACTATTAATCAATATCTCAATCGGAAACATATAAAATAATAACTAACATACATACGTCTGAAGCTAATAAAAGCGTATTAAAATGAGAGGGAAATTCCCGATTGCTCGTTTCGCTAGCTAACTGTGTCTGCACTTTTCATCTGTATGTGAATACGTGCATAATTATGATTTATTCATCGTGTATCCGTTCGTACGTTTAATTAAATTCATTCCTAGTTAGATGTGTTTGTGTGCGTAAGCTCATTTGAAATATGATTTCTGTGAATACCAGTTTCATTTAAATAAATTAATTGGGTTTTATCATTGATATTAAATAAGTGATTTGTGTGTACAAAATGTTACTGTAAAAAAGACGCGATATTATACTGTTGTTTTTTTCTGTTTCTCCTCGTTAGTTATCTTCTCTATCGTTGTACTATTTGTAGCCGCGAATAAAGATTTAAAATCATATTACCAATTCCATAATATACATCTTCATAGCTACAGTTTCATATTAAATATAAATAAAAGATACAGACAGCTGCGCCACGGAGGCTGTCATAATAATAAAGTTTTCGTAGTTTTAGTGTCTATTTAATTTTCTTGTAAATATAATATAAAAAAATAATGTGTAAAAATCTTCAAGATCTAGCGATAAACGCAAACTGTAGCTTTTCTAGCAATATCTGTATTTTATTTATATCAAGTGTATTGGGAGTTTTCTATTCTCAGGTGATCTCGGTAGGCTAGCTGTAGGCTTAGTTAACGTTCCTCGATGCTTGCTCACGTCGTTATTTTTACTTGTAGGCGCTTTGTAGTTATTGTTTTATTTCTAGTGTTTCTATAAATAGATATTCTTTATAGAATTGTTTTTGTTGGTGTGAACGGATAGTAAATGTAATATCGAATTATTATTTTTATTTAATTAGTTGTCTAATGAATTTTGAGACATATCACGGAATTATTTAGCTTACAATTTTAGAGCTCTGTCATCAATTATTTTAGTCCTAATCTTAATGTCCTATTAATAATTAATTAAAATTTATAAATAAAAGCAACAGGTTATAAAATATAAATCATAATTGTGCCAACCAACTTGTAGCAATTGTAACTGTTATCACTGAATAGCTTGAGGGCAAGCCAACGCCAGCTGACCTTAAAGGGCTTCCCGTGTAACGTCATGTAAAGGTAAAGGGCAAACGTGATATAGGGACTTACAGAAGGGACAAGTAATGTGACGTCATATCTACACGTTGCTCAGTTTAATATTTAGAATGTAAATTGTTCTTTTTAATAAGGAATGTTATATAAAACCATTAAAATTATGACGTGTAGGTTACAAGAGATAATTTGGACTTAGTTCACACTTATTATAACTATCCGTGACGCAGCTGTGAACCGAGGACTATGGGTTCGATTCCGGCACCAAAAAAAAGATTTTGGAGTCCGAAATGTCTCTTACAGTTTCTGTTAGCTTTTTTATCTTCTTATAGAGTCAAAACTAAGCTAAAGGATTAAAATAAATAACTTTAACCCGATATTTGTCCCGACACTCTAACACATTAGTGCGATATTTTAACGAAGTCAATTTTCGCCATTTAAATAGCATGTTTTTAGAGAAAGCGGTGGTTGGTAGCATGCAGGAGCACAATAGGAAGTAATGCGGTATTTGTTTTATAATGTCAAACGTGCAGTGTGTATGCTAATGAGCGTATGAACACGAAACGGTCAATGCGCCAACTGGGGATGCCAACTGGCTGAATTTTAGTGGAGTTTAGATTATTTAAATATGTTTTTAGTATGTAATTTAAATCATATTTTACGAGTCGATTTTTTTTAAATTAAGTAAGTGAATTTGCACCGCATTATATGCGCTAATCGAGCGTTTACGAATGCTTAACATTCTAAAATATCGTCATATCATCATCATGCTTACTCCGCATAATCTCAATGTTAGAAATGAACATCTATTTTCACAATTTGGTGTTGTAGGCATAAAATCTACAAATTCCTGGTAAAAAAAAACTTAAATCAACTTACTAATAATACAATTGATTAATTTGTGATTTTTCGCAGTCTGTTAAAATAGATTGAGTACCATAAACAACACTTTGTATATTTAACCAAAACGATCAATAAATTGCTGGCAACCCACACTCCATGCCTCAGAACGCACCAGAACTACCCCGGCCGAGCATCGACCTCACGTCCCTAGCATACTGCGCTATTGCCATACTGCGCCGCGCATATGTCATTGATTCAGAATTATTAGTTTGTTCTTATAATTCTTTTCATGTGATTTCTCGACTGCCTCGGTGGCGTAGTTGTATTACGGTACGGTTACAAAGCTGAGGTCTCGGGTTCGAGTCCCGGGTGGGGCCAAGTGATATTGGATTTTTCTATTCATTATCAGCCCGGAGTCAGGAATTTGTGCCCGATATGGCGATAGGCTCGCCCCCTATCACATCGTGGGACGGAACATACAAGGCGAAATGTGGGTGTCCTGGTGGCGCCTCTGCCTACCCCTTCGGGGATAAAGGCGTGAGTTTATGTATGTATGTATGTGATTTTCTTAAAAAATAACGGTGTGTATTTGTTATACTGGCCCGAAAGAGTAACTACAATAATTCCCAAGCTTATTATGATATGATAGAGTATTCGGTTGATACAATAATTTCGGTACGTTTAAAATCGGATATTTTACTGGTAGGTAGGTAGGGCTCTCATAAGTGAGGTCGCCTGGGCATGTACCACCACAATGTCTATTTCTCCCACCAAACAGCAGTGTAAATACACTCTTGTGTTCCGGTTTAAAGGACTTTGTAGCCAGAGTAACTATTGGACATATTGAGCCTTAACATCTTATGTCTCAGGATGGCGAGCGCCGTGGAATGCTAAGCAATGTTTTTTTGTTGTTTGGTTTTCTACTGTCCATGAGCGGTAGTATCGCTTACCATCAGGCGAATGGCATGCTCGTCTCGCCATTCAATGCAATTAAAACATCACCGTAGACAAGGTGTAAAAGCCTCAGAGTGCCTGACACGAGTGCCGCATTTCAGGATGAGCTAGTTTACTTTTACGTCCGCATAATCTTTTGACTGGTGGAAAATAATATTCTTTCGCGAGTTTTAATCCTAGGAAGTAGGAAGTGCACTTCCAACAGGTCGATGTTGAGATCCTGAAGGAAGCCTATGTTCAGCATTGGACTTCCTGTTGCTAAAGGGAGAGAGGGAGCTATCAGAGAAAGAAATGTATAAATATGCGACACAGTTCACGGTTCTAGTATAACGTTTTCATTTGTATAAAACTAGTTGTTATAAAACATGGTGCAGAAGCAGTTAAAGTTTTAGTAGTAAATTCTTTTCACATGCGGCCTTTTAAAATCGCGAGCGGAATGCACACAGCTCGCAGCGAAATACTTAAGGTAAAAGAAATCAAGTATTTTATTTTATTCGTATTGGCAGGTTCTGGCTACTGCACTGGCGGAGTGCCATGTGAGTAGTGACCCACCTGGGTATCGAACTCCTGTACAGTTGGAATGCTCTGTAGGTAGACATAAATTAGGGCGATTTGGAATTGAATCAATCTATGGAATACAGGGAGTTCGAATGTAAATAGGGGATTTTTATTCTGATTGTGTTTTGCTTGTAAAATTACTATCCTTTTCAACCTGTTGATTAGCAGCATTAATACGGAGATAATATTGTGATCTCAATTTGATTTCCAGCCTGCATACATAAGTGAATAATGAATTTGAATCGAAGATTCCTTAATAATTATAGAATATATTTGTTTACTGATTTATATGTCGGAAATGGTAGTATTTCTCTCATATGTAAGAGGCCGCCTGGGTAGGTACCACCGCAATGTCCATTTCTCCAGCCAACAGCAGTGTAAATGCGCAGTTGTGTTCCAGTTTGAAGGACATTGTAGCCAGAGTAACTACTGGACATATTGAGACTTTACATCTTATGCCTCAGGATGGCGAGCGCAGGGCAATGCCAAGCATTGCTTTGTAAATCATAGTGTTCTTTGGTTTTGCTACTGTCCTTGAGCGGTCGTATCGTTTACCATCAGGCGGACGGCAAGCTCGTCTCGCCATTCAACGCAATAAAAAAAATACAATGGTAAAGTATTACGTTATTACGTTATATTATTTTTCAGGTGAGATGCTAACTGGCTTGCTTCTTTTTTTATTATTGAACGATATATTGACTGCGTTGCACCTGGTGGTAAGTGCTAATGCCGTCCAGATAGAGTATCGAATGGTATCAGATGGTAGTTTCATACCATTCGATACAATCATGCTTCTATGTTGTAAAATAACCGTAAAACGGGTGGCGGGACGCAGCTAGCGTGGTCGTAAAACCGAGGAAGTGTATAAATGGAAAAATATGATTCGATGAGTCACCTGACGCATTCATATCATTCGGAGATTGTGATTGCGGGCAGAAAAAGAGAAAAAAATAATCTTAGATTATGGAATTCTTAAAATATATCATAGCATTATAGTTGTGCTTCTGACTACGAGTATATATAAATAAATGAATAAATATACATTATAGATGATGAAAGTGCGTTGAGATAAAATGCCTAAGCTCTAGTCTTTACTGTTTTTAATCCTGGCTTGTAAAGGTGACTGCAGTAAACCAGCTCCTCAGTTATAAATCAAAAATCTTTAATTTATATTGGAGAAAATATCCATTAGATATTTTATTGTTATATAGATTATTTTCCTTATTTTTTATGTGAAAAGTTATTAGTGTCAAATAATTTAATTTCAATAAAGATTGTGTTGAGGATTAATCTGTCTACCACGCCGTAGGAATTGGTCGCCTTGTGGACGGATACAAATATCCGAACCGAACCAAATTAATAGTTGTTGAAAATTTCGCCTTTAAAAACACACAGCTTCATAAAAAACTATGAGGTGTCAAATAGGAAACCAGCTGTATTAGAGCCCAGAAACACCACGACTATAAGTTACATTGATGTATCCATTTTTGACTCCATACATGTAACTCTAATAAAAAATATATTCACAGTATTCGTGGCGCAGTTGGTTAGATGAAACGAGAGGCCGCGGGTTCGATCCCCGCACCGTAACAAAATATTTGTGTGATCCACAGGTATTTGTTTTGGGTCTGGGTGTTTGTGAGACCGAAAAGTCTCTCGTAGTTCTAATATGAACCAAGACTCAACTAATCTTAATGTGAGGTCAGGACTATGTATGTGACTGTTGGGTGTATTTATTTATCCAATAGTCACATAGATAGTCCCAGCCCCATCGTAAAACGCTATTATTGTGTTGAGGCTACAACAACCTAAGAGCCTCTCCCTATGTTTTGGTAAAACAACACTGAGACTTAAAAACTCATTACAGGGAGCCACAGCAGAGATCCAACCATTTTTTTTTTGGGCTTAGAACTTATAACCTTTGAGTCCTCTATCACGTTCATTAGTCTATTTTAGTTATTCTCAAAAACTAGAACCTAATTTATTCACATTCTTATTACCCTGTGTTTATACAGTAATTTAACGGTGAAGGAAAACATTGTGAAGAAACCTGGATATCGTAGCGATTTTAAAGAATTTCTACGGTATGTAAGTCCGCCAACACGCACTAGGCCAGCGTGGTGGACTATATGGCCCAACCACACTCAATCGATTGTTGAGTAGGACCGTGCCCAGCAGTGGGATGTATATGGGCTGATACAACTATACAGTAAATTAATTATTTTAACATTTTTACACGTTACCTCCAAACGTCGTAGAACTACATCCATCATTTTTCACTTGGGTATGGCTGTTATAGCAGGTGATAATTCATTAAGAGCTGCGCGTTGCTCCGAGCAATCGATGGCGACAAATAAATGGCTTTTCCGATACCGCCGGCTTTTATTACAGCCCTTCTGCTGGCTTTGATATAGATTTTACTAATATTTTACGAGTTTTCGGTTAGAATTTTGACATATAACTAGAAAATGTAGCTTAATTTCTCCTTTAGGTAAATTAAGATAGACAGACAGGACAAAGATTGAAAATAAATGTTTTAAGAATATATATTTTTCGTATGGATATCGAACCCAGAACCTCTTGTTATCAGTCTGCTTCTACTTAATGCGTAGAACCTGTGTATCTTAAATTATGACATGATAATAAATACACCCAAGTCCTTATCCCACAATAAGATCCAAGTCTTGACTCGTGGGTATCGGAAAGTTTGAAAAGTCATAAACACAGATATTTGTGGGCAACATTAGTAATTTTCTCTTGCGAGGATCGAACTCGTGGCCTCTAGTTTTACGGTAGTGAAACACAGAAGTGCACTTACTGGTGGTAGGTCTCTCATATGTGAGAGGCCGCCTGCGTAGGTACCACCGCAAAGTCTATTTCTCCAACAAAACGAAGTGTAAATGCACTGTTGTGTTCCTGTTTGAAAGACATTGTAGCCAGAGTAACTACTGGACATATTGAGACTTCACATCTTATGTCTCAGGATGGCGAGTGCATTGGAGTGTCAAACCATGCTTTAATATTTATGGTTTTGTTTGGTTTTCTACTGTCCATAAGCGGTCTTATCGCTTACCATCAGGCGAATGACATGCTCGTTTCGCCATTCAAAGGAATAAAAAGAAAGTGTGAACTAACTATGCTACGGCTGTCAACAAAAATATATCTGTCTCCTTTACGAAATATTAATTTCATATCCTTATATTTATCTAAATGTCTAGTAAAATTAAAATTTGACTATAGGTATAGCAATAACTTTAACGTTGAAGGAAAACAACGTGAGGAAACCTGCATACCGTAGCGATTTTAAAGAATTTCTACGGTATGTAAGTCCGCCAACCCGCACTTGGCCAGCGAGGTGGACTATATGGCCTAACCACTCTCAATCGATTCTCTCGATTGTAGAGTAGGCACGTGCCCTGCAGTTAGACGTATATGGGCTGATATAGATAGATAGCAATATATTATGGTTGTCTGGAAAGATTGCCTTGAGCGATAAGACCTAGCGCTATTTATGCTTTACTGTATTTCGTATTGTTAACTCATATTCGTGGTTAGTGTTAAATTAATATAAAGACACTATGTACACATGTATGACTATGTATGTATGACTATGTATGTGGGGTCAGCCCCACACTAAGATTGAGTCTTGTGTCCTGTAATTAATACAGTTACCATTTATACAAATAGTTTTGTTTTCATAATCGATTTTTGTTTTGTGTTATGTTTTTTGGGGAATATTAATGAACAAACAAATGTTTAATAATTACGTAAATATTTATTTCCATTGTTATTGATATTGAACCCAAGATTTTTTGTTTTACAGTCGTCTTTTTACCTATAGCTTAGAACCTGTCCACAGACATTTTTTTAACATTTCTACTTGTATATTCACTTTATATTAACACAATATACAGTTAAAAGGCATCTTATTTAATGCCCTTTTCCCATTCAATCGCTGTAGACGTCGTTTTCATTTCAAAAGCTAATGTTTCAGCTTCGTCATCACAAACAGGAGACGGGAATGAATTGACTGCTTTCTGAGAAGCCAATGAACTCCGCATGTTGTTTTCTTTTAATAAATGCCGTTTTCATTGCTGGGTGTTGAGAATTTCCTCAGTGGCGCTGTTGTACTACGGTACGATTGCAAATCCGAGGTCTCGGGTTCGAATTCAGGCAAAGTGATATTGGGTTTTTCTATTCTTTATCAGCCTGGAGTCAGGAATTTGTGCCCGATATAGCGATGGGCCCGCCCGCTATCACATCGTGGGACGGAACGTACAAGGCGAAATGTGGTTATCCTGGTAGTACCTCTACCTACTCCTTCTGGGAAACAGGCGTGAGTTTATCTATGTATGTTGTTGAGAAGTACTTACTCACTTACTGGTATATTTATTGCGACTGGCGAGAGGTTGATGTAGTACTTATTACAATTTAAATATGGATTCCTCTGTATTGATAATTTATTTAAAACTTGCATGACCAAGTTATTACAACGTACGTAATGGGGAGTGGAGTGCATTCGTTCTAGTTATCGTAATTAAACTAGAAAGTCCTGAAACACTATGAAAATACGAATGAAATGCTTCTAAAGTTCGTCGTATAAGCTGATAAACAAGCACGTACAAACTTAATATATTTCCTCAGTAACATTTTAAAACACACTTTGAGAGGCTCGGCGGGCGGAATGTTCCAAGTAATCACATTAGCGGCTCGACGTGAGCGGACGTGCGGCTTACAAATAATACCGCCAGTTTGGACAAGCTTGATATAAATGGGATATATAGAAAACCATATTAGTGTATAATAGCTTCATATATGGTAGGACATTCGCCTGGACAGTGACCACCACATACAAAGGTAGAAACGCCGTCGTAATAACCCACGACAATAACTCGTGTTTCGGTTTCCAGCGAACCAACATAATAATTATAACCATGTGACCGCTTTTTTGGTAGATAATCCGGCTCACCTAAGTCTTGATGCTGGGAGAACATGAAACATTAGGGGAAGAAAAGAATATAGGCTTTTAAGAGCAGAAAAAGGATTGTTAAGCCCCTGATAGTCCCATAAGCTGAACAACACTTTATGAGTGTTTTCTCTGAGGTAGCAATACTAAACTAGTCCAACTTACTCTTTCAAACTGTAGTTAAAAATAACTCTACCATACGGTAAAGACGCATTGTAAAGTAAAGCCTCATTTACACGGGGAGATTTCTCGCCTCAAAGATATGATTATCGTAAGGATACAAAAGTTTCATCGTGTCACAACACGATAATCAATGCCGGTTACGTCATGCGATAATCGCGTCTGATTCTGGCTGCGAGAAAATCTTCCCATGTAAATGGCTTTTAAGGAAGACGTTTATTGACATTTTGATCGAAGTCAATAGTCAACCTTGTCATTGAGGAAAATTAAAAATAAGACCACCAAAAACCTTTACAACACCAGAAATCCCTATTTCGCTCTAAAAGCAGACCAATTATTTTCTATAAAAAGACCCCTCACTAATTATGAACAAACATCGTCTAGGTTAATAATAATGAACGCAGCGGGTTATGGTCGCGGCGGCGTGAGTTATTGGCGGCGGTATAGCCTTACCTCTGTGTGGAAGGTGGACGCCGATACCGAGGCCACTGGACAAGCGGAAAACATAAATAAATAATAGTTTAAAAAACAAAAATATACGCTTTAGTAAAGGACCCAACTAAAAATAATTGATAATGAATTTAACATTAGAAAATAGACTGAAACACATAAATTTTATGGTTTTAGTCCGTCCTTGACATGTATGCAGAATTTCAAGTGAATCCGATGTTTTTAAGGTCTAGAAATGGATACAGGCGAAGCTAATAAAAGCGTTTAAAAAAACAGTATGGTAGCCTCGGCCTGGTTTTTACTACTTCGAAGTATAAAACCGACTGGCTTCTTTGATGTTTCATTTTCTTTGGTCATTGATATTGCTGGAACCTCCAAACCCTGCAAGCTGGTCTCATTGGTTTTCTGTACTCTCCCATTTGATAGGCTTGCCATGCACCGACGATGCGAGAACTAGTCACCTTGAGGTGAGCTGTTTTATATATGTAGAGTGCTTATGAATAAGTTTATTTTTAGACGATCTGCGGAACAACTTTTGATTGTTGACAGTTTCCGTGGCACAGTAAGTTAGACGCCGGCTGTGAAACGACAGACCGCGGGTTCGATCCCCGCACCGAAACAAATATTTGTGGGGTCACAGGTATTTGTTTAGGGTCTGGGTGTTTGTGAGACCGAAAAGTCTCGTAGTTTCTGATACCCACGACACAAGACTCGGTCTTAGTTAGTCGGACTATGTATGTGGCCGTTGGGTGTATTTATTTACTATTAATTGCGTTACGTAACAAATGTTTCAGGAATATTTAATTTATCTTGAACTTCATGGCCCTCCTAGGTTATTCAATAGTATTTCACATCACGCAAGCGAGGAATAAAACTCAGTATTCCGGCCCCCGGGACCGTATTTAGGTTATTCGGTATAGTCACACCTACTGTCGTGCCAAAAACTTTGTGAACTCGCTAAATGGACTTAAATACAGACGGATGATGTATCGTCCAAGTTTTTGTTCAATGAATCAGGTTAAGCTGTCTGCCAAGTTGGGTTTAAGTAGGATTATCATTAGATGCAAAAATCCTAGAAAGTACAGGGTAGTTACGACGTTCTAAAGTAATATAGCGTTTTATGTTGTTGGTATTAAATATGGCAGGCCTTTCCCGTCTTACATCACCTATGCACGTAACAAATAAATGTTAAGACACATATTATAGCTTTGAAAAACACTTAAGCTGGCAAAATGCTTAAGAAATTCTTCAGGAGATGACTATATAAACTGAACCGTTTTACTATTTCTCTTTCCATTTTTCCGTTTTTTTCAAAGATATCCAGCACACCTAGATTCTCCAGTCTTATAGATATTCACACTCACCACTTACCCGTTCCACTAATTCACTAATTCCTTACTTAATTCTTCATTGTATATTGTGATTGTATTATCCGCATTGTATGTTATTACACAATTACCCGGCACAAGTGTTGTATCGGAGGCTGTACGTGACCTCCGGCTGACTCAGGACCTCTGGGTAATTAGAGATGATGTTATCACACTGATAAGGGATCGTGTGGAGTTTATACAGTTATTTTTATTGTTTTAGTATGGTGAGGAATGAAAGTGAAATGGTAGGTTTGAATCAACTATAGATATGGAATGTAGGTATGTTGTTGATGCACTTAGTTGGAAGAATGTAGGTTTGAATCCAGTATAGAGATTTACTATAAATAAGATCTATTTATTTATGTAACTGTAGTTGCTGGAAGTGGTAGAGCCACTGTTGTCAGTCATGACTCAGCATGAATGGGCAGGCTCCTCCGGGTTGGTACCACTGTCTCACAGAAAATCGACGTGAAGCGATAGCTTTACGGTCGCGTTCTGTTCGATGGGTGAGATTTCTGGATGCCCAATAACCGTTTCCTTTTCCCATCCTTTTTCTTTCCCGCTCCCCTCCCATTTAGGCAACACATCCATGATCTAGCGTTGAGGCTGTTCATAGACGGCAGTGATAATTTACCATCAGGTGACCTGTATGCTCGTTTGCCAGACCTATGAAATAAAGAAAAAGAAAACAAAAACATGAATCAGAAAAGTAGGTCATGAAAATGATATGCCCTAACCTGCATCCAGCACAAAGATTTGATGGACAAGCCGTCAGGCATACAATGTTGTAGTTTAACCTTGCGTGGACTCCATATAAGTGTGAAGCCCAGGCTGGAAAATACTGATCTATTCCTATATCGACAATTACGTACCAAAGCCCGAGTATGCCCCGTATATGTACACTGATTATTCCGATCACGTCTGCGTGTTTGCGAGCCTCTGTCCCTCGGAGCGGTCAGCAGAACGCTTGGAATCGTAAACAAACGTACATCTGACACTCTCGCCTTGTTTATTTTACACTAAGCCTTTGAGTTCATATAATTTGAATGTTTTGAGAGGTTTGACGATATAAGACATGTTGTGGTTTATTCGTATCTTCTTGAGCAGTGAGAATTTGAACGATGGTGGAAAAACAGTTATAATGACCCGCAAAAGAGTGAGAGAGAGTGAAGTGCGTGGTAGCCTGTTGGTAACGTACCAGACGAGGCTGCCAACATGTTCACGGTGGTCGCAATTTCAAATCCCAGAACATACCTCTGAGATTTCGGAGTCATGTGTGCATTGATAGTCAATTACCACGCACTATAACGGCGAAGGAAATCATTGTTGTGAAACCTGCATAGTCAAGCGATTTGTAAAAATAATCTATTGCATGTAAAGTCCGCCAACCCGCACTAGGCCAGGTTGGTGGACTATACGGCCTAACCCCTCTCTATCGTACTCTCGATTGTAAAGGAGGTCTGCGCCCTGCAGCGGGACGTATATGGGATGATTCAGATACAAAAGAGTGTCGCGTTTCGGGTTCATACTTGCCTATGCTTACACCTGTGTTACCGAAGGGGTTGGCAGAAATGGCCAGCAATGTTTCGCTGCTTAATGGCGCGGCAGAGATACGAACTAGCCTCGCGCTTGGAAATATTCTATGAATATAGTAAATAAAATATGGTAGAAAAGTTTATGCGTGTAATGAAACGTCACACTCGTTTAGTGATAGGAAATTACTATTTAATGAATGTGTCGATAGTCATTATACGAAAATATATTTCATAAATATTATTTAACTTATTCAAAAGTAAACTTTAAATCCATAGTATTGCAAATTTCAATTTTACTTAAACGAATTTTATTTAATAAAAATTATTTATCGTAACTACAGAAAACAAGAGAAAAACTTAAAAATAAAAATACCTTTTATCATATTTAGTTTTGATCAATATTCTAGATACATTTAAAATAGTTCGGGAAATAAAATGGCTTTTGTCAAAATATGGTTATCGTTTTCGGTACTCGCGATATTCGATTGAACACCACATCACTAGCTATGTGACACTGACAGCTGTCAGTTGCACAAAGCCACAGCGTATGCAGTGTAGCCAAAGTTTTTAACTCTATGTTTGACGCGGCTTAATATACGCGTTGGTGCCTTTGATGGATGCTTTACGTGTTCTGGCAGGAAAAGATATCACTTTACATTCATTGATATAATTTAGGCTCAATTTTTATTTTTTTCCTACATTTTTATTATTATTATACTTTATTGTATGCTATAAAAGAAGAAAAAAGAAAATAAATGCATTTAAGGCATGCATTTCCTTTATCTATTTGCTAAATAGGATGTGGATAATGTGGAACCATTTTCAATTAGATTTTTTTGAGAAAGACAGATCAGTAAATTTCCCATAACTTTAAATTTGATGTTTAGTAAAGTCGTAATTTGATTACTCGACGAGAGATATAATCTTTCACTCGTCTGACATCAGAACCTACAATCCTTGAAAAGACCTTGTACCAAAAAACGAAAAATTAGCTTCATAACAGCGTTTCTTTATTAATCAATAGGCCAAATGTCGCGTCCTTGGCCTTGTGTTTAGGTCTAATTTGGTACGAGCTCCGCCTACGTGCGTTGGAAACCATCCATCAGATGCTATCGTCAGAGCGGTTATACTGAATAGGGTTAACCTTTCAGATGATTGGTTTCCAATCAAATTAAGTATACCAAAAATACATATAAAAAAATTTGAAATTTTCGCACCTGATAAGTAATTGAGCCTACCATCTTATATCACGAACCGAACTTGTTTGCCTATTATAAATACAATTATCGTGATAAATATTCAAAATAATAATACATTCATACATACATAAATTCTCGCCTTTATCCCAGAAGGGGTAGGCAGAGGCGCCACCAGGACACTCACATTTCGCCCTGTATGTTCCGTCCCATGATGTGATTGGGGGCGAGCCTATAGCCATTTCGGGCAAAAATTTAAAAATAATAATTATTAAATTAATTAATTATTGAAATGGAACAGTGTAGGTCTTATCCCTATCTTCCTAAGAGTTAGCCCTTACCCAGCAGTGGGTAGTATATTTTAAATAGCTATGGAAATATCCTATTTCAGTTTTGAAGTTGATTAAAATACATTTACCAAATCAAAACTGCTATATGCACCAACTAACCTTACATTAAACTCTAGGTGTTTCAAACATATCAGTTACGTTCGCAGTTACGATTGATATCCATTTAACCCAGAGGTGTATTCATGTGCGTCCGCCGAGAGTTGTCGAGCCTCCATTTGTTACAATAACCACAATGTGACAGAGTTGTTGGTTCATTATAAATAAATAAATAATAAATAAATACACATTCTTCATTTAACCAACATAATAGTGTTGTTGGACGTGAGGCAGCGTGCAGGTATTGAAGGCCATGTTTTTGGTTCGAATCCCGGGTCGTGCACTCCAATTTATAAGTGTTTCACACTATTGTCAGTCGTAACAAATTGCGGGATCAATCGAGCAAGATTATAATCTCATAGAAAAGTAAATGAAGAAATGGTTGCACTGTTTTGCCAATGTGGCTTATATATTCCTAGACATCCACTGCTCCATAATCCTATCTATTTTGAAAAAAACCGATATCTCACGACAATTTTTACCAATTGCCTATTCTATTTTTGACAAAAAATAGCCTCCATACTGCCAAAAAAGGAACTGTACACATCCTATCACAAATATCCCGCTCAATCGAATATACCATCCATCTGCAAAACTAATTTAATTTCCAAAAGTATCCAAAAACGCGAGCCAAGTCCGACCTACATCCAGGATTTGAACCGAGTACCCCGCAGTAGCCTGCATTGCACCACTCTTGGCACTCGCTGTGACATAAATACGGAAATCTTCTAGTCTAGATAAGCATTCAATTTGTATGGAGATGTCGCAATTTGTACAGAGGACGTGTCTCCTGGGGAGAGGCAATTAACTGCGGTGTAATTGTAGCTAAGGATATTCCCAGTAAATATCTCCACATATATATTTATATATATTTTATGTTTCTTTTCTCGTACATTTCGAAATGAGTTAAATTAATAAATATAAAATTTAACAGTCGATAAATAAGTTATGATACTATTTGAATAATTCATTCGTAGTCAGAAAGACGCAGCAGACTCAATTGAATTTTCTTACAAAATATTTGGCAATGCCAACAAAATTTAAATTATTCAAAACCCACTCTTGAAAATTCTTTCACTCTTACGAAACCAATCTCTATAAGAATCTTAAAGTCTATTAAACTTGTTCATATCCTACCATTTATCAAACAGACATAGTAAGGAATGAAATAGTTCGCCTGTCTACAGACGACTGATTGAGAGCTTTCGATACATAACGACCTACGACGTAGCGACGTAGCGATGTAGCACCGTAGCGGTGTAGCGTCGTAGCAGCGTAGCGGTATCCTGGTTCGCATTACATCACCCTCCATTTGTCTTACCTGACGGTTATTATGTGGGGAATCAGTTTTTATGTGGGTGGGTAATTTTACGCCGTTATGTGTTGTAAGTGATTCTTTGTTACCGCTTATGTAAAGGGTTATTTGACGGACGTGGCGTGGAAATTAGTTTTTGTGCGTTCGAAACACGCATGGATAAAAAATTGTGCGGATGAAACATTTGTGTCGGGTTTGTAAGTTTGTGCGTGTTAATGTCTGTTTGAAGGAATAATTCTGATCTGGGGAGAAACTTTGTTAATAAACAAATATTTTTAGAGCGTAGCTACCTTCAAGTTATGAGTACTACAGTAATATTTTCTGCATTGGCTTAAAAAAAAAAGAATAAATTATTGATGTATTCGGTCACAAATAGGCTAAGCTCACCTTTCTACATATAACACTGCATACTGTAGCTTAATTCGCTCGCAGTTCATATTAATACAGCAATGCATAAAGTAAATTCAATAATTAACACTCAAAAGGAAATATTTTTTTCTACATTGCACAAATGTCCCCAGCTGTACTAAAGCGAAATATGCTTGCAACGCCAACTCAAGCAGTTTTATTAGAAAAAATCACACGATGAAATAATTATCAAAACTGTAGCGAAATATACAATTTTTAAAGCAAACCGGCGCTAACGGTGCCGTGACGTCCTATGCTGGGGGAATAATTAATAAATGTGCATTTTTAAAATAGTCTATTTTAAAATTGAGTTTTAGATCTGACGCTGCAAAAGGACTGTGGAACTTGCATTATTGTGTGAATAAGCTAGATAGACTAAGGCAGTATTACTGTTTAACACGGAATCGATACAAAGTGAAGTTATTGCTGTCAATTGTGATTATCTCTCATGACAAAACGCCAGGATATTTTGCATCTTTGCATTAGATCTAACATTTTCTATTTATATGAAAAAGCTGGCAATGTCTCACTTTCAATCGGCTTTCTGTTTGACAGTAAAACCGCGGTATACTAGCTAGCTAATCTTAGCTATACTATAAATTATCTTTAAATTCTATTTAGAACTATAATTTTTGATAGAATTATAACCTTTTACGGTCTGCAGTATTCATTTATCATCAGTTACTCTTTTTTCAGTCACTGGAAGACTGAAAACACTGAACATAGACCATCACCTATTAATCCATCTACCCTCAGTACTATCCCCAGTATTTCCTCCAAACTCCCTATTCCGCAAGGTCCCTGCAACGGCCGGGGAGTGAGTTGGCTGCCTGCCCCGCCATCGCGTCTCGCCGCGCAGACGGCCAGGCTTCGCTTATGCAACGCTTATATTGTTATGTGCCTAGTTACCTTATTTACTTACTAATATTTAGTAAATATTATGTTCTAATTTCGCTTATATAAAGATGTATGCGTGGGCGTGATTGTTATAGTCTTTAAAGAGAACCTGACGAACACAAAAATACCGAAAGTAAATATTGTATCGTCACTATCTTCACTCTCATAATAAAACATCGTGAGCCTGCGTACCATAGCGATCTATCACACGGCACACGACAGAGTTGTTCTAAATGGTTTTAGATTTGCGCGAATGTTACAAATTGAATTAAAACTATTTTTTACGGATTTAAATTTTTACATCATTAAGCTTCCCGACGTTTCGATTACTTTATAGTTTTCGATGTCACAGACAGTCCGTCCATCCGTGAGTCAGTCCGCCCCGTGACCACGAAAGCTGTAAAGTAATCGAAACGTCAAGAAGTTAAAAAATGTAAAAATTACACTAAATCCGCGATAAAATCCGTATTTTTTTATTTCAGACTTGTCCTTCATCACATTTTGAGACCCAGAAACGCTTGACGAACAGCGTACATTCAACATTGATACCACTGCCTATCCTTCTTAGCACAGCCACGTACTACATAGAGTTATGGTGTTCCAAACCCACAAAGGCCCGCAGTAGGTCGCCGATAATATATGCAAATTAGCCGCGCACCGCACGTGTTCGAGATTTAATGCACGCTCGCATGAAAGCTCTGCCGAGTTTGCACTGGCTGCAATTATACACTCACTTTTAACTTTTATAACTGAATAATGTTCTATACAGTTATTAATTTTATATCGTTTCTTAGTTTTTTTTCTCGAGGTCACGGCTTAAGAGTTTTGTTCCGTTTTTGAATAGTGATCGAGTTTTGCAGCTGTACTGTGCTACTAGATTTCAATTAAATTGCACTTTGTTGATTCTAAAGCCTGCCACACACTTCAAGTGCGTTTGCGCAAGTCTTGAATCGAAAATTGGTACGAAGTTTGCCCACACACGTTCCAGTATACTGGTGCAAACTCAGACTTGCACAGTTAATATCGTTACGAGTGGAGGCCATAACACATTGTGCAATTTGTTATCCTCTCGCTGGTCGACGCAATAATGTCATGCTAACGTTATATTCACCAGCTGAGTTCAAGGCGCGACATATTTATATGGATTACTATGGCAGCATTTCGTATATATCCTATCGTCTACGATGGTAGTCTAGTAGAATATACTAGATCAAACAATTCCCCAACTCTATAGCTTAGGGGTGACAAAATAGTATGCTGAGGGCTCCTTTATTATTTTATAGAGAAATATAAATAGCCAAGCGGTAGAAATATAACAAGGCGTCGCTCGTCGTGCATAATTAGTAACGTGTCGGTGACGTTAAATTATAACACGTCATTATGACGTGTGTGCCTTGTCTGTAATAACTGTGGTTAAGTAATTAAGTCGTATTTGTCTGGCAACAGCACTGATGTAAACAGGGTGGTCATGACTGCCTGTGTCAGGCAAACAATTTTGTATGAAATAAAAGTATTTTAATTCACTTTACAGCTTTCGTAGTCACGGGGCGGACAACTTTGTGTGAGTTTTTCTATTTGAATACTGGTAATCGCACATAGATAAATCGTCAGGCATACCAATTAGTCTTGAAGTGACTCTGATGTCACCGGTCAGGACCTAATTACGGTAGACTTTTACACAAAAACATAATTTAAAAAATGTAGAAATATGATACTTCCATTCTACTACAAGACTACATTTTTCTACAAATACAATCATTATAAGAATCACATCAAAATTCCTACAAAGTAACGCAATATAAGAACAAAGAAAATAATAACAACTCCGCCCCGTGACCATGAAAGCTGTAAAGTGATCGAAATTTCGGGAAGATTTAAAAAAATAAATAACCAAATCTACGATGAAATCCGTAATAAATTGTTTTATTTCAATAAAACTATTGTTTATAACAAAACAACACATGCTGAATGTAGAGCATACACCGAGGTGTTGAGGTCAGCCACCCCTTGACCTTTAAACAGGTCTCAGTCGGACCCATCCCTGTCTGTCTAGTTGCTTTCATCACGATATTGATGTCATAGTCAGCCAATAGGTAAGTAAATGTGGTAATAAATACGATTACCTCGAATACCTCATCGTAAAATTGTAGTTTTTGAGGTTATGAAGGCGGTAATAAAATAAATACACCCAACAGTCACATACTAGTCCTGACCCCACACTAAGATCGAGTCTTGTGTCGTGGGTATCAAACTACGAGAGCCTTTACGGTCTCACAAACACCCAGACCTTGAACTGTCAGTCGTGAGTTGCTCTTAGAAAATGTCGTTGTGTTCAATAAATAAATGTTTTATTTAATCTCTACATGCCCATTATTATATTCAACATCCGGAAGCCCAAAGTCTCATTGTTCTTCCGACATTTTTCCCTATCTATTCCCCTATAATTTTAAGATTTCGGCAAAGCACATAACCTAACCTTTTGTCCAACAAAACAAATAAAGAAAAACAATATTAACAAGTATCTTAAAATATAAATAAATAATCAGATAAATTCCTAAGGCTTTCGAATATTGCCTTAAGTGTGTGTCGAATATTTTCGATAGTCTCGCAAGCCGCGGGATACAAGTCCACAAGCCAGCAAGCTCGGTTGAGCGTTCCGATTCCTCCCGGCTTACCTTTCCGTCGCGCGTAAAATCAATGTTTTACACGTCTCACCTCTTTCTGGATACAATGATCGAAAGCGATTTGGTTTATCGTTCATTTTTTGTGAGACTATGTTGAGTATAGAGTTAAGATAACATTTGGAAGAAGGTTTGGTTTTCTCTGCACGACAAAGTGATGCTAAGTACAGTGCAATGAAGATAAACCATCGCGTTCTCTTGCCAATTGACGCAATTTTGTTGGCCTGATTTAGCCTGAAATCCACAGGATAAATCCGAAACGCGACAAATTTCTACTTTCGATGAGGAGTATGTCCAACAGTGGACAACCTGATCTTCACAAACATATCAAAACCGTCCATTGTCCATTTTCTTCTTTGAATTTTAAATTCCATCTAATTAAATTTAACAAACTTTGTAATTTTGACACCAGCTGGCAACAATGACCGAGAACCGCTTGTGAAAAAAGTGGCGTTGGGCTCGATGATACCACAAAACAACAACCCATAAATTATTACTAGATTAACAAATTGCTATAGGTCTGGTTTGAGGGAATGAAAAGTCCCTCGGAGTTCTTGATATTCACGACACTGCAAGCCTATTTTAATGTATAAGAGGACGATATTTACGTCCATTGTTTTTATTATACAAAGAAACTAGAGCTATTATTACCTAATTTTATACAATTTATCACCATTACACTATAACTTATTAGTCCTTGAACAAATAATGGACCGAACTTTTGTCCAAATATTCGTATAGCGCTCAAACAAGCACTAAGGTCACGTGATATGATGACGAAAAATCGTATCGACCAGCCGAATTCAGCCCAAGGACGGTATACCATATTATGTGGTACACGGTGCGTGTGAACCGGACCACGTGACACCTCCTTGTGGTAAATATTTTAATATTCAGGCCGTTAGGTTGGTGTCGGATGGTAACATGGTTCTATAAGAATAAGTGACGTGATGGTGACCAATGATGTATGGTCAAATTGGAGGAATCATGGTGCGTTTAGTTTCGGTGGTGTAGATGTGTGTGATCGTATTCAAAATTAGGTTATCCGAAAGAGAAATTAATTGCTTCGGTGGCGCAGTTGTACTACTGTGCGATTACAAGGCTGAGGTCTCCGGTTCGGATCACGGGTGGGGCACTGTGATATTGGATTTTTCAATTCATTATCAGCCCAGAGTTAGGAATTTGTTGACGATATGGAGATAGGCTCGCTTCCTATCACATCATGGGTGGAACATAAAAGGCGAAACGTGGATGTCCTGGTAGCACCTCTAGTCACACCTTTTGGGAAAAAGGCGTGATTACATGTATGAAAGAAACTAAATTCAGAGAAATGCGAACTGCCATAAATGAAAGAAACCAAGTATCGAGGTCATTGACATGCAATCGAAGAGGTCTGTGTCCAACTGAAGAAACCTATACGCTGATTATGGGAAGGTGAAAGAAAGAGGTAAATTTCAGGCTAATGAGAACATACCATTTAAAAATCATTAAAATTTAAATAGGTTACGAATAACGATGTTTTCAATCTTAATTAATTAACACAATTGACTTATACACACATACGAAAAGAAGAAAAAGCCACGACAATTGTCCTGGCAGTTTGCGTCCACTTCGTTACCAATAACCCACACCAACTTATAAAATATATTCGAATTCAAGATGTTAACGGATCTACCGAACATCGACCCATATCTAGACGTGTCCGATATGCTTTCACGTACTCAAACAAACCCTTGTGTGTTCTGCAGACGTCTTGGCATCCAGATGGATTTGATAAGGGTGGTCTTACTTTACATTATAATAATGCTGTAATAGTTTTCGAGTGCGCAAACTTGCTATAGCTGGTATATATGGAAGTTTTGGGTTAATAAAGTTTGGGGAGAATTATGATTTGGTTGTGGTTTTACTAGTGGTAGGTCTCTCATATTATGAGATAGACCGCCTGGGTAGGTACCACCGCAATGTCTATTTCTACCGTCAAACAGCAGTGTAAATGCGCCTTTGTGTACCACTTTGAAGGACATTGTAGCCAGAGTAACTACTGCATATATTGAGACTTAACATCTTATGTCAACGCAATACAAAAAAATATAACAATTTGAATTTGTTTTATTATTAGCATGTAATAGTATTGCAGAGTCAAAGGTTCGAACCTTGCACAGAGACTAAATGAGACCAAATTCTCTTGTTGATACTTATACTAAGACTCAGTATCGGTATATGTGTGTGACTGTTGCATGTGTCAAGTGTAAGTGCAATTAATTTTATCTGCAATCTAACCGCTCAGCACAAGTTGTTAGTGGTAGGGTCACGTTCCTAATCTTGACTCCTGTATAATTGGCTATACAAGGAGAACATTATCTCTTAAACCTACGTGATTTAACAACTATGTCAAGCTTGGTATTTTAAGTAAAATTATCGTAGAATCGGTAATTGTTATTTTTGTATTCTGTCGCTATTCTACATAAGATGAGCCGTGAGATTATTTGTACTAATAACAATAATGGAGGCTACATGCGTCAGGTGTTGGGCCATAGCCATTACGCTTAGTGCTAGCTACCTCTCTTAACATACCACAGAAATTCTTGCCAATCTTTAGTACTTTATCTTTATTATTTCCAACTCCTCCTATTAATTTAACTTTGTGATTGATTTCATTGCGGGTTAAAGAAAAGTTAGACATTCCCGGAGACTCGCTAAGCTTCAATGCTCAGTGTCATTAAAATGCGTGCCACTGTTGATCCTGGCTTACAAGAGTAGCAGTGGCGGGTGTGGGGGCGGGACAGTCTCCAATCTTTAGTACGCAAGTTTGCCAACTATGTTTTCATTTCATTAAGGATCAATGCACATATGACTCCAAGTCAGTGCTCTGAATTCAAACACTGTACTACACAAAAAAAATCTTCATAGTTTTACTGCCTAACATAATTCGGAGTGGTGAGGTAAATTTTATCGCACTGCGGCACCGAGACACGATGTAAGACGTGTTGCGGAGAAATTCATAGCGGACAGAATCGCAGTAAATAGCTACTTTTAATGCCCGTCTACTAACGGACGGACGTCAAGCAGGAAATTGCTGGATGCATGCCGCTTCCAACAGGCTGATGTGGAAATCCATGGGCGAATTGTTCTGCAGTAGACTTCCTACGGCTGAAGAAAGACAGAAAGAATGTCTATGACCACGTGTTAGGACCTTATTTCCTGTACATTTTGAAGATTTTTGTAAGTAATTAATAGTGAAAATTATCTCTTTTTTATTTATTCTAAATGATCTGCAATTGACAAATGGCGTACGTGATATAAAAGCGCTTGTACTACAGATTTTTCAAAATAAAGTGATAAACCGAACCACCAGGATGAAAGTAATTGTTTTAGGTTTTAGTAACACTAGTCAAAAGACACACCTGGTATTTTTAGGCTAAGAAAACAAATATTAAATAAATAAATAAATACACCTTATAGTCCTGACTCCACATTAAGATCGAGTCTTGTGTCGTGGGTATCAGAAGCTACGAGAGACTTTTCGGTCTCACAAACACTCAGACCCGAAACAAATACATGTGGATCACACAAATATTCATTTCGGTGCGGGGATCGAACCCGCGGCCTCTCGTTTCACAGCAGGCTTCTAACCAACTGCACCACGGAGGCTATCAAAAAAATAACTTTAATCACATTTTGTCAAAATCCGGCAATAACATTATAGCTGCTATATTTAAGGATATAAAATAAAATGCAGAAGAATTAGAATACAGACAATGTAATACTTCATACACTCTAATAGAAACGTTTTATACAGACAAATTAAAGAGCACTCGTCGCTTCAAACCGGAGATGTATAATGCATTTTGTATGATCACTTAGCTTTTTGTTACTCTGTCTATTAATTTCACATTTAAATCTTTAAAACATGAGGCATTTTTTAAAAGTCTGGCGTGGTAAAGACTGCAGTGCACCTTATGGTGAGTAAAGCGACAGACTGGCGTCAGAAGATTATCGGTAGACGATCGACATCATTTTGCGGGCCAGAAAGGTATTAAACTTCATTTATATTTTATCTCTGCTCGGTGGCGTAGCTGTATTACGGTACGGTTACAAAGCTGAGGTCTCGGGTTCGAGTCCCGGGTCGGGCAAAGTGATATTGGATTTTTCTATTCATTATCAGCCCAGAGTCAGGAATTTGTGCCCGATATGGCGATAGGCTCGCCCCCTATCACATCATGGGACGGAACATACCAAGGCGAAATGTGGGTGTCCTGGTGGCGCCTCTGCCTACCCCTTCGGGGATAAAGGCGTGAGTTTATGTATGTATGTATGTATGTATATTTTATCTATAAGGTTTCTTTTCATTATTTCCTATTTTTATCACGCATCCTATAAGAACACTTTAGATTGCCCTTTTTTTCCTCCTATCGTGTCCATCCCATGGTAGTCGGTAAGAGATTGCCTCGAGCGATACGACCGCCATTTGTAATTTTATGTCATATATATTCGTTTAGTTGTAAGATGTACGTGGTGTACAATAAAGAATTAAAAAAAACTTCGGTCATGAGATTAAAATTATGCTGGTCTGTTCAAACAGATTGATTACTTAAAGCCCCATTTAACGGACTCAGTGGGACTGGAAGCAAGGACCATGTGGGCCGGGAAATAGTTCCACTCTTTTTACATTTTATTTGAAAACATTATTGGCTTTGGTGGTAAATATCTATTTTTTGCTTAAATAACAATTTAAACCCTTTCGTCTTTAAAAATAAAAAGATGTACATTTTTATTCTAGAAAACTTTATTGTATTTATCACCCAAATACGACGATTTTATTGCGAAATTACGAAAAAAAAAGAAAAAAAAAAATTTGCGAAATTTTTTGTTGCATTGTGTCTGAAGTCACTTGTACTACCACTTGGCTTCGTTTTCGGTCGCAGTCAAGATATACCCTGTATAACTACTGAGTAACTAATGAGGAATTCTCATGATGTTCGACGGTAACCTCGTACTAATGCTTTCAGTTAGTCTTTGTCATTAGGTTTGGTATATAAAATGAGGATGAAACGTCGCCGCGGGTGAGGCACAATTTTAGACTGCGCGCTAACAAGTGATGATATCTGACGCCGTACCGACAGCAACACAGATATTAACATATATTTTTGAGCGTGGAATTTATCAATTTTCAAGAGCAGTGGGTTAAATGATGTATCTAGATAATTATTTGCGTAATTTGTCAATCTTCTGATATTAGTGAATAATATTATTCCCACCCCCGGGTATTGGGCTATGTGAAGCTATTTCGTTTTAAAATTTAAACAAAATGCAGTAGAAAATAATAAAAGCGAGAATTGATTGCACAAAATAGAAAAAAAATCTATATACCAGTAAACAAATATCTTATATTTTGTGCTTAATTTAATTTATGCCAACAATATAATATAGGAAAAAAATTGACATCTATCAATGGAAAAGACATTTAACTCAGAAGTCTCCTCGCATAAAAATTAACCAGTAAGATCTTCAAGAGACCTACTAAAACTCAGCAGCGTGCACAGGATTATGACACTGGGCATGCGGCGGAGTACTCGGTCACAAAAAAAATCTTTTAAATAGATTTTTAGCATAGCCACAGCCACGCGACGGATCCCTAAGTCGGAAACCATTCCAACAGAACAAGTCTTAGATGTACTACTATGAACATGTACATCTTCTACGGCAACGCAGAAAAAACAGCGATCGATTGTCGCGGCGGAAGAAATTCTAATAAGTAAAATAATAGTTATACGTTTCATAACTTTTAACATGAAACTTTCGAGTTACATTCCCTTTTTGCTGGTTTAATTGTTGTAACTCGGGTACACACCTACCTTTAGACACAATTTGAATCTTTTCACTGAATCACAATAATTGTGAGAACTTGTTATTTTTAATAAAAAAACATTTTCAACACAAACCTCACAATCCAATAACATTTAAAAAAATCAACAAACGCACTAGTAAAAGCAAATCACTACAATTATTATAGAAACTCAGTAATAAACTGTTAAATGTACACACTTTAAATGTTAAAATAAAAAATCTTATAATTATGAAAACTATAAATAAACTGGCGCAAACAAAATAGTAAACAATGCTTATTACATGAAAAAAGCAAAATGGCCCCCGCGAAACACAAAACATTTCTGCTATTTATACAAATAAAACCTTACTAAACAAAAATGCATAATGTGCATACGTGATTTATTAGATTTCCGTCTATTATTTTTACTCGGGTTATAGGCAACGAACATTTCCGATTACTCCCGACAACTGCCGAACTTCCGTAGCCTGCCGCAGGAGTTGATTTAGATTCGGCCAATTAGGCTTTTGATATTCATGGGTGTGTGCGTTTGCGAACTGTGCACGGACACCAAAATTACTACACACATACGAACAAATCTCCTGCGGGACGCGGCGGCATGACTTGGTTGATTAGGTACATTATTTTGTAGCGCTATTGCTATTTATAAAATATTAGGCGTTTTTAATTTATTATATTTTGTTTATTCATTTATTTACTATTAATTAAAGTCATCTAAAACGTACGAACGTTTTATTAAAATATCTGTGAATGGCAAGTAAAGCACTGCATTTCTGCCTACAAGGAGCGCACGCCCCTGCTAAAACTGCCTGAAGTTACAAATACCTATTGGTCATCTCATTAGCGGCGGTATAAATACTGGATGTGGCAGTTTGCGCACCGTACCGCACACGGCACAGCGCCTCGCAGCCTTCTTGAGTGCTAAATTTCCCTCCGGCTACATTTTGTGGTGTGTGTGATGGGATGAAGATGTTACGAAACAGATAGCAACTGTAATATGTGTGGATATGGAGAGAGAAAATAAATCACATCGTTTTCAAACTCTGACGATAAAGTATAGAAGTCGGAAGGAGATGAAGTTTGGTAGTTACCTATTGAATCTTGCCTAAAATAATATTAACAGTAAATACACCCAACAGTCACATACATAGTCCTGACCCTACACTGAGATTGAGTCTTGTGTTGTGGGTATCAGGAACTACAAGAGACTTTTCGGTCTCACAAACACACAGACCCGAAACAAATGCCTGTGGATCACACAAATATTTGTTCCGGTGCGGGGATCGAACCCGCGGCCTCTCGTTTCACAGCCGGTGTCTGACCAAATGCGCCACGGAGGCTGTCAGATTATATTTATATTGTACTATTGTAATTTCATTATTTTTTGTTTTGTTATTGTAGTTTCATTTAATTTGTTTGTCATTGTTTAACTTTACCACATAATTAAGTAATAGTTATAGTTATGGCCAACGCTGTGTAACGCCTATAATAATTGGCATATACATTTAAATATATAAATTTATAATAATTTATCTAAAAATAAGCGATCTAATGTAATATGTCGCTGTATTCTGTTAACTTGGACCAGCGCCGACTCCTCGCTCTTGACACTAAGTAATTCGGAAAAGGAAAATGTTGTCGAATTAAAAGGGGTTGGCGCGGTTAATTATTATTTGAAACGATACAATTTTTCTTTTGGATTTAACTCAAATAATCTACTTCGCTTAATTGTATCTCTGGCTGGTTACTCTTTTTACGATTACTCTCTCATAAGTTGTAAAGCGGGCTGGAATTACAAAGGTTTGTGAAAAAGGTTTTAATACTAAGAATATGGCTTTTTTGGGTGTACTTTGAAGTGACCACGCAACGACTTACTATCAACGGCATTTTATTTAAAAGTGATAATATTGAGCTTGTCATTGTTTTTCGCTGTTTGGTCGAAACTAACATTCTATAGACAGTATTTTAAGTATATATGAAATCTATATAGTCCTGACCCCACATTAAGATCAATTAAGTCGTGGGCATCAGAAGCTACGTGAGACTTTTTGGTCTTTAAGACTTTGTGGAGACAACTACTTGTGGGCCTCACAAACATTTGTCTCGTGCGGGTATCGAACCCACGGCTATTCACAGCCGGCGTCGAACCGTAAGGGTCCCGTAAGGGTAAGCAGAGACTATGGATCTATATTGCTAGATTTTCACATCCGCTTTCATTAATATCATTATGCATTCTCGTGTAGGGTATAATTTAATTTAGAATTTTAAATCACTTGATAAAAATACTGAAATTCTAACTGTCTTCAAACATTATTTTCTTTTTTAAATTGTCAATGCGCAATCTCTTCAAAGTAAAACTCCGTAGATTTTTATTTTCCTTTCCCAGATTGTTACTAAACAAGCTAAATTTGCCGGTACTTAGGGGTCTGCGAGGCCCTCGGGGCATTCTTTGTACAAAGGGGATGGCGACTAATGCCGTTCCTATTGAAACGAATGTCTATCCGATGTCCTAGTTTCAAACATAATTAACGTATCGTCTGAGGGATTCGTTTTGTATTTAGCCTGGTTTGAAATTAGTTTTCATTAGGTATTCTAGTTTGATATTTAGTACAAAGAGTGTGAAATTAGTTTAGTTTAGAAAATGTAGGTTATTGTTTATATGTGTATGATAAAATGATTACATTTCATCTAATGGTAACTAAGTAATAGTATAATATACATAATTATATTTGCTGACTGATACATATTTTTTAAATTTTATTTTGATATTGAATTTTTCAATTCATTATCAGCCCGGAGTCAGAAATTTGAGCTCGATATGGCAACAGGCTCGCCCCCTATTACATCATTGGACGGAACATACAAGGCGAAACGTGGGAGTCCTGGTTGCACCTCTGCCTATACCGTTTGGGATAAAGGCGTGAGTTTATGTATGATGCATGTACAATCAATATAAATAATATTCTCTACCTACAAAGCGGGTCGATGACCTGTCGAAGGTCGTATAAGTTCATTGGTTATAGGCTTTCAATGGGTCAGTGTGCTTATCTTCAGGCGAGGCGGAGGATCAATAGTAGTTATAATCGTTTTTCCGCGCGTCAATAAAAATACAATCAATACATTGTGTTGAGAATGGTGATAGTGATGAATATTTAGGTATATGATGAATGTCAAAGCTTTGATGCATTTTCTCTTGACAATAGTTTGCCTCGTCTGTTTAGTGGCTAAAGCGTATAATAAATAAATAAATACACCCAACAGTCACATACATAGTTCTGACTCTACACTAAGATCGAGTCTTGTGTCGTGGATATCAGAAACTACGAGAGACTTTTCAGTCTCACAAACACCCAGACCCGAAACAAATACATGTGGATCACACAAACATTTGTTTCGGTGCGGGGATCGAACCCGCGGCCTCTCGTTTCACAGCCGGCGTCTAACCAACTGCGCCACGGAGGCTGTGTGTGTCCAATAATATTTTCACCATAGGTTGTAAGCTATTCGGTTCGGTTCATAGCTACACACTTTAATTTGAAAAAATCTCGTATGAATCGACTAATTCCCATATTATTTTTTGAGATAGAAATAAGCTCTCTGGATTTCAATATTCTGCCTAACCTTTCTGGAATACAGGCTGATGGATGTATAAGAATTAATAAGTAGGAAGTATTGTTTAGTACAAAGTAATATACTAAATAGATGAAATAGATTATGCAGTAGCGTTTCGTATGTGAAGCATTAAAATGTAAGTTTATTATGCAGTGTTCTCGTGAGAAGCTGGTATTACTGCTGTGACCTGGATAATCCGTATGTTACTACATAATAAATATGTCTTTGTGAAGATGTTTAAGTGAAAAATTTAATAAACTTCCTTTTTTTTTGTTATAGGAGGAAATGTGGGGGGGGGGGGGTCTATGTTCAGAAATGGACTTCATGTGACTGGATATGAAATGAAATGAAAATAATTTATTGAATACATCAAAATGTTGAACATTGTTTAGATTCAGTCATTTTTTGAACTACCACCCGGTTCGGAAAGCGGTTTTCACTAGAGAAGAACGGGCAAGAAACTCTAGATAGATAGATAAATAGGGGGAAAACGAGCGTACGGTGATCACCGCCGCTCATGAATATCAGCAACACCATACTTAACACATGTAGGATTTGAATGTTATGATGAAAGACGAGTAGAATGAAACGTAAGACGAATGACTGATATGGAACGTAGTTTATGTGAAAGAGATAACGAATGGAAGTACTAAAGAGTAAAAGAGAGGATGAATGATTAAGATGGTGAAATATGAAAGGACGGAATAAGAGCGAACAGTCTGGAAGGCGATGGAAGACGTGAACGATGTACGACGTATATACGAAACATTTTTTGTTTTCTGTTGAAATTTATTGTAATATTGTTTAATTGTTTTTTATGTTTGCTACTTCTGTGTAGTACTCATGTTGTGACTGTCTATAATTATACATACATACATAAACTCACGCCTTTATCCCCGAAGAGGTAGGCAGAGGCGCTACTAGGATACCCACATTTCGCCTTGCATGTTCCGTCCCACGATGTGATAGGGGGCGAGCCTATCGCCATATCGGGCACAAATTCCTGACTCCTGGCTGATAATGAATAGAAAAATCCAATATCAATTTGCCCGACCCGGGACTCGAACCCGAGACCTCAGCTTTGTAACCGTACCGTAATACAACTACGCCACCGAGTTTGTCTATTATAAGATATACAATGAAAATGTACCTAAATTCATGTAAATGTATACCAAATGTTAATTGTATTCTCCGTTTCATGGTCCTTAATAAATAAAATAAAGTTACAAGAGTAATAAATTAAATTGAAGAAAATCTCAACGACCTCTGTTTGATTTTGACCCACAAGGAACTATTCCCATATACACATGTTAATATAACTAGATACTCCATATCAGTATGTAATATTTAACATCTGATGTACCAGGAGAGCATAAGTTACTGAGAAATGCACCGAGCAGGTGGGACTGGCGTACTTCCAACTGTGTTACGCCAGTTTACATCTACTTAACATTTTATTACTATTGCTTAGACCTAGTTTTTAAGTATTCGCTATTGTACTAAGTAGGGGTATTATATTTATGCGGGAATGAAAATTACACTATATTTGATTATAAATAGACTGCATCGGTGGCGCAGTTGTATTACGTTATGATTGCAAAGCTGAGGTCTCAGGTTCGAATCCCGGGTCGGGCAAAGTGATATCGGTTATTTCTATTCATTATCAGTCCGGAGTCAGGAATTTGTGCCCGATATGTCGATAGGCTCGCCCCCTATCACGTCGTGGGACGGAAAATTTAAGGCGAAACGTGGGTGTCCTGGTTGCGCCTCTGCCAACCCCTTCTGGGAAAAAGGCGTGAGTATACGTATGTATTTGATTTTAAATACAATATGGACGGAAAATAATACTCGATCCTTATCCCTATCTAAGGATTGACAGACATACAATATACTCACGCCTATTTCTCATTTAGGTAGAGACTATAGAGCTCCTGTTCTACGGTCTTTAAACCATAACGAGAATAATTCTAAGAATTATTTTTTCCCAGAAGGAGTAGGCACAGATACTCCCAGGACACCCGTTTCACCTTGTGTGTTCAATAGGCGGCGACCCTACCGCCATATCGGGCACAAATTCCTGACTCCGGGCTGATAATTAATAGAAAAATCCAATATCACTGCCCGACCCGGGATTCGAATCCGAGACCTCAGCTTTGTAACCGTACTGAAGTACAACTACGCCACCGAGGCCGTCAAATTTTCGTCCTCCTCTACAATTGAGAGTATGATTGAGAAGGGTTAGACTATATACTGAACCATATTTTGTGTACTGGTAAATAAATAAATACACCCAATAGTCGCAGCTATGAGACACAAGTGGACACGACTTTTTACTATCTTCGTAATATATCGAGATTGTATGGGTAGTTAAGAGGCAAGCGTTGTTTTCTTTTTAGCTTAAGATAAAAGCAGAAGAGCTGTTTACATTTCTTATTTATTTTGTTATCAAAAATTACCCCAATCACTATCAATTTACATAAATGTCAAAGTTATTTAATACTTCGTTACGTATTCAATAGAAATTTTCATAATAAATTTTAGTAGACGTGAAAGAAAATATTGTCTCAATATTATGGCTCGGGAAACTTGTAAAATATTCAGAAGATTCGATTTTGTTTTAACGGTACTGCTACCTTTTTGTTACTACGTAGATTATGAAGCCATAATATAGGACTTAGGTGGAGTCTTAATAATTGATGGCAGGATCTTCGAATCTATCTGGGTAGCGGCCACCGTATTGGTTTGTGGCAAACCCTTCACAGAGACCCACGCTAATGCATCGCGTTTCGAATTAAGCCTATGAATATGCGATTACTAGCATGCCGGCATAACAATCTCTCTGTACACTGTGTTTTGATTGCACGGCTCTTACCATTAGGTGCATTATGCTTGTTATGCCAAGCTGTTAAAAAAAAGGTTGTACTTACATACAATTTTGAAGAATAAATCGATTCGCACATCCTGGCACAAATCAATTGCTCTGTAAAAAAAATATAATAAAAATATTTCAAAAAAAGAACGCCATGCCATGACATAAATTGCATTATAATCGTCGCACAAAACAAATGGCGACGGCCAATGAGCGTGTTCCAAAATCAGCTGTTAAGGAAATCGCGTGCCGCCGCATTGCGACGTGCGATCGATACCGGCCGCGGCGGGTAGGACGCGACCGCCGGTCGCTTTCTTACTACTAACCCGCCTTCGCAAATCGGCCGGGTTACGTGTGGAGCGGAATTTAAATTCGGCTGTTTTCGAACGCCGAGGCCCGCGCTCTTTGATTGGGTGCTTTTATACGCTATGATTGTTTAATCAGCCATTTTTATGTTCGAATGGAAATTATGGCAGCTTTTTGTGTAATATGGGGCAGCTTTATTTATGGTTTAAAATTAAAATCTTTAAGAGAATTGTGATTATTATGAATCCTTTCAAATAAATAGAAATATATCGCAAAATTATATTTTTATGAATATACCTATAGAATTTATTAAGTTTTATCATACTTATTTGTTAAATAATTTTTTAAGTACTTTTTTTGCTTCAATTTAATGCTTAATGTATGACATCAATGGTCCCCTTGGGGTAGGTTCTGGAATGCTCGGAAGTTCAGGACCCCAAAGCAGGAATCCCCGCCTAAAGGCATGGAGTAGGTAGCTAGGATATTGGGACATAATCGATAATGACTTTTAGATGTTCATTCTACGGATAATTTGGGATATAAAGAGATTAATGGTTTTTTGAAGTGCCTTATCTCAACAGATAAAAAACGTGGAACTTTCTAGGCTATAAATATTCGAGATTACTTCAACATTACGAGACTGAAAATTCGCCCTTTGCGATGGCTTTTGTTCTAAATTTTGGGTAACATAATTTCTTATGTATTAGAATATGTCATTATAAACATTGTTTTACAGTTTTCGTGAAATAATTGGCTACGAAACAAGAGGCCGTGGGTTCGACCACTGCAAACGATGTATTTTTTGTGACCCAAAAATAATTATTTGATGGGTTTGAGTGTTGAGACTTGTAATGCGGGCCGAACTATGTGACTTCATAGTAATCACTGTCGAGCCTTTATAAAAATATATATGTCGGCTGTCTATGGAAATCATGTATCAATACAAATTGCTATTTTAGTTCATTAGCCATCGCATTAAACACGAGCTATTGTTGTGCAATCGGCGATTGTTCTAGGAATCCAAACTAATTAATAGCTAGATGTTTTCTAACGATATGCTAACAGACAAAATACGCTAATAGCAATTGCTGTAAAAAACAAAGCAGGTTATATTGCATTTTGGCGACTCTCTGGCGCCAGAATAAAAAAACAACGTTTTCATACGGAAAATACTTGACCACAAAATTTACACGGCCCGTGGACTAAACCCGAAACCTTACCTTCGCTTCTCCGCACTACGGAGCTCAAAACCACAATCCAACACTTGCTTCACGATAAATATCTTGAAGTCCTTTGATATATTTAACAGAATTAAAACACCTTCATATTAGCATATTCCTCCCATTATGTTGCATTTCGCGTTCTCCGTGCTGCAAAGCTCTGGATATATTGAGTTTACGACAAATATACTACATAAACTGATGTCTTTATATGTACATATATTATAAGTTTATGTTTATGTAAAACTGTTAATATATGAACGCAACCAAATTCAATAATAACTGTTTTGTTATATACTTATTTCCACGAATAATTCCTTCAAAAACACCCAGACCCGAGATAAATACTTTTGGCAAACAAATATTTGTCTCGGTGCGAGGATCGAACCTGCGGCCTCCCGTTTCACAGCCGGTGTCTAACTAACTGCGCCACGAGGCTGACAAACAATACAAACATTTTCTGTTTTTTCAATTGTAAGTCCTGTTATTGTCCTACAAGGCGAAATGTGTGTCCTGGTGGCGCCTTTGCCTACTCCTTCTGGGATAAAGGCGTGAGTATATGTGTGTATGTAAGTCCTGTTATTATCCACTTAGTCGTATTTCGCCATTGTAACAGAACCTAACACAAGTCAACAATACCCAGTATCGGAGTTTCTTGTCCAAGTAGTTGGAGACAGCGGAGCAACACCACACGCCTTCAAACCTGTCAGCGACATGTGGACCAATAAAAAATATTAAACCGCGCCACGATTGAGGTCGCAAACCATTCCGTTACTAAGGTTTGCGTTCTCACTCCTGGGTCGATTTGAATTTTAGTTTGTCTCTTAATAAAATTTGCACTTTTTAAATTTATGGTTGACATCTTATCTTTTGTTATTTTGTCTGCTAGCTCTCCTCAAAATAAATAAATAATATACTTAACTCAAACAACTACAATCAATTTAATATGTGTGGAGACCAAAGTAAATTTATATATTTTGACGAAGTTAATAGCCACTAGAAGTAATGCAGGATTTTTTAACCAAATAAGTATGTCGACTAACTAATAGCATTTCTGATTGACGGTATAACTCTCGAAAGGTTTTCTAGGAATTTCAATATTGCGGACCAGCAGCCCAATATAAGCTGTAGGTCGTCATCAGAGTCTCAATAAAGAATAAAAATTACACAACTGGCAGGTTCATATACCCTGAAATGATAACAATATTTAGAAATAATGACAACCCAGTTGATACATACAACATAAACAGTTGATTACCAAACATTGGTCTCATGGTGATTTGGACCTCAGACTTCGCTTTTCAGACACCAGTGTATCTAGAAACATAATTTGGTCACTATGAAGATTTTTTATTTTTTACACGATGTGATAGGAGTCTGTCGCCATATCGGGCATAAATTCCTGACTCCGCTCTAATAATGAATAGAAAAATGCCCAACCCGGGACTCGAACCTGAGACCTAATCTTTGCAATCATACCGTAATACAGCTGCGCAACCGAGGCAGGAAAGCTTTCTAATATTTAATCAAATCCATTAATAACAACTCGTTATGCCAACAAATGGTAGAGATTCATTTATCCGGACACTTTCAGGTCAACGTGACGCGTATTATTCATTGTATCCGATGCTTGTACAGTATAGCGTCTTTCAACTGGGCGATAGCCTTTTATTGGGAATGATAAAATGAGCGTGACGCTCGTCATATGGTCGTCACGCCTGCGTATAGAGAAGACTAACTAAATATTGAACATATAGGTATAATAATTACTGCCTCGGACGCACAGTTGTACTACGGGATGATTGCAATGCTGAGGTCTCGAGTTTGAATCTCAGGTTGGGCAAGTGATATTAGATTTTTTTATTCAGTATCAGACCGGTATCTAATTAGTGCCCGATTTGGCGATAGGCTCGTCCCCTATCAAATCATGGGACGGAAAATACAAGACGAGTAGTGGGTGTCCTGTTTGCACCTCTGCCTACCCCTTGTGGGAAAAAGACTTGAGTTTCATGTGATTAATGGACGGCCCCTCATTGCTTTAAGCGATTTCTGTTAGAGGACTTTACAATGGACAGAAATTCACTAATTGGTAATGGTGGCGGTAGTGCAAAAGTATATATTGAACTAAATAGACAGCCTCCGTGGCGCCGTTGGTTTGACGCCGCCTGTGAAACGAGAGGCCGCGGGTTCGATCCCCGCACCGAAACAAATATTTGTGTGATCCACAGGTATCTGTTTCGGGTCTGGGTGTTTGTGAGACCGAAAAGTCTCTCGTAGCTTCTGATACCCACGACACAAGACTCGATCTTAGTGTGGGGTCAGGACTATGTATGTGACTATTGGGTGTATTTATTTATTTATTTAAATAGTTTTTACATTAACATACATACATACATATAACATATTCATACATACACACGAATACCTGCACTACTAATACTATCATAATAAGCCGAAATGACATTATAGTATAAGTTAGAGAAGAAGAATCGAGTTGCCTTCGAGATCTCATGGTACGAGGCGTGGGGACATTAGATAACTCTTCAGTCCTAATAGTTGCTGAAGGCGATTTTTCGACAGGTCCTGTGGAGGATGGATGGTGGCGAGGCGTTAACGTGTTTCGGGACTTGAAGAGGGTAGGTCAAGGTTTTTGGGAATGGCTGACGTTGAAAATACGGGTGTTTGTTTTGTTGCTGGGTATTAATACACTTGGGGCTTGTAGGTTAGAAAACCTTTGGTGAATTTTTTCAATTCAATATTCTGGGAAAAAGGTGTGAGTTTTATGTATGTATAGCATAAATAAAAACCCTTAACTTCTTCCCTATTTGAAATGTCGCCAACGAGTCCATGATCCTAGCGTAGTCACTTTTTAGTTCATTAAAACTGTCACATAAAATCGTATACTGTTTGCAAATTGCAAAAATAACAGTTTTATGCAAATATGAAAGTATAGAGCATAATTATTAAGAGCCACTCACCGCGGCTAAGCGACTCGTGATGAAAAATTTCGATGTTACTACGTGCATAGCGCGCTTTCATCGGATAAGCAAAACAGATACGTTTTAATTGACGCCACCACGCACCACGTATCATTGAGCAGCGCAATGGGGACTGTGTTCACGCCAATTAGCGGGGAGGTAGGTAGATAACTAACTGCTTGGGTACGTGTAAAGTATTCATATAGGAAATTGGTCTTATTGTTAGTATTTTTTAGATTTCTGGCATCAGTAGAAATAAGAGGGCCGGCAGCGACTGGATGCGTAAAGCAGCAGACCGGGCTCTGTGGCGTACTGCGGGAGAGGCCTATGTCCAGCAGTGGACTGCAACGGGCTGATGATGATGAACGAAACGCGGCAGGAAAGCTGTGAATTCATGCCGATTTCTTGTGAGGCAGTGGTACTACTGCCCTGGACGAGCCTGCCCATAACAGGACTCAGCACAGGACCCATTCATGCTGAGTTATGACTGACAACAGCATGGCCTACACGTAGACACGAATTTGTGGATTTGGAATAATAGGTACAACTCTACTGGGTGATAAGGGTAGGTTTTTTTCCTTCTTTCTTCTTTCTTTCTATGAAATAACGTTTTGATTTGTAGCAGAGATTTATATGAAACTAACTGGTAGTTTTAAAAACAATTTATTACCGATTAGTGCTTATGTTACCGACGTAATATATGAAATAACCGCGTCGCGTAATATATCATAATTAATTTTTCACAAGGCTATAAAGACTGTCTGAACTCTGAGAATCGCCGAGCGTACACAATGTTATTTTAGTTTCATAACTGTTTTATCGCCTTATTAGTCTAGTAGCGGCATGAATAGGTGAACCGTGAGGTTCTGGGTTCGATAATAAGTTTTATTTTTGTTTGTATGTGTAGCTCCGGAGAACGTACAATTTGTGCCGGGTATGAAGATAGTTTGGTAGTCTCGTTGTGAGCATCACTCCTTATTAACAGGACCAACAATATTTAATAGGTATTGCTAAAAAACACTTGATATTCCAAATCCTACAGCGGGAGGCAGGGTGGGGAACACTTGACCAATGATTAATTAATAATATTCTATAATCATTGCGTTTGACGCAATATTGAATGAATGATTCGTTCAATTTCTTATGTCAGTCACTTAATCAACACATTACTTTATTTTCACTTGTGAAATCGGCGGTAGCGACTCTGCACATTTACTTGGCAATTAACGTTAATCAAAAAGTAACTAATCAACGGTTTACTTGAAGATGGTGAACGAGGCCCTTACTGGCATGCTCGTCTCACCAATCATTGCAATACAAAAAACCTTAATTTTTGCCAATCCGGCAAAATAATACCATCTAATAAAAATAATTCCTTCAATATTAATGATAATATCAACCTCATATTTGACTAATAAGGCTCTCTGAGTAAGATAGGTAACGAAATCACCTAATTAGACCTATGGTCCCGGACCTGGCGTGGGTCCAAACTATCCCACGCTGACATTTGACCTATAAACACCGAGTAACGGCCTTTTAGTAGATCAACATCCATAACATTATGAAAAGTATGCTGCGTCATTTGTTGAGGAAATGTGTGGTTTTTTGTATGTTCAGTGATTGATGATGCGGTTTTTAGTTTGTACAGTACATACATACATACATACATACATACATAAACTCACGCCTATTTCCCAGAAAGGGTAGGCAGTGGTGCTACCAGGACACCCACATTTCACCTTGTATGTTCCGTCCCATGATGTGATAGGGGGCGAGCCTATCGTCATATCGAGCACAAATTCCTGACTCCGGGCTGATAATGAATAGAAAAATCCAATATCAGTTTGCACGACCCGGGATTCGATCGCGAGACCTCAGCTTTGTAGTCGTACCGTAGTACAACTACGCCACCGAGGCAGTCAGTTTATACAGTAACTAGATATATTTGACAAATCTAAGTTGATCATATAGCAGTGTGTCTCAGCGGTGGTCGAACCTGCAAGCGCTGTTTATAAGTCGGGTTTTTAACCCTCTGCGCCATGTTAGGTTATCAAATAACATGGTCTGAAACCAAAAGTGACCCACATATTAGTACCAAGTGTCAAGTACCAAATTAGCCTGTGTATATCCTGCTTCAAGTATGGGTTTTCTATCTGGACCATATTCCTGGACGGCGGTACTGCATCAGCCCAGAATCGCACAATGCCGAGCACGGGGTTCCCACACAACCAAGAGTCCGATTGTCAGGGCCCAGACCAAAGTCCACACTGGCGAGTTGGCGGACTTTACATACGATCTAACACCTTCAATAAATAATTAATAATAACACCCAACAGTCATATACATAGTCCTGACCCCACATTAACATCAATTAAATTGCAGACACTTTATCATGTTATTAGCAAGTAAAACCACGGCGAAAGTTATATCCAACCACGAAACAGTTTAAACTACGGAATTCAGTGGCGCGGCGTCATCGGCGATTTAAATTAAAACTGGCAACAGGCAATTAACTGCGATGAGTAACTGCCGATGTACTAACGGATGAATGTTAATAGAGATGGTGGGTTTTAGGTGTTCATGGCTATTTATTGACCTTAAAAATAATCTGAAGGTTTTTTAAGGAAAAGAGCGAAGCATCAAAAACCTTTTGACATTTTGTGCAGTGTCTACAAGGTGGTTGGAAGCAGTGAATTTTCTGTGGCTGAAATGATTAATAGATAGCAGAGTCAATGAAAATAAGGATAAGAGATTCTAGATTCGAAACGAATCCATTGCAATTTTATTAGTATTAATTTAATATCAGCGCGTAATTTATAGGTTCAAGCTCTACGGGGCTTTACGAGGAGTTTGTGCCATTCATTTTATAGGGTTTAAGTTGTCATATCTAGTCATTTCATTGTTCAATATAATAATTCCGTAAACGCTTTCTAAATGACCTTCTAGGGATGGCTTTCATCCAGCTTGCTATCTTTATCATCACATCTACACCAGTCTATATGTACCTAGATCTTTGATTTAAAAATATCCTGTAAACGAAAGGCCGAATTACACAGATAATGGAGTGAGGTAATGACTGATACAATGCAGATAATCGTGTTATCTTGTTTGTAGTGTGATGCATTCTGCTCGTAATGATAGCATGAGTCCACGATAAAAATATATTGCGATACCTAAGGAGGGGGTATAGAAGTTCTGGCAGTTTTCATCTTTTTTTCTGATCTAGTTTTATAACTGCCTGGTTGGCGTAGTTGTACTACGGTACGATTACATAGCTGACGTCTCGGGTTCGAATTCCGGGTAGGGTAAAGTGATATTGGGCTTTTCTATCCCTTATCAGCCCGATATGGCGATAGGCTCGCCCCCTATCACGTCATGGGACGGAACATAGAAGGCGGAATGTGGGTGTCCTGGTGGCGTCTACCCCTTTTGGGATAAAGGCGTGAGTTTATGTATGTATGTTCTATAACACCTTCAATGATAAGGTTTTGTGACAGTGCGTGGTAGCCTGTTGGTAAAGGACCTGACATGTCCAACATGTTCACAGTGGTCTCGGGTTCACGCCCCAGTGCACACCTGACTTTTCGGAGTCATGTATTGATAGTCAATCACCATGCACTGCGACGATAAAGGAAAACATCGCGAGGAAACCTGCAAACCAAAGCGATTTATAAGAATTTAATGTTACGCAAAGTCGACCAACCTGCTCTGGGGCAGCGTGGTAGACTATACGGCCTAACCAGCGACGTAGCATAGTAATGGCTGCCACACACGTTCAAGTATACTTGCGCAAACTCAAACTTGCATAGGTATATCGTTACGTGTGTGCCGGCCATAATAATAAAGATGGACTTTGGATTGCATGGTAGTTGATTCTTAGATCTGCCATTTTATAACACTAATCCTACTGTTGGTTCAATAAATTATTTATTTTTGTAGATTATACTCAAGGTCAAATTATTTCACGCCCAGACAAGTCATTGACCTAAACTAATTTTAAATACTAATTAGCGCGCACCGGGATTAGAACCTACGCCTCCACGCAGTCAGGCTTATCCGCTAAACCTCGGTAGTTACCTACTTGATCCGATTAACTTCGAACCGTAACGCCAGACGGAAAATGTCGATTTTTAAAGGCTAATTTAACAGACAAAATTTTTCTGGGTTCTCATTTTACGATTACATTTCAGTTATAATAGTCCGCTCTCTCTCTATTCCTCTTTAAGCACAGGAAATCTACTATTGAACATAAGCCTCCTTTAAGAACTACCATAACGACCTGTTGAAAGCGACCGGCATTCAGCGACTTCCTGAAACCCTAACTATGTACTACTGCTAGTGTGAGGTTACCTTTTGTTGTTCATTTTGAAGTCGATAATTCTTCAGAGATTCAAAGTGCCGACCGAAATAAAGGCAAATCAAAGACTGATATTTTAGTTGCAGCCTCCCCCAGGTATGTGGGAAGGACGCCTTAGAAGCTTTGGAGAAAAAATAAGGGTAGTTTTAGATATTTTCATGAATATAAAACAAATAAAATTATAATTTTACTTTACCGGCCTTATTCATAGACAGTTTTAAAACATATTTTAGTTATTGAACTGAATTCAAAAGTCGTGCGAAAAGGACAAAACACTCAATAACTGAAATACGTTTTAAAACTGTCTATGCAAAGACCGTAATACGACAAAATATATAGAACTAATCTGATGAAATGATCTATTGTACAGATTACTATAGTTGATATTATATTTTGAATTTTCTTTGGAATTGCCTTGCCACAAGGGGTCTTTAATTGCCCATGTGATGAATAAACTTATTGCATTAAAAAAAAAACGAATAATATAAAAATATAAATAAATCTTAATGGTATTTGGCTGCAAAAACGTGAGAACATTAACATCAATCAAGGTGACAACTTTTAATGGTTCATTGGCAATGTTTTGACTGCGCACTGTGATGTCTTGGGTTTGATTCACAGGCACCGGCATTTAAATTGTGATTTTTCATTGGAAATACACGTTTTTTTGGAATCCGACTCTTTTAAGAAATGATTTTTTAAATTAATTATGATATCGAAGCCAAAATAAAATTCAAACAAGAATTACATACATCTGAAAAAATCTAAGCAATTACCTCTCATTTTCATCTAATAAACGCAATAGAAAAAAATATTTATCTAACAAGGGAAGTTATTAAAACAATTTGATTCACGTCCACAAAGGTGTTTGCACTTCCATCGCTATTGTGAGCCATACTTCCAACATTACTTATCTGTTTCGTCATTCTAAACGTAAACTTGCACTTGAAAATTACGACATTTGCTCAACTGTTAGAAACTTGTGCGTAAGCTGTAACACTATTACAGCTTGACGGATTCGTATCGGAATTTCTTCATAGACTTAGAAGATGTGGAGTGGGGTTGTATAATGTTAAACTGTGTTTTTCAACACTGGAATATGGAATCTTACGTTTTAAATTCTCATGCATTTCCCATTGTTATTTTCTTCCTTTTCCTTCCGTTTCAGGAGGCCGGCAAAGCCTCTAAATCCAACGTGTGTGGCCCAAGAGACCACGTGTGTCAAATGGTGGTGGTATTTGATCAGTAACCATCAGATGAGCCGTGTGCTCGTGTGCTGGACTTGTATAATAAAAAAAAAATAGCTTTGCAAGTTATGATTGACAAGATTTAGGAGTAATCAACTAAGATGATTAAGGAAATTAGCCGGTAGTAAATCCAAGTATAGTGAGAAACGTCATGCAATCGGGATGATATGGTTATTGATTGTAAGCATGGTGGCGTTGGAACAGCTGAGGCAAGCCCGAGGTTATTTCACCGGTGTGTCGGTGTGTTTAGACGCAATGCAGATCACGTGTGCGCTGGGACAGCTCGCCAGCCTTCTGTATACGCCCTTAACGTCTTCCCTCCCGGTCTGGCGCGGCGGCGGGAGAGCCGGGGAGAAAGGGAGGGCGCGAAGGGGTTGGCGGCGGCGGGTCGGCGTCTGCGTGTCGCGTGCGGCGCGCGGTCGATGCCGGAGCGGTGCGCGCGCCTGGCCGCCGGCCGCCGAGCACTAAGAATTCATTCCGAGCGGAGTTCTCCTGCCGAGCGGTCGATTGCAACGCTTGCACTGGCCGAACCGTCGGCAGTCGCGCCGGCGCCGCCGTCGGCGATGGACCACGACGAGGACAGGTCCTTGTCCCTCGGGACGGAGGTGTCCACCTCCGTGCCCCCGCCGAGTCCTCTCACGGGATGTTACTTGCTCGCGGTGATAGGCGAGCCCCACACTCACGAGCACAAGGAGATTATTCTGCAGCGTCTTGTCAAAGGTAAGGCAGTAGAGTTATTCCCCGGCTGCGGCTGTCAGCGTGACAGCTGTCAGGGCGGCTGGCCGGCTCGCGCCTGGCTATTGTTGGAATTAGAAACGGTGTTTGTGATTTTTTGCGGCACAACACGCGCTTTCTCCGTTGATACTGTCGATCCAGAGTAATGTTAGTTTCGTGTTGGAGCACGTTCACTTGCCCAAACGCAATTGTTGTTTAATTGCTTAATTTGAGTGTTTGTCGTATTTTTGTTGTATGTCGAAAACGCCGGCTTATGTAGGTCATCGATTGTACGTAATTAAATTAGGAGAAATATAGTGTCCGATACGTTATTCTCACGACAAGGTTCGACACGCGGCTGTGTTGCGTATTTTCGTGTTTTTTTGTTATTTGTCCAATTGCCGTTGATGTTGCGGCGAGTTCGATAGCGTTGGTGTCAAAATGGGGTCATTTGGGCCATAATGCGGTGTACTGCGTTGTCCTTTCCCGTTACGTCATCCTGTTTGTCATAGTGTTAATGGCCGAAAGGATTGCGGCAATGCGTCCTTCTTACATAAGTTTGCAAAATCCGCATAAATATTTACCGTAAACCATAATATTTACAGACACAATCAACATTTTTTTTATGTTCATGACGCATCTCTGAGGTAGACAGAGGTGACCCATGACGTCATCCTTCTTACTCTCAGGAAGTCTTCCGTCTATATCGAAAATAAGTAATCAATATAAATAATGACGAAAATATCTTCTTATCAAAATATTTAAAAAGGTAAAACAGGACATCCAGGACATCTATTGCGTAATAACATTAATTTTAAAAGATAGCAAAAATTAGTAATATAAGATTTACCATCATTTTAACCAAATAACTGTAATGCGGAAAAATAAAATTTAACTTGTGGGAACTAAGTCATCAGCAAACAATAGATTATAAACATTCTAGGTCATATATTTTAGGTAAAGAGTCTAGAATTTGAATAATCTAGATTCTAGACAAAAGATTCACAACTTGGGTGTTTTGAATGCTAGTGTAATGTCACCTTCCGTCGGCATCCGGTTATCCGCATTGGGGATGTGTATTGACAAAGTATTACAACTCCTGTTATTAAACAAATAGGAAACAAAATTGCATAACTATGCGGTAGCTAAAATAAATCATATTTACTTAACAAAAAAAGACCGAACACAATTATGCCAACTTTAACTTTACTACAAAGAAAAATACTTTATTACAATTATTATTTCCTATTATAATCTTCAGAATACCAATGACACAATATAAAAATATAAATGCAATCAATAATATCGATTTTATTTACACCATCGATAAAATCATAATTTAAAAAAACTTGATCTTACCAATTCAATTTATTAATTATATTTGCGCATTGATATAAACATTTATATATAATATAAACATTACAACACATAAATACTATATTTATTTGCCATATTTTTTATGGTAAATATAATTCTTTTTTACCATCACAAATAAAGAACACAAACAAATATTGCATTTAAAGGGGAAGAGGAAACAACAAAGTTGTTTCTCTCCTTAATAAAAATTATTGAAGGTCATATATGTCAAGAATATTACATAACATTTGATAAACAAAGGGGACGAAAGGTCAACACAGTGACAACCCTATTTTGGTCCTTCGAGCCTTTAACACGATATTAGGGTATAAACTGAACATACATGAATAAATAATAACGAATAGTATTAAACTGTTATTAAATAGAAAATATTTTAAAAGAAAATATTGAATTAAATATGTATTGAATGAGAGACAAAGCAGTAATTTAATATTTCTTTGGTTTTGTATTAGAAAACAAATGTATTTATACATGTCGACATGGAAAACAGATACAATTAAATTGAAATAGCTCATTTACTTATTTTATTAATAAAGTACTCAACAATTAATTCATTAATATCACAAGAGATAACAAAAATATTCTCGCCGGGAACCCAAATTCATCTATACCATATTTTTCATTACTGATTTTTATCCAATCTAACGGCTGAAATCCCATCTTCTTATACTTTTTATATAATAATCATTTACAAAGGTAAAAGAAAGATATTGCAATCTATACTGTTCTTATCTTAATTTAATACAATTTTATCTAATCAAAACATGCGTTATGCGTTAATCAATTATGTATTAAAGTTTTCAATAACTTTCCCAATTGTCTTCATACGTTATTTGTACCGGTATTCAGTTTTATTTCCGATATTCCAAAGGTTATCTAGATTGCGTATCTATAGGTAGGAAGATAAGATTAGCAACATAAACAATTATATTGTTTATTAGTTGAAATTTTCGCTTTAAACTCAATTAATAAGTGTCCATTGTTTTGAGAATACATCTTAAATATAATCAGGAGAAACATTATATAGAGAGAAGATGCTTATTCTAAAAATAGGCTGTATTGTCCAGAACTACAAAGCCGGGACACACTTTCCGGCCGTCCCGGGGATACCGGAAAGAAATTGTGACAACTTTTCTATCGTTTTAGGATTTTGTGTGTTTGTTTAACTCTCCATCCTAATTGTATTTTATAAAACACATTTAAGTGTGCGCAGGTAACGAAAATATTACCCAGCTGTGATACACAGGAACCGTATATTAGCGATAGTTGTCAACCAATCTAGCAAGATGAGTACAATAACATTACAACACCAATGTGGTCCAAACTAAAACCGCGAGGAAACACAGCATTTTTAATTACAAAACTCAATAATTGCTCTCGCCTTTACATTTAATACATATTATGAAAATTATAATGAATTATGACAATATCAATGATAAAACATGATAGATAATGATTAATACATAATGAAAGGGACAAAAGTATGTGAAATATTTTTATCACGTCACAGTCAGTATTTTATACCAAGACCTAAATACTACCGGAATCGGACAGAATTTATTTATTTTTTATTTATTTTATTTATTTGGAACACCAACAGCACAGTATACCTACATAATAGTGTTATAATAAATTTAACAATTGTTATATACAAGTACACGTGCCAATAATAGGCGAACACAACATTTGTATTAACATTAATTATGCTCTACAAAATAAACATTTTTCTACAAACCCAAGAAACAAAAAGTATAAACAATAGAGAAAATAAACAAAATATATAAAAACTGTAAAATAAAATGTAACAAAATATTAAGAAACAATAAGACTTACTAACATATTATGACTAACAGTAATTGCAAAAAAAAAAACCATTAAAAAAAAAATGTACATGAATTAGTTAGTGAGATGTTTCAACACCTTACCCTTGTACCGGCTAAAAGGGTCATTAAATATGTCGATATCCACTTTATTGTTGGTCTCGTTGTATATGGCACACATTCTAGCTAATGGAGCATTTTGACCTAAGTTTGTTTAATTTACTATAAAACCTTAATAAATCACATATTTTTCTGAACTATAAAGAGCCATTAAAATAACAAAATATATTCCCTGGGAAGTTTTATTTTATTGCCTGTTGAAATCTAGAAATATTACTGCGCATTATGACACCGCAAACATTTTGTAGCCGAACTAACCCCGGACGTAATCCTACATTATCCTAAGGGTATTACCCCATTTCCAGGGTAAAAGCGTTGTACAAGTCATTCGGAATTATAAACTACACTTGTGTTCCGGCTTTAGCCATCCAAAATGGGTATAAGCCTGTTAGAAGCTGAGGAAACGATGTTCAAAGACTAAATGTTATTGCAAATTGTTTGCAGGGAAGTAAAATTGATTTGTATGGTGTGGACATAGGCTTGTGGTGATTATATTATATTATTAAATAATAAAGGCAGTATTTATTGTATTTTTATTTATTAGGAACTCTTACAAAGAAGGCATTTCAAGCTTTGATATTGTACTTCTGCATTTTATACATTATGCTTGTTTACTTATAGTACATCACAACATGCAATAAGTACTACATAACAACACGAAGGAACAATACTATGAAGTACTTAACTTATTTATAAACTTCCAAAATAAAATTAAAAGTAAGACAGGAAGAAACATACATTTCTTAATACGAATTAAAAGATAAAAATAAAAATAACAAATATTAATAATAATTACAAAATAAAATAAGAAATCGACACAGAGCAACAGTTTTAAAACTAAATATCATTTCATTATCTTGTTGTCGCGTTTTGGTTGGGCGAGTTTTCATGAAGCGCAAAAATATTCATTTATTCTTTTCTCTCTTTTCATTTTCAAATGGAAACACACTTACGATTCTCGAATGCTTTGTTTGTATAAGGCATACTCTAGGTATTGGATGACTTAATTTTTAGATCTATGTCAATTTAAACCACTTTTCAGTAACAAACCACGACAAGTCTAAGGTCTGAAATCTAAGTTATTAATAAAGCCAATCTGTAAATGTAAAATACTGAAACAGCTGTACCTGACGCCATCGTGGTTTTATATTTTAATCAAATGTTCTAAAAAAAATATGTCGATAATTACAAATACAACAATATGGCGCCAACGTTCCAAATAAAATCATTATTTTTACCAATTTATTATTTTTAAATACTGCCGATTAAAAAATCTGAATAGACATCTTGAAACTAGTTTCCAGAAACAGTGAAATATTTGTTATTTTTAGTGCATACAATCACGAAAAACTACGCAATATCTGTTACATTTACCCTGTCAAACATTTAGGAAAGTTGCTAAAATGTGAGAGATGTAGGGACGTAATCGATACTCTCTCCTTCGGGCCCGACTTCAGATTTCTCTGGGGGACGAACTAACGTCGAGTTAGGACTTCTATAAGATATTCTACGGTAAATAAAACGAATGTTTCTTTTTATTTATTTTTATTAACCTGTTTATAAAGGGCAAAGGTTAGATAAAGTCTGGATTGCTAGAGTTTCTGTGGGTGGGATTTGGCCCATTGGGTATTGCAATTAGAATGATACGATAGATGTATTTATTATATAAATATCCTATATTATATGATTTGATAATACATAGAGCTAGTTTTGAGGAGTATTTCGTAGAACATTAAGATAAATCTTTTATTATGCAGATCAGCATTATATACTTATTTATAAATTTACGTTAAAATATGATTGTATACTATATTTTTTTTATTAATTTTCTAAATAATATGCCAAAACATTAACACTCCTGAAAATGATCAAGGTTATAAACAAATTATTTTAAAGGCACTTTGCATTCAAATATTCTGTCGGTCCCTGAAGACTTGACATATTACGTCGCCTGCTAATTTACTCCTCGGGGACTAATTTACAAACATAACACTAATTAATCTAATAAGTTTACGTAATAATGTCATGGTTGACCATCAAACTCCCTCTTGTATATTCAATTTAGACAGTTATCTATTAAATACACTCATAAGTGATATAGTCCCGACCTTATGCAAGTCTTGTGTAAAGGGCATCAGAAATTATGATACAACATTTTTTCTTGAATATAGGTTCTTAGTATGATAAATAATTTCACATTATATGGAACTATCGTAGTTTTAATTAAATGATGCACTTTGGGGTTCGAATCCAAGACTTTATTGCTCAAAGCTGGCGCTTGCAGTTCAATGATTAGTGATAATTTAAGACTGTGCAACAAGCGTCATGATGCCACAAATATCTATGATAACTTGTTTACAACAATCCAAAGGACTGCTTTGCAGATGTTTCAGGAATTGATCTGACGTCACAGATGCAGTGCCCATGTAGAATGATGCAAAAAAATAGTAAAATCACACATATTAACTCCACTGGAAGATGAATTTGTAACGTAATTTCAGAGATTTTTCAGTCTAACAAGACCCGGACCAGAAACAAATAAATGTGGATCACGAAAATATTTGGCTTGATGCGGGATTTGCATTTCTCTGCCACAACTTTTCGAGAATGCTGATTATTTATACAATTACCATTAGACATAAGGTGTGTCCACGAGTGTACCCACAATGGGGCAGTATTCCCACCTACCACCATAATTATCAGGTGAAAATGATGTGAAGAAGTAACCAAATTAATTATTACTTTTAAAAGATTTAATAGATTTCACTACAACCATAGTAGTAAGCTAATACTAACCAGAAATAAATACATGAATAGCTTTTTAAATTACTTGATTACCAATTCTTTAAACTTTCGCCCAACCTTTACCCATATTATGTTGGTTACGCTCATAGGTTTGTTGATACTACTATAAAAGTACCAAAAACCGATACAATCAATACATCTGCAATATTGCAATTTGCTTCATATCTACATTATCGCGGCGCAGCGTATTCCGCGTACTGATTTGATAAGACACGGTGATAATGATGTAAATAACCGCGATTAGAATAACATCGCTATTTTTGTAACAGATTGTGGTAGAAAGTGGTCTTGACCTAACTTCATATGCTTTTTGTCTTATGTTATCCAGGTCGATGTTAGAATCCGTGGTCTTGATCTTATTGACTGCATGATTTTTATTAATTCGGCATATCTTAGTTTTTCTTTTATATAAGGATTTTAAATTACAATCTTCACCTTCGTACTATATTCTTGTATAATCAGTTTCATATTTTCCCGTATAAATATAACATAGACCCCTCAAAGATCATAGATTTTTCATCATTTTATGATCTCGTGGATCATCACTTACTTGTTTTCTTCCTTGCCTTTTTGGTTATTAAAACAAATCACATAAAGATTAATTTTATTGAGTTTGATCTGAAATCTTTCTTAAATATAGTCCTGTAAACGTGACAAGCCTAGCAACAGAACACCTTGATATATTTTCGACTGTCCACGGCACTGTAGCGGTCAGTGAAGACCTACAAGTAAAGGTCGACGCTGTACACTTTATACTCACTCCACAGCACACATGTTCTCGGCTTATGACACCCAATTGTACAGGTAACAATGAAATTTGAGGCTTCGATTTTCTGAATAAGGTTGCAATTTATTTGAGGAATGTTTGACTTGGTCCATTATTTTGGAATGTTATTTATATAGTAAATTAATTGAAAACGGTTTTTTTAATTAATGACACAATTTGTAGTATCACTAACATGACTGTTGCTCACAATGAAATGCCCAGCTTAGTTAATCTCGTAGTTTCTAATACCCACGACACAACACTTGATCATAGTGTGGGGTCAGGACTATGTATGTGACTGTTGGGTATTGTATTTATTTGTTCCTGGTGGAACTAAATTTTTAGAGTTTCTCAGCCACCAGGTCAGAACCTCAGGTTCCTAATGGTAAGACACCGTGCGACCGGCGTTTGCTAAGTGGCATTGCGTCAGTCGAACAGTGACGCAACTCCATGCGAACGCGATGCCCGGTTACATCTAACTATTGTTTTGATGCACTATTTTTAGAATTGCTAGGTGTTGCGTCTAGTAAACGATGGATTAAAGATAGGAATTTGTAAAAGTCTAGCATAGGTAGCTAGCGCTGCCAGGGTCTGTTATTTTGCTCTATCTTCTTCATTTCGCATGGTCTTTGGTATGATCGATTGTTAGACCTTTATTGACAAATAAATTGAAGCGGTTTTGTTATGTGATCAAAAAGGAATAGCAAGCCAGCAAGTTAATCCAGATCCCAGGGGAACTCTGTGTTCAATAGAGGACTTTCTGAGCCTCATGAGAGAGAGAGAGAGAGAGAGAGAGAGAGAGAGAAGCCAGCAAGTTATTTATCCTAATTATTCAGGAACACTTATTAAGAGGGAGCGAAGAATTTTAGGGCTTCATCAACTCAAAATGACCAAAAAACCACGACAGTAAAGTTGTCACTTCACAACGGCGTTCGTCAATTTCTATGACGTAATACTTAGCTCAAACAGTCCATATAGCCAAATCAATCCCCACCACACATCTTAGAACAATGGCTCGCTTACTCTGCAACATTTCAGAACCGAGTCCTAACTTAGCATCGTGTAAAAAGAAAACTAGTGGCAATTATGATCGCCGCATGCCTGCGCTATCGGCGACGTACTGACACGCAACACTGTTTGTTTAGAGTTTTTTGAAGATCCGACTGTGATTTGTGTCTTATTTGTGGTTAGCACAACAGTTATGTTTGTTATGGAGTCGGCTTTCGTGTTTCTGTCGTGTTTTTGCAAAAAAATAAATACGTACATACACACATAAACTCACGCCTTTATTCCCGAAGGGGTAGGCAGACGCGCCACCAGGACACCCACAGTGCGCCTTGTATGTTCCGTTCCGCGATGTGATAGGGGGCGAGCCTGTCGCCATATCGGGCACAAATTCCTAACTCCGGGCTGATAATGAATAGAAAAATCCAATATAAATTTGCCTGACTCGAACTCGAGACCTCGAAATATATTCCTTTCTGGAATGTAAGGTTTTTTGAGATTAAGGCACTACAAAACAGAAATAAGTTTTGCATGATAGGCCCGTTGAATTTTATTCATATTGCTTTATAATTGAGCTATTTAACTGTTGGAAACTCTTTTTTCTAAGGCTTTGCCTCTCAAGTTCTACTTGTTTATTAAGAATGAAATAAAATATTTATTTTGAAAATCATATTTCTATTTGATTAATTTCGTTGTGGGCTGAATACAACTTAGACATGTCTGAAGAATCGCCGGGCTTCAGTGCTCTGTCTTAATAATTCTTGTTGTCGATTCTCAATGGAGGTTCAATGACGGGTGAGGGCGAGACAATCTGTATTAATACTTCTTTCTAGTGCGTAAAATATAGCTTTTTATACTCGTAATACTATTGTTAGTCAAACTTGCTGTTACATAACATACCGCAAAGCGTGAAATCGTTAAAGCTATGAAGACATAAAGTTGAAGGTCGCCGCAAGGTCACGCGACCTTGCCTTCCGATAAACTAGCGCCGTGACGGCGAACAAAGGAAACACCATTTATTTACGGAGTTTTATTTACGAAGACATTTAACAAATTTTACTACTAGCGAATGTTTATCTGTGTCGCATTGCAGGTTAGAGGAATTTGACGTGAAAGTTTGGTGCAATGCAGTCCTTTTTTATACAGACATCCTTTACTGGAGACATTAGACTTAGATAATATAATCGATCATTCCGTCTCAACACTTCTTACTTTACAATCGTCAGATTTTAACATCTGAAGCACACACAGAAAGGCTTTAGAAAGAGAAGAAGCGATATTGCTGATTATATTGCGAGAGAACCATGTCTCATTTTATCCGTCTCTCATATTTATTCCAGCCTTCTTCTCCAGATTAACACTTAACAGATACTAGAAATATCCGACTGTCCAACCTCCATATTACAATGCCCAAGAGATCCTTTAATAGGTTAAAAACTTCTTCATCAATCGTCGACTTCCAAATGAAAAAATAACAGCCTCCTTTGACAGCCGTGGCGCTGTTGGTTAGACGCTGTCTGTGAAACGTGAGGCCGCGGGTTCGATCCACGGGTATTTGTTTCGGGTCTGGGTGTTTGTGAGACCGAAAAGTCTCACGTAGTTCTTTATACCTACGACACAAGACTCGATCATAGTGTGGGGTGAGGGATATGTATGTGACTGCTGGACGTATTTATTTAACACATATGCTTGGTAAAATATCCCTTAATGGTTTCTTAGATTTACGCGAATGTTACACATTGAAATAAAACTATTTTATACGGATTTTACCGCCCCGTGACCACGAAAGCTGTAAAGTAATCGAAACGTCGGGAAGTTAATAATGTAAAAATTAAACCAAATCGCGATAAAATCCGTATAAAATAGTTTTATTTCAAAATATCCCTTGCTAAAACCGTTACACGTGAAAGTCACAAACTGAGTTGTTGACAGCCACTCAGCGAGGCAGAAACCTTATTGATGGCTTAAAATATCAGCACTAACGTAATCTAATAGAACCCACTCGATCACCAAAACCGTCTACAGGATTATAAGCTTATCTTGTTACCAAAATGTTACGATACATGGGCAATATTACTAAGACTAAGCAATGTAGGATAGTTTTCTTGTAGGTTTGGGGAGGAAATAATCTTGGTGAAATGTAAGTAGCATTGATATCATATCTGTCTACCTTTACGAGGTGTATGCATGATTAAACTAAAATCTTAGAAGGAGAATATTCAGCTTTAAAGTACATGATATGTATTCTTAATCTAAAACTTGCGCTTCATAATCTTTTACTAAATCATGATTTGCGAAACTAGAATAAACTTTCTTTATCCTCTTCAGAAATATAAACACAAGTCACAGTTTAAAAATCTTGCTAGAACCGAAGCTATAAAATATCTCTAAGAAATTGAATTCATAAGAAATCGCCAGCGGTCCGCGTATCATTTTACCCACTGATTGATGCGGTCTCCATTAACATCGATTAATATTATGTTATACTATTACCGCAGTGATTCATGTGATTAAGCTCAACCACAACAATAACATGAGTTGCTTCAAGACTTCTTTACCGGATAGTATGACTGGGAGAACCCGTAATGCGTTGTTCTTTTCAATTCAGTCAATTGTAAATATTAAATTATGTAGAATTATCTTTGGAAGGGCATAAAAATATAAATATTCAGGAGTACGTTAGCTATATACGTGAATCAGCCAGAGTAACTACTGGACATAATGAGGCTTAACATCTTATGTCTCAGAATGGCGAGCGCAGTGGAATGTCAAGCATTGTTTTGTAGTTCATGGTGTTGTTTGGTTTTGCTACTGTCCATGAGCGGTCGTATCGTTTACCATCAGGCGAAATTCATTGCAATAAAATATCTAATAGATAGGTCATACATATCAACATTTGTATACGTAACATCTCAGCATTTCTTTTGGTTAGAAGATTTCCAGGATCGTAATAATGTCGACCCATCTTGTCCTTTAGACTAGCGTATTACACTAAGAATTAATCCCCCTCGATCTTAAAAGACACCTGTCCCGGAATGTGAAATTACAAGGACAATTTCACAACCAATTATTGCAAAGTTTGACAGCCTCCGTAGTGCAGTTGGTTAGACGCCGGTTGTGAAACGAGAGGCCGCGGGTTCGATCCCCGCACGTTCGATCTCGGGTCTGGGTGTTTGTGAGACTGAAAAGTCTCTCGTAGTTTCTGATACCTGCGACACAAGACTTAATTGATCTTAATGTGGGGTCAGGACTATGTATGTGACTGTTGGGTGTATTTATTTATAAAAAAAGTTTCAATTACCACGTCACATACGAATTCGCGTGTAATACTCCGAGTAGTTTGTCTATTCAGTGGACAGGTTATCTCGAAATCCAACAGCTACAATACGGTTGTCAGCGTATGAATCACCGCGCACCGCTCATTGAAGTAGTGATGTACGGGTGTACCATCCGGATGGAGTCCCGGATTTTTAGACTATTATTTTTGCTATTTGTACATTTCCTATAATTTGTATCACCTTGATATGTACATTACATAAAATTGCCTATTGAGTCCATGCCTTTCCTTGTTAGCTGTCAAATTTTGTTGCCGGCCGAGAGACTGTCCTTTCCAGGCGGATGTTGTTCTCCAGTTGATTTTTAGACTACTTGAAATTATCCGGTCCAAATCGCACTTAGCATTAGAATTTGAATTTGAAGTATACAGCCGTTTCATTGACATCTAAATTTATAGGAACCATCTAAATCTGTTAAGTCAACAAAACTTGAAAATATTATAATTATTTAAATTAAAATAAATATTTTATGGTTATACAAAAGATGAACAATTTGTTCATTTAAAAGTATATTGTGTTTGGTTATAAAATATGATTTGAGAAATTACCATATATTGTAATACAATGGACTAACCACAGTCCCGCCGGAACTTTCACAGAATCCCGTTTTGCCCATCCCTACCATCGCCCGTACGCCGGAAGCATCCAAACGCTTCCTTATGAAGTCTAAACCAAACAATTATGCCGGCCGACCCTCGACAGCTCGGGATAGCGCGAACCCGTTATGTGACGTCATATGAGTCAGACTATTGTACTGACTAAAATAGACCACGAATAGTTACGAATAGGGTTTATAGGTTGGATGATAGACAAGTCTTTATGAATACTATTTATATGAAAACTGTGCGTTAAATTTTTATGTGAAAATTGGAATGCAAAGAATTTGCATTGATTTTTTTATGTAAGGGCCGACATACCTGTGCCTAGAAAACCGTAATATTTCGTTACGTCTTCAAACAATTGAAATGGAATCTGTAACTATAATATTATGTTACAAAATAAATTAGAAAACACGACAAAAATTGTCTCACAAAAAATTGTCTTTCAAAGAAAGTCCTCGCAAATTATTATTTACTACAGCGTCTAGTAAACCGTTTCAGAAACACTTTACGACGTTTGGAATTGGTGAGATAAAATAGTCTTGCTGGACGAAAACAAGTTGATGATTTAAGCGACAGTTACCTAAATCATTGAATTAGAAGTTGTCATAACGCTTATTATCCGTTTGCTTTGAATGTGGGACGCAGCATTTTATAATTATGTTATTAGGTCAAATGGTCAAAATAGAGCCCCATTATTGTTCAAAATTATAGCAAATGTTTACAGCTGATCCATATTTGCATCTTCGTGTGACCGAATATACGTAAAAGAGATAATTCAAGTCAGTTTTCATAAGGGGTGGATGAAGAAGTAAAATTATCTATATATTTTTTGACAGTCAAAGTGATAGTAATACACTCTCTCCGATTCAGGAATTGAATCTAAGACCAGACGTTCCATTCTCCTTATTCACACTTCTCCGCTAACAAGGCAATCAGATTGGAGTGATGAAACATCTTATGAATCAGTCAGAATATGTGTAAAAATAATGAGAATCTAGTTCGCATTCCGCACGTCGCGGCTATGCGAATAATGTCGATGAAGTCAGAAATTTAAAAATATTACATCGCAAACAGATCGCCACGGACATCGATTGCAAGTCGCACGTACTGTGAAGGCCACAGCATATTGCGATTTATGGCTCCAGCACTAAACGATCGATGCTATCAGTTTTATTTTGGCTCCCAAAACTGCGTGGTTAATAAAAATATATTACTCCTAGAGGGAATAATTATGTCAATAAATTACATTTTATTATTCATTAATATCTGTAATAACGGGAGAATAATTAACAATGTAACGATGTGTTTAAAATAAATATGTTACAATTTTAAATAAATTATTCGTACGCAAAATACATGCGGAGTTAAATCAATAAACGCGTTCGATATTCAAATATAAATAAATCATTTCGTCGGCCGTATAACTCAAAAGTAAGATTTATGTTTGAATATTACAACTTTATTTTCTACGTGGATATTAATTATCAGATATTAATTGGTGGTTATTATAAATGTGTAAGATTTCCCCCTTTCCACACGGTAGCGTGTTTGAAGACGCGAAGTATGTGGACCTCGACAGCTGTGATGCTCCGCGCAGATAGTGAGACAAAAAGATAATAAGTGATCGTCATTCGGCTGTGTCCGGAACGCTTCATAGTAGTGATGTAACGAATGTTAGTTTTCTCACATTCGCGAATGCGAATGCGGATGCGAATATTCATATCTAACATTCGCGAATACGAATGCGAATGCGAATGTTGTTTTTCAAATTTGGCGCGCAACATTTCGGGCCAGCCATGTTTAAAACGAACATAGTCGAGCATGTCGAGCCGGCCCGTATTTATTATTTTGTTTTCTTGAGTATGTTTATTAATTGCATTGAAAAATAATTGAAAATGAAGATTTTAAAAATATAACATTTTGGATATTAAATGTTTAATTTTGGTTGATTATTTTTTATAACTGTAAATAGCACTGTTAAGTGTGTAGTGTGTGTTGTGTAGTACTGTTAAAAAAAATAGAAGCTATAACTTAATAAGTACAGTCAAAAGACTTACGAGACGTAGATATTATCAATATTATAAATAACTAGCTTCTGCCCGCTAACTTCGTCTGCGTGATAAACTTTGTTTAAAAAAATATACATGTATAGATTATTTGATATTTCTCATCCAGTCTCGTCCCGTCCCGTTATATCCCGCCCGTCCTATCTCATTCTCACTCAAGGTATGTAATCCACGCCCATCGCATCCCTTTGAGTATAAAAAGTAACAAATATATCGGATTTCCGTCCTCATCCCACGGGAACACTTAATATAACTGGATAAAATGTAGCCTAAGTGTTAATCAAATGTTAATATGGGGAATATCGTTTTTCTCATTTATCTTCCATAATACAAAAAACACCCTGTATGTAAATAAGACATTTACCAGTTTTGAAATTGGACTTGCACCAATATTACTGTGAAAACTGCATCTCATTTCGTATGGTAGTTTTTGAGTAATGTGCAAGCAAACAAAAAGAAACATCCTGTATGTAAATGAAATGTATACCAGTTTTTAAGTTGGACCTGCACCATTGTAATTGTGAAAACTGCATCTCATTTGGTGCGGTAGTTTATGAGTAAGGTGCAAGCAAACAAAAAGAAACACCCTGTATGTCAATGCAACATATACCAGTTTTTAAGTTGAACCTGCATCAATATAACTTTGAAAACCGCATCTCATTTGGTGCGGTACTTTATGAGTAATGTGCAAGCAAACAAAAAGAAACATCCTGTATGCAAATGCAACATATACCAGTTTTTAAGTTGAACCTGCAGCAATACAACTGTGAAAACCGCATCTCATATGGTGCAGTAGTTTTTGCGTGATGCGCAAGCAAACATACAGACAGACAGACAAACAGACAAAAATTCTAAAAAAAAATGTTTTGGATTCTGTTGCTGTTATAAAGACCTCCCGCGTTGAAATTTCTTAAATGTCTTCCATGTACAGACATCGACCATTTACATTTTTATTAGATGTATAGATAGATTAAAAAATACGCTAATTATAATAGTTGTATTATTTTTCCATAACCATCAAAATTTGTATAAATTTCCTTTTTATTTGTCAAAAACATTCGCTTAACATTCGCTTCGTTTCTTGCGAATACGAATGCGAATGCGAATGCCAAAAAATATGCGAATATTCGCGATTCGCGAATGCGAATGCGAACATTCGTTACATCACTACTTCATAGGTACTACTTTGTTTAATATATGCAAATTGCTTGACAAGTCTGCGAGCGTTTGTGTGTGACGCCCTCTGTGCTCAAGAGGGTGAAACGTACGATTTAAACTTGTAAAATTGTTAATATTACTAGTCTAGAGTAGAGGCGTTTGTTAAAAACTTGGTGACAATTCTCTCTAAAAGTCTTTCTGTTTGACTTTCAATTACTTGTTTTAACAGCGCTAATTAAATACGTCTACCATCTTAATATATTAACGCATATAAAATACGCATCAACAAACGCATAATGTGAAAATTAATTATTCCATTAACAAATTTATTTGAATTTAGAACACAAGATATTTTACGCATAATACATATTACATAAAAAAATAATTACGCATAATTATAAATTTATTGAAGTGAAACTTCTTTATCGGGGTTGGAAAAAATTTTTCGTTACGCGTCACATTCTTCCGTTACGCGCCATCTTTTTTTATTTAGTAAATTAGTACCCACTTCAGTAAGCCACACCCCCAACCGTTTCCAAGCCCCACCCAAAATTTTAAGTCCCACCCACTTTTTTGTAATTTTTTTCCTTACCCCCCCTCTGGCCTTCCCCCACCCTAAATCCAAAACAGTGCCCAATAGCCTCCCCACGAAACCTCCCCCCCCCGCTTAACCCCACCCTAAAATTTTACCTCACCCCCCCTACTCAATATCTCCGGCATTATCCATCGTAGACCCACCGACCTTGGGTTCATTGGAACCGGCTCGGTGAGGGCTACAATCCTGCCCCAACAGAATTCCCGAATTCCCCCTCCACAACTTCCCCACCCAAAAATATTTTAAGGTGCCCAATAGCCTCCCCACGAAACCTACCCCCCCCCGCCCCTACCCCCACCTACATTTTTTACCTCACCCCCTATTCCTCTCTCCGCCAATATCCATCGTAGACCCATCAACCCTGGGTTTATTAGAATGGGCTCGGTGAGGCCTACAATCCTGCCCCAACAGAATTCCCGAATTCCCCCTCCACAACTTTCCCCACCCAAAAATATTTTAAGGTGCCCAATAGCCCCTCACGAAACCTAACCCCCCCCCGCCCCTACCCCCACCTAAAATGTTTACCTCACCCCCCCCTAAACCTATCTCGGCCAATAAAGGTCGTGGACCCACCGAGCTTGGTATCCTCGGAACCGTCTCGGTGAGGGCTACAAAAATTGGCCCCGATAGAAATCCCAAATTCCCTCAAAAATTTCCCCCCTCCTAAATTTAAACTTTATTTAATTTAGCTTTATTTTACCAATTCTGTAAATTTGTAAATAGTAGATCATTTTTCGAAAAATGATGTCATAAAGAAGTTTCACTTCTTACGTGTGTACACTAATACACACACACATTTTTTTTTTCATAAGTGTGTGTTCACTAGCGTATTGTGTGTGGCTCACAGTTTATAGCCGGAAGGTGGTCGGGAAGACCGACAAGTGTTTATAAGGTTAGGAGATTGGAAGCGCGGGCCACTGACATCAGCGGCTGGGGGCCGTTAACTAGCCTTTACTCACTGACTTCGTTTATATTCTATTTTTAGAATGTGCAAATTGACAGTAAACAACAGTTTTTAAATCAACTTCGAAGAAAAAGATGCTTTGTCACTTCGTTTCAAATATTTTTGTAAAAGCGGGTTATAATGATATGAATTTAATGTAAGACCAAAAAAAAATTTACAAGATGTCATTATTTGGTAATTTTATATGCAAATCGAGATGGAATTGAATAATATAATTTGCTACATTTTGCAATTTAAATATAATTTTACTAAAACAGATCAGTCTAATAATGAAACAGTCTAGAAATATTAGTCTAAATGCTTTAATCAATAAAAATTAAGACGTATAAATAAAAGTTACAAAAATATTTTTTCTAGCTTCATAAATAAATTAATGAGCATCTGATCTCATTTTATCAAGATCTCATCTTATCTACTCAGCAATGTATATTTTAATATTTATGTGAGGTTGTGCGAAAGAGGATTTAGTAACGAGAATTGAGAAAATAATGTTTATGGTGTTTTGCTTATATTTTTTTTATTATATGGGGCAATCAAGCTTACGGTTCACGCAAAGGATGGATCAAAGGAGGCTGACAGTAGAGATACATTAGGCGAGTGTGGTAGAGTCGGTAGAAATTAACCTCATCCCACCTCCAGCGAACTTGGCAACACACTAGGCCCAGGCCACAAGTATACACATACTATCCGAGAATGCAATTAATAAAAGCAGATGCGAAAGATTTTTTTTGTTTCGTAAGCTGACGAGCGTGCGGCCCGTCTGATGGCAAGCGATCACCACCGCTCATGCCACCTTCGCAGTGCCAGGGGTCCAGCACAACCAGGTCGCTTCTTACCGACCCAAGTTATACTTTAGTCTCTGCTTACTTCTATGAGCTGCTGGCGTAATTATGTATAGCATAAATACGTTAACCGTTTAACTTTCCTCACAAAATGTCAAACGATCCTTAAACATATCAGGGCCGGAGGGACCCAATCCAATTAGTATACTTGGAGGGTTTCCTCGAAATTCGGGGCTCGTATTATAAATTTAGATTATCGACGGATTCTAGACGCAGTTAGGCTTCGTTTGTCAGACTATAACAGGCTAAATTCAATCTAGTAAATGGATTTCGCTCGGAGCGCTTATCTGAGAATCGCAGCTAGGAATGTTACTATTAGAGCGCTTCTGTTAGAGTAGCTTAGAATTGATTGGTGGGTAAGGTCATTCACAGTGTTGATAATGATGATCAAATTGATTGTAATAATATTGATTGTTGTTTTGTCAATTTGTTGCGAATTTGGAGCATAAATATTTTTTAAAAACTCTTAAGACTGAAAAATAATCATGTTATTTGCTAAGCCTATATTTAAAATAAGATTTATTCATAATTTCGCTTTTTTTTATAGGACTAGGTTTTTATTACAACTATATATGTAAATTTATTTAAATAAATAAAACAATACTTCAAATAAATTCTGCATTATGTAATTCGAGAGAAATTGTTCATTGTAAGGAAGTGAGCCATATTTCTGTGCTTAATTCACTGGGTCGCCGGGCGGTGGGCGTTGTAAATTAGGCAGATTTCGTGTCGCTCTTATTGGTGGCAATCGTATGTAATGAGATCGACTTCCTCTGATATGGGAGGCTTGGTAACAGGGCTATATAAGGATATACGTGCTATCGCTGGGAACTGATATAAGTATATTTTACTAGATGGATTCGTATTTGTCTGGTAAGTGACCACTGACCATGGTGGAATGTACTACGGTATGATTACAAAGCTGAGGTCTCGGGTCTGAATCCAGGGTCAGGCAAAGTGATATTGGATTTTTCAATTAATTATATTAGCCCGGAGTCAGGAGTTTGTGCCCGATATGGCGATAGGCTCGCCCCCTATCACATCGTGGGACGGAAAATACGAGGCGAAACGTGGGTGTCCTGGTTGCTACCAGGGGAACCTATGCCTACCCCTTCCAAGAAAAAGGCGTGGGTTTATGTATGTATGCAAATATGTATGTTCATGAAGATTGTCAGTCGAAACAATCTCTCGTAGCATCTGACACGACAAGAAACATATGTTACTAAGGGGTCAGGTCTGTGCGAGATGTAGTGTGTGTTTATTTTTTTCGTCTTGTTGAGTCAAGGTGGGCGAGTTTTTGTCCAGTTTGACTTGAGGTCAAAGGCATCAGTGCCCACGATCTTTGACTTTCGAGTGTGCATTATTTAATATCGACTGCACACACGTCACTTATTATTTTCTTCGTGGTGTTGCGAGCATCTGTGGTAATAGGGTTCTATTATCCCAATAATCCTTTTGTCTTGATTGTGACGGTTGTCGATTCTATTATTTTTTTCCTATATTCATTTATTAGCTTACTTCTTGTTATAATACATTTATATCTACTTATTTATTTATTTTATTTTATTGTTGCACTAGACTAGACGAAACTAGATATATACTTTATCTAAGTGTCTGTTTTATCGTATTAATTAGTGTAGTCGATCTTATATGTCTGGAAGAAGCGGATAAATGATCTGGTTTTAGGTAAATAATGGTTTTGGAAGGTTTACGATTCTGCTTGACCAATGTTTCACTCCTACCAGACAATGGGACAAAAGTACTAACCAAATTTACAATTATTCTTTAATCTACTTGTGTTCATTAACATGTTTTCATTATACACATATATATTTCGAAAACCCAGAAATCCAATTAATTAAATTAAATACTTTTATATCAGGAAATAAAATTTCAATTTCCGTTTATTAGAATAAATCTAGATTATTTTTTGTTTCTGCTGCAGTCTGCTAGATTCGTGTGCATTTAAAACTGGTTGTATCAGGTAGTGTACTGTCGCCCAGCTATTTATAGATATACGTCATTGTCATATCTGATTTTGTTAAAATTCATGGTCTTGTCACGACACTGAATAGTTTATTTCATTATTCTTTATATCAAAGCATTTAGTGTAGAGTGCAGGGTTAATTTTATTTATGGAATTATTTCTTTTTATTTTTGGAGTAGTAACTTATTGAACATTACGTACATCGTAAGATTGGGTTGTTCTGCGAATGATTGCTTCGGCGCTGTCTCTCTGCTATATAAAATCAAAAGATAAAACATACATACATAAACTCACGCCATTTCCCCAGGAGAGGTGCAACCAAGACATCTACGTTTCTTCGTAATTTCCGTCCCACGATGTGATAGGGGCGAGCCTATCGCCATATCAGGCACAAATTCCTGACTTCGCGCTGATAATTAATTAATAAATATCACTTTGCCCGACCCGGGGCAGACCCAGTAGAAAAAACTAGGTCTTTAAGACTCTTTCGTCTCCGCGGACTGGTCGATGTCCCGACCGCGCCATACCCTAATCCCGCTATTGATACAGATTGGAAAGACCGGAAGCTGCGCCAACAAAGTGTTTACAATTCTGGCCAGGGAATAATCATATCAGTGATTTACCTTCACTGTTCAGCTTCGCTGTCGCTTCATGGTAAGCCTCAAACTCCGTCAGATGTCTTTTTAATACTCATATTTTTACTCAAGGCTTTCTTACCAATTAAAATATTTAGTAAACATAATGTCGAGAGTGTTTTTCCTTGATTAAAAGTCTTGAATGATGTAATTCCTATCATCAATTTTACATCTATGTTTTATCCTTTATTTGTCTTTACTTGGAATTGGTGCAAGTTGGTTATATGACACATGATACAGTTTAATTTGGTTTATCTTACAACCGACCAAAGGCTGAGGTATAAAATCTGACCATGATAAAAAAGGCAATAAAATATTTTTTATTAAACCTTAAAAAAAAGCAAGTAATAGTCGCTAAATGTGAAACAGAATAGGTAAATATATAAATTAAATTGTATTCTTAGTTATTACTTAGGTAGCTAGGTTTGTTTTTATTCCTTTTATTTTGAGTCTAGTTTTGTTCCGGCCGGGCCTTTCAAATTCACGTTTAATATTTTATTTTTCTTGTCTTAACCTTGCTCCGACTAACAGCATCCGTTTTTATTTTTGCTGTCGCTTTTTAGATTCCTTTGGGATTCATATAACATAATAATTAACTCTTTCTTAAGAAAAAGGAAATTTCAAAATGCTTTTGTCGGTTCGGCCCCTAGACACCTCAGAATATTTCAAAGAAAGTAATTTTCTAAGGCTTCGTAACTAATTATCGAGAACATTAATGGTGACGAAAACATTGTGAAGTGATCAGATTACCTGAGAATTTCATAGGATTTGGAGTTCACGGACTAAGATTTTTGCCAGCGCGAGTTAAGAGAAGATGAGCTGAAGATCGAGCCTAGTGGCGTGCCATAAGTGAGGCCTATGTCCAGCAGTGGACCCAGAAGGGCTAATGATGCAAGATTTAAGATTAACCTCTTTTAATTAAAGAAGTGCCAAGTTTGTATGAGATAGAAAGGCAACAAGCAATGTTAATATTTAGAATTGTCTTCTAAAAAAATACGCAATTCGGAATAATTTGAATATCACATCCTATATTTTTGGGAGGTAAATTATAAAGTGTAATTGATGTTGAAAAAATCACGGACACTTGTCAAAGCAAATTTGCGAGTATATGGCCTTATGTGTGTGTGTGCATAGCACGATGTGCAGCAAATATTGTGACAGTGTCATGTCCTCAATTGGACAGGAATAGCGAACGCGTTAGTTGTAAGGTTTTGTGTCTGTGTGTTTTAATAATATTTATTTATTAATAAAATGCAAGTTTACAGACTTAATCCAAAGTACTTACATTCTAAATATTAAAAGACTTATTGCTAAAGAGAATAACAAACTATAAAATCTTAAATAAAATCACAAATTTATTATAAAATTTGTAATATTAATCAACATAATACAACAAATGGTCATAAACTATTTAAAAATAACCTAATCTTAATATTTATTTGACTGGGCTTATCATAAAATATATCTGGATCTGAGTGGTATTTTACAAGATGTATGCAAAGATTTGGATTTAGATTCTCTGTGTTTTCTTGTTTATTATGCTGTAGGTACTTTGGGGTAGTAAATAGTTGTAATTTTGACCTAGGGACCTTCTAAAAAGAAGGGTATTCCCACCTTAAATGCCGGCAACGCATCTCCACGCCTTATGGTGTTGAAGATGTTCATGGGCGGCGGTGATGACTTACCCTCAGAGTCCCGTATGCTCGCTTGCCCCCAATAGCATAGCAAAGTTCATATATGCAGATTATCTCACGTTGTTTCTTGTCTTCTTCTTCTTCTTCTTCTTCAGCCTATGTATCCACCCAATGCTGAGTGTAGGCCTCTTCTAACGCACGCCAGGTTGTTCGGTCCTGGGCAGTCCACATCCAGCTCCTCCCCGCCACGTGGACCAGGTCGTCGGTCCACCTCGTCAAGGGCCTGTCCCGGTTTCTATATCCAGATCTTGGTCTCCATTCCAGTTTCTTGTCTTACCAAAATATAAAATACTAATACACATATACAAGAGTAAAGTCGGTGGAGAATGCTATCGTTCCCATTATAAATAAAAAATATTATACATCTTAAGTTTCACATACTAAATGCTTGTGAGTGCAACTGCATATTAAAGTTGCGAGTTATAGTGTATTGCCCTTTGCCTGTCGATGTCAAGGTCTACCGCACTGAATCCGGTCACACGTGTTCCAATACTATAAATATACTATAATCATGACATAATATTTAATCTTTATTTTAACAATTGTTACTTAAAAATATTACTGTTGTGTTTTGGATATCTTTACAAAATGGCGGATATGCAAACACACATAAGGTATGTATTTATGTACACATATACGGATTAGGAAGATATTTCTTTTTTTAAGTCTTTCAAAAATCTGTTGCAATTCATCGTTTTTTGTAAAGATAATTCAGTAATAATTACGTACAATAAATTTATTAAAAAGGGAGGAATTGAGTACGTACTATTAATCAAGGAAACATAGTAAGTATTCAAAAAGACTTTCAAGGATATGTGAAGTTAGGCAACTGGCTATCTGGCATGATGAACTAATTCCTCCTTTTTTGGGCCATAATTTACACGCTATATCGCTATTAGTCCATAGCTTGATATAGTCAGATAGTAGATTTTTCAGACAGCCCCCGTGGGTCAGTTGGTTAGACGCCAGCTGTGAAACGAGAGGTCGCGGGTTCGATCCCCGCAATGAGACAAATGTTTGTGAGACCGAAAAGCCTCTTGTAGTTTCTGATATCCACGACGCAAGACTTAATTGATCTTAATGTGGGGTCAGGACTATGAATGTGGCTGTTGGGTGCATTATATTCCTCTCTAGAATATTATTTCCATTAGTATGCAAGTATACGTTAGTCATTTCTCGCGATGCAGCGTTAAAAGCATTGCTAAATATAACTGTGAGAGAACATTTTTATGTATTCCTCGAATTGGCCTGGTCTGAGTCTTAAATCTAACAATCACTTGTTTTATTGGGAGAATTTATTAGCTGCTTTTCTTGGGGTATTGTGTAATGTCTAATTCTTGTACACATATGCATTGTTAGTTCTTATACAAGTGATATAGAATAGTAGACATTCGTTTGTGATTACTTATCCTTTAAAGATGAAAGATTAATAATCTCTATATACTTTCTGTTTTGCCTTTCTTCCGTACATCTTTGAAGGCTGGCGACATCGTTATGATTGCTTATGTTTTGTAAGTTTCAATTCTTTCAAAATCTGGAGAAGAAACTGATAATTGCCGAGGACTGATATATCAATAGAAAAAATCATAAATAATGGGTATTGCTTCATCCAAGAATAGAATCTTAGTTCTCACGGTCATACGCTTTGTTACTAGATCTTAGAGACTGTATGAATAGTCTATCGTAATTGGATGGTATTTGTTGTTAATTGAATGAATGCTTCCATTCGATAACAACGAAACGACGTCATAGATTCATAGTGCACAAAGATGGGCTAGGTTGTCTAGGAACTACGATCTACGATCTTCATCCTTGAAAATAACTATAGCAATTTCAATATCAATAATACCAGAGACTTTTCGGTCTCACAAACACACAGACCCTAAAAAACTGTAGTCACTTTGTTGTGCCAGTGTATAAATAAACGAATACTTCTGGGTCCCATAAAAAACTGTCTCGGTACGGGGATCGAACCCGAGCCGGCGTCTACCCAACTCCAGCACGGAGGCTATCTGAATTAAGGAAGGATGTTACATGTACATATGTACTGACAAACATTTACGCTTGATTTCATTTTCGTATTCATTATAAATTATTCTCGATCACGTACATGAGACATCATTTGTTATTATAATTATGTTAATTATTCTTTACGGAAATAATATTTACTGTTTTCGTAATTTACGATAAAGATACTTAAACAGATGCAACACGGAAAGATAAAAAAAAGTAATAAACGAACAGTTTAAATTAGGAAATAATTAATAACAAAAAATACGATTAAAGATCAAAATAATTTAAAGTAAATAAAGACAAATTACAACATGATTAAGCAACGAGAAGTAAATGTTTTAGGCAAACAAGCCGAGCCAGAATAAAATACAATCCAACTATTACAACACATAACCTCAAATCCAAATCCATCAGAATCACCTTAAACTGTTCTATTTTTTTTACATTCCTTAAAAAATCTAAGTACACGCCGAAAATAAGCTTAAGTAATTGGGTTTCAAACCCATAATTATAAACAGGGCGGCGGTAATAATTCACAGGGTATTAGACGGGGCACATAAATTAAGGGTGGGTTTACGCACCTGGGGGTGGCTGGCAGGTGAAAGTTGCAGGGGTGGGTACGAGTTTTCTGCTCATGACAGTGGAATTAAAATTATTCGATATTTACGACCGTGGGCATATTAAGAAGGCAATTTGAAATTTCGATGAGTATTAGCTGGTAGTACTGGGAAAATGACTATTATTTATCTGATGATAAATGAATTGCAATTCGAAAAGACATACATACAAAAGCCATATTAAAGCCCCATTTACACGGGTTGAGTTTCTCGCCTCGGAGATACGATTATCGTAAGGATATAAAAAAGTTGCATCGTGTAAACATTTGTCAGAACACGATAATCTTTGACGGTTGTGTCATGCGATAATCGCATACGATTCTTGCCGCGAGAAACTTTCCGCGTAAATGGCGTTTTAGGCTGGTACCAAAATAGAGGCATCATGTATGGTAATCTGTTTTTAGACGGTACCACCAGCTGTGGGGTCTCCGACAATCTCAGCGAACCAAACGCAACAACAAACCTGTTACTCACTTTATTTAGAAACTTCTAGAAGTAATTTGCACAGCTGCAAGTGTAAACAAAGTTAGCATTAAATCAACATAAGTAGGTCACATAGACAAATGTGCATTGATCGTAAACAACCGAAATATAACCGATCGGTTCAGCTCGTTAATACGATAGATGCTAAAATCTGCAGCGGTTGTACTTGGCAGGTCGCCAGCGCATGGTTCCGGGTTCGAATCGTTGCGAATGAGTTTGTTTCGGCCGCACATTACTTCCGTTGGTGCGTGTTGCATAATGTTGTTACGCGGCGAGCAGTTTTGCTGGTTACCCAACGGTTCCATGTAGGGCTTTAGTCGCTATCGCGTATGGACGTTATCACGGAAATTATTGAGGTGTCAGGAAGTGCGAGACAGTTTGACGACCTGATGAAGCAGGAGATATGAAAGGCGCTGATTTTGATCTGGATCAATTCGTTATGTAACCGGTAAGTGGCTGGGAGGCTTACGAAGTTGCTAAATGTGGTAAAGCAGAAATGGACATATGTTAGGTATTATTCAAAAGTAAAATAGATAAGATTTACGCCATTGAAATCAACGTCTGAAAGAACCAAAAGATGCCCATATAAACATTTTGCTGATAAATCAAAGACTGCAAGCCATAAACCAACCAACGCCGAACGTTTCCAGCAGTTGCCAAGAAGAGCCTTAACTCGATCAAAATAATTGAAATTGCTTTATTCAATTTCAGAACCCATTCCGTAAACTAGGTAGCTCTATAGCAGCAGCTCGTTACCGCCGCCGTCGAAATGTTTGCACCGCTAGAGCGTGGGTGTGTCTGTCGTACTGTCTGGTTTCAGAAACATTTGACATTCACGAATATTATATGCGGTGCTATGAATTAAGAGGTTCGTTGTTTGGCTGGCTACGTGCCCGGTGGAGATGAGATTACAATTTAAATGATGGTGGAGAGCCAGCCAGCAATATACACAGGGTTTGGTTTGGGCTTAGACTGTATGGACTTAGGATCACAGACACTGTTGATTTTAAGAATAAAATATAAGAACTTCAATTAATTAGATATCGAAATCTGTTTGGGGATAAATATTCTAAATATCGTTTTAGCTATTTACGTTGTACAATGAAGTACAGTGCAAAATATCGACGCTCTCTTGATAGATTTTAGGAGTTCAGCATCGTTGGTCGCACGTCTGTCCGAAAAATTATGCAAAATGTAATTGCAAAAGAATTGATTTTGTTTTTAACTCAAGATATTGTTTCTCTCATTCATTGTCAATACTAAACGTCTATCACTTCTGCTCAGCTATCCGCAGACTGCAATGATTTTGATTTAATTGCAGCGAGTTCGGCGAATGTTTTATTTGCCGGCGGCCTCGTGGTGATCTCATCGTTGTTCAAACACCGCTATCTGAAGGTCGAAGTCGCGTGCATCCACTTATTTCACTTGCTTTCTTTTTCAAAACGTATAAAGAGGATGATTTGTGTTCTGTCCTGTTTTCGGCACATGTTAAATATAGGTCAAGGTTTAATTGATTGAGTTAATCATATGCACTACAGCGTCAAACAGCTGAGTAAAGATTTTGTGTCCCCGTTATTTCTGCAACAGACCATATCATTCAATTTTAGAGAATTTCCTTTTAAAGTTGATTTCGTCGTTGCTTGAATAGCAATATAATCACAAAACAAAACAACCAAGTGAAGGTTTTTAGATGTATTCAATATCTTTCTTGTCTGTAATAAACTTAATGAAATTGATAACTGCATCAGCAAACAGAAACGTAAGAACATTGCCGTATAAACAAATGCTACGCTAAATAAATTTAAATATATAAGCTAAAATTATCAAATGCACAATTTAGATGCTAAAATATTCAGTGATATGTTGGAAAATTATTTAATGAACAAATAAATACACCTAACAGTCACATTTGTACATTATCCTGATCTCGCGCTAAGATAAAGGTTTAGTGTCGTGTTGTGAGAAAATACAAGAGACATTTCAATCTCACAAACAACCAGACCAAAAACAATTTTTTTAGCTACAAAAACATTATGTTTAAAACATTGAGTAAGATCAAGTAGTGTCGATGTAGTTAAATGAGTTTGTCAGTGTCCGCTGAACATCGCTTCGCCATGGCTCGGCCTTGAGCTCGCTCGCTGCTTAAATTCACTGTGATTCATAACGACTGTCACACTCACCAGGACACGAGAGATTAGAGAGTTATTAAAATAGCAATCAATCTTTTAAAAAACGCTATAGATTTTGAATTTCAACAACAACTCTTTGAATTTCTAGTAATTCGGGAAATAAGACGATGGCAGGAACAAATTGCATAGGTGTATTCAAGTGCTGAATCTATTGTGGTAAATATGCTATTATTTACTGATATTCGACAACATTCAAATTATAATTGCTGGCTATATTCCTTAAGGGATCACTTTATTTAAATAAAACTATTTTATACGGATTTTATCGCGATTTGGTTTAATTTTTACATGTTTTAACTTCCCGACGTTTCGATTACTTTACAGCTTTCGTGGTCACGGGGCGGACACGCCGAAGTTAAAACATGTAAAAATTAAACCAAATCAATAAATCAATATAAAATAGTTTTATTTCAATGTGTAACATTCGCGTAAATCTAAGAAACCATTATGATCTCTTTATTTGTGCTGCTTTCACCCGAATTTACTCCTAAAGATAAGATTACAAAATAGGTGTGTCAACCAGAAGTTATCACTGATATTTTTAATGCAATAAAGTCGCTTATGCCTTGCACCACAGCAGTTCATGAGCAATGACGCAAGCGGCGAGTTTTGCACATTTTTACGAGCCAGACTGTTATACACTTTAAGTTTACATACATTGTTACTTGTGCATACTATGCGCTTGTATATTATGTATAATTGGCCATGAAAGGAGACTTTGCTTTTATTACTCGAGTTAAAAGAGGGCCGAAATAACAGTGACATGAGGACATTTGACCTATTTCGTTCTTCGGAGAATCGACAGCCTCTATTTTTTTTTTCTTTTTTTTTTATTGCTATGTATGGCGAGACGAGCATACCATTCGCCTGATGGTAAGCGATACGATCGCTCATGGACAGTAGCAAAACCAAACAACACAATGAATTACAAGGCAATGCTTGGCATTCTACTGCGGTCGCCATCCTGAGACATAAGATGTTAAGTCTCAATATGTCCAGTAGTTACTCTGGCTACAATGTCCTTCAAACCGGAACACAACAGCGCATTTACACTGCTGTTTGGCGGGAGAAATAGACATTGTGGTGGTACCTAACCAGGCAGCCTCTCACATATGAGAGACCTACCACCTCTATGGCGCAGTTGGCTGAGAGCTGACAGATTGACAAGCCACGGGTTCTATCCCCGCGATGAGACAAATGTTTGTGTAGCCCACAAGTATTTGTTTCGGGTCTGGATATTGTGAGACGGAAACGTCTGTAGTTTCTGATACCCTCGACTATAGACTCGTGTTTTATTTGTTCAAGGCTATGTGACTGTTGGGTGTATTTATATATTTAAAGGTGTCTGTTTATATTCCTGGGATTAGAAGACGACAAAAATAGCTGTGACATTATCAGGCAGCATTCGACCTTCTTCGGAACTTATTAGGTTATTAAGTCATCGGAAATTGATTTTCCATGTATCTGTTTATCATGTATTTGTTTTTTTGTATATTGTATATAAATCATGTCTTATCTAAGGTTGGAGAGATATGTAGGAACTAAATTTCGCCTTTATTTCCGTAGTGTGATGAGACAGGAAACGGGTCTAACTATAGCAATATAAATTTAATCCCGGGCAAATGAAGGTCCTCCATTAAATATCCGGTCTTAATGTGAAAATCCAGAATAGGGAATTGAATCCTAAATTTCAATTAGGCAAATCTGTTGACAACATTTAATATAAATGGTATACGTATAGTTGTAAACAAATATAACCCCTTTGAAAATATGATTATTTAAAGGCATTTTCCACATTCTAATCAAGCGTTAAAAGTAATAATTATGAAATTGTTCATTAAATAGTTTGCTCGAAACCTTCAACGTTTTAACATTCATCTATAAACCCAGTAATGAAATGTAAAAAATCGTAAAACATCACATCCGTGCAAAAATATTTACACAGCGCGTTTACAACTCGTAGAATGGGTCTGAGCGAATATATTTCACGACTAACGATACACCACCGTATAATTGCAAATTGTATTTCTTCCCATTTATATTCTTAATCGGATCTAGCGGAAATGTAATTTGACTCGTGTATCTGTAATCTATGAATGCATTTGTGATTATTGCTTTTCATAGTTTTGAGATTTCGTGACGTAGTTTTGATAATGAGACTTAGCGATTATGCTTAATTATATTATCTTGAACTGTTTTGATTTCCCGGGGGTAGGTGAATATATTCCTACAAATTAATATCTATATTTTTCATAGGTCATAGGTTTGAAAAATATGCCATTTGACAATACTGATATCTTGGGAAAGGTGTGATAGACCAAACGTTTTACTTCTCTGTTCAATGCTGGTCCAGTACAGTGTTAAAAAAAATATTTCTCAAATAATGCCTCAAAAACGATAATCTCTGTTTCTTTTACACAAAAAGCCCAAATAAAGACAGCAATTCCTTTTAAATTTCCAAAGTATTTGACATTAAAAACCTTACATACGTATATCCAATTACATATAATAGATATCTGGATGACGTCACAGAAACGTTATGTAAGCTTAATAAAACCCAAGGTCTAGGTATTTTTAACGGTACACTCAAAATTTATGGATATGATAAAACTGCAAATAAAGGAATGGATAGAGCTGAAGTGATTGATGGTAGACGGTCTTGGAATGTCGCCAACAGATACGAAGGATACGAAATGAGAGAGCTTAGTACATAGTTGAATAATGTAGTGAGGTATGAAAGGAGTGAACTATCATTGACGGCTGAGAACATATTGCTAGTCATTGTATTGGAGCAATCAATATTGGAAATGAATAGTGATGCTTAAAAAAGGTTGCTTTTAAAATTTGCAGCTAGCGCATTTGAATAACAACCAATGTTATTACCACAATTATTACTTTTGATATTAAAATCAATGAAATGGTTCGGGCTCTCGAATGTACTCAAAAAATAGGCATACAATTAAAAACATTCAAAACCAGATTTCCTTCCGGAGTTGACATTGCAAGCCATATTTTCTTTCCAAATCGAATATACTGATCTTAATAGCATAGAAGATAAATATGGTATATTAAAAGCATTCCCAGTGACACATCGTTAATGGTTCATATAAAGGCTGTAAATGGTTGAGCACGTGCTAAATTCGGCCATAGCTATTGTTTATCAGCTCATAGAGTGAATCAAGGTCAGTGGACAGAATTTTTTTATGTTATTAGCTTTGATCAATTGATTTATGGTTTAAGGTTGCCAATATTGTTGGTTTTAAGGAGTTCTTATCCTAGTCAATAATAATTATATGTTCATTAAGTTGGGAATAACGTTGGATCTAGTTCAAGCCTTAGAAACTAAATTTTAGTGGGATTTTAAATTTGTTAATCATAGGAAATTCGTATTGGCAATAGCATCGACTGTTCGAAACAAGGTGAATAACACTTCAGTCAATGTTCGCACAGGCCAACATAATTTTGTAGATCTTTTTTCAGTCGATACTGTATCTTGATATTTTAAATTTCAAACAGGCGTAGTGTAGTCACTCAAAATTAATATTTTAAACAAAGTATAATATAACATAAACACATGTTAGATTCTCCACATCGACCTTCTTTGATTCTGAATATGTCATCTTTGAATCAAGAAATATCTTTGAATCACGAAACTTTTGAATCGCGTGGTATTTTTAGGTGTGGAGTAATACTGCTGGAGTGTTATGACTAGTGACCAAGCGGCGGGCTATGCGTCCATTGCACTTGTAATTCAATGTAACACTAATTTCTAAGAATTGTGTACGTTTGCGCTTTATTTGCTTGCATTTTGTTGGTAATATTTCGTAAGTTTAAGTTGAGTGTCTTGTATGTTATTTCTTGTTAACTGAAAAGAGTTGGACATGTTCTTGTCCAATTTCAGTTTTAATTAAATTAGAAATTCGGTGATTGTTTTAATAGTTACTATCGGAAATTCACAAAAAGAAACTCCGTAGCAGTTAGGTTGATAGTTTTCAGTGTCGTTTAAAAACATCTTCGAAAATGAATATATAAAAATCATCATTATAAATTCAACTGCTAAAGCACAAGCCTTTCCCATGGATTTCCACTACTGAAAAGCGGTCTTCATCCAGACAGCTCTCGGAATCTTTACTACATAATTTGTCTACCATATAAGATTGACCATTTAATAACACTTTTATAATCTTAATTATCTTTTGTTTTGCCTTGACTGCCTCGGAGGCGTAGTTGTACTACGGTACGACTACAAAGCTGAGGTCTCGGGTTCGAATCCCGGGTCGGGCAAAGTGATATTAGGTTTTTCTATTAGTCTGAATGACATGTAATGTCATGTCAGGCTCGCCCCCTGTCACATCATGGGTCGGAACATGCAGGGCGAAATGTGGGTGTCCTGGTGGCGCCTCTGCCTAGTGCCTACGCCTTCTGGGATAAAGGCGTGAGTTTATTTATGTATGTATCATTTGTTTTCTTACGTATATCTTCTTCTTTAACCTACTCAAGTTTATCTCTGTCCTAACCCATGGTTTCTACCAAAACAAGCCCAATATATTCGACGTTAGCTCCTACTAATCTCCAATATTTGAGCAATCTGAGTCAGCTTTCCCGAATGTTTCCAAATCCGGCGACGTTGGAGTAATAAAGTATTAGGGGGAGACGGTATCGATCACGTCTGTGGGCGCCAGTCCTCCGCAATCAGACGTGGCGGCTCCGAAGTACTGGATAAGATGCGAGATCTGGATAATTTTATGGTTGCTGTAGTTTGATGTTGTGGGAAGTAATTGTTAGAGGAATTCATTGGATTAATGTAATAGTAAACCGATATTTATAGTTAGTTTGGATAGTCATCTTATGTTACACTTTGTAAGTGACGTCTTATCAAATAATAAGTTTAAAATTCAGGGAAAATTTGCTTTCGTAACTAAAAAAGTTTTCAGCTTTTTCCGCAGATAATTATCATATTCTTCTATATTTGATAATGGTAATTAATTACCACCCAAAAATTCCTACAAAATACAGAAACCCAATATTGGTAAGCTTTGGCAGACTGTTTACTCCTCGTTAGTGGAACATAATATTAAAAAAACATAAATCCTATTCAAATATCTTGCTAACAGAACTTGATTTGCATAAAAATGACAAAGTTACACCGAGAAACTTTTAAATTGGACCGAAAATGGAAATGAAAGAACAAAGTTTCTATTTTTTCCACGAATGGTATTCAGATATTTTTTGGTTGTAAATCAGATAATTCGTATTTTGTAGCAGTGGGAATTCTGTTATTATTTTATTACGATGTAATGGATTTTAAAGGATATTTTTTACGCTTGGATATCGATTATTGTAAATAATGGTGGGGTAACTTGCCTTCAGAGGGACCGTCGTGTCGCTGCGTTTTGGGTTCAGCTTGTATATTATCTGACTCTATTGCAGTTAATATCAGTTTCGTTGTAGTCATCGTGTTGTGCCAGCATATACACAAATGATTTTTTCTAAATGCCTAAGATTCCAGTTACGTTTGTCAATAACTACAAACAACTCTATCCGTATAGAAGTGATTAGGTCTCATACATTGCCTTTCTACAGCCTATTAACATCATGTTCGCCCCCTGAAATCACAAACGTACAATGTAGTACACGAATCACATGCCTTATAGTAAATACAAGGTACTAACTGATAAAATATTTATTTAATTTGTCCATTCGATTGTGACACGGCGTGAAGTGCAGCGTCATCAACTCATTATGTCGGCACAAGGTCAGTGTTGAATGGAACTCGACTATTTGCCGGCAAAAAACTTGATCAAGCGAACGTTGACTTGCTACCACGTGGGTACCACCAATCATTTGACTGATCTTAACGTCTTTAGAGGTATAAATGGTACTATTGGGAAATGTCGTAAAGTATGTTTAATAGTCATAGTGACTACGATGGAAAAACAGTACAGATGGTTCAACCGACTTCAGAAGGTTAACTCTTGTCGAATAATACAATTATCAAGGCTTATTTTTTTATAAGTCCGCCATCCCGCACTAGCCCAGCGTGGTGGACTATATGGCCTAACCACTCTCAATCGATTCTCTCGATTGTAGAGTAGGCCCGTGTCCAGCAGTGGGACGCATACACATATAGGCTGATATAGATTTTTTTATTGCAATGAATGGCACAACGAGCATGTCATTCGCCTGATGGTAAGCGATACGACAGCTCATGTACAGTAGCAAAACCAAACAGCATGAATTATATAGCGATGCTTGGAGTCTCCACTGCCATTGTATCCGAATATACATATGAATCCGAAACGCGACAGTAACGTGGGTGCTTATGACGGGTTCAAATCCATTGTCTACCGGGTACATAAAATAAAAACAAACAATGTGCTGTGCAATTACAATTTTAAATCGATAATTGAAATTGAACAATCAAGCCTTTGATTATCATCAATAGAAATTGTGAAAGTAGGTACTGTTAAAATCTATTTTTTCACGTAAAATTAAAATTAATAACCGACATTTCTACGCCTCGATATCTAAGGGATAAATCATAAAGCAAAAGAAAGTCGCAACTAAACCGATCGTGGAGAAAGTGGTCTCGAGCCGAGCCCAGTTGATTGTTCAGAGAAAAAACTATTACACAGTACTGTAACACGATGAAGTCATCATAACTTCTCGTATGAAAGTGGAAAGCGAACGAAAACTGTTTATTTAATAATTTATACATTGCCGATTAGTACATGTTTCGAAACAGTGAAACAACAACAAACAACAATTAAAAATCATAACTGGCATTATATTTTTCTTTATATGCGCTGTGATAAAGAAACCGGAATGTATACTTAGATCGATGCAAAATCATAGCATTAACAAATAACATTAATGAATAAGTGTCTGCACACAAATGTCCAAACGCATTCAATCAGCGCAGTAAAAAGTGAATTTCGTAATATCTCGATCGGCCGCACATTGCGCCGGTGAAATTTCAGTTTACGAATTAATTATGCAATGCTTGAAGGTGAATACTTTTATTTGTTACTAAACGATCTGTGTCTAAATTAATACAAAAATAGACCAATCAAATTAAGTTGTATTGTAGGCGTGTCGTTAGAGGTTCGACCTGATTGGTCTATTTTCGGGATCCTCAGATAACGATCATGATCGTTTATTGCTTTGGTACTTTTATTATCTATATATTTATCGAAGTATTTCTGTAAAAAAAATAATTGTGTGTGAAGTACAACCCGCAATAGGCTAGCGTGGTGGACTATTGGCCTCTCAATCAGACTCTTCAGTGTAGAGGAGTCATATGCTCAGCAGTTATTATGGGCTGATACAGTAAAAAACAATGTAGATGGTAAAGTTAAATAAAATATACTCCTACGCTTTATTCATTAAAATATTATCAAAGAACTAACAAGCAAAGTCATTTAAATCAAGAATTCAATGTCAATATTTACCAAAGAGGCTCTATCGCACTAAATACAACTCAAACGGAAATGGCGTCAACATTAACTGCATTATACAATATTCGACCTTATAAAGATTCTGAGAACATGTTTTGCGGCGCATAAATTAACATAGATTTGTGAATTTTTAGCAAAATAAACATTTAAAACCTCAGAAGACAGAACAATTGTTTGTTGGTTGTCAGTTGCGTAAGCGTTGCCGATTGCAAGAACTATTGTGCAAGCCATAACAGTTCATGCAAATATTATCAATGTTTCATATTATGCATCTTATTCACTAGGTACTAGTGTCGATAATAATAAGTGTGTACATCGAGTATTTTGCAAATTCGCAAAACAACGTTCATTTTAAAAATCGAATCCATTTCTTTGAATAAGGAAAGGATCGAAAAAATACTGTCCACTGTGTAGTCACGTACTCCATTTTTGAAAAATAAAACTATTGATTACTGCAATCGATCGATTACGCTTTTCTCGATTTACCGCATCATAAAAACTACATTAAAAGTATAATTTGTAGAAAAAATAACTAAATCAGACACCAAAAACACAAAGTCACAAATCGCTTGTTCCGTTATTACAGTGACATGCATTATTGGCCGCAGTTTCGCACTATCTCTTTCATACATCAGCGTCAATTTTCAACAACTTAATTGCAAGATAGAGTTCGTGGGCTATATCTATGAATCTATAGCTAATAGATACCGTTTAAAACACTCCGCTTGATACGAACGCCAGGAACTTCCCAAACGAACGCGAGTTGACTCATCACTGAGTCACTGTTACAAAAACGACCAGCGTAACATGATACGCCCTGCCCCGCTAGCCGCCAATTAATCGATCCGCAGGGGGCGATGTGAATTGAATTGCGGGGGTCTATGTAGAATGGTAGCGTCTCACGCACGTCTGAGTTGTGACCTTAAAGAAACCATGATGTTTGTTTCGCTGACACAGTTCAGTCGAACAGGTTTCAATGTAATAATCAGCGTGCAGTGCATTTAGAAAGCGTATTATGATTTTGCTATAACGTTCGCTGAAGGCATGACGGGCGGCCATTTTGAAATTTGGATATTAAGTAGACTTAATACCGCGTTAAATCAAAAGATTGTGGAGTTTATTTCAATACTTGAAAATTCTTGAATTAAACGCAACATATTTTTTATACTACACATGAAAGATAAGATGTTAAAGGGGTAGGTATGTACCATACAGGTATTTTACTAGCTATTAAATGCAAAAAAATATTTCTTTTTACGAAACGAAAAGTTATATTTATACTAATCGCCCAGTCAGTCTACCACTAAAAAGCATTAGTATATAAATATACTAATTTATGTACGGCTATTACCTTATACGTCTAAATGTAATTATTTCTAGGAGTTTCTAAAATCTAGTCTGACCTTTCGTGTGAATATCTCGTGATAACTTGCAGTTGGTCGTAGAGGTCACTCGGACATTTAAATTTGTTACACTTCTACATTTCACAATTTTTGTACACTTTTCAAAATTAAAGCGAAAATAGTTCGCGAATACACATTTCGTCTTGTACCTACGTTCCGTCCCACGATGTAATAGGGGTCGAATCTATCGCCATATCGGGCACAAATTCCTAACTCCGGGCTGATAATGAGTAGAGAAATTCAACATCACTTTGCTCGACCCGGTATTCGAACCCGAGACCTCAGCTTTGTAATCGTACCGTAATACAACTACGCGACCGAGGCAGTCTAATATTATAGGCATATTTGTTTAATAATTTAAATATAATATGCATTGATGTAATTGGACTGAAATATTTTTATATGCTAGAAAAACTGTTTATTTCTTATAATTAAATATATTTTCTTTTATTTTCAGGTACGTAATACAAAACAGCGAAATTCCTAGACTAACGTGGGAAAATAATAACTGCGCAGTAAGTAACATTTATATTCATGAAGGCGTCGCTGAATTCTTATTAATATAAAACATATAATCTAAATATTATCACAATTATTTAGTAATTTGGATCGTGTGATCGGTAGCTGTTTCTCTTCAATCGATTTTGGGTTTAGTTATTTTATAAGCCGGCATATTTGTGTCGAATTACAGATTACTCTTGGCAATCATATTCCATTATTGTCGTAGACTCTTTTGTCACTTGTTATACATACCAATATAAATATGAAGAAATCGGTTAATAAATACAGCAACGGTCACATACATAGTCCTACCCCACACTAAGATCGAGTCTCGTATCGTGTATCCGAATCTACGAGAGTCTTTTCGGTCTCACAAACACCCAGACCTGTGTCCCTAGCCGGAACATTTTGAAGTATCGTATAGTAATTCTCGTATAGTAAAGTAAACGTTTCCCGCTGTAAAATTTTAGTACCAAATACGCTCACAATGGCGCTGTTTAAATTTCCATACAAAATTTTACTATTACTATTCTATTACGATACTGCAAAATGTTCCGGCTAGGGGCACTGAAACACATACATGTGGTTCACACAAACTTTTGTTTCGGTGCGGGGATCGACACCGCAGACTCTCGTTTCACAGCCAGCGTCTAACCAACTGCGCCGCGGAGGCTGTCAAATATTCAGTGCGTCTCATATTACCGACCTTATTTCTATCTTTTATGTTAAAAAAATGTTCTGTCTGGTGGGTGGTCTTATATCAGTCTAAAATCTTTAAAATAAATCGTATTTAAACTACATTGGTAAAGCCAAAATATGTCCTGCAACTTCACAACTTCTAGCATCCTAATACATGAAACTTTTCCCGATAAGTATAACAGCAAAAACATCCGAAGCGATTTATTGGTGAATGAGTTTCCCGGGAGAGTTCCCCGGGATGTACACGGATATGTGTCGAAGTTTGCCGAGAAATAAATATAATAGAAATGTGGGGAAAGGATAAGTATAGATTGATTTGGCCGATGTTGTGAGTGTTTCGTAGTTATTTATGATGTTTGGGGGACTGATAGAGATGTAACTTGATGTGACGTGGCTTATAAATAATTTAGTATTGCAATGTTGATTCGGGAATCTTGATTTATTTTGGGAAATATTCTCTATTTATCGAAGTAATTGGTACTACCAATATTAGTCTAGCGTATTGGATTAAGACCTACTTCTTAATTGTAGAGAAAGTCCGTCTTTTCCAGTTGAAGTTATAAGGATTGATGGTTTTATTATTATATAAATAAATACATTATTAAGTTATAACATAGTCCAGATATCAAAGTAATATTCGTGTATTGAAAAATTAATACATACATACATACAAAAACTCACGCCTTTATCCCCGAAGGGGTAGGCAGAGGCGCCACTAGGACACCCACATTTCGCCTTGCATGTTCCGTCCCATGATGTGATAGGGGGCGAGCCTATCGCCATATCGGGCACAAATTCCTGACTCCGGGCTGATACAGAACAGAAAAATCCAAATCACCCTGCCCGACCCGGGATTCGAACCCGAGACTTCAGCTTTGTAGTCGTACCGCATTATAACCACGCCACCGAGGCAGTCAACTATTATATTATTATGTATATATTGGTATGTGACTAAATCATAACCTACTTGTTTGAAGTTCGTTAAAAATATAAGAATATGCACACACTACATTATTTATATTATATTGAAAAATTCATTGTTAAAAATACATTATGCAATACTTTTTAGGGTTACATATCGAAACAATGTAGCCATCAATTTCTTCACCTTTTAATATTCAGAAACGTATAAAGAGCTTCATTCTTCCTTTTATCCGCTAAACACACTTATGCAAAATAGAACCAATAACGCCACACCCGTTTTCCCTATAAACATTAATATGTATGCAAAGAGGGTTGGCGTGTATCTTCGTATAAAGAATTTTTTCCCTGATATTGTTAAATATCATTATTTTTTAACGTAAGGCTGTGTAAACTTGAGGACAATAGCTTGATTTAAACCCCCAATGAATTGAAACAAATTAAATTTATTATAATCGCGTAATTTGCACTACTCTCCCCTTGAGTTAAAAAGATTTTCATCAGAAATAAATACGTCCAATAGAAACTTATACAGTGAATGGTGAAAGAATAGCGGAAAACATAATAAATTTAAAAAATAATTTAAATATTAAACCGACTTCAAAATTGTAATTAACAAGAGAGAAATAAAAATCTTTTAAAATTCAATACAAATGGTTCCATTCTTACAAAATTACATACATAACGTTTTTGGAAGTTGATAAAAAATTGAAGAATTAGATATTAAAATAATCCAGATCACTTACTTTTGTAGGGCACGCTCTGCTATTGAGAGCGTTTAGTTCGTTTTCTGAAACGAATTAAAACAAATATATCCATTTCTAGCATTCACACGCTCTTTGTCTTACATAAAATTCACTTTCCCTAAGCATTAATAACAATGCACAATCAGAAAGGTTAGCTGTACGGCTGCAAATGCCAGCCATTTATCCAGTCACGTCGCAGATGGGAATCGAACCCGCGCATCCAACAATGATAGCATTTGCAGATAACACACTCACCTTCGTTAGCTGGTGAGGTTATGTGAATAATTGACTGCAAGTTAGATTCTCTACATTTAGATTTGCTTTTTTAATCTGGTGAAGTGACGATTGGGGCCAAAGGGGTCTGGTGTACAGGCAACAGATAGGCAAGTGAAGTGTCAGACGCCCACCTATACGGAAGGCGGACAACCTGGTTAACTTTGCAGGAAGTCGATGGAAGCAGGCTGCTGCCAACAGGTCGATGTTCGAATCCTTGGGGGAGGCTATGTTCACTAGTGAACTTCCTGTGGCTGAATAGATAGATAGAAGTGACGTTAAAATCCCGTAAGTGCGATACGGTTTAAATAGAGTAAAGATTGGTAATAGTTATTGATTTCTAATCGAGACGGTTATGCTGGCTTCTTAGTTGCTTCCTCACGCTGCAGGTATTAGGCGGTCTTCTTAAATATTATTAATGTTTATATCAGAAATTTAATTAAGTATAATAATGATCATTATTAAGTACGGACATTTGCTGGAGGCATTACTGGTTACTACGTCTACCTTCACTGGCACATAGGCGTGAACATATGAATGAAAATTTTTATACATATATCCAGTTAAAATACAACCTTGGTATTTCCTAGACGATAATCTGATGATCATTCTGATAAAAACAAGTTTGAACGTGCCGTTTACTTGCAAATTAGAAATAAATTTAAAAAAATCTAATAATTTGCTCAAAAACAAACATTTTTAAATAGAATTGGTTCATGACAATGCTTGACTCTCGGATTGATGTATAAAATATGAAATAGGCAAATATTTGTATTACTTTTCCGAAAATGTTTAAATTTAAAATGTATAAAAACGAAACAGGTAAAAAGCTTATTATAACTGTAATATTTTTCATTGATTTCTAAAATTTCATTGTTTTCTTGAATTCTCGTTGATCGACAAAATTGTGCCAACTATTTCGTAACCGGAAGTACTGGGAACACAACAGACTTGCCTTCCATAATTATGGAGTTTGCGTACATTGCTCGATTATCAGCCGAACACAAATATACTTGTCTTGTGTATAGTTTTTACATTATTTTGATTTCTTATGTCAATACATACATATTCAATGAGCTTTTATCAGCTTAACATATAAATTGAATTTGTTAAAAAAAGGATTAAATATTAATATATGGACTGTTTATAACGTTAAAATAAATCCTTATCTGAAACATATTTTTTATTATCAAATATTTCTGTAGTCGATGTAAAGTAAAAAAAAAAAAATAGTGTTTGGTCCGCCATTTGAAATATTAATTAATTTTGTTGTAATGAGAAGAATAATAACTTTGTCTATTTCTCCCGCCAATCAGCAGTGTTATGTTTCAGTTTGAAGGACATTGTAGCCAGAGTAACTACTGGACATAATGTGACTTAACATCTTATGTCTCAGGATGGCTAGCGCAGTGAAATGACTAGCGTGTTGCTTTGTAATTCATGGTGTTGTTTGGTTTTGCTACTGTCCATGAGCGGTCGTATTGCTTACCATCAGGCGAATGGCATCCCCGTCTCGCCATTGTAATATACAAAATATATTCAATAATGAGAATTTTTCTCGCGTATAATTTTAAATACATTTATTTACGCAACGGGGTGCAATTGCTCGTATTGTGCGGCTTATGCAATACATTTGAGTGCATTACGTCACGGTAGGGGGGCCGTGTGCAGCGGTGGTATTTTCGAGTGTTTTTTCCCTTTGATGCTTATTCAGATGAGATGAACAAGGTTGTTGTAAATTGAAGATATTTTTGTGTTCGAAATTCAAATCTAAGATTCTTAACATACTTAAAAACCCTCAAAGAAGCCACTATCTTAAAAGAAACGGTGTGTTTGTAAACAAAGATTATCGCACTTAATTAAAATATTTTTAAAATTCCTCAGTTACTCATCACATTACGTTTGATATTATCTCATTGACCCGTACAATTATGGTCGAGCGCCAATAACGTGATTCCGGTAGCGCCCCGTGGTCATTGAGACAATTGCTCACAATTTGTACCCGGCACTGTGACTTTGGTAATGAAATGGCGACATACATTGTATGCTAATTAAGTAATATCTGTAATGTGGCATGACATAATCATATTATTTGTTATTTGATTGTCCTCATGGTGCAATTGTCTAGAATTCTTTATTCTTTACAATCTAGAGTTCGATTGATAAATATAAGGCTTTAGTCCACTCCGCGGGCCTAATTCAGGTTGGCGAATTTCACGTAAAATTACAGTCCAAAATAGCTATAAAAGTTATACCGTTATAACAAATGTACCGCCTAAAAATTAACCCGAATTGTTTTTCGCACAATGACGTGGCGTTCCCGGAATGACGAAAAAAGGCCTTTCTAAATGAGCAAACCGCTCGTTAGAGTGCGTGTGGTTTAGGGTTGGTGCGTCATTTTAGGGTTAGGGTGCCTAAGTGATCGATAAGCTGCCAGGGTATCTAACCCTCCATGACTCATGTGACGGGGTGAATGCTTAGCTTAGTGTGCTAGTCATTTACTGCATATAAATTGAGTGTATTTGTTAGTGTTTTTTGGGCGTCACCCCATGGTTCTAATGGCAGGGAGTATGCTCTGTGGACTGTGACACTGTGTTTAAATTGTAGATAGGTAATACATTTTATGTTATCTTTTATGTTTGATATACCTATATTTCAAGGGATCTCCAGACCTGGGTACATAGGCAAGATACTAGGCCTCAATCGTATCGTAGGACAGGAAAAAGCTGGGTTAGATATAAATAACATTAACTTTGTTTACTTTTGAAGATACAGGCGTGAATTTAAATATGTAAACTTTTAAAAAGAGTAGGTTTTCAAATCATTTCTTCAATAAAGTCATTTCCGAAGCATCTCTTTCACGAACCATCTTAGATCTATTTAAGATATATTGCTCGTCAAACGGCGCCGTGTCTCAGACTGGAAGTATCTACATACACTGCAGTAGATATAGTATACCGTGACCGGGGTATGACGCACGCCTCTCGAATCTCCGCAAATCTAATTTTACCGCAGTGTCGTACGCGACGGCAAATTGCTTTGCTTGCGTCCTGTCGGAGGAAACCATCACAATATATATACACGGATATTGGTTTGGGTATCTGATTGAAGTTTATTTAAAAAACAAGTATAATGTTAAATTATATATATTAAATATACGCCTGTAGAAGGTTAGCTACAGGTAAAATAGATCTGGTTAAACAATCGATGCAGATTTCCAAGCTTTTTCGGTATGACCTGAACAATTGCGCTAAATAATGCTAGGATACCGCCCAGGGTCGACAAGAAAGTTATTTACCACAGAAATAGTATCTTTCAAGCTAAAGTTAAAAAGAAAGAAGAAGCTTTCAAGCTAAAGTTGAAAGAACTGCCTAAAACGAACTTTGCACAATTTTATATCTTATAACAATGAGCAATTTGTGAGGTATTGGTCTTGTTACAAAAGGCCTGTGGTTGAGTTCTCTTAATATTATGTTATTTTCAAACCAGTGGATACTTCCGAAACACAAGGGTTGTGGATTTTCAAAAGTTTTAAATACAATTATTGAAATGTGAAAAATTGGATGAATTTAATATTTTTGCGGTTGGTTGGACATTCGCATCTGATTCAATAGCGACCAATGTAGACAATGAAACCTGTCGCAGTGATCGAAACAAGTGTGTCACGTTCTGGATTCATTCAGTGCACGTCCGGTTTCCAGCTGGCATAATTGTGTCAGATAATCTCTAGCTAATGGATACTCTGGATGCTTAAAGTATGTCGTCTTTACTTTTATGAATTGCCAATGCGATTCCAACTCTTCTGTCTACATTTAGAAAAGGAAATAAGATCGGAAAACAGTAGATGATATTAGTGACATGTTTTATATCCCTTTTCGAATCTATAAGCACGATTGTATCTCTAAATAATTATAAAGCTGAAGATTTAGTTTGTGTGAACGCGCTTTACTCAGCAACTACTAGTTCGAATTGAACATTTGTTTTTGTGTAGGATATTCCTTTCATTAAAAGAGGCTATGGGCTACTTTTTATCCCGAAAAAACTTTTTCACACGGGCGAAGCTGCGAGCAACACTAGTAATAAGTACAGATGGAAGCATAAGGATTGCTTCAACACTATTTCAGCAGAGAATTCTAATTTCAATGATGGTAGATGGTTGTTAACAATGCGATTACGTCACAGTCGGTGTTCTCAATAGTGTTATTGTTTGCGATGAAGTAATTATCTGTAATTGCTTGTTTATCTCGCCGCTGGTACATTTCGTTAATTGTTCTTTGATTCAATGACTTCACGCCAATGGTGGTATCGGTAGGATCTTAAGTTGCGTTACTTTTATAAATATTGCTTTTCCTGTGTTTCTTTATCTTTATCTGTATTTAGTCTTTTCATGACACATTTTGTATAGTGATCAGTTCTACCACTGTAGTTACGCTGTTGTCAGCTATGACTCGGCATGAATGGGCAGGCTCGTCCGGGGCACCACTATCACACAGGAGATCGACGAGAAGCGACAGTGAAATGGCCAGATGCCCTGTACTACTTTCCTCTTCCCATTCATTTTCCTTCCCGCTAACCTTGTTATTTTATGGGCCAGCAATACATATTAATCTCAGCGTTGTAGGAGTTCACGGGTCGCAGTGATCAGTTACCATCGGGTGAAGTGTTTGCTCGTTTGCCTGCCCTATTGTGTAAAAAACAACACATTTTTAACCTTGACTTTCTATAACTTCTTCTTTAATGGTGTAACATTTCAATTCTATGCCTCTTGTTTGCGTCTAAAGTTACTTTTAATTTGTAATTTTATATTTGTTATTAGTTGTGATATTGTAAGTGATGAGCTCCCAGGCGAAAACGTAAACCCTAGGATCAAATTATGATAGAGGTAGGGTTAGAATACTAATTTATCCAAAGAGTTATCGAATCATCATCGGATCTGCACAACGCAATGAACATATCAAAACAAAGACTATCCAACCATTCTAACACAAGAACGTTACAACCAACGCTAACACGTGACGAATTTAATTACGATCCGCCGGGAATGCCTCACCAATCCCCGAATACATAGAATCCGACGTGTCCCTGGGTACAAGGGGCTACTGCGAAAATCGATATTCGATATATCGTGCGATTCTTCGTACTTAAATCTACTCTTAGTGCCTTGGTATTATGATACTGTTGATAATTCTCTATGCGACCCTTGCCGATACTGTTGAATCGCTCAACAGTCGATTGAGTCAAAACGAAGGCACTAGAACATTCCAACGTGCAGAATCGCACAATATACCGAATATGGGTTTTAGTAGTAGCCTCCTGAATGACGGGCGACACCGGACGCCGGTAACCATATTAACCAATGTAGCGAGATTTCGGCGAAATGGACGGCGTCATTTCCAAATTCAACACGAAACGAGTTGAATTCAATTATGTGATTTTTTATTTTGTGTTGTCAGGTGTACTTGATTGAAATACGATTAAAGTTAAAAAAATAGTTTAATTTAAAAAGTTTGTAGTATGTGGGACGAAATGAAAAGTAGTTAAACGGATACTAAGTTGGTTCATTTTTAAGTTTCAAACTTCCCGGCGTTTCGATTGCTTTCCAAATTCGCTTAGTTAGTTTTTATTTCAACATATATAGTTTATCACAATTTAAATAAAAAATAAACGGTGCTCATGTAGATGTGAGAAAACGTATCTCAAGTGGGCACTTCAACACGTTCTTCCACTTAACATTACTTGAGTTCCAATCTCAGAACGTATTCGATCATGTAAGAGTTTTCTTTTTGGTATAAAAACGTTGATACAATCATGTCGGCTTGCAACTATATGTATAGGCTTATATTAAACGCGGAGGTATTTTAATGAGAAAAATCAATGAAAGGCAGGGAAGGTAATTTGGTTGTTCATAGTTATTACTCATAAAAATGTTTTTGCTCTCAGTTGAGCTGAGTTCTCTAAAGCCATTCGTATTTTATAAGACAGATTGCACCAATAGTTCACTAGTAGTCTTATTCAAGTGGTAAATTGAAAGCCCCATGTCATCTTAGTCAGCATCACCAACCTACATTCCGTCCCTGCTGGGGTTTATCCACAAGAACCTCTCAAAAATCCGTCAATTGTCAAAATATCTGAACTCGTGTGGAAAAACGATATTTTTGTTACAAATTTATTCGTATTTGCATGAATAATTTCCAGTAAATCCAACTGAACAATAATTCTCGAAGTTGACTCAGTGAGGCGACTTATCGACACTTTGCAGAATGTTCTCGTTATAAAATTTCGCCCGAAACGAAACTTGGTGACAAATATTTGGGCAATGTTTGATAAAACTGTGATTACGTTCTGGAAATTGATAATATGCGAGTATGTTTTCCTTGATCAATTAATTGTTAAGTAGGAAGAGCAGAAGAAACGAGCAGACCAAGTTGTCAAAATGCGACTTATATACACAAGCCAACATAGGATAATTTTTTACAAATATTTCATAGAAATGAAAGGCAGATTTTTTTTCGATAACTAAAGCAAAAGAGCAATTGTACGAAGAATACCCATACCTCACAGTTCCTTTACGTTATATAAAACGTATTTGTCCAACGCAAAAAGTCATAAAAACAAAATGCTTTCAATCAGAAAATTCTTTTCATAGCGAAATCAATAGATTGTCAGTACAATTTTCCGGACCGGATGGAGTGAGCGAATCGGAAGTTGTTATGACGACGATCGAGTTGGGGCCGAGGTCTTTAAGACTAGGATTAGATTATAGACCTATGCGATTTCGTTTACGGATTTATTTATATTTTTTTATTGCGATGAATGGCGAGACTTGTAGGCCATTTGCTTGATGTTAGCGATATGACAGTAGCAAAAAAACAACACCATGAATTACAAAGCAATGCTCGGCATTCCACTGCGCTCCCCATCCTGAGATATAAGATGTTAAGTCTCATTATGTCCAGTAGTTACTCTGGCTACAATTTTGTGGTTTGTTGGCGAAAGGTGTTGAAAGATTAAAGAAATACAAAGACAGGTATTTTTTTATGACTTAGAAACATTTGCCTTAGAAGAAAGTATGTCAGATCTGCTAAGAATCAATAATCGTATATCGGAATTATTTGTTGAATGCGTTGAGTCTAGTTGCTACAATTTAAATTAAAAATACATATTTCAAGTTCCTACTCTCGATATTTATAAAAACATATAACGCTACATCTTACAAGTTACATTTGAAATAAAAATTCATAAAAGCGATCTGCAGATGCACTTCACATAATATTGATATCACACAATGCGTCCTCTATTTTTAAACCCCGCTATTCAGTATAGAAAAATCCTCCTTCACAATTTCCTGTCCCGGATAGCCTCAGAATAAATCGCGGGAACTCAAAGGCAGTAAGGCATACTCGAACCCTTTACGGATGCCCCTTGCAGCCTCGTTACCTCAATATCTGCACTTTAAAATAAATAAGTATCGATATGGAGAGATAGTATCGATTGGGTGCAATTCATAAGAGACTTTCTATTTACTTTTTGATATTTTAGTTTTTTTATTGATTCTATCAGCAAAGAATCATGACATTGTATGTATATTTTATTTGTGTAAATTAACGCACCTGAATGTTTACCTAATCTAGCAATAATTACGATGATGTTGGACTGCCTCGGTGGCGTAGTTGTAATACGGTACAAAGCTGAGGTCTCGGGTTCGAATCTCGGGTCGGGCAATGTGATATTGGGTTTTTCTCTTCATTATCACCTAGGAGTAAGGAAATTGTGCCCGATATGACGATAGGCTCGCCCCCTATCACATCATGAGACGGAACATACAAGGCGAAATGTAGGTGTCCTAGTGGCGCCTCTGCCTACCCCAGTTTATGTATGTATGTTGGATACAAATTGCAGTAAAACAAAACAGTTATTGTTAGGGCTGCAAAAATAACTGTCTGTTGTTGTTATAATGGCTTTATAAACCCTGTTTTCTTTAAATAAATAAAAAAACAGCTATGGGCCAAATCGATTGCTCAGCGTACGAGGATAGCCTCACAATAAAGGAAGTAGGGCTCACTCGAATCCTTTACAGATGTCCATTATTGCCTCGTTACGTCTGTCTCGCCTGCACTTTAAAATAAGCGGAGATTGTATCGGATCGCGTTGAGTGCAATTTATAAGAACCAGCGGGTCTTGGGGATTTTTATTATCGTTTTGGTTTCTATTTTTGTAAATCAAAGCTAGTGAGTGATGAATTAAATCCGATATTTACATTCATATTGGAGATGAGTGACAATAGAATAAATACCTTTAATTATTAGGGAAAATATCTGTTATTTGTTGTGGTTTGTTTGCATGTATTTTATATGGAATGAAATGAAAATTTATTGAACACATAAAATAAAACACATTATTTAGGTTCAGTCACTTTTTCTTTTTTCACTACCACCCGGTTCACAAGGCTGTTGTCACCAGAGAAGAACGGGCAAAAAATAAACGAATTTCATTTCATATAGGAGTCGAAGTTTAGTTGAATTTATTCATTCTTATAAACTCCTACCTAAAAAAAAATTGATATATTCCATAGTTATAGGTCGATTAGATCGCTCAGCATTTCATAATAAAATATGTAAATATTGAATTAAAAATGAGTGCAGTCATCGTTGTCTATTTCTGCATCGGTGACCTGGACAATGTTAAAACATATCATTAATACACCCATAAAACGTGATTAGATTAATGATCAGCAAAAAATCTTCCTAAAGTTCACTCCATTGTGAACAATTGGCTATAAATATTATTTCCGATGTATGACAAAGTGCATTGCGTAACATCTTTGTATGCAGAAACACTCGTGTATATGATATTTTAGACGTTGCAAGTAGAATAATGCAAAAGGTGAAGCATTCGAAGCTAGAAAGCATAATAGATATTCTAAATATACCGTTTGTATTTTAATATTATTTTCTCAGAAGCTTAGTTATTTATCGTTGTAGTAGGTAACAATAAGTAGAACACTGAATTGTATATTCATAATATTTCATAAATTGATTTATCTTACTTATAATGAGCTGGTAGTTGTATCGACATTATTTTCCTGAGCAATATTTACTTGTAAATTGTGGACTTAAGAAAGTTCTAAGAGCCGTTCTTCAGCATAATTAAGGTTTTAACTAAATCTTCTGTGAAATGTTTAAGGACCTTGCGAAATTGGGTCTCTGGTTTTGACGTGATTCAAATTACAATTTATAATCCTTTTAAAATACGTTTAACGTTTCATTAAAACTAAAACTGACACAAAATATTATCTGAAAATTTCTTCATTTTAATAAATTTTTATTACATGCAAAATCTTGTTATTTTTTGGCTAGATTACTTTATCTTCCGAGTGAGTTCTCACTATATTTAGGTACTAAATCATCTAGCCTTTCTAGTAATCATATTACTTTGTATATGTCTCCTACCCCCACTTCCCCACTTCACACTTTCCACCACTCCAGAGTACGGAACCCTCAGTTGGCGCTCACCATGACCTAATTGGCTATCGCGGCCGCCCGTCACTTGTCACCGCCGATAGATACCATCTAATAGTGTTTTGAAGAAGTTTTCATTGTTGTTTCTCAGTTGAAATGCGTATTGAAATAGATGCTTCTGTATTGTATGGGGTGGCTAGCGTTTATACAGACAGTGATGGATTAAATGGAGATATTTGTTAGCATTTAAAAGATTGTTCTAACGAATGACTACAATGCGTATTGAAAATGAACGCGATATTTGCGACATTGTATGAGTGAAACGACTACAATGCATTGGGGAGTGCAATGCAAATAGGTCGACACTATTGTGCCAATTGTATAAAACCTTAACACGAAACTTTCGTGTCACTAGTTTGTCATCGGGTATGATGGTCGCAATCCGGGTGAATATTTTACCACTAGCGATGGTGTCTTCGGCAACATCACTTATTGAACGAAAGGTAGCAGCTGTTACTTCCTGTTGGTTTTCTGTGATATTCTTGTACCAATAAGGTCAAGTGCCCTCATTTGTTCTGCAACGTTATCAACCCACACCAATGCTCTACTATCTCGAAAAAAATCCTCAAGTTAGATTCTCTTTAAATTCACGGTATTTTTGTAAAAGCTCTATCACCTCCAAAAACAGATTTTCCCGCAATTCTTTTTTTTTTAGCCTATATTGTGTCCCACTGCTGGGCAAAGGCCTCTCCTTTTTTTCTCCATTCGACCCTGTCCTCTGCGAGCTCCTGCCATTTTGGCTCGAATGCATCCAACTCGTCCTTCCGCCGCATCTTCGGTCTTTATTAAGATTACTAAAATATTCTCGGCATTTAAACCACTTTACCGAATATACGTGCTAATTTGGCGTCATAAAGTCATCTCAAGTTGGTTTTATGCAACAGTATATAGGTTTGGGCGAAGTGCTACAAGCCGATCAGTGCGTCATTGTTTGAACAAGTGCTGTCACTTGCTACGTAATCGCTTGCATGTTGGATACTTGGTGTCATGCTTTTGATTTCTGTTATGTTTGGTTGAGATATTTGCGCTACCCAATCCACTCTGGAGAAGTTGTACTAGACTAATACGTTCTGTAATGTTACAAAATCTTTGCGAGTTTTCTGGATGCGGTGTTTCTGAGATTATTAAATTAATTAAATTATTTATAAAAATAAAGTAATGATATTAAATAAGTATAATTATTGGTGATAGGATACTGGTGTTACAAAAGTTTTGAATTCCGTCTTAACAATCCATGCATTCGTTTTTGAAACCACACAAACATTTGTCTCGGAGCGGCGATACAATCAACAGTCTCTCGTTCTACAGCTGTCAAAATGAGTGTAGCTTCTCTCACTCCCTCGCTCTCTCTCTTTACGTACAAAAAAGCCACTGCTAAACATTTGTCAAAAGGTTTCCATAAAGGCCTGTTGGAACCCATGTATCCAATATATAATCCAGTGAAGCTGATGCCAATTAAAACTACGGGCCAATTATTGGTAAACGCGTAGTAACAGAAGCACCGACATGTAATTCGGCACCGCGTTGCGTTCATGTCGATTCATGCGTTATTCAAACATTTTCAGAGTACACGCATCATTTGCTACAATATTTGATTGATTACTGCCGCTCTGTTGGGGTTCAATCAAATTGTGATTGACCATTCGGTAATTTCTTACTATTAATTTAAGTTAAAGGACTTAGTTGCATTGTTTCATATTTTTTGATCTTCTTAACTTCTTAATCTGGGACATCAAAAATAAACTCAAGACCTGTATAATTATATTTGATCAGATCTTTGAAAGTCATCAAATGAATCTCTCCGACTCCACTTTGATCTGCCACGTCGCCGCATGTCATTGAACTTTATTTCAATTCCATTTTAATTTTAAAATCTTCAGTTTGATTCTATCTAGCAAACCCTATCAAAAATAAATTATTATTAGTTTGTAATTGCCTATTCATTAATGCCGTAATTGTTCCCTCATTAAAATTGTTTATACCAGTACTGCTCGCACTAACATTTTTCAATAAATTATTATCGATTGCCACTGAATTCTCTTGTAGAATTCGTTCCAGCACCACACGATATTTCCTCATTCATCTTTCGAACATTTCCTTTTTATAAACTTTACCGTTATTTGACAATTTAGTCTTTTAGATCGTCTAAGAATACTCCTCTCTATAATTAATCACGAAGCGAAGTGCTCCTGCCATTCCTTTTCTAGCCAAGACCTATCTCAGCCCTGTCTGAGTTATGGTTTCTATTTTAGTATTACTAAAACTGACGGCTCCTGACGTGCGTGATTTACTTTCTCCATTTTGATGTTCGGTACATTTACTCATTTTATAATCTATATTAGTCCATCTACTGCTGAGAATAGATCTGCTTTTAAATTATTTGTTGGATATAAAGATTTAGTTTGTAGCATTATCTTAAATATTACTAGTCAATCTAATTTCACAATTTTTAATATACTCAACATATTGCAGTCCATTCTTAAACCTTTCATCCTTTTCTTGAACAGCCCGCATCCATTACCCCATATTAGTATATTTATTTTGTACGACTTTCACACATGCTCTTTAATGGCGTAACTGAAGGTTCAGATACTCAAGGCCCGACATTTAGTAAGGAAAGCATACAATCCCAGCAAACGTAGTTATCATCCTTTCAATCAACACCACTTCAGCGCAACAGCATCACTAAATTGCTTTCAAAACTGACCCATTTTATACTGAACACTGGGTATATTTTAATGTTGTTTAGTAATCGAATTACTGGGTAATTGAGGAGCCGTGGATACAGTTCGGCGGTCGCACGACAATATATCGGCGCGAAACAACGTTATAGTAACCAATTACGTGTGCATGCATCACGACATTTATTTCATAGACATTCTTTAATTGCTATGACCTACTGTTTTTATGGTCTCCGGTTTTAAGACAGGTGGCTAAGCAATTGTTGCACCTAATAGTCCGTGTTTTTTTAACCATAAACAACCCAAAATCAAAGGAAATTGGGGGTGCGTGAAGTTTAAGTTTAAGTTTACGAAGAATGAATACGGTCTTTTCTTACAGGTTCCTAAATAGCTATCGGAAAGTGTCGCATATGTAATGATTGATCATTTTTAGACATAGGAAGTAAGAACATTACTGCTGAACATAAGCCCCAATGGCTTCCACAGCGAATTGTTAGAAGCCAATAACCTTAGACAGTTGCAATAATATAAAGCTTCATGGTCATATAATCGATGATGCCAAACAAACCATTGAATATCGTTCAATCATATGTCGGTCATAATGTTTTTATTTTTCTCTTTTCTCCCAATTATGGAAAATATTTGAAGTGTATTCCAAACAGGGAACTAATGGCCAAACTGTTTGTTTCAGGTACGTACTGCAACCGAGAGCGGTCGGTAAGTCAGCATCGACAGCATAATTGGCCTATTTCCTAAAAAAGCCTCTCAGGTCGGTGAACTCTACTCCGGTGAGTTACGTCTGCAATTCGTCTCGCAATTTGGCCAGTGGGTCGATGCAAATAAAAAAACTGAATATTCTGTGCCAAATTCATATCGGATTAATTCCAATATTATGAATATTTGAGTTCAATGGCTGAATGAAAATAAAATTCGATTATATTTGTTTTGTATTGACAATTGTGAGTTGCGATTAATTTCGATATTGTGTTTGTTTTTGTTGTTTCTGGGAATTGGAATGATATGGTTTGATCAAATGTTAGAGGTCACATTAGCATTTTGTTCTGGAGGGTACTTGAGAGAAAGCAAATATTATACGAATGTAATGTTTTATTTATTAGCTATTCATAGATGTATATTGATACGCAGCTCACTACGTTGGCCTAATAGCTTTTATAGACTTTGACACGTTCGTTTGAATTTTCTGGATTCGGTTCTAAGCCGTGTAAATTAATCGGAATTGTATTTTCCTGGGTTAAATATTATCCTTCTACTTTCTTTTCGGTCTTCATAATAGCAATTATCGCCTGTTATAATTATAAAACGCAGTTCCGTAAATTGTTTTAATTGAAATTAGGTGTCTGATTTTTAAAAAGCAATTATTCAATCATCTACATAACACAAAACGATGTAAACAAATCATTAACAATTATTCGGAAATAATTATACAGCAAAAAAAAACGTTTAGGAAATGCAAACACAAATTGATTATCCGATAAACTCTATAACGCTGATTTTTTTGTGTACATTGCGTGCTAAGAGGAGATTAAAAATTGATTGTATTTTTTTTGTCCTCCCCATTATTTATTAGACCAGTGTGCATTATTAAAAAACCGAGCGCACACATAACCCAATTACAGAGTCAATCACGTTATGTTTTTGCTGAGCATTGAAGCGGTAAAAGTTAGCACTTGTGAATGTGTTCATTTACTTTATTATGTATTAATTAAACTCTATCGATGATATTAAATGCGTTAAATGATACGTTGATTGGTTTCGATATTGATAATTTTGTTGAGGTATTTTTTAAACCCACAATAAACAATTACGTTGCTTTCAATTAACGTCTTTGTATATAGATTGGTAATTATGTTTTTGGTTAGATTTTTCGCAAAACCAAAAGTCAAAGTTATTCTGTAATATTTATGATTTAATTATAATTTGTCTTATAAGTGTGGAATAACAGTATATATTAATACTTTAATGAAGAGCCATGATAATAAACCTAGTTCTTACGGCTCTATATTGTATAATTAGTGTAACCGCGCTGATTGGATGTCACAAATATTTTACACAAAGTTATTAGAATTTTATTGAGCAAAATTACAGGATATGCGTTATTAAGCATTGAATGTAGCAATAACCGCATGTTCGTTTTCGCATCTTATGATATACGGTAAAATCGAATATGTATCGTATCAGCCCATATACGTCCCACTGCTGGGCCTACTCTACAATCGAGGGAATCGATTGATAGTGTTTAGGCCATTTAATCCACCACGCTGGCCTAGTGCAAGTTGGCGGACTTACATACTAATTCTAATTTATCAGACTTCTCTATAAGTATGGATCCATGTCTTCTATTTCCTTCCATTGAAATAGCATATCGTACTAAAAAAACAATCATAATAAGAACCAAACAAATAACTTTACACAATACTCTAAAATAAAAAGTAAAATAGTTTTGTCCATTTGCGCGGTATAAGAGCAGTGCGCGCATGGTCGTTGACATTGAGTATTCGCGGCGCGTTGCACCCGGCGCCAAAATTAGACCGGTGCGTCGCGCGCGCACCTCCGCCGCTTACATCTGTAACTACATGTACTCTTCGCTGGTGTTCAGACTTATAGACCACCATAGCATTGGATATAACTTTTATCCCGGTCAGAAAGTTATAATAATAAATAAATACACCCAACAGTCACATACATGGTCCTGATCCCACACTAAGATCAAGTCTTGTGTCGTGGGTATCAGAAACTGCGAGAAACTTTTCGGTCACACAAACACCTAAACTCGAGACAAATATTTGTGGGCCTTACAAGCATTTATCTCGGTGCGGGGATCGAATCCGCGGCCTCTCGGTTCACAGCCAGCGTTTAACCAACTGCGCCACGGAGCCTGTCAAGTTAACTATACAGTTTCCTTTATTTCCCTCATTTAGCGTCTTTAGATGAACGACTAAAATCTGATGTACTTTTGTGCTAGTGGTACAGATTTATATACTATCCATAGAGTGCTTTACCCCTGTCAGAATGTCTTCCTTCTCCTCCACTTCTTTGGTACTTTAGCAATATTATTTTGAAGACTGTAGAATCTGATGTCTTCTTTAATAATGTCTTGTGTTTCATCCTTTGTTTGTCTGGATTCCGGATATAACAAGGCCAGCTCGGATAGATAAAGCAGATTCGATACAGCATAGAACGATTAAGATAAAACTTATGCCTAAATGGTCTCCTGTCTTCAAACAGTTATCAAGGCTGAGTATTTTCGAATACTTAAAGTTTTGCAGCATGATTTTCTTTGTCTAATACAAAAACAATTATGGCGCAAGTATCTTTTGTCGTGTCAATAATTATCTTATTTTGCAGTATTATCCTGCATTCGATCTATGAACTTTAGTAAGTCGTTTAATTTCTTGACTAATTAGACTCCATCTAAAATTGATCTGTTAGGTGGCTTTATTACTTTTTTAGTAGACATCGATCCCTATGTTTTGAAACCGACGAGGCAGACAAGAAAAGATAAAATTAAACACGTAAAAAATTAATTTCACCCAATTCACAAGCCCTAGAACAGATTCAAATTTACATAATCGTCAAAGTACACCTTAATTACAAAAAGATAGAATCTAAATTAAGCAATAATAGCCCTAAAGGTGTGTTAAATAAAATGGTCATTACAGAGGCGCCAATTACTGCTAATTGGGATTTAGTGGCGACAATTACTGAGGATCTTGAAGCAATTTCTCGACATCGGGACAAAGGAACCTGACTATCGGCACTTAGTTCTACGATGTCCTGTCTGAGAGGCTATTTGCGTCACAAGCGTGCTTTAGTTAAAAATGCTGCTTCTCAAGTGTTGGGTGCTGATTTGCGATGATCATTCGATTTTGAAGAGGTTCTGTAGAAACGATCGATATAGATAGTTTTAACGATATAGTTGAAATTTGAGATAGATAAAATGCTCTCTTAGGTTATTAATCTTATTGGGATTCCGTCGAAATGTCAGCGATCGATTTCTTCCTTTGCTATGAAAGTGGTGAGATTCCTTATTTTCAACAATGCGATGGGGCAATGAATACAGGAATGTCAGTTGATTTCTTTATTAATTGATCGATCACATTACAAGTAATTTATTAAATGCGGTGATATTCTATACTGCTAGGAGTTTAGTTACGTTTCTTTTTGATCACGACAAAGTTTGCAACTAATAGTAACCATTAGTAATATAACATTTACCTAGATCACTATTCACCACAATCTTCTGACCGATGCGATGGTCGTAAACAGCTTTATGTATTTCCTACTTTTTTAAACGAATAATTAACTGTAAATTGCTATGATTTATGTCACAATTACTCATACAAACAATTAGTCGTGCTCTAACAAGCGCGTTATCACACAACAAAACATCAAAGATTTGTAGCAGCAATCAATATCTTTCATACTGTAGCGTTCGAGTACGTTTCACCACAATTCACATCAATAAAATAAAATAGCATCGCTAAAGGCCGTAAAATTTGCTTACCCCACTGTCAATGAACCTGTTTGAAAGTTAGACAATAGATTAAAATGTAAAGAATTGAAAAAGATGACAATAAAAGATAATGGAAGAAAGTAAGCGGTTCAGTGAAAGGAGATAATGGAAACGCTTGTATTGAATGTTGGGACCCGGTATTACTGATTAGAGTGGAAAGTGTTTCTTGAAATGTCACGGCACCTGTACAAGCCTAAGTTAAATTGTGTTTAATTGTTCAGATTTTGGTCCTTCGAGTGAAGTGTCCTTAATGAGTGAAATGTATTTGGAATTTTAATCATACCTGTGATGAGTGAAGTTTTGTTCAGTTATATTCAATTTAGTGTTGTGTTTGGAATTAAAATTTTATGTGTATTGCACTCAATGAATTTTGTTATATTTACAAGACTTAAGAGATACTTCGTGGGGGCTCTTTAGTTAGTCATTACTCATTACTAACAGTCATTACCGTGTCAATATAAAAACAAAAACATTTTATCTATAAAGTTGCAAATACATGGATATAATTCAGTTTATTTTTTTCTGCTAAACGGCTATCGTGTCAATGGAGCTTATTGACCACGGGATAAACAAGGTGTTTTTATCTTGCCGTGTTGTTACCGCACCACATTATGTAACATATCAGAGAGAGCGCATTATAACAGCATTTGTGTTACCAAGAATGACGTTAGATAGGGTTGACACGTGAACTTAAAAGGTTAAATGGCTATTAATTTGCGGTAAAGTTTTACACTTTAAAATGAGTATAATATTTTCTTATACAGTATTTTATGAATAAGGCTAGAATAATACTCTAAAGAAACGCTAACCTATTCAAATAATATTTTTCATGGAGAAATGAGGACTCTATATACCTGAAAGAGATTCATAACTTTTATTGGCACGTCTATTTTCTAACAATGGCAGTAGCTCTACTTCTCTAGATATGTAAGAGTTCAACTACAATACATTTCAGTGGTACATGCACTTCATGACAGTGACAATAGCTTGTGTGATAAATGGTCCCTGATGCGCAGTGAGGAGTAGGGTATAAAACGAAAATCTGTGGATTAGATTCCCCATTTATCATTTCAACTAAAAGAAATTCGCTCTTTTGACGGGAAAACCGTTTTTGCAACAGTTTTTATGAATGCTCAACTCCTACTGGTCATAGCGTGATGTTATATAGCCTAAAGCCTTTCTTAGTAAAAGTGCTATTGAATACCAAAAGAAATTCTCAATTCGAACAAGTAGTTTCTGAGATTAGCGCGTTCAAACAAACAAACTTAGCTTTTTATATTTGTCTAGATATGGCTAATATTTCATGATGTTGAGAGATCACGTCCAAATTGTCTATGTTTCATTACCAAAATAATTCAAGAAAATCTTGATGCCAAATATTGAACAGCCATCCCATATGCCGTAATACCCCTCATCCAACTTCACAATAGTGAACCGCTAAGCAAACTTGCCGCAAGCTTGACCTTTAGATGAACTTGCAAGCCGATTGTGGTTTCGGCTTTCCAGGGATTATGTTCTAACAGTTCCTTGCATTTTGTGAAAATTTCGGAGATTGGCGAAGATGGTTAAGCTGGGTGCGGTTTTCGGGTATTGGAATTAGTTCGGACAGTTGACGTACTAGGTCTTGCTTTATTGGTCTTTATATTGCGTCGTTGTTATGTATAACTGCATTATATTGAAGCTACCATAAAGAAGGTTGCAAGTTTCCCGTAGCTTTTTAGATTCATAATTTTGTATATCTCATTTGGATCGAATTTAGCTATGGCTCACTTCGTGAGATAGAAACAGTGAAAGACATTATACTTGTTGCATAATATCTGCGACTGTGGTATCAATTTGACGTCGTTTCTGGCGCTGATGATTCTGGTTCATTTACCTATTGCCTTCTTCAAAATTCTTTCTGATCAAGTCCCACCCTTTTCAACAGACTTCAAGGCCTCGGTTCCGCTGTGCTGAGGCCAATTACTGCACGATTTACTTAAACAATATAACGTTATTTAAAGTTTTGATTACCCTGCATGTGATGGATATAGATAGAAAAATATATCGAGCTTCACGAACACGCTTCTTTATCTTAGCACACAACACAGATACATATAAGTCTATCGTTTGTTTGACACCTACTGTCTAGACTACTCAAAAACTCCACTATCATCAAACACCTATCACGAATTTCCACGTCCACTACAATCAACGCCGATGGCAACAAAAGAGAAGTCTTTTGTTGCCATCCCTATTGGAATGCAATAAAGTGCACACCAATAAAGGCCAGCTCACGGCGACGGCGCGAAAATTGGATTCCACGTCACAAAGCCTTTACGCAACTTATCTATATGATACAATGTACAGGCTATTTCTATACGTTACGTTATAAACAAACGCAGCCTTGGAGGCACGCTGTCAACAGCTTCTAATTTGGTAACAGGCTTGTTTAGAATTTGTACAAATTCCATGGGAGGAAGTTTTAGATTGAACGATGTTTCGGGAATATGTAATGGTTGAGCTAAAATTAAACGCAGAATATTGGTTGTAAAAGTATCTGTTTCTTTTGTATATTAATGCTATATATTTATGTCATATGAAAAAATAAATGTGTAAGTCAAGGATTGCAATTGAACAAGAAAAAAAGCGTTTTGAATTAATTGTGATACTGCAAATGATATTAATCGTAAACAACTCTTTCAACCAACGTGATATAGATAAATTCATACAATTATGCATCTTTTTTCCATTCTAACGTTCTATATTTATCTTTCAATAACGTGCTAATTCTATCGAATCTAAAAGGCTCCTGGATGTAGCTCCGGCGAGTGTATTCAATCAGGCCAGTGGAACGTTCCAAGCGATAGGAAATTGCATTTCCATATGAATTTCCCGCTCTATGTAGTTTTGAATAGATCTGTGAGATGCAACATGTAAGACGCGGCGGGCGAATCCTCTTATAGACGGATTATTATTTCTTTATTCATTATCTGCCAGTCAGGAATTTGTGCCCGCTATGGCGATAGGCTCGCCCCCTATCACATCGATGGACGGAACATACAAGGCGAAATGTGAGTGTCCTGGTAGCGCCTCTGTATACCCCTTCTGGTAAAAAGACGGGTGTTTATGTATGTATGTATGTATGAAAATTTTAAAATACGGTGTACTTGTAGCTGATTAACTTGGATAAGAAAATGAATGACAATAGCATAACTAATAAAAGGAATGACGTAGTTATGTAACGGCAAATTTATCAATTATGTACGGAATTTATAACATATTAATATTCCACGGTTAAAACAGACAATGTTGACGAAAGATGAAATGTTTTAGTCTAAGCTTGGTGTGAACTTTTACACTTAGGATATGAATTCTTTCCAATCTGGTATTTTTCTCATGTGCGAGTTACCAACTTAATCTTATTTGACTGGAATCAAATATTTTTTTAAACCGCTTTAGTTTGTAACTTCTGCCCTGTTTCTGCATATATCGCTCTTGACTTCATCTTTGGCGAATATAAAATTTCCTTCCGCAGTGCCTCCCAATAATATTTCATCAGAGTTATTTTTATAGGTGGCTTCGATCAAATAAACTTCAATTTAAATATGCATAGAAAAGAATAAAGAACAAAGGTTTAATAAAAAAATAAAAATAAAAATTAAATTAAATCGTTTTGTTTAATAAAAAATCATTGATTTTTTGTCACAATGTAATTGATGAGACTTTCACGTGAATAATATTGCACATGTTGAGTTGTGGATTCATTTAAAATACAAGTCATGTTTTTGCAATCTCTGTTTTTAGTATTACAGTCTCAGAGATTAATTGTTTCAGAGATTAAAGTTTTTTTTGTAATAGAAATTTGTTATTACCTTTTATATCTCTGAGAATCTACAAAAATCGAAGTATCTATCACCTTCATTGCAGCGTTTCCTTTGGTAAGACATGCAAGTGTTTTATATTCCGAACTGGCCTGTATATAACCGAGTTCGACCGGTCCGGCAAAATAATATAATGGTGAAGGAAATCATCGTGAGGAAACCTAGCATATCATAGCGATTTATAAAAAAATCTATGGAATGTCAAATTTGTCAACCCGTACCAGGTCAGCGTGGTGGACTATATTACCCAAGCCCTCTCAATCGTACTCTCGATTGTAGAGGAGGCCCGTACCCTGCAGTGGGACGTATATGGGCTAATACAGATACAGATTGCCATATTAATACTGACTATTTCAATTGTACTTCATTTACCGTTTATTGTATTGCGGACATTTTGTCTTTCTATTGTAAAACATATTTACATACATAAACTCACGCGTTTATCCCCGAAGGGGTAGGTAGAGGCGCCACCAGGACACCCACATTTCGCCTTGTATGTTCCGTCCCACGATGTAATAGGGGGCGAGCCTATCGCCATATCGGGCACAAATTCCTGACTCCGGGCTGATAATGAATAGAAAATCCAATATTACTTTGCCCGACCCAGGACTCGAACGCGAGACCTCAGCTTTGTAACCGTACCGTAATACAACTACGCCACCGAGGCAGTCTATTGTAAAACGGACAGTTAAAATCAATACCTATAAATTATTTTTCCAATCAAAACCAGCAGTTTTCTATTATAATCCAATATCAGATTCATCAACCTCTGCAAATCTGTTCTGAAATATTTTTAATTGTGAAAGTTCGCGGTTGATTGTGCCCTCTAAGGGATTAACTCGTCTGACTTCCAGAGACTTAACAGCGGATGGATGGCACTTTGTATTATGGAGTTTGAGGCTATATGCGGCTTAAGTCTTGTTAAGTGACTAGTGTGTGCTTGATGAGTAAGGTTTTCTGAGTTTCTAAGTCTGTTTAAGGCTAAGAGTTTGAGGCTATATGCGGCTAAACTCAACGTAAACATGAAGATACGTTATAATATACTGCGTGTTAGGTGATACAAACGTTCTTTGAGGCTTCTCATATATGTAGGTGCATAATCAAGACGTATAGCTTTATTAGTAGAGGTCACGATACTGTCTATATTTGATGTCTTACTGGTAATAGGTCTCTCATATGTGAGAGGCCGCCTGGGTAGGTACCACCGCAATGTCTATTTCTCCAACAAACAGCAGTGTAAATGCACTGTTGTGTTCCGGTTGAGAGGACATTGTAGCCAGAGTAACCAATGGACATATGAGACTTAACATCTTATGTCTCAGGATGGCGAGCGCAGTGGAATGCCAAGCATTGCTTTGTAATATAGTGTTGTTTGGTTTTGCTACTGTCCATGCGCGGTCGTATCGCTTTCTATCAGGCGAATGGCATGCTCGCCATTCATTGTAATAAAAAAAAACGTAACATACTATCATTAGGCAATCAAACAGCTTGCTCGGCAGTTCACGTCTGACATTGAAACGAGTCTCAAATGATCCCATCCATCTTGCTCTGTGATATTCACATGACAGATCGCGTCGTCGATGCAATTTATGTTCCGTGGTTGTAACGATGTGTTCCTTTGCTTTAAATTAAGGAGAAAGTATATGATGCAATGAATATAGTAGAAAATGAACTAAAAGGTACCCATTCACAACTACGAAACACATAGTATATAAATATGTAGATAGTTATAATACTGAGCATTGATTTAAAATGATCCAGCCGTCGATTTGGGCGTCCCAAAAGACGCTTCAATAATAAAGAGGTAGTTTACTTCTGCTAAGACGCATTATATTATCTGACCAAGAATAATATGTTTTATTTACCGCTACTATTATTTAATCCAGTATCTTATATCAATAAATAAATAAAATTTGAAAATTAATTGATATTATAATAATAACTTCGTTACTATTGGTTGTAATATTTAAAAACAGAAGCTTAACTAAGCTTTAGTTACTTCACATTCAAATCAAAGCTTAAACTTAAATTTTATTACATTTTGTGTGTAAATAGAAAATAACCTAACTTCAAATCCCGGGCTCGTCGGCTTAAAAGGCTTTTCGCCGCGTCGAGTTTCCAGGAAGCGGTCCGCATGAGTTACATTCAATTAGTTAAAGCCGCCACGTGGGGTTAAGCGCCCCCTTAATTAAACATTAAGGCTTGCACGTGCTAGACTATTTGACCACCAGGATGGGGCCGAGGTGGTTCTAACTAGATTGCAAAGTAGACAAAAGAGGTAGGTTGTATCAGCCCATATATGGCCCACTTCAGGGCACGGGGCTACTCTACTATCGAGGGTACGATTGAGAGTGGTGATGATACTCGTATTCTAGGTGAATATTATTCTAGGTAATAGGTGAATATCTGTTGTACTTATCTAAGGGGAAGACCAAAGTGGCTGAACTAGATGTAAATAGGTAAACGACTGGGTTAGTGAGTCATTTGGGACATATTATTTTTTAGACATATTATTCGGGAACTGCGTGACCGGAGTTGTACCGTAGTCCCACAGAAATATGACGTCAAGTAAAGGTTTTCGGGATAAGGCAAACGAGACTGAATGCCCGAGGTATGCAGATGTGCCGCTAGAACAACTCCCAAGAGCAACTCTCTGGTATAGGAATTGGCTAAGTTGAATGTGACTTGTGCAATCAGATTTACGAGGAGTCAAAATCCCTTTTTTTTTCAAAGCAACTAGAATACCCAGAGAATCAAATCAGCTTAGTCATACCTTTTGCCATAAGTAATTTCAGTGCACACGAAGGCTTTTAAACTCTGCAACATCAACACTATTCTGTAGTACTCAAAGTTTACCATAAATAACCATTTTCAGTATGAATTTCTCATTTTCAATAGTGTCTGAATCAATATTGCATTCGTTCCCACCGGCCCGCCGCGCCCCTGGGGTGAGAGGGTGGCAACAGGGCTGCCTGTTACCCGAGTTTGCGGTTATTTCTCTCGGTAATTTGCTGAAGCAACCCTAATTAAAGTGCTCTGTGGATGGGTGTTCGGTAATTCGATTGCAACGTTTACTTGGAATTCATAATCGGGGTGAGTATTGTGTTGGGGTCGCCGTTTTGTTGGGTTTCGATTTGTTTTTTACATGTCTCTTTCTCTGGAAGGAATGGTTTCATTAAATGACGCATTGCTGGGAACATGCCTATTTTACAATTGAAAGGATTTACACCACAATTCACCATGTGCTCCAATAAGTGCTAATAATTATTTGTACTTCAAAAACTTTTAATGATTGTAGAGAAATAACGTTTAAGTATGTAGGTTTCCTCCCAAAATTTTTCATCATCTTTATAGTAATAACTATGAATACACACTTAATATTAAAAAGTATTTCAATGCATTCTGTCTGCACTCCTTACCTTCACCTAAATTCTAAACACTCGGGTCGATTGCCATTGAAGTATCAATTATGATACAAAAATTATGAATATTTGGGTATATTCACTGGCTTCTACTTTTCCTAACTTTGTATTATACCTTATATATCCCTGGAAGTAGGCAACCCTATGTGAAGGTCCTCCCGTCCCCTGTGTGTCTGAATCACCAGGACGTGAAGCAAAAACTCCAGCGTGATATTAATCTAGATTTCCTGCAGCTTTGACATGCATGCGAACACTGATTAGTAGAGGGAAAGTTTTTCTAATTAAAATCTTTTCTATTTCAAATTGAGTGAATTATTTGAAGTAGTGTTAGAAAGCAAATCAGTAAAGTTGATCAGTACTGTCTATGTTTATCCCAAAATTGTCCCATATAGTCTAGAATTTAGATAAAAGTAAAGGTCGAGAATATTAAAACTAATATTACTGCGCCGCATTTTATCTCACGTATGAGTTTGTGAGGCCTTAAGTTTTTGATATCCGTGACAAAAGACGATCTACATTAAAGTCTATTAACTTCGATCCCCGCTCTTTATTTGAATCTGATATGCAGAGAGATATTTGATTCAAGTCTAGGAGCAAATATATGTCATAAGACCTATTATGTGTTTATCCGATGTATATATCTTGCAATTCAAATCATTCAATTCATTCTGCGACACCAATTAACCTTTCTACGACATATATTAAAAAATTGTTGTTCGCGGATATTATAAATACTTTATAAATAGCGTACAATAAGTAGAAGAGAAAAACAACTCCGCACGAGTAATGAGTAGGTACTAGACCGCGTACGTGAAGTTTTTTACGTTTTTCCTTATTTATGGCGGAAAAAGGCAACTTTGTAGTTTTCAAAGGCTTTTTATGTTGTTTTGTTTGTATTTTATTACTGCACAAAGCTGGGAGTTTCGTGTCATTATTACACTGTTGCGCAGTTTCTGGATGACAAAATTTTGGTGATGTTTTAAGGCTCTAAGTAAAAGGATGGATAGATCAGTGTCCCCACTGGTGTACGTTTACGATCTACTTTTTCGGGTTGAAGATAATGATGCCGACTCCAACGAAATTCTATTTGTGTATCTAATAACTAAGTTTCCATTAACATTAATTACTCTATCAACATTAAAAACCCTAAAAAATAAATTCCAATCACAATTTTCAAAATGAAACCGCACTGCACTGTGAAACCAATTCTATCACTCCTACCTAAAGGTCTGAAATCAATCAGCTTGAAATAACAAAAGTAATTAAACAGAGCTTAGTACGGAGTAGCAAAACAAACAATGTCCCAGACGCGTCGCAAATACGACGCTAGAAATAGCCCTGTGCTTACTGTTTACTCGCGAGCTTGGTACGGCACGAGTTTATTGAAGTCTTCCAGTTAATTGAGATGAGATATATATAACGAAATACTGGGTGTATGTTTGTTATCATGGGGTGTATGTTCGTTATCATATTCAGTATCGCGCTTTATAGCTAGTTACAGCTTCCAGTGGGTGAATGTGGGAAAATGTCGGATCAATTTGTAAGTAGGTACTTAAACACAATCTTACTCACAGACAGTGAGACAGTCTCCACGCGCACGCAGCACTATTTTCAGATGATGCTATTTGGTCTCTTGATCGCAACAAATCGTTCTGCTAGCTCACAGATCGTTAAGATACTCCTCACATTTTTGATGAAGACCATGTCAATGAGCCCCTGACATCTCCAGTCACTATGTCACGTAGATTCTGTCGAATGCATTATTGGCATACCGTTTTATAAATCAACTCGATGACGACATGTCATATGTTATTCTGTTAGATATGTGGCAAACTGTTCAGATTTGTAGTGCTTAAGACGGCGGTGAAAGTAAATTATGACTGTTTAATGAAAGGGTATTTTTTATACATTAGGTCGCACAATTTTATAGATTACCTGATGATATCAGTGCACCCAATGCACAATTCTTGGATCATAGATGTGTGGCCAGCCTATCGAATCAGGAGGGGAGCGAGAAGGAAAAAGGATAGGAAGACGATACCCCGTGTATTGAACATCCTGCAATCTCACTCACCGAAGTAAACGCGACAACGAAGCTCTCGCTTCACCTCGATCTCGAGTAAGTCAGTGGTACCGCCCCGGACAAACCTGCCCATTCATGCGGAGTCTTGACTGACTGTGTTGTAGAGGCTATGAAACTGTGCAAAACATTCTTAGGAACACCTAATCTATTCTTTTCCTTCCTGCGGTGTTAGTTATTTTTTTAGATACACTTGTAGTCTAAATTCAGTTCCAATTTTAAGTTAAAAGATTTATTTACAAGTAAATGTGTAGGTGACTCAAGTCTCAAAATGATGCTTTATTAGAAATAGTTTATTATTGAGCTAAATAAAGGTAGATCGAGTAGGTAGATACTTATTTTTCCTAAGCGCAAATGCTTTTAGTTCTGAGTGATAAAAACATTTTATATATTTATTAAAATAATATGGAAAAAACAAGTTGTTTATGAGAAAACTAATTCAAATAAGAAGCGCCTGATGAATTAAATTAGCAAACAGAGCGGAGCAAGATTTATCTTGTGCATAATAAACAGGAGGTTAGCACAAACATACAATATTTCTCTGTTTTATATCCTAAATCCTTTTTACATACAACTAAATGACATTTCAAAATTTTTATTACAAATTAAAATTTACTTTGAACAAAATATGATCGAAAAATACTTTCTAATTAATTCACGCCAACTTCAACTAACTATTATTAATTATTAAATTTAATAACTAGCAAAAGTAAAACTTAGAGACTCAAGTTTTTCAAGTGAAAATTCACTGCCTCGCCGGCATAGAGGGCATGGTTCGCATTGATAAACGGATATAGTGGGATTGAGATCACAATAGACCATGGAGCATTCACGAAGCCTTTGCCACCGCCTTTGTCACTAGATGGAAAATTAAATACATTTGTTTAGTATGAATAGAATTGTTTAGTCTAAGCTGTGAATACCTGTCATGAATTGAATTTATGTACCGGAGGTGAAGTAGTTCGTTCATTGTTCGTAGATGGCGCTAGGTATAATAGGTATACGGAATATAACCTGGCAATGTAGGACCTGTTAGTTTAATGCCTTTAAGGGATTGGTTCTTGTAAACCTGGAAGTGAATTGAGATTTATAATTATCATCTTCAGCCATAGGATTTCTATAGCAAGCTATTTATCCAGCGACTTCTTGAAACTTTTATTAGGGGTTCTGTCCACCAAGTCAAGATAAGATATTTTAAATTTGATATTTTACTATAACATGAAAGTAACGTAAAAACTAAATATTTCGCTTCCAGTATTCTTTGTTGTCTGAGAAGCTTATGAAAATGGCAAATATTTTCATAAAGGCAGTAAGAATTCAGAAAGTTGATTCTACGAACAGTTCTATTACCATTACCGCAGCATTATGCCAAATAACCGTGATAACCATTTCCGGATCCAGGACTAGATATGACCCCTAAAACCTATGACAATTGTATGCTAGATCAAAGATAACCGAGCATCCTAAGCCATCAATCTGAATTGCACCTAAACACGTGAACATAAAGTTTATATTTCGGTGTCAGGTGAAGCCGGGCGCAGGGCTGTAAAAGCGATCGATAAGGTAGTAAAGTTTATTGTGGCTGGGCTTTTTATCCGCAATGGAGTAAGGTAGAGGCTAGGAGCGGTTATTGCCGTCTCGGCCCGTTTGCCCGCCGATAAGAATGGGATAAATTTGCGGAGTCGGCTTTGGGAGTAAAGCCTTAAGTCAGAATTGAATTGGGTTTATCTATGAATAGTTTGTGAAGATGGGTGATGCTGTTTTGGTAGTAGAAATATTCTGTGATTTAGATAAGGGAACTCATCTCTCTCTCTCTGCAGTCGGTCCTGGATTATTTGTCTCCACCGGTTTCTGTTCATCGCTTCTTTCACTAGTTTGTGGAACATGGTGGCTAGGGAAATCATAATCACGACATTATTCAAAACCCCCCCAAGATCACGTTTCATAGTCACCAATCCTGTAAATTCTCCGCTGTCACCAACCAATTGTACCACCAGATAGTGCAAAAACAAAAGAAGGTAAAATGGTAACCTCGGCGATGCGCGTGTTAGAGTTTTACGAGCAGCGACAAATTCAGAGGGCACAATAATATTCGCGGAGGTATCACTCGGCAACCAGATTACTGCTTTATACGACGTTTAAGGAAACTTACCTACATATCTATAAATTTAGATTTCGTTTGCCTCGTACTTAATATTGATTGCTATCACTTTGCTGTGCTAGGATTTCAGACACGCGCCTCAAAGTTCACTAGAATGTCATTCTTAATATCATCCATGATTACCTTTTTCACTTCCATTTACATTCCATTTTGCATCAGCAAACAATTTAAAAATACATTTCGGACTCTTATTTCTGATATGTGTTGGGGTAACACCGTAATACAAGGGTAAGAACTCATACAATAGGAGTTTACGTTCTTACCCCTTCCATCCTTGTATTACGATGTTACCCCAACGCACCCTATTTATAAATGTAGAATTAAAAAAAAAAAAATTGTATACAGAATTATTGACATTGGGGCTCCACTGTCTCCAGTGGATTATACCACATATTGCGAAAACAAAAGACGACACAATTCGCGTGCTAGAGGTTTACGAGCAGTGACAGATCGCGAGGGCTACGCTACTGGCGGAGGTATCACTCGGCGACCACATCACTTTTATACGGCCTTAGAAATTTACGTATTATTAGATTTATAGCTCGGGTAGGCTATCGTGTTTGGTTTTGTGTAGTTTTATTGCTTAGAAACACACGTTATTGCCAAATTTATCCAAGGATTATTTGTATTTTATTTTATGGATTAGGTAGGTCTTGTACTTGGAGTGAAGCGTCGGACGACCATTAAAATGGTGGACGTACGACCTTAGGATGCAGTTGCCGTAATTCACTGGATGCCGGCTACCTTCAATAGGCCATTATCATGGAACTCCTTTGGGATGTCCTGTTTTCAACTATGATTTTCGTTTGACTGGAGACACAGAGCTAGCGATAGAAAACTTAGAGAATCTGTCTCATCATCATCGTGGTCTTCAGCCACATGTCTATTTAGATATTCTAAGTTATTTGTGAGGAAATAGGCTTTGTATAACTGAACCAGATGATTGGATCGAATAAGATTTAGAGATGTGATTTTGTAATTTTTTTTATTCTCAGTATTTCCATGTACCGTTTGTTCATAATCAAATGTGCCAAAGATGCGGGCTTATATTTTCGTTACTACAAAACATAATTCTATTGTTTCGAGCAATATTGTATAAGCAAGAAATTATTCATCCATTTAAAAATCCCCTGACATTTTCACCACCAGCTTATATTCTCTATCCTGAATTAATAGATTACATAAATCCCATATGCAAATACATCGTCAATACGTCCAACCGAGCCACACAAAGTATATTTCAATCAATACGCTGGGATCTAAATTGGAAGCTTTTGTGCGTGCCCAGCCGTCCCTTAAAGGTCTTAGTAATTGTGAGCTAAATGCCAATCTAGAATAATTAGTTCTTGTCTTTTATATTTACTGGGTTTTTGCCTGGAGCTAAGTGGTCTCGATTGGGTTTTAGTTGGTAGGTTAAGTAAATATTATATAAGTTTGGAATGGGTTTTGAAATATCAAACAATGTTTGACATATTTTTGCGTATATAAAATCTTGAATTTTTTTTACTATGAAAGTAACGTTGATTGTTACGTTTGCCTGAACAGCTGAACGAAATTTGATAAATTTTGGTACGTAAATAGACGAGATTTTGGGGGTCATAGGCCATAATCTATTCCTAAATTCAATAATAAACGGAAGAATAGGAGGTTGGAGTCTAAAGTAATTTAAATATATTACCGAATACGCTAATGGATAACGACAAATAAACACTTCATCCAAAAAGCATTGCTTTTCGATCTCGTAGCTTCAAAACCAGCACAAAGGCAAACTGAAAACAGATGACACCAACAGAAACACCCAAATCCGATACTCACTCGCATATAACATTAAAATAATGTGAAGATGTTCCTTTTGGACACACACCCGATGACCCAGTTAAAGCTAACGAGCGCCATCTGGTGATAATTGCAGAGAGCTCAAACGGCGCGGCGGTCCCTGAAAGGCCCCACCTTGTAATATTAAAAACTGCAACGCGTTTTAATTTTATCATCTCCAACCGCTTTCTATGGACGTGTGCTCCTTTGAAAAGTTTATTGCTACATATTAAAATGTAGGTAGGGAGAACATTACGAGTAGGTCTCTCATATGTGTGAGGCCGCCTGGGTACGTACCACGGACCACCGCAATGCATTTCTTGCGCCAAACAGCAGTGTAAATGCACTGTTCTGTTCCGGTTTGAAGGACATTGTAACCAGAGTAACTACTAGACATAATGAGACTTAACATCTTATGTCTCAGGATGGCGAGCGCAGTAGAATGCCAAGCATTGCTATTGTAATTCATGGTGTTGTTTAGTTTTGCTTCTGTCCATGAGTGGTCGTATCGCTTACCATAAGGCGAAAGACATACTTGTCTCACCATTCACTGCAATAATGAACCCTGGATTTACTATAATCTCTTAATTTTAGTGATCTTTAACTACAAAAACTAGTAATTCTGTTTCAAAGCCCAGCAAAGCATCTTTGAAACATCGTCATAATTCCCCAGCAAAAATGATAAAAACATTTTCGTAATTCACTTTGTAAACACGTCTGAGCGGTGAAATGCGAGTGTAAACTGGTGTTTAAGATGAGTATCGTTTGCGCTCGTGGAGGGCTCACTCTACTAAATTAAAGCTTGTCAGTACTTTGTTAACTCACCGGGATCTCGCATTTAATTTAATTAATTTTATATTAATTTGCTGAGTTTTTATCCGGGAGATCGTAATTGCTCGGTGGAGCTTTATTGACGTTCTTTTGCAAGTGTATTTTTGTTTTTTTTTATGTTTCTTTTTGAGATGACAGTGTTGGTAATGAACTATTATTATGATACGGTAGATGTAGTGTCAGTGATAAGAGACGGCTATCTCGAAACGTAATAAAGAGGTACCTACACGGGGTGAACTTTAAACATGGCATACTTTATTATAACTTGTTTTCTACCACTGTCGCAATCTATGCGAATACAATACAACATGGTTTATAAAAAAAAACAATAAAAAATCAAAAATAAAAATTGCTGGTCGCGGCTGTCACCAAAACCACAACACAACGCTGATTTTTTAAGATGCACAAAAATTATGTTATACCAATCCGAATGGAAGGCATGCAACGCCAGGTAAAATATGCTGCTTCTGGCTTATCTTTAAAGCTTTATATTGCTTTTACAACTCACATCAACAAACTTCGATATTTTTCCAAATACTCGAACTCCTCGCAATATATTAGTTTAATATCGCAAAAAACTAGCTTACGTCACAACCAGCAACCACTGAAACGGGTTTCGGAACATGTTACTAAAACGCGAATTCAACAGTAGAGGACACTTTCGACTTCGAATAGCACCGTCGAATTCGCACACCGAATATCAATTCGAGCGAATTGAAACATCGATTCTGTCGCGGATCGTTCGCAATACAATTACGTTTTACGACACACGTCGAGCTGAACAAGCTATCGGCTGAAATGTCGAGCACTTTCGTGTTCGCCTGTACCGCGAATAAGTCATGCGTTCGCGATAATAGTCGTTTTGTGTAAAGGACTGTTTTACGGCTTGTAATATTAATCTGATATCGGTTTCGGTGAATTTATTTTGCATGTGACTGTACCGTTTGTTCGCTTGTTTCTCCTATATTATGAGCTTTAGGTTATTGTTCATACATCAGCGTTATTCTATCCGCATTTTTGTTACTTATTTGTTGAGTTTGGAAAGGAAAATTCGTATTCACATTTTTGATGATATTTCATTACATTTGCTTAAAGGGAATATTTTCTGAAGCAATATTATTAATACAATATGATCAGTTACACAATAGTACCTACATTAATAATTTTAAATAGCTTAGATTTATCGTCATTCTATCCAGTCACATCATCGCTCAATATAAACTCACAATTTCCATACATTGTGTACAAAAAAAACAATTTGAGTTAGAACCAGTACTTTTCCATCCAATCAGTTGTAAGCGCAGAGTACAAAGGCTGAGGCAAGTCGTTCGGCTGACTTGACACAAGAGTTTATATTGCCTCATTGTGGCTTAACTTTAAACGCTTTGCAGACTTAAGACGGCTTGAGGCCCAGATTTTTGTACGAAGTTATGAGACTTCGGGAAAATGGAGCGTGAAATTGTAAACGAAATATGAATGTTGATGTTTTCTTTTAGAGTCGTGGTTAGTTTTGGAAATGTACGTTATAATACAGACAGAAGTAATATCATAAAAGGATCATGTCGTTCTGTTAAGTTTCTGAAAAGTAGATAGTATTTTTAAAATCCATATATTTAAATGAAAAGCTATTATTCTTTTGTATCTCACGCAGATTGACGAAAATGAAAATATTTCGTATTATTCTTAAGAAAAGATGAACCCTAAAAATTAAGTTAATATGTTTTTTTGCGTCTTCAAATTGGATCGTTTAAACTTGATAAATTATTTTTCAGTCAGAAATTATGTGTTTTTGTACATGGAATCCAGAAAGTAATATTTTACACACCGTAAATACCATTAAACTAGGTCATAGATTCAAAACATTTTATTTAAACCGCAGAAAACAATGAATGCAACCTCGCAGAAACTGAGGTCAACTTAGCGTGAAAGCTCTTGAAGTAATGGTTTCAATCTAACCAGTGAAATGTATTTTACATACAAATAGTGTTCACTAGCATTCATCGCGTCTCATGCAGACGTTAACTCAAATTGTTTGTGACATCTGGAACGAAATGTCAGGGCATTGTTCAACGCCTCGGTTAATATGATTAAGCGTTGGTAAAGGAGATAGTGGAGTATTAAGCTGTTAGTTGATTCGCTCGCGACTTTGTACGAATTAATTGACAATCAAGCTAGGATAATAGTAGCAGAGGCAGCAATTTCGCGCCGGTTGTTACTATGTCTGTACTAAATTGACAGCCTCAGTGGTGCAGTTGGTTAGACGTCGGCTGTGAAACGAGAGGCCGCGGGTTCGATCCCCGCACCGAAACAAATATGTGATCCACAGGTATTTGTTCCGGGTCTGGGTGTTTGTAAGACCGAAAAGTCTATCGTAGCTTCTGATACTTACGACACAAGATTCGATCTTAGTGTGGGGTCAGGACTATGTATGTGACTGTTGGGTGTATTTATTTATTTATTAAATATGACTTCCTATCGGCTGTACGGTGGTCTCTTCGTCTAGTATAAACAATATTTTAGATATATTAAACAGGGGCTGAATTATTTGGATTAAAAGTAACTAGAAACCTTTGTTATGATAACAACGGAACACAGTGCATATCTCTAATGGTGTTGCAGATGGTCATGGGCGGCGGTGATTACTTACCACACTTATCATGTGAACAGTATGCTCGTGTGCCAATTGTATTATAAAAAAATCTTAGTTAAAGAGAATCAGAATCAGAAATCATTTATTTGCATAAAATTTAGGTACAATCATAAGTTCTTAAATAATATATAAGTAGTCTCAGTACATTTTGCCATGTGGCGTGCAAAAGTTAATATTTCGAGAACTTAAAAAGATAATAACAGACGTGTCTTCTTATACTAATATAGCATCAAAGTAGAATCGGGCTGTGATGTAAAACAGTAAGTTTACATACTTGACTTACAGAAAGGGTCTAATTTGCTTGAAGATTTCTTACCCCAGACCACTTTCTGCTTTAGAAATGAAATAATCTAATCTACCAATCGCCTAAACAAATTACTTTCATTAAATTAACTATCCCAGAATTGTAAACTGGAATTGTACATTTGTAGAACCAGTTACTACAAAGCATTATTAATACAATAATTATGGAATTAGCAATTTCCAAAGTAGTCTTTGTTTTAGTCTAGCTACGTCTGAATCTTAATTAATGTAATGTACCTTATCCAATATTCTAAATCAATTATTTATTAAAGCTACGACTTACGAATAACCTTATCCAATATTCCAAATCAATTATTTATTAAAGCTACGACTAACTATACTCAGATTTTCTGCTCTAATTATTCATCCAATTATTATCAAATGATTGACAGTACTTAGAGTTTTAATAACAGTTTTAAAATCTTGAATACCTATTCTTATCAAACAGGCTAGGGACACTTTAATACATGTTGTAAAGATATAAGGGCGTGAATAAAAATGATGGAGACGTAAAATGCTCAGAAGTGGGTGAATACACTGAAGATAACGGCAATACTAGTTGAATCGGCAGAGCCTGTAATTTTTGGAAACGATACAGTAATTAAATTTCATTAAATATTGGAAGAAAAATGGTTTCGTCTTTAGAACATATAATTCTTATGAGAAACAAAACTATCACGTCTAGCCTAAAGACCATTGAGGAGACATCAAATATATATGTGTATAAACATCACCGCAATTACTTCAATCGCTCACAAGTTACACGATAACAAGCCCACATGAGAAAGTATATATATACATATGTATATATTTCCCTTTACAAAAGCCAGTGATTCTGTGGGTGAGTTTAATTTCGTTTTTCGCCGCTCCATTTTTCCACGGCGAGGGGGGGTGTATATTTTATTCAGCACGATCGACGACAAAAAGTATTTTTAAGGTTATTATACCCACTGGGATTTATTTGAACGACTCGTTTGTTACTTTGAGGTCACGTTGTGTTGTTAATACATTCCGTAAGCCTTTGATGTAGGGAATAACTTGTTTTCTCCTATTTTCTATGATTATATTAGCTTCACATTATAGAACTATTTAATATTCTTCTTTGTTGGGTACGAATAATTTGTAATAGTCACGTTTGTAATGCTATGAATAAGTTTTTTTTTTTTGGGAAAACTATAAGTCGTGCTCGCTAAAGGCCTAACGTACCAACTTTCATATAAATTAATGCTGACATTTATTCGTATAGAATAATAGGAGTTCAACAAAAAATATGTTTGTAAATATAAAGTATTGTTAACGTTTCTCCTTTTAAGGGTAACAGAAGCTATAAGAAGCTTTTGGGACAAACAAGGATTAGGTATTTATTTAAAAATATATATTTGCGCTTTCCATACTAAATAATGTAGAAAATACAAGAATAACATTAAAACTAAAAAATATTACTATTAAAATAAATACACCCAACATTAACATACATAGTCCTGACCCCACACTAAGATCGAGTCTTGTGTCTTGAGTCTACGAGAGGCTTTCGGCGTCACAAACACCCACACCCGAAACAAATACCTGTGGTTTATACAAATATTTGTGATGTGGAGATTGAACCCGCGGCCTTTCGTTTCACAGCCGGCGTCTAACTGCGCCACGGAGGCTGTCAAATAATTTTCAATTTATTTTTCAATATCAAATAAAGTAATATGTATAATAGTAGTGATAGTCAAATTACAAATAAACGCAGTAATAAGGTAGCAGCAATGATGTCTGGCGCATTGTTCACGAGTGTTTCATTGTTGCAGGTATGCACGGTTCACAAAGCTGATTTACGACGCCATTGTGTTGTGATCGGTTGCCAAACGAACACAGGGTTTGTATGTGAAAGGCTTATGCAAGATTAGGATGATGTTTTAATCCTAGGTCCAGTTGTATGTAGTTCTATTGCCAAGGATATTTTAATCCAACTTTTAGTATTGTAGGTGGGACCATCGATATCAATGTTACACTAGATAAAACATTCAGTACAAAAAATGTGTCCCACCTACTTGCGGTGCATGCACCACACATGATTCAGTTTGCTTCGTAACAGTGACAGTGCAGTACGCCTTATCGCATACGTTTAAAAGTAATAAATGAATGTTTTGCCGTCAAACCGAAAGCAAATCGTCTGAAGTTACAGTATTTTAATAAAATACCAGGTAAATGATATAGTATTGCAGTATGCTTTCAAAATACGGGGGCACTTTATTTCTTTGACGTGTCTCGTCTATCAGTAGAATATAAGTCAATGTGTGGGACCATTCCAGGTAACCACAATGCGGTATTGTGATCAGGGGCGTTTAAATTCTGCCACAATGTCCCCTGCCTGTAAGAGGCGATCTGAAGGGTCGTGTGGTTTTTTAAGGCATAGGTTTGTCAAATAGCCAAGTGGCTTTCCGTAGTCATTTTTTATTTTATTCCTTATTCTCGATTTGAAAATTTACGTACAATTCTCTACCACTCTTATTGCTTAGTATTTTTACCAAATATGTCCAAAAGTACAGGCCAGGCTAGCGTGGTGGAGTATATGGCCTAACCACTCTCAATCGATTCTCTCGATTGTGGAGTACGCCTGTGCCCGTGGGACGTATATGGGCTGATACAGTACAGAATGTCCAAAAGTACAGGTAGTTTCGTAAACCACAAATAGCGTGAGAATATGATGCGAGAATGTACATTTGATACTCAGTCGTTTTCGTCAATTTAATCAAGTTTCCTTATACTCCATACCATCTACATACTATAAAAGATCCTTTTGGAGAATACATACATAATATTGAAATTAAATCATTAAAGTGGGTCATATAACGTAGAATGTAATAGCGCTCCGAGACTCTACCAATAACTCACAAGTGCTACGGGCTACGGAGACTCTACACACGTAGAGACTTAACGAGAAAACTTTGAGATCGTTTGCTAATAATTGAATACGTTGCTCTTAGTATATTTTTTAATACATTAAATGCGCTTTTATCGCTGTTTTATATGAGAAAATTGTTTGTAGATTTATATTCAGGAATCGGTTTATATGGAAGACTTTGTATATTATGATTCTTTTAAGCTAATTCTTACCACATCAAAAAATTATAAAAGTGCTTTTATGTACCGCAGTACAACTACGCCATTGAGGCAGTCATTTAATCAAAAATGTTTATCAATTTCAACAGGATATTCAATATTGTCCATTTTACTAAAATTTATAAGTGAGAACACTATCCTTCCTTTGCCAAAACTCATACAAGTCCAATCAAAAACTTGCAACATAAAAGCCCGGCTGTAAAATCTAAAATTGAAGTCTAGACCCTAATTAAACCCTAACGTAGTGCTCAACTAAGGGCGGGAGGTAAGATGAATACTTACTTCGTCACACACGTCACGTTTAAGGACCTAATTAGGGAACCTGAGCTTTAACTGAGCATCTATGAGACGTTGGCAAACAAAGAAAATTATAACACTCATTTTCTGCTATTGAAGTTGCACGATACCGAAATATTCAACGAGCAAAATTAATTCTTAGGAGTTCTTCGCCACCTCAAAGCTGTATTATAGTTCATAAAATACGTCATACTGTTGAACACGCATTTTTCTTTCAATTGAATCGAACTTAACATGATAAAGAATTGAAATAAAACTATTTTTTACATTTCTTAGCTTCCCGAAGTTTCGATTGCTTTACAGCTATCGTGGTCACGGGGCGGACTGATCATAAAAACCATTATAATAAAGAATGTTGACAAGTCTTCAATTATAATTAACAGATGAAAAATAGAGGAAGAAACTAGTGGAACCCTAAAGACTATTTAGTTCCCGATAGCATTACTAACAGAACGAGCCCAATGGCAAAATCAATTCAGGTTAATATTGTAACAAAAATGTGATCACATTTTACAAAGTAATTTTTAGGAATTGAACTGTGAAATCTTGTAAAGTCAAAGCCCATCTTGTAAAGACCCTAAAATTATGATAGCATACTGACCCTTACCCATAAAAATAAAACAGCCAGCACTCATAATAATGTGATCACGATTTTGCCGATAAATCATTTTGCGATCCCTGTACCACGTAATATCAGTTTGAGCGCGTTTCCCTAACGTCTCTTTGATTGAATGGATCTGCATAAGTAACATTTGCATTTTTATTAAAAAACAATCGATTTGGCGAATAATTAACGGGCAATGTATGCGTATGTGATTAAGAACTTCGCGTTAACTTTGATGGGAGGAACGTTGGATAGGTGAAGTTCTGTGATTTGGTTTCACAGTTGCGGCTTAGCAATCTTGGATGGCTTAGCAAGTTTCCAAGGCGATATCGAACATATTATAATTTTCAGGGGTTATGTGTACTTTATCTTTAAACATAAGTTTAGAACCGCTGCCCGGATTCCATCCCGGATTCCATCTTGTCATGGTTGGATAATGTTTTGTGTAGTTTCATTTATATATATATATATATATATATATATCAGCCCATATACGTCCCACTGCAGGGCACGGGCCTACTCTACAATCGAAAGAATCGATTGAGAGTGGTTAGGCCATATAGTCCACCACGCTGGCCTAGTGCGGGTTGGCGGACTTACATAGTCATAGTAGTTTCATTTACTTAAAGGTATTTGGTTTTGATTGAATTTGCGGACATTGTCACAACTGGTCGTTTCTCATCGGATCATCTAACAATATTGATATTGGCAATGTTCAATCCGCTAGTTAAACCTCTGCCTACTTCTTTACAGTCTTTAATTAAATTAATATTATTTATATCCAACTTATCAAGTTAAATTACAATTAGATTCATACCAAACCTCGCTTACTAATCCTAAGTAAACTCACGAATTTTGTCTCCGAACAAGAACTAGTATCGATGCTATCACCCATAACCCAGAGCTTCAATTTCTATCAAGAGAGATGAAATCGCGTTTTCCAGCTACAACAAATATTCGACAGCAATCTCGGCAAGTTTTCGCCATTCCTGGATATCCCCGGGCTATCCGAGTAGGTACGTAATGCCTCCCGGGGCGGTCGTCCGCTTTCGACGCTCCTATTCTGCCATATTGCAGATAGCCACATCTCAAGGGATTTGGTATAATAAATCATTTTTAGTGGATCGTCTATTTGTTATTGTGTTTTTCGTACGTGCTTCTGAGCGTTTGGATTAGGAATAATGGTTCTTATGTCCGTGAGGTTAGCAATCATATCCGTATTGGATAAATTGTGAATTATGGCCTGAGTACATATTATGACTTGCAAATTTATGCTCAGTTGATATTTTGAAGACCAAATCTAGATAGACGAGGATTAATAAAAGATTTGTCTTAAGCTAATAATATTAAAAGAATATGTAGTTATGTTTATTGACATATTTAAGTATACAGAAATTAAATTCTACACAAGTTTAACGTTTTAAAACTTCAATAAGACGAAGGAATCGGAGATTTCAATTTGGTTTATCTGTTCAAGAAGAATTTTCGGAATTTACCAATACTAAACTATAGAAAACCAATATCCTTCTGGAACCAAGTAATAAAATTTTTCTTCGAATCAATCACGGGATTCTTTCGTCCCGATGACAAAAGTAAACCGTAATAAGTAGTCTCAAAGCCAAGTAATAAAGAACCTTATCTCACAATATTACGGTACTATTTCCGAAATAAGACAAACAATAATTTCGCGAGTCACAAACAAAGTTATCTCAGAAAGTCTCCACATATCGCGAGTTAAGTTAGTAACGGATCTAGATATCACAACTTGGGAGTTGGTGAGTGCTTTCTTCGCTCCCGTCTTAGTGCTTACTCCGTAACTTGATAACTTGGGATGGAATGTTCCATTATATTTTTAATGTGCGGTGTGATATTTCTGGGATATTTTTAGCTGAGTGTTCTGTTTCAAGTATAATGGACGGTTCGAACTTGATGAAAGTAATGTAGTATATTGTGTTTTGATGACTGATATTGAAGTAAGGAGTTTGGTCTTCGCGATCTATTCTTTAAATCTACCATCAGTACTATACAGTAAGAAACAGTAGTAGAATTGCCATGGGTGTCGTATTACTATTAAACGCCTTATCAACGAAGAAACAATTAATCGGGCAGGTTTTACACTGAATGACTGTCCAAGAAGTTGTTGTCTCTAGTTGATATTTTCTTAAAACTGATAGATATATTAATACCCTTAAATATTTTAAGCCTTGAATAAACCCGTAACAGTTATTCATAATTTAAAATTTGATGGACCTTTTTGCAAAACCATTAATGGTACGGACTTGCCAAAGATAGATTTTGATAAATAAATTCCTGAAAATCCTTCACCAAAATCAGTGAGCAAAGATAAAAATCTGTACAAATACTTCGGTGCTTAATCAATTCATATCAGCCTTTAAGGGCATGAAGACACTTAATTTAGTTCAATACCGATACTTATTGTCGCTCAGCTCCATTGTGAACGAGGGCTATAAATTCTATTGGGTCTCGAACAAAGCCTAGGCATCGATATAAATCAAAGAGTATTAGAGGTCGTAGCCGACCTTGTTAGACTTCTGTTTTACTTGTTTTTTACACTCGGTTGATTGTATTGGGCTGTTTGGGACGCGTACATTTGATGTTTTCTCCTTTTTTCGGGTTGTTTAACTGTGAAATTAGGAGTGTATAGGTTATTTGTGCCTCAACTGTTTGGGGCGTTCAGGAATTGATATGGTTTCGTGTATCGGATTTTTACTTAATGTAACGTAAAGTTTCATATTGGAGAAATTGGTTATGCCCTTCCAGTTTAGTGACTTGGTATTTGAGGTCGTTTAACATTTTTAAATTCTTAGCTGTTGCTATATTCTAAATCTCTTGTTATTTTGTGTTTTCTAATGTGACGGCATCCACTTGCACAATCAACACTGTTGTGGATGTTCTTGTCACTTTAATTTCTGTATGCTACACAGTGAAAAGAAACATCTACAACTTTGAATTTACTTCTCGAACAAATTCCAATTGAAACCAATTTCCTTTCGCATCGGAAATAAATGAAATCACTTCTTGTTACGTGAAACATTCGTTCAGAAGCCACAGCAGAGAATCTCTTCGGTGATATTTTACTGCCGAGAGTCCGGCGTGAGTAATTGGAAGGAAGTAATAATAGTTGGGGGAGAACAGGGGTCTTTTATTAGTTGGTGGTGTGTTTAATTAGAGGCTAGTGAGTTTCATCTACGTTAGGGGTGGTATCAGTTCTGGTGAATTGAATTCTAGTAACGTGTTAGTGTGTTTATTAGTCAGTAATTAATGATTTTATTGAGGTTGACATTATAAATACATACATACATAAACTTACGCCTTTATCCCCGAAGGGGTAGGCAGAGGCGCCACCAGGACACCCACATTTCGCCTAGTATGTTCCGTCCCACGATGTGATAGGGGGCGAGCCTATCGCCATATCGGGCACAAATTTCTGACTCCGGGCTGATAATTAATAGAATAATCCAATATCACTTTGCCCGACCCGGGACTCGAACCCGAGACCTCAGCTTTGTAACCGTACCGTAATACAACTACGCCACCGAGGCAGTCATTATTATAAATAATAATAATTAATAGACTTGATTAATAGTAACTAGGGCTATATTATAGGCTAATGTAATGAAGTGTTACATACCAAAGTATTTTTACGGTATAAGTATATTATGAATTAGCAATTTTGGGCATTTTATTATCCCATTATCCACATTGGCATTTTGGAAACTTGATGCAACGAAAAATACATTTGGTGATGAAAGTCAAACAAAGTGTGAAGTATTCAGTTTTTTATATAACACAAAAATAAACGCTGTAAAAATTTATACCAAATATCTCTCTAGGGACGCGGTTTAATATTGCAAAAGCGGTTATTACTAGTGTGCATGAATTTTTAAATGTTTTACGTACTTGAAATTGAGTTACTTGGAGTTTGCGAGCTGTTTAAACGGTTTTTTAGTTAAACTGTTCGTTTTAAAATGTTAAATTATGGTAAAATGTTTACGTTTTTTTAGCTTAGTTAGAATTTAGTTTACGCTTAAAACACGCTGTTATGGTAATGAATACGTAATTTTTACCGATCTTTTAAAGTTTATATAACTTATGTACATAATGAAGAGCTGTAAAACTGATGTAAACTAGGTATTCCTTTTCTTATTATGTTCGAGTGCTAGGCGTTCCCTTCTACTCGTCTTGATGTTTCATGGGTTCTTACCAGTTTCGCTTGAATGTAGCACATCTTTTCACTGCAATTTGGTTTTCTTTTTTTTCTACGAACATTCGTTTGATCTAAATTCGTAGTCAGCTAAGCTCAAATATGTTGATGCTTGTGTTATTCTATCAAATACACGAGCCTATTAATTATGTTCGCCAGAATTTTCGACATAATTTAAAAGGTTATCTTAAGAATTTCGAAACGCAAAAATCTTCGAATAATAACCTCTCTCCAATATCGTTGAACCTTCCTATTATGAATGGAGGCGTGAACCGCGTATGACTTATGTATGAGGTTGATGCCGTGTCAAGAGAGCAAGCCTTTAATCTGAATATTTAAAGAAGGGGACTCGAGAAGCTCTCACTGGAATAAGGGCTAGTTTGGCACGGCTTGAGAGATGCTTCACAAAGGAATATCATTTACAATAATTCATCTTTGGGGGTACTTAAGTGTTATTTTCGCCTAAATTAAGAAAGGATTCTCTATGCTCTTGGCTTTTATTGGCGGTTAATTAGAAGAAAATTGGGGCGCTTCTCGCCTCGTGATATCAGGTGCCGCCCATTATACGAATCAAAGTCTTGGAGGTTTTTATTTAGTATGCCGGCGCAGAATTGTTCACATTTCCTATATTATCATATATTCTTACCCAAGTATGTGTATAATATATGTATAATTTGAAGGAACCTTTGAAAGACTACAGCTTAAAATTAATCATTCATGAATTCCCAAAAACCGAGGAAACTAACCACCTCTTAAATGCAAAATAAAATTGCTTAACATTTAAAATCACACAACTTAAAATTTCCCACCAGGTTTTTTCAACGGAAATTTCTTAAAAGCCCTGAGCACTAAGATCTAGGTATTCAGGTCATGCAAACACTAAGACTTTCTTCTTGCGTCCTACTTAGATCTTAACGCATAGCTTGGCTTAAGTAATAAGTTTTTAGCGAAAAATGTGCTTATTTAAATGAAGCTTGCAGCTGGAAAATTGTTGGAAAAAGGTTTTTCAAAGTTGTTCAAACTTGCTAGTTCCTTGCAATATTGTCTTTACCACGATGTAGCTGTGGTCTTCTCTTCTATGAACAGAAATATATCTTCACGTGTTACCGGCCATACATAACCCAGGTATAAAAACAACTAGATTTCGAAATGTTATAGTTTTCATTGGCTTCTATCTGGAACATAAATTGAGGGCCATGACAGCACTGACCACAATATAAACCGCCCTGCCTGGTTAAGGCCACCCTTGCATAGAAAAGTAACCTGTTATTGATTTAATTCTTAGAAATCAGCAAGCTTTTTTGGTTCATTCGACAAAATTCTCTATTCACGACCCATCAAACCGTATGAAATTACACATACCGTTCATGACAGATAATTCAGCTTAGATTAATTACAAACACAATAATTAATTCTAAGCATCAAAACACTTCCAATTTGACAGATCTACAAGTAATTGTAATAGTTGCTACTGGCTTGTCGCTTTTGATTTAATTATGCTGTCCTGGTATTGCTACTACATTCAAATTACTTGGCGCATATTAATGAAATCGTAGAATTGGTTATAATACGACAATAAAATAAATAATTAAATACACCCAATAGTCACATACATAGTCCTGACCCCACACTAAGATTGAGTCTTGTGTCGTGGGTATCACTCAGACTTTTCGGTCTCACAAACACCCAGACCCGAAACAAATACCGGTGGATCACAGAAATATTTGTTTCGGTGCTCGTTGTTAATATCAGGAGAGCATATAACAAACAATGCGTTAAACATATATTTTAAACTTTTTTTTGCAGTTGCAAATTCCGCCCCACATTAATGATTTATTTCGTATCTCGCTCGTCGTTCATGTCATGTACCACGCAACTTAGCAGAAGCGTGTAAGAAGCTACTTGATCTGATTACACGATACTTTCGTGAATACACGCTAATTACATTGTGATTTTATATACTTTCTTTATACAAACTTGCTTTTTATATTGGCACTATAAAGTGTGTGCAGATAGGCCCACCGTCGCGAGATGGCTATCTATTGCTGGTTGATACAATTGTGTCGGCTTTTATTGTATCCGGATATACCACTGTGTATTTGAACCTAGAAAGCTACAAACTTAGGAGGAGGAAAGCTTCTCGCCTCGAAGATACAATTATCGTAAGGATATAAAAATGTCGCATCGTGTAAATATTTGTCAGAACACGATAAACTATGGCGGATTTGTCATGCGATAACGGCATACGATTCTCGCCGCGAGAAACTCTCTACGTGTAAATGGCGTCTTAGACTTGTTTTCCACTTTTTATGGTCAGTATTCGAACGAACTAGTATCCTACCACCGAATACGCAAAGGCCATTTCAAAAATTGAATTGCACTTAACTACCCACGTCCAACTTAGTACATTTAAATCGGATTTTCGTAGTGCAGTGCAACATATTGTTTAAGTGGCGTTTGAATCTCACTAATTGAATATTTCCAACGCCTCAAATATTTAACTTTATGATTGTTTTTTTGCGGATTGAATACAAGACATTCCTGGAGACTCCCTGAACTTCCTGGCTTACAGGAGATGCAGTGGCGGGTGTTAGGTAAAGACAATCTCCCTCACCAAACGAAACGGATCTACCACAGTCGGTTTCGTTTAAGAAAGTGCCATACTCGACAACGCATTTCTGTTATAATATACCGAAAGGCCAAGAAAGACCTCTTACAGTCCGGTCTTAGTTACTAAGCTGCTTAAGCCGGGACAATGGATCATCAAAGGACAGCTTGTGATAAATAGCTACCAGGTGCGTGTGAACTGCCCCAATTTAATGTTCCATCATGGGCTTTCACAGCCCAGGCTTGAATTAATACCATTTCTTGTTGCAAATTACGTTTTTGATTTATTAAGGGGCTTTTTTGGGGGTAATATAAAAGGATGTTTTGTTGTTTTAATGTAAGGTTTAATTTGTTTGTTGAAAGCGGTCGTTAAGTGTTTTTAAAAGCAAAAATATTTTTGTAATTACAAGAGTTAGTTAACAATTTTACAAAATTATTTTTGTAATGTTACTTTATTTCTTTTGTATTAACAAATAAATTCAGCAGCAACAATCAAATCGTACAAAAATCTCTAATTGGATTCTAAAATATAATAAAACAGTACCCATAAAACCCGCTAGATGTCGCTAAAATGAATTTTAAAAATGTAACGTACGCATTCGCGAAAAAGTAGCTTATATTGGAGTGGCGAAATTGGTAGTTTTTATTTGGCCCGTGTTTGGCTGACCGGGCCGGGGTGCTTTGTAGTCGGCCGAACGGGATGCTAATCCGACGGAATGGCACAATATTGCCAAATAAACGGTTCTCTGCCGAGCGGGCGCGCTGGCGATGTACCGGCTAAGTCGGCACCTTAGCGCTTAGTGTTCATATTGGAGTTTTGTGATTGAGTTTTGTAAAATCGAGTCAGATGGCTATTTCAATGATTATGCAGACTGTTGGAACGTGGGATTATGGGGCTAGCATGTGATCAAAAAGCAGCTGACGGTTGAAAAGTTAAATCTATAAATTTAAAATTAAATACTGTTTATAAGCGTTAGTTTTAACACATTTACTTGAATATTTAGTTAAATTGTATCTAAACAAACCTTATACGCTAGATAAAGCTATACTCATATTATACAAAGTTCTTTATATTCCCAAATGTTGGGCCATTGTAATCTCAAATTAAAACAAAAAAGTCAATTTCAGAAAAAAAAAAAAAATTGCCAGTAGTAAACAGCCTATTCCATGTAATTCAAGCTCATTCTACCATATTCTACTAAATTGTGAACCTTCCAATCCTGTAGGTTTGTAGCTAAGTAGAACTGATCGGTATAATTTATCCACCCGATTGCTTCCAACGGGAATGGCGAAAGGTTAAGGGACATTCCACGGTTCATTTAACAGTACCATTCCTGAACATATAAGAACCATTATCTGCTATTTGGACTTGGAGACCTTTACGTTATTCGATTATCTGGTCGATTAGGAAACACTTTTGCTTTGCTTTTGTTAATGCTTCAAATGGGACGGTTTGATAATACAGACTGACAAGTAATGAAGTATCTTCGCTTTCGCGGTTAGTTCTTTAAGTGAAATTGCCAGAGTTTTATAGGCAGTTACAAGTAGGAAATTAAAATCACAGTTTACCTAATTTATCATACAACATCCAAACCGATAGCTCAATCCCACTCCAGTCTTTAGAAGCGATTCTTAACAGTCTTCAAACACTTCGAACATTCATACCTGGCATACTCAAACATCACACCAGTCCAGAACATTCGTACCCACTAAGATAATGTTAGGCTACGAGGCCAGCTGGTCATCGATTGCGCCCCGCCCCGCCGACGTGTGCCGACACACGCGTGGAAACTTACCTGGCCACGCGGTGGACGAACTTCAATTATTCACTTTGGGAAGGATTAACATGATGGTTTTGATAGTGTTATATTGGAATAAAAGTAATTTTACAGACTCTGTATAGCCGGCTGTAAAAAGCCGCGGATCCATGCACTGAATTGAATGCTTGTGATATTCTTATGAGTGTTAAATTCTTAGCTGTCGATTTTTTGGGTGGTATTTAAAACCTTTGAGTCTGGGTGTCGTGAGGCTAAAAGTGTCTCGTAGTGTCTGATGTCAGGACTACATATGTATGTGAAAAACTACTAACTAGCTACCGAACTAAATTCCAATAAATAGTATTTAATACACCGAAATAAACAAAAGCACCAAAAACGCGCGGACATTTCAAAATTTTAAGAAATGTATCGCGAAACTTCGATAGAGTGCAAAATAAGAACATAAAAAAATGTGTGTGCATTCGAAGCAGTGCAAAAACACTGACCCGTGTTGAATGTTCGACGGCTTTTGTTCGGCGACGGTGAGCGAAAAATATAAATGTTTGGCGGCCTTAATATTTGTTTTGGATAAAACTATTTTGGCTACACTTTTTGTATTAAATAGTTTACAGTTTTAACGATAAAACATTTTGAGGAAATATTTATATGAAAGGTATTTGCGTGGATACAGTATTTGAACTCCACTAATTCACGTACAGCATGATGGTTTACAGTCTATATTTTCTCAATCCTAAGGTCAGTATAATGGGCTTATCCAGTTATGAGCGGAGATAAAGACTATTTTGATGCTAAATATTAACTGGGATAAGCATGCCTTAACTTATATCGTTGAACCCTATCAGTACTATCGACGCCACTATGTTTTCCTGTAAAATTGAGCAATTATTAACTATGAATACACATGTAACCACCAACTCGCAAGGCGAGCGCGGTGGACTATATAGCCTAACCCCTGACAATCGTACTCTTGATTGTAGAGAAAGCTCATGCCCTCCAGTTGATCGCATGTACACTAGTACAGTACACACGTGACTCCGAAAAGTTAGACGTATTAGGGCTCAAACATTTAAACTAAATTAGGTATTAGTAGCTAATCTGACCCAGCTTTCGCCCTTTTATCTGATAACCATATCATGCATATATATAACGCCGCAAAAAAAAAACCCCAAAAGGCATTATGATATTAAAAAATCCAATCTTCATATCATAATGAAGTCACCACACCCGTATATGAATGCCACGCGGTCCCGGGAGTACGTCCCGGGATGTGCGGGACCATTAAATTTGAACATTTGACCGTTCTCGGGCTCCCGGCGGACCGGGTACCTCGTTACAGCTAATACCCGGATTATACCGGCTTGAGAGCGGCGGAATTCATTGTGGAAAATTGTTTTGACGTTTATTTTATTAAATTAGTTGTTGAATTAATTTGTGGAGATAAAAAATATGATAGGAATGTCCGACGACAGTTCTTGTGAGTTCTCATGCAATGAATCCACATTGATTTAGTACAAGTAGACAGATTTTAAATAATGATGGTTACTGTCTTTAATAAAATTCTATATTCATGTAAAAATCTCTTAAGACAGTGAGACAAATATTTGTAATTTAGATTTTAAGGTACAAGCAAAGGAAAATAATAAGCAAGAAATATTTATTCCTCATCAATTGTTTACAACGACCGAACAATCACTCATTTCTCTCCCCATTGTTATTCAAAAGTTCTTATTGGACTACAAACAACAATCTTCCGCTTTACTGGTAAATAAAAGATTTTTCGACAAAGGCCGATCGGAAAGAAGTGTATTCACTATAAAGTAATCGTTTTATTTATTGTGTCGCCCGAACTTGCTACAGAAGAGTTTAAAAGTTTAAGTGTTGCGAAGTGCTTCGGAATGAAGTTCCACGCCTTTGGTGCTGAGTTCTTAACCTTGTGAGAGTACGGATTTGTATGCCTTTTGTAGAGAAATTTGTTAAATAGATTTTGAAAAAAGGCTTATAATATATTGACCTAATGCCATGTTACATGTTTAATATGTTAAGAAATAAAATGGTTATAAAACCTATGCATTAATTGTTGGTGCAAAAGCTGAACGAAGAATATGTATTAATAGGCTTCAGAGGCGCAATAGACAACAAAACCGCTGTTATGATGGGCTTAGTTTCCTTAATAACTAGTATGTTGTTATAATGAAAAAAAATGTTTAGGTCTTTTATTGTGAGACTAAAGTCCATAAAAAACTGAATCTCACGAAACAAGACATCTCAAAACAGCCTCAGACATTTATGAAAAAACTACCAAGATTTTTATACACAAAACTATAATTACGTGAAATTACTCGTATGCTCATATTTAGCGACAAAGTTAACTTCAATTAGGGAATGGCGCGGTGACTAGTTAATTAATGTATAGTTATGTTCCCGGGAGGGCACATTTTTGCATGCGTCATCTAATATACATAGACGTCATACATTCAGTATTTTTATACCTGGTGTCATTTTGATGTCAGGGTAAAATTTCTACAACCAGTTTTTCAGTTGTATAACTTTAGGTTCTGATATCTGATGAACTCCCTGCGGCAGTATTCCCCTCATGCAATAACCTTCTTTTAACGACGCTTGGAAATTGTATTTTTGATGTTTGACGAACGATATGAATTGTCTTCCTTATGAAGGTTGCGATAGTATGTAATACACAGTATCCTTGAGAGAGGCCTATGTTCAGCAGTGGACTTCCTCTGGCTGAAGAGAGAGAGAGAGAGAGAGAGAGAGGCAGCGCCTTGATGATAGCCCTTAAATAACTATAAATAAGTTTATGAGCGACGGTGCTTACAATCAGACGGACCGTTAGCTGTCCAAACAAGCAATAAAAGAAATCTTCCTGGATCCTATAAGTCAGATTAATATGATCACCAAATATTAACTTACAGCCTGCCCATTGCAGTATTATGACATAATCGCGAATAAACACACACAACACGTAAAAATATATAAGTATTTTACAATACAAATTCAAATAGGAACTTCAATACACTAACAAGCTCGCAAAAATAGAAAAAAATATAGACCTAAAAACACAAAGCCAAATAACTAACATGTGCGAAATGAGATCTGTACCAATTATGTTTTAATTTTCATTCCCGTATTCAGCTCTTGGGGGACCCTCCCGGGTCATATCAAAGCCCGGTTCACTTGTCATTAGCCTCCGTTTTAATATCTGAAATGGAAGTAAAGCCACGATTGTTATAACTTGACCTGTTTTGTAGTATTTCAACTCATGAATATGAAAGGAAATCTGTATATCCGTGCTGAAGTAATATTTTAGTTCTATATATTACCTATTACTCTGATAGGTTTATTTTACAAAGTTTTGTAACTGAATTTTTCCAAAAAGGTATGAATTGACGATAATGAATGCGCTTGGGGCGTAATCCATCACTCCCCTACGTATAATGTTGTCAATTGTTTTAACATAGCAGAACAGCTTTTATTCCGAAAACAAAAAATAAAGAAAGAAGAAAGAAATCTGACAAATTAGCCTAAAGCTGCTTGCCGCTTAAAATCTTATAACACAAAGAAAACAGCGAAAAACATTACGTCGCCGAACATTTTCATCAAATTTTAAATCCAATAAGATCTTCCGCGCCCAAATTCCTGAAAGCGAATAAATTATTCATTATGTGTCAAAACAAAACAAAGAAGTAATAAAAGGGCCATCAATATACGCGGAAAGGAGATTTTAATTTGTGGCAACACCGGCCCTCCGGGCGCCCGCTTGTCGCCGCTCGCATTAAATTATGCAAAGCGTCGATGGTTTTAATATAAAAATTTGGGCCTGTGTTGCCAGCGGCGTTCGTTCCAATAATGTAGGGAAAATTGAAAGTTATCGGCATATTAATTAAAGTTGAGTTATGTTATTATCGGTGGGCTTATACTGTAATTGTGCATTGACTTTGTGTGGTTTTCGGTTCGCGTAATATCGGTTTTTAATTTACTGCAGTAGCGAAGTTCTATTTACATATTAATCATTAAACATTTCACATGACTTCAGTTCTATTGGACAAATGGTAATAGATACGATTCGGTGAAAAATAGAGATCGTGTGTTTTTGTATAGACCCTACTAATCTCAAGATATTCGTGTCAACTTGATAACAGTCACTGTACGTAGTGGTGGGAATAGTAATATCGACGAAATTGAATCGCCATTCGAGTTCAGTTTGTATATTTCCATTTTAAGCAGTTTGCATTATTCTTTACCGTGGAGAGGACCCATCTGCATTGCATTCCATTTACTACCATCTGCATCAGTTTGTCCTACTATAAAAAAGCAAACCAAGATTTTCGCAATCTGTTTACTCAACTAAAATATTCTCAACTGAACTTGAACACATTAGCAAGAAGCAAAAACATATCCCGAAGCAATTTGCCGCTCATTTTAATGCAGCTGAAGAAACTGCATAATTTTTAATGGAAAGTATTCAGACGCCGCTACATCGTCTCGGAAACTGGGCCGACGTATACAAATCGAATTAAAGTGCTCGCATCAAGAAACTTATCAAACTAATTGCATTCCCTTGAAAACTAGAGTCGTACGCCCTTGTGGGGATGTGTGTTGTATACAATGAATTCTTTAAATGCGGGTTCGGTTTTTTCTTCTTTTTTTTCATTTTGTTGGTTCGATCCCCTCACCGAGATAAATGTTTGTGAGGCCTGCATTTATCTCGGGTCTGGGTGTTTGTGAGACTGAAAAGTCTCCTGTAGCTCCTGATACTTATTTGATCTAAATGTGGGGTCAGGACTATGTATGTGACTGTTGGGTATGTTTATTTAAATACCTGGCGTATTTTTTCATGGGACACAAAATTTGTGATGAGTCTTTTTTTGTAATCTATAGAAAATACATGAAAGTTCAGGAGGCAATTAATGATCAAAGGCTTTGAAAAAAAATATTTTTACGGATTTTATTGCGATTTAACTTCCCGACGTTTCGATTACTTTACAGCTTTCGTGGTCACGAGGCGGACTTTTATTTCAATGTGTAACATTCGCGTAAATCTAAGAAACCATGATCAAAGGCTGTCTAGAATAATTAGTTTTTTAAATGTAACACATTGTAATAATCTGTCATTCCTCAAGCCCGTAAATTAGACCCCACGTACCCCCAGAAGCAGTCGGCTCTCGCATTCCCAAAGCAAATGTAAGTTTGGGAAACACGCGAGTCGCTAATTATCTGATGATAGACCGACATAATTTTCACATTCATTATTCATAACTAATTGCGCACGCAACGTTTACATAAACTATGTGTTTATAGACAAATCAGTGTTTTTTTACTAATTAGATCGTGTCGAAATATGGTTTCGAAATAGATTTACAGCTTTATTCATAGACAGATTTAAAACCTATTTTAGCTATCGAATGTTTTGTCTTTTTCGTTCAAACTGAATTCTAAAGTCGTTCGAAAGGGACAAAACATTCGATAGCTAAAATAGGTTTTAAATAAATACACCCAACAGTCACATACATAGCCCTGACCCCACACTAAGATCGAGTCTTGTGTCGTGGGTATCAGAAACTTCGAGAGACTTTTTCGGTCTCACAAACTTCCAGACCCGAAACAAATACTTGTGGTTCTCACAAACATTTGTCTGGGTGCGGGGATCGAACCCGCGGCCTCTCGTTTCACAGGCGGCGTCTAACCAACTGCGCCACGGAGGCTGTCATCTGTCTATGAATAAGGCCGTTTGTCATTATAAGATTGTTGTTAAAGTCTTCGTTAATCAAACGAAAATGGATCTTCTATTTCGTAACGTCAAAGCGAGAAGACTAATAGACTGCAGAGGATATTAATACGAAAAAAATATATTGTCAACAATTCATTTGAAAAAGGATAACTACAAAATGATCAATTAATACAAATCTGTTCATCGCAAGGTTGTCCGGCAGATATCGCTTAAAGCGAAGACCGCCTTTAGTACCTACCTTATTTTATTCCTTATAAGTGTAAGCTAGTACTGTTTTGTAATTGTGTGTGCATTAAATAATATTGTATTGTCTAATTTGACTGCCTCGGTGGCGTAGTTGTATTACGGTACGGTTACAAAGCTGAGGTCTCGGGTTCGAGTCCCGGGTCGGGATTGGATTTTTCTATTGATTATATATCAGCCCGGAGTCAGGAATTTGTGCCCGATATGGCGATAGGCTCGCCCCCTATCACATCATGGGACGGAACATACAAGGCGAAATGTGGGTGTCCTAGTGGCGCCTCTGCCTACCCCTTCGGGGATAAAGGCGTGAGTTTATGTATGTATGTATGTATGTATTGTCTATTAACTTCACACAACTAAACTCCTAAAAATTATTAGTATTTCAACAACTACTCTTCAAGACATACAGCGCGTTCTCTTCCCATTAACAGCCTTTGACAGCCTCCGTGGCGCAGTTGGTTAGACGCCGCCTGTGAAACGAGAGGCCGTGGGTTCGATCCCCGCACCGAAACAAATATTTGTGTGATCCACAGATATTTGTGAGACCGAAAAGTCTCTCGTAGTTTCTGATACTCATGACACAAGACTCGATATTAGTGTGGGGTCAGAACTATGTATGTGACTGTTGGGTGTATTTATTTATTATTATTTATTAACAATGTCTTGTATCAAGACCACGAAACAAACAAACCTTTCAAATCAACTCAACTGGAGCCAAAATAAAAATGTCATGTCAATTTATTCATTACGCGGCAAAAACAACACCATTAAGGAGCGGAGTCAGTAGGCCCGGGTGCTTGTTAAAATAGCCCCCGACCCGGTCATATCGAACAAAGGGGGTCGTCGACCCACACAATGCCTCTCCGCTTTTGTGCTCCCACCCTGTCGAGGTGAGAGAAAGATTTCTCTTTCATTCAAAAAGGGTTGACCAATTAGCGTGTGTGAAATGGAACTCGCTGAGATTTTGCGGTGTTGTGCTCCTGTTTTAGGGATGTTCTTGATTTATCTCTAGTGATTGTAGCTGCGTGTGTTAGAATGAAAAAGGGGTTGCCTCCGTGATAGTGAGATTTGGGTTATCCGATATGGCTATTTAGGCTGTACACTTGTTCATTAGCTAAGGCGGAAAATTGACGAAATGTTTTAAGACCTCTTTCGCTGATTGCTCGGCCTTTACTGCATACAGTAAACGATAATTCTTGTTATTAAATATATATTTAACAGCCGCACACATAGTCCTGACTTGCATACACTTCTTACATGTGGGAATCGAAACTCCGACAAACAGTTCTGAAACCAAATATTAATTGATCACCTTAAAATTTGTCTCCATGCCGAAGAACGATTAGTGTTAATAATTGCACGGTAAATATACCATAATTATACATGTATTTACGGTCTATTCATGTATTTTTCTATATAATTTACAACCCATTATCTATATTAAAAGAACACAATATAATACCGTACTAAACAATCAAGGAACTAATAAATTAGCTATTTTTAAGCAACGAAACTCGTGCACACCGAACATTCCGGGCGTAATGTGCCGTTAAAAATTAACAATTCGTTTGTTTTGTGAAAAAACCGTCGGTACCCTATAACACGCGATGTTGCACATAATATTATACAGCGTAACAGACGTTATGCAAATCCACCGACATATAATCAGGCGAAAATATCAAGAGTTTGAAAGTTTTTATTGTGTGCCGTGAGGGTACTTTATCTTGGGTCTCGTTTACCGCTTCAGCTTAAGCTTTTCATGCTTAAAGTACTTTTTTAGTTATCGATATATGGTCCGCCTTACCTCTAATTCCTCTGCGCTTTGTACCATCCTCTGCGTCTTTAAGACCGCCAACTCTTATATTCTTGCTGAAGAAATTAACCCAGCTCTTCCAGCCTGATCAAATCAGAAATTCAGACGGGCTCGAACACTATCGTCATTCAAATTACAAGTCAAGGAGCACTATCTCTCTCACTGAACTCACATATTGCTGTGCTTTTACTATTCCTTTAACATTTATTATGTATATATCTATGTATATATAATATATTATGTATATATGTATGTAATATGTATGTTTGTTGTATGAGTTTATATTTGTATTTTATTCTATTGTTTCTTTATCTATTTATATTTATGTCACTATACACCCTAGACTGCCCTTTCTCTCTCCTTTCTTCTATGTCCATCCCAAGGTTGCCTGGAAGAGATTGCCTTGTGCAATAAGGCCGCCGATTGTACTTATTGTTTAGTTTTGTTATTATCTGTGTCTTTTTTCCGTGGTGTACAATAAAGAATATATATATATATATATATATATATATATATATATATATATATATATATATATATATATATATATATTCTTTATTCTTAAACTCACGCCTTTTCCCAGAAGGAAGGTAGGCAGAGGTGTTACAAGGACACCCGCATTTCGCCTCGTATGTTCCGTCCCGCGATGTGATAGGGGGCGAGCCTATACAAAATCAAATCAGAAATGTTATTCACTAAAAAAGTCTTTTTTTAAGATATATTCTAATGTCATACAATACCAATACTTCAGAACATAATATTGTAGCTGTAAAACAGCAACACAAGCATCACTGTCTCCTAAATCTCAAAGCGGAAACTTTTCCCTACATGTGGGTTTAATAATGTTAATAGGGTGTGTGTGGGTGTGGTTTTATGTTCGGTCATCTATATTAATAAAACGGATATTACTTCAACAAAATATCGCTGTAATACGTAGTTACAGCCTATAAAACAACAGTTATCATAGCGCTCCTTAAAATATCGATGTTATATTTGTTTGGAATGATTAATTGTTTACTAAGGTAACTGATTTTGCGCATCTATAGGATTGCTAAATAACTCTTCTAATAGATACATTACAAGAAACAATAGGTATAACAAATGACACAATTTAATTCATACTTCTAATTCGACCACAACACAATATTACCCTCATTCAAAATCATAGTTATTTACTACTAGATTCTGCCCGCTAACTTCGTCTGCATTTTTAACTTTATTTGAATCCCCTCCCGTCTCGTTATATCCCGCACGTCCCGTCTCATTCTTATTCAAAGCATGTAATCCAGTAAAATGTTGGGTTCTATTACGTTAATACATACTTTTCTTAGTTTTTCTTATACATCTTCCATGGTCAGACTACAAATCGATACAAGATTGGTTTAAAATTTATTATAGAGTTAGATATATATGTTAATAAAAACAAACAACAGTATACTCTAGACAAAACTATCACTATTAAGCGGAAAATACATATTCGTTCAGAGTTGAAAGCGGTAACCATGTTGACCTAATAATCACAGTCCGCTGCCAACTGGCTCGCGCCAAATTCACAGTATCCCCAATTATCTGGAGCCTTCGTTAGTCGAACGGCAATCTGATTGGCAACTTAATTCCAACGGCAGATGCTCGTATTGTTGTTGATTTTTGTCTCGGTGTTTGGTTTTTTGATTTGGTTGTGTCGGTGTTTGTAAGTTTTCGTTATTACTTTGTAAGGTTATGGATACTTTGGAATAGAGTAATGAATTTGTGCCAGTGGTTAAGGAGAGAGAAGAAATATTAAGTATTCGTAAGATGAATTTAGATTCTGTGAATTAGCTGATTAGAATGCGTATGAAAGTGTATCCTTCGATGATCTGAAGTAATTTAGAACCAAACCAGGAGAGTTTATTTGGAAAACAGATGTAATTGCGGATGCCGGGAAATTAAAAGGAAAAGAAAACAGTTTTAACAGCGTTTTGGAATGGAATTCAGAAGGTAAAGATTCCACGTTGCTCTCATCACCCACATTCAACAATCTTTTTAAAACTAAATACCTATTCCACACCACCGGAGTACCCTGATCAGCCAATATTCGGTAATGACACGGGCAACAAGTTGGGTGCAGTTGATAAATCCATTAAAACTCGTTGATGCGTTTCCGGCCGGCCGGGCACAATTAACCTACTTCCTGCACCTGAGCGTACCTGCACCCCCACCCCGCACCCACCCCTCCCTTCACCCCCGCAACACTAGCTAACTTGTCAACTGCATTACTGGTGTGCATGACGTCATTACCGCTTAATTGAAGGCTGATGTGAGTGAAGTTAAAATGTGTAAAGTTCACGAAAATTTGCTCGAGTCTTGATGAAGATTAGTGACACTTTATAGGATGGGAAGTTTGGGTGGAAGCCTGATGTTCAACTTTATGTCGGTATAGTGTGGGTCTGGGGAGAAATAAATCTTTACTTCGAAAAAATTAAAACAACAAATACATCATAGTTATTAATGTTTATCTATTTTGTTTTGTACTATTAATGTTTTGTGGGTTATTTCAGTATGAACATATATAATTAGCAAAGCTCAGAAAATTATTAAAATAAATGAGCATGCTCAATGGATAAACACAATTACTTGTGTAATACTTACTTCAAAAATACCAAAAATGTACTGTCACTTTGCTGCCAGATTAGAAATGCAAATAATTTAGTCACGTCAACAAAAGATATTTCATTTATAAATAGAAGACAAGACAGATCTCTCATTAAGTTCTTTGTTAGAGAAAAGTAATTTAGTAAAAACCCCTGAGGTAATTACTGGGAACAGGCCGACGGCAGAAACTCTGTAATTGTCGTTCCTACCAGTTTTACTAAATGTGGTAAGACGTTTATTCAAGTCTGTGCACGAACTTAGGGTAGTGGTGAGGGTCTAGTACCTAACACTTGAAAGGAAAGAAGGAATTATTTCTTAATTTAACTTCTAATTTGCTAATCACTTCAAATGTTAACTCCTAGCTTAATATTTCCTGCGAATACGGATCAGCAATATTATTTGCTAGTTTAGCTTGAATTACTACGGCCATCATCATCAAATGTCTTTACCACTCTAAGGTTGACTCTATATCTAAATTCATTATTGGATTTTGATATCACTTATAATTAAATTTATAGAAAGTTATCAAAATATTATAACCCAATTTCATTTTCCCCCTCTCATGTAACATACCTCTAGAATTTTTGATATCAAACTGACATTTCAATAAGGCGACAAAACGGACCTTTTTTACGAGTTTGTCCCCCGCCATAAAACTGAGTACGTGCCCGTTGTTACGATATTTGAAAGGCTCCCTTCTTGAATAATAGATGTGTGTAAGACTAAAGTCAGGTCGACATGGCGGCACACGACGCCGGCGACATTTATAACTTGCTGTATATTTTAGAAAGTTTTGTTGCTACTGCCGAGGAAAAATACTGGATAATCGAGCTGATTCTTTGTAATCTGCTGAATTGATAATAGACAATGGATGATCAAGTTCTTTGATAATAAGAAGATGTTCTGCTCCAATATTCTATTTCGTATTGGATGATTGCGATGTACTAATTTATAGTTTATTCGTGTTTTGTTTTGGCCTCAGTGCGTAGTTATATATCAAGAAATGGATGATAATAATCAAGACATCGTACATGGTACTCGTACCAAAAATTAATACAGTTGTTTTTTGAGAATTGAAACTATAAACGAGTAAGCATCGCTAACACTGATAACAAGTACATCAAAGTCATCGTCAGGAAGGTTCTAGAGAAATCACATTAACGTGGTATATAAATAGACGGAAAATCTCCCTTAAATTCAATAAATCAGAATTCTCGTTACTCAGAGGCAGGAGCGTCGGTTTTCCGGTATAACTATTTTCGTCTCGATTTTCCCGGACGAACTTCCGACTTCCAGCTAGAACAAAGTTGGATCTACAGCGAGATAAAATTACTAGTGGCACGTGGATCTCGTCTGAGAGAAAGGATTACAGTATATTATTAGTGAAATGCGACGCGAATGCAGGGTTTCTACGAATTCATATACAGCTTCTGTATCTGGTATGAGAGCTTCCATTTCAATAATTACTCGGAAATCGTATAGTTTATTTCTGGAATACACGGAGATAATATTTCAGTTTACTTTAATGGGAATTGTACTTTTTCATGATTTTTTGCACCTGATTGGTCTTGATCTCTCTTTAAATCTAAAAATTTTGTTGGTTTGTGAATACTTCTGCTCGTTATTATCGTGGTAAGTGTCCTTTAATTAGATTTAATTTTCGTAATTATGATTTTTCTAATATTATTTGGCTTTCTCCTGATTAATGTCGTACAAGTTAAAGACCTCAACACAACTGATGCTTAGCTCATATAAAGCCGTCCAAAATTGCAATTGTGGGTTAATGGATCAGCAAGTCTATGAACAATTAACACAAAACAAAACCACTGCTCAGATTAAACAATAAAAACCATCCAACAAAACCGACAATAACTCCATCCGGCAATAAAAATAGGTTTAATTCCGTCAGCGCGACAGATGTCTAATTAATTCAAGGCCGCCCCAAGGGCAGTAATCGGGACATATCGCCAGAGGCAAACCAGTCTCGGCGAAATTAATCTCACCAGCGAACAAGCCTCTTCTTTTTGTTTAATCATTGCGAACAGCGCAGTTAGAAGGAAGGTTTTTTCCTATGTTTTATTCATCCGTCGCTTGGAAGAAGTTGGGAAGTTGGTTAATGTTTTTTTGTCACTGATTGCTATGTTAATAAGATTTCGCTGAAGTGTGCGAGTTGAATGAAGACTGGAAGTTTCTTTTTTTGTTCTTGAGTGATTCACATTTGAAATCTATTGTTAATTTACTGTCATTATTAAGTTTTCTGGTAGGCTTTATCCTTCTTTATCCCTTTCTCGATCATCGGATGTAATAGCAACCAATACGATTTAGGGACCTTCAATATGAGCCTTCGTTAACGGCTAACAAAGCTCCTACGATTTTCCTCATACCGTCTGTTTTCATTATGAGAGGTGATGATCACCTTCCATCGGATGGCACGTTTTTTTCTTTTATACTGTCTATCAAAGTCTTAAAGTTTATGGATATTTCATTATACTGTCTATCAAAGTCTTCAAGTTTATGGATTTTCTCTTTGAACTTTTAGGATATACTCGTACTTATGCGTCATTAAACTGAGCATTATTAAACTAGAAAATATGATGTACAAGAATCCTTATTTTTTGGTAGAATAAATAAATTTACTCTCTTGTTTTACGAACTTGATATCAGCAACAGCCTCGGAACAATTTAACTTACTAATTAAAATGAAGAAAAAAAATAAAAACTCCTTGAAATATTCGCATAAATTTTAATTTTCTAGCAGCTAAAGATCAAGTTCCAGGGATAATCTTGTATTTTTTTTTACATCTTATTACTTGAGATAAGTGTTCACAAGCTTGGAAGGAAATTCTTTCAGCAAGGCTTTCTTGAAATATGTCTGTTTTATTATCAGACTTTCATTTTAATTACATTCTAAGGTGTAATAAGACAATCATAATACAAACAGAGCGTTATTCGCTGGCATTAAACTTGATATAAATTGTGCTACATCACATTCATTAAGGAGCAATTGTTCTACGCTAGATGTTATTAAACTATGGAGGATCATACAATTTGTTCCGCTGTGCTGACTTGTATGAGATGTTATGGGAATTTAATGTATATCTCTCTATTCAACTGATGTATTTTTTGTGCGTCGTTCGAGTTGATAGTCTTGATAGTTCGTTTGAAAATCAAATAGTTTGTGTATCTAGCATCGTAGTCTTAGTTATTATTTCTACTAGTTCGTTATGGAAATCTGTAAATTGATTTAGAAATAAGGGCAAGTTGAATAACAATATGAGCCATGCCATTTCTACAGAACAAAACAAATGACGCGAAAGAAAAGTCGTATATTTGAAGTGTATTAAACGACAAATTATGTAGCTCAATACCGCTAAAGAAACTATCACAAATGAATCTATAAGATATGCTAGCAAAGTTAGTAATACAATATTTACCAGTTCATATGAATTTATACAAAATATCCTTAATATATTAGAATATACTACTCTATATGCTCAAGTCGTACGTTCCCCTCATTTTCAATAGAAGTTTGTAAATATTTATGTTTTGAGAGCGGCGGCCGAGCGGCAATTTCCTTTATTGCTTCTTCTCGTCTCTTCTAGTGTCTTATAAAAGCGTAACTCTCAAACACAGTATAAATCATTTTTATTATATTCTGAAATGTAGGCTCTTCGGATACCACGCGTACTATAAATCTCTCTAACTGGTTCATTTGTTTGGGTCTTTGTTTCAAGGTTAAAATATTTAGGATCTTATTTTATGAAAGGTAGATATGACAGTAAATACATGCAGATAAATCTATAAAGGTATTTGGCGTATAAGTAACTAAGATCTTTGTCTGCCAAGTACTCAACCATTATATAGATTTTGGTACGAATATTAAGGAAGGTGGGTTTCCAAGAATTCCAGCCCATCATGACCTGTTTTCTAAAGTTTAATAATTTAACGATATTTGAAAAATTATATTTACCGTTTTTATAGATTTCTAACAGTACGTTTTGATTGTTACAGGGCTGTTATCATGGGACTCTGGAGAGCACCAGGTCGACCTGGAGAAGGAACTGGCCACCCTCACGGCGCAGGCACCCGAGGGGGAAGAAGCCAGATATGGTACGTACCAAATTAATAATGAACAACTATTTTATATGACCCTGTAATTAATACAATGACTGACAAAGCAGATTACTAATTGAGCCAATAGAAAAATAATAGCTTAAATACATTGATGACAGTGGGCCTAAAATTCATAGCTTTCGATCAACTGACAGTAGAAATATATTTCTCACTTGGTCATAAGATTACAAATAAGTTTTATCGATTGATAAAAAATGGTTTAAAAACAACAACACTTTCACTTTAGAATATCTTTGTTTTGTGAACGTTAATTGGACCTCCCTGGTACTCATTGTCTCAAATCTATTTCTGACAACTTCCAATGAAGATTTTGAGAGAACATTATGAAACAGAAATACAACTGAAGATGTATGTGCCAGTACAAACAATCCTGATACTTACCAGAAAGTAGCTAAATTAGCTTCCTTTTTATGTAACCATACTTTTACATTTTCCATGAAATGTGCCAATAACTGATAGCATTATAGCAATTTTATTGTGTCCCAAAGATATTGCCCCATTCAAAGATTAGGGTGGATCGTTATTGCCTACAATTTTATTGGTTGTCAGAGGTACCTTGGTTTTCGTCGTAATGTTTTTATCATTCCCTATAACTTTGTGTTTGCGTTTTTCTCTGGGGTAATGTGTTATGCTGATATTTCACGGGGTAGATAAGAAGAGAAATTATTCTGTGTCTATTAGGTAAATAAGTTACTATAAATTTAAGATATTTGAGGTGCTTTTCGAGGAGGTATTCAGTGTTTACCCATTATGGTATTCTATTAAATATAGATTATTACTTAATTAATTTAATTGATAATAATTGAGTTTTTAGCATCCGCAATTAAATAATGGCTTCTTACCCTTATAATCAACTGATATTATTATTTAAAATAGCTTTTTAAATAATTTCAACTAAAGTAGGTCAAGCTAATAAATTATTCAGATAAAAATTCGAAGTCCTGAAAATTCTAAATAATATTCCATTCCCTTCCATTCCATTAAAATTGTATCAAATTCCGCTCCCTAAGATAAAATCACAAAGTAAATATCCCGTAAGTAATTTACGCTAAAAATCCGAAATCAGATCAGATACAGCGTCTGAAATATCACAATCTCATAATATATTCAACAATATCTCGGCCGGATTCAGCTTTGAGTTGATCCGCTTTTATCAGGCGTTTGGCTTTAAAATCTCCACTTTACGACCACTCCGCAGGTCCCCGAGGATTATAATCCACTTTTGGAGAGTGAAACAATGTTATTTTGTGAATACGTTAAAATATAAGTGGGTGGCGGTATTCGTCAGATTTACATAAAGGATTGCGTATCACGGCCCGGTATGGAATGATATAAAAGTCAGTTATTGTTTTTATATAAGCCTTTTGTTATTTCGCTGTACGACAATTATGGTAATTCTGGGATCAAATTATCGGTTTGGTCCGAACTGGCTTACATAATTATGGCAATAGGTGAAATGTTGTCGTCTCCAAATAATCGAAATTCAGTTTGCATAGGATTTGCATTTTCAGTTTGACTGTAGACTGTTAATAACGAAGTAACAGCAGTCTCCGACGTAACTTAAACTAAGATTGGTATATTTATGACCAACTTTTATATTATTCCAGACTTTAGAATATCTTGTAAAATGCTAATGTAAATTTAAATTACTTGCTAAAGTAATCTTCTTTGTATAAAATTGCCGCATTATATTTTTTTACACTTTGTTTTCCTCAAAATATCTGAACTTTTCAAAATGTAATCTATTAGGAGACCGGTTCGTACAAAGCTTGGCTTTCCCCGTAATAAAATTCTATTGAAATCGATGTACAAACCAGATGCCGGTAGTATTACCTCAATCCCTTAACCTAGAGGACCGAAACTTATTCCCTTAACCCTAAAACAATAAATTACTTGAAGACGGCAGATAAGATGTCGAACTGACGCCAACGTCGTACGTCAGCGCGGTGGACCAATCCGTCACGTCGCCGCATCATTCGTCTAGCCGTCAGGCGTCAAGCTTGATTGATGGGGCTTACACCTATTGGCACATTGCAATTAATTGATCTACATCCATTAGCTGAGTCTTGGGATAATCTATTACATGCTTGGCTATGTTAGCAGCCTGTACGTAGCCGAAGACAGCTAAGCTTTTCTTTTGACAAATGCAAATTCAGGGATTCTACGAAGACTTCAGATGTTTTTGTGGCTGTATTTAATTTAAAAGAATGAGCAAGCTTAATGCATGCACTTTTTAACAATTTCCAAAAGATAGATAAAATTAAATTTCATAAATTAAAAACAGTACGTTTGACTGCATTAGTAATACAAAATTTAACACTTAAATCAAATAAAAGTCAAGAGTCTGGCCCTTAAAACTATTTGGCACACTTTAAAGAAACGAAGCGTAAAGCCTAGATATTTAAAAAAAATATCTCTAACGCAGAACTTATCAGACATAAACATAAATTCCCTTGCAAACAATTTACCATAATAGCTTTATATACCCAACGCTCTGAGAAAACCTGAAAACATGATAAATGAACAGAAGAATTATTATGATGTATTACCACATGTAAGAAAACAGTGTATCATGAACCAGCTGAGCTAGACACTTTTTCAACCTAGAAAATGGCTTTGGGGATAGAGCATCTACAGCTGGATGGGTGCGTAAATTGTTGCCCATAGTCAGGTTTCGCGTTATCAGTTTCTGGTTCACTGAGCTCTGGTGGAATAAAGCCAGTATAAATGCTAGGATTCAGGGTGTTATGTAACGTAAAATATGGGTTTCTGGAGCGAGGCTAGATGGAGATAAAAACGAGCCTGAGAGGATATTAGCCGTAAATCAAGATTGATTTGAGACAGTCAAAGTTTTAAACAGCCTACATAAACTTTCCATTTTAATAATGATTCAAAATTAGCGAGGATTTTAATTCTTTTTTATTAGAGTTATTCCATTTAAGTTAATTATTTTATTATCCGCTAAAGTTCAACCTCCTTATAAGACCTTTATTTCTTTTTTCATAATTCGTCATCTTAGTATTTTTCAATGTGATTGCATTACTAACTGTTCAGCACTGTTCAGAGTAAATATTAATTATACGATCCGTTAATTTCACACATTTACTTTTTTGATTAGGGCGCGTTTGACATCATGTTTGTCACCCATCGGTTAAATTTGATTCTCCTACTGTAAGTTTATTGTCTTCTCCATTCTTCTTATTATTCGCTTTCTTATCTCATTCAATGTCATACCATCACTCAACACCTAAATTAATTAAACAAACAATCAAGATTAATCAACATTACCAAATGCAATTCCTCAATCCCAAAATGAAACCAGCGAATCAGCGTTTCGCAGTTCTTACAATTTCAGTAGTGCAATATACAATTCTTTTGTTTATGCCATAAAGACCTTATCCTCGGCGGCACAAAAGACTGTCGAGTGATATTATAGCATTATGAAAAGCCAACGCCTCTATTGTGCGTCTCTGCTGGCTTTTGTGTCAAGTGTAAAAAATAACCCTTTTGTTGGTTAATGTCGCCGGCGGGTTTCTTCGCCGTGTTTTTCATTTGCTTGAGTAGGTGTTCTGGTTTCCATAGTCGGTATTAGCTTGTTACGAAGAGCATTCATGGTCCCTGAAAGTTAGCTACGGAACACGCACTAATCTACATTTATCATCTTTATTTTATTAGAACTCAAACTAGAGGCTTTGCCTTTGCTGATTCTAAACAAACAGGTTTTTGTTTTTGGCAACTAACTATTATAACTATACAATAGCCTAAAAAAAGAAGATTAACTACTTTCACATCAATAACACCCGATTCTACCGTCTGTGGATTTTCGAACGCTAAATTTCGTTGAAATATTTAATAACGCAGTACGCTCCGAAAGCGTCAATCGCGCGGAGAATGACAGCGGCTTTCGGCCGTCAATGTTCGCAATATTGAAATTCGCACAGTTTTCTATATGCTCTTTTGTGAGTAAAATATCAATTAACGCACACGTTGTGCTACATCATGCGAAATATATTTAAAAGGTATTGTTGCCGTTCCATTATCAACACCTTTCACCGTTAATGGTACATTTACTGAGAACAATAAACAGTATCATGTGGCATTTGTTTGGGTGATGTATTGTTGTTGTTTGTTATATGGTGTACTTACTCAAATTATCGCGATGTTTTAAATCGATGAGCAGAAATAAAAGCAGATGTTTTGGGTGAGACTTTAATGCCCAAATACTCAAACGTCATTTACATATTGTGTTGCACTTAACTACGCAAGTCCCGCTTAAATGTACTTATTAAGGGGAATGCGGGTAGTTAAGTGCAACTTAATATTTAAATGGCGTTTGAGTATTCGGGCGTAAGTCCGCGAATCGACTGTTGGTATTCTTATTATTTCATTTTGAAACATTTGAGCATAGAAAGATAGTTGGAAATAAATTGATAAAGCTTAAATGCAATCAAACATTGACGTAATCGTGTGCATACATGGAACAAAGAAAAATATGTACAAGACATAAAACTTAAGGTTACTGGTTAATATATACTAAGAAAATTGAAGGCAAAAAAACCTTAAATAAATGAAGAATGCAATATCTAAAACCGATTTAATGATACACCCAAATAAACTGTCTTTAGAGCATTACACAATTCTCCAGACACAACCTTAACTCTAATTACCATACTCGTAGACACAGTCATGCCAAAACTGCATAATAGCTACATTGATAAACCACTATTGGCATTCCACGCGCTTTTCCACACCACATTATTGAACACACCGTTTACCACAAGCAATCAATAGCTCCGAGTGACGTGTAGTGCTGTTGACTGACACGGATGCCGTAACAGGCTGCGAATGGCGGCGCATACAACTGAATCACCCATATAACAGCAGCAATGTATAATGCACATTCCAGCTTTATTGTTGGCCTTTTATTGGGTGATAGGCTTAGTGATTCAAGCGGTTTATGGCTTTGAAATGGGTTATAGCTCGACTTTATTAGCGCGCGTGTCATGCGATTTCGCATGTCTTTATCGAAATGTACAATGGCTGAAAGATTTTCTTTGATATGATTCAATTTAGCAATTGAATGTTGCCGAAGACATATTCATTTAGACTCAAAGCCAACTAATATTCTTGTAGAATAATTTCGTTTATGAAGTATACTAGATATTTATGATGTTTCATTTATACTATACTCTACGATTAGAAGCTTTTATGGAATGGAATATCTTTAGCTGAAATGTAATACTGTAAATTATAATTAAATACACGAATGCCACTGATTCGAAAACAAAATACATATAATATGAGACGAAATACACACAGTACCTTTTCATACCATCAACCCACACTAGTACTGATGTCGAAGGCATACAATAAACTATTTATTTATTTTAATAAAAGCCTGATCATAGTGATTTTACCAATCCAATTTCTAAACTAAAGTCCGTTTCCCATTGTTCCAGGAGAGAGACTTATTCAATTCGCATCGGAGAGCCTGGTGACAGAGATCCTGATTCACCCCCAGATGAACACGCTGATGCAGTGCATGCGCAACCTGCTCAGCTCCTTTACAAGACACAGACACCTTGTGCACGCCGGATATACATTCGCCGGGAACGGGTCCTGGATCATGCAGGTATGGCATCATGCAGGTATGGCATCATGCAGGTATGGCTGTGATAAATTTGTACTGTTACGTCAGGTGGTGAACTAACAAAGTAGTCACCTGATGATTTGAAGTCACCGACGCCTTTGAACATTTGCAAGGCTAGTAATGGTCGGTGCATCATCAGCGACTAAGAAAAGTGTAGGAGACTGTCCCGCCCTCACTGCAACTCCTGTAAGCCAGGATCAACAGTGACACGCATTTTAATGAAACTGAGCATTAAAGATCAGCGAGTCTCCGGAAATGTCTTATTTGTCTTTAACCCGCAACTAAATCAATCATTAATCATAAGAAAAGTATAGGCTCCATTTTTAATCCTCTCTTTTCGCCCACTTAGACTGGTCAGATGGTGGGAGTAAGCTGAATTTTTGAAGATGTTGTTTGGAGCAAAAAAATTGTATTAATCTCACATTTGAGTACAATTGTTGAGTAGCGTCCATTCAAATTATAGGGAAGTGCGTAGAGCGATGACGAAATTGAGTGGCTTGTATTAATAACGATGCTAGAAAATAAATGTTAGGGAGTAAAAAACAAGACTGACTTTGGCTTTGATGTAGGTACATAAGCAAAGGTTAACTACATTATTTGTACCTTTTGCTCTGAAAGGATAGTTGGAAATAAAATATTCACGAAACTGCTTTGATAAAAGGACGCTTAATAGTAAGTTATTCATAGCCCCTTTTTACTCTGAACTGATACTTTGACTTGGGAAACTCATCCCTTAATTTTTATCGTTGTATATTTTATCCCAATAGTATCCAAAATGTAAAGACGGTACTTTATTTAATTCGGTACATACAGACTACAGGTCTTTAAAAGAAAGAAAAGACAAGCAAAAAAAAATGAAGACAGTTCGTGTTGCTGAGGGAGTTTCTTGCGCCGTTTTTTCTTCACAGCTACAACACATTCCGAAGCGGTGGTAGCAGAAATTAACGATTCAAAAGATCTTGTAAAAGACTACTTGAATAAAGAATATTTTGATTTTGATTTTGATTTTTTGAAATACGAGTAACGTAGTTGATGAAAAGATCGCGAACTACGGGTTTCTCAAAATTGTGTATTAGCAAAGTCCTCCTTGCAAAGCGTTTATATGTACTTCAAAGAAGACTAGCTGTTTTACAATTAACATACCGTTATTATTCAGTAAATGCAGATATTCGGTCGATCAGTACATCGTTGCGTTAGCTGACATAACTTTTAGACAACTAATTATACCGACTACTAACCTAGCAGGTTTTACATGTAACTTTGTATGAAAAATACTTCCAAACATATTTTCAGTAATACGTATATTTAAAAGTAAATTATAGGCTACGTTTCGAAACCCTGACCCAACACACGCAAGCGTTGCACAATTCAATATAGCTCTAATAAATATTACCATATTAATCGTGCCTAGACTTTGCTGGACTAATGTCACCTTGGGAATATGAAAATATACGAAATCCAAGGTTAGGTTCCACGTAATTGTTCATGGGTGTGGATAGACTGAAATAGTTTTGGTTCTTATTGTAAGTGTTATAAAAGTAATAGAAATAATTCAGATTGGGGAGGTTTAACTCAATACCCGTTCGGGAAGAAAATGTAATCAATGGAACACAATTCCCCGAAACTTAATATTGCTTGGAAAAGACCTCAAGGTTGGCTAGAAAGTGTTGGTTTGGTGTCGTCAAGTAAGATATGAGAACCGATAGTAATATCAATGATGCTAAAGACAAGGCAAAGTGGCGAAGATTAAGTAAACGAGATTAAGTAAGCGAAAACGAAAGCTAGCACCGGCCGGAAAAACGAAACATCTATTGAAATTAGCAAGAAGACATCTTCGTTAATATATTTAAGAAATATTAAATTAATATAAGTAACCAAAATCAAAAAGAAACTAATTATAAAGCACTAGGTATGAGGGAATCAGAAATAGTACTTTAGGCTAGATAACATTGTTGCCAATCATGTTTTGTAGCTTAATCCTTCATTATTCTAACATGCGGTCACACATGCCATTTACAAACCGCACTACAATCCATTAGGTAACCGTTCATTAAAACTGTATTTAATGATTTATGTTAGAGCTTAATTACACGAAAACGTGATTGCGTGATCGCATGTTTAAATAATAAAATAGGTCGAAATTCCTTTTGTTATTCATTCAGGCACCGTAGAACCAAAAGCTAATGCATTATCTTAATCGCCTATTAGATATTCATTGGTATTACGATTGCGTAGAGAGATGGTAAATTAATGTACATCTCCCAAATGTATTCCCTCGCTAATGGAGAATTTGTGTCGCCGACTGAAAATGACGTCGTTTCAGAATCAATTTCGTGCTTGAAATTTTGTTACGTGTATATTTAGGCGGTTCTTGTTTTAGGTGTTTAGTTTGCTTAATTTTATCGAATAAATAACGTTTGTAATTGTGTTCTAGATTATTCGGTTTGTGTAGACACCAGCTGTGTTAGTTCACTGTTGCCTGCCTAATTATAAGTTTCAATGTGTTACATCTAAATCTAGCCAGGAAACCATCGATACATACTGCATTAGTTTTATAATCAGTCTAGTACAAATCAAAACCCATAGGACCTAATATTTCGTTGAGAGGCGACTAAAATATACGTCCAATATCGAAAATCGCTCAAATTCCTTGTACTTACGTTTATTATCCTTCGTTCTCAGTCAACAAATCTACTATATTAGGTTAGAGGATTTGAAATTCATCCCTCTTCGCTGGCCCAATTCCGATCGTAGACAGACAGATTTAATCTACTCAGCATTTTCAATCTGTCAATAGTTTAGCTTGCTCTCCGAGGCATGAAAGGGTTCAAATTGCTATCAAAGTCGCTCAACATCGATTAGATTTGATTAATTCCGATTTCGAAGCTTATCTCTACAACAATGATAATATCAATCGGCATTCATATACTGTATTGTATCAACTCATAACCGCATGTTAATTAAGGGACTTCTGTAATCGAAAATTCGATTCAGAGGACTTAGGCTATACTCCACCTAGGTTTAGTGTGACTTTGCGGATTTCACATACCATAGATCTTATATTAAATGTATGCAAATAGCAACGTCAGTTATAAATACATCAGTTTATGAGTATTCAATTTCCGACACGTCGCGCAAAGTGACGGTGGACGGGAAATATCAAGTCGTGTTTAATCTCGCTTGCAGAATCAATACTATTCAGCTCGGATTTACGCCAGTTTTAAATGGATTTCATGAATTTTTAAACGAAATTCAGAGTATCGACATGAGCGCTAATAACGTCGTGGTTATTTTAATAGTTATTGCTGTTAAAAGGACGTTCCGCGCGGGGATAGTTTGATTAGTGTTAAATTTTGTTGGAAATTTATAAGTTTCATAGAAGTTCTATTTACATGTGGTAAGGATTACAAAACTATTTATTTATTTATTTATTTATTAATCCTTTATTGCACAAAAGAAACATTTACAGTAAATAAATGGCATAATAATAGTACAAGAGGCGGCCTTATCACACTAGGCAATTTCTTACAGGCAACCTTTGGATGGATATGTAAAAAGGAAAATGAGAGGGCAGTCTAAGGTGTATATTAAAAAAAATATATATCAATATAAATATAAATAAAAAAGAATAATACACATATATAAATAAATATGATATGCAAATACATACAAACATTTATTTAAAAACAATTATAATAATACACACACTTACAATACATACAATATACATAAACATATATACCTATCCTAATATTTATCAAACATGCGAATGGACATAAGATATTCCTCAGCTACATACATTTAGAGATAGGAAATGGTCTTTAATCATTTTTTTAAATGACGACAGTGTTCGTGCCCGTCTTACCTCAACTGGGAGTGAGTTCCACAGTCGGACAGCTTGGACAGTAAACGATTTGTCCATGAAAATCGTGGAGTGCACGGGCATTCTCAGTTTCAGGCTCTCCGACGACCTCAAGGATCTCGAATGTGAGTCATGGAGAAAGATGAATCGATCTTTAAGATAAGAAGGCGTGAGAGGATTAAACAAAACATTGTACAGAAGTGAAAGAATATGAGTATTCCGACGAAAGCGGATGGGTAACCACTTGAGCTTAGTACGAAATTCAGAAACATGGTCATATTTGCGAAGACCAAATATGAATCTGATACAGAAATTTTGGAGACGCTCAAGCTTATTAAGTTGGTCCTCGGTGAGATCTAGATAGCTGACATCGGCATAATCAAGGATGGGGAGAAGAAGGGTTTGGGCAAGTGAAATCTTCGTGGCAATGGGGAGAAGATTGCTTAACCTTCGCAAGGACCTTGCCGTGGCAAACAGCTTTCTGCTAAGTTCACGAAGCTGTGGGCCCCAAGTGAAGGATCTATCAAAGAGTAAGCCCAGATTCTTAACCGTCTCGCTGTATGGGATGAAAGTTCCATTACAGGAGACGGATGGTAGTAGGTAGATGGTAACTATCAAAAGACTGTCTAGAAGTGGAATATGAAAATTACAGCACTAGATGGGTTATACAATGGAACAGATAGGGGATTACAAATGACTTTCAATTACGACAGCCATTAGCGAAGCTTGTCTGAACACATTTATAACTTTTCACTTCAACAAGACTGAAATCGACTTCAGTCTTCACACAAAGTCTTGCATGAATTATTCAAATAAGTTTGGGTATATTCTATTTTCCTCTCTTTACAATTTCTTTACAAATACTCCACGCCAATACTTCAAGCTACGTCAGCAAACAATTTTATTTTTTTTACGTAAAAATAAATACTAGCAAAATGGGTAGAAATTTTAATTTCCACTCGAAAAGACGTTTCCACGAGACTTGTCAAAGGAACTGGTAATCGGAATATCGGTTGGATGTAACGCTAAGTTTTGAACGACAGCCTTAGGTAAACGGGGTTAGTGACATGGCATTTCAAGCAAACATCTGCTCAGCTTTGAGGGAAACTGGTATCCTGTAATAGGAAACCGTGTGTGAAGTGACTGCGGCGCTTCGAGTAACATCTGCGAGCTTGTTCGACATGCTCATTGAAATGTGAATTGTTTGGATGAAATGCATGGATTCTTTTAACGTTAAATTACTACCGGGAAATACATTGAGGATATTAATTGATTTAATTGTATTGGAGACTACATATAAGATTTCGTGCATAAGTCGAGATTAATTACGAAATAAGTATCTCACTTCGTTTTACTTTGGAACGTGGTTCTTTTTACATTTGTAATAAACTTACATTTCGTTTCATGTAATTTAAATAAAAGTCTTAAATTTTGCCACAGTCTCCTTAAAAAAACTCCAAGAAATTAATTAAAGTCATCCAAATATTTCCGCTCTGCAATCTCCAACTGCGAACTCCGAGCTGCCGTTTTTTGTAATCGATATCTAAGAATAACATTTTGTAAGTTCTGGAAACGAAGAAAAGGGTACGAAAACAAAGGAAAGGCCGTCCAATTAAGAGTTTCCAGCGGAGAGGCGAGCGGTCGCGGATCCGATGACTTCAGGTCGGTCGATTGTGCAAACACTCTAACTTTACGGCGAAAATTAACGCTCTTGAAACCAGGAGTAAAGTTAAATGTAATTCGTATAGCCTTCAGATTTACAATTGATTGAAATGGGTGATTATAGAAATGAAATAACAGTAAAATATCAGAACGTATAATACTCAATTTCTTTGCAAAACGTCGAAAACATTCATCTGCAACTATAGGTAGTAATAGATTATTTCCACTAATAAAAAGATTCATCAATGGTTCTATTTCATGACTTTATAACTAATTATATACTTCAATATTTATTAACCCTTAGAGATATATTTATGAAAAAAAAATATTGAATAGCCTCTGTACCTTCTTAGGATGTTTTTTAACACCTTTCTCTTTTTCCAGGACGGGACCTTTTCCCTGGCCGATTTCACAGACGCATACCAAGAGAATGAAGTTCAGCGCGTGATTCGCGCTTATGAGAACTCCATCTCTATTGACGTACACTGCTCGACGAGCGGCGGAGGCGAATGGTCTCGCCTCCCAGAGATGCCCTTCGTCAAATACTGCAAGATTAGGGTCAACCCCACTGATATATTGGACTCCGGCTCTCAAGCCATCAAGGACTTTGTCGGTGAGTGATTGATTTCATATTGCTTCTAACGCTGGCAGAAAAGTTGAAGACTTAGCCTTGATATGTCGCAAGATGGTAAATAATTCAAGATACGAGTTCAGTCTAATGGAAGTGTAGACAGTTTTTGTAAAGTATGATGTATGAAGAAAGTGAGTGAAAAATATGACTGTTGACGAGAAGAAATGTTAAAGGACCTTACAACTACGTAATGATTAATAATTAATAATGACGTTAATAAAATTGAGCACTTTTCTTGGGGCATGTATGGGACAATGGACAACTGTTCTTAAATATCCAGGCGCTACCAATCCTTCGGTGAATGATGAGCCGATTAAAATCAAGCGGGGTATATTCCAGGGTGACAGTCTGAGTCCACTGTGGTTTTGTATGGCCCTGAATCCCCTCAGTACTCTGTTGTTGGATTCGGGGTTAGGCTACCGTCTGCGGAGAGGGTCTGAGCCTATCTCTCACTTGCTCTACATAGATGATCTCAAGTTATTTACATCAAAACAATCTGAATTGATTGAGTTGTTAAAAATAGCTGAAAGATTTAGCAAATCAATCAATATGGAGTTTGGTGTAGATAAATGTGCGGTTATCCATGTAAAGCGAGGCGTGGTTGCGGTCTCTGATGACATACGTGTCTCAGAGACTGTAAGACTCAGATCCCTTTCGCCGACGGAAACCTACAAATATCTGGGTATGCCTGAGGCTCTAGGTATTAGGGGTGCAGACGTAAAACAATCGATAAAGGAACGTTTCTTTAGCCGCCTGACAAAAGTACTTAACAGTTTTTTGTCAGGTGGAAACAAGATTCGCGCCTTTAACGGTTGGGTTATGCCTGTACTTATGTACTCCTTCGGCATACTCAGATGGACTCAGACCGAATTGGACGCCCTGGATCGTAAAGTCCGAACTCTACTGACTGCACATCGTATGCACCATCCACGTTCGTCAGTAATGCGATTGTACATCCCGCGGAGATGCGGAGGCCGAGGTATGCTTAATGCTAAGGACCTGCATAATCGCGAGGTGTGCAATCTCAGGGATTATTTCCTTCACAGCGACGTGGATATGCATGGGGTTGTAGTGATGGTAGATAAAGGATTTACCCCGCTCTCTTTGGCGAATGAGAACTGGCGGAAACCTCTGGTGATGGGTATTAAGGATCGCGAGGAAATATGGAAGGGCAAGGAGCTGCATGGTCGGTTCTATCGGGCCCTCCATGGGCCTGATGTGGACCGATTAGCGTCTGTGACTTGGCTACGTTTCGGTAACCTCTTTGGGGAAACTGAGGGTTTTGTCTTTGCAATTATGGACGAAGTTATTAAGACGAACAACTATAGGAAATACATCCTGAAGGACGGTACCGTCGACATCTGTCGGGCATGCCACCGTCCTGGCGAGTCCATCAGGCATGTTATCTCCGGTTGTTCGTATCTTGCTAACGGCGAGTATTTGCATAGACACAATCTAGTAGCCAAGATCATACATCAGCAAATTGCTCTTCGATATGGACTTGTGACTCCTGAAGTGCCATATTACCAGTATGTTCCCCAACCAGTTCTTGAAAATGGTCATGTTACGCTCTATTGGGATCGGTCTGTTATCACAGACAGGACTATTGTTGCCAATAAGCCTGATATTGTGATAATAGATCGATTGGCGCGCCGGGCAATACTTGTTGACGTCACCATTCCGCATGATGATAACCTCGTTAAAGCAGAAAATGATAAATTGTCAAAATATTTAGATTTGGCACACGAGGTTACTGAATTGTGGGATGTCGACTCAACAATTATTGTCCCGATTGTTGTTTCTGCACATGGATTGATACCAAAGAGCCTCGACCAACATCTCCAGAGGCTCTCAATGGGCCGTTGGGTCATGAGCCAGATTCAGAAGGCAGTATTGCTTGACACGGCACGTATAGTGAGGAGGTTCCTCACTTTGGGGTCCTAACCGCCGGTGGCTTGGGTCTCGAGCCTCGCCATCGTTGGGTTAATCTCTTTTTTTTATATTTTTATATGTATTTTGACTTTTATTATATATGTAAAAATGTAAAAAAATAGTAAAATAAATAAAGAGACCTATAACGTTAATAAATTTCATAAAGAATTTCAAAATCATAAATGTAGACACTACAAACTCTAAAAAGCCTTTAAAAGCATTTGTTTCTGTACTACGTAGCGTATTAGAGACTATTAGAGTTAAAAACAATTAGCTTCCTGAGTAACAAACTACCTGGAACTAATTAGCGTACGGATCACTGCACATTTGTAACCGCATTCAAAAACCCATAGAAAGTTTACACGTGCAAAACTTTGTGTGCATTAATTCCTCCAATAGTTGTAAATGTCCGCCGTATAGAACACTAACGATCACACTCCGGCAACTTTACTGCAAACTCGAGTTGTTTGGATAACTCCTGTTCGACTTCGCTGATTTTTTGAAGAGTGGATGCCAGGTATTAATTTGTGATGACTGATAATTGCTATAAATGAATTAATGCTTTCTAGAACTGTTTTAAAAGAGATATATTAGGGTGATGCAAAAAAAATATTATTCGTATTAAATAATTCTGTAACGTTCCATATTCCAAATGAAATTATTTATAATAAATTATGAGTGTATTAGTATTTCCAATAAAAGGCATACGTTATAAACTAATTGCATAGTTATCATAGCAGTATAACCGACAATTGATGATAATAATGATATCACTTCAAATTGCCGTTACTAATATAACACATCACAATCACAAGCAGAAATAAGTTTAATTATAAAGCTCCAAATATTCATTATTTGGCTATCAGACAATGACAAATTTACTGCAAGCATTGTTATCGCGATGAATGAAACCACTCGTGAATTAACAAGCGTATTGATTTAATCGAATGTACTCGATCCGTGGCTTGAATGGCTGAATGCATTATTAGTTGAATGAATAATGAACGCGATTGTGAATGAAAGAATCGATTGAATGACGTAATGAGTGAAAGGAATCAAATGCATCAATGAAATGTAAAACGATGGAGCTCATCTGTATAAATAGACACTTAGTTACATGCATTGAAGATGTTGGTTAAGCAATAGCAAATGTTGGAACCAAGATTTGAATTGATATGAAGTGAAGCGAAGAGCTATGCAAAATGGCTTGCTAAAAGAGACAGAGGGAGAGGTGTCTCCAATAATGGCAATCCATGAGTCAATTAAACTGGTCTTCTTGGGGCTCAGCTGTTTCTAAGAGATTCTTTAAGTGATTCTAAGCTTTATACCATTGTATACCGCTATATAATATGGCCAGAATTGTACGAAATTATACAGATAGCATCAAGCAGGCAAATTGAGCTGAAATGCAAAATCATAGTCAACCTACATATTAAACTGGTAAAGTGGTAGTGAGCGAGTACGGTGCTGTAGTAACTTCGTTAGCCCTTGTTTGTATCCCCGCGCAACTTCGTGCGTAGAGCTAACTCAGTTTCTGCTGCGTTTGAATTCAACTTGATGCGATAGTAACTTGGGCTAGTACCACGGTTATACCGAGCTACAGTCGCAGTATTTGAAAGGAAGGGAGTTAAATTAATGTTGGGAGACGTATGTCTAAGGTTCTTTCTGTTCGTGGCTGTCACACCCTTGTTGATAGCTGAAATATGTTTGAAATTTACGACTATGACATGGCGTTGGTCATTTTATAAAATAATTAAATCCCAAGAAAGAATACTTCAATCAATAAACTTAAATTGAACTGGCCAACCTACTAATCAAAATTGGAACATCTCCTTAATTAACTATATTATAATTAAACCAAATAAATTGTGCCAGAACTAAAATCAAAATGTTGTAGACGACAGAATGTCTATACAACAGCCAAGTGCCTAGTCACGTCCCAGTATCACCCAGTGTAAATCAGCTTTCAAGGACTCTGGCATATTGTATCGCCTAAAAAGAATATTTCTAGCAAAAAGCCCATGTAGTCAGCACCAGAATTAACGTAAACTTCGTTTATAACGTATTATATTAAAGTTCCTTTTTTCCACTGTTAAAAACCACGAGCTGCCAAAAGATTAAACTGGCTAAATACTTTTAAAACCACGTACATGTTGAACAGTGTTCGACATGTAGACTCAGCGGAGACCATAAAAATGCACCACAACAGTTAATTTGCCGGTGGGAAGTTTCAAATTGTTCGTAACGCCAGAGTTGGTCGGTTGAGCAGTTTGAGTGATTAGCTCACGGTACGGGTTATAAGCGTATGGCGAGTAATTATACATTTTAATTTTTGTTTGAGATGTTGTAAAGTGTGGTGATCTATATGGCCAACACCTCTCGATTGTAGAGACGACCCTGTAGTGGGACGTATATGTGCTAATACAACCATTGTAAATATTATTCTTATCTTTATTAGATACGTGTCTACTCTACGATGAAGTAAATTGTATTTATATAAAAGTGGATTTGCTCACCCTATAGTTGGTAGAACTACAGAATATATCAACTTTGCATTTAAAGCTTATGAATCAAATTATCAACCGCCTTGTTACTTAATTGTTTGGTCTTCTTTCTGAAAGTTTTAAGTCTTGTCCACACACATGTAGTAGAATTTATTAGAATTAATTTGACGGATTTTTGGTACAATGAAGCCACAAAAAAGGTATATTTACGTATATTTTCAAATACAGTTTACCTTTACTAATAAAAAACTCAACATTTCTACAGAAATTTCTCAAAAGCTCTCAACCCAAAAAGAACTCTACTGAAAACGGATTAAAATCGCTTTCCGCCTATCGTAGAAGGTTGTTCGCAATGTCCCGAAAGTTCCCCGCGCTCAATTATTCAGCCTCATTATGTTCTGTAATACTATAACGATCTAATATATGAATTTGATATACATTACGCAACATGTTTAAGGCAATTACAGTTGCTCAAAAAAATAATTCAATATAGCAAACACGTAATTTGCTACCTATTAGTATAATATAGTTACGCTAACTAGGAATAGTATTATAGTATTGGTAAAAGGGTAGACAGAGAAGAAACAAATGCAGACATTATTTACCAGTTATCAATTACTTGCGATTTCGTATTAAAAATATTCAAGGAATCAATAAAAAAATATTAGAAGTTCATATTCCAGGATTTAAAAGCAGAAATAATTGAAACAATAAAGTGATAGAAAATATATTGATAAAATGAAAGTAGATCTAAAATGCCCTTGTCAATATCAAAGTACAAAAATGGTTGTACTAAAATTATATAAACATTATCAGCACACAACACGGGTAGAACAACTTTAAACTTGTTTCCAACTTGAAATTGCTTTTACAAGTTACACCTATCGCTTATCCCGTATGATGTGGGGCTTTATTTTATTAAAACATCTACCAACAGCTAGGTTTCATATCAAGTGCTTGTTGAGCACAAATAGCAATGTTGGACATTTGTTAGCGATGTGAAATTGCTAAGATTAATTTATCAGGTGTTATGTCTCTTTTAGTCAATCATTTAAGTGTTGCATTGGTCAGGCAAACGAGCAAACGCCCTAACTGATGATAAAGGAATACCGCAGCGTTAGAACATCTACAACACTCGCATCGTTAATGGTTTCCATTCTCAAAATAGGAGGAGAAAAGAAGAGAAAAAAATTAGGAATAGGACATTTCCCCTCTTAAATTTTAGAATATAATTTTACCAAATAATTTGGGTAAACTAAATTTTTTGGTAAAATTATATTCAAAGATTTGGGAAAACCTTTTGACATAAACATAGTTTTGGCGTTGTTTTACAAGAGCTGGCCTATATCTCTTTGGCATCAAAGCAAGCCTCGGGCAGTCGGCGAAAATTTGCAAGTCCCAAGCGATCTCGAGCGTATACTTTAGTCCAGAATTAACTCGAAAGTCTGGATATAATGGTGCATTCAAGTCCCGGTAACAGTTTTTGCGGGCTCACACAAAAGAATTTCTTCAGAAAATAGCTTTTGAATGGCTCACTTCGGATCAGTGTAGCGAACTGTTTTAACAAGCTCTGCTTCTTTACAATAACGTAAAATGGCGGCTGTGGTACATTGTTCAGAATAATGGCGAGCACTCGAGCTCGCTTCGATAATAATTATGTATTACCGTGAAGTCTGCTCGGATTTATCGACGCGATGCTTGGAGTGTGTCTGGGTCGTCTGGTGGAATGAGCATGATTGGAAATGTCGCGGAAAAATGACATAATATAGGTAGTGATGTTGGCATCGAAAATTTACTATGTCTCCATAAGGGACCGACAAACCTTGCAGATAAAATAGACATTTCAAAGTGTGTACCTACATATTAATTAGCAAATAGTTCGCAAACTTAGAACCCCACAATTGTAAATTAAAAACCATATAATTGCGGTTTATAATTATGCTTCAAATTTAACCTAATATTGCAAAAGAAATTGGTACTATATAAAATAGTTTTATATCAGTACAATCTAATTTAGAGCTTGTTTTAACGTATAAATTAATACAGAGCCTAGACATCATACTCAACATGAAACTCTACAGATAAAAACTTTACAAAGAAAATTCTGTTTTATTACCGGCGTTCTTTATTACGGACAGTCTACCAACACAAATTAACAAGTTAGAAAAGCTAGAAATTCACAAGAGCACATCAATATTTTAAAGAATTTAATCTTTTAATAACGAGCGAAATGGAGATGAATTCTCTGCGGGAATTCTTTTGTCTAGACGAAATAAAATGGATGGAAATATTCGTTGATGGATTTTGTGAAGTAAAGAATGAACTTTTATTTTAGTATGAAGAATGATTAGAAATTTCTGAAAAAATGGTTTGGTTATTATAGAAGATAAATAAGGTTTACATTTGCTTAAGATGACTGCAAAAATTAAACGGTCAGACAGTTAATTGTTGTGTAAAAATAAACATCGTTATTCGATATTTTTTTCAAATGATTGCTATTGTTAGACTAAACATTTTTAGAATGTAACTATTGGAGGTACCTCTAAATTGTATTGCGTTTATTATCAACATCTAAATACAAATATACCAGTAATTCATTTGTGTGATAGTATTTCTTACTGATCCATCGTGGGAACTTTGCAAAAACGTTGAAAATCATATCCTAGCACCAATCAAAATAATTGCAAAAGGCTTGCCGGCATTGTTCCCTCATCTTCACCCTCCCCTCGACTGAACCGACAAAGCATCTAATAACCCAGCCTTTTCAAGCGAACCAAACATAATCAAATTTCAACTCTAATATCACACCGATAGGACACGATATTAAATAACACCCATGAGTTAGTAGGGCAGAAATATTGCTCCCAACACTGATTAGGTCACGTTGCCGGATACAGGCTGTTAGACATCCTAGGATATCTAGGTCACGTGTTGAGAGGTTTCGAGACCGTCATGTTAAAGGCAATTTTATGTAATATATGCATACGTAAGGAATTGAGCGGTGACGTCAACGGCGTAAGATTGAATGCAATAGAAAAGCTGATTGCTATACTGAGCATGTAAATTATTTCTACTTGTAAGTGTCATTTGATGTCTATTTCAGTGACGATAGTTCATATGTTAGGTAAATGTTGCTTCGATTAAAATTTAATATACTAAATGTTGATTTGCCTGATTGTTTAACGGAATATGTGAAGGCTTATCACTTTTTTATGTGAATTAGTGTCTTGGTAAAAGGCCTGTTTCATAACTCTTATACCATCGTCAGTGAATTGTAAACATCGAATATTATCTATAGCGTATAAACCTATGAAGGGCTTAATTACTTTAGCCAAATCCGGATACATACAATCACTAAAATTATTCTTACAGTACTTCTGTGCTTTAACGAGGGTAACAAACAACTGCAATTTGAGTGTAGACTCCAAAAAACTTTAGGGTCCTGTACATTATTCCACTAACATTCAATCCTAATGCTATTATTTAGTTAAACCATTGTTCGAGACAATTACGTCTAAGCGGATATTGGTTTTACGGGATTAAATTGACAGGGGAATGATCACAGCATTATCTTATTATAAATTCCCCGGATGGCACCGCAGAATACATTCCCTCAAACATTGTCTCTTCTGCATGATCGCTTTCAATATTCCAACGTTGGACCGCGTTTTGGTTTTGTCGTTGGAATAAAGTTGTGAGAGGATTGTAGAAGATTTTGAGTTTGTAGTTAGAAAATGAAATGAGAGGATGCATGTGTATGTGGACCGAAATAATAGACGCTTCAAATCTCTATCTACTAAAAGAGACAAGGGATGTGTTTATTACTACATATATTTCGATACGATAGTTCTTTTTTCTACAAGTTAGAACAGCTAAACTAACTGCTGTACGTAAGCCTTCTTAAAATTAATTGGCTTATCTGCAACAACCAGCGTCTGTCTCAATATTTTCACCATTAAAGACTATTATCGGTATGACTATAAAGCTGAGGTCTCGGATTCAAATCCCGTGTCGGGCAAAGCGATATTGGGTTTTTCTATTCATTATCAGCCCGGAGTCAGGAATATGTGCCCGAAATGGCGATAGGCTCGGCCCCTATCACATCATGGAACGGAACGTACAAGGCGAAATGTGGGTGTCCTGGTAGCGCCTCTGCCTACCCCTTCTGTGATAAAGGCGTGAGTTGAGTATGTATGTTAAAGACTATTATGCCTGAGTTTCCCTTCTCATTATAACCGACTATTCTCCTCTCCAGCATACCTGGAACCATACGTAGTGCCAGCCAGCCTCGACCAGCTCCTGGTGTCGAGCGACGTGGTCGGCAACATTCGCTTCAGCCACCCCACACTGTACGTCTTCCCCGGAGGACAAGGCGACGCCGCGCTTTTCGGCATCAACGGATTCAACATGCTTGGTAAGTAATATGTCTGTAATATTAGAAATATTGTTATTATTGGGAGAAAATTTTAACATTGAGAAAATTTTGTGTAAAATTGAAGGGGAACTGAATCAGAAGTTTTTTATTTCACGAAATGTGGGCACAATAAGATCTTGATTATGTAAAATCGTTCTTGTATATTTTACCATATGGCGTGCAAAAGCGTGATATTCGTGAAGCTTACAAAATAATAATAGAGTAGTCCTAAACAAATATTGTTTATGATCATTATGTTAGTTTTAATATCTGCACCTGTATTTATCAATCTGTTATTCTCTTGTCGTCATCAAAGGTGTATCTAATATCAATTCCCACATATTATTGAGATCTCATAACAAGTTATGCTATGTATTAATAGCTTATATAATATGGTTCGATTATCGACTATTACTTTTAGGCCTAAACACTCCTTGTGTAAGTAATTTATAACCTCACAGAGAATTAATTTCATATCCCTTTCTAATTGTGCACCTAAGTTATTTCAGGAACTTACGTTTGCAATTGTATCTAGACTTCTAGACTAGTTTAGGCTCTTAGTCAGATTTATATTGCTGACGTCATCGCTGGCATAGCAACAGTCGAACCCGCGTTTCCAAGAGCCTCTCAAGCTGTTACAACTCTCCAGTCTTCAAGAGTGCGAAACCCATTCAAAGTACAAAGATGGGCCTTGACATGTTTACACGAGACGTCCATCTCACCGACCTCCGTCAATCGCTTGACAGTTGGGTCCATGCCAGAACGGACAGACATATTTTTCATGCTAGCTGATTTATAAATTGTTTGGAGTCTTCAAACAGCACTTAATTTTGTAGGCAGTTCGGATCGTAAGCGACTTAAAATTCTAACAGCAGACAACATACTCCCTAAACAAATCTATGGAATTAAACTTATAATTACAATTTTATAAGCCATTTCGAGAATTGCTTCTCAAGAAGACCTAAATATAGGAAATGTTGTATAGAAGTCTATAAATAATAATTAAAAATACAAAAGTATGAGCTACGGTGTTATATTCTATAATACATAATATATTCAAAATATTATCTTAATAATTATTATCAAATCGTGCTATATATCAAATATATGATTGCTAACAAACGTAAATTCATTCAAACGTTCACTAAAAACAAGCAGTAAAACAGAAAACAACTATAAATACATCAAGTATCAATCTAATTTAATATTCCTTTTAGTATACCATAAGATATCCACTTTCCTAGTAATAAATGGTAATAAAGAACCAAGTGGGAGTTGCGTTATATGCAGATGCGTAGGAGCCAGTGTTCACGATATTGAGTTACTAATAAGTACTCGACTATTCAATATACCGTGATATGCTAGGCTTTAAATGATATCACTCGAGAAGCAATGGAACATAGCTTGTAAACTGATTTTATTAAGATTAGAATATTTAAAATTATCTACAGTTACATCATGGCCTCCTCAAATATCGTACATCTTTATGCCATTGGTGGAACTGGATCAAGCGAAAGTAATATTTCAGAAGAGATCAACGTGGAGATCTATAGTCTCTGCCTACCCCTATGGGATTCAAGCATGACGATTATATTTCCGTCTGGCTTTTACTTTTCGACATTTTGTTAAGTGATAGAACTTTTTTATTCCGTTCATTTATATGTCAATATAACTGTGTTGTTTTAAATTTAAACTTTAACTGTCGTGATTGAACAAAAATGGATTTTGATACAGTCCAATTATAAAAGTTGTGCATTCGCTCCCCATCAACCTGTACGTTCGAAACAACTGGATTCCGATTAAAATTTCCTATTTATGTGTGGGTTTGGGTTAATGTTTTCCATTTCGTCTTTGACACGTTCGTAATTAACTCTGTTTCTGATTTCGATTTCTGCGATTTAATTGTTCACTTTTATAATGAGTTCGTTCCAGTCGAAGTAACATTGTTGAAGCGAGATTTCGATTTCAATAACACGAATACAATATTGTTCCCGAGAATTTGTTCTCATATTTTATTTCAATTTCAAGATTAGTTTTAAATTGTGTCTTCTAGCAAAGTTTAATCTCAGTAAGTTTTGTATAAAACTATCGATCATATTATATCACCAATCCGTTGTCCAAACATTGGTCTGTATTTCCTATATCAAAGATAACAAAACGGATAAACACTGTTATTACAATCTCTATGTTTGCTTTACTATTTACATACGAACCAAAAGCTCCTAATCCCCAATACGCATTGTCCAAAAACCCATTGTTAGTTAACAAATGACTAGAATTGTGTAAACAGATTATTGTTACCACGGATTCGTTCAACATGACCCAACGAAACAATCGGCATCCCAACGAGATCGGAATCAATTCGCACACAAATTTACTTTTCAATCAGAGAGCAACGTTCCAATTTGGGCACTGTTTGATTTGCCATTTATTCAATATCCAGTTTGTGTACCGATGTTGGTTTAAATGGATTCGGCTGAGTTTCCGCACACGTACCTGTATCAGGTATTATTTGCATTTGAGCAATCGATGCGCGATTTGTAACAGATGGCGCGTTTTCAATGGCGCCGAACAAAGCACGATGGAATGAATACACAGATTATCAAGTGCTTATATTCCTGCGATATTATTGAGTTTTACTTAATATTTGTATTTTGTATGATTCTTATTACAAAGACAATAGAAGCACTTTATAATGCAATACGCGACAAGCTGACTGCGAAACAAGAATCCGCTGTCTTGATAAATAATACTTAATACATAATAATGTGATAGTAATATTGAAAACTATTTCATAATTTCTATTAAATCAGAAATGAATCAAAAAATGAAACCTCAAAATTTGTAGGTCTACGAAATCAGGATTATTAGTAGGATGCAGCTATTTTAAGAGACTAAAATGAATTTTGTGTTAATCGGAGCAAGACTTCTATGTAATTAAGGAGTACATTTATGTTGGTGACTGTTTTTTAAGTACCGGATTAAACTAGTCCTTAACTATGCCTTTGGTTTACTACAGGTTCTTAATTTCAAAAAGTCAAATAAATCTCCATGCTCTACTACGTCTAAAACATTAACTACTATAAAAAACCCTTTAATCGCGGCTCCCATTACATCTACTTTTTTGCTACATTCAGCATTAGATCTTCATCATCCGATTTTTCTCCAGAAATAATCCACCATTGTGCGTATGTATTATATTCTATGAAGATTTCATCTGCAATAACTAACTATTTATCCTCCCCTTCATAGTGGATGGCGGGTTCTCCCGCAAGGCTTGCTGGTGGGACTTCGCCCGCCACCTGGACAGACTCGACGCCGTTCTCTTTACTCGGCTCAACAACTGCTCCATCTCAGGCATGGGATCGGTGCTCCGTAGGAAGGCTTCTGCCAACGTCTACCCACAGATTGGACATTTCTTCTGTAACTTAGAGGTATGTATCAATGATTACGGAGGTTTCAGGAAGATGCTGGACAACGGCTTTGAAAAACAGGCTTTGAGTAAAGAGGCCTATATTTATCAGTTGACTTTTTATCGCTGACAATTAACACGTTAAGTGCGAAGCGAGGCCTAAATCACCCCTGATGCAACTTCCCTGTGGTGCGGCAAGCAAAAAAGTGAATTTCTCTGTCGTGCGAATGGCATAGCTTTGGTTTGGTCCAGTGTAGGAAAGAGATAAATATATATTTGAGATCACTAATGGTTCCGGACTCGGTGGTGTACCTACCTTGGTACCGGATGTCTTAGGCCTCGTGCCGCACTGAATTAATATAATTTTAATGCAGTGCGGAACGAGGCTAAAACGTCCCATATCCCCCCTGACCTCGTACCGCACTCAACGCGAGCTTCCCGCGACCAGTGTTGTGCATCACGTCGATTGGAGAGCACGTCCTTTTACAGCGCCGAACATGTCTAAACGATGTCGGAAGAAGTTAACATATATATTGAGATTTTTATAAAAAAAGTATATTGATACTGATTTTTTAATGTTAATTCAAGTTCTAATAATTGTATTTTTAAAGAATTTTTATTTTGTAATTTTTATTTTGTATAGAATGGAACGCTTCGTGCGCGAGTCCGACTCGCACTTGGCCGGGTTTTTTTTCTTTATGGCGCCTTCAAGCACAATTTAGATTATTTAAAAAAAAAATGTATCCTTTGATAGCTTTGTGTTATTTTGCCAGGTTTTGCCCTTAAAACGATCTAATGAGATATAATTGATCAAAATCGGTCAAGTCGTTGCGTAGTTAAGACAGTTTAAAAACGTCGATATTATTTTTCCCATCACTAATCGCAGCGAAAATTTGCCCTATTTCAGTGCGTTACGAGGTGTATAAGATCCCATATTTTGTTTTGCTAATAATTCCTAAACTAGCCATCAGATCCCGGGGCGACGGTGGATTAGGGTTCATCAATTCACTGTCTATATCAATAAGGACCAAAATTCTCATTTATCTTTGATTTCGCGCCAGAAAATGGATTTTAGTCTGTAAAAGGAGGTGGGGTCTAATAGACCGCGTGTCGCCCTAATGTCTGGTCACGGTACGGGCCGATTATACCTCGTGCCGCAGGAACGGAAAGTATGCAAAAATTGGTGCCGCAGCTAACGTGTTAAAAAAATACAATTTTGAAGTTATTATTTCCTCACGAAAATTTATTTATTGAATAAGGATGCTAGGCACCAACCATTCGCAGTAATTCTGAACTTGTATCATAAATAAATTTTACTTTACATGTGAAATCCAATCTGCGCGCTTAAATCTATTTCCTACTACATCTTTACTAGCCCAAACATCCTTAATCCGTGGCTGTCTTCATTTCTAAGGCTTCTAGTCCCCTTATTTCATCTATCCTGAGTTAATTTCCTGGGCTACTGTGTGGTGGCGCAATGGACACCTGTCATGGCAGAGCCGGCACGCTGGCCGCTACAAGGTCTTGGTAACTCTAACCGGGACACACTTGATCGAACTCACTGCCTGCTGCTTACCGATTGCTGTTGTAGACTTTACAATCTACTAGATAGGATGGATTTAATTATTTATTTGGATTGAATATTGTGTTAATTTTAACGGCCCAAATATATCAATACGTACGTCATGCAAGATGGTCCCAAAATTATAGCCAATTTTTTTATTATATTAATAAACAATGATATTACGCAGATCTCAATTAGATAAGTAACGAGGAAGATAGAAGAAAACTGAATTTATCTACAACAATTTCCCTTACCCTCATCTCTACCATTGTAAATTTCGTAAGCCAAGATTAAAACAAGCACACACAAAAATGGCACTCAATACTAAATACTAAACCTTGACAGTTGCCAAATTTTTGTTAACTAGTCTTGTAGTCACAAGGAAATTGAGAGGAATAAAATAACAAGATTTCCAAACAAATATAATAGTCCTTTTAAAAAACTATTCAGTAATTTCTGCTTAAAAAAGTAACATGCTTTTCCAAATAAATATTGCAGAAAATTTTCTTCCAAGTCTAGTACGACAGATGTTCCGAAGACAGTTATGCAGTAAGCCATTTCCGCCTATGCATTATCCTGCGCTAGGCATTCAACCGTGGAATACCGACCACTAAGTACTTGGATACGTTCCCCGACGGGCGACAGTACCTCATAATTGAACATTTAATACACGAAGTTATCGTTCCTATCGTATTTGGTGTGATTCTGTCTGTGATCGTTAAAGTTGTGAATGATGTAAGGCGTTGGAAGGTTTGTGGATAAACGTTTTAGTGTGAAATGTAAATGTACGTTTAGTTGGTTAATATTTTAATTAATTGTATTAGTAAATAACGGTTTAGAATTACTAAAATATGAAAATGTTATAGTTACATGAATTTATCTTTCAACTGTTTGTTATTGATACAATTGATTACCAAAAGAAATTGTGTTACTCTTTTATACACGAAAAATATTATTCTTTCTATAAAATATCTTTTGGTATATTATACTAAACAAAGATATATTTTCTATTTAATTAATAAAATTATATTATTTTATCAATTTTAACTAACAATAGTATACTATACTAAACGGTACTATAGTAAATAAACATTGTTTAATTGTTAACGTATATTATTAGAATGATAAAAAATAATAAACCATATCATTACGTAGTAAAGAACTACTGATGATGATAATTTTGAAACCCATAAAAAATTGAATAGGTAATGTTTAAACTACTATATAATTTTAAAATTTGAACCTAAAAGGGTTATTCAAAATATATACGAGGGTAATTAAAAATAACAATACCTATTTAGTATGTTAAACGAAATACCCACTTCATACATTATCATAATTTCGGCCAACATTTGTCCACTGGACATAGGCCTCTTTCTTATCACTCCACCTTCCTGCGCCAGTTTAAATACTAGAATTCTTTATCTTATTAGAATATGTTACGTTTCAGGAACGCCGGGCGCTGGCCAGCCCCGACGGAGACAAGGACGCGGACCCCCTGCTCGTCTCACTCCTGCAAGAGGGATCCGACATGATGACCGACCTCCGACACCTTAATCTCAAGCCGCAGCAGTGCTACCGCAGTCCCGAGCCTATCAACCTTTACCACAAAGTTGGACATGGTATGTATATTACCCATAAATATTTATCACTAAATAATACAAGAAATACGCCCAACAGAAAATACATAGTCCCGACTAACTCGAGTCTTGTGTCGTGGGTATCAGGAACTACGAGAGATTTTAAAGTCTCACAAACATCCAGACCTGAAACAAATACCTGTAGATAACACAAATATTTGTCTCTATGCGGGGATCAAAACTGCGGCCTCTAGTTTCACAGTCGGAGTAACCAACTGCGATACGAACGCTGTCAAATTACATAAAATGTATTCATCTGGTCAAATTCAAAATGTTACTTGTATTTCATAAATTGTTCAATCATGTCACTTTTATACATTCAGTCGTCTATTACATGGATAATAACTTATACCTGACTGAATAATCGGTCTTAAATAAAATCAGACTTAATAAAAAGCGCAGTGTTGAAATATTTGAGAAATCGAATAAGAGATCAATACAAGAAAAAAAATAGAAAGATAATAATGCGTAGTAATGTTTAGAATATGATAGATTTGTAAGATGAAATTAATTGAATGATATTTTGTCACCAGGTACCCTCGACATGTACGTATTGAATCCGTCCAAGGACTCCAAACACGTTCGTGAATTCCTGAAGAGGTGGCATAATAGTGAACAAAAACTCTTTGAAGGTGCAAGTGTATCTGGACAATTTAATTTCCCAATACCTAACTTGGTGTCAATATGTGCCCTATTAGTGTGGCGACCAGCCAATCCCGACGACACTATCACCAGGATAATGTTCCCCGGGTCAACTCCACAACATAAAATATTTGAAGGCTTAGAAAGACTGAAACATTTAGAATTCCTCCAGCATCCAACGTGTACTGGCCGGCAAATGGCTGCCACGGCGGCGCCTGCGGCCCCTGTTACAACTACAGTAACAAGCACCACACTGACCTCCACAAAAATAACTAAAGCTGCCCCCAAAACTAGCAAAGAAAGAAGCATAACCGAGAAAGCGAAAGAGGAGAAAATCGCTGACACGGAACATCTTCCGCCCAAAGACAAAGACATTATTAAAGATGAAAGAGACACTAAAAATATTATAGACAATAAATTACTAAGCGAATTGGTTGACGGTGAAGATAAACAAATCGAATCAGTTCTACAAGAAGCCATCACAGCCAGACTCGAATCTAAGTTAGACGACAAGATTGCTGAATACGAAAGCACGGTATTAGATGGCTTACCTAAAAAGAAAGATGTAAGGAAAAAGACTGTCGACAGAAAAACGAAACGTACTGATAAGACTGATGAAACAAAAGTTGCTGACGGTAAGAAGGCTGAAGCCGAACCTAGGACTAAAGTAATTGATATTAGAAAAAAGATAGAAAGTCGACCAAAAATGGAAACCAGTTCAGCTCTAACGAGAAGTAAAATCAGCCATCGTGCCGCAAGGTCTCTTGACAAGAAAATGGTTACCAGTGTAGATAAAAAGACGGCGCCGGAAGATAAAAAGTCACCACCGACAACACCCAAAAAGACCATTGATACTAGGACTACCACTACTACCCTGCAATCAACAGCTAAAGAAAGAGTTAAAGCCAAAACTCGACGATTAAGTCCTGGGAGTACACCTGCTAAGAGTGCAAAAGAAGCTAGTAATCGAAGAGTTGTTGAATCAAAATACAAACAACCGTCACCTAAAAGGGATATAGTACAAAAAACTGTAGATAAAAAAGAACCTAAAGCGAAGAGAGAACCTATTTCTCGAAGGCCTAGACCGTTAGCTTCACCAGTCAAAGGGTTGAAAGCCATGAAAAGCCCATCGAAATCAGTGAAATCAGTGAAAGCTGACAGTTCAAAACTTAAAGGTTTACAGCGAGTAAATTACGAAGATATACTTAAAGATGCTAAAAAATCTGACGAGGATACTTCAAAATCTCTCGATGACATTAAACAACAAGAATTAGATGAGAAGGAAGAACAAGAGATTGTAAGGGAAATAGAAGCTGTTTTCAATAGAGACAGTGAGGCAGAAGAGAAAGTAGAATTTGTAGGACGGTCAGATATTGAAAAGATTACGTGCATGTTAGATGACACAAAGACTGAAACGACTGCCGACGGTGAATTTGAGGAAGAATACTTAATTATTGAAAAGGAGGAGGTCGAACAGTTCACAGAAGACTCTGTTGTTGACCGCGAAAGTAGCCATGAACATGAAGATGAACTCCAAAAACATATTAAAGATAAAGAGGAATCCGAGAAGAAGAAAGAAGATGTAACAGTACTCGAAAAGGGTAAGATTGAGGAGACACCAATAAAGACTGAAGTTATAGTGGAAATTGACACTAAGCAAGTAGAATCAAAAGAACACTCGGTAAGTGTCGAAGAAAAACAAGACATTAGCAGTGAAAAGAAGACATCGGATAGTAAAAGTGGTGTGATCAAACCAAAAGATTCTCTTGAACTTAATATTGTGCAAGAGTCCCAACCAGATGAAAAAATATCCACAACAATTGAATCTGGGGCTACAACAGCACCAACTTTGCCTGAGGATGAGCGCATAACACTTGACGATATTAAAGAAGACCAACAAGTAGAAGAGAAACACGTTCAAGAAGAAACTAAAGAAGTAGTTCCTCCTCAGACTTTGATGGGAGTCCAAAAACCAATGTCTATTGAAAAGAGCCCAAAACGCGAAATACAACATGTACCCATTAGGGAAATTGTGAAAACTCCTGATGAAGTCGCAGATCTTCCTTTACACGAGGAAGTAGATTATAGAACATATGAAGAAAAGAAAACGCCAATATATGAAGATATTGTAAAACAAAAACCTGAGTTTACTCCAGAAGTTAAGGTTCCGAAGGATCTACCACTTCAAGATAAAATACCTAAAACGATTGAAGGTGACGTGGTAGTAAAAACTATTGAAAAGCCATCACACGCTGAAGTCGTCACAGTGACGCCCGGTTCAGCTCCAGAGTCACCCATGTATCACGATCAAATGAAAATCTCCGTCATTATGGGTAAAGATCTTAAGCCTGCTAAGGAATTCGATGATGCAGAATATGATTATGGTCAATACACGGAACTGAGAGAAACACACATCACGACGCTTGATTCTCCCATAAAAGATGATATTATAGTCATCGAAGAGGTCCCCCATATGCCTGAAAAGATTCCTTCAATTCCGGAAGATGTAGAAAGGGAAATTGAAGAAGCACAAAAGTTAGGAATCAGCGAGAAACCACCACTCAGCCCCAAGGATGTAGAAAAAATTGTAGCAGACGTCGCTGAAGTATTAAAGTCCGATAAAAGCCTAGAAGAAATTATGGCTGAGAAATCACCAATCAGCATCCGAAAATCAACAGAAGCATTATTTAAGACTGAAATCCCTACTGAAGTAACTGCCTTAGAAGCAACAAAACTGCTAATAGAAAGTGAAAAAGAAATAAAACACGATGTGCACAAGGAGCCCAAAGAAATTCATGAAACGCGATTAGATACGAAAGTGGAAAAGGAAGTTGTAGCAACTCATAAAGAAATATCACCAGTTCGATCCGCGACCTCAGAAGATGTCAGTGAAATTTCGGATAAAACTGTTTTAAGTGAAAGTAAACGATCGACTACTGACAAAAAAGAAGTAACTATTGAAGACAAAGAACTAACCGAGGACACTGAACAAATTACAGAAACTGAAACGAAACCTAAACATGGTGTAGATGTTAAGGTGCCACGAAAACCTAGTGTTGATCAAGTAGATTTTGTATTCACTGAAAAACAAGATCCAGTAAGAGAAACTGCTATTGAAAAAGAGACTGATCTATTACTGAAAGAAAAAATACCTGAAACTAAAAAAACTATTCCGGATACTGCAATTAGCATGGAAAGTGACAAAGATGAAGAAATTTCTGAAACCATATTAAAACCAGAACGAAAGTTAAGTACAACATTGGAATCTGCGAAAACACTCGAGAAATTAGAGGAAAAAATTGCCGATTTAAAAAGAAAAGAAGAAGCATTTTCGCAAAAAATCGCAATTGAAAACGAAAAACTACTTAGTAAAAAAGCTCCAAGCCCAGTTAAGCTGGAGGAGAAAGAGCCCAGCCCAGTCAAACCTAAAAAGAAAGAACCAATCCCATTCCAATTTGAGGAACTTATACCAGTCAAAGACATCCCTGAAAAGATTTTATTCAGTAAAGAATCAATCATTTTAAGCTCAAAAGAACAAAAGCCAGATGCCACAACCATTGAATTAGCCCTCAAAGACCTAATTGCAGTTGCAGAGCCAGAGATAACTGAAACTGTTGATACCGAAGAAATCAGGGAAAATGAAATAATTATTCGGCGAGTCCTTGTTACACGAACAGCTAAAACGAAGTATGCGGATCACCGAGGTATTCTTCAGAAACTGAAAAAAATCACTACTGTAACCTCAACTGACAACTATCCCGACGGCTCGAAACGCACTCATGTTGAATACAGTGTAATGCTCACAGATATTGAGCACAAGTCTATGGACGTCATTGAAGTAAGTTTTGAAGGCTTCGAACCAGTCGGTAAACCTAAAGAAGAAACTAGCACAAAAACTGAAACTGTTACCGTAGCTGGCGTTATAATTAAACGAAGAACTACCATAATGATTGTCGAGCAAGTGTTCCATAATGTAACAACGACAATAAAGCGCATCAAAAAGACTTTCACGACTGTCACAGAGGATGAATATCCTGATGGCTCTGTGGTTACAAAAACGACTGAAAAAGCTTCTGTCCTAGATGAGCCTTTAGACGAAGTGTTAACAGATGGTATCGAGGAATCAGTAGACGAAGAAATTGCTAAAATTGAAGCCGCTCTGAAAGAATTTATACCAGAGAGTGACCCTGAAGAAACTGAAACAACTGAATCTTTCGAAATCAAGGAAAATAACATAATCATCAAGAGGACTATTGTCACCAGAATAGTTAAAACTAAATATTCTGATAGCCAAAGTGTCTCGAAAAAATTAAAAATACTGACATCAGCAACTACAACGGACCTATATCCAGATGGATCAGCTAAGACCACTACGGATATCAGAACCTCGGTCACTGATATTGATATCGAAAGTGAGCCTTGTGAAGATATTACAAAAGAAATGCCTATTAAAGAAATACCAGCCAAAGACGCTCCAACGGAACTAAAAGAAGAATTAAAAGAAAAAGAAGAGACACCGGAAAGTGTCCATATAGAAGCCGATCTTACAGATCTTATTCCTGCAGAGGAACCTGAAATTACAGAAATTGTCAAAACAGAAGAGATCAAAGAAAAGGAAATGCTCATTCGACGAGTTATTGTCACACGAATAGTTAAGATAAAATATGCTGATAAACATGGCATTCTTAAGAAACTTCAAACAGATACTACTGTTACTACAACAGATAATTATCCAGACGGCTCCTCACGTACCCAGGAACAAAGCAGCATAATAGTCAGTGATATTGAGCATAAGGCCGTAGACAAAATCGACGAAGATCTCGAAGCATTTGAGCCAATCGGTAAGCCAAAAGAAGAAACTATAACGAAAACTGAAACTGTCATAGAAGCTGGCGTAACCATTTTGCGAAAAATTACTATTATAACTAACAGGCAAGAGTTTTATAACGTAATAACAAATGTAGGGCGCATTAAAGTAATTGTCACGACTATTACAGAAGACAAGCATCCCGACGGGACTATAGCAACGACAACCAGCAAAAAGTCTTCTCTGGTAGACAAACCATTAGAGGTTGAGTTGATAGATGGCATTCAGGAGTCAGAAGACGAGGAAATTGTCAAAATCGAAGCCGTTCTCAAGGATTTACAACCGGAGGGTAAACCTGAAGAAACTGAAACTACTGAAACTATTGAAATCAAAGAAAATGGCATTATTATGAAAAGAACGATTGTCACCAAAATATTGAGGACAAGATACACGGATAACCAAAAACTCTTAAGAAAGGTAAAAACCATCACTAATATTTCTACAACAGACTTTTATCCTGATGGATCTCAACGTACTACTAAGCATACCAAAGCCTCCGTCGCTGATGTTGAAATTAATGGCGATACGAGCAAAGACATAAAAATGAAAATGCCCATCGATGATAAAAAGATGACGCAACTTGATGATAAAGATGATAAAGTTGAAACTGAACTTCCTTATAAAATACCCAAATTAGAAAAACTGGATATGGCGATGCCGAAGCAAAAGGTTGTAAAACCAGTTGAAACTGAGGAAAAACAATTTAGCCCAGAGACTCTTGTCGAACTCATACCGGACGAAAAGGCTCAAAGTCCAGTAAAATCTAAGGAGAAAGAACCAAGCCCAGAGAACCTTGACGTACTCAAACCACAGGAAAAGGCTCCTAGTCCAGTCAAACCTAAAGAGAAAGAACCAAGCCCAGAGAAACTTGACGTTTTCAAACTAGAGGAAAAGGCTCCTAGCCCAGTCAAACCTGAGGAAACCGAACCAAGCCCAGAGAAACTTGATGAACTTACACCACAGGAGAAGACTACTAGCCCAGTCAAACCTGAAGAAAAATACTCTACTCCATCAAAACCAGAAGAACTGAAATTGGACGAAATTATTCCTAGCTCAGTCAAACCTGAGGAGAAAGAACCAAGCCCACAGAAGCATGACGTTTTCAAATCAGAGGAAAAGGCTCTTGTCATAGTCGAACCTGAGAAGAAAGAACCGAGCCCAGACAAAATCGATAAACGTAAACCTGAGGAGAAGGCTCCTAGCCCAGTCAAACCTGAGGAGAAAGAACCAAGCCCAGAAAAACCTAAGGAGCTTAAAGTAGACGGAAAGGTACCAAGCCTAGTAACACCTGAGGAGAAAGAACCAAGCCCAGAGAAACGGAAGGTGCTTCAAGTGGACGAAAAGGCACCAAGCCCAGTCAAATCTGAGAAGAAAGAACCAAGCCCAGAGAAACTTGACGTACTCAAACCAGAAGAAAAGGCTCCTAGCCCAGTCAAACTTGAGAAGAAAGAACTAAGCCCAGAGAAACCTAAGGAGCTTAAAGTAGACGGAAAGGTACCAAGCCTAGTAACACCTGAGGAGAAAGAACCAAGCCCAGAGAAACGGAAGGTGCTTCAAGTGGACGAAAAGGCACCAAGCCCAGTCAAATCTGAGGAGAAAGAACCAAGCCCAGAGAAACTTGACGTACTCAAACCAGAAGAAAAGGCTCCTAGCCCAGTCAAACTTGAGAAGAAAGAACCAAGCCCAGAGAAACCTAAGGAGCTTAAGGTAGAAGAAAAGGCACCAAGCCCAGTCACACCTCAGGAAGAAGAACATAGTCCCGAGAGACTAGATGAACTTAAACCAGAGGAGAAGATTCCGAGCCCAGTCAAACCTGAAGAGACAAAACCAAGCCCAGTGAAACCTAAGGAGCTTATGGTAGAAGAAAAGGCACCAAGCCAAGAGAAAATTGAGGTACTCAAACCAGAGGAAAAGGCTCCGAGCCCAGTCAAACCTGACGAGAAAGAACCTACCCAAGAAAAACTTGACGTTTTCAAACCAGAGGAAAAAAAGACACCGAGCCCAGTCGAACCTGAGGAGAAAGAACCAAACCAAGAGAAACTCGATGAACTTAAACCTGAGGAGAAGGCTCTTAGCCCAGTCAAACCTGAAGAAAAAGAACCTACTCCATCGAAACCAAGAGAAATGAAATTGGACAAAATGATTCCAAGCCCAGTCAAATCTGAGGAGAAAGAACCAAGCCCAGAGAAAGTTGACGTACTTAAACCAGACGAGAAGGTTCCTAGCCCAATCAAACCTGAGGAGAAAGAACCAAGCCAAACGAAACTCCATGAACTTAAATCTCAGGAGAAGGCTCCTAGCCCAGTCAAACCTGAAGAAAAAGAACCTACTCCATCGAAACCAGAAGAACTGAAATTGGATAAAATGATTCCAAGCCCAGTTAAATCTGAGAAAAAAGAACCAAGCTCGGAGAAATCTAAAGAGCTGAAGGTGGAAGAAAAGGCACCAAGTCCAGTCACACCTGAGGACAAAGATTACAGCCCAGATAAACTTGACGTTTTCAAACCAGAGGAAAAGGCTCCTAGCCCAGTCAAACCTGAGGAGAAAGAACCAAGCCCAGAGAAACTCGATGAACTTAAACCTGAGGAGAAGGCTCTTAGCCCAGTCAAACCTGAAGAAAAAGAACCTACTCCATCGAAACCAGAAGAACTGAAATTGGACAAAATGATTCCAAGCCCAGTCGAATCTGAGGAGAAAGAACGAAGTCCAGGAAAAGTTGACGTACTCAAACCAGACGAGAAGGTTCCGAGCCCAATCAAACCTGAGGAGAAAGAACCAAGCCCAGAGAAACTCGATGAACTTAAACGTGAAGAGAAGGCTCCTAGCCCAGTCAAACCTGACGAGAAAGAACCTAGCCAAGAAAAACTTGACGTTTTCAAACCAGAGGAAAAGACACCGAGCCCAGTCAAACCTGAGGAGAAAGAACCAAGCCAAGAGAAACTCGACGAACATAAACGTGAGGAGAAGGCTCCTAGCCCTGTCAAACCTAAAGAAAAAGATCCTACTCCATCGAAACCAGTAGAACTGAAATTGGACGAAATGATACCAAGCCCAGTCAAATCTGAAGAGGAAGAACCAAGCCCAGGAAAAGTTGAAGTACTCAAACCAGAGGAGAAGGTTCCTAGCCCAATCAAACCTGAGGAGAAAGAACCAAGCCCAGAGAAACCTAAAGAGCATAAGGTGGAAGAAAAGGTACCAAGTCCAGTCACACCTGAGGACAAAGAACCAAGCCCAGAGAAAATTGACGTACTCAAACCAGGGGAAAAGGCTCCGAGCCCAGTCAAACCTGACGAGAAAGAACCTAGCCAAGAAAAATCTGACGTTTTCAAACCAGAGGAAAAGGCACCGAGCCTAGACAAACCTGAGGAGAAAGAACCTACTCCATCGAAACCAGTAGAACTGAAATTGGACGAAATGTTTCCAAGCCCAGTCAAATCTGAAGAGAAAGAACCAAGCCCAGAGAAAATTGACGTACTCAAACCAGAGGAAAAGGCTCCGAGCCCAGTCAAACCTGACGAGAAAGAAACTAGCCAAGAAAAACTTGACGTTTTCAAACCAGAGGAAAAGGCACCGAGCCTAGACAAACCTGAGGAGAAAGAACCAAGCCAAGAGATCCTCGATGGACTTAAACCTGAGGAGAAGGCTCTTAGCCCAGTCAAACCTGAAGAAAAAGAACCTACTCCATCGAAACCAGGAGAAATGAAATTGGACAAAATGATTCCAAGCCCAGTCAAATCTGAGGAGAAAGAACCAAGCCCAGTGAAAGTTGACGTACTTAAACCAGACGAGAAGGTTCCGAGCCCAATCAAACCTGAGGAGAAAGAACCAAGCCCAGAGAAACTCAATGAACTTAAACGTGAAGAGAAGGCTCCTAGCCCAGTTAAACCTGACGAAAAAGAACCTACTCCATCGAAACCAGAAGAACTGAAATTGGACGAAATGATTCCAAGCCCAGTCAAATCTGAGGAGAAAGAACCAAGCCCAGGGAAAGTTGACGTACTTAAACCAGAGGAGAAGGGTCCTAGCCCAATCAAACTTGAGGAGAAAGAACCAAGCCCAGAGAAAATTGACGTACTCAAACCAGAGGAAAAGGCACCGAGCCCAGTCAAACCTGACGAGAAAGAACCAAGCCAAGAGATCCTCGATGGACTTAAACCTGAGGAGAAGGCTCTTAGCCCTGTCAAACCTGATGAAAAAGAACCTACTCCAACAAAACCAGAAAAACTGAAATTGGACGAAATGATTCCAAGCCCGGTCAAATCTATGGAGAAAGAACCAAGCCCAGTGAAAGTTGACGTACTTAAACCAGACGAGAAGGTTCCGAGCCCAATCAAACCTGCGGAGAAAGAACCAAGCCCAGAGAAACCTAAGGAGCATAAGGTGGAAGAAAAGGCACCAAGTCCAGTCACACCTGAGGAGAAAGAACCAAGCCCAGAGAAAATTGACGAACCCAAACCAGAGGAAAAGGCTCCGAGCCCAGTCAAACCTGACGAGAAAGAACCAAGCCAAGAGAAACTCGATGAACTTCAACCTGAGGAGAAGGCTCCTAGCCCAGTTAAACCTGACGAAAAAGAACCTACTCCATCGAAACCAGAAGAACTGAAATTGGACGAAATGATTCCAAGCCCAGTCAAATCTGAGGAGAAAGAACCAAGTCCAGAGAAAATTGACGTACTCAAACCAGAGGAAAAGGCTCCAAGCCCAGTCAAATCTGAAGAGAAAGAACCAAGCCCAGAAAAAGTTGAAGAATTCAAACCAGAGGAGAAGGTTCCTAGCCCAATCAAACCTGAGGAGAAAGAACCAAGCCCAGAGAAACCTAAAGAGCATAAAGTGGAAGAAAAGGCACCAAGTCCAGTCGCACCTGAGGACAATGAACCAAGCCCAGAGAAAATTAACGTACTCAAACCAGGGAAAAAGGCTCCGAGCCCAGACAAACCTGATGAGAAAGAACTTAGCCAAGAAAAACTTGACGTTTTTAAACCAGAGGAAAAGGCACCGAGCCCAGTCAAACCTGAGGAGAAAGAACCAAGCCAAGAGATCCTCGATGGACTTAAACCTGAGGAGAAGGCTCTTAGCCCTGTCAAACCTGACGAAAAAGAACCTACACTAACAAAACCAAAAGAACTGAAATTGGACGAAATGATTCCAAGCCCAGTCAAATCTATGGAGAAAGAACCAAGCCCAGAGAAAGTTGACGTACTTAAACCAGACGAGAAGGTTCCGAACCCAATCAAACCTGAGGAGAAAGAACCAAGCCAAATGAAACTCAATGAACTTAAAACTGAGGTGAAGGCTCCTAGCCCAGTCAAACCTGAAGAAAAAGAACCTACTCCATCGAAACCAGAAGAACTGAAATTGGATGAAATGATTCCAAGCCCAGTCAAATCTATGGAGAAAGAACCAAGCCCAAAGAAAGTTGACGAACACAAACCAGAGGAAAAGGCTCCTAGCCCAGTCAAACCTGAGGAGAAAGAACCAAGCCAAGAGAAACTCGATGAACTCAAACCAGAGGAGAAGGTTCCTAGCCCGATCAAACCTGAGGTGAAAGAACCAAGCCAGGAGATCCTCGATGGACTTAAACCTGAGGAGAAGGCTCCTAGCCCTGTCAAACCTGACGAAAAAGAACCTACTCCATCAAAAAGAGAAGAACTGAAATTGGACGAAATGATTCCAAGCCCAGTCAAATCTATGGAGAAAGAACCAAGCCCAGAAAAAGTTAACGTACTTAAACCAGACGAGAAGGTTCCTAGCCCAATCAAACCTGAGGAGAAAGAACCAAGCCAAACGAAACTCCATGAACTTAAACCTGAGGAGAAGGCTCCTAGCCCAGTCAAACCTGAAGAAAAAGAACCTACTCCATCGAAACCAGTAGAACTGAAATTGGATGAAATGGTTCCAAGCCCAATCAAACCTGAGGAGAAAGAACCAAGCCCAGAGAAAATTGACGTACTCAAACCAGAGGATAAGGCTCCAAGCCCAGTCAAACCGGAAGAAAAAGAACCTACTCCATCAAAACCAGAAGAACTGAAATTGGATGAAATGATTCCAAGCCCAGTCAAATCTATGGAGAAAGAACCAAGCCCAAAGAAAGTTGACGTACACAAACCAGAGGAAAAGGCTCCTAGCCCAGTCAAACCTGAGGAGAAAGAACCAAGCCAAGAGAAACTCGATGAACTTAAACCTAAGGAGAAGGCTCCTAGCCCCGTCAAATCTGAAGAAAAAGAACATAGCCCAGAGAAATCTAAGGTGCTTAAGGTGGACGAAAAAGCACCAAGCCCAGTCACACCTGAGGAGAAAGAACCAAGCCAAGAGAAACTCGATGAACTTAAACCTAAGGAGAAGGCTCCTAGCCCCGTCAAATCTGAAGAAAAAGAACATAGCCCAGAGAAATCTAAGGTGCTTAAGGTGGACGAAAAAGCACCAAGCCCAGTCACACCTGAGGAGGAAGAACCTAGCCCCGAGAAACTTGACGTACTCAAACCAGAGGAAAAGGCTCCGATTCCACTCAAACCTGACGAGAAAGAACCAAGCTTAGAAAAACCTAAGAAGCTTAAGGTAGAAGAAAAGGTACCAAGCCCAGTCACACCTGAGGAGAAAGAACCAAGCCTAGAAAAACTTGACGTACTCAAACCAGAGGAAAAGGCTCCGAGCTCAATGAAACCTGACGAGAAAGAACCAAGCCTAGAAAAACCTAAGAAGCTTAAGGTAGAAGAAAAGGTACCAAGCCCAGTCACACCTGAGGAGAAAGAACCAAGCCTAGAGAAACTTGATGTACACAAACCAGACGACAAGGCTCCCAGCCCAGGCAAACCTGTGGAGAAAGTATCAAGCCCAGAGAAACCTAAGGAGCTTAAAGTGGACAAAAAGGTACCAAGCTCACTCACACCTGAGGAGAAAGAGCCAAGCCCAGAGAAATTCGATGAACTTAAACCAGAAGAAATGGCTCCCAGCCCAGGTAAACCTGAGGAGAAAGAACCAAGCCCGGCGAAACTTGATGTACTTGAACCAAAAGAAATGGCTCCAAGCCCAGTGCAACCTGAGGAGAAAAAACCTAGTCCACCCAAACCAGAAGAACAAGAATTGGCTGAAAAGACTCCTAGCCTAGCAAAACCTGAGCCGAAAGAACCAAGCCCGGAGAAACTAGATGTACTTAAACCTGACGAAAAGGCTCCTAGCCCAGTCAAACCTAAAGAGAAAGAACCTAGTCCAACCAAACCGGAAGAACTGAAAATGGACGAAAAGGCTCCTAGCCTAGTCAAACCTGAGGAGAAAGAACCTAGTCCAGTAAAACCGGAGGAACTTGAACTGGCCGAAAAGGCTCCCAGCCCAACTAAACTTAAGGACCTGGAATTCAGCACAAAAACAGAGGATGCCATCGCCATCGATCGAATTACGCCAGAACATATAAGAAATGCGTCTGACGCCTTTCTCAGCAAAGTTCCTGTAGAAGAAACTAGTTCAGAGAAAGAAGGTCAGATAATAGAGAAGGATGTTGTAGAAATAGATAAACTACCTGCATCATTAACAGGAATCCATGATATTACTAGGTCAAGTGATGTAACGTCACTTGACAAAATTTCAACCACAATTTTAGATGATGACATACCAAGTCCAGAGTTGATACTTGATACATATGAAGCAAGTAAAGAGGAAATTTCCGTTGATAAGTTTATCATTACAAAAGACAAAGACAAACAATCGAAATTGGGTGGTATATTACCTAAAGATATTTTGATTGCTGAAGATGATGTTGAACATTTAATAGATTCACACCAACTATCAGTGAAGGAAGGTCTGAAGCAATTTATTTCAGAAAAAGATGACGAAGAAATGAAATTGACGGAAAAAACAGAAGTACCGATTACAGCGCAAAGATACCTTGCAACAACTGAACATGGGGTAGCGGGATTATCAACAAAAGAATTTGTTGAAGAACCGCCAACGAGTATAATTCGAGTAACCGATAAAATCAAGAAAGAAGTTGATATCATTTCTGACAAACTTGATGTTAAGCAAGTAAGTTTAGAAAAAGATATTCATGAAATCATGGAAAAAATACCTGTACAAAAGAAAATCGATGGTGAAAAGGAACCTGTATCACCAATACCCAATATAAAGGAAACATTAGTTTTTACTGAACAGATCGGCTTGGCTGCCGTTAAACAAAAAGGACCAAGTCTAGATCAAATGAAACAAAAAGAAAAGGCGCCCAGCCCGGTAGAAGTAAAGGCACCTAGCCCTAACAAACCAGCTGAGAAAGAAACAGTTGCTGAAAAACTTGAACCTAAAGAGGAAGCTCCCAGCCCAGTTGAAGAAAAGGCACTCAGTCCAGTAGAAGAAAAGACACCCAGCCCTACCAAACCAGCTGAGAAAGAACCAGTTGTTGAAAAACTTGAACATAAGGAGGAAGCTCCCAGCCCGGTAGAAGAAAAGGCACCTAGCCCAACCAAACCAGCTGAGAAAGAACCAATTACTGACAAACTAAAACCTAAGGACAAAGCTCCCAGCCCGGTAGAAGAAAAGGCACCCAGCCCGGTAGATGAAAAGGCACCTAGCCCTACTAAACCAGCTGAGAAAGAAGCAGTTGCTGACAAACTTAAGCCAGAAGAGAAAGCTCCCAGCCCGGTAGAAGTAAAGGCACTCAGCCCGGTAGAAGAAAAGGCACCTGGCCCTACCAAACCAGCTGAGAAAGAACCAGTTGCTGACAAACTTGAACCTAGGGAGGAAGCTCCCAGCCCAGTAGAAGTAAAGGCACCTAGCCCTACCAAACCAGCTGAGAAAGAACCAGTTGCTGAAAAAGTTAAACCTCAGGAGGAAGCTCCCAGCTCGGTAGAAGAAAAGGCACCCAGCCCGGTGGAAGAAAAGGCACCTAGCCCTATCAAACCAGCTGAGAAAGAACCAGTTGTTGAAAAACTTGAACCTAAAGAGAAAACTCCCAGCTCGGTAGAAGAAAAGGCACCTAGCCCTACCAAACCAGATGAGAAAGAACCAGTTGTTGAAAAACTTGAACCTAGGGAGGAAGCTCCCAGCCCGGTAGAAGTAAAGGCACCTAGCCCTGCCAAACCAGCTGAGAAAGAACCAGTTGCTGACAAACTTAAACCTAAGGAGAAAGCTCCCAGCCCGGTAGAAGAAAAGGCACCTAGCCCTACCAAACCAGCTGAGAAAGAACTAGTTGCTGAAAAAGTTAAACCTCAGGAGGAAGCTCCCAGCTCGGTAGAAGAAAAGGCACCCAGCCCGGTGGAAGAAAAGGCACCTAGCCCTATCAAACCAGCTGAGAAAGAACCAGTTGTTGAAAAACTTGAACCTAAAGAGAAAACTCCCAGCTCGGTAGAAGAAAAGGCACCTAGCCTTACCAAACCAGATGAGAAAGAACCAGTTGTTGAAAAACTTGAACCTAAAGAGAAAACTCCCAGCTCGGTAGAAGAAAAGGCACCTAGCCCTACCAAACCAGATGAGAAAGAACCAGTTGTTGAAAAACTTGAACCTAGGGAGGAAGCTCCCAGCCCGGTAGAAGTAAAGGCACCTAGCCCTGCCAAACCAGCTGAGAAAGAACCAGTTGCTGACAAACTTGAACCTAAGGAGAAAGCTCCCAGCCCGGTAGAAGAAAAGGCACCTAGCCCTACCAAACCAGCTGAGAAAGAACTAGTTGCTGACAAACTTGAACCTAAGGAGAAAGCTCCCAGCCCGGTAGAAGAAAAGGCACCCAGCCCGGTGGTAGAAAAGGCACCTAGCCCTACCAAACCAGATGAGAAAGAAGCAGTTGCTGACAAACTTGAACCTAAAGAGAAAACTCCCAGCTCGGTAGAAGAAAAGGCACCTAGCCCTACCAAACCAGATGAGAAAGAACCAGTTGTTGAAAAACTTGAACCTAGGGAGGAAGCTCCCAGCCCGGTAGAAGTAAAGGCACCTAGCCCTGCCAAACCAGCTGAGAAAGAACCAGTTGCTGACAAACTTGAACTTAAGGAGAAAGCTCCCAGCCCGGTAGAAGAAAAGGCACCTAGCCCTACCAAACCAGCTGAGAAAGAACCAGTTGCTGACAAACTTGAACCTAAGGAGAAAGCTCCCAGCACGGTAGAAGAAAAGGCACCCAGCCCGGTGGAAGAAAAGGCACCTAGCCTTACCAAACCAGCTGAGAAAGAACCAATTGCTGACAAACTTGAACCTAAGGAGAAAGCTCCCAGCCCGGTAGAAGAAAAGGCACCCAGTCCGGTGGTAGAAAAGGCACCTAGCCCTACCAAACCAGCTGAGAAAGAACCAGTTGCTGACAAGCTTGAACCTAAGGAGAAAGCTCCCAGCCCGGTAGAAGAAAAGGCACCTAGCCCTACCAAACCAGCTGAGAAAGAACCAGTTGCTGACAAACTTGAACCTAAGGAGAAAGCTCCCAGCCCGGTAGAAGAAAAGGCACCTAGCCCTACCAAACCAGCTGAGAAAGAAGCAGTTGCTGACAAACTAGAACCTAAGGAGAAAGCTTCCAGCCTGCTAGAAGATAAGGCACCTAGCCCTACTAAACCAGACGAAAAGGAAGCAGTTGCTGACAAACTTGAACCTCAGGAGGAAGCTCCCAGCTCGGTAGAAGAAAAGGCACCTAGCCCTACCAAACCAGCTGAGAAAGAAGCAGTTGCTGACAAACTTGAACCTAAGGAGAAAGCTCCCAGCCCGGTAGAAGAAAAGGCACCCAGCCCGGTAGAAGAAAAGGCACCTAGCCCTACCAAAGCTGCTGAGAAAGAAGCAGTTGCCGACAAACTTAAATCTAAGGAGAAAGCTCCCAGCCCGATAGAAGAAAAAGCACCCAGCCCAGTGGAAGAAAAGGCACCTAGCTCTACCAAAGCAGCTGAGAAAGAACCAGTTGCTGACAAACTTGAACCTAAGGAGAAAGCTCCCAGCCCGGTAGAAGAAAAGGCACCCAGCCCGGTGGAAGAAAAGGCACCTAGCCCTACCAAACCAGCTGAGAAAGAAGCAGTTGCTGGCAAACTTGAACCTAAGGAGAAAGCTCCCAGCCCGGTAGAAGAAAAGGTACCTAGCCCTACCAAGCCAGCTGAGAAAGAACCAGTTGCTGACAAACTTGAACCTAAGGAGAAAGCTCCCAGCCCGGTAGAAGAAAAGGCACCTAGACCGGTGGAAGAAAAGGCACCTAGCCCTACCAAACCAGCTGAAAAAGAAGCAGTTGCTGACAAACTTGAACCTCATGAGAAAGCTCCCAGCCCGGTGGAAGAAAAGGCACCTAGCCCTACTAAACCAGACGAGAAAGAAGCAGTTGCTGACAAACTTGAACCTCAGGAGGAAGCTCCCAGCCCGGTAGAAGAAAAGGTACCTAGCCCTACCAAACCAGCTGAGAAAGAACCAGTTGCTGACAAACTTGAACCTAAGGAGAAAGCTCCCAGCCCGGTAGAAGAAAAGGCACCTATCCCGGTGGAAGAAAAGGCACCTAGCCCTACCAAACCGGCTGAAAAAGAAGCAGTTGCTGACAAACTTGAACCTCAGGAGAAAGCTTCCAGCCCGGTGGAAGAAAAGGTACCTAGCCCTACCAAACCAGCTGAGAAAGAACCAGTTGCTGACAAACTTGAACCTAAGGAGAAAGCTCCCAGCCCGGTAGAAGAAAAGGCACCTAGACCGGTGGAAGAAAAGGCACCTAGCCCTACCAAACCAGCTGAAAAAGAAGCAGTTGCTGACAAACTTGAACCTCATGAGAAAGCTCCCAGCCCGGTGGAAGAAAAGGCACCTAGCCCTACTAAACCAGACGAGAAAGAAGCAGTTGCTGACAAACTTGAACCTCAGGAGGAAGCTCCCAGCCCGGTAGAAGAAAAGGTACCTAGCCCTACCAAACCAGCTGAGAAAGAACCAGTTGCTGACAAACTTGAACCTAAGGAGAAAGCTCCCAGCCCGGTAGAAGAAAAGGCACCTATCCCGGTGGAAGAAAAGGCACCTAGCCCTACCAAACCGGCTGAAAAAGAAGCAGTTGCTGACAAACTTGAACCTCAGGAGAAAGCTTCCAGCCCGGTGGAAGAAAAGGTACCTAGCCCTACCAAACCAGCTGAGAAAGAACCAGTTGCTGACAAACTTGAACCTAAGGAGAAAGCTCCCAGCCCGGTAGAAGAAAAGGCACCTAGACCGGTGGAAGAAAAGGCACCTAGCCCTACCAAACCAGCTGAAAAAGAAGCAGTTGCTGACAAACTTGAACCTCATGAGAAAGCTCCCAGCCCGGTGGAAGAAAAGGCACCTAGCCCTACTAAACCAGACGAGAAAGAAGCAGTTGCTGACAAACTTGAACCTCAGGAGGAAGCTCCCAGCCCGGTAGAAGAAAAGGTACCTAGCCCTACCAAACCAGCTGAGAAAGAACCAGTTGCTGACAAACTTGAACCTAAGGAGAAAGCTCCCAGCCCGGTAGAAGAAAAGGCACCTAGCCCGGTGGAAGAAAAGGCACCTAGCCCTACCAAACCGGCTGAAAAAGAAGCAGTTGCTGACAAACTTGAACCTCAGGAGAAAGCTTCCAGCCCGGTGGAAGAAAAGGCACCTAGCCCTACCAAACCAGCTGAGAAAGAACCAATTGCTGACAAACTTGAAACTAAGGAGAAAGCTCCCAGCCCGGTAGAAGAAAAGGTACCTAGCCCTACCAAGGCTGCTGAGAAAGAAGCAGTAGCCGACAAACTTGAACCTAAGGAGAAAGCTCCCAGTCCGGTAGAAGAAAAGGCACCCAGCCCGGTGGAAGAAAAGGCACCTAGCCCTACCAAAGCAGCTGAGAAAGAACCAGTTGCTGACAAACTTGAACCTAAGGAGAAATCTCCCAGCCCGGTAGAAGAAAAGGCACCCAGCCCGGTAAAAGAAAAGGCACCTAGCCCTACCAAAGCTGCTGAGAAAGAAGCAGTTGCCGACAAACTTGAACCTAAGGAGAAAGCTCCCAGTCCGGTAGAAGAAAAGGCACCCAGCCTGGTGAAAGAAAAAGCACCTAGCCCTACCAAAGCAGCTGAGAAAGAACCAGTTGCTGACAAACTTGAACCAAAGGAGAAAGCTCCCAGCCCGGCAGAAGAAAAGGCACCTAGCCCGGTGGAAGAAAAGGCACCTAGCCCTACCAAACCGGCTGAAAAAGAAGCAGTTGCTGACAAACTTGAACCTCAGGAGAAAGCTCCCAGCCCGGTGGAAGAAAAGGCACCTAGCCCTACTAAACCAGACGAGAAAGAAGCAGTTGCTGACAAACTTGAACCTCAGGAGGAAGCTCCCAGCTCGGTGGAAGAAAAGGCACCCAGCCCTACCAAACCAGATAAGAAAGAACCAATTGCTAACAAACTTGAACATAAGGAGAAAGCTCCCAGCCCGGTAGAAGAAAAGGCACCTAGCCCTACCAAACCAGCTGAGAAAGAACCAATTGCTGACGAACTTGAAACTAAGGAGAAAGCTCCCAGCCCGGTTGAAGAAAAGGCACCCAGCCCGGTGGAAGAAAAGGCACCTAGCCCTACCAAACCGATTGAAAAAGAACCAGTTGCTGACAAACTTGAACCTAAGGAGAAAGCTCCCAGCCCGGTAGAAGAAAAGGCACCCAGCCCGGTGGAAGAAAAGGCACCAAGCCCTACCAAAGCAGCTGAGAAAGAACCAGTTGCTGACAAACTTGAACCTAGAGAAAAAGCTCCCAGCCCGATAGAAGAAAAGGCACCTAGCCCTACCAAACCAGCTGAGAAAGAACCAATTGCTGACAAACTTGAAACTAAGGAGAAAGCTCCCAGCCCGGTAGAAGAAAAGGTACCTAGCCCTACCAAAGCTGCTGAGAAAGAAGCAGTAGCCGACAAACTTGAACCTAAGGAGAAAGCTCCCAGTCCGGTAGAAGAAAAGGCACCCAGCCCGGTGGAAGAAAAAGCACCTAGCCCTACCAAAGCAGCTGAGAAAGAACCAGTTGCTGACAAACTTGAACCTAAGGAGAAAGCTCCCAGCCCGGTAGAAGAAAAGGTACCTAGCCCTACCAAACCAGCTGAGAAAGAACCAGTTGCTGACAAACTTGAACCTAAGGAGAAAGCTCCCAGCCCGGTAGAAGAAAAAGTACCTAGCCCTACTAAACCAGCTGAGAAGGAACCAGTTGCTGACAAACTTGAACCTAAGGAGAAAGCTCCCAGCCCGGTAGAAGAAAAGGCACCCAGCCCGGTGGAAGAAAAGGCACCTAGCCCTACCAAACCGGCTGAAAAAGAACCAGTTGCTGACAAACTTGAACCTCAGGAGAAAGCTCCCAGCCCGGTGGAAGAAAAGGCACCTAGCCCTACTAAACCAGAAGAGAAAGAAGCAGTTGCTGACAAACTGGAACCTCAGAAGGAAACTCCCAGCTCGGTGGATGAAAAGGCACCTAGCCCTACCAAACCAGATAAGAAAGAACCAATTGCTGACAAACTTGAACCTAAAGAGAAAGCTCCCAGCCCGGTAGAAGAAAAGGCACCTAGCCCGGTGAAAGAAAAGGCACCTAGCCCTACCAAACCGGCTGAAAAAGAACCAGTTGCTGACAAACTTGAACCTAAGGAGAAAGCTCCCAGTCCGGTAGAAGAAAAGGCACCCAGCCCGGTGGAAGAAAAGGCACCAAGCCCTACCAAACCAGCTGAGAAAGAACCAATTGCTGACAAACTTGAAACTAAGGAGAAAGCTCCCAGCCCGGTGGAAGAAAAGGCACCTAGCCCTACCAAATCAGCTGAGAAAGAACCAATTGCAGGCAAACTTGAACCTAAGGAGAAAGCTCCCAGTCCGGTAGAAGAAAAGGCACCCAGCCCGGTGGAAGTAAAGGCACCTAGCCCTACCAAACCGGCTGAAAAAGAACCAGTTGCTGACAAACTTGAACCTAAGGAGAAAGCTCCCAGCCCGGTAGCAGAAAAGGCACCTAGCCCTACCAGACCAGCTGAGAAAGAACCAATTGCAGGCAAACTTGAACCTAAGGAGAAAGCTCCCAGTCCGGTAGAAGAAAAGGCACCCAGCCCGGTGGAAGAAAAGGCACCTAGCCCTACCAAACCGGCTGAAAAAGAACCAGTTGCTGACAAACTTGAACCTAAGGAGAAAGCTCCCAGTCCGGTAGAAGAAAAGGCACCCAGCCCGGTGGAAGAAAAGGCACCAAGCCCTACCAAACCAGCTGAGAAAGAACCAATTGCTGACAAACTTGAAACTAAGGAGAAAGCTCCCAGCCCGGTAGAAGAAAAGGTACCTAGCCCTACCAAACCAGCTGAGAAAGAACCAATTGCTGGCAAACTTGAACCTAAGGAGAAAGCTCCCAGTCCGGTAGAAGAAAAGGCACCCAGCCCGGTGGAAGAAAAGGCACCTAGCCCTACCAAAGCAGCTGAGAAAGAACCAGTTGCTGACAAACTTGAACCTAAGGAGAAAGCTCCCAGCCCGGTAGAAGAAAAGGCTCCCAGCCCTACCAAACCAGCTGAGAAAGAACCAGTTGCTGACAAACTTGAACCTAAGGAGAAAGCTCCCAGCCCGGTAGAAGAAAAGGCACCTAGCCCTACCAAACCAGCTGAGAAAGAACCAATTGCTGACAAACTTGAAACTAAGGAGAAAGCTCCCAGCCCGGTAGAAGAAAAGGTACCTAGCCCTACCAAAGCTGCTGAGAAAGAAGCAGTAGCCGACAAACTTGAACCTAAGGAGAAAGCTCCCAGTCCGGTAGAAGAAAAGGCACCCAGCCCGGTGGAAGAAAAAGCACCTAGCCCTACCAAATCAGCTGAGAAAGAACCAATTGCAGGCAAACTTGAACCTAAGGAGAAAGCTCTCAGCCCGGTAGAAGAAAAGGCACCCAGCCCGGTGGAAGAAAAGGCACCTAGCCCTACCAAACCGGCTGAAAAAGAAGCAGTTGCTGACAAACTTGAACCTCAGGAGAAAGCTCCCAGCCCGGTGGAAGAAAAGGCACCTAGCCCTACTAAACCAGACGAGAAAGAAGCAGTTGCTGACAAACTTGAACCTCAGGAGGAAGCTCCCAGCCCGGTAGAAGAAAAGGCACCCAGCCCGGTGGAAGAAAAGGCACCTAGCCCTACCAAACCGGCTGAAAAAGAAGCAGTTGCTGACAAACTTGAACCTCAGGAGAAAGCTCCCAGCCCGGTGGAAGAAAAGGCACCTAGCCCTACTAAACCAGACGAGAAAGAAGCAGTTGCTGACAAACTTGAACCTCAGGAGGAAGCTCCCAGCTCGGTGGAAGAAAAGGCACCTAGCCCTACCAAACCAGATAAAAAAGAACCAATTGCTGACAAACTTGAACCTAAGGAGAAAGCTTTCAGCCCGGTAGAAGAAAAGGCACCTAGCCCGGTGAAAGAAAAGGCACCTAGCCCTACCAAACCGGCTGAAAAAGAACCAGTTGCTGACAAACTTGAACCTCAGGAGAAAGCTCCCAGCCCGGTGGAAGAAAAGGCACACAGCCTTACTAAACCAGCTGAGAAAGAACCCATTGCTGACAAACTTGAACCTAAGGAGAAAGCTCCCAGCCCGGTAGAAGAAAAGGCACCCAGCCCGGTGGAAGAAAAGGCGCCTAGCCTTACCAAACCAGCTGAGAAAGAACCAATTGCTGACAAACTTGAACCTAAGGAGCAAGCTCCCAGCCCGGTAGTAGAAAAGGCACCCAGCCCGATGGAAGAAAAGGCACTCAGCCCTACCAAACCGGCTGAAAAAGAACCAGTTGCTGACAAACTTGAACCTAAGGAGAAAGCTCCCAGCCCGGTAGAAGAAAAGGCACCTAGCCCGGTGGAAGAAAAGGCACCTAGCCCTACCAAACCGGCTGAAAAAGAACCAGTTGCTGACAAACTTGAACCACAGGAGAAATCTCCCAGCCCGGTGGAAGAAAAGGCACACAGCCTTACTAAACCAGCTGAGAAAGAACCCATTGCTGACAAACTTGAACCTAAGGAGAAAGCTCCCAGCCCGGTAGAAGAAAAGGCACCCAGCCCGGTGGAAGAAAAGGCGCCTTGCCTTACCAAACCAGCTGAGAAAGAACCAATTGCTGACAAACTTGAACCTAAGGAGCAAGCTCCCAGCCCGGTAGAAGAAAAGGCACCTAGCCCGGTGAAAGAAAAGGCACCTAGCCCTACCAAACCGGCTGAAAAAGAACCAGTTGCTGACAAACTTGAACCTAAGGAGAAAGCTCCCAGCCCGGTAGAAGAAAAGGCACCTAGCCCGGTGAAAGAAAAGGCACCTAGCCCTACCAAACCGGCTGTAAAAGAACCAGTTGCTGACAAACTTGAACCTCAGGAGAAAGCTCCCAGCCCGGTGGAAGAAAAGGCACACAGCCTTACTAAACCAGCGGAGAAAGAACCCATTGCTGACAAACTTGAACCTAAGGAGAAAGCTCCCAGCCCGGTAGAAGAAAAGGCACCCAGCCCGGTGGAAGAAAAGGCGCCTAGCCTTACCAAACCAGCTGAGAAAGAACCAATTGCTGACAAACTTGAACCTAAGGAGAAAGCTCCCAGCCCGGTAGAAGAAAAGGCACCTAGCCCTACCAAACCAGCTGAGAAAGAAGCAGTTGCTGACAAACTTGAACCTCAGGAGAAGGCTCCCAGCCCGGTAGAAGAAAAGGCATCTAGCCCGGTGGAAGAAAAAGCGCCTAGCCTTACCAAACCAGCTGAGAAAGAACCAATTGCTGAAAAACTTGAACCTAAGGAGAAAGCTGCCAGCCCGGTAGAAGAAAAGGCTCCCAGCCCTACCAAACCAGCTGAGAAAGAACCAATTGCTGACAAACTTGAACCTAAGGAGCAAGCTCCCAGCCCGGTAGTAGAAAAGGCACCCAGCCCGATGGAAGAAAAGGCACTCAGCCCTACCAAACCAGCTGAGAAAGAACCAGTTGCTGACAAACTTGAACCTCAGGAGAAAGCTCCCAGCCCGGTGGAAGAAAAGGCACCTAGCCCTACTAAACCAGACGAGAAAGAAGCAGTTGCTGACAAACTTGAACCTCAGGAGGAAGCTCCCAGCTCGGTGGAAGAAAAGGCACCTAGCCCTACCAAACCAGATAAAAAAGAACCAATTGCTGACAAACTTGAACCTAAGGAGAAAGCTTTCAGCCCGGTAGAAGAAAAGGCACCTAGCCCGGTGAAAGAAAAGGCACCTAGCCCTACCAAACCGGCTGAAAAAGAACCAGTTGCTGACAAACTTGAACCTCAGGAGAAAGCTCCCAGCCCGGTGGAAGAAAAGGCACACAGCCTTACTAAACCAGCTGAGAAAGAACCCATTGCTGACAAACTTGAACCTAAGGAGAAAGCTCCCAGCCCGGTAGAAGAAAAGGCACCCAGCCCGGTGGAAGAAAAGGCGCCTAGCCTTACCAAACCAGCTGAGAAAGAACCAATTGCTGACAAACTTGAACCTAAGGAGCAAGCTCCCAGCCCGGTAGTAGAAAAGGCACCCAGCCCGATGGAAGAAAAGGCACTCAGCCCTACCAAACCGGCTGAAAAAGAACCAGTTGCTGACAAACTTGAACCTAAGGAGAAAGCTCCCAGCCCGGTAGAAGAAAAGGCACCTAGCCCGGTGGAAGAAAAGGCACCTAGCCCTACCAAACCGGCTGAAAAAGAACCAGTTGCTGACAAACTTGAACCACAGGAGAAATCTCCCAGCCCGGTGGAAGAAAAGGCACACAGCCTTACTAAACCAGCTGAGAAAGAACCCATTGCTGACAAACTTGAACCTAAGGAGAAAGCTCCCAGCCCGGTAGAAGAAAAGGCACCCAGCCCGGTGGAAGAAAAGGCGCCTTGCCTTACCAAACCAGCTGAGAAAGAACCAATTGCTGACAAACTTGAACCTAAGGAGCAAGCTCCCAGCCCGGTAGTAGAAAAGGCACCCAGCCCGATGGAAGAAAAGGCACTCAGCCCTACCAAACCAGCTAAGAAAGAACCAGTTGCTGACAAACTTAAGCCAGAAGAGAAAACTCCCAGCCCGGTGGAAGAAAAGGCACCTAGCCCGGTGAAAGAAAAGGCACCTAGCCCTACCAAACCGGCTGAAAAAGAACCAGTTGCTGACAAACTTGAACCTAAGGAGAAAGCTCCCAGCCCGGTAGAAGAAAAGGCACCTAGCCCGGTGAAAGAAAAGGCACCTAGCCCTACCAAACCGGCTGTAAAAGAACCAGTTGCTGACAAACTTGAACCTCAGGAGAAAGCTCCCAGCCCGGTGGAAGAAAAGGCACACAGCCTTACTAAACCAGCGGAGAAAGAACCCATTGCTGACAAACTTGAACCTAAGGAGAAAGCTCCCAGCCCGGTAGAAGAAAAGGCACCCAGCCCGGTGGAAGAAAAGGCGCCTAGCCTTACCAAACCGGCTGAGAAAGAACCAATTGCTGACAAACTTGAACCTAAGGAGAAAGCTCCCAGCCCGGTAGAAGAAAAGGCACCTAGCCCTACCAAACCAGCTGAGAAAGAAGCAGTTGCTGACAAACTTGAACCTCAGGAGAAGGCTCCCAGCCCGGTAGAAGAAAAGGCATCTAGCCCGGTGGAAGAAAAAGCGCCTAGCCTTACCAAACCAGCTGAGAAAGAACCAATTGCTGAAAAACTTGAACCTAAGGAGAAAGCTGCCAGCCCGGTAGAAGAAAAGGCTCCCAGCCCTACCAAACCAGCTGAGAAAGAACCAATTGCTGACAAACTTGAACCTAAGGAGCAAGCTCCCAGCCCGGTAGTAGAAAAGGCACCCAGCCCGATGGAAGAAAAGGCACTCAGCCCTACCAAACCAGCTGAGAAAGAACCAGTTGCTGACAAACTTGAACCTAAGGAGAAAGCTCCTAGCCCGGTAGAAGAAAAGGCACCTAGCCCTACCAAACCGGCTGAAAAAGAACCAGTTGCTGACAAACTTGAACCTAAGGAGAAAGCTCCCAGCCTGGTAGAAGAAAAGGCACCTAGCCCTACTAAACCAGTCGAGAAAGAAGCAGTTGCTGACAAACTTGAACCTCAGAAGGAAGCTCCCAGCTCGGTGGAAGAAAAGGCACCTAGCCTTACCAAACCAGATAAGAAAGAACCAATTGCTGACAAACTTGAACCTAAGGAGAAAGCTCCTAGCCCGGTAGAAGAAAAGGCACCTAGCCCGGTGGAAGAAAAGGCACCTAGCCCTACCAAACCGGCTGAAAAAGAACCAGTTGCTGACAAACTTGAACCTCAGGAGAAAGCTCCCAGCCCGGTGGAAGAAAAGGCACATAGCCTTACTAAACAAGCTGAGAAAGAACCAATTGCTGACAAACTTGAACCTAAGGAGAAAGCTCCCAGCCCGGTAGAAGAAAAGGCACCCAGCCCGGTGGAAGAAAAGGCGCCTAGCCTTACCAAACCAGCTGAGAAAGAACCAATTGCTGACAAACTTGAGCCTAAGGAGAAAGCTCCCAGCCCGGTAGAAGAAAAGGCACCCAGCCCGATGGAAGAAAAGGCACCCAGCCCGATGGAAGAAAAGGCACTCAGCCCTACCAAACCAGCTGAGAAAGAACCAGTTGCTGACAAACTTAAACCTCAGGAGAAAGCTCCCAGCCCAGTGGAAGAAAAGGCACCTAGCCCTACCAAACCAGCTGAGAAAGAACCACTTTCTGATAAACTTGAAGCGAAGGAGAAAGCTCCCAGCCCAGTTGAAAAAAAGGCACCCAGTCCGGTAGAAGAAAAGGCACCCAGCCCTACCAAACCAGCTGAGAAAGAACCAGTTGCTGACAAACTTAAGCCAGAAGAGAAAGCTCCCAGCCCGGTGGAAGAAAAGGCACCTAGCCTTACCAAGCTAACTGATAAAGAACCAATTGCTGACAAACTTGAACCTCAGGAGAAAGCTCCCAGCCCGGTAGAAGAAAAGGCACCTAGCCCTACCAAACCAGCTGAGAAAGAACCAATTGCTGACAAACTTAAACCAGAAGAGAAAGCTCCAAGCCCGGTTGAAGAAAAGGCACCCAGCCCGGTAGAAGAAAAGGCACCCAGCCCTACCAAACCAGCTGAGAAAGAACCAGTTGCTGACAAACTTAAGCCAGAAGAGAAAGCTCCCAGCCCGGTGGAAGAAAAGGCACCTAGCCCTACCAAGACAACTGAGAAAGAACCAATTGCTGACAAACTTGAACCTAAGGAGAATGCTCCCAGCCCGGTAGAAGAAAAGGCACCTAGCCCTACCAAACCAGCTGAGAAAGAAGCAGTTGCTGACAAACTTGAACCTCAGGAGAAAGCTCCCAGCCCGGTAGAAGAAAAGGCACCCAGTCCGGTGGAAGAAAAGGCATCTAGCCCTACTAAACCAGCTGAGAAAGAACCAATTGCTGACAAACTTGAACCTAAGGAAAAAGCTACCAGCCCGGTTGAAGAAAAGGCACCCAGCCCGGTAGAAGTAAAAGCACCTAGCCCTACCAAACCAGCTGAGAAAGAACCAATTGCTGACAAACTTGAACCTCAGGAGAAAGCTCCCAGCCCAGTGGAAGAAAAGGCACCTAGCCCTACCAAACCAGCTGAGAAAGAACTACTTCCTGACAAACTTGAAGCGAAGGAGAAAGCTCCCAGCCCGGTTGAAGAAAAGGCACCCAGTCCGGTAGAAGAAAAGGCACCCAGCCCTACCAAACCAGCTGAGAAAGAACCAGTTGCTGACAAACTTAAGCCAGAAGAGAAAGCTCCCAGCCCGGTGGAAGAAAAGGCACCTAGCCCTACCAAGCTAACTGAGAAAGAACCAATTGCAGACAAACTTGAACGTAAGGAGAAAGCTCCCAGCCCGGTAGAAGAAAAGGTTCGGAGTCGTTTGAAACCAGATGAAAAGGAACCAATCTTTTATAAACTTAAACCTAGCAAGAAACCTGGCCCAGCTGAGGTTGAAGATTTATTTGAAAAAGAAACTAAAAAAGAAATTGAGATGACTTTCAAGGATGAGGAAAAAGATATTGATGAACATGATTTAGGTTTAACTCGTGACAGCAGCTCTGAGGAATTATCAAAAGAAACAAGTTTAGAAGAAAAGTACAGCTTTGAAAGTAGTGAAAAAGTTGGAAAAAAATATATTCATGAAGACAAAGTACCATTTGATGATATTAGTAGCTATACTGACTCTATTCAACCATTCATAAGCCTAAAACCCGAACACGATTCACTGGCTGATTTATTAAAAGAATCTGAATTGATAAGACCGACTGAAGACAAAAAGAAAAAACTTTTCACTGAAGTTGGCTCACCAAAAGACGAGGTCGCTCCCTCTGAAGCGTCTGACTCTGGAGTGCACAGCATCCTTATAGAGGGAGATCATATGACCTCAGTTATTGACGAAACACAAGCTATTAAAGATAGCGCGGCATACCTTATGGAGTCAATACACAAAGCTTTCGGTGATGAACCTATACAACAAGGTATAAAAACTGAATGCTTAGAGCCACTGGCTGTTCGATCAGAAATCGATAGGGTTTCAACCCCACCAACAGTCCCAGTTAGCCCGCTTCCGAAAACACCAAGCAGTTTCCAAGACGTGAAAGTCACTGAAGGCATTCAAAGTGAAGTTACTTATGACAAATCCGACGGTAGCGAAGAAACCATCACTAAAGTAGTTCACGTGGGCGAAGATATTCTTACACAAAAGATTTCAACTTCTAAGGAAAGAGTACCCAAAATACCAAAGACCACAGAACATGACGGTGACACAGAACTATTAACTTTGATGCAAACTGTTGGCAAAATCAAAACTGAGACCGATACAGTGACTAAAATAATTAAAGAAGGAGAAAATGTTGTAACTCAGACAGTTACTACCGTCACCACAAAAGAAATAATTTCGCGTGAAGATGGTACTCCACAAAATATTAAAACCACAATTGAAACGACAACACTCAGTAAAGGGCCTGACGGTTCTATCACTACTACCAAAGACACACAAACATTACTTTCAGAATGTTCTTCCAGCTTAAGATCTACCTCACAAATGGACTTATATGCTAAAGAAACTAAATTAGATAAATATTACCTCGACACCAGTCATGAAAAATCTGAAACTTTGAGCACTTTTGAAATGAAAGACTTAAGTGAAAAAATTCAGGAACGAGATTACGCCCTTTCCACTAAAGGCGTTGAGTCTTTTATTAGTGAAGCTGATGATAGTGACGATAATATTGAAGACACCATTATTGACACCGACGTCAGTAAAAGAATCGTCAAAGAAAATGATAGAGATGTAATAGAAACTGTCACTACGATTACTAAAAAGGAAACTATTAGATTAAGTGAGAACAAGAAATTGCTTCGAACTACCATTGAAACTAATGTAACTAAAGAACACCCTGATGGATCAAAAGATGTTCAAAAGAACGTAGAAGTAAAAACCGAAGAGTTGGTGCTGGACTCAAGTAGTAATTTGGACAAGATACTCAGTGAATACGTTGTACATGAGGAACCAGAAGAAAGTGTCACAACCAAAGTAGAAGAAATAAAACTAGAAACCTATATTATAAGAAGAACTATAGTGACTAGAATTGTAAAAACAAAGTATGCCGATAAGGAGGGTGTTCCACGTAAGTTGAAGACAGTAACAACTATTGCGACTACAGACGATTATCCAGACGGATCAACGACAACCAAAGTTGATAGTAGCACCACTTTGACGGATATTGAAACAGATATAATTGAATCCCCAGAAGTCCAAGAATTTACTGAAGTAGAAAATAAAACTGTTGAATCTGATAAACAAGAAAAAACGGTTATCATCAACGGTAAAAGTGTTCCACAGATTGTAAATATACTCACAACGAGAGAAATATTAACAAATAAAAACAGATCAAAGAAAAAAATCAAAACTACCGTTGAGACTGTAACCGAAACAATTTTACCAGAAGGAATGACGGAAGTAACAAAAGATGTGAAAGTATCTATTTCTGACTACTTACTTGATGATGTCAAAGTAAGCTTGGATGGATACGAGCCTACAGGTGAACCAAAGGAAGATACTGTCACAGAAACTGAATCTTACACCGAGGATGGAAGTATAATCAAGAGGCAAAAGATAACTACCACGACAATTGAACAATTTAAAAACATTACTGAAAACATTAAACGCACTAAAACTACTGTGAAAGTAGTAACAGAAGACGAACATCCTGATGGATCACTAATCACAAAGACAAGTGAAAAAGTGTCTGTCGTAGACGAACATCTTGACGAGGTTGTTGAAGTCGTTACTGATATTCCCCAAACTAAGGAGCAAATTAGTCCTAAAGATAAAGAAGAACTAATAATTGAAAAGAAATTATTAGAAACGGAGTCAAAACCTGAAATAATGGAAGCTCCTATTTTGGATGATATTTCAAATGAAGACTTAAAAATAGAAAAAGCCCTCGAAGATCTTGTACCCGCCGAAGCACCTGAGGTAACTGAAACCACAAAAACTGAAGACATTGTTGAAGAGAACATGACAATAAGGCGAGTCATTGTTATGAAAATAATAAGGACTAAATATGCTGATAGACACGGTATTTTGAAGAAACTGAAGACTGTCACCACCATTACCACAACTGACAACTATCCGGATAGCTCAGCATGCACACAAATACAGACGAGCACCTCACTGAGCGATATTGAACAAAAGGATAAAGAAATAGATGAAAGAAAAGACGATTTTGTGCCAGTTGGAGAACCCCAGGAAGAAACTACCACAGAAACCGAAACATTTACGGAAGGTGGTGCAGTTATAAAGCGTAAAGTGACGGTCTATAAAATAGTTCAAGTATTCCATAATATTACAACTAGGATAAAGCGCACTATAACAACCATTAAAACTGTAACAGAAGACGAACATCCTGATGGTTCCGTCATTACAAAGACATCTGAAGAAGCTATTTCAACGGACGAAAATCTAATTGTTCCGTTAGAGGATGGTTTTGAATCTTCAGATGAAGAACCAAGTATGAAACTCGAGGTTTTAAAGGATCTTATTCCAGAAGACAGTCCGGAAGAGACAGAAACAATTAAAACAGAAGAGGTTTTAGAAAGAGACATTATTATAAAGCGGACAACTATAACCAAAATTAATAAAACTAAATACCTTGACGAACAAGGTGAAGTGCGTAAAATTAAGACTGTTACTACTGTGACCACCAGTGATCGCTATCCAGATGGCTCATCACGTACAACTGTTGATACAAGCGCCTTAATATGCGACATTGGAGAAGAATTCGTGAAGGAAATTAGTGAATCACCAAAACTATCTCCTGACGAACCAAAAGCACCCATTACCAAGAAGCCTCCGCCTGAGGAAGAAGTTCCTGTTAAGGAACCAAAGGATGAAACAGCACCTATTACTATGGAACTGACGCCTGAGAAGAAATCTTCTGCGGAACCAATAGCACCTGTCATCACAGAGCCATCACCTGAGAACGAAATCATTAAAACGATATTGCCAAAAGAGCAAGATGCAACTATCATTAAGGAACGCTCCCCGGACAAAGAATTACCTGGAAAGAAATCTCCTGCGGAACCAGTAGCACCTGTCACCAAGGCACCAACACCTGAGAAAAAAGTTCCTGTTAAGGAGACAACGGATGAAACAGCACCTATCAGGAAGGCAATAACGCCTGAGATGGAAGTTCCTGAGAAGAAATCTCTTGCCGAGCCTGTAGCGCCTGTCGCCAAGGAGCCTTTGCCAGAAAAAGAAGTTCCTGTAAAGGATTCAGAGGATCAAACAGCACATATTACTAAGGAACAAACGCCTGACAAGGATGTTCATGAGAAGAAATCTCCTGCAGGACTAGAAGCGCCTGTTTCCATGGAGTCAACACCTGGGAAAGAAGTTCCTGTTAAGGATTCAAAGGGTGTCAAAGCACTTATCACTAAGGAATCCTCATCAGAAAAGGAAGTTACTGAGAAGATATCTTCTTCGGAACCAGTAGTGCCTGTCACCAAGGAGCCTTCACCTGAAAAGGAAGTTCCTGAAAAGGATGCAGCAAAGAAACAAAAGGCACCTATCATTAAGGATCTGTCACCTAAAGAGGAAATTTGTAAAGAAACATTATTAGAACAAAAAGCACATGCGCCCAAAGAGCAATCACCAATAAAAGAATTACCTGAAGATGAACCAATTGTATTATCTCCTGATGAAACTGATTCAGAATCTTTAAAACTTGAGGAAGCTCTTAAGGGCCTCGTACCTACTGAGGAACCAGAAGTAATTGAGACTACAATTATTGAAGAAATCAAAGAAAAAGAAATTGTAATAAAACGAATCATCGTTACAAGAATTGTTAGAACAAAATACGTTGATAGTCAAGGTGTGCTCAGAAAATTGAAGATTGTCACTACTGTTACCACTACCGACAAATATCCTGACGGTTCCTCGCACACCCAGGTTGAGACTACTACCTCGTTGACAGACATCCAGCAAAAAGCTGAGGATGAGATTGAAGAAAGTCTTGAAGGATTTGAACCCATTGGTAAGCCACAAGAAGACACATCAACCACAACTGAAACTGTCACAGAAGATGGCATGATAATCAAACGAAAAATTACTATTGTTAAGCTTGTCCAAGAATTCCACAATGTTCTCACAAGAACGAAGCGAACGAAAACAACTATTAGGACTATCACAGAAGACGAACTTCCCGATGGATCTGTATTTACAAAGACTTCTGAAAAGGTCTCCTTGGTTGATGAAACCCTTTTGACTCCGTTACAAGACGGCGTTGAATCTTCGGATGAAGAAGACAGTCTTAAACTTGAGGTCCTTAAGGATCTTATTTCAATGGATGACCCGGAAGAATCCGAAACAATTACAACCGAAGAAATCATAGAGAGAGACACAAAAATCATTCGGACCATAATCACTAAAATTGTAAAGACTAAATATTATGACAGCCAAAGAATACTTAAAAAGTTGAAGACTGTCACAACAGTGACCACTACCGATCAGTATCCTGAAGGTACAGCATGTACTACAGTAAGTACAAATATTGTTGTCACCGATATAGAAACTGACGAAGAAGTTACGCCTACTAAAGATGAGAAAATGATTATAGAAAAAGATTCACCGGAAAAATTTGCATTGCCTACTGGTAAGACAGAATCTACAAAAGAATCGCCAAAAGAAGAAAAGGTACCTAAAATAAAATCCCCTGAGGTGAAAGCGGCACCTGTTACCAAGGAACCTTCGCCTGAGAAGGAAATTTCTGAAAAGAAATCTGCTGAAACAGTAGCGCCTCCCACCAAGGAGCCTTCGCCCGAGAAGGAAGTTCTTGAGATGAAATCTCCTTCTGAAACAGTAGCACCTGCCACCAGAGAGCCTTCGCCTGAGAAGGAAGTTCCTGAGAAGAAATCTCCTGCGGAACCAGTAGCGCCTGTCACCAAGGAGCCTTCGCCTGAAAAGGAAGTTACTGAGGAAAAATCTCCTACTGAGCCATTAGCGCCTCTCACCAAGGACCCTTCGTCTGAGAAGGAAGTCCCTGAGAAGAAATCTCTTGCGGAACAAATAGCACCTGTCTCCAAGGACCCTTCGCCTGAGAAGAAAGTTCCTGAAAAGAAATCTCCTCCTGAATCAGTAGCGCCTCTCACCAAGGAGCCTTCACCTGAAAAGGAAGTTCCTGAAAAGAAATCTACTGAAACAGTAGCGTCTCTCACCGAGGAGCCTTCGTCTGAGAAGGAAGTTCCTGAAAAGAAATCTCCTGCTGAATCAGTAGTGCCTCTCACCAAAGAGCCTTTGCCTGAGAAGGAAGTTCCTGATAAGAAATCTCTCGCTGAACCAATAGCACCTGTCTCCAAGGAGCCTTCGTCTGAGAAGAAAGTTCCTGAAAAGAAATCTCCTCCTGAATCAGTAGCGCCTCTCACCAAGGAGCCTTCGCCTGAGAAGGAAGTTCCTGAAAAGAAATCTACTGAAACAGTAGCGTCTCTCACCGAGGAGCCTTCGTCTGAGAAGGAAGTTCCTGAAAAGAAATCTCCTGCTGAAACAGTAGCGCCTCTCACCAAGGAGCCTTCGCCTGAGAAGGAAGTTCCTGAAAAGAAATCTCCTGCTGAATCAGTAGTGCCTCTCACCAAAGAGCCTTTGCCTGAGAAGGAAGTTCCTGATAAGAAATCTCTCGCTGAACCAATAGCACCTGTCTCCAAGGAGCCTTCGTCTGAGAAGAAAGTTCCTGAAAAGAAATCTCCTCCTGAATCAGTAGCGCCTCTCACCAAGGAGCCTTCGCCTGAGAAGGAAGTTCCTGAAAAGAAATCTCCTCCTGAATCAGTAGCGCCTCTCACCAAGGAGCCTTCGCCTGAGAAGGAAGTTCCTGAAAAGAAATCTACTGAAACAGTAGCGTCTCTCACCGAGGAGCCTTCGTCTGAGAAGGAAGTTCCTGAAAAGAAATCTCCTGCTGAAACAGTAGCGCCTCTCACCAAGGAGCCTTCGCCTGAGAAGGAAGTTCCTGAAAAGAAATCTCCTGCTAAATCAGTAGTGCCTCTCACCAAAGAGCCTTTGCCTGAGAAGGAAGTTCCTGATAAGAAATCTCTCGCTGAACCAATAGCACCTGTCTCCAAGGAGCCTTCGCCTGAGAAGGAAGTTCCTGAAAAGAAATCTCCAGTTGAAACAGTAGCGCCCGTCGCCAAGGAGCCTTCGCCTGAGAAAGAAGTTCCTGAAAAGAAATCTCCTGCTGAATCAGTAGCGCCTCTCACCAAACAGCCTTCGCCTGAGAAGGAAATTCCTGAGAAGAAATCTCCTGCTGAACCAATTGCACCGGTCTCCAAGGAGCCTTCGCCTGAGAAGGAAGTTCCTCAGAAGAAATCTCCTGCTGAACCAGTAGCACTTGTTACTAAAGAACTAGCGCCTGAGAAGGAAGTTCATGAAAAGAAATCTCCCACTGAAATAGTAGGGCCTGTGATCAAAGAGCCTTCGCCTGAGAAGGAAGTTCCTGAGAAGAAATCTCCTGCTGAACCAATAGCACCTGTCTCCAAGGAGCCTTCGCCAGAGAAGGAAGTTCCTCAGAAGAAATCTCCTGCTGAACCAGTAGCGCTTGTTACTAAAGAACTAGCGCCTGAGAAGGAAATTCGTGAAAAGAAATCTACCACTGAAACAGTAGCGCCTGTGATCAAAGATCTTTCGCCTGAAAAGGAAGTTACTGAAAAGCAGTCTCCTGCTGAACCAGTTGCGCCTCTCACTAAGGAGCTTTTGCCTGAGAAGGAAATTACTGAAAAGAAATCTCCGGCTGAACCAGTAGCGCATCTCATCAAGAAGTCTTCGTCTGAGAAGGAAGTTCCTGAAAAGAAATCTCCTGCTGAACCAGCAGCACCTGTCACCAAGGAGCCTTCCCCTGAGAAGGAAATTACTGAAAAGAAATCTCCCGCTGAAACAGTAGCGCCTGTCTCCAAGGAGCCTTCGCCTGAGAAGGAAGTTCCTGAAAAGAAATCTCCTACTGAAACAGTAGCGCCTCTCACCGAGGAGCCTTCGTCTGAGAAGGAAGTTCCTGAAAAGAAATCTCCTGCTGAATCAGTAGCGCCTGTCACCAAAGAGCCTTCGCCTGAGGAGGAAGTTCCTGAAAAGAAATCTCCTACTGAAACAGTAGCGCCTCTCACCAAGAAACCTTCGTCTGAGAAGGAAGTTCCTGAAAAGAAATCTCCTGGTGAATCAGTAGCGCCTCTCATCAAGGAGCCTTCGCCTGAGAAGGAAGTTCCTGAGAAGAAATCTCTTGCTGAACCAATAGCACCTGTCTCCAAGAAGCCTTCGCCTGAGAAGGAAGTTCCTGAAAAGAAATCTCCCGCTGAAATAGTAGCGCCTGTCACCAAAGAGCCTTCGCCTGAAAAGGAAGTTCCTGAAAAGAAATCTTTTGCCGAACCAGTAACGCTTGTCACTAAGGAACCAAGACCTGAGAAGAAAGTTCTTGAAAAGGAACCGTCGCCAATTAAAGAAATTCCTGAAAAGAAATTATCAGAACATCAAAAAGTACTAGTGGCAAAAGAACCTTTGCCTGATAAAGAAGTTAAATTAGTTAAGGAAAGAGTAATACCCGTTACAAAACAACTGTCTCCCGAACAAGATGTTCTTAAAAAAGCGATAGCTAGTATAGAAAGCGACATTACCTCTGAACAACCACCGCCAGACGGATTAAAAATTGAGGAAGCCCTCAAAGACCTTATCCCCGCCGGAGAACCAGAAGTTGAAGAAACTACTGAAACAGAAGAAATCAAGGAAAAACTAATTATCATTCGACGAGTCATTGTCACACGAATAGTTAGGACAAAGTATGCCGACAAACAAGGCGTTCTTAGGAAACTGTTAATAGTCACAACTGTCTCCACAACAGACAATTATCCTGACGGCGCCACTCGCACTCAAGTGGAAACTAGCACAGCTCTCATAGACATCGAGCATGAGTCGGCCGACGATATCGAAGGATTCGAAGGCTTTGAGCCAGTGGGAAATCCTAGAGAAGACACTACAACGACAAGTGAATCTGTCACTGAGGCTGGCGTGGTTATTCAACGAAAAATTACTATTACAACTGTCGTACAAGAATTCCATAACGTAACTACCAAAACCAAACGCACCAAAAAGACTGTCATAACTATTACTGAAGACGCACATCCCGATGGATCTGTAGTTACGAAGACCAGCGAAAAGGTTGCACTGGTGGATGAACCATTAGATACTGAGTTAACAGATATCGACAAAGAATTAGACGATAAAGAAGCCACCAAAATCGAAGCCGCTCTCAAGGAACTCATACCAGAGGGTAAGCCCGAAGAAACTCAAACTACTGAAACTATCGAAGTCAAAGAGAAAGACATAATCATCAAGAGGACTATTGTCACCAGAATAGTTAAGATCAAATATTCAGATAGCCAAGGCGTACTGAGAAAGGCAAAAATTGTAACTACAGTGACTACAACTGACAAGTATCCTGATGATTCATCGCGGATTACTGTAGATACCAGTATCACTGTAAACGACATCGAAGTTGATGAATCTGTCAAACCTCCAAAACATTTCGAAGAAGAAATACCCATCAAAGAACCACTGCTCGAGAAATCTCCAGTACAACCAGAAAAACAAATTGAAAAAGAAGACGAGGTCCCAGAAAGCACCAAAATTGAAGCCGCTCTTAAGGACCTTAGCCCTGTTGGAGAACCAGAAGTCGAAGAAACTACTGAAACAGAAGAAATTAAGGAAAATCTCATTATCATTCGACGAGTCATTGTCACACAAATAGTTAGGACAAAGTATGCCGACAAACAAGGCGTTCTTAGGAAACTGTTAATAGTCACAACTGTCTCCACAACAGACAATTATCCTGACGGCGCTATTCGCACTCAAGTGGAAACTAGCACAGCTCTCATAGACATCGAGCATGAGTCGGCCGACGATATCGAAGGATTCGAAGGCTTTGAGCCAGTCGGAAAACCTAGAGAAGACACTACAACGACAAGTGAATCTGTCACTGAGGCTGGCGTGGTTATTCAACGAAAAATTACTATTATAACTGTCGTACAGGAATTCCATAACGTAACTGCCAAAACCAAACGCACCAAAAAGACTGTCACAACTATTACTGAAGACGCACATCCCGATGGATCTGTAGTTACGAAGACCAGTGAAAAGATTTCACTGGTGGATGAACAATTAGACACAGAGTTAACAGATACCGACAAAGAATTAGACGATAAAGAAGCCGCCAAAATCGAAGCCATTCTCAAGGAACTCATACCAGAGGGTAAGCCCGAAGAAACTGAAACTACTGAAACTATCGAAGTCAAAGAAAAAGACGTCATCATCAGGAGGACTATCGTCACCAGAATAGTTAAGACCAGATACTCAGATAGCCGAGGCGTACCGAGAAAGGCAAAAACTGTAACGACAGTGACTACAACAGACCACTATCCTGAAGGATCATCACGAACCACTGTGGATACTAGTATCTCTGTAATTGATATCGAAATTGATGAATCTGTGGAAAGTCGATCTGAATTGGTCGAGCCTCCAAAAGATTTCAAAGAAGGAATGCTCGAGAAATATCCAGTACTACCAGAAAAACAAAGTGAAAAAGAGGATGAGAGCCCAGAAAGTATTAAAATTGAAGACGCTCTCAAAGAACTTACCCCTATAGATGAACCAGAAGTTTCAGAAACTACTGAGACGGAGGAATTTTATGATGAAAAAATACTTATTAAGCGAGTTATAGTCACACGAGAAGTTAAAACAAAGTACGCAGATACACAAGGTATCGTTAGAAAGTTGAAATTAGTTACCACAGTTACCATTACTGATAATTATCCAGACGGTGCATCACGCACCCAGGTTGAGACTAGCACTATGCTGCTTGATGTCGATCAAGAAGCAGCAAATGTGATCGAAGAAAGCCTGGAAGGATTTGAACCATCCAGTTTGCCAGTAGAGGACACTGCTGTAGAGACAACAACAGTAACTGAAAGTGGCATTGTCATTAATAGAAAAATAACTACAATTACAAATATACAAGAGTATACACATATAGTAACAAATCTCAAGCGAACAAAGGTCACTGTAAAGACCATCACAGAAGACGAGCATCCTGATGGTTCAATAATCACGAAGACTAGCGAAAAAGTTTCATTAGTTGATGAGAGCCTCGCAAATCTATATGAAGAAAAATGCCAATACTCAGAAGAAGATCAAGCAAAACTCGACGCCGCGTTAGCCGATCTTTTAGCAGACCATAAAGAAGAGGTAACTGAAAGCTCCACGACAGAAGAAATAAAGGAGAAAGATATGACAATCACTAGGGTAATTAACACAAAAGTTGACAAAACTAAGTATTCGGACAAACGAGGAGTGTTAAGAAAGATTAAAGCCGTCACGACGATAACTACTACTGACCATTACCCTGATGGCTCAGCGCGTACCACTGTCGATTCAAGCACTTCAGTCACTGATGTAGAAGTAGAGGAATTACCTCATTTGGAAGATTTATCAGATTTTCCGATTTTGGAAGACAAAAGCGAAAGTGTTGACACTCAAGAAAGAACTGTTATGAGAGATGGAATAGAAATGAAACAAACCATTAATACAATCACAACAAAAGAAATATTATCATCGGTTGATGGGACTAAAAAGAAACTGAAGACAATTACAGATATTATCACCGAAACTGAATTACCAAATGGACTCACAGAACTTACCAAGGACGTCAAAGTATCAGTAGCTGATTATGGTATTGAACCTTTTGACGACAGCCTGGACGGATATACAGTAGTCGGAGAGCCAGATGAAACTACAACATGTGAAACTGACGATATCGTTGAAGATGGTATTAACGTTTTTAGGAAAACAACTATAAATACTGTACGGCAAGAGTATGAAAATGCTGCAACTAATTCTAGAAAACTCAAAAGTATTATTAAAACTACTACTGAAGATGAATATCCTGACGGTACAGTTGCAACTAAGAAAAGTGAGAAAATATCTATTACTGACATATTCCATACAAAACATCCAACTGCTCAAAGAGTTGATGATCCGCAATATGAAGATCGTGAGATTGTTGAAGACACAACCGAGAATACCGACATTAAAAGAGAAACTTATCAAAAAGGTGGAGTAACCATCAAACGTGCGATCACAACTAAAACAAAACGAGAAACATTAGCTAGCTCAGACAAGAACATAAAACGTGTAAGAACCTCAGTAGAGACAACTACCGTCGATGAATATCCAGATGGGTCAACAGAAACTACTAAAGACGTCAAAATTACCATTTCGGAATTCCAAAAGACTTCCGATAGTGCCTTCGAAGCAGCTTTACAAGGATTAACTCCTACTGGTAAAGTCAAAACTTCGATTGACAAAAAAACTAATGTAATCATGGAAGATGATGAAAGAATAGAACAAACTATAACAAAATACACTACTAAAGAAGAACTTAAAAATAATCAGACAAATGATATTGCTGTCAAAACCGTTACAGAAACTGTAACCGAGAACGCTAAAATAGATGGAACTGTGGAAACTACGAAAGACGTAAAAACACAAATCACCTACCTCCCACTTGGAACTAGCCTCGATGACTGGTCACCGGAAGAGCTGGCAGAAATGGAGAAGCAACCTGCTGCACTAGTTGAAGGCGATGTGCCAGATGAATCACAACTTAAATCCAAAAAAGAAACGAAAGCCGAGAAATCAAAGAAACAGCGCTCACCAGTTGGAGAAATAACTACTGACACTGAAACCTTCACCAGGGTTATTAAGGAAGGTGACAGTGAAATTACACAAACAGTTACTGTTCATACAACAAAGGAAGTAATCAGCCCCGATAAAGTAAAGATTACCACTGTAACAACCACAGTAGGCCAGGGAAGCGATGGTGTTACTAAAACTACAAAATCAACAAAAATGACAATATCCGAATTAAAAGATGAATACGAAGAAATTGTCGACACTGGCGAAAGTGAAAAATCATTCTCGAAACTATCATCACGGACTGGTGATATGCGTAGTTCATCGGCAGCGAGTGACGATCTGGATCACCCCGGCATATCGTCGCCACCATCAGACATCAGCTCAAGAGCGGCCACGCATGTATGGGGTACGGAAAGCAGTGGCATGTACTACAGTGACGATGAAGGCCAGGGAAGCCCGAGCAGTACAAAATCACAGATCGCTCATTCACCCAGGTCGAACCTAAGCTTCGAACTAGACACAAAACTACCATCGCAAAGAGAATCAAGCCAAGAAATGTTATTCGACAAACATGAATCATTAGCTCACAAAGATCCCATGACAACGTCAGTTTACGGACAATTAACTGAAGACGACTCTTGCACGTCCTCATCACACTCCGAGGCGAAGACTGTAGTCCACAGCCATGAAGTGAAATCTATCCGCAAGACGACCGAAGATTTCTTAACTCATGAGAAACAAAAATCAGAACATACACATCACACAAAGACTGACACCACGTTCTTACAAGAGGCTGACGAACATTTCGAAAAGGCGATTGAAGAACACAAGAAAGTGAGTGGCTCCCATGTAATCTCGAGCATCACGGCGAAATATGAGCTGGATTCGAGCTCTAGTTACGAGAAGAAGGAGGAGAGCATTATCACATTGAAGGATATTAAATCTGAATCCAAGAAAACCACAGAATTCAGCTCGTCCAGCAAAGAATCGAAGACTGAAAAACCTGAGGGCGACGCTAAGGATCCAATAGCATCGTGGGGTAAGCCGTTGGGCCTGCCAAGTCCAATCATGCCGCCAATGCAGTCCGATGGCAAGAGTACTCCGAAGAAACAAAACCCTAGTTCGACTGTGTTGAACAAGAACAAATTGAATCAGGAGAAGAGTAAAGAAGCGAAGCGCGCCTCCGAGTCACCGAGCAAGAAGAAGGCTCCAGCGCCAGTGTACATGGAACTAACGTACGTGCCACACCACGGCAACTCTTACTACTCGGCCGTTGAGTTCTTCAAGAGAGTCAGGGCGCGGTACTACGTGTTCTCTGGCACTGAACCCTCGAAAGAAATCTACAACGCACTCTTAGACGCCAAGAAGACTTGGGAAGATAAAGATTTGGGTAAGTTCATTCATACTTTACACAACAATTTTTTTAATAAATCAGGAGCTGTCTTTATTAGAGTGAATATTGTGTTAATTAAAACATAATTTATTAGTTTATCAATAAAACGTCTTTATATTTATCTCTTTACCCCTTTTTTTTAGTATTATATATTTCAAATACAGTATATCAGGCACCATATTTTGAAATCTCCAATTGTTGAATTTTTCTGAACTTTTTTTTTTTTGTTGTCCGCAGAAGTGACCATAATCCCAACGTACGATACGGACGTTCTTGGCTACTGGGTGACGGAGAACGAGGAGGCCCTGGAGAAATACAAGATCGACTTGTCGCCGTCCGCGTCGCGCTGCACCATCAACCTGCAAGACCACGAGACCTCCTGCGCCGCCTACCGGCTCGAGTTCTAGGTGTCGGGCCTATTTGTAGCCTTCTCATCGAAGAAGTGAACCACTGATCCACGGCCGCCCCAGAGGGTACCAAGTAATTGTTTGTAGGAAAAAAAAATGGTCTGTGATAATGATGGATATCGGGCGCGCCGCAGTGTCACTACTTCGCATGAGATAGTTTGCAAATAGACTGAGATGTAACGTTATCAGACTGTTATGAGTTTATATTAGTTCTTGTGAAGTGCTGGTGTACCCCCAACTACGACGCGGCCACCCGCCGCCCCCGAACAGTGTCCTCGCCGCATCCATAATGAGTCAATAACCAATTCTCGACCTAAACGGAAACGTCCATTTTTTTCTAAAAAAAATAATAAAACATAATATTTCTAGTAGCTTCATTGAAATTAGCGAAGATGCCATTTTAAAATTATATTTCTGATGATGTTTTAAATATTGGGAGTTGATAAGTAGTGCTTTTATATACGACATATTTGACGCGTACGGTCCATTTTGTTTAGCTGAACCACCGCTTGTGCGTGTTACATGGAACTTTTGCATATTATTTTGCTACGGAACGCGTGTACTATAACGCAAATAATTTAAGCATACTTATAGAGGACGTGACAAAACAAATGGGACTTAAACTGTGAAACCTATGAAGAGACTTTTCATGTACTTTTAGATCGACCTTTTAGATATAATCATCTTGAAAAGATGTGTTCGAGTCGCTCGACAGCTAACATCCTGCGTTAGCGAGCCGAAGACGTGACGTTTTATTGCGAATCTAGAACGACAAAGTTCACTTCCTTACATATTAGATATTAATAGATGTAAGGTGTGCTGAGACCCATGAGATTTTTTTAAGCTTGTCCCCGTGCGATTCGTAGTTTGATTAAGGATCGGCCGACGAAACTCGAAGGCGACTTGATGGATACATTTGATACATATGCGAAAATAATTAAAAAAACCTGCATGTTTAACTGTTTTCGCATGTGCAGCAAACGCATACATTGACAGAATCGTTACGAAGTGATCTCTGTTATTCTAGACCGATTATGAGCCTAAATCGATAGAGAGCTTACCCGATATTAAAGAAGATATATAATATATGTTTTTAGCTGAACTATAACTATACGATCATATTTACATTTGTTTGTTTGCTTGTTGCGTCGTAATATTTTATATATAATATAGTTTAAACGATGTGTTACGATGTGATTCATTTGGTAAATTAAAAGTTATTTGGGATCGTGGAATCTCTTTACATTGATTGGCGTTTGAAATGTTTCGTTTTGATCAGTTGTTTAATATTTTATTTTTATTTCTAGTCGATACGACCCAAGATGACGTAGTCTTAAATTCGTTCCTAAACGTGTTGTTTTTTGTAAGATTTTTGTCAAAGTATTTTTTGCGATGGAATTTGTGTCTAAATCCTTGTGTAATTATAGATAACTCCTCCATTAGACAGTTAATATTTTTTCCGACACGTGCGTGAGAGAATGTGATGAGAATTCATAAAGTTCACCTAGCGAGTAAGCTTCACAGCTTTCTCTACTGTCGTATACTTTTTTCATTTTTGGCCAAACTATAAAATGGACATTTTGAGTCAATTAATTTTAAGTCATCCATAGAGTTAAGCCGTTATCACCGAATCCATCGCTTTCTTTGCCAACGTATAGAAAAAAAATATAGCAATCGTTTTTATTTTCTAATTACCTGACAGCACCAGCACAATGTTGACGACATGAAAAAAACGACTAAAAATTCATAGTACCTTATTGATTGTATGTATTGATATTTATTTTGTTTTTGGTATATGTGAAATGTGAATTTTGGTTAGTAGTTGAAACATTGTTTATGTATAGTATGTATTTGGTGGGTTCGAGGCGAGCACAATATGTTTCCTATGTGGATTTATGCTTTAGGTAGTTAGAATGTGAGGGAGAGGCACCATCTCGTCTGTGCCAGTCGGAGCCGGTTTCACGTATCTCTACACTTTGCCTGCGGCTTTGAGTCAATTTTCAAATGGCCTCTAGCCGAAGCCGGCGCCACCTCGGCGGCGGCTTCGATCATTTCATCATTTTCAGTGTAAATCGGTGATGACTTTTGATGGATGATTTTTTTTCATAAAGGCTTTGTTACTTTCGAAGCCTCTATCCGAAACTATTACTATGTATTTTATAGCTAGAACTCTAATTAATGCATATTGTTAGGAATTATAAAAAAAAATGTTATTAAAATTAAGAATTGTATCAGCTTAGTGAACATCAATAGCTCTGAGAAATAAAATCATTATTGAAATTATTAAATGTTGTATTCTTCCGTGTTTACTATTATGTATATATTAAATTTTATTTACTAATACTATGATATGTTAACTACACATAAGAATAGAGTTCATCTATTTAACTAACACGCCACACCTTTATAACTTGGCCTAAGTTTTTGTGTATTAACTAAAATATAAGACATATTCAATCCTATTTTAAGGAAAACAATATGCAACTAAGGTCTTAAAAAGATTGCATCAATTTAATTCCTACATTTGCTATTGATCCATCATTATTCCTAAGTAAATGAAAGTATGATGAAGAAGTCGAGAGTTACAACCTGGCGTAAGCAAAGGTTATAAATTGCTTTTTAAATAACCAAATCATTATTAATAGATTTTAAAGCAGACTTTTTAAATCGACATAGCTTTCTTTAATGGCAATCATTGGGGTTTTCTTATAAAATGGCTCTCCTAAGACTATAAATGTTGAGCTAGCAAACCAATAGCTAGCAAAACGTAGGCGATATAAATAAATACACTTAACAGTCGCATACATAGTCCTGACCCCACATTAGAACCAATAAGTCTTGTGTCGTGGATATCTGAAACTACGAGAGACTTTTTGTGGGCCTCACAAACATTTGTCTCGATCTTAGTGTGGGGTCAGGACTATGTATGTGACTCTTGGGTGTAGTAAATTAAATTATAGTACCACGAAATTATAACAACTCTGTATTCTTCTAAAACTGCCAAATAACCTATCATAAGATCTTTAATTTACCAACTATATGCCATAATCTCACAATTCGTAATATTTACACTACTCTATTTTTAATTCAAATACTGCCAATCTAAAAAATCAATATTTATATCATGAATTTACGGAAATAATGACATATATACTTTAAACATATATTGTATCATATCCCAATAGATGGACTCTATTAGTGTTTTAATTAAACTAAAAATAATTTCGAAATTATAAAATTAGAAAATTATTAAGTTTTAATCATAAAACTGTGACTATTATATATATATGTAATTAATGTTTGTTTCATAAATATTAGTTAAATTTATTCATTGATAAATTTCAATCATTTAAAATATATTTTTAGTAAACTTTCGTTGGAACTTAATAGGTGATAATCAATTTAATAGAAATATTATGCTTAAAGTATCCCTCTTTAGACGTAATTACTGAAATAAAACTACATACTTCCAATGTTCTTATGTATTTACTTATAAGTCTTTGAGTTTATTAATACATCCGCCATATTTGAAAATTCAAATAAATTCTAACCCAACCTAACATCCAAAAAGATGGGTTAGGATAAATAAAACTTTTTTTTAATTCTTAGTAAATTTTAGCTAAAATCTTCAGTATTGAATCAGCCAAATAATCATATTTGAAAAGTTATACGAACGATAAAATAGTTTTAATAAATGTTTTTTTTTGGACTCGTAAAGTGGGATTAAAAGTATTGTTAGGTAGAAGTTATGTAAGGGCGGCACAGTGTTCACTTTATAACCTTTTATTACTCAATGGAAGCGGATTATAAATCCTTGATCATCATTTTACAATTAAAAGTAAATTTAATTTTATACATCACTAATTCTGAATATCTTTGGGGTAGCGAGAAATAAGCTTTGCAACCTTATTTGTAATACTACAGTTATATTATGTATGTAATATTACATATTGTAATGTTCAATTAAATATCATAATTAATATCAATATCTATTTGTGATGTGTACACGGTGCCGCCCAAACGCCAGTGGTGCTAACAACAGAAGTGCTAAGCATTGAATCGAATAGTTTCTCATGTAAATGGTGATGGAATGACATGGTCTGCGTATAGTAAGTAAAATTTATGTAAACACAGTACAGCTTAATAACAAAGCGATTGCATTTGAACACGACTAACAAATGACGCTACGTTGCTTAAAATTAACAACATTAAATGCTTGAATCGCTACCGGAATTCGCTTACCCGCTTTAAAATTTGTAATGATTGCCAGCGCTTAAGCGAATTAAATGAAAATGGTTGATTCCAATGTAATTCAAAGTGGCTGTATCGATTTTGATGCAACTCTTGGGAACTTTGCAAAGAATACATCAAGTTGACATCTGCAGACTGCAAAATTTATCTTCCAATATCATTTACATTGAGTAGCAATTTCCGCTAAAAGCTGAATGGTAAGTAAGACTGATCGACATATATTTCTTTACAAGAATACTCAAATATTTTTTAAATAACGCCAAGTACCGACCTCTCTCTTATGATTTGAATGTATTTAATAATTTAAATAATGATGTACTTGCGTGGATCTTTAGGTATTTGTATCTGTGTATTGTAACGTAAAGATTAATGTGTCATTAAGTAATAGTGTATCCGTCACGTCACAATCACTACTTCAGCATGATTGGTGGATGTATATGAATCATTAAAAGTAATAAAATGTGAGAAAAAATTATTGCGTGTTTTATTGTGTAGTGTCACAAATAATCTGTAATACTCACTGCTAGAAGCGTTTAGTATTTTTAATCTGTTTTGGCCATTGACACCTAAGCAAGTAAAGGCAAACATTCATTCTGAACAAAAAGTTTCCTAAATAAAAATTCAACTCCTTTTATGTAGAATAATTCGTTGCACTAATAATAATAGGGAAAACACAGTACGTACAAAGAAAAGCATTAAACATTTTGTAACAACAAAAAACATAGTCAATTTCACAACTTTTATTTTAGGCACATACATTGATCTATTACACCTAACAACAATACTTTTTGGGTAAATTATACACTGGTTATATTATATACATAAGTATATAGTATATACATACATTCGTATACACAAGTACTCAACATAGCTCTTACATGAAGCTTACTTAATTTTACAATTTGTTCTTACTTTGGTAATACATTAATTTCATGTTCATAAGTATGTAATAAGCATTACAAATTATTTTAAAAATGTACTATCTTTCAATCAAACGGGTGTAGGGAACCGATGGTAACTTCACTTACGGATTTTAAATAACTTGTAAAGACTTAAAAAATATTTATGTTTTTAAACATTGACAGCCTCTGTGGCGTAGTTGGTTAGGCGCCGGCTGTGAAACGAGGGGCCGCGGGTTCGATCCCCGCACCGAGACAAGTGTTTGTGAGGCCCACAAGTATTTGTCTGGGATCTGGGTGAGACCGAAAAGTCTCTCGTAGTTTCTGATACCCACTACCAATAAATTACTTAATTGATATTGACTTAATTGATATTAATGTGGGGTCACAACTATGGTTGTGACTGTTGGGTGTATTTACCTTACACGTACGAACACAGACAGTACGTTACAGAAACAAACATTTATCATTTTACTGTTATCATTTAGGAAAATATCATTGTAAAAATTGGATCCTAATAAAAAGTTTACTTTGATATATTTAACAGCAATTTAATCTATTTAATCTCTATTCGCTTCTACTCTTAAAAATTCACCCTTATTCTATTGTTTTTACTAATCATTTATAAAACAGTCACAAAAAAAGTTACTCTTAAAAATATATTCCAAATACATTACACACAAATCTTTAACGGCCTTATTCATAGACAGATTTAAAATCTATTTTAGCTATCGAATGTTTTGTCTTCTTCGCCCAAACTAAATTCTAAAGTCGTTCGGAAGGGACAAAACATTCGCTCCGAATACTTATCCTTGTGGTAGCTATTGTTTTTACTTAACATTAATCATACAATCACAAAAAAGTTACTCTTAAAAATATATTCGGAATGCATTACACACAAATCTATAAATCTTGACACGTACTGCTTTATTCATAGACAGATTTAAAATCTATTTTAGCTATCGAATGTTTTGTCTTCTTCGCCCAAACTAAATTCTAAAGTCGTTCGGAAGGGACAAAACATTCGCTCCGAATACTTATCCTTGTGGTAGCTATTGTTTTTACTTAACATTAATCATACAATCACAAAAAAGTTACTCTTAAAAATATATTCGGAATGCATTACACACAAATCTATAAATCTTGACACGTACTGCTTTATTCATAGACAGATTTAAAACCTATTTTAGCTATCGAATGTTTTGGCTTCTTCGCTCAAACTGAATTCTAAAGTCGTTCGAAAGGGACAAAACATTCGATTACTAAAATAGGTTTTAAATCTGTCTAAAAATAAGGTCGAAAATATGCATAAAATAAAAAAAAAATTATCAATGAGAATAACAATCATTTTGTATACACAAATTCTAAAGTTTAATGTCTAAGACTTCTGTGATGGAAAACATAACTTTCAATACAGGTACTAGTTACAAAATGATTTAATTTGGCAAAAGAATGTTATAATAAGGGTAGAAAACAGAAAGTTAAAGCCCACTTTAATTCAATTTATTTTGTTCACAGTCATATTCAAATGATTTATTATTGATACGTAAAACGTTCTTAAATAATTATTACATAAAAAGATACATCTAAACAAGAGACTAGATAAACAACACAACATAACAACAATAAATATTACATTCGAAACGCACAAAGCTATGCACTAATTATTTAAATAAAATATTTATGGAAAAAGTTAATTTGAGGTTGTGACATTAGCGCCATCTATGCTAATTGACTTCCGTAAGAGGCACGGCGTCTTAAATGTTAGAATTATAAATATGGAATGTCTAGAAATACATAACTAGATATAGATAGGTACAGACATCAAAACTTAAGCCACATTTACACGGGGAGAGTTTATCGCCTCGAAAATACGATTATCGTAAGGATAAAAAAAGTTGCATCGTGTAAACATTTGTCAGAACACGATAATCTGCCGGTTCTGTAATTATCGCATACGATTCTCGCCGCGAGAAACTTTCACCGTGTAAATGACGTTTTAAATACAAAAACAGGTTTAAATATTGTATTTATTTATAGTACTGGAATAAAAAAAAAACATTTTTTGCTGATGACTGGTCTGAGAGACTAACGGTATGAAACAAACCATTGCAAAATAATTGGTAGGATAGTCCATATCAAGACCTAAATGCCATGTATCAATTATTTTACAATACGTAAATAATATAAATATACTAATAAGGCACGATAATTAAAACCTTTTGGCATTCACAATGAATATTTAATTAACAAGAGACTTATTCTCTAGAATCTTCTAGAATTATCCATAGAAAATTGAACCTTGAACACAAATATCGCTTAAAGACCAAAAAGCCTTTTGTATAGTACATCATCGAAACATTTAATTTTAAATAAACATTTCGACAATAACGTTACGATAACGTTTAAAAAATATGGTAACGGGTGAAAAATATTTTCAAAAAAACTTAATTTATATAACAACATTACTACACAACCGTAGTTATCAATTATCTTCGAGATAATTTTAAAAACTGTTTTCATAAATATTTTTACATATCATTGGAATGACACAATTATTAAACTTACAATTTATAAAGTTTCTGATTTGGTAACCTACTAATCTCATCACGTACACTAACTAAATTGCACTAAATCCCTAAAAATATGCTAAGTTTGGTATACTGGTTCACCTAAACCTCATATCGTCGGGGCGTCGGATGAAATATGCAACACGTTCTAAAGGCACTTTGTACTCATGCATCCAGCGGCTTCCCTTACGTAAGGACCCGTCGATGCCGTCCTGCCACAGCCCTGCTGGCAGATATACTGAAACAAATATTTAAACTTTAGTCTTTGGAAGAACATAAATCATTGATAATAATAATAAAACCTCAATAGTCACACATGCCCCTAACATAAAATTCCCAGCTAAGTTACCTCCTTACAAACAAAACATATAAATGTCACTTACTGGTCAAACGTTTGCTTATTCGCTTGCTTGTTTCAGATCTATACTAAATGTCTTTTGACGTGGGCAACAAATTCTGAAAGACAACACAGTCATACAAACATGCTAATGGTTATCTTATTGCTGGGATCAAGATCCCCTTTTTTATACACTATAGGAAGTAGATACATAAAGGAAATTATTATGATGCTCTCTCACCTTCTCTAGTAGTGCGTCCATGGTGCAATATAGGCGCGACGACGATATCGTCTCCAATGGCGAACTCGTCAGTGAGTGACACGGCCGCGTCGCCACCCGACACCACCCAGAGAGGGCGCACCAGCGGCAAGCCCTCCTCCAGGGCCTCGCGCTTGTACTTCAGGAGGAGTGGGGTCACCTGGAGACAGGTAGTCTTTTATACTACTGTCAATAAGCATGCTTAGCTATGGTCTTTTTGAAGGAAATATATGGGAATAGTAACATACATGACAAGCCTTCGTATTAAGGTGTGAGGGGGCCTTTGAACCTTTAAACAAGATTTCTTTGTAGGAACATGCAATTAATAAGAGTTTTGAGAAGGGGTATTCGTACTCCTCAGAATCAAAGAAATTTATATTGGTAATGTGCTAGGCAATACTAATTACTTGTCGCTCTAAAACATTCAGTATTAGCTTAAAAACGTGCAAAGGCCATTCGTAGGTTTTAAGACAGTCTTAACAAAGTGAACAATAAAAATTAAGTATTGTTAGTTGATCTTACCAATTTTTGCCTCAACGACGTCAGATTCTTGGCCATCTCCAACACACGCTCATCGTTGTACTTGCTCGGCAAATGCGTGAACTTCATCACTGGCAAGAAAGTCGCCATCTGCAGCCAGCGCATATACAGTTCCCGTTCTGGCAACTCTATACCATTCCCCTGGGTCGCGTTCATAGGATCCATCGACCCTTTCGACGTTGGCAAGAACTGCTCACTCCCAGGCCAGTAAATATCCCCTCCAACCGCCCCAGGCATTATAAAAGGGTATCCATTTATACCATATGTCAGCATTGTGGGTATCACCTTCCTCATAGCCTCCCAAGTAGACTCAAATGGCGGTAAGGAGACGAAGATTGGAGGTTTCGGCAAAGATACGGCGGACGAAACACCAATAATTTTGAAAGCTTTTTCAAAAGTTTTAATGAATATGGTTTTGTATTGGTCAGGATTTGTGAGGGTCTTCTCACACCGGTAGTAATGCGGCATGTTATAAGCAGTACCAAGATCCAAATAGAAAGAGTCGATTTCGTAAACTTTCATGACTTCTTGTAGTTTTTCTAGTATCCAAGGAACAGTTCGATTGTTGGTTATGTCCAAAACACCTGCACTGGGTAAAGATTTAAATCGAGTCAGAGCAGGAATTCTTCTGTCACTATTTCTCTCGCTAATAAGCAATCTTTTTTGTACACATTCAGCGAAATTTATACTTTCAGTACTTATAAAAGGCTGTATAGTAAAAGCTACATTGAATCCTCGTCGGTGTAACTTATCAACAGTGGTATTCAAAGTCTCGAATCTTGTTTTGTCTACAGTCAAATCACCAATTTCGTTTTGCCAATGTTCGTTGATCAATACGTGCCCTTGTTTCAAAAACCCTAAATTTATCACGTCTTCGGTATATTTTGATATTGTCTCAGCTTGCAGCTCGTGTTTAAACCTCGGCGCTATCTGCCAAACTGGTTCTGATATGAGGGAATCCAAAGTTTGTATATCAGTAGGTTTCAGCCCGTCCCAAAGAGGAGAACTTCTGTGACCATGAATAGATTTATGCAAAGACTTCATGTCTGTGGATGTGCATATGTTGTACTTCATTTCAGGGAATTCTGTGAGTTTGTTCGCATAGGCGAAGTCGTCAAACATGGCTTTGAGGCAGATTTCTTTTACCCCTGCGTTTATAGAGATGTGTAGAGGAGTTTCTTCGTCAATAATTATAGCTGCTCCTTTTGTATTGATGAGATAACGAGTGAGCACGTTACCCCACTGTGACTTCTGCATGTCTCCGGTGATGAATGGGGTGAACTCGATAGATCCGGTGTCTAAGGGCCAGGTCAGGTTGCCAGACTGTCCGGCTCCATACCAGTGCACCTTCGTGTCACTCCAGTCGAAGCAGTCTTTTGGCGTGACGTCTGCGTAAATGTAATTTGTATTTATACACTGTTTACGGGGTATATACCTTATACTAAAATAAAGTTTATTCTATTTTTTTTCTCTTGCAAAAGAAATGTTACTAACATTTATTTATATATGTTATTTACAATTAAAAAAAAGAACAAAGAATTTCTAACACATTTCTTGCAAGCAAATATTGTAAGAACAATCAAAGAGAATTTCATTTATAGTGCTCATTTACGTTATTATATTTTACTGCAGTATTTGACGGACGTTGTATCTAATTTAAAGTTCCCGAGTTCTTGGCATTTTTACAAGACCAAAATTTACATTAAATCATATCGACGCGCAATAGAAGTTACCATAGCTATAACTACTTTCTCAGAGACTCACCATCTCTCAACGCTTTCCAATGTACAGAGTAGCACGTGGTGTTGTCCACGCCAGGGTCGTGCGGCAGCGACTTTAGGTAGAATCGCAATGTGTGGAGCCACTCCAGACACTCGGAGCCGTCGGTTTTTCGATGCTCTGGCAAGCAAGGATACGCCTTCACTTTGCCGTGAAGGTCCACCGCTGAAAAGACATTTAGAAAATTAGTCGAGACAACAACAATCAGAACGAATGTTAATGGAACTAGCTATTGTAATAATATCTAATGTTTTGTGACCTTTAAAAGCTTAGCTAAAGGAAGGCGACGACGCATTAAAATTAGCATTTATTGTAAACTTAAATATGAATGCAAAAGATGCCATAATTGGAGTAAATGTGCACAGTGCGATGGCATAAGATTATGAAAAGTACCTAAATACCTACTAATAATTAATTTGTATAGATTAATAACATTCGTTATCCTTCGGTGGTCTTATCTCCTTTTTATAGCGGTCCACAGTATATTTTAATCATCAAAATTGACCACCATATGCCAGCCATAACTCCATCTACTATTGCCATAGCTTCTACTTGGTAGAACAGAATAGAAAAAAACATACATAAAACTCACGCCTTTATCCCCGAAGGGGTAGGCAGAGGCGCCACCAGGACACCCACATTTCGCCTTGTATGTTCGGTCCCATGATGGGATAGGGGGCGAGCCTATCGCCATATCGGGCACAAATTCCTGACTCCGGGCTGATAATGAATAGAAAAATCCAATATCACTTTGCCCGACCCGGGACTCGAACCCGCGACCTCAAGCTTTGTAACCGTACCGTAATACAACTACGCCACCGAGGCAGTTAGAAAAAAACAAGAATCCTTTAAATTCTATTACCTAAACTAGCCTTGAGTATCTCCACATCATCCTTATTGAAGATCCTGATCAGTCTCTTGGGTTCGTTGAACTGCACGTTCCTGAAATAGGCCTTGGTGAGTGCTTGCTGGTGGTACAGGACATAGGCGAATCCCACGAAGAATACCACGGCTAGGAACATCAGCCCCACGAATGCACGCAGCTTGTAGTCTGTGGGCTTCTTGCGGATCTTCTGTGGGAGACTCTGAAAATGAGGGTAAAAGTCGAAAATTTAGAAATACAATAACATAAAGTTAGTATTTTTTATTTGATCTGTTTTCCTATCCAAAAATCATATCTTTATAGAAAATTGCTAAGCTTGTAGATAAAATGTTTGTTGTGTCCTTTAAACTATCGCAGTGAGCCAGTAACTAAAAAGTATTTGATAGCTATCAAAGAACGCGCTGCTTTACATTATCTTTAAGGTCTGCGGAGTAAATTGGTATTTTTGCCTATTATAAAGCTCTGCTTCAGCATTTATAAATCTTACAATGAAGATCTGAGGTCCCTCCCAAACTAGTTATCATACATAGACTCACGCCTTTTTCCCTGAAAGGGTAGGCAGAGGTGCTACAAGGAGACCTACGTAACGCCTTGTGTGTCCCATCTCAAGGTGTGAAATGGGGCGAGTCTATACCAGGCGCAAATTTTTTACTGCGGGCTGATAATGGATAGAAAAATCCAATTTCACTTTGCCTGAGCAGGGATTTAAAACCGAGACCTCAGCGTTGAAATCGTACAGAAGTACAACTACGCCACCGAGGCAGGCAACTAGATGTTAATAAATAAATAAATACACCCAACAGTCACATGCATAGTCCTGACCCCACACTAAGACCAAGTCTTGTGTCGTGGGTATCAGAAACCACATGAGACTTTTCGGTCTCACAAACACCCAGACCCGAAACAAATACCTATGGATCACACAAATATTTGCTTTGGTATATAATATACACATAAAGCCAACAGCTTACATACCTGCAACTTCTCCTTCAACAAACTGGCGAGAGAGTTGACGGAGGTGACGGAGTTACTCGGAGAGTATTCATCGTCATCCATGCTGAACTCTGACCTGCCTAACCTTCGAGGGTAGCCTGACTTGCGACGAGGGGCGCGGAGGGGTGTCCTGGAAAGGGGATGCAGTTGTTTAGTTATAGGAACAAGTTTATGTTGGCTCGAGGAACTGATAACAATACACTAGGTAATTGTAGTGGATTCCATATAGTGCATGACGTATGACGATCTGTTATTAGTCGATACAGCTAAGACCAACAAATTTTAAACAACATTATTAATTAATTACATAATATCATGTTTGGTTCTGGCAATCCGCATCGATTGCTTAAAGTCATCAACTCGCTATAATGTGTTAATCCTCCAACTTTGGTCATGGATGTCTAAAAACGGGAACTTTAATGTCGATAACTGTTAAAGTAATTTTTCATGTCACCATTTCGAAGAGTCGTAAAACAAAAAAAATACAATTGCAACTTGGAAGCGAAATAAAATGTAATTTGAGTTTTACGCATTTTGTTATTTACTGCAAATGAAATGCAAGGTTTGAGGAAAGATTATACAAAAATAATCCTTGCATTGGATTCTTGCATCCTTGTTTACTTAAATTAATGTATGTTAAGTACCACGTGATTGTGCCGTGAATCTCTATAAATATTTTAATATACATGCATCCGTAAGAAAGATCTTAACCAGAATATTTGTTATCCGCCAACGCGCAATAGACCAACATATAGATGCACTACCTTTTAAATTGAATCGATTTTTTTCGATCGAAACGAATTGTAACATGAATCGATTCTCGCTCGATCGATCTAAATGATCGATTTAGATAAGACTTATCTAGGACAATGTGGTTTTCTCAGACCTAAAACGGTAATCTCAATCAATATATCGGTTGTGGAGGAATCCTGTGCTCAGGAACGGCCGGTTATGGCCTAATATAGAAGTACACATCTAAATAACCCCGGGAGTGGCCACAGGTATCATCCACAGTTTACTCAAGTTACATCTTTTCCAAGAGTCTGATTGTAACGCTGAGGTCTCGGGTTCGAATCACAAAACAGGCACGGCGATATTGGACTTTTTTATTCATTATCAGCCCGGAATCAGAAAGTGCCCGATATGGCGATAAGAATACACAAGGCGAGCCGTGGGTGTCCTGGTTACACCTCTGCCTGCCCCTTCTGGGAAAAAAGCGTGAATTTATGTATGTAATATCAGGTGAGCCAATTCCTAAGACGGGCACTTTTTCCAATCCCGAGCATTTTATAATTTTATTATTTATTCATGTTTTCTCTACTCAATAAAAAAGCAGATTACGCAACAACTGGAAAGTGACATAAGAATCTTCGAGAAACTAAAATGCTAATTGATCTTATAGTAGTAAAAGGTCGCAAAACATTACACGCTATGTTGACAAACTTTTATCGTAAGGTCACGAGGATCTTCGTTCATTTGTTTTATTAATCACAATATAAATGCGAATAATAACGCTTTCATGCCATGACAAGCCAACCGGTCATGTTTGCATACCAGTTTTAAAGGCTATAAAGACGGGCTTACTGCTTCTTAACGTGTCCGTGTGAGTGAAAAATATTGTCAATCTTAATACTATCGCATATGAAGTAAGCTATAGGTATATTTTTGATTACTACTCTGTCTAAATACACAATTATATTGACCTAATGATCACTGTCAAAGTTTAACACTACCTGAATCGTCTTGTTATGTCGGTTAGTGAATCAATTTAAGAAGGACACAGGAAGAAACAAATAAAAAATATTCCTATCCTTCGGAAACAGCGCTTTATTCTCAATGTAAGAAAAATGTCCTATTTTATACTCCTCACAACTCAAATTTAAAACTTGATAACAATTAAGGTATGAAACTCCCATTAGCATTTTGATTTTAGATGTAATTTCATTAAATTGTCAACTGCCTCGGTGACGTAGTTGTACTACGGTTAGATTACTAAGCTGAGGTCTCGGGTTTGAATCCCCGGCCGGGCAAAGTGATATTGGATTTTTCTGTTCATTATCAGCCCGGAGTCAGGAATCTGTGCCTGATGTGGCGATAGGCTCGCCCCCTATTACATCATGGGACGGAACATACAAGGGGAAATATGTGTGTCCTGGTGGCGCCTTTGCCTACCCCTTCTGGGATAAAGGCGTGAGTTTATGTTTGTATGTAAATTCTCAATAATTGAAACAATCAACCAAGAGTCTCAGCCTATTTATATATTCACTAGGCACCAGACAAAAGAAAACTACCAAAATTTACCAATTTAAAGGAGTTAAAGAATCTGTATAAGCGGTATGTAGGCACTTAGTAGATTGTGCAGAATCGTGGAATAGCGAGTGTGGTGTTAATGAGGAAACATGACCGGATGCTCTGATCTGAGCACGTCCTTCAGCCAGGACTTCGTGTAGGCTGGTTCACTCTCTTGTAGAATTTTTAATTCAAGATTTTTTGAAAAATATACTTTTATGAATAATCGTATGTTTGGGTCTTAAAGTGACAATAATATAATTAATCGATCTTCAAATCCTGCGCAGGAAGTGAAGACATTTGTTAGCAAACATTTTGCGTCATTGCTAAATATTTTATGAATGTGAAAATATGTAGATGTTGTTTTGTTTCATTGCTGAATCTTTCTCTTTCTTAAAAGTAGCGACGAAATACATATCTCTCAGATTAATATTATAGGCTGATATGCTCAAACCAATATGCAAGACAGTAAGCTAGTTGTATGTTACTAGTACCAACAAAGCTTTTTATAGTAATTATTATGATAGGGGTCGAGCCTTTCCTCGCCTCATACCAATTAAATTTCATTTCTTAAACCGGAAAACTCGACCGGACAGTATAGCCCGGCTTGGGAATCGAACCCAGGATGTTTCAACCCACACCTGATACCACTTATAGTATGCATGGCATAAAATCTAAAAACAAGAACAAAATTGTCCCATTACTTAATTTCCTCAAAAGATTTATAAATTAAAGACATTATTATTTTCTTAAATTATAATGAAACTTGACACTTGACTTGTTTCGAAAGAAATATTGCAAGTATGATTAATAATTATCGTGTCAGTGTAAAACATGTTTATGTTTTTCTCGCTTATTGTTTACACAACATTATCTTTATTTAACAAAATACCTACTTGAACATTCATCTTTTTAATATTAAAATAGAATTTACTAATTAACATCTTACCTATTTTGTTTAACATTGTCCGAATTTTCCACCATCCCTGCCCCAGTTTTTCATGTGCTTGATGAATCAGAATTTTATTATTTTTGTATTTATTGCTTTTAATGACGAGACTAGCATGCCATTCGCCCGATGGTAAGCGATATGACCGCTCATGGACAGTAAAAAATCAAACACTATGAACTAGAAAACTTGCTTGGCATTCCACTTCGCTCGCCATCCTGAGACATAAAATGTTAAGTCTCATTATGTCCAGTTGTTACTCCGGCTACAATGTCTTTCAAACCGGAACACAACAGCGCACAACACTGCTGTTTTGCGGAAGAAAATTTTAGAAATTAGGATCCTTTTCGACTATAAGATAGCATTCCATGGCCATACTATAACAAAAATATTCTTTGCATGAACTTCTATGGAACCTCACGTATCTAATCGGTAAAGAAATGATCTAGGGCACAGAGTTCCATAAGTTCTAGATTTTTTTCCAATAAACAAAAAAATAATATTACCTATTATTTTTCTATAGAGTACACTCGAAGCACAACACACAAAGACACGGTGTTTTTAACACTACAAAATTTAAGACACAGAGTGGCAGTTGAAGTACACGAGCGCACCTTCCACGCACAGTTGGAATACTGACTGATCGCGGAGCTTCGACGGGTTGCGGTGCAACGATCTTATTATCGACTTGTTTTATGTATTACGAGATATATAAACATTCTGGTATTTTCTTTGTTAAATATTAAATTAAGATTACGTAAGAAAGTTACTAGTAACTAACCAGTTTGATACCAAATAATAATACAATGACAGAAATTATAGAAAACTTCTTGAAAGCTTGTCTTAAAACGTGTAAATTGCTCAGCCTTGTTAAGGTTTGTGTAGAGTCCGCCACTATATCCCTACCCGTCTTAAGTGGTAACTTAGAAGTGATCAGGGGCCCCACAAACACTACGGGGGCAGTGTGTCATTTCTGCGAATGATGTACAACAGGGTGCCTTGAATAATTCAATAATTCAATATCAATTGCATAGATGCTTTGTTGTCAGCACTTATAAGTCATAATGATTAACACTTCAGATTCCTTACTCCGGGCTGATAAAGTATAAAAAAATCCAATGTCACTTTGCCCGACCCGGGATTCGAACCCGAGACCTCAGCTTTGTAATCGTACCGTAGTACAACTATGCCACCAAAGCAGTCGCAATATAATTTGTCTCGGAAAATACGTTCAAACACTCAGTAAAGAGTTACGGCCTTATTCATAGAGAGATTAAAAACCTATTTTAGATATCGAATGTTTTGTCTTCATCGCTCAAACTGAATTCTAAAGTCGTGCGAAAGGGACAAAACATTCGATAACTAAAATACGTTTAAGATTTAGATGGTATTTTAAAGCGCACATTAACTTAGCGAATAGTGTAAATAATTAGTTCTGGAAATACCATTCCATCAATTATACATTAATGATACTCATTAGCATAACCAGTGTAGCAATATCTATACATAATATTATCAAATAAAGTAGTTTTCCGCTGCCCCTACGAATACTTAGATCTTTTAAATTACGATTTGAATGCACCTTTCAACAATACATACAGCGATTGAAGAGGAAGAAAAGGTATGCGTATACTTTTTAAATTCATGTTTTGTCGTGGAGTGTCGTAAAAGGAACGCTCCTAGGCGAAGCTGGACTGAGACGCTACTTTGATTCAAAGGAAATAAATGTTAATATTTATTAACCTCACTAGTAAGTGTGTGGTGGCGGTCGCTGGAACAAAACTCAGGACGTTGACTGTTGGATTTAATAACGTGATAAAAACACAGATAGAAAAGCTATATATCATGGAGAATTCGCCAGAATTTCTATGGGATTTAAAATCCGCCGACTGCAATAGGTTAGCATGAGCATGGCGCACTGGGGCCTTACCTTACGCTCTCAATCGAATACTTGATTGTAGCGCAGCATTGTAGCGTATATAGATTATCATACAATCCAACAATTTATAAACAAAATAATTAAAGTCTCCGTACATTTATATTCCTCTAACAGTTAAACCATACTTTAGATAACCGATTCATATATCATAGTTTGCATGAGATTAGCGTCTTCACCGATGTGTGTCAATTGCTTGTTTATGACTCGAGAAGTGGAGCGAGATCACTCAATGTTTTATACCTCTCCTTCAAAGCCATTGTCTTGACTAGCAATGTTTTTATTAATTTTCAAACGACTTAAAAAAAGAGAAGTTTCTCAATTGAGTTTCTCAAGTTCAGTCGCTCAATCGTTAATCCGTTCAGTCGTTCAACCACTCCTACGTAATTATCCGTTCAGTCTCTCAATCGTTAATACGTTCAGTGGTTAATCCGCCCTTTCTCTAACTCAATAAAAGATTACATTACTTATAATTATTAGTTATCCTATTTTTTTCATTGGGGAAAGTCCAAAATCCCTTTGAGTTTGATATAACACTGAGCTCGTCCTCTTATTATATGAAAACAAAATGTCATTAGCGTATATCGACACACCTCTATGTGTACCGGTTACATACGATAGTATATAAACGAACAATACTGGCTTATCGGAATTGTGGATATAACCTAATACCCTATATTATCTCCTTAGCAACAGATGACAAGAATCCTAATTGGCATTATTTACATCTATTCAGACAGCCACTGTGGCGCAGTTGGTTAGACGCTGCCTGTGAAACGTGAGCCCGCGTTCGATCCCCGCACCGAGACAAATATTTGTGGGAACCTCAAGTATTTGTTTCGGGTCTGGGTGTTTGTGAGACCGAAAAGTCTCTCGCAGTGTCAGATACCCACGACACAAGACTCGATATTAGTGTGTGGTCAGGACTATGTAAGTGACTGTTGGGTGTATTTATTTATTCATCTATTTAAAATCAAGACATCTAACAACAAAAATTAGTATTGCATAAGACCGGCATACGAGCAAATGGCTCATGATGATAGTAAGGAATTACTGCTGTGTATAAACATTTACAATATATTATGTATAGTAGGTGCACCGACGGCCTGTCGAAATAGGGGCAGACGGGAAAGGAAAAAGACGGGAAGAGAAAATAAATAATGACCTAACGGTCATTGGCACTTAACTCAAAGATGGATCTAACAAAACGATATTAGATTGAATTTCTAATCTTAATCAGGGAAGGCCTCGTAAAACAGAATTGTACCAAACGATATCTTATCAGTTATCATGATTACATGACATATTTTCTTAATACCGCGTTTCTTAGTCCACAGCAACTTGATTTTATTTTAAACAACAACCACTTTAATACCGTTCAATAGCGTGTCTACTGTATTTTTTTTAAACTAAATGGTCGCAATTAGGTCAAACTTATGAAATAAAAAAAAGAAACTAAATAGTAACTATATAATTGTGTAAGCATCAAACTTGCATAGTAAGAGAATAGAATGAGATATCCAGAATCAAAAATTCTATGGGATGTAAGTTATACAAACATAAGGGAAAATCGGATTCACTGTTACTTCGGGCGTGAGTGGCAAATAAAGTACATAGATACATACATAAACTCACGCCTTTATCCCAGAAAGGGTAGGCAGAGGTGGCTACCAGGTCACCCACATTTCGCCTTATATATTCCGTCCCATGATGTGATAGGGGGCGAGCCTATCGCCATATTTGGCACAAATTCCCGACTCCGGGCTGATAATGAATAGAAAAATCCAACATCACTTTGCCTGACCGGGATTCGAACCTGAGACCTCAGCTTTGTAGTCGTGTAGTGGCAAATAAAGTAAAATTTAAAAAAGTGAATTCTATCACTCATAAACATCGATGTATTTTGGAAAATTGATAAGAGCGTTTATATCCTTTGAGCATGGAGTTTGTAATATAGGGGAGAAGTAATTGGTCTCGGGCAGTTTGAGATTTTTATTTTGTGGTCGAACCTACGATATTCGCATACACGCATGACTATGAATAATGCAATATTCATTTGTTGTTTAACTATTTTATATTTCTAAACAGTCCACGATGTTTGCGATATCAATGTTAGATGTATATCGTTATACCAAGCCTGCAGTTGAGATCAAATCAGTGCAAATCTCGTCTCGCAATGATTGAGTGATTGTCCGGAGGAAGCTGTCATCCTTTGTATTTGAGAGTGTGGACATCATACTGAGGTAAATACAACATACTAATACAATTATATAATACTTTCTCTTGGCTTTTCAGAAATGGTGGAATTTTGAGACTCATATGTCGGGTAATGAGGTTTAAGAAAAAGTATTTTTATACACCATTAACAACCAACATAACAAGTAGCGAATATTCATAAGCGATGGTAGCGTCCTTTTAAATAAAAAATAAAACATTAGAAAAATATTTCCCTTGAAATTGTATTGAAATTTATTTTATACGTCTTAATTATTTTCCGTCATTAGGTTTTAAGTACCCAAATATACAGGGTATATCAAGACCGCAAACGAAAACGGAGCCAGGTGATAGTATAAGTGACTTCAGACACAATGCATGTAAAAATTTCTCAAAATAAACGGCAACTTTTTTTTGTAATTTTTTACTTTTCGTCGTATTTGGGTGATAAATACATAGCTTTCCTAAAATAATGATGTAGACCTCTTTATTTCTAAACACTCAATGGTACGTAAGCATTAAAATTATTATTTTCGCAATAACTAGGTATTTACCACCCAAAAAAGATGATTTTAAAAAAAATCTAAAACAAAATCTGTCGCTGTTTTGGTGAAATTTTTATTTGCATCGAGTCTGTAACCACTAAAACTACCACCTGGCTTCGTTTTCAGTCGCGGTCTTGAGATACCCTGTATATTTAGTTTGGTTCTATCATGACGTATTCTTAAAAAAAGTAGGCTTTCAAAAACATTAATTAACATAACTTAAGCTTAAGATTTGTGATAAACATCATATTCAATAGATGACCCATGCAAAGAATTCCCTGCGCTGCACCGGAAAAGTAGTAATTCACGACTTTAGCATTGTTCTCTATGACCCTTATCGTTATAAAATTAGACCTTCCACAGCTCTATATAACATCCGTACAAGATTGACGGATACGTGTTGCAACTCAGGTCACGAGATTTCGCAATGCAATGGCTAGCGGGTCAACGACCGCGCTTCCTCATTAGCGACCCTTCAATGCATCGCGTCCGCTCCTTGACCAGGCTTAGGGCCTGGGAAAACCAAGGCCATGTACCGATGGAGGTAGCTGACGTAATATCATTACAAGGATTTATTGTATTTTGTTTTGGTGATGAGGTGAAAAGATTATATGAAATTGTTTATACGCAGTAATAATGTTGAACTTGTTGTGATTGAGGTAGCTACTAGCTATTTTGAATTCTTATGACAAACTTTGTTTTTAATAAGGATAGCTGTTATAACTCTTCTTTCGGTACTTCAGGGGAAGTATTTTAAGTTACGAGTGTGTTCATGCTATTTCATGGTTTAGAGCCGAATGCTATAATATTTCAGACATTATCATAAGATAATTAGAGAGATCTAGGCTTTCTGTATTATTATTATTTATTCTGTAATAATAGCTAACATTGAGATATGTCTGTCACATTTTGGGGCGGAAAAAAGCTCGGCAAACTGAAAGACAATAATGTAAACACATTTTTTTATATACCGCTAAAGCGTACTACACAACAAAGCCGCCATCCTGCCGGCCTATGTCGGCAACTTTTTTTCGGCGGGCTAGTTGGCGACGACTCGATGCAAGTCGGAAATCTTTGTCGGCGGCTCGACACGAGGAACTTTTGTTATGACGTTGTTTATTGTCTCCAGGCAACTGAGCACAGTGCTTGCGTCGCCGACATGCCTCCAACATATCGGCGGGCAACACGCGCTGATGCATGCTGCCGACATGATTCTTTTTCATGATGACTGGGTTGTGTCGGCGGCTCAGCGGCTTGTGAAACAAGGTTATGATCCGCCTGACAGTAAACAGTTACCGTAGCCTGTAGACGACTACACCAAAGGCATTACTCGCTTACTTTTTGAAGATGTAAACGTGAGAATATCAACTATTTATTATACAAATTTCATAAAGTGTGAATAACTGTTGCCTTACTTGGACCTGTCCTCGTCAGACAGAGGTTCGTTGTGGTCGTCCGCCGCGTTGTCTCCATCGCTAAACCCTGACGCTGAACTCTGGTGGTGTTCAGGAATCTGGAATATAAACATCACAATTTAACAATATTGCTACGCATGATTTTTATAAGCGATGAGTAAACCAACCTAATTTTAGTATGACGATGGTGCTGGCCGTTGTATTAAGAAGAATGGAGTAAGGATTTGAATATAGAACGGGTTGTCAACAGCTGGTGTGAAGGATGGCCGAGTCGGAATTGCGCTGTGAATGTTCTAGAAGTAACGTTATAGGCATTTTAATATGCGAGTTGTATTTTGTAGAAAACCCTTGTATTTATGAGCATGATGTTGGAAAAGAATACAGGAATTATGATTACACAACCGGCGTATTATTTGGAGTTGTTATAATATGGAGATACCTTTAAGGTGCGGTGAATAGTAAATAATGAAAGAGGAACAAAATATGGCCGCGCCGAGATGACGCGATGTTTTATTCGATTTTTAGCAATGTATTAAATATCTTTTTTAAATCAATAAAAAAAACTAACAGTCCTACTTATTATATTACATTAGTAATGTAATTAATTTTATTAAGATTTGTTTATAAATAATTCAGTTACAATTGCCAGAATTTCAATATTATACATTATGATTTTTATCGATAAAATTTAACGAAAACGTGTTTTGAAGACAATGGTCTATAAATCACATTTGGCTAAAAAACTATTTTAAGAAGCCTTTTTTGATTATGTAGAACGCCTTAAACAGCCTGCGTGGCGCAGTTACACGCTAGTTGTGCAACGAGTGGCCGGGGTTCGATTCCCGCATGGAGAGAAATATTTGCGAGGACACTGGGTCCTTTTTTCCGGTCTGAGCTTTCGTAAGACGAAAAGATTTAGGTATAAGTATTTCTATGGTGTATGAAGTCCCCCAACCAACACTAAGTGACCGTGGCGGATTGTAATCTTACCCCTTTAAATTGAAGAGGAGGCCCATGTCCTGCAATGGGACGTATAGAGGCTGTAATATATTCTTATTAGCAATAATTAACGATCCAGAAGATCTAGTGAAAGACTATTTGAATCACGAATATTTTGAAGAATATTATAATTAATTTGAATATACTGGTTTATATTTTCCTGTATTCGAATTTGTCACATTTCTTTAAATGAGAGTAATTTTACGGTAAAAATGCCCTACGGTGTATAAAGGAATTTGATACAAACTAACCTGGTTCATATTTATAGAAGAATGTTTAACCAATTACAATAATTTCACTCGTTTTTTACAACCTAACACAATCACTGTAAGAATAACTTCCTCACTACACCAAGATCACCTCACAAAGAATACAATAATTAATTAAATCATAATTATTATTATTTATCATTATAAGATAAATCCGTGAGACATCACTCTAGCCTGCCGAGTTCCAAACTAATGTTATCTGGACATAATATTTGTGATGTAGCCAAACAAAGACGAATTGTTTGGTTTAGCGTATCTGTGTACAAATAACTCTGTTTCCTATGAAATTATTCAATTTTTTATGTAGATATTATACTGAGTAACTGTAAGATTTCTCCCGCGAAATAGCAGGGTAAATGCATTGTTCCGGTTCAAAAGACATTAGACATAATAAGACTTAACATCTTATGTCTCAGGATGGCGAGCGCAGTGGAATGCCAAGCGTTGCTTTGTAATTCATGGTGTTGTTTGGTTTTGCTACTGTCCATGAGCGTATCGCTTAACATCAGGCGAAGGGCAATTTCTAGGCGTGTTAGATAAATAAATATATATACCTAGTTCTTTTAATTGTAATAGGACACACATGCCCTGCAGAGAAACATGGATTGATAATTTCCAAAAAAACATGTTTTCTCCACCTTCGCATGTTCGATTCATACCCGAATACATTATATGAAATTTGTATAACCTACAGATGTTTGTCCATATCTAAGTTTTTGTCGTGTAGACTTTCTTTTTTATAACAAGGTACGGTTACTTTGTTTTTTACTTTTGTACAGCAACTATGTAAAGAAATAAACTAATAAATAAACAAATAAGGATGTTTTTAATTGGACTGAATCGCAATAGCTGTATGTAGAAACATAATAATATTAATTACATTTTTTAATGTTACAATAAGACCCTAAAACGTATGCAAATTTTGAAAAGATATTATTTATATGTAAAATTTGCAAATGAACGAATTAAAACAGCATATATTTATAAAATAATTATACATAAAAAAATTCGTGGGAACTAAAACTTGTGAACTTTATATGAAAACAAGCGAACTGACTTGATATAAATATAAGATAATAAAATGTATGCACTTTATTTTCTTTTTTAAATCAGCACTAATTCTTATTCAACATTATAAAATTATTTTAAAAATAAAATTTGTACATTTTTTGTTGCAGACAATAATTATTATCCCATTTCAATATTAGATGCGAGTCCTATTTAATATCATACAAAGGTAGCTTGTAATCTCCACTATGTGATCTACACTACACACTTTCAGTCAAAACTTCCGTTTAGTGAACTTCACTTAAATTGAAGTGCTTGGATTTGACCCAAAACTTCAGCGACACCCAATCGATGTGGATATTCACAACGCATAAATGCCAGTGTGATGGTACCTGTGACCCAGCCCTTCTCAATCGCGAACTCGATTAAAAATAATTCCTGTGCCCTGAAGTGATTTCTTGCTCAGTGACTCCTCTGACTTCATCTACCTACATTAATGACTATTTTGATGACAATAAGCACATTCTAGCAAAACTACGCAATATCTGACCTTAGTTAGTGGTATGCAATCGAACTCAACCCGTCTATGAACACGCATCGCACTGCACTGCCCAGCCGCCAATTAGCGGGCTAATTAGACCCAACACATAATTTATTGCCGCTTTAATTCACGTCTGCCACACGTCTGCAGTAGGGTTGACGCGGACTAGCGATTTGGAAATGTTTCGAATGATCACAAACAGTTCCAATATTGGTGGGAATCATCATCGATTTTACTATGAGGTTTACTCAACAAAGGTTTTTCGGTATTATGACGTGCGTATTTGGTGTCTCATTATTATAAGCTAGTTAAAGTCAAGGAGGTACTGTAAGTTATCATGAAGCACCTTTAGGCTATACGGTGTTTTAAATTCTCCACCTAGTGTAAAAGACAAGCGTTATTAACTATTGTGAACCTCAGTCTATCTGAGAGCGAAAAGGCAGAGCAACAACATGCGAAACATGGTCCATACACAGGACGAACATGAAATTAAAGTTGAGCAAATCACTATGATGAGGTTTTTATTATCGTATACATTATTGCCATTCGGAAGCAAACAAATATCCTACGCCATTTATAGGGTTTCTGGCAATTCCACTCACACGAAATGTAAGAGAAAACTGTCTTTTAATGTTTGTCCACAGAAGTCTGTCTTGTAGAATAACTACAATAACTACACATATCTATAAATTGTGGGTGTAGCTTTTACCTCATAGAACAATTCCGCGGTCTTTTTGACAACAAATAAAGTTAGGGTATTTCATCTTGAATTTGTTTTGTTTTTCCATGATTAAATAATCATATATTATATGACGTAGATTAAACATAACAAATCTTTATTGGGTTCAAGATGGCCCTGCGCAAGACATAATAATATGTACATTTGTAGGTATTATAATATTATGTTTATCATAAGAACATTTGCATTTTAGTCGAGGTCCGTGTCCAGCATTTACATAAAATATTTAAATAATTATTGAATAAATGTTTGTCGTAGATGTGCAGAAACTCCAAAATAATATAGCAAAAAATAATCCTACTCATTACAAATATCCATTTATTTTACATGCCAACATGGAAATCAAACAACTTATATTCACACAAGCATCTTATAATTTAATCATACTAAATAAATCGTAAACATGGCTGTTTACATCATCAATACGGATAGTATTAAGTAAATGTTTTGCTTCAAAATTGTATTTTAATGTTATTAGTGTCTTGTGGAAACATAGAATAAAATGATATAATATTCGACAGCCTCCGTGGCGCAGTTGGTTAGACGCCAGCTGTGAAACGAGAGGCCGCGGATTCGATCCCCGCACCGAAACAAATATTTGGGTGTTTATGAGACCGAAAAAGCCTCTCGTAGTTCCTGTTACCCACAACACAAGACTCGATCTTAGTGTGGGGTCAGGACTATGTATGTGACTGTTGGATGTATTTATTTAATTATTCTGTTTTTTAATTGTATAGGACCAGCAATCGAGCAAACGGCTCATAAATATGAAGTGATTTCCGTCACTCGTGAACATCCTATGACTGACTTGAAACACAAGTGCATTGTCGGCTTCCCAAAGCGAGAAAAACCATTAAAAAAGACAGGAGAATGAAAAAGGGCATTGGTCTTTGAGCAAAACACTTATTGAAAGAAACGCGACAGCAAGTTTTTTTGGAAAACATTAGTCCGATCTCTAAAGTGGCCACGGTATGGCTCTACCACTTTGCATTTCACATTATTATACAATCAAATGATAGTGAACCTCGTATTAACTCCATTGTAAACATAAATCATATGAACAACGTACGATGCAAATATTTATTGAATACAATTTTTAACATAACTTAATAAATTATTTAATTGTTATTGATTTCCATTTAACGAGATAATTTGCAGGAGTTTTGATTGGCAATGATGAATGATTGAGAGAATAAAAATGTAAACGCACTAATATTTCCAAAATTGCAACCAAAATGGCAATACGCCGCGCCGCCCCGTGCCGCGCGAAAACGGGGAAGAAAATTGAGGTTTCTCTCGCCATGGGATATCCGATACCATCCATAATAATTGTGACGATCACAGAAATTTTTGCCGGCTCTTTCTCCCTCTACCTTGTATTTCAAAATCAGTTACCTTAACATGTAAAACTAACAACGTTACTTAAAAATAACGATATTCCCTACATTCGTCTCCCTAGTCCCTACATTTTTTCGAAAATCATTTGAAAATGAATTTCCAAACTACTGCGCATAATAAACTCATTGACATTTACGTTTTTACAATCGATTAACGTTTCCACTCGATTTGGAAACAACCATACGGCACAAATGTAGCGTTTGTCGTGGGTAGACACGCTAATGAATGACATTAAGAAATCACAACGAAGTGACGTCACGGGATAAGGACAGGAAATATTACTACACTCTTTCACTGCGTGGTGTTATATTAAATTAATGACGCAGTGATTTCCGGGTATAACGAGGCTTAATAGGTACCTAAAGTATCTGGGTGGTTAGCGCATAGTAGTGCAATGCAGTGCTTAGTAATATGTTTTGTGTGGTGTTCGTGTGTGTACGCGTGTGTTCGCGTGCGGCTTTCCAGTAGCTTCTTTCTGCTCGTTTTTCCATCCTTATTAATAAAAGAGAATCGATGAGAGAACTCTCATTTTCTCTCTTTTGTTTCTCTTCTCTCTCGATGAGAGACCTAATGGTTAGCTTTGACGAAGCCCAAAACACAGCAGAAATAGTAAGTGCTTTAATGAATTGTAAGAGGTATGAAGTGTAACTAAGCGGAGGGGTAAGGTGCATTGTTATTAATGATTAGGCAAATAGACCGAACTTAATGCTACAACAAACCTTTTTTTCAAGTCAGATTAGAAGTTGTGATTCTGTTGTGGTCTGTTGTCTAAATTACCGCCATCTGTGATTTATTATCTGAACTATTCCTAGTAAAGATGTTTAGATTAGTATCTAATCTTTACACTAGATGGAGACAATTGTCTTTAACTAAGACAATGTACGGAAGTATTATAATAATTGTATTTAATAATAGGGTAATTTGATACGTTGTTAAGAGATGATAAATTATTTAAATAATTATCCTTTTAAATTTTAAGCATTTTTATTGCAACGATCCGGCAAACTAGCAAAACGGCTTACCACATGATAAATGTGTACCGTTAGCCAGCCTGGATATGCCGATAATTTTTAAAATAATTCGCACTATTTTAACAAATTGCATGATACCCATGCAAGAAGCTTTAAAAATGTTTTACATCTTTTGTCTTTCCAGCCTTTTTCCTTCCCGCTCCCCCCAGTTCTGATGGTCCGGCAACACATTTATGATCCAAGCGTTGTGGATGTTCATGGGTAGCAGTGCTCACGTACCATCAGCTGACCTGCTTACTCGTCTACTGTTCCTAATTAAAAAAAATCTATATTGGTTTTCAATTTTACGGTCGAAGCCATTCATACAGGGTATATCAAGACCGCGACCGAAAACGAAGCCAGGTGATAGTATTAGTGACTTCAGACACAATGCAAGTAAAAATTTCGTAAAAAAAAAAATCGACAACTTTTTTTTGGATTTTTTTTCTTATCGTCGTAACATCTAATTATGATGCAGACCTTTTTATTTTCCAACACTCAATGGTACGTAAGCGTTTAAATTATTATTTTCGCAATAACTAGGTATTTACCCCCCAAAAGAGATGATTTTTAAAAAAATCTAAAAAAAATCTGTCGTTGTTTTGGTTAAATTTTTATTTGCATCGAGTCTGTAACCACTAAAACTACCACCTGGCTTCGTTTTCGGTCGCGGTCTTGAAATACCCTGTATAATATAATAATCCTTATTAATAAAAAAAAACACTACATTGGTTTTTAATTTTACAGTCCATGCAACCCATTCATCTAACAATCGAATTATTATACAGGCTGCACTAATTCCACTAAACATAACAACCAAAGAAGAAATAATAAGAGTAATTAATATGAATAAGATCACGCGACTGCCCTGCGTTCATAAATCATTGAATATATAAACAATAACATATGCAGAGATTTTCCCCGTCACGAGATATTGACATCACTACTCGTGCTGTTTAGTATTATTGGGTTAATGTACAACCATAAAATACGATACATAATATAATAAAATAATCGATATTTCTGTCTACATGTACGCTTGTTCCTTGGGAACCTCTTTGTCCTAATTTGTATTAACGGTAGTAATTAAATTCGTTAAAAGTTTACATTTTGGAAGACACAAATCTAAAGAGACAAATCAAAAAAAATAAATCAATAGGCGATTTCGTTTTTATCGGCGAGCTACTCTAGACAATCTTTAGATTTTTTTGCATAATATGTAAGTTGTTGTGTTTGAATATCACATTAGTCCTGAATATTGTGGAGGCGCTAAATTTATGGGACTGACATAAATGGACAGTTATTAATACACCTCTGAAATTCGACTTAAATTATTTAGTCACCTTCGCATCGAGGTAGTTGTTGATGCTTCCAGAGCTGTCGCTGTTACACCCGATGCTGTCCTCACTATTACACAGTCCTTCTGGAGAGTCCTCGTCGACGGAACTCTTGCTGAGGTCCGAGTCAGACTCAATCCACAGCGGTGAACGGTACTTGAACTTGTGAGCGAACGCGTTCAAACGTGCTTCGTTGCTCATTTTACAATTTTATGGGTTAATTTATATGATTTTTGTTTTTAAAATCATTTGTTGATTTCTAATTCCGAATTTAAATTGGAAAACGTGGTTTATTTTATTATTTGAAGTCTAATACAAGTTTATTTATTTAGCATTTTTATTTTAGTTAATTTATCACTCAGCATTTTAAATAAATATTCCAAAATAAATAAATTGTAATATTAGTTTATATTTTATGCGCGATCACCTGTCGGTGGCAGAGGTCGTAAGAAACTACACGGGATTAAAGATCACGGGCAAATTCAATTGATTGTTAGCAAATAGGACACCAGAGAGGGAAGTTCAATTTGGGGCTTCTATTTTTATTTGTAGTAGGTATTTTTCTTTTGTGATGTTTCAAAGCTTGCATAGATATTGCGACTACAATAACAAATGTTGGTGAAATGACTAAGTAAGAAATGACTTTGTATGAAATGCGCATATATATTTTTTACTAGGAGGAATCAGGTCACCCGATTGTCGGATACGAGTGATAGATATTCCGTCGTTAAAGAAACATACCTTGGTTAATTTTATAGTACCGAGGTTGTACGGCTTGGGCTGGGTGGCTGGGGTTCGATACCTAGGCCGAGTTTTATTTGTAAGTATCGATGGTTTGCCATGGAGTGGATTTTTTCGATATGGCGTTAAGCTGTAGCTGTATGTACTAAAATCTACCACTAAAACTTGTGTCTCCGTGACACATTTGTTCCCCTTTTTGACCCATCAATAAATGTTTTATAGTTATAAAATATCTTTGTAAATTAATTAATTATTATAAAATTGATTAATATAAGTATTTTTTAACTATTTCTCGCAACTTATAATTAAATTACATACAATAAACTCACACCTTTTTCCCCGAAGGGGTAGGCAGAGGCGTCACCAGGACACCCACATTTCGCTTTTATGTTCCGTCCCACGATGTGATAGGGGGCGAGCCTATCGCCATATCGGGCACATCGTTTATGTATGTATGTACAAATCTTTACTCTTATATATTACTCTTTAATATATTCTGTTTGTTTCAAAGTATTATTATAGCAAATTATTACATTTATTCTAAGATATAAATCAAGCCACTTATAAATATAATGCACATATCATTTGCTGATTATGAATCACTTGCACATTCTTATAGATACGTTTATATAATAACCATAAATCAACCTATACCTATACAATAATAATACAAATGAAACATTAAATTAAATAATATATCCAACAGTCACGTGGCCTGAAGACATACATAAACTCACGCTTTTATCCCAGAAGAGGTAAGCAGAGGCGCCACCAGAAAACTCGCATTTCGCCTTATATGTACCGTACCACGATGTGATAGGCGGCGAGCCTATCAGGCACAAATTCCTGACTCCGGCTGATAATTAATAGAAAAATTCAATATCACTTTGCCCGACACGGGACTCCAACCCGAGACCTCAGCTTTGTAACCGTACCGTAATACAACTTCGCCACCGAGGCAGTATAATTTAACTATATTGAGTGAGTATATCAACAGAACAATAAGAAAATATATAGCAGGTCAAATTGCACGTCCCTGGCGCAGGATGTGTCGGCCAGTTGGGAATGACGCCGTGGTCGCGGCCATTCGGACCTTTCAGTGTCACTGTCGGTGGCAACATATACATATGTACGTGAATTATCTCTTATTAAGGGGCCCGTGGAACGGTTGTAGAAGGTAGTGAAACTCCTTTTTTATACTGTCAATGTGAATGCAGTGTACCCAATTGTAAGTGCATTTAAATAGGGCATTTACCGGCAAGAGATGGTTGTCTGTTGTTGGTTGACACAATTCTGCCGGTCTGGACGAAACTGGATATATACAGGCTGATCCCAAAACATGACTTACGTGTGTCAATACAATGGTTTTACCACTATTATCTAAGGTGCTTTGATTGCCTGAGTCAAAGTCAGGATGTGAAGCGAATATGTTTTCATGACACAATTTTGAGGTCCTCCAAGCCGTAAAAAGTACAATAAGCCTTTTGTCATGCTTTTTTTTTTTTGCATTGTATAGCGAGACGGGCTTGCCATTTGCCTGATGGTAAGTAATACGATCGCTCATAGACAGTAGCAAAACCAAACAACACCATGAATTCCAAGACAATGCTTGGCATTCTACTGCGCTCGCCATCCTGAGACATCAGTTGTTAAGTCTCAATATGTCCAGTAGTTACTCTGGCTACAATGTCGTTCAAACCGGAACACAACAGTGCATTTACACTGCTGTTTGGCGGGATATTTCTCCCTACGACACTGCGGTGGTACCTACCCAGGCGGCCTCTCACATATGAGAGAACTACCACCAGTAAGTCATTATTGTCACTTAACCATAGTCTTATTGGTTAATTTGTACCAGAAACAGTATAGATGTCTTTAAAACTATGACACCGGATTGATCCAAAAACCTTAATTTAAAATTATCAAAGCGCTGTGTTTGACAACAATGCATATCAATGTTATTTATTAAAAGTGTGTATCTAATCTAGGTGACTTATAAAACTTATTACAAGGACTTAAAGTGTTAACTTTATAGCGATTCAACGTTTAAATTTGTTAAAACAAGGAAGAGTTTTATGCTTCAAGAATATTTTGTTTTTGATCCAATAATTAATTAATCAAATTACGCTATGCTTAAGACACAATTTTTTTCTCTCAATAGCACGTCTAATTATAAGTATAATTAGTAAAAGATCACTCACATTTAAGTAAACCTTCTCTTCGTCTGTTGAACCAAGTCCACTAGACATAGACACTGAGCCTTCTTTCAAAGGACCATTCCGAGGGCTGTTCCCACTCTCCGACACCTCAACTTTAACACATTTTGCATCTACAACCTCTGGTTCTTTACCTTCCTTATCGACCTGTTTGTGTCTTTCAGGTCCTGCGATCATTACTTCAGGTGTTAATGGTCTAGCAATATTATCATCAGAAGGACTTCCTACTATCATACTAGCCCTGGCTGACGTACTTTCATCATCAATGTATTTTAAATCGTTGTTAGTTCGATTTGCTTCAAGTATGAGCCGTTTTGTGTCAGGAGGCATTTCCACATAATCATGAGGGTAGGACGGTATGTCCACCCGGAGATCAGGTTTCTTTCTGACTCTCATTTTGCCTTTTTAACACACTGTTTTACCACAATAAAGTGTCTGAGATAACAGTTATCTTTGGTCTGCAGCTGGTAAAAATTTCCTCTTAAATTTTTCACCTTTCGATACTAAGGTCGCTTATCTTGACGTATTTTTGCAAAACAAATAGTTTCTTGATTATACACTGCACTAATTAAGTATTTCACGGCTAATTGCGGTTGTAAAGATTCAAAATTCAAGATCACTATTTTTTATATAAAAAGTATTTGATTTTTAGATTGTTTCATTACCGTTTGTTTATTAATTACACCAAGAAATTAAAAAAAAAAATTGTCTTATGTAATTTTTTCGCAAACAAAGTACTTCTATTTAAGATCATTAAAAAAACACTGAAGTGAAATATCACAACTTTTCAGTGTCGGATTTTTATCAAGTTGTTCGCCAATCGTCATGTGATAAGAAACGGTAGACGAAGATAGCAGCTCTAATCCAAATAATAATTTTTGTCTTGTTTTTACAAAGGACATTTTCGCAGCATGGAGAAAGCGAATATTAGTGATAAAAATGTCTCCGCCATTTTCATGAGTTCCTGGTACTTAAAACTTCATCATGTCGCCTTTTTGGATATCGATGAGCGCGCGCATCGTAAAAACATACTCTTCTGCTTATAGTACTACTGCGTACTTCAAAGTTACGATATTACATAATTCAAAGTTGTAATTAATATTGGGTAGAGAAGCCTTTGCCCTGCAGTGGGACAGTAGAGGCTGATGTATGTATGTAATTAATATTGAAGTTATTGTTGGTTTGGATTACGAATTAGTTACAAAACAAGAGAGATACATAATACAAATGACGGAAACGAGATAACTTTATCAACTTATCAATGTGTTCCCGTCGCCACGATTATGATTATCAGTAATCTTTGAGATACCGGGCGTAATTCCTAAAACAAAACGTCTACTTAAAGTATTTCCCTTCAAAATAGTAACTGGTTCAATATTTTTAAATTCAATGTTACATACATAATAAAATTATTCTTTGAACACTCTTAAGTATCAAGAAGTAAAAATATGTTGGTGTGATATTTCACAATAGCATTATGCCCAAAACTGCATTTAGCATGGTTTCACGATGTTAAAACAGCTGCATAGTCTTCCGGTATTTTTAAAAATACATTGGTTTACTATGGATTGGTGGACTTCATATACCATTTTTTTTCTAATCCTTTCTTTGGAATTTTATCTGAAGGGCTGTTTAAGATGATAAGTCATCAAACACGCAAGCATACGATTTTATGATGATAATTAGAGCGAGGTTAATGTCCTGTTTATCAGATCATTTTTACAAGCTGCCTTTGATGTTATCCTTAATTAAAAATCTTTGTTAACTTTTCTTGAACTATTTTGGGTTGAGATAGTCATCAACTAGATTCTTCATTGATTGTTACTCAATCAAATAATTTTTATCGATATTAAAGAAACAATTCCCAATTAAAATTTAATGTATAAAACCTTATTACAATATAAGAGCACAAAGTAAATTAGTAAGCTTTGTATTGAAAACTTTTAAGAAGCCTGTTAGGTATGCAAGTTAAAAATGTATCAATAGACAACTACTCACCTCATCCTGTGGGTTATTCAAGTACTGCTGCTTCATCACCTCCAACTCCAAGTTCTGGAGCGTCGGCATCGAGATGCTGTTCCTCCGCAGGCTAGTCCTTCTCCGCTCCATGTCCCTTTCATTGCTGATCAGCTCTCTAGACTCCTGAGCACCAAAAGCCTTCGAAGTACTTGGAGATTCACTCAGATCTGTCGACTGTGTACTTGGACTTGCAGCCTTTGACCTATCTGGTTCTAAGGTTATGTACAAAGTCCCTTCAGGAGTATTGACTACTATAGTATCATTGTCAGGCGATGAATGCACTTCTCCTAGGTCTTTTGCGTGGAGTTTTCCATCTCTTTCTGGTTCAAAGGGATTTGTATTTTCTATCTCATCTCTCGCTCTAGGAGGTCGTTCAGGTATTTCTACTCTGACCAGACCGAGTTCTACGGAATCGTCTGCAAATGGAATGTCATCGCTTTTGCTAATGTCGGTTGAAGAGAGCCCTTTCACGGCGTTTTTGTGTTCGTTGGTGTCACTTTCCATTGTTTTATTTCATAGTAATTAACCTGAAACGGGAAAATGTATTTTAATAGTACAAGCATTTAGGTATCAACAAACTTATTGGTAGATTAATATTTGATTTTATACCAGTATGTGGATCCTATAGCAATAATGTTTTGCAGAAGTTAGAATATGATTTTAATGATTAAAAAACCTCATATATACCTATTTGTTAGACCTCTGTAAATTTAAAATAACAAAGCACCGTTAGATAACGCTCATGGAAATACAAACACATTACAAAATATATCACTTTCTATAAATTAATTGGACTAAATCGGCTAATGTCTTCATAATTCTAAATCACTTTACACACTATTCGAATATAAATTGAATAATGCGAAGGTGTATCATAGCGACGTGTTTGTTATGCAGTGACGCTAACTCCGTGCGAACAATTAGCTGCCATATACGGCGGTGGTGATTCACTTTAGCATGTAGGAAAATGACGATTTAAACACTTATAAGTATATTGATAGACTCTGTGACGCGGTGGTTGAAAAGGGCATCAAAATGAGAAAACAGTGGGTTCTATCTCCTCTCTGGTGTAGAGAAAATTAGAGTTACATAATTGCCTCGTGTTAGGTGATATGGTATAAAATAATAAATAAATACACCCAACAGTCACATACATAGACCTGACCCCACACTAAGATCGAGTCTTGTGTCGTGGGTATCAGAAACTACGAGAGACTTTTCGGTCTCACAAACACCCAGACCCGAAACAAATACCTGTGGAAAATATGTCTTGATATCTGGTAACAAACTGAAGAAATGAACTTAATTGAATGAAAGATATTGTTATATTATGACTCAGTTTAAACAATGCTGTCCAAAAAATGTAGATAATGACTGACTCCAGATTAGACACGCGGTTCGCAAAATTAAATTAATAGTGCGGTAGCTAATAAGATCCTCTTGTATCAAATCGAAATGGACACGATCAGTTACTTATTTAAAAATTGTGTAGTACAAAAATAATAAGCACCTAAAAAGGTTTTAATTCGGTAAGCTAAAACAAACAGCTTGTCGAGCTAACAGTAGGCGAGGCCGAGCACACACTGTGTGTCGAGATTATCTGGGGCTTAGTTGTCTTCGTAGTTTTTTAACGTATGACGTCACGGACCATGGAGCGGTCAATGCACGGAATTTTTTGCTTTGATTCAATTTAATATTTTTTTGTGGTTTTAATAAATTTATTGTAATGAGAGTATGTTTTTTTATGAGTTTTAGAGCGATGGTTGTATAGGTTCATAGAGATCCTTAGGCATATTAGATTATAGTTGGGCCTATAAAAAAAATCAAACATTATTTATTCAAGTAGCTTGTAAAGATGTTGCCGATTGCTGATCAGTGCTATATTTTAGTTATTAACAAACACCGCAAGTATCCCGCTCGACAACACTGTATTATTTAATTTAAAAAAAAAACATCTATCGTTTTTCATTATATTGATGACCCCTTGTGCACTCTACTATTATTATCATAGACAGGAATGCGAGTTTTACTAACTTTCGTCGGAAAATAAAGACTAAAACATATTTTTACCAAATCATAAATTATGACATAATTTTGTTAAACCTTCGAAGGTTAATCATACCTTATAAGTCCGAATTTTAATTGGACAACACTTCTAAAGAAAATAAACAAATAAATACACCCAACAGTAACATACATATAGTATAATAACGTGGCTATTGTTGCATGGCAAATATCCATTATTGTTCTTTCGAAATAAATTATTTAATATTCAATACTGTATACAGGTCTTTCAAAACAAATCTCTAAGTTTCGGTCAAACCTCGTACCTTATAAGTACGATAATATTTAAGGTAAATACACAAGGTGAAGAGTCTCGTCCACTAATGTCGGGTCATTACATCATTTTGTGACCATAATATTATAAATACATATTATAAAAAATATTTCCACTCTCAAGTGTCTTCATAGCAATCAAAAGAATTATGTCAATATTTTTTTTTATTAAATTATTCTTACTTGCTTATTACTTGCAGACTAATGAATTGGTACATGGTTGATTGAGAATCGAAATAGTATTATTTTTATTTTTGAGAACATATTCGCAACTCTACATGGTGGAGCCAATACTAAGGTCAAGTGTGGAGGAAATTGCAGACCTCCCCAGAGGTATTTGGAGGAGATAATAATAAGAGGAGGAGATAATAAGATGGCAAACACAAACTAAACGTCCATTCATAAGCTGACGCCTTTATCCTAGTCCTGGGAGATTATTTAAACCAAAAATGTAACCCAATTCGTTGGCTTGGTTCAAAGCGGTTGGTTCAAAGCGGACCTAATTCAATGCTGTTCAAAGTAGATCAACACAATGCTAATCCTCGCAAAGATTAGCAGAATCTATTTGATGTAGACTAGCGTATCATAAAGTAAACGAAGAGAGACAAGATCGCCGCCACAAGCACACCGTACAGCAAATAATCGAGGTACGACATCAACCACGATACACACTCCATGGTTTTATAACACATTTTTAGGTTTTATGTCCAAGAGGTCCGGGAAACAGGTCACTGGTGATCACTGCCGCCCATGAACATCCATAACGCTGGATCATAGACGAACTTCTTTTCACACAAGCAAGTACTATACTGTATATATTTTTCATTTAATCTTGGGTGAAATTGATTTTTTTTGTTTTGATAAACTCGTCACAAAATTGTAATTATATTACATTATTGTCACAAAATAAGGCACTTTTTTTACAAGTTTAGTTTTAGAGAGGAGACTCCATTTTCAAGTTTTTCACGCGTTAAATATAGATAAATATTTGACAAAGTTAAAGCAACAAAACAGACAATTATATCAAGCCATTTCTACTGTAATAATAATTAAGTAATTGCTCATACAAACACGTTTTATTAAAATTGTATTTAAGTAAGTGAATAATATTTAAAAAAAAATTGAATATTTCACAAATATATAATTAACCTCCGTCTATAGTGAATAATTTAACACTTTTTTAGTCATTCGCCAAATTACGGAAAAAGTTACCTAAATAACACAATTTGAAACAAATATTTTCAATTCAGACAACTTTTTCACAAATTATAAATTGCATTAAATAAATATGCGTCTTATTTTTTAAGAAAAACATTTTATTGAATTTTTATGTTTTTTAAAACAGACTTGAATAATTATAGCCTTATTTTCAGTAATTTAGCACAAAGTTTCGTCGATAAGTAATCACGAGTGCGTCTAAACAGCCTAATGAAATGTAAAACGATGGACTAATCGAACCACTTATTGGCATTCATCAGCTCGTGACTGGCAATTGCGTGAGATGACACCTCTATGGAAATTCGGTTGCTGAAGCTGGGAGGCACTTGGGCATTACATCGGGGGTTTTATTCCAAACAATCTGACAGATTAATTGTGTATAACAAAAGTTATGTCCATTGTATTTAAATTATACATAACTATGACACTACCCGTAGTAAAGTATGTGCGATGGAATTGCAGTACCGGTAAATAAAATAGTAAATTGCATTTCGATTCTTCTATATCGAGGAGTCTCGCCAAGGCACATCTCCAACGATCTAATTATTTAAATCCGTATATTTAACTATAACTACATCAAGTTAGTAATGACCCAAAGTAAACTCTGTCTAGACTCTAGATGGCACATTAAAACTACATTTTACAAAACTCTGAAGACTGCTTTTGATCGTGGGTCCATGCCCCCTACTAAACACGTAGAGTAGGAACCTGGACGATGGTGTTTAGTACAATTGAAGCGTTAATACAGTCAGCAGTAAAACTTTAATTATCCGAAAATAAATCTTAATGTAGCTTAAAATTATTCTTATTTGTTGCGAAGCTGTTTTACTAATTTTGACAACTAACGATAGCCGGATTGAGGTCACGATGTTAAGACAAGAATAGCATTTTTCTAATTGCCAACATGTATAGGTGAATATTGAGCATACATAATATTATATATAATATATTATTAGTGATGATCGATTCCTAAGAGTGAAATTCGTTTTGAGTGAGGTTTTCCGTTTGAAAAACGGCCACTACAGGTTTCTCTTCACCCCTTTAAGTTGTTATAAGTTTTTAGAACATTACTACTTAGTCTGACTGCTTCGGTGGCGTAGTTATACTACGGTACGATTACAAAGCTGAGGTCTCGGGTTCGAATCCCGGGTTGGAAAAAGTGATATTGGATTTTTCTATTCATTATCAGCCCGGAGTCAGGAATTTGTGCCTGATAGGCTCGCCGCCTATCACATCGTGGTACGGTACATATAAGGCGAAATGCGAGTTTTCTGGTGGCGCCTCTGCTTACCTCTTCTGGGATAAAAGCGTGAGTTTATGTATGTCTTCAGGCCACGTGACTGTTGGATATATTATTTAATTTAATGTTTCATTTGTATTATTATTGTATAGGTATAGGTTGATTTATGGTTATTATATAAACGTATCTATAAGAATGTGCAAGTGATTCATGATCAGCAAATGATATGCGCATTATATATTTTATAAGTGGCTTGATTTATATCTTAGAATAAATGTAATAATTTGCTATAATAATACTTTGAAACAAACAGAATATATTAAAGAGTAATATATAAGAGTAAAGATTTGTACATACATACATAAACTCTCGCCTTTATCCCAGAAGTGGCAGGCAGAGGCGCCACCAGGACGCCCACATTTCATCTTGTATATTCCGTCCTACGATGTCATAGGGGGCAAGCCTCTCGCCATATCGGGCACAAATTCCTGACTTCGGGCCGATGATGAATAGAGAAATCTAATATCACTTTGCCCGACCCGGGATTTGAACCCGACACCTCAGCGTTGCAGAGGCAATCTCAAGGCTGTAAAGTTTTTTAGTAACTCTTTAAATACAATTGGATCGGTTCGCTGTGTTATTGAGAAACTTTCACCAGATCACGCGGCGCATAAATTTTAGTCCGGAGAAACTCATATGAAAGTAATCAAACGAAAATTTTCATAGTAAATGGATAGCCCGACCTATGGAAATCAAACCCAAAATAACATCGTTAAAGACCAAATAATGTAGTTCCACTATATTAATGAGGCGGTGCACCAGAAAAACATGGTTTTATTTTGTTTTTGAACAAAGATGATGTATCTCAATTTACGTATGACCTAACAGATACTACAGAATACTATAAATATACATTATATGCATTAAAAAAAACAGATAAAATCATGTCAGTAAACTGCGAGATTTACATAATGCCATATGATAACGACTCGTCATTAGAGACCCGGCAGCGACGTAACAAGCGCAAACAATAGCAATTGTAAAGTTTCAATTTACATATATTATCCCTCATTTGTGACCATAATACTGCAAACGAGGTGATGGACACTGCAGTTTAAATATTATGAGAGGTTCGATAATTTCGCAGTTCGAGGATTTGAATACGCGACCACCGTAAATATGTTGGCGGCGGTGTTTGGTTCGTTTACCAACAGGCCACCACGTAGTTTTTGATAATGAATATAAAAATCCAATTTCACTTTTCCCGACTCGGGATTCGAACCCGAGCCCTCGGCGTTATAATCGTATATATACAACAGTATACAAGTATACATTGTATTCCCAGTGCAGTACATTTCGCCTTGTCGCGTACGTGCACCGTTTGCAAACTACAAAACAATAGCTAAATATACTTTGCAGGCGCCTTGGGAACTCCGTATGAGACCTGAATTACATCCCAGCATTATAAATACGATATTAGGAATTAGGTTCTATTTGGACTCTTTTAATAAAGCGGTAAGCAAATCGGCCAAGTCAAAACCCAAAGTGGTAGGTATGTAAGTTATGGTGATTTAAAATGTTTGCTTTTTTTGACAGTCTCCGTGACGCAGTTGGTTAGCCACCGGCTGTGAAACGAGAGGCGGCGGGTTTGATACCCGCACCGAGAGAAATGTTTGTGTAAACCACAAGTATTTGTTTCGGGTCTGGGTGTTTGTGAGACCGAAAAGTCTCTCGTAGTTTCTGATACCCACGGCACAAGACGCGATCTTAGTGTGGGGTCAGGACCTATGTATGTGACTGTTAGGTGTATTTATTATTTATTATTTATTATGGCCTTCGCAGGCAGATGAGCATGCGACCCGCCTGATGGTAAGCGGTCACCGCCGCTCAAGGACCTTCGCAGATCCAGGGGTCCAGTAAAATCGCTGCCTACCGTGCTAAAACTACTTTTTAACCGACTTCAAAAAAAGGAGGAGGTTCTTATTTTTTTATGTTTGTTTTCAATCTTTGTACTGGGTGACCCGATTTTGATTGTTCTTTTTTTGATTCAAACCTGGTGCTTTTCTTTTGGTCCCATAAAAAATGGTGAAAATCTGATGACTGGACCTGGAGATTAGAAGTCCTCAAAATTAAGTAGGATTCCAATGGTCCTTTTTGCATTCAATTCAATAAAAATATTAATTTTCTTTTAAATGACTTGATTTCATGCTGGTATATATTAATACAAATATGGTTCATAATAATTTATCGCCTCAGGTTGTCCTCTACCAAATTACCTTAACAATAACCACGTTTTGCCAGAATTAAAGCAGACATTTGCAAAAATACTATTCTTAATTAATCGTAAATCTTGTCTTTAATCACTCGTCTGGAATAAGACATAGAGATAGCATCTCAATCAGTAACTATTGGTTACACATGCAATATGCGGCAGAACAGTACGCATTGTAAGCCGAGGTCTTCATTACTATGCACGCGCACGCATCGACACTGCTCATTCTAACTATGGTTATTTGTTTTGTAGTATTTTCTATATTAACATCTACCTATATAGGTACCTGTTGGTAACGGACTAGACGCGGCTGCCTACATGTTCACGGTGGTCGCGGGTTCAAACCCCAGGGCGCACCTCTGAATTTTCGGAGTCATGTGTGTATTGGTAGTCAATTACCACGCACTATGACGCTGAAGGAAAACATGGTGAGGAAACCTGCATACCATTACGATTCGGAACAGCAGTAAAAGTCCGCCAACCCGCACTAGGCCAGCGTGGTGGACTATATGGCCTAACCTATCTCAATCGTACCATCGATTGTAGAGTAGGTCCGTGCTCTACAGTGGGACGTATATGGGCTGATAAAACACAATAATATATAGATAGATCTTAGATTATAAAGGTGCCATCCTGTGGAACTTTGAGATTTACAGCAATTTGAAAACTTTGAAGTAATTAGTACAAAATTATACAGCAGAGATTTGTCTCAATGGCATATCAATACAGTCATGTGAATCCTTCACAAGGCACAGGTTTCTCCTACATTTGAGAGTACTTTTAAAAAGGATTTGGCCGTTGTCCATCACGCTGGCCTAATGCATGTCGGTAGACTTTACATAGGTATGTGTTTTAGCTTTATATTTTGTATGTTAGTTGTAAGTCTAATATTTTATTTTTGTTCTTTTATTGTAATATGTATATGGACGTAATAAGTTGTTAATTAGTGTAATTGGTATAACCGTACTAATAAATAAACAATAAATAAATGTACATATTTAAAATTTGTGTAGAGTTTTTAGGTTTTTATCTTTATATTACTGTAGTAAGTTCTATGATATGCAAATATCCTCACGATATTCACATTAACATTGAAAATTGGCGACTTTTAAAAAAATATACTAAAAAATAATTAAAGGAGTATTAGCTTAGGTATCATATTATTCAAAAAGGCAGTTATTTCCACTCCTATCTGGTCTATAGCTCACTAACCAAAACTAAATGTTGAACGTATATTAGATTTCCTACCAAGCAGTAAGCAGAGTATGTCTGAATGTAACAATGTCACGCGAGGTTTTCTATTTATTTCCCCTTATGATTGCACAATTTCGAAATGCTTTACATATGAGTATACGGAGGAAGTATTGTTTAAATAAATTTCTTGTCATTGAACATACAAGGCGAAATGGTTGTCCTGGTGGCGCCTCTGCCTACCTCTTCTGGGATAAAGGCGTGAGTTTATATTTGACGATAATTTTTTAGTTTCATTGTGTCTCAAGTCACTACTGCTACCTGGCTTTATTTTCGGTCGCAGTTTTGGTATACCCTGTATTATATACCTAATGATATGTACTTGGAGACATAGGTTATCAGTGAAGTATCGAGAGCACTCACACGGAATGTCTTCGAAATTGTGTGGTCTGATAACGCGTTATGTAAAAAGATAGATTCGAGACCTTGAGATATTTTTCGTAGTATCCACGTCTTAAAATTAATTTATCATCATCTTTGGTGAAAACTTTATCCTGTTTTTTTAATTATAAAAAAACTTAGAATTGGATAATAGGTACGGGTTTACTCAGAGAAATAGCGAAAGATGAAGTGGAATGTTCCAAAAGTCGGCTCTTATAAAATTCCTTAAATAACTCTTGTTTCCTACTCGTCCTTATAAGTACGATATATCTAATGAATGTTATGCTCATAACGTATTTTTTTTATATTTGATTTGAATATTATTTTAAAATGATTTTCCGCATGTAAATCATAATGTTTTATCCCTAATAAATGAGTGTAATTTACTCATAATATGTTAAGATTTTTCATATTATGAACTCATTTTAAAATTAATCATTGCAAAGGCATTCAAAGTATAGACAGTCTCGGTGGTGTAGTTGTATTCCCGTACGATTACAGAGCTGTGATTTGGGTTCTAAACCCGTCGGACAAAGTGATATTGGATTTTTCTATTCATTATCAGACCGTAGTCGAGAATTTGTGCTTGATATGGCGATAGACTCGCCCCCTATCACATTGTGGGACGGAATATACAAGGCAAAATGTGGGAGTCCTGGTTGCACCCCTGCCTACCCCTTCTGGGAAGAAAGCGTGAGTTTATGTATGTATGTATGTATGTCAAAGTATAGAATAAAGGCCATATATGTTGGATAACTCTCTGTATAATTGAATTGTTGAGTGCGTCTTGGCATAATAATATAGGCACTATTGAATATTACGCAATGCCCAGCAATGTAGCCTTTTATAGGTATACTAAAATGAAATAAAGGTACCTATTGGACGTATCAAAAACGTATATTTTTTATCTCAAACAATAAAACTTTAAATCCACTGTTTTTGTTTCTGTAGGCGAGTAAATATACCTATTTAAAATATTTGTTCCGGCTACTGCACTTGTTTGGGATCACACAAAATGAGAAAATAAATTGACGTCAGTACTCTGATAGCAAAAGCAAATAACCATGTTTGGTGACCATTAAAAATAAGCCGAGAGACGAGTCAGTGTTTGCAGACGCTGATATTATTAAGATCAGTATAGTTTAAAAGAATTTCAGTTTTAGATATATATATTTGATCCGAGATGAAAAAATACATGTATATTTTTTAAAAATTATAGGTACCTACCTAATTGTAATAAGTATCGTGTAGATATGAGTAATTAAGCAATCCAAACTCATTTAAAATTCAAAATATAATCTCATTATTACGTAAAGATAATAATTTTATCTACTTAACTTTAGATTTATATTTCTATATTTGATAAATAGTCCAAAATAAAAGCATTACGTTATAACTTGAATTGCAGCAGACTTAATAAAATAACTCAGAACTCGTAACTTATAAATTAATGTTATTAATCCCCTTAGTCCTAAGACGTCGGAGCCGAACCGCTGAAGCAGATTCACTCACGTTTCACTTCATTCAAAAAACTTTGAACGCTAAAGATTTTTATCAAAGAAAGTCTCACTAATATCTATTTTTATTTTGTTTACCAAAAACGGTTCTAATAGATAAGCCATAAAATAAACAAAATTAATCACTTGATTGTTTGCAAAGTGCGTATCCAAGTCATGACAAAAATTAACAAAATATGTAATTTTCCTGGAAACTATAGCTCTGAAATTAATGATTTAAATCTCTTTTTATCAAGCATTTAGTGTTAAATAAATAACGTTTGTTTCCACCAAAAATATAAAATTAAACTTACACTACCTAACTATAACCACTGAAAGTAATGCAATTCCTATCTAATATTTAAAATTCACACCAATTAATACAGTAACACTTAAAAAATTACCTGTAAACACAACACATTTGATTCACAAAGCCCGATGCATGCGCATGCGCGCGAACTCCGCGACTCTCCGGCGGGCGGCTCACTAATGGCGCGAAATCAGGTGGGACTACACCGCGCACCACTCATTAACACTTCTGTGATTATCTGGTATCTTGATATCCACTCATATTTAAGTCTGAGTTTTGAGAATGAGAATCTTGTAGTTTTTGATTTTCGTGGTAAAAGAGTTTCAGCTAACTTACTGGGTCTCAGGACTGTGCGATTGTTGCGTATATTTATTTATTAAAGTAATGAATTAAATTAATATGTTAGAGTTTATCTTAGGGTCAAGTAATATCTAAGTCATATGTGGCAGTGAGGTCATTTTTTTGCCGGACAATCTTACAAATAATAATAAGTAGGTACTTGAAAAATAGTAATCTAGTATAATCTTATTAAAATAATTCCTAACTGCTTCAACGTGATTTTTAATCTTTGCCGGAGAACTAGATGTTTGACTTATATTCTACCGACGTTGATATCGATGTACGCATGACTCTTTAAAAACCAAATGATTTAATTATAATTAACTTTATTTGTGACTTTCATATCTTATATGCAAAAGTGGTATATTTATTATTTCAAGTGGTAGAGCACTGTTGTCAATGACTCAGCATGTATGGATAGGATCGTCCGAGGTGGGACCACTGTCTCACAGAAAATCGACGTGAAGCGACAACTTTGCCTTCGCGTTTTGTTCCGTGAGTGTGATTGCCGAACCCATGCAATAAAAAAGTGAATATTTTTATAATTAGAACTGTTAATATATAATTTACTTGTGTTCGATAACCTCTTTAACCGCATGTGTACATATTAAAAAACAAGATTTACACCTGCTTATTTGAATTTTTCTGTATTTTGAAGAGTCATTATATTATATTCTCCCTCACCGAACACTTGAAAACCTAAACGATATAAGCATATTATAAGTAGCTCGGTGGAAATCACTCGTTTATCGTGGTTAGCAGAAGCTCCAAGGGAATTTAGATTTGATACTTATGGACACAATCATTTTTCTTTGTGCGGGAATCGAACCCGCAACCTCTTCTTTCACCGCCGGCGTAGATTTGTGCTTGCGCTTTGTTAAGATTCTCTAAGATTCAGCTGGTATCTTCTATCTAAGAATACTTTCCTTATGGAACTATTTCGCTCCTAGATACTGATGGTATCCTGAATTTCCACAGTTTTACCACAAAGATTTCCACGGTGTCCAGTTGGAAGCGACCTCCTACGACCTTTACGAGGAAAACTTTATCAACTACACTAGATATAACACTTAGTCCTTGGCATAGAAAGACACCGTATCTTATCAAAGCACTTGTGTAGAATAACTGATATCTGAAGATTGAAAGGAGCACTTACCTTTTTTATGGCCTTTCGCCGCAGCATGCGGTCTGCCTGTTGGTAAACGGTCACCGCCGCTCATGGACCTTCGCAGTGCCAGGAGTCCAGCACAACCAGGTCGCTGCCTACCGTAAGGAGAGTACTCTCTTTAAGCCTCGCTTAAAGAAGGACAAGTTATTACTTCCGAAGTTGTTTTTTATTGTGATGAATGGCGAGACGAGCATGCCTTTCTCCTGATGGATAGTAGACCGCTCATGGACAGTAGTAAAACCAAACATCATGAATTACAAATCAATGCTTGGCATTCCACTTCGCTCGCCATCCTGAGACATACAATGTTAAATCTCATTATGTCCAGTTGTTACTCCGGCTACAATGTCTTTCAAACCTGAACACATATACACTACTGTTTGACGGGAGAAATTGACATAGAAGTTACATACTTTGTATTATTTAAACACGATAAACGTCTACACGCACCTGATGGTAAGAGCAGTATCATCCAGAATATCCTCCGAGTTGAGATGGTTATCTCCTCCTTCAACAAATTTTTGCCGGACTAATTGAATCTGTATACATAGGATTAAATAGAATTGTGACACCCTTACGCGTGACTCTGTACCGGGATCTTAACCGCTGGGTACGGTGGTCGATATAAGGGTAAATACGAATGTCCTACCACCAGGAATGGCTTAGTTCTTCAATCTAAAGTGGGTGGAATAGGAATTTATGTTGCTCAGTAGCAATTTACGATAAATCAGGAAAATAACAGCAATCCTGGGTAATAGATACCACGCGCAATTCAATTCAATAATGTGCGTTGTTGTAGGAGTTAGTCTCTGTAGGCATCTACTTAAACTAGGAGTACTATCGCAGACAGAATAATAAATTTGCAATGGTAGTCAGATGTTTCAAATTAGTGTTTCTATGCCAGTATGGCTTCATTAGGCCTAAAATCCTAGAAGAAAAGCGAAGAATAATTTCTAAATGTCATTTTTATTGGTAGAGTCATGGTAGAGTCATACTTTTGTAGCCTGCTATTGGCCACATACTTACCTCATTACGCAGGTAGCCCGTGAATGATAAGGGTAATGAATTACCGTCACACAAAATACCCGAATTAAGTAATAAATGTGGGTTCTGCCGAACTATCCACCAGACGAACACATAATATTATACTCGTCGATTACTTTTCTTTTCAAAAAATAAAAAACGTCTTTCTAAAAATGTTTACACCCCATATAAGTAAATACGAAATACTTACACACTTTTGTCCCAATAATTATTTGGTTTCTCGGGAGGATCGGAACCCATTAAAGCTTATCCTTTCACAGCCGGCTTCCTACTCTGTGCCACCAATACATGGTTGAATGTGTGTTTTGAAATGTACCTTTACATTAAGCTTACAAAACAACAAACAATGCACATGTTCACAACCCAGTGTCCTAAATACTTCGTCTAGAAACCGGAGTCCCTATAATGAGACGTCTGGAGAGGAAGCGCTAATGCAACGCGACGAGCCGACGTGCGCCGGAACACGACACATTACTTTATTAACCCGACTTGGATTACATTTGTTTTACGTATTTTCCCACAGGTAGGCACAAATGCGATAAATTACAAACATTAAATTAAAAACATTGAATAAAGGCAAAAAATTGTCCTTTTCTCACTATTACATTAATTTGACAGCCTCCGTGGCGCAGTTGGTTAGACGCCGCCTGTGAATCGAGAGGCTGCGGGTTCGATCCCGACACCGAAACAAATATTTGTGTGATCCACAGGTATTTGTTTCTGGGTGTTTGTGAGACCGAAAAAGTCTCTCGTAGATACTGATACCCACGACACAAGACTCGACCTTAGTGTGTGGTCAGGACTATGTATGTGACTGTTGGGTGTATTTATTTACTAATTTTATAAGCAATCTCGGATAGTCGATGTGTTTTACCTGTCATGGGATTGATAAAAAAAAATTGATGGAGGTAACTGTACGTTGCATTTTCAAACTAACAGGAATAAGACAAAAAACCATCAAGATCGATTGATGCGCGTATATAAGGTACCTTATGTACCTTGTTTGTAAGGTAAGGTAAATTTAAGGTACCTAATCATGTAAGGAGATTGATGTGCCGCTTTCTGCTGAGTTCCTCAAAATTGAAAAGCTTAGACATTAGCCGACTTATAAGATAGGTACCTACGCTGCAATATTAGGTGCCACCAGGATATCCCATAATTTTCAATCAATGATCCAAAGTCATCTTACTCCTACAGTTGATAAGTTACGTAAATATTTTTGAGGTGTAAATTTCAAACGTCTGCCACACAATTAAGATCATATTTGTTTCGGAATAATAAGGCGATCACGCGGCAGTATTAACGATGTGATTAGCGCGTCGCTCATGTGAAATAATTTCGTGCGAAGTGCGCGCGCTAAGTGTGGCTGCACGACGTTGCCCGCTAAATATTACAGCCATGGACTTGCGGACATAGCTTCACTGAAAACTTATAACTCTGAATGTGATGGAGGTTATTAATCTGGCCTAAAAAAATTGTCCAGGCAAAGGCCTCCCCTAAACTGGTAGGTCTCTCATATGTGAGAGGCCGCCTGGGTAGGTACCACCGCAATATCTTTTTTTCCCGCCAAACAATAGCGTAAATGCACTGTTGTATTTCGGTTTGAAGGACATTGTGGCCAGAGTAACTACTGGACATAATGAGACTTGAGATCTTATGTCTCAGGATGGCGAGCGCAGAGGAATGCCAGGAATTGCTTTGTAATGAGTGGTGTTGTTTGGTTTTGCTACTGTCCATGCGCGGTCCTATCGCTTACCATGAGGGGAATGGCATGCTCGTCTCGTCATTCATCGCAATAAAAAAAAAAAATGTGTGTGTGTATCAGTGTACGTACACACGTAAGAAGTGAAACTTCTTTATGACATCATTTTTCGAAAAATTATCTACTATTTACAAATTTACAGAATTGGTAAAATAAAGCTAAATTAAATAAAGTTTAAGTTTAGGAGGGGGGAAATTTTTGAGGGAATTTGGGATTTCTATCGGGGCCAATTTGTAGCCCTCACCGAGACGGTTCCGAGGATACCAAGCTCGGTGGGTCCACGACCTTTATTGGCCGAGATAGGTTTAGGGGGGGTGAGGTAAAAATTTTAGGTGGGGGTAGGGGGGGGGGTTAGGTTTCGTGGGGGGGCTATTGGGCACCTTAAAATATTTTTGGGTGGGGAAAGTTGTGGAGGGGGAATTCGGGAATTCTGTTGGGGCAGGATTGTAGGCCTCACCGAGCCGGTTCTAATGAACCCAGGGTCGATGGGTCTACGATGGATATTGGCGGAGATAGGAATAGGGGGGGTGAGGTAAAAATTTTAGGTGGGGGTAGGGGCGGGGGGGGGGGTAGGTTTCGTGGGGAGGCTATTGGGCACCTTAAAATATTTTTGGGTGGGGAAAGTTGTGGAGGGGGAATTCGGGAATTCTGATGGGGCAGGATTGTAGCCCTCACCGAGCCGGTTCCAATGAACCCAAGGTCGGTGGGTCTACGATGGATAATGCCGGAGATATGAGTAGGGGGGGTGAGGTAAAATTTTTAGGGTGGGGGTAAGCGGGGGGGGGGGGGGGTTCGTGGGGAGGCTATTGGGCACTGTTTTGGATTTAGGGTGGGGGAAGGCCAGAGGGGGGTAAGGATCAAATTACAAAAAAGTGGGTGGGACTTAAAATTTTGGGTGGGGCTTGGAAACGGTTGGGGGTGTGGCTTACTGAAGTGGGTACTAATTTAGTAAATAAAAAAAGATGGCGCGTAACGGAAGAATGTGACGCGTAACGAAAAATTTTTTCCAACCCCGATAAAGAAGTTTCACTTCAAAAATCCATCGATAGATTATGGGTGAATTTCCGACCAATAATTACATCATTATAACCCTTAAGTAATCCGCTGCTTAGTTTAGGCCAGTATATACTACATCTCCGTTCCTCCAAAAGAATTATTGCAAAGGATAGTAATTATGTAAGTGATCCTGCCATCGATTCTAAGGTTAACGGGAAGCCTTTACCTGAATTTCGGCACCCATCAGCCGAGGATCTTGGCCTCTCTGTCTGGACCCTGTAAATTTCTCCAGCCCAAATCCAGTTCAATATATCTTTATGAGTAAAGGTGTATTACTTTTTCAATAAGTGTTAATTTGATAGTCAACATCCTTTAAATCCAGAGATCAGCTATTGAGAGATCAATTCACGTGTTCCTAAAAAGGGACATTTGTTTCCATCTCTACTCCATTTTATTTTTACTGCAGGTAGACTTTCACCTTTGTGTCTGGATATCATTCAGTGCATGCCTTTAGACTGGCACATAGTTATTAGTTGTCGATGTAAGGGTTTTAAATTTTAATACCAGTCAACAAATAGATCTAAATAAAACAAGAAGCCATGATTACAATTTATTTACTCAAGCGAAATCTATACATAGTGTTTATATCACACAAACAACTGTGACCAACATACATTTATCATTTATTCGATTGAGATGAAGACCGTACGCCTTGGCGGTGCGAACCAAAAACACATTTATGTTGATAAAAAAACATGGTACGTAATAAGGCAGTGTTTTAGCCAAGTTCAAATATAGATAGTACGCATTATACCATATTATACTTCAAATGATTTGCTCAGTTGAGAATGTTCAAGTTGATAAATGTTATACAGTAAAGGTGTAAAGATACTTTACGTTCAACAATCACTTGTAAGGAATCAAAGAATAATTAAGGCAGTGAGGGTAGTCAGACATAATGTAAAAATTATGACTTAAAAAAAATTCTAAGTTTAATCTCTGAATGTGTGTAAAAATTATTCACATGGCATAGAAAAGGGGGAATATAAAGGAGATCTATGCCGAAAGAAAAATGTCTAAACTTTAATAAATTGAGAAGATAAATTATAGATGCCAAACACCGCCATGACAGTACATTTGGTAAGTGAAAGTGATAACTACCCTACAATAATCTGGAATGTTATAATTACAATTTCGAGTATAAATAACATTTTAATGTAATCGTACACACTCCGTGACCTACTCAGACGCTACACTCTTTAATACTCCGCGTTCAAAATACATTCGCGTGCCAACATTACCGAATCATGAAGCTATAGGTATTAAAATTCAGCCAAGAAAACCTTATTTCATAGAATTTCCGTGCGATGGCACCTTATCCATGCGAATAAAAAACAATAACATTTAAGTAATCTTAACAACGATAGAATATTGCTAGAAAATAAAATACATTATATATTATAAACTAGAATATACAATAATTTTCTATAAGCTACCTGTTTTTTGCACTTATTGCACCTTTGTGTTGATATAAAATTCCCACTATTTTTCCAGTGTAGGGATTCGAACCCTGTTCCGTGTACAATACGAATGGCTGCATGTGATCTTAAAAATAATTTATAAAACAACGATTCCTAACAAATGGAAGATGATTTAACAATGTTGAAGCTTACGATTAAAAAAATAAGTACATGTCATGAGAAGCGAGACAAATTAACATCTAACAAATATGCTGCCTTGGGAAAATATTGACCATACTTTAAAAGATACAATAATTTGAAGTCTTTAACCCTTTACAAAATAAAAGAAACATTTCCAACATTTTCGATATAAAATTCACAAGAAAAAAATTGTTCATGTCTTTTAAAAGTGTATACAGCGCTATTGTTATGGGAAATTATAAAAAAATGTTTCCTTATATTAAAAGACCTTTTAATTACAGATCAATCAATATTTTCCCAAGACAACTTTCATAAAATATATTTCATACACAAAACTACGTTTGTTTAATCACAAGAAAATAACTGTATACAGGCAATGTTTTAAAGCGAACATTTCGCTTTGGATATCAAAAAACGTTTTTAATGTACCACAGATTAAAATTTAATAAATGATAACGCTTTCTACACAAGCACCCTATGCTTTTAATAGTTCCAGCATTGAATCAAAAAACAATGAATGAATATAGACATAGAAAATGGACTGGAAAATGAAAATCTAGCTTTGAAGCGAGTACTGAAAGGTGTGAGAGAGATAGAACTAGTCTGCGGCCTGTTATCTGTTTATAGATATGTGGATCAGATGTGTGTAATTAATTAATTAAACATACAGACAAATAATACTCAGTAGCTTTATTCATTTATAGATTAATTTATTATATTTTCATTCCTCAGTCCATTTTAATGTCTATTTAAAATACATAATGATTCATGCTACAAAATTAATTCATTAAACAATTGATTAATTTAATTAAAGTTTTACGTTTCAAAATGCATCATAGGTTAACAATCAACTTTATTTTTCCATCAAAATCAACAACTACCTTCAAACGTATAATTCGGTGCCAATAACCCGACGCAACACTAGCTACCACACCAAAACAATTTAACACATTAATTTATATTATACTAAACACGCATATTGCTATCAGCTAATTGCCCGAAACTTTCTGTGAACTGGTCGAAAGCTTAAGATACCCCTCGCCAAATTAAACTTACAGATTATAGCCTCAATCTCATAAATTGATATCTCTGTAACGCTCATTATTTGATGGAAGAGGATAATGATGCGCAACTGCCTTTATTTTTCTCTGTCTGCTTTATAAATTTATTTTATAATTTTTAGAAGCATTCATATGTTTCTCAGGAAAATAAAATCTATACATAGGTACTAATTAATTTTATTACACAATCTACTTATTATTCCACCGAAAAGAGGAATCAATTTTAAACTAAACTGCAGACTACAATCGATCAATCCTTAGTTTACACAATATTCTACATTTCAGCAATTATTTTAAATTAGAAATGGACTTTGGAGACAAAAGCGGGCTACAACCGAGCAAGCGAGACAGGCATATTTTAAAGTCGCGACTTTTAGAGCACATCAGCATTATCATACCTTCTTTCTCTTACTTCAGTCCTTATGTGTAGAAATTGGACCGACATTTTATGGCACCGAACAATTAATACTGGATTTAGTACTTTCAAATCGAGAAATGTATTATGTGAATCACTTTAGTTACAAAGTGCACATTTTATTATTAAATTATTAACGACACGAAAAAATTATATAAAATTGTATTATATTAATATTTGCACTAAATCCTTCGCGAATTAATGTCGAAATTAAATTCATTTATAATTGATTAAGGTTCTTTTCGTACAATCAAACCAACTATAGACCAACAACTTGATGCGCGAGCCTCCTCTGGGGAAAGAATGATCTTTTTACTATTCTTCAGCATATGTTGAAACCAATTTTGATGTAATTAGATTGAAGGTTTTATGAACAATATTTTCCAGTGACACCTTTCTTTCCTTCCATATATTTCACCTGCTAACCTGTATAGTACTTTGTTCCAGTTTCTTTCGCTTTCGCTCTACAGGATGGTCGCGCAACAATTTGTCAGTTTATACTATGTATATGTGTAAATAATTGATAATGATTATGTATAATATATATGGCGTAATATGTATCCAACCGCACGCTTACCTAACAAGTTAATGACAATACTGCAATCGTTATCACACTACCAGAAACAGCTCGACCTATCAAATGGCTTGTTCGACAATTGTACGTATTTATTTGTAGTTATTGCACGTGAAAAAACATATTTACACCTTTCTAAAATATGAGCTGTCAGCTCGTCTTGGAAGCATTATAATATCTTAAACATTCCGACATCAATCGCTAGTATGAAAATTCATTAGTTCATGAAATATCTTTTAAGTTGAGTCACGAGTTACCATGTCTTGCACATGCAACAATTATTGCTTTCACTATTGATGGCTTCTTCTCTAAGTCGCAGAGGCCTTCACCGAGTTAGACTGAATTTTCCTAAAGATTTAATTTCGGATGTTTCCTAATATGAAACAGCTCATATGCAACCAACAGCAAGCCATGATGTCTTTTCCGACAGGATCTTAGATCTTAGCCTCAGTCCATACTAGGCCATTGCTGGTTAATTTTACTATTTAGAATCTCTTAAAATGTCCATAGAATAGCAATATTATACACGCGCAATAACCACAAAATCGTTCTGAAAACTGCATCACACGCGATCCCACACTAACCCTAATGTATTGTATAAGTACAATAATATAGAAATCTAATAATGGATATGTATAGAGCTTACAATGTATCATTACGCAGAGGCTTTTTAAAGGCCGAAAGGAACCACTGGCCTATCACCAAACATTTGAGTTCAGCCCACCGTAAATAGAAATAAAAAGATTTCGTTGTAATAAAGTTCTATTTCATACGAAATATGCAAAGTTCGTCATAGATATGGTCTCATAGAATTCCTATTATGGGTAAAGAAAACTATTTTTTTCATTGACAAAATAGTACCCAACATTTAATGCAATTAAATACCCAGAAACTCTCAAAAACTTATTATACGATGAAAAGATATTCAAATATTGTTGGAACACTTTTTATCAAATGCAGTACAATCACTGTCAAAATGGATTGCTACCCTTAAAATTTAAATAAAAAAACAAATTCGCTGTAAGCTCTTACGACGAATTACATTTTTCGTATGAAATCAAAACTTAAAAAAGAAAATGTTAATGGCGGTTGCGAAAAATATAAAAAGAAAACTGAACTTTTAAAAACTACTTAAGTTTCAAATTGTTAATGTATATTTTTATATTTAGTTTAAATTTAACTTTTAAAACTTTTATTTAGTATTTAAATTGCGATTGTGGTGACAATATGTAAAAATAATTGAATCATAATCAAATTAGAAAAAAAAAGAAAATGAAAAAAAAAAAAAACAATATGACATACTAAAAATTCGATTAATATTATAAAATGCCACAGAGACAAGGATTTGCCTTAAAATGTTTCTGACTCAAACATAGACGTAGAAAAAACTATAAAAATTCACATTGTCACCAACCGTTAGTCATTAAATATGAAAAAGTTACGAGTGAATTACATTTAATCTAACAAGTCCTACTAATTTGCCAAAAATCTACTTTACTAGTTTAGTAGTTTGAAAATTGTATTTAGCGTTATAAAAAAATCACTGTATGATTATTAACATTTAGTCTTAATTTATAAAGTTCAAAAAAAAAAAAAACAATTCCCCTAGCCTCTTCCCTTAGCGATAGTAAGCTTATTTTGAGACCGAAACATCACACGAGCTTATTCTGTAGGATTACAAGCTAGATTGGCCTTAAATGTGCGTGACGGAATATTGCGTCGTCAAATGTTATCTGACGGCATTTTCCGTCACGAGGACATGTAAGTTAATTGTTTCACGTATGACGTTTTACGTCTGAATGGTGTAAGTGCAGTCGAAATCTCCTAAAAATCATTGAAATATAGATTAATAAAAACCACAGTACAAACCTTCGTACAGTCTAACACTTATGGCAATTCAGATTATTACTAAAATGTATTTTTTGGTCTGGCAACATTGACGCCAAAGTCATATTATCCCGCCTGCATTTTAAACTATATTCAAAGAAATCAATATTTTAGTAACCTTAACGGTGAAGGATTGAAATATAATTTTGTTATTTTATAACGACATGTTGTGAATTATTTAAAGACGTGTGAAATTGCTTACCACATTATTTCGATAGTTCAATAGTCAATCTCAACTGCACTCATCATTTATTGACACTACATTACATCGAGACGAAAATGGATCCGCACGTTATACTAAGTACACAAAAACATCGACATACGGGAAGTTATCGACAAGAGAGCCCCTACTGCGTTACATCATAACATTGCTTACAAATTAGTACGTACCGACGCCGATTGTTCACTTCATTAGTGACGAAACTTTATCGATAATAATATTTATTAGATTAAGAACGTTCTGAATTAATTCTCATAAATAATTGTGATTTTTTAAAGTAATATTAATATCGATAAAGCCGTCCTATCATGGTCCATAACATACGAATTGTCCTATCACGTTTCAATCAGCGCCCACCACTGAATTTTACACTTAAATATAAGAACGGGGCGTCAACACAGTTCAATACACATCAAAATACACCATACGAAGCTAGCACTAAACACATAAAACTTGTATAAAACAATGTCTTCAGAACGGAAACAGCAGATCTGTCAAACAATGCCGACGCCCCGCGAAAGTAAAAACTACATCAGATAAAGGATTATAAATAATAAAATTTCATTTATATTTACGATAAGAATAACTTTTTACGAACGCGGACTTATTAATGGTAGGAATTTTATTTTAGAATCTGGCAATCCTAAGACAATGGAACGTTGCCAATAGCAAAAATTAAATTTCTACTGCCGTCAAAAAATGTATATTTTTATTTTATGCGGAAGAATGCTGGTTGATTACCTCTGTTATTTCTGTTTCGCTATAGTTGTTTGTTGAGTTATTTATTTATTGAGTTGTTTGTCCGCGTTGTAAGTAGGCGAGATGCCGCGTGCATGGTGTCGGCGGATTATTCTCCCGTATCCGCCCAGTTCGCCTCCTCGGCTATTCTGTCCATGCAGTTGCACAGGAATTGGTACTGCAAGAAGAAAATACATTGTTTTTATTAAATTTTGCAGAGAAGATTTTGTTTTTCAAAGATATTACATCGTAAATATTTTGGGTATTGCTACTTCAAATTGGGATGTGAATATGAGAAAGTTTTTTGCGTTCTTAGATTATCTTGTACCGAGCATATTTTGGTATGGAAATAATTTTGCCTTACAATATACATGATAAAGCATCTAAGGTAAACATTCGGGACTACTAGCTGAGCTTATATCAGGAAAAAAAGTTGAGTAAATACTCACATAAGGCGTGTATAGCGCTAGCGAGCAGAGTCCCGAGTCCGCGGCGTAGGTGAGGCGCAGCGCCGCCGCCGCGTCGTCCGCGCGCCACTCCCGCACGCGCGACCAGCGCACCTGCCGCGCCTCGCCTGCCGCGCCCGACGAATCTGCCGGCACAGAAACATAATCATTTATTAGTCACAGACGTAACGTATACAATATGGTTCATATAAAAAACAATAATATCTGTTAGGGTGGGCTGAAGATCGAGCCCAGTCGTGTGCAATAGGAGACACCTACGTCTAGCAGTGGACGCAAAAGGGCTGATGATGATGCTAATGAAGATGCTGATGATGATATAAAATGGTGATGCTGCAGCCACTGTCTTTGTATTTATATTTGAAGTGGTATATGGCCTAACCACTTTCAATTTACTCTCGATTGTAGAGGTTCGTGCGCTGCAATGGATCATGTATGTGCTGATACAAAGTTTGTAGTGCGTGGCTAGTATAGCGCTGGTACCGGCGGCGGCGGCGGCGGCGGCGTCGGCGAGCGTGATGCCGCTCCAGCCGACGGAGAGCGCGAGCGGCGCGCGGTCGGTGCGCGCGGGCGGCAGCGCCACGTGCGCGTAGCCGGGCAGCGAGCGCGCCAGCGCCAGGTAGTCGCGCGCGCGCCGCACGTCCTGCAGCGCCTTCAGCTGGTACAGGCGCGCGCCCGCCATGCAGATGCCGCGGTTCACGTCTTCTACCGCCTGCAAATTATAACGATAAATATCAGACATTGAAATATTGAGACACAACGATCAGGATTACACATCATTGCGTCGACGTCGAGATCAGGGCAACGTATCAAGGTTTACCCACACCACCAACCGTTTACAGACTATAGTTTTGCGGCGGCTTACCAAGGCATCCCGCGTCACACCGAAGTATGCATCGGCAGCCCTACATGTATCCTCGTTTGGACTGCCACATCCCGCGGCATGTCACGGCGTCCTTCGGCATGCCATTACAGACCGCAGTACGCTGCGGCATCCCACCACGAACTATTTATTGCCGTGTCAAAAAATGCTTTATGATGCCACAGCATCAATTAAAAACATTGGTATTAATATCGTATTCCTACCAAATTAGTTTGAATATCCTTTGGTAAAAAATCAAATCCTCTATGCTTCTTCTTCTATCCATAACAACTTGCATCCGGCTAAATAACATCTACCAATAATTTCTAATTCAACTCACCTGCCAGAATATAAAAGCGGCAGCAGTAGCGTCCTCTTCAATGACGGATATTTCCGTCCGTGGGTTGAACAACCACTTGCGTATCGATAGGCAGCTGCTCGACGCAGTGGAATAATTCTGGATGTAGAGAGAGTGTGGACACTCGTTTGGCTGTAGTTTGCGTTCTGTTAACAAGGAGTAGTATGTTTTTAACCAAATAAAAATGTATTATTTGAAAGCACACATGTTCACAAGTTTGCACAAACTAATTAGCTTTTGTCTACTTCGTTGTTGAAATAGTCGATAAAACAACTATATGATTATATTCACTGACATATAACCTATAAAAAAGGGTTAATCAAGTTTTCCTTGTTGTTCAAAGTTTTACGACTCAAGCAAGAATATGTTCCATCAAATCCTTATGTTTCCATTAAGTGTTTATTGAGCAATTAAACCTTTCAGCTAGTGCAGAGAAATTAATGGAAGGCAATAAATATTTAAACGTCGCACACAGGTGAAATTTACGTAATTTATGGTCAATATTAAAAAAAACAAAGTTACTCCGATTCAAAAATAGTAACTTAATTTAGGAACAAGAGATATGACGCCATTTATTAATAATCTGTAAAATGTTTGGCACTCTTTATTCAGACACATACAACACTCGATTTAAACAGTTTTACTTATGGAGAAATTTGTCACATTTTTAACACTGTTTAAAAAACAACGTAAAATTTTTATTTCGTTGATATAAGGTGCAAAAAATAATGGAGTCTATACTTTCAGGTATGTATATTATTTCTGAATAACTAAATCGGTTACATTATTTACGATTTTATAGATATATAGTTTTGAATAGAAGGCTATACTTCAGCAGTTTAATTTTTTTTACACAGTGAAAAAGTTCATACTCAACCTCACTTAATTCGTTTTTTTTACATATTTCGAAAGAACATATCTTTAGCTTTCATGTGACACTAAATTTAGCTGCGTCTACTTGCGTCACCTAAAAAAAATAGAGCAAAACTCAACAATGTTTAAAAATTTCATAAATACTTTTACAATTTTTCTGGCAGTTTTCAGCATAATATTCAAATTAGTCGAAGATAACTATTGCGTTTTTACTTAACTTAACTTTTATTCAAAAATAAAATGAACAGCGATTGCTTCTAGGTCTGTCATCACTCCATCGCTGGATTAGATTCTATAATGGATGTTAAACTTGTCGTACAAACTGAAACTGTGTAAGTGGCAAGCAAGAGGAACAGAAAATAAAACTATAGTAGAATTTGAAAAAAAAAAAAGAGTGCAACAGGATTTAAAAACTAAACTGGGTGTGTTGGTAGGTCAGCCTAAATATTTATACGGGAGTACTAATGGTGGGAATTCAGCGCAACGATTTTTCTCTAATTACGAAATATCAGCAAAAATAACTGGCATAAACATACATACATAAACTCACGCCTTTTATCCCCGAAGGGTTAGGCAGAGGCGCCACTAGGTCACCCACATTTCGCCTTGTATGTTCCGTCCCACGATGTGATAGGGGGCGAGCCTATCGCCATATCGGGCACAAATTCCTGACTCCGGGCTGATAATGAATAGAAAAATCCAATATCACTTTGCCCGACCCGGGACTCGAACCCGAGACCTCAGCTTTGTAACCGTACCGTAATACAACTACGCCATCGAGGCAGTCAAAACTAACAGAAACAACCGGCATAAGCAAAAATTTGATTTATAGACTATGGATCATTTTGATGATTTAGTGGGCTAGCAATAAATGAGGAAAACTTCAAAATATACTCCCTGAAAACCACTGTTATCTTTTTAAAATGGTATCCATGGTATAATATGCCAACTACCATTCATAGAGTATTAATCTCTGGGTATATGATAGTACAGAATGCAGTAGTTCCCTTAGGTCTTCTATCAGAAGAAGCCCAAGAAAGTAAGAAAAATATATTAAAAAATATCGTGAAGGTTTCACGCGGAAATTTTCCAGAAAACTAACTATGGAAGATTTGTTCAACTTTTAATTTCATCAGATCCTCACATTACCAAACTCAGAAAACTACTACAAAGACAAGTTAAGCCCTATTCTCAAGATGTAATAAATCTTTTAAAAAAAAACCAGAAGTATAATAACTTCTTTATCATAATTGTATTTTTTAACTTTCTTATTTTTAATATCAAAATTAAATATATCAATTAGTGTCAATAAAGTTTCCTTTTTCTAAACCACCTTCTACCGATTATTTTAGACAAATTGCAACAATTTATAGGCGTAAACACACTTAACGTAATATTGGCCAGCTTTTGAGTAAATTTCACCTATGTGCGTCGCATTAAAGTTTTGTTAGTCTCACACTCGCATAATTTACAGTTTATTTACTCCGCGTTCACGCGTTGCAACTGGTAAGCAACCATTTCATAATATTATTGACGCTACTTAAATTCTTATCATCCTTGAAAGCAGACTTAGACCCGAAAACTATAGTTCGAGATGGAACTTCATCATCATCAGCCCCTTTGCAGCCCACTGGTAGACATAGGCTTCTCCCAAGGTACACCACAGAGCCCGGTCCGCTGCTTTACGCATCCAGTCGCTGCCGGCCCTCTTATGCAAGTCAACAATTTCTAAACAATGTCCAAAAACGGAGAATCTAACAATACTACCACCAACTCTCAATTATCAGACCGAAGACAAAGCCAAAACACTTACCAAAGTTATATTCGACGATCTCAAACAAATAGAAGTACTTCTGCACCGCCTTCGACAGTCCGATCTTGTCGCACACCGCTCTGTACACGTCGTCCGCGTTGGTGGACTTGAGCACTGATACTGTGACCACCTCTTTATCTGGGAGTAGCACCTTCAGGTCCACTGGTGTTGGGTTTGAAGAGTCATCAGAATCGGTTAAGAACTCTTGGACAGCGTCCGATTCTGCTATTACACGTACTGCGCATACCTGAGATAGAATCACAAGTGACGTTTGATGTGTGTTTTGTACTATGTGTTGTACACGAAGACACGTTCATTCTCAATCCTTTTCTAGTGTTACTTTGAAAGTTTAAGGAGTTAAATTGTCTGTAGCTAGCAAAGTTAATTTTAAAGTCCCTTTATTTTAAAAACATCTTTACAAATTCTAAGACGCCCAAAGGATAATGGTAGGTTTGAAATACTATTCTAGGGTTTTAATCTAATTATTTACAGATTTACTTAGTAATATAAACTATAATTAAAGTATTACCTTCTCTAAATACTGTTCGAGTCCTCTCCTTCTGGCGTCCAATTGCTGTTCACTCAACGTGAACGGCCATTTACCAGGCAGCTTGGGGAAATTGAAACCTGGAACCATGTTATTCAATATTGATAATACCATATTTTTACAAGTTCTTTAGATGTAGGAAGATGTTTAAAAATGCTACGATGTTTTTTTTTAATATTATTTAGACAGTAACGGAGGTAAGGAAGGAAATTAATCAAGTCGCGGTGAATCTTGGATCAAAGATATAGCTGGTGATCGACAGACTAGTCAAAAATCGAAACACTTCAATATTTGTACTCACTACATAACTCCAGATAAAAAACCACCTCAACTAAACATACCTATAAATTCCTTCCTCAAAAGCTGATGCAAGGCTGCAAACTCCCTATATCGTCTGCTGCACAGATGTCTTCCAGCCATATGAATGTTAAATGCGATGTACGACCTGCCCGTGTTCCTCTCCATAACCACTCGATAGTCAGGGATGGAGACGGGTAAGGAACGCTTGTCGGTGTAGTCATATCGCTGGTAAACTGTGGCTCTTGAGTTGGCTGCTCCGCCGATAACTCCGATTGGGGTCGAGCCATCGTCGCACGGTTCTAGTCTTTCGGCTTCCTGAAGCAAGTAAGACGAACCGTGAAGGTTATGGATCTGTCAGACAGGCAGTCTGGGATGAGCCTTTTGATTAAACCTCGACATCTATTCAGGTGACGTATCGTTCTCCCTATATCATGAGGTTTAAGTATTCAATGCATTACTGACCCTTTCATAAACAAAATACGTTATGATCCTGAAAATTACTTTACTCTTGAATATAGTTAATAGTCATTATACTTTTACAGCTACCTACAAGTATATCGTGAGATTAGATTACTCAAATATCCTTGACATGAAATACAATAAACGACCAGAATCTACATTGTTAATAATTAAAAGTCTACTGAAGCAAACAATAGTCTAACTAAACCAAATGATGACATTTGGAGACAAAGTAAGAGCATATGAAGAACTCACCCTTGGTGTGACGGAGATGACGGTAAGAGTGAGGCAGTCACCACCTGACTTGATAAGGTCGACTACTTGCCTGTGAGTGGAGCCTTCGACGTTCACGCCATTCCTGAAACAACAACAGAAATAATTAACACAGAACTTGAGTATGTTACAAAAATAATAACAGCTCATTTATGCCCATTACTGTGTACGGAGCTCCTCTACAATCTAGAGTTCGATTAAGAGGTAAGAGCAGGGTAATTACAGGTTGACGAACTATCTCTATCTCTCTCACACTCTTCAGCCACAGGAAGTCCACTGCTGAACACAGGCATGGAGCTTCACATAGATCTGTTGAAAGTTGACGAACTACACATGTCTTTAATCTGAGATAGTGGAATATGTCGTATTTCTTTCTATACCTACTGAAACAGCTAAACATATTTAAAATTCAATCAGCTTCATAAACAGTTAGTAATACAATTTTTACTCAATCAACATGGAATACATCAACAATAACATTACTCCCTATAATGTAAATCAATAACAAAATTTCAATAATATTATTGGTAACTCGGTATCTGCTCTGAAAATTGCAAATACACATTTGCGTATAGATCGCTTATCACCAGACTCGCCATCTGTGTCCACTCATGTACCAAAATAAACAAATTTCCTCCAATTGAGTTTAATAATTAAGATATTTCAACAGTCATGTTAACTTCCTTGTAGTCATTAATTACTTTGATACCTTTAAAAGAGGATAAGGATAAAAAAATTGGTACGAACAATTTCGTCTACATTCAATACAAGTTTGTGAAAATCTATTCTAAAATATTTAGATTTAAGAATTTCTTACTTAACATTGTCATGTCATAACGATAAATTGGAATGATATATTTATAGTTCGAATTTAACGTTGCTTCAAAAGCAGGGTAGAGATACAAGTTATAGAAATATTTTGCTTCAAATCATAACAATTCTGATCTCAGCAACAAAATTCCAACAAACACGAAGGGATAAGGAAAACCTGCTAATACCGCACAAGTATATCCGTTTATCTGGCGTATAAACATAATTCAGTTCTAATATTAGAGGTTAATGCAACGTTCTGATATTATTGCATCATCGTTGCACATCGGGGCCACGTGAACTAAGAACCTTTGCATCCCGATGCCTTTGACAGATCTTTGTGGATGAACCTTCAGATTGGTTGATGGTAATTCTCTTTTTTCTTCAATTTTTAATTTCAAAAATGGCTTAGTTAGGAACTGCAGAATTAACGTCATCAGGCAATAAATTTTAACTGATGATCACTATGTAGAAGATGAGAGTAATGTAAGCATTAGTTCTGAAGATGGGCCACGCCCTCATGATTTTTTATAACTCGCGCGAACTTATTCAGTGGTCACTTAGAAAGGTAGCCTTGCTGTATGATCTCCTCGGCCATTGAAAAACACAATAAAGAACTAGGAATAATAAAAAAGGGAATTTATGATCACAGATTGGTTTTAGTTGTACGGGATTAAAATTTGCAGACCATACATACTTCCTTGTGTCGCGCCGCGGAAGCAGCTCATAATAATAATAAGCAAATCACAGGATAGTTATATTATGCGATTACTACTGTTTTAATAGTAAACTACGACGAGAAAATCGATCAGTGTTAGCCACAAAAGTGGAAAATACCGCTAAATAGATTAATTATGATAAAGGGTGATTATGGCTATGGTATTAGAAATAAATCTGTTTTAAATTGATTATTGAATAGCCATTCCAAAGTCTATTTAGTAGATAAAGGATTAGTAATTAACGGAACAAAGAATTTTCTTAATCGTACAAAACTGAATATAAGAAAACGAATTGAAAATTGGAGTTCCTTACATTACTGGCTTAAACCTCGAGATCATACATACCTCCCAATGCGGTTGTAGCCAAATAATATCGATGCGTAAAAGACTACAGAATTCTCAACCTAAATTTATAAACATATGCTTATGATAATCAAAGAAATTACCCAGGACGCCCAGGAGTAACAGTCACCGGTCCCTCATTCTCCAAATCGTATATCTCGAATCCAGAACTGGCGCAATAGTAAAAACAGTATTTAAAGTTCCCCACGCCGCCCCTCTGCACTCCCTGCGCCATTTGTAAACACACACTTTGCTCACCATTGACACAGGTATTGCTAACACGACCACGTTACAACATAATAGGAATTCAGCTGAGTAGCTCAAATTTTCTTAATATCCACGGATCATTACGGTTTAATAGATTCTATCACTAATTGAGCTCTACAACTACAAGACGTTTTAAAGAAGTAGTGGTATTAGTTGATGCTTCCAAAGAGCTCGTTTATTGAGAAGATTTTGGTTGGTTCCTCATCCACCCTCAAGATCTATTGATGATGGTAATGTCTTCTCAGATGTATTCTTCGTCAACAACGCCCCTTCTTCTTTAGAATAGTATCGATTTCTTGCATTGAATCACGACTAACAAAACCAAACTTGATCATGAAACTATGATGTCTATCTGATCCAGAATCAAAGGAATCACTTGGATCACGAGAATCCTCCACTCTTTCCGAATCTTGATAGTCTGGTCCTCGTTATCAACTTGGCAATGTTTGCTGCAGTTCAAACTATTATAGACACAATAAAGGATTGTCACTTGCGCACTCCGATAGTAACGAATTGGTAATGAGTTAATTAATACGATGCATTGATAGTGAACTATTGCGACGTTCTGTTGTTTGGTTTAGTTCGGTTGATGCTGATTCATTAGATGCTCGTTATAATTCGACAAGTTAAGAATCGGACAAAAATTGATCTGTGGTAGGAAGATGGATAAGTCGATGGATTAACAAAGGCAGTGAGTTGACATGAGATGTACCAAAGTTGAAATACCTTTGAGAGATGTATTTCAGGAGCAACTAATTCAATAAGAGCAAAGAAGTGCAGATATTCATATGTACATACACAAAATCGATATTCAAGTTAGATGCGTGATCTTGAATCGTAGATATCGCAAAATTAGAACTACTTTGCGTTCTCAAGCTCCCATAACCGAAACAAATATTATTCGATCTTATACTTTAATAACTTTTTCTTGGTTTCGGTGCCGATTCTGTGGTTCATGCCACAGACAGGGTTCTGACTTTGAAATCCATAGTAAATAATCATTTCACATGCAGCCATTGCATTAATTCTCTGTATATACAGTTTCGTCCCAAAGCACCAACATTACCGGGAGCTTTACATTTCTAGCGTTGCAGATAAATAGACAAAATAGGTTAGTGGAGTATTGGGCGCATAACGGCGTCGGTGTCGAGTCACATTATCTCTCTAATGAGATTGTGTTAGTGTCAGAAGGACACAGCGCGTGTGCGGCAGAACACACCGGTTTCTAGTTGTGATACTGAACACTGCCAAATATTTAAATATACATACGCTCGTATATCTGAATGAATAGGCAATGGGTCCAGGTGCTGATTATATTAACATGGGAGGTGAAGCTTGGCTATACCATAAGATAAATTTCAATTCTCCAAAACAATATACAATACATATTTAATACTCTAGACAGTAATGTAATTAACGAATATTTTTGGTATACAATAATTCTTTTTACAGCATATACGAGATCGTTGATACGAATGAACACGCACAAGGAAATTATGGACATGTTCATTTTCTGTAGCCCTTGAGCCGCATTGGCCTAGAAATCTCGACTGAAAAAATATTAGGATTAAAAGAACAATGTTTAATTCTATTGCCAAATATTATTCAATCTATAAACTAAACATACCGAAATTCCAATAGGCTATAAGCTTTATCCCTTTCTCTGAACTTCGTATATCGGGGCTCATACAAACATTTCACAGTATTAAACATTTTCGAACGCGCCAAACTTCGCAAATCACAAGAATAAACTACATATTAAACAAGGCAAAAGCAAAACTGCATAATGTTGCAATCAACAACGTAGAGGGGTGAGCAGGACTATAAATTTACGACTTATTGGGTCAAAACCTGCTTTAAAACCTTGAATGTGATATGAAAGAATTGAATGGATTATATTCAATATTCAATATTCATATTTCGATGAGGATTGTGGTTGGAACGCAGTTATATGTTGAAACGTAGAATACGGTATAACTGATTTAGCTGTGAACACAGCTTTAAGATTTATCACCATCAAAATAATCCCTGTGTTGTTGTAGAGCGTTATGTGAACCATCGGTTGATCGAAAGAAGAAACTCGATGGAAAATGTATAAGTATGCATAGTACAACTTCTAAGAAACTATTGAAGCATGCAACAGATGCATCTGTTTGTTTATTTCTTCGGTTAGCAATAAACAGACGGGAACAACACGTACATTTTTTTTATTTATGTAGCATCTCCCCTGGGATATGCATAGAAGCATGTCGAGAAATTATCGCTAATGTTATTGTTTGACACTATGAAGCATAATTCGGACGCGTAGTTCAGATGATTCAAGCTATAATAATCACCAATACGATGATTACAAAATTGAAAATAGCGATGACATAAATGATCTTGAATCGCAACATCTTTGTGAAAATACTGATAAGCCGACACGTTTTCTCGATTATAATGCATGTAGGGAAGTTTATATTCGTGATAAACACAAAGATACGTTAACTGGACCATTGCTTTATACGGCAGTGTTTTTATTGCGAGTTAAAGTTACAAAACCCTTGGCCAACTGATACAACAGATAAGCGGCATTCCTTCGTTATAAAGGTATTATTAATTGCATATTATGTGGAACTATATTTAATACAAAAAAGGAAAATAACAAGTGGTCCACCGAGTGATATTGAAGACTACCCATGAACTGTTACTACATCTGGTAGACCTTAAAAGTATTAGTCTTTGAAGATGAAAGCGGAAGGACCGATGAATTTTGGTGGTCTCAAGGGGTGGATTATTACCTAAATACAAACATAGGCTAGTCAGACAATAGCAGCTCTAATATGCACCATAATCAAAATATGGCAAACTAAATCAACATTCTCTTCTAGCTCACTGCTAGAAAAGGAACAAGAATTTAAGATTTTCCAGATTGAATTTTAAAGTTTTGGAAGGCTATGTTTTCAACAAAAATTCATTTAGGTATATCTATAACATACAAGCCAGCGCAATAACGGATACGAATTAAAATTGCATCGGTATCATTACAGCTATTATTACTCGGCATAATTTCATCCGCGGAACGGCTGTTATTGTCATACTTGATTACTACAATTATCCGGCCGTTTGCATACGAGTATCCTGCTTACAATCTTTCTGTGCTAATTTGGACTTTCAAAATTTAAAGTACAAATGAGCATCCGGACCATCTATACATACATGAACTCATGCCTGTTTTCCAAAGGGGTAAGTAGAGCTTCTACCAGGAAACCCACGTTTCGCCTTGTGTATTTCATCCAATGATGTGATAGGAGCGAGCCTATCGCTATATCAGACACAAATTCCTAACTCCAGGCTGATTATTAATAGAAAAACCACAATCACATTGCCCGAACCGGGATTCGTACTAGAGATTTCAACGTTGTAATCGTACCGTAATACAACTGCATCACCGAAGCAGTCAACAATGAATAACAATATTATTGGAATTATCGTAAGTGCAAGTTGGTATTTAAATTATCTTTTGAGTTATTGGAGACGTATCGTTAAGGCGACCGCTCCGCATTCTGAAGAGCCGTCCCGGGATGGGATTTGTGATACAGCATTGAAATGGAGAGCAATATCGTCCCGTAATTTGGTGTTTGAGCTTTACATATCCCGTCTAAAATGTTCGTTATAACATAACGAAAAACGTCGAAATCCAAATCACTTCTATTTTTAAATAATCTTTCGCAAAGACTATTTTTTGGAAAAAACTTACACAAGATGAATATTTAAAATTGAAAATAGAGTTTAGAATCGCACTACATAATTTATATTCTCCACAATACGATCAATGAGGTGATAATGAGTGATATTGTCCTTTGCTATTAGTTGTAACTACATTGTAGGAAGTAAGTTTGCAGGCCGCAATTCGTCTTGCTTGTACAGTGACTTTGAATTGCCTTATATGTATTACAATCAACACCTACGTTTCTTGCAACATATTACTTCCAATTCATTTGATAGCACACAATTGTGCAACTATTAGCGTGGGTTCGATCTCAGTATGGGTTTAACTTAAGCATTTTGGCTCTTTATGTGCTTAAAATAGTGATATTAAATCATAGTTATTGCTCATGTTGTATATTTGCTTCTACCTGAATAGCGACCATATCAGACAGGAGAACAAGCTAGAGACGAACATGAAAGTTTGGTTTCTAGGATCAGCTAGTACATATATAACAGGTCGTCACAATTGAAATGAATTTCCGGCTTCGGTGTTTCCTGAGCGTTATGACCTGTCCTCCCTCAAACGAGGCTTAAAGAAGGTTCACCTCATGGTAGGCAGCGGCTTATCTATCCCTGCCATTGATAATTCCGTGAGCAGTGGAAGCCGCTTACCATCAGGCGGGCCGCTAGCTCATCTGTCTATAACGGCAATAAAAAAATGTCGATTGGCAAGTGATATATTTCGCCAATCGTCACCTATATACCACTATACATTATCTTCTATCAGTTGTGTAGATAATACAATTGCATTCTCATACAAACCCAAACTACAAACCTAAAAACCTAGTGACCTGAACAGAAAATTAATACCAAACTGGCCTACATAAATTTTAAAACTTGAGATTTTTAACATTTCCAAACTTCATTAACCACTTTCAATTTTACTAAAGCGTATATTTAATACGCTAGCCGCTCCAGTAGACACGAATCCGATACATCGGCCCGACCCGAGGATGTACGGGCGTCGACTTCAGAATCAAGACATTTTGTAACACTAATTGGGGCAGCTTGGAGCACTGTGACCTGATTCTTGTGAATTCGTAGTTGAATTTATAGAAACAGATGAAATATTTTGACCTCTGCTTAATAAAGGCTTTTTTATACTGGCACGAAAAGGGACTGTTAAGCCCTGGTCTGACGAACGGTACCTGCGGCACTGCGGCAAGCAACGCAGTTCAAGCAACTAAGGAGGTTTCACAGATAGGTTTCACTCTGTGCGTAAATCCGTTGACCAATGGGAGAGCCGAAACTTGACAACAAATATTATTATGACAATTTTGCATTGAAGTCTTCACGGGTCTCCATGACAACGGATAACAATTATTTGAGTTCAAAAATATATAGAATTTTTTTAAAAAATATTTGTGCGTCATTCTAAACAAAGTCGGTAAAAAGGCACATAAGGCCATTTCCTCAAATATTGATACGTGACATAATTAGTTTATATTTTCTCATATAAATTCGCGTGTAATTAACTATATTATTTTATTTTTTTCTGCTAATAAATCTATTCTTTGATCAAGTTATATTTCACTAGACTTATATAGTACCTACTCTTAAATTATCGCCGATTGTACCGTAATTTGATAAAAACAAATTGTATTACTATTATAAAAATAAATTATTATCTTATAAATTATCACAAGCAAAACCTGGATCAATACTCATGGACACTTTTTACAATAATCATTTAATTGTACTTTTTATATAAATTCACAATACGGAGCTCAAATAATACACGTAGGTATAGGTAGGTAGTAGGTATATATCTACACAACCTCCAGCACATCAGCAGTCCTTGATCCTAGGTTTAACTTTATTTGCATACATACATACATAAAATCACGCCTTTATCCCAGAAGGGATAGGCCTAGGCGCTACCAGGACACCCACATTTCGCCTTGTATGTTCCGTCCCATGATGTGATAGGGGGCGAGCCTATCGCCATATCGGGCACAAATTCCTGACTCCGGGCTGATGATGAATAAAAAAACCTAATAACAGGTTACCCGACCCGGGATTCGAACCCGAGACCTCAGCTTTCTAGTCGTACCGTAGTACAACTACGCCACCGAAAATTGACGCACTCCGTTCGCACTGGTTCGCACTCTGTAAATGTAAATGTCTCTGAAAATTTGCTCACCATTATTTTCATATAGAAAATGTTATAGATCTGAGCACATTAACTTGTTGAAATCCGCAGCTTTATCAAAAAGGAACTAAATAATAGGAGTTAAAAACAAAGAATCGTCTATTTCCCTCCATTACAAAGTGAAAGACAATTAAATATTGAACTAAGAATTGACCGCTCAAAAATACGGGCTGGAGAAGCTAGATGTAAAGCAACACGGACTAATATTAACAAGGGTCGTATCATACGACTCGTATGGAACAAGCTGCGAATTTGCTTTCTATAATATGTACGGAAAAATTTAAGAAATATTTCCTAGATTTGTCCATTTGCCACACCCAATAGCAACACGAGATTCTATTTGCGCATTATTCAACTGTAATATATTATTTTAATAAGCTCATCGTATGAACTAGTGACATGTTCGTAATTGCTCCGACCACTGTAAACGAAGGTGGTAAACTCGTCAATGACACATGCAAATATTTCGTGTTTCTAACATCAGTTTCTAAATATGCTTTCGAGCAGGCTAGCATTATAGTGTTTGACGGCAAGAGCTGATTATTTCTTGCTGGTGGATAGTCATTGGATTTAAAATTGTAATACATCAGATGCATTGCGGTAACATTTTGGTGAGCACATAAGAAAAAAAATGGGCATACTACCATCGGAGATTTTTTCCCTTTTATTATCAAATGTTAATGCGTTTTCTCTATCTTGATATAAAACACAAGGGCTAATAATAAATCCTTGTCGCAATGTCGCACGCGCGCCGCGGCGATTAGACAAGAATGACTGCGCGCCGTGCGTTATATCCACCCCCCGCATCACCGCTTGCCCCTCAACGCAGACGCATACTGCGACGGTACAAAAGGTAATACTTGACGTTTTTCATATAAATCTGTGCCGCTACCGCAAATCGCTGTCAGTTTCTATCAAAAGAACAAAATGTCATTATGGAGTTGACCCTTCACTGTGCGCGCTGGCTGACGCATACCGCAGTAGAACAAAAGACAAATGATGACGTTTTTCATACAAAACCAAGTCTGACATCGCATTGCGTGCGACGCAGTGCCGCGCGTACCGTTCGTCAGACCAGGGCTTAACGCATCTAGCGATATTATGTGTAGTGAATTCTAAATATAAAGATGATCATGCACAGGATTAATCCGCAAAACGCAAAAATTGCGCTGTCAGTTTTAAGTTTTTTCCACCGAAATGGAAAATTAATGCGATGAAAACAGACATCTGCAACAGGTTCTTCATCGGATCATAAAGTCCCTCGTAGTGACACACGTGATGTGTCTTGAGTTCGTGATACACGACGTTAAGAACTGATGGGTGTTCCACCATCGTTACCAGCGGTCCTTACCCATATCATTTTTTTTTTGTTTAGGAGCAATTAGATCAGATACCATTTACAAGTCTGGCCAAACAATCAAACACCTATTTCTCAATCTCCGTAAATAATAGGACAGACAAAATTCCTTCGGCTGTCGCAAGTGTATCAAATCGTAGATTGTTATGTCGCCTCGCAATTCAACTCGCTGAGAGCGGATACGATTTCAATATAGATACATCAATCATTGATTTATTGTTGCTGGGAGGCAAGTAATTGAACGCATCAGAACAATCGTGTAGGCCAAAGTTCGAATTGGTTTCGCGACGTCTTTTAGACAAGAGGATTGGTGATGTTGCTATGGGATGGCGAAATATTCATTACACAATGTACTAAGGATTAGATTGTATACGAATGAACTTTTTGCTCGTGGAGAGATATTCCTTTTTGCATGGATAGTCATTGTTACAGTGACTGATGTAAATCTGTCGTGCTTCGGATGCATTCTGTGTATTCGGATACAATTAAAATAACTGTATCCATCGGCGATAGACTATAATCTAATGGCAGTGAATTCACAATGAAAGGACTTACCAATAATGGACGCACTTCTACACTTCTGTATGTTCAACGACACACACAAGTATTTATAGCAGTTCAGATCAAGTACATTTATTACTTCAGAATCGAGCTGCAAGTTATTTTCCTAACAAGAAAAACCTCTCGTCGTTATCGGGAGTGTAATCTTACGGCTTTCACCACGGGACGATAATGATCCTTCAGCGCGTCGAGATTAAAGGGCGCAATTGTGTAGGATGCTGTTAGGCGATAACCAAGCCTTTAATTTGAAAAGCGAATCTAAGCAGGATTTAAATCAAGTTGTTTTGGATATAAAACTACTTATTTCTTATTTTATTAGACTTTGATATTGTGTGAATGTAGAAGTTATCTCGGAAGGAAAATACATGCACTTTATTTCTCTAGATTTGGAGATACCTACGTTTATACAACTTTAGCTACTTCTAGTATATATTTGCGTTGAAATAGCAAGAATAATTGATGTATAATAAGTTTTTTTGGACATGTATATGCATTATTAATACATTTAATAGGCGAACATATAACACTTCCTTGTAGAATAGGGCTTCTTTCTATAGAAATTATATACAATGAATTTCTTTAGACGATTTCGAAATTAGTTTAGAAATTGACGCTGACATAACGAGAATGATTTTTTCTTCATTCGAATAAAGAATTTGAAATTATTTAGTTAGTACAGTTATAAAACATTTCTTTCATAATTTCCGTGATAGGATTTACTGATACACTTATTAATACTTTCGTTACAATAACTCAGTATAAATCCATCAACATAACTTCAAGGTTTCAGTACTAAGAAGCGACTTTCTACTTGTCATGTCGTCTGCGTGAGAGCTGGAGTCAAACAAAGCCTCCAAGAGTCGTTAGCGAGGGCACTAGTGCACGAACGAGAGTGCCCGTGCAAAACAACCACTAAGAAAGAACCGCTGTCTGTTATTTATTTTTTTATTTTGTCCTTATCCCACATTTGGATGGGGTCGGTATAAATTTTCGTCGATGTTGTGGAAAAAAATGTCTTCAAAGGAGATGTTTCAAAGGAGATGTTTCATTTTGGGCCGTATTGTGTACGTCTAGTACAAATACTAGAAAAAAATGTGGAATTCAAATAAAATACATTTAGATTTCTTGGACAACGGGGGGCTTTATACAAAAATGTGATTGTTTTAGTACAGAAGCAATATTATCTTCGATAATCTGTCCTCCATGATGCCTAATTGTCATTTCGTTCAAAAATGCCAAACCCATTATCTTTAACTTGAATGTCTAATTTTTAATAACCCGCTACTATTTATAATTGTTTTCTATATATTTATCTGTTGATACTATAGTCCATAAGTTGTCAAAAGATGATATACGTTGTTAAAAGCGTCACTTTTATTAATATATTTATATTTCATGATTTCAGTTAAAGAACGAAAATGTTTGACAGGCTGCAATTCCAAAACAATATGGCCGTTATTGTCGCCATATTGCTTGTAGTGTTGCTGTTCTTGGCTTGATATTTATTTTTGTATAAAGTTAATAAGCAACGCATAACAGTAATTAATACGGAAATCGAAAGCCAATTTCACGAACTATATTTCATGTACTGTACAGCACTATGGCCCAAGGTCCATACATTTCTGGACCATCTCCTTTGACGGTCGGCTATTCAAGATTAACCCTTTCGAGTGTTTTTGGCTTATGACGCAGGCCTAAAGGGGTCTGGTAGAATTTACTAAATTCTAAAATACTCGTGTAGAAATAATATGACTGCAAGTATCTTCACGGTGTTTCCCTTCATCAATAATCAATTGTTAAAAAGCGTTAACCCGTATCATGGGCGCGTTTACAAACACATACTTCACATGCAATGATATCCAGATTTGGGACATATTTCTATCTACGCGAAAATCGATCTAACACCTCTAGGACATAATAACAATTTGGTACCCTCTGCAGTAATCACTAAACAGTGTTCAATCACCTTCGTAAATCGTGATTGAACACATACCTTTGTCTTACAATATCCGTACTGCGCGCAAGGTGCAAGCTGCCCCACTTACCGGTATCTCAGGCAAAAACTAGTTGTATAATAATTTTTGCTTTGTTTTTTACATATACAAAGGATTTTACTCGTGTATCCAATGCACATAGTTTTATGAATTAATTTTATAATTTAAATGACTAAATCTGGCTAGTAAAAAAATAAATACACCCAACAATCATACATAGTCCTGACCCGGAACGATGTTACAACATACAATACAAATGTCGTGGATATCAGAAGCCACGGTAGACTTTTCGGTCTCCACAAACACCCAGACCCAAACAATTACATATGGGGTCTACAAACATTTGTCTTAGTGCGGGAATCAAACCCCATCTTATCATTTTATCTGAACTGCACCAGTGAAGCACTACCAATCTATGTATTCTCATTTGGAGCATTCAAGTCTCTTATCTATACATATAATAAAAATGTAAATGGTCGATGTCTGTACATGGAAGATATTTAAGAAATTTCAACGCGGGGGGACTTTATAACAGCAACAGAATCCAAAACAATTTTTTTTAGAATTTTTGTCTGTCTGTCTGTCTGTCTGTATGTTTGCTTGCGCATCACGCAAAAACTACTGCACCAAATGAGATGCGGTTTTCACAGTTGTATTGCTGCAGGTTCAACTTAAAAACTGGTATATGTTGCATTTGCATACAGGGTGTTTCTTTTTGTTTGCTTGCACATTACTCATAAACTACCGAACCAAATGAGATGCGGTTTTCATAGTTATATTGCTGCAGGTTCAACTTAAAAACTGGTATATGTTGCATTGACATACAGGGTGTTTCTTTTATGTTTGCTTGCACATTGCTCAAAAACTACCATACGAAATGAGATGCAGTTTTCACAGTAATAATGGTGCACGTCCAATTTGAAAACTGGTTTATATTTTATTTATAGACAGGGTGTTTCTTTTTATTTACTTGCGCATAACGCAAAAACTACAAGACGAAATGAGATGCGGTTTCACAGTTATATAGGTACAAGTCCAACTTAAAAAGTGGTAAATGTCTTATTTACATACAGGGTGTTTCTTTGTATTATGGAAGATAAATGAGAAAAACTAATATTCCCCATATTAACACTGGATTAACACTTAGGCTACATTTTATCCAGGTAAATTAAGTGTTCCCGTGGGATGAGGACGGAATTCCGATATATTTGTTACTTTTTATACTCAAAGGGATGCGATGGGCGTGGATAACATGCCTTGAGTGAGAATGAGATAGGACGGGCGGGATATAGCGGGACGGGACGGGATGAGAAATATCAAATAATCTATACATGTATATTTTTATAAACAAAGTTAATCACGCAGACGAAGTTAGCGGGCAGAAGCTAGTGTTAGTATAACAGCCAAAAACGACTGTCTAGTAACCAATGCCTGAATATGAATCCTTGAAAATATTCCTATTTAGTGTATGAAAATGAATGTATGATATACTTAAATGTGTTTCCGTTGGACATGTGATGTCTGTCTGTTCACATATTGATAAAAATATATATGACAAAGATAAGAAAGACAAACATGTGTTTATTGCTATTGTATGCACTTATAAATAGCTAATTTATAAGAATAATGTGATACTTCTTTTTTAACCCTTTTTCTTGGATACATTGTATTACAGAGCAAAAGTTCAAGGCTTTATCTATTAAAAACTAGCACTATTTGTTATTAATTCAGACACCAGCTATGGAAAAAAGGGCATATGTTTGTTTCCTAGGACAAGAGAATATTTTAGTTAGTGACTACCCAAAAAAAGTAAATTAAATATCTTGTAAACAGAGAATAAGTACTATGTGTATTGACTTGTCATAAGAGTTATTTAATTGTCTATGTGACTATAATTTCATTTAACTTATGAATATGATGTACTAGGTAACAACAACTACAAAACTGAGGTCTTGGGTTCGAATCCTGGGTCAGGCAAATTGATATTGGGTTTTTCTATTCATTAGATTATTCATTATTTTCATTATTTTCTAGTCAGGAATTTGTGCACAATATGGCAATAGGCTCGCCCTCTATCATATCTTGGGATGGAACAAACAAGATGAAATGTGGGTGTCCTGGTGGCGCTTCTGCCTACCCTTTCTGGGATAAAGGCGTGAGTTTATGTATTTATGAATGTACTATGCATATTAAATCACAACTATAGACATAGTTATTGTGGTGAAATCATACAAGTGATGTATCGTTGTATGTTTTAAATAAATAAATACACCCAACAGTCGCATACATAGTCCTGACCCCACACTAAGATCGAATCTTGTGTCGTGGGTATCAGAAACTACGAGAGACTTTTCGGTCTCACAAACACCCAGACCCAAAACAAATACTTGTGGATCACACAAATATTTGTTTCGATGAGGGGATCGAACCCACAGCCTCTCGTTTCACAAGCGGCGTCTAACCAACTGCGCCACGGAGGCTGTTTATGAAGGCATATGAATGTATTGATTAACAGGATTTCAGGAATATGGTAATAAATGTTACAATATACATTACTTGTAATCATAATAATAATTAAGCATCTGGTATTTTCAAGATTTATCACATTATCAAGATTATTAATGACTATTGCAGAGTAAGCAACAGATTAGAGAAGCTTAGAACTAAGCTTGGTTCTATGTGATATAAGTGTGGTCTACCATCAGACATGCACTCTAAGCTGATGTTGATGATATTTTTTATAGATTTGTAAATTAAATATTTAAATAACATATGTAACATATATACATAATGAAGAGAGACTTCCAAAGTATGTTATTGGTGCAAAAGTTCAATTTTTAATAAGAACCAATATTAATATTGGAGCTACTATACTAATTGGTAAATCTGGCAACAAGTGAGATAATATTCTTTATATATTAAGCATAATATAGCATTTGTATGGTTATTTTAATATCATATAACTAAATAGCAAGAATTAATTTAAAGTCATAACATTTTTCTAAACCTTTTCTGTTTTAGCTGTATGAATCAACAATGTGGTTAGAAACTTATTTTCTCAGTCACACAAAGCACTTAATAGTCCTGATTGTAATAGCATAACAAAGTCAAATTATTTATTTTAATTTTAAACGTAAGATAATATTGAATAAAAATATTACACATAATTATTTTAATTCATAAATTATTAACACTGTATCTGTGCTGTAACCATCGTAAGACACAACAAGTATATCGTCGTAATAACTATTAATTTATTCAGACATTCAATATAAATTTCATACAATCTTGTATGAATTTCGTTTGTAGCAATGAAACGAGTATTCGGATGAATCATCACAAACATTATGTAAATGTGACATTAGTAAGTAAAAACACGTCTCGAATTCTAGAAGAACATTGCATTGAACATTGCAATGCGGAAAACATATGTCTTCAAGAAAAATACGTTGCTAAGTGTACCAGTTTCGAAGCAAAAACTAATAAGATGCTAATTTGAGATAGCGTATTGGGTTTGGTGGGGTAATGATGTGTACTTACACTTCAAGTATCCGGTCTCCTTTCCTGATGCCGGCTTGTTCTGCCGCGCCATTCTCCAACACGGCGCTTACGTGCTGAAGAGGAGCATACAGCTCGCCGTTGATCGATCTCAGCTGCCCACCCTCAGACACTTGTCCGCGCACGTTGAAACCAAACCCGGTCTCGGTTTTATAGATAGTGACGCGACGCGGCCCGTTATTAGCCACTGCATCTTTGTTACTTTTCTCCGTTCTGATAATACTGTTATTATCAGTTTCTGTCTCGGCCATTTTGAACAATTTTCATTTTTCACCACAGACAAAATATTTTTATTTTGTTTGACATTCACTTTTAGGATTGCCAGTCTTGTTTATTGGTCTGTAATTGCCAGCCTCTCAAGTGGGAATAATGCAAAAGTCTATAAATCGTGTAATGTTCCAAACAAGCTACATAACTTAAATAAAACATTGCAAAATCCACTAGTTAACGTATTTTAGTTAAAATTTGCTCCCAATTATCTATATTTTTTATTAATTTTAGCAAAGAATATCTGTAACTACTGACATCTAGTATGCAACAATTTTAAACTTTGAACTTTATCGCTAAAACAGTATGGTAGTTTACAAAATTTAAAAATAGAGTGCATTAGTATCGAAACAACGTGGTACAGTAATTTCATTTTCTTTCACATCAAAATCAGCTGTGAACATCAGTATGGCCGCTCCATTATATTTTAAATAAAATTGTTTTCGTAATATCATCTAATTAAAAAAAATAGTAAAGTGCAGTTTTCGTACTTACGCCGTTTATTTGTATATTCGCGAACAGTGTTGATGTTGACTAAAAGTGTTGCGTCATGACAGAGACCTCTCACTGACAAACAAATACAATAAAAATTGCGACTCGCTTTATTGAAGCAACTTTGTAATTTCTTTAGCTCGTGTGCCGTTTCAGTCGCTCGGTCGGTGGCCGATGTTATATTTGAATAAAAAGCGATCGGTTTATAATGAGTAGTGTTAGGTTGAGTTTCGTGTCCGTGGGCAGGCTTGCTGTTAGAAGAAATCCTCAGTTGACATCAGGTGAGTGCTTGTCTGTGTTATGTTGTTTTTTTTTTACGTTATTGGCGACAATCCAGAGCGGTATCGCCGCGTCATACGGCTCACGTAGTGCGTATTAGGCTGTTTGATAACAATGCGTGATTTATCGAAGTGTATGGACAAGTTGGGATCATGTCGGTAACATTGTAACGCAGTTTTCCTCACTAATTCAAGCTGGTGCTCTCAAGGTGAGCGCCCCGGCAAGGTCATGGGCACTCTTGCGTTAATTTCAATATTAGAATTGATATATTTCAAGTTTAATGTAATAATTTGGTAAACAAAGGACATTTTATCTCCAGACTTAGATGTTTGTGGTTGATATGTTATTATTGTTTATACATATTCTCACGCACACAAAGAAATTTTCAGCATATAGGTGAAGTGGGTTTCATGTAATACCTACTATGTGTAAATTCATGTTTTAAAGATAAGAATTTGGAGCCACCAAGAGTGACCGGACATAAATATTCATATTTTTAACATATTGTGTACCATACATACACATTGTTTGGTTATGTAACTTTATTTATATTACATGTAACTGAACAAAACATATTATCAATTGATATTCAAACTTTTATGAGAATTTATTTATATAACCTTACAAACAATTTTATTACAATTACTTAATGCATTTACGTCGTAAGATTCTATAGCTATAATTAATACAAGGGGAAAATGAGTGATATAAACAAAACTTCCTCTTATGATAAGTAATATTCATTTATTAAATACTTATAGTATCTTGTAATTTATTTAAAATAGTTCTTTCTAGGTTTTACAAAATTAGTTTTCCATATCATGCATCACATTTAATCTTGATCATTATTGTTTCTTTGTAGAATCATAATTATATGAAACACTTTTGTCATTGTCATAATTTATCTGTCTATCTGTAACTTCGTAGAATAAAATAGCTTGTTATTAAAGTTGTTATCCAGTACTTTCATCAGGTCAGCATTAAATGCTTTCACAATCCGAGAGTGCATATTGTAAAACTTATTAGATATGAGTTAGCACTGACTGCAAGATTGCTATCAATTTTTTTTACACACAATCATTTCATCCTACTATTATGTTGTGTCACAAAAAATGCAATAATCACTTGAGCCACTTATTATACCAGGTTGACATAATAGTGTTGACGGCAAGTGGCATCTTTTCCTAGTGGATACATTATTTTGATTCAATTGCCGCCATCATACGCAGTGAAAGCACATTATCAAGGCAGTGTGTAAAAAATTAGATGTCAATTTGCATTAAATTTTATTCTAATAAGATTCTAATAGTAATTATTTTCAAGACATTTACATGTTTCTGTTTAAACTTTGGTATGTTTAATTATTTGGTAAAGACAAATGAAGTAGGCATTTAAAAATACAAAACAAGAAATGTTAGATAAGGAATTATTTTTGTGAAGGATGTGGTCTGACAGCTCGGCCACTGATTAGAACTAGGAGATATTGAAAGGTCATTATGCTTTTTTTTATTGCAAATAAGTGAACATAAAATAATAGAATATACTAGGCCTAAAACTACATAATAGGTTTTCAAATGCAATATACAATATGTTGTATCAGGACCATGTAACTGTTATTAGCAGAGGTATATTAATTGATAAGAAATCAGGTAGTTTTAAAATCCAATGAAAATGATGTTTGTATGTTTTTCTCCCTTGTTTTTATGTTCATATTTACTAAATATCCTAAAAACCTACATAATACTATAACTACACTGTGTTTTGTATGAAATGTGATAAAAAAAACCTTTCTATGCACATACAAATACAAATCACATTGTATTACAAACAACATTATGTAATTGTTTGAACATACCTATTTTCAGTTAATTTATGTTTTACATATAATAGAATATATTTTTCCGTGAAAATATAAAGTTATTGTTTTATGTAACAGTTATTAAAGAGTAATTATGAATTCATATTTTATTGTTAACTTTGTTTATAGCACATTTATATGATTAATATATATTCCACAATTACATATTTATTTTCAAGCATATTATGGTTAAAACATTTAATAATTTATTTTATTTTCATGTCAAATAAGAAAATTGTTGAAATGTTTTGAATTTTAAATAATTTTACACATTTTACTTGTATGGAAGTTTTCTACACATTAAACCCCAAAACAATGCAAACACCTAATTTCAAACGTGCAGAAAAAATGATATTTTGCTGATAAAATTGCTGTCACTTATAAAATTTTATTCAATACCATTCAATATTAACTGTGGGAAGTCATGTTATAGTCTACATATAAAAATATTTTGTTTGGAATATTACATTTCTTATATAAACACAATGCGCATAACTTGTTATTTGGAAGTTTATGAACACTTTTAAGGATTTCAAATATAAATTACTATTCTCCAAAAGATATTCTGAATACCAGGTTAAAACTATCATACCTAATGAAAAATATTGCATATAAGAAATTTCATCTCCCCATTGAAATAAAACTATTTTTTTACAGATGTTGTCAGAAACCATTATTTATCTTTGTATGTTTAATTGGTGTGAATGATAGTTCATTGGACTTTCATTTGACATTAAAAAGTTAATAACAGTTGTAACACAATAACACTCAAATGTGCCAACATCATTATAAAGAAAAAATGCATATAAACAAATATCTGACATTGCACTGAGTGCCAAGAGTTACATATGCATTTTTATAATGCAAGTTGAACACTAGTATTGAGGTCAATAATTTATTACAAAAACATAAGCCAACTTGTAAACAATGATATAATTTGTATAAATTATTCAGTGAGGAAATTGATTGTCTTTTTAAAATTGTTACAGTATTTTATTAACCATACATAGTATGAACACATTAACACTAAAACGCATAAACTAACTTTGACGATAACTTTAACACATATAACATTTCAGCCTCCGTGGCTCAGTTGGTTAGACGCCGGCTGTGAAACGAGAGGCCGCGGGTTCGATCCCCGCACCAAGAGAAATGTTTGTGCAGCCCACAAATGTTTCTTTCGGGTCTGGGTGTTTGTGAGACCGAAAAGTCTCTCGTAGTTCTGATACCTACGACACAAGACTTAATTGATCTTAATGTGGGGTCAGGACTATGTATGCGACTCTTGGGTGTATTTATTATTTATTTTTATTGAAAATGTCATTGCCGTACATTTGTGACATATTCACATTGCTAATGTATAGGATTGACGTTTTCAAAGTCAAAGTTATGGGTGTTGCCCATTAGTTTGTGCAATTCGCCCTGAATTTGGATACTTAATAGGTAACAAAAGTTGTTTCATTCCCTTTTTTGGCAAACCCGTATTTATAAAATATAAAAATCATGATTGTTCCAGAGGTAGAATGTATGTATTGTTATCTTTATGATTATTAGTTTGTAAAATCCACTTTGAGTTAGTTGCCTACTGCCTGGCATTACAACATGAGCTCAGTGAATGTTGGGCATCTCTGTCCTCTATGGTACACATGTTCAAATTATGTATGCATACAAACCTCAGCTTAGTTAGCTTAGAAGTCGGCTATAAAAGAAGTAACTGTTAAACAAAAATATTTAAATATAGAATTAGATTTTGAACCTTAACCCCTATAATGTGAGACCAATGTGTGAACCTGTATTCATTAAAATTTGGAATAGTTGCCTGTCAATAAATAATGTTTATGAAACAAAAAATATTATTGAGCGATAAACAAGTGATTATGTGCCAATGAACTTGCAACAATGTCTCGTTACCGTCAGCCGTGACGCGGTGACTTATGGGTTGTGACGCCCGTGTGATGTCGCTCGTGATACACATATGAACTCTAAACTATATTGGCAAATATTTTAATATTAGCTGATGTCAGGATATTCGTATTCGGACGCATGGCGCTATACACGATAGTGGAGGACCCTCCCGTCGAAGTGATACACAGTTGTATCGTATTTTAGCGTTTACTGGGCCCTACTTGGCTGAGACCCAATTTTATGTTCCACGTGGATTCATTTGTTGTTGGTTTCGATACATTCTAATGGGTAAATTAATTTGGAATAATAATAAATGTCATTAATTAGGTCGATGTGAGATACTGCCGCTTCTCTGTTAAATATAAAAATAATGTTTGTTATAAAAACGTTGCCACTACTATTTTTCATGTTAACGTTGAGTTTTACATACGTACACTCGCCATCTATTGACTCGTTTTGATTCAGAGTCATGGGTCAAATCTTTTCTACACACATTAGTGATTATTTGGTGAGAAACCAGATGTAAAATAAAAGAGTCGGCAGGGGTCGACCTCATCGGACTTAACTAAAAGGGCCAGGTTAAAAGTACTCTGAACCGACAAGAATGCATGAAGAGATTGATGAAAGTAAAGACGAAATTAGTACGTCAAGATTGAGCAAAGTGGAGATCCATAGTCTCTGCCTACCCCTATGGGATACAGGCGTGACGTTTATGTATGTAGGTATGTCAAATAAAAGGCAGCATTTACGATATTCGCACAGAGAAAAATATATGTAATTAACAAATATTTATTTTAATTTTTTATGGGCACAGAATATTTTTATATTATGAGGTTGGAATTATGTGTGTCAGTACAATGATTTACATCTCGCTGTTTTTATCTTATTTTTATGCAAGGGATCGTAAAATGACATGAAATATACACAATATGAATCCTCCATATATACCCACCCATAGTGTTTGGATCCGAAGATTACTTGCTATCCTTGCCCTTTAATATAACCTTTAATAAATACAAATTACTTTAAAAAACTGGGTCTTACTGAGAAGAAATGAGCCCATTATCCACCAATATTAACCTCAAAAGAATTGTCTTTAATGCAGCAGAGAATAGCATTATCTCCGGCGATCTTGAAACATTATTGCCTTTATGAATAATAAACGAATGATAATAATATGCAGTACATAGACGGGCAATTAAGTAATCAGAGTGAAACGACCACTAGTATTTTAGGGGACAAGGCTTTTTTAGTTTTCGATTTAGGAAATCAATTCATATGCCATTTGAATCTTAAGTAAGTACTAATTTGGCTGATTGGAGCTATCTGTATTAACCCATATACATCATCACACTACAGAGCCCAGGGTTCTTCTACGGGTATTATAATTTAAGGCCTAGTACACATTAGTGAAATAGTGAACATCTCAGGTGTATATACATATAGCATTTTTACAGTTCGATAGCCTCTGTGGCGCAGTTAGATGCCGGCTGTGAAACGAGAGTCCGCGGATACGATCCCCGCATCGAGATAAATATTTGTGTGATCCACAGGTATTTGTTTCGGGTCTGGGTGTTTGTGAGACCGAAAAGTCTCTTGTAGTTCTGATACCTGCGACACGAGACTTGTGACTGTTGGGTGTATTTATTTTATTTATTTAAATCATAGCACCAAGCGTCTAAGCAGTTTAGTTCATGATAGTTTGTAAGTAAAGATCCACAATCCCAAAGGAAATATAAGTGCCTTGGTGATTTTTACAAAGGAAATGATTTTTATATAAAAGTTTTCGAAAGGGACTGTTTACAGCGAAATTATTACCTATTATTTATCGACTTATTTATTTCTAGATCTGTTAATTCCCGTATTTGGGTTACAACAGTTATCAATCAATACGATAAGATAGTAATTATAACCGATTTATAGCACATATTTAACAGCCGCAACTCGCGGTTGATTAATCTGCATGTGAAACATGTAGTCGCGGGTTCGATCCCCTATTGACACAAATAATAGTAGTAAAATCCACAAATATTTGTTTGGGGTTTTGGGGCTGTGGACCGAAAAGTCTTTCGGATTATCTGATACCTACGACATGATCCTTGCTTCTCACTATGAAGTCAGGACTATGTGGCTGTTTATGGCATTTTTAAATCTGATTAAATGATTCACAAAAAATATTAATTTTTCGCATTTAAGTGAACTTTAATTAACATAAATATACGAATAAAAGCGTGTGAAATAACATTATATTACGACGTAAATTAACAACGTTTATACAAATAAAACGATTATACTATTATAATATATTGCTGAAACAAAAACAAACTTAATTTCCGAAGGAAAATAAACATATAATATAATTAAGTCAGTCCGGACGAACAAACGGCTTACCTGGTGGTGAGTCATTGTTACCTCATATGAACATCTGAATTACTTGTATCTACGCTGCCGGCCTCTTCAAGGGGGAGGGGATGGGAAAGGAAAAAAGGACAGGAGGAGAAAAAGTGTGGGAATCCGGCAATCTCACCGTATACAAAAGAAAAGAAAAAAAAGTCGTTTATCTTCGGTTTTCGGTAACACAGTAGTCCTAAGAGGGTCTTCATTGTAGCATTGTAGTTTGAGCTGTATCAAGTAACTCTGAGTATAACTTATACTTATGTCAACGCCATACAAATCAGATGCCAAATACCATGCATCATCAAAGGTAAAGTTATGGTCATATTATGATGCCACCGGGCTTTAAAACCACCATCTTTTACTTCTAACAGCCCCTCGAATTTGGTTACCAATTGCCCGTTCCACAATTATGAACGTATTGTTATAAGTATCATCTATTTCACACTTTCCTATGCTGGCGATTAAATTTTTTACACGGCTCGTTGGTCTCCTGTTTGTGCAGTAAATCTTAGTTTATTACGAGACAGTTTGTTGAAATAACTCGCGGCCGGAAGGGTAATAATGCGATTGTCTTCGTTACAGGAATAAATTATTCAAAATTTAAAATATTTTAATTAAATTATACTAAATAACTAGATATGACAAATACTCTTTAAAAAATATAGAAAAGTTAGTTTGCAAAGTGAGAAGGAAATATCATTACCAATCTCTTGTGTATTCTTTCTTGAATTTCAATATTTCTGTGACCAAGAACATGTGCAATTAGTTTAGAACGGCTTACAAGTAAACTCTTTTAATTACTTACTCGCTTATCACTATTTATAATCGCAAGGATGTCTCATAGAGTCGGATGAACGCAACTAAATATTGTAACAATATTTTACCATTCGAATATTTTATATTATTAATTAATAATTTGAATTACCATGTAATATTTTATAGCGATAACAATATTAAAATTTTATATTTTAGGCTTACTTTAAAAGATTTTGCGTCTGGTCTCGCAAGTGAAATGTCTGAAGTGAGCCCTTTTAAGAAACTAGCTCTATTTTCCACCTCAAAGCCGCTTTGTGTAATATGTAACGAACCTTCACAAAGCATGTTTAGCGGACCTAGCGTTTATCTAGATTATGATAGAAGTGAAAGTGTGATGTTACGCAACAAGCATCTTGTGCATTGCGTGCAATATTTTCACTTTCTTCCGTATTATAACATGAATATATTTTGATTACATCGCGACCTGGTACTTCGGTGTTTTATAGCTTTTCCGTATGTATATCTTTCCCTACTTTAAATAAATACACCTAACAGTCACATACATAGTCTAGCCCCACACTAACACCGAGTCTTGCGTCGCTCGTGGGTATCAGAAACTACGAGATAATTTTCAGTCTCACAAACATCCAACCCGAAAAGATTTAACTATTTAACTTTAACAGATTCTTCACATTTGAAAGATAGGGTAATAAATATAATAGGTTCTTAATTTTCGACCTTATAGCCGTACCTCATCAATTTAATTTGCATTGATAAAATATGCAATGCAGTCTGGTTCCAGTATGTTGCCGTAGAAATCGTTGAAAGCTGCCTTCGTTCACCAAAGCTTTTAAGCTTCTTATTTCCTCGTACTTGCTTGACTATTGCTCATTAAAACTAAATGATTCTAATGTTATTTTCCATTTCAAAATGATTAATATCATTATGATTTTGAAATATTAAGTATTCTGTTTTTAAAATCTAAACTTTTACATAAAGACAGAGGCCTCAGTGTCTTGCGTGTTCATTCCACACAATCTTCACCTCGTATATTTATTTCACCGGCAATTGCTCTATTATCCCTGACATCTTCGATCCACCATCAATCCTCTACGAAAGCGACTCCAAACTAAGCTAAACTTGCGAAGATACCTTGGATGCGCGCTGGTGCAAAAGTATGACCTACATAATACTGCCTTGACACATTGCCGTACGCTTTGCTTTGTTCAACCACCTGTGTACGTGTATTATGTTCTCTTTGGTTTTATTATTTCGGATCGTGGATGGCCTTGCTGTCTCTTGAATATGCAAGCTTGAGGATTTTGTGATCGATTGTTGCTATCTGCTTTTTGATTCGTTACATCTTTTAAGGCTGATTTTTAGGTTATCCAATAAAGGGAGAATACTTTGAACATTTTGACTGAACCGTAGAACTTTTTAAAAAAATCATGCTAAATTGCGACGTTATTCGTCGAATAGAAATTGCCCATGGAAAAACCCGACCCAAAATCATATTATGCATCTCTTATATCAGTTACTACATATTTTATGAGTAACAATATGAATGTAGATTAAGCTTCTATGTTGGCTTGTATACTTGCTTTGTTTTCTAAACACGTATCATTGTTTTTGGATTGTGTTGAGGTTTTAAAGGCTTATTGTTATTGTACGTCCTATATAAAACTTCACAATAGAATTCATTATCCGCGGGTTAATCGCAAGCGTTAAAATGATTAATTGTTAATGTTATACATATTCAAGTTTTGATTTTTGTGAAGTCCAACGACCCTTCTACCTGCACTTTTCCCAAACTTATTTCCAGTTTGCGTAAAATTATTTAGGTTTTTATTATTACGACTCATCCAATGCCTGACTTCTGCTCTTTCAGAAAAATGTTCATTTATTTATTTTGAACACTTTATGCAAATTGTGTGTAGGTGGACTTCATGCCTGAGGTATTCTGTATCAGTCGAACCTAAGGTTATGTTAAATGTTATGGTTTTGAATCCACCACACCGACCTAATACGGATTGACCGATTTAACACCAATGCCAGCAAGTTGTATAGTCCTTGTTTATTCTAAATTTGTCATTGCATACATTACTGGTTCTTGCAATATGTTACGGGGTTTTCCCATAGCCTATTTTATTACTACTACGAATTTCGATGTTTGAACACTGATCAGCATTATAAACGCATAATTCTAGAAGCGTATCGGATTCTCATTAGTTATTTAAAGAGCTATGCATAAGGCGTGTTACCATGTCGCCTGCTCTTTAAAACTCGTTTTGGTTGTAAATATAATGTCAAGGCTGTCCCATGTTTACCTACAAAGGGTCTTTGAACCACATTCACGCTGCACTGGTGAGAATGATTTGTATTACTTTTACATCAGAGAGAGAGTGAACTCCTTACGGTTCCTTTAGTTCATAGCATTGTAAACATCATTTGTAATTCTTATTGTTATATACAACCTTGCAAAATATATCAGGCACCTTACTTTTTGCTGAGTGAATATTAGGGCGGGAAATAAAGCATGTTTTGGTTTTTTCTTTCGGCATAGGGCTTTGGATTATATTATAATGTCAGAAGATTGCTTTAATTACCAACTTCTGGTTAGTGGTCTAGTATGAAGCTACTGAACCCAACACCTTTAATATCTCTTTCAATAGTAACGCAAAGGGTTATTACTTTCACTCTGGCGCAGTTGTTACGCAGCTAGTAATAAATTTAAAGTAATACAAAACACATTCCAGTAAAGATGATTGAATACACCAAATTGTTCATAGTGAACGGAGAGAATATCAAAAAACTCGTTCTGTTAATATTTAACCATTAACCTTGTTTGTAACAAATCACTTGTGTTTAACTTAATGGAGCTTGCATCATCCAAATGCCAATTACACATGAATATACCAAGCATTATAAAGGTAATTTTGAGATTTCTGAAGAGTAAAATAATTACTTGGGCGGTTAAAAATGCGTTATTGGTGTTGAAGAAACGGTTTGACAAAGAAGAGGTCGCGAGTTAGGTAAATGTGTCAAACAGGAGTTAACAATAAGCAAGATATTTTTATGAACAAACATAATATATTGTAATTTCTTATTTCGGAAAAGAGTGAAGAAAACATTTAGTATTGAACTGCAAAACATGATTGATCATCAATCGCCATTAGATAAATTATTAGTCTGAACTAATTTATTTTCACTAGTTATTACAGATAGTCTCTTCACTGAACTTGTGTAAATATTATGTCATCCATATGCCACGAGTACCACGATAACAATACCGTGAGATTCGCATAGAAAACTGTCAGTTTACCAAACAGACGTTCAATTAAAGTGAAAAGAATATAAAACAATGGCGCATCGCCTGAACCGACAATCGCCATTGTTCGGCATTGTGAGAAACTGAAACATTGCGCGGGAAAATATGTTCTGCATAATACAAGTGTCACGGTGGTTGATTGGTAATGGTACCTGGTGATTAGCGTCGTTCACCATCTATTGTTTTCGTCGGCAATTCTGAGAGAGATGGGATTAGAGCATCATGATTGGTGGAATTAATTTCGGTAAACAAGCAGGTGGTAAATAATTACCACTGTCTATGAACATTTTCATTTAAATAAATAAATACACCCAACAGTCACATACATAGACCTGACTCCACACTAAGATCGAATCTTGTGTCGTGGGTATCAGGAACTACGACATTTTTCGGTCTCACAAGTACCCACACCCGAAATCAACCTATGGATCACACAAATATTTCTCTCGGTGCGGGTATCGAACCCGCGGCTTCACGTTTAACAGCCGGCGTTTAAACAACTGCGACATGGAGGCTGTCGAAATCGTAGGTATCGAATTTGTATCGTAGGAAGATTTTCTTCTCAAAATAGGAGGGAAGAAAAGGAAGAAGAATACTAGCAGAAAATGAGTATTAGGCGTACTGTGCTCTTTATATTAGGCACCTAGATTTCTAACTCATCGAATAGAGCATAGTAAAGAAGTTGCTTCACGGCTTTGTGGGATTCAAGATCCCGTCGAGTTGGTCAATCGCTTTAGAGGTCTAATTGCAGTTTGAGTTTGAGTTTAACACTGTTAAATACTTTAAATAATGGACTGGAGTGAGATGGAACTTCGTGTTATGATGGAGCCTCATTGTGACCAATTTTCACTAAATTAGAAAAGTCCACATATCTCAGGAATTCGATTGTTAAATAATTTATAGTTATGCATAGTTAAGGCTGATTTTATTACATAAAAATACATTTAATACGTATTTTTACGTTATATCATCTAATTTCGAGATTGTCCTTTAATATTAGCTTCTTTGACCTATATTAGAACAAAAATCCGTTAAGGAAAATAATCAAGTATCGTGCCAGCTGTATTAACTCAATGCTTACCTTCAAGGTTGTATAGTTTGATGAATGTTTTGTTCCAATTACTTTGTAGTTGAAGGAAAACCTACAGGAAAGTCATTAAAAATTCAACAATGGATTACAAACGAGTTTATTGCATTTTTATAGATTTTACAGTCTGAATAATAATCGTTTGTGTCGGTTGCGATTGTTTGAATACTTTTGTTGATATTACTGACCATTACAATCTATATTTTTCTCTTATTTAGCTTGGGCTGTATTTCTTAGATTTTTATGTTTCTATCGCCCCCTAACTCATAATGGGACGGAACATACAAGGCGAAATGTGGGTGTCCTGGTGGCGCCTCTGCCTACCCTTTCTGGGTAGAAAGGCGTGAGTTTATGTATGCCTTTTTCATAATTATCGCCATATTATCCTGCTACCATTCTTTATTAAATTACAAAACCACAGCTGACATCCAACTGCACTACCACTCAATAAAATAAATTAATATAAAAAGCAATAGTTACACACGAGTGTCATTGGCATTCAGCCTCCATCTCGATACAAATAAACATTGATTGACTAACATTAACCTTCCGATCGAAAGGCCGACAATATTATACAACCGATGTAACGTTTGATTATCAAATTAAATCATCGCATTTCGTTTCATATGAATAAAACATGTTATATGTTATTGAATTAGTTAATTGAGCGTTTATTTCGTAGCTGGCGGATGTCCGGTTTCCGAAATATTTTTTTGTGTAACAATATTAAGAGTAATTGAACATGTTTGATCCCCTATCGATTGCAACGTTTGTGAGACCCAAATATATTTCTTTTGGGTCTGGGTAATGTAAAACCAAAAAGTCTCGTAATATCTACAACTCTTGATACAAGATTTATTTCTTACATTGGTTTTAGGAGCGAGTGTGTGTTTGTTGGGGGTATTTATTCATTCCAGCCAAAAAAGAACTATGGAATCAATGAAGCAATTGTCTATTTTTTAACTGCCTGTGTAGTTGACAAACCAGCTAACGGTCTGCCCCATAATTATCAGCTACCACTGATCCGACCGTTTTCTTGGGCACATTCAAACCAAATAATCAATTAAAATTTTGGTTCATCCGACAAATAACATTTATAATGTAACAAATACGTAGACATAAGAAATGATTAACGTGTCTGTTCCTCAGGAGTCCAGTCATGTCGCACGCTGCGACGCGCGGGTCCCCGCGCCGTGCACACGTGCGCCATCATGTGCAAGAGCCCCACCGAGCAGCCACCTGGCCCGCCGCACCCGCACGCCGGCAAGGACGCTGTTAACTCAGGTACTACTGACGATGACGATGGATGTAGCATGCTGGTCAACTGGGTAGATTACTCACGGTGGTGAACCCACGCCTTCAACGATGCTGATAATAAAGTTAATACTCCCTAACAATCTCCTTCAACACTTTCACTACAGACACACATTGTCACATCATACGATCGCGTGGTATTTCCATCCACGGTGATTGATGAAAGTGGAGGAAGCGCAAATAGTATGTCAGGATCGAGAAAAGTACAAGTAGTCCATAGTCTCCTACCACTATAGGATGCATGCGTGACGGTTGTGTGTGTATGCACACATAATCCGTTCAAGCCAAGGTGGATAATTCGTTAAATCGACCCCGCTGTCAATGTTACGTGGTGTATAAAGTAACGAATAGAAGTAAATAATAGCAAGACCTGGTTATTTGTCGCAATGCAATACAAGTTAAGCCCACAAAGCAAGCCAATAGCACGGGTGACTATGGTTGCTTTTTGTCAGCCAAATTTTTTACATAGTTACGACCAGGAGAAAGTTTAGGCAATATCGAAATGAGGACAATCAAAGTGAGTCTAGGTAGGTTTTCTCCTTTCATAATGTTTCTCAGATGTAATCTCGCATGGCATAAAATTGCTTTATGGTCAGTCCCATATCTGCCATCAATCCTTCATGGAAATTATGCAGTCTTGGCAATGTTATTCAATTGAACCCAAGGCATCACTGTATCAGACCATCTACGTTTCCAACACCATCGTAATAATGATGCGTGAAATTTGAAATTGTACATGTGTAATTGATTTATACTTTTTAAGTAATTCTGTCGTCACAGCTACCGTGCAAGGAAATAATTTAATTCAATTATCATTATTGCGGAAATTATCTCGTATCAATTTTAAAACAATTATGTCTTGTTTTTTATATCGTGTCAATTTGCGACTTATTATCGCTACTTAGTTGTTCAATGTCCTTTTCAGGCGAAATGAATGAGAGTATGACGTATTTAGTTATTATGTAATAATTACATATGCTATGGAAAACATTATTGTTATTTTACTCAACATATAAATTTAATTGTTTTAACATATTACATACGATTTGTTCCACAATAACGGGTTATATCTTCAAGTCACAGATCATACTAAAATTATTTGGGAGATGCCTGTGATAAATGATGATGATCATTCCAGCAATTTTTTTCATTGCATAAACCTCGCAAACGATCATATAAGCAATATCGTTTGCGAGGTTTATGCAATGAAAAAATTGCTGTAATGATTATCATCTTATGATAAGTAATTACCGTCTCCCATAAATATTAACTCTTAAAATAGAGAATAATAAAAGCCCGGAGGAGCAAATGAACATAAGACCTTCGGCAATCGCACTCAAAAAAAAAACACGACATCAAACCCGCTTTTCGATCATTTCGAGCTTTTGTAAAATATCTCGCAAGTAATCGACAGGTCGCCGTGGAGATCCTTGGGGTAGGCCTATGTTAAGCACTGGATTTTCTGTGGCAGAAGAGGAGAGATCTATCTAGAGAATCAATCAGATTGTAAACAGCGTTTCTTCAGCAGGCACCACATCTGGCGGCAAGAAGTCAGGGTCAGGCAACGGCGTGCTCACGTGTCCCAAGTGCGGCGACCCGTGCACCCACGTGGAGACGTTCGTTAGCTCCACCAGATTCGTCAAGTGCGACAAGTGCCACCACTTCTTTGTCGTCCTCAGTGAAGTCGACACCAAGAAGAGCATCAAGGACAACGCCGATACCAAGTCTGGGTTTTACAGGTGAGTTCTTTACTGCTAAGATTATATTCGTATTCGCCCAGATAGCAACCACTGTGGGGGGAATCCTTAATGATAGATGTAAGTCTGTCGCGTTTCTGGTTCAGGCTGTGTGTATAATTACTCTAAAGGGCTGGCTTGATTGTGACATAGGAGTGCTTGGTGGATACTCCATTTGGATTTCTCTAGTCATTGTACTCATTTTGTCGTGCCTTTATAAAAAATACAACAATATTCTTCATTAAAAACCAAGAAAATCAAAGTTTTATGAACGTTTTCCGAGTTTGTGGGTTTTAGAAATAAATTACTCGGTACTGAAATTTCCGCCCAGCTTGGAAGTAGGCTCGCTCTACATCTCATTTTTGGAATAAAATAAGATCAAAGAAACTATGGGTGACACTAGTATCGCCTCTGTTTACATGCTGGGGCATACAGGAATGCCTTTATACAATATGTTACGTAATCATTGGTACTTAAACTCTCCATTTCACAATCTGCCTTGCGTTAAAAAAATTTACAATTTTTCTCCACAGTTTGGACATCACGATGGATATTCGCAAAGATGGAAACGAAAGTTGATGATCCTTGATTGAGATAAATCTGTTTGTTGACGTTTACTAATGACTGGTCGTGTGTCATCCTGTCTCGAATGATTCGCGCCATTGTGGTAATGGGGCTGACTCTCATGTCCAACTTTGAAATATAAATCGTTGTTTAAATGATTGATTTCGAGCCGGCTGTCATGTATTTTATTAACAGTGATATGTTCTGCAATCACGCTTATCGTTGTAGTTATGTTTTTAAAATAAAATTTTATTTTTCTCTGTAGGGATGGAGAGGATTTTTTCTTCAAAAAATCAGCCTATCTTGATACCATCGGATTGATGTATCGTGGTTCCGAATTTTAAATGAGAATTATGGTTTTAATGGAGTCCCTCTATCCCTGGCAAAGCATTAAACCATTTTGCTGGTTATAAAAAAATCTAATTTTCTACAAACGTGCTTTGGGCTTACGTTGTTGACCAAGGCCAAAGATGACCGCTACATCTTCAGGGATATAAATATGATCTAAGTCTTAATATTTTTCTACATGAGTCCATATTTTTATCTTAAAAGAAAATTGTAAAGCATCTCCCACAATTGTTTTATTTACTCAAATGTTTATGAAGTACTATCGAAATTCTTTGATATGACTTGCCTACATGTATGTTTTGTCTGCCCGGGCATATTGAATGTGTCTGTCTATAAGGCCATTGAACTCGGATGACAAAAACATAATATTTTATATAAAATGTTAAAGTAAACAAAGTGTGTTTGATAATTTATTTTGCATATTGTTAAACGAAAATTAAAGGATGAAAGGTCGATGTAACTTGTCTGTGCGCTCCATAGAAGTCTAAATAAGGAGAGTTTTTGGCGGTAACTTTTGAGCGGTAGGGGTCAAGATGTTCATGTTAGCGACGTACCGGCAAATAAATAAATACACCCAACAATCACATACATAGTCCTGACCCCACACTAAGATCGAGTCTTGTGTCGTGGGTATCAGAAGGTACGAGATACTTTTCGGTCACAAACACCCAGACCCGAAACAAATACCTGTGGATCACACAAATATTAGTTTTCGTGCGGGGATCGAACCCGCGGCCTCTCGTTTCACAGCCGGCGTCTAACCAACTGCGCCACGGAGGCTGTCAAATCACTAGATGCAGAGCGTTGAACATCGAAATCTTTGTATCTAGTTGCTGTGGTTGATGATAATTATTTTCGTCCTTACGATACTTTTCAACAAGTTTATCTATATAATTGTGAGGACTCAGGACAAAGGCTAATTTTTTTTTAACTGATATCATGACATTCGTTTGCTCTCCATTCATTACATATTCAGATAACTAGTCATCCACACGTGTTTGGCTTTAGACCAAATTTGGCGTTCCTATCTTCCTCCATACAGTTTCTTCAACTAAATCGGGGCACGGTTGCTGTCAACGCACAATCATTTTTCATTACATTGCTGTCATTTGAAAAATACAGTCCCACTTGAATAAGGTATATGTATAGTGAAACATCAAAGGAAATTAAATAATAAATTAGTTCGTTTTGATTCTTTCTTTTATTTAAAGTTTCATTTACTAGGAAAACAATTTGTTTGGTAAGAGATTTACATAATAACCTATGTGTGTCACTATTCCAATAATTGTACTTGCATATACAAGTATACAAAAAGCAAGACTTGAAACAAGCTACTACTTAAGATAATTATTATTCTGTAATACAATAGCGCCATCTCGATAGACCTGGCTCATTCAGGCCTTCAATACACTTTCTTCAACTTACACACAGCAGTTCCGTCATACCTTTCTACATTTTATTGACATTTTTAATGCATTTAAAAGCAGTTTCAATTGTAAAATCTCGTCATACTAGTATGAACTTGAACAGAAATGATTTAATTTTTGGCATTAACAATATTCGTACAGCGTTTATTTCGCAATTGTGTTTAATGCGCGTTAAAACTTTATTGCAATGTATGTGGTTGCGAAATATCAAGTGTTTAAATGAATTTTACTGGATTATTGTGCCGTGATATTATAATGATGTGTTATATAAATATTTGATGGAAGACGTCTTGAAACCACTGCGAAATTCAAAGTAATATTGTTCTTCATTAATCCCTTACAGGACCGTAATAATAATAAAAAGAGCGGGTTTTCTTGTCTATAAGAAGCCTATAAAGTCCCTATACGAAGTTTTTGGTTAATGAATAAAGTTATTATTGTTTTAGTGTCCGTGTAAAAATATTAATTTGTATTTGTGTTAATTAATCAGCATTTTTAAAACAGAAACCGAGCCATAAAAGCACGTTTTTAAAATTATTACATTTGTAAAATTCTAATTCATTTTTAAAAACATTAATCAATTATTTTGCAATATCAAATCATACCTTACAATTCCTCCACTTAACTACATACCAGGTATATCCAGACTAGGTTATCCAGGACTATCCAGGTTAGTGGCTTCAGACACAATGCAACTAAACATTTCGAAAAAGAGCGACTACTTTTTTATATTTTTTTACCTATCGGCGTGTTTTAGTGGTGTATAATGTACACCATTTTTTTAAAAGACGTTATGGTAGGAATGGGTTTAAATTATTATTTTAGCAAAAACTATGTATTTATCACCCAAACACGATGATACGTAAAAAATAGTAAAAAAATCATCGCTTCTTTTTTCGACATTTTTGCTGCATTGTGTCTGTAGTCACTAAAACTACCACCTGGTTTCGTTTTCGGTCGCAGACTGGATATACCCTGTATATCATCCAATGAAATCCTCGTAATGTTATCTACCATATAATCTCCGGTATGCTGACGCGATGCCGACCTCTGACCACGTGAACAAACGTGATTATAATCTAGTGAAATACATTCACTCGCGGCATGAGAGTTGGACACAAATGCATGTTATGAGAAATGAGTTTAATGATACAAATCGTACTACATCGGATGATGTAATTTTACGTGAGCGTAGGGTTATATGGTAGATTTGTAAGATTGAAGTAAATTGTGGCTCCGTCTCGTCGTACACTTAAGGTATAACTTTGTTGTGATTTTCGTAACTTTTCAACACAGATAAACGTAATTCAGATCTTATAAGGAGCTAGTTCTGTGTTGTTGGTGTCAGTAACTATGGGAAACTTTGTACTTCTATAATACGTAGTATAAACAAATATTTATTGATCTAATATTTCGGTATATTAAAATATAATATATCGATATGTGATATATGATAAAATTGTTAAGGTTGTACAAATGGCTGCAAATTAGTTATCAGAACTTGCTTTTTGCTTTTTGCTCTCAAGCAACACTGAGAAAACTTTGTTGTAATCCGGTTCGCAAAACATTGTAACCACTTAACACCTCAAATCTTGATGACATCGTCATTCGTGAACTTGATAATTGTCATTAATGATGCAGCATTTAACAATTATAAGGTTTTTAGCTTTGCCGTCATCAGAAGAAGCTAAATCATTAATTAAGATAGCTGATATAGCTTTAAAAAGCAGTACTTAAGATTATTTTTTTAATATTATTTGTTTACATTTTGTTATTGCTTTAATTATTATAATAGCTATACAGCTTTACCTAAATGATGTATAATAATCTTTAAAGGACGATATGGTGGCTCAGGGACAAAGTCGTTTCAATAAATAAATAAAACACAATAATACGTTCTGAGGGATGTTACTCTTGTTTGTGGAAAGCTGTGACGCTTACCATCAAATGAAAGATTTTTGTATCTTATCTTTTACGCTAATGAAACAAACTATTAATTGAAATGTAAGTCGTATAAAGTTACAATTCAAATCTAAACGTACACTACAGACCTGGAGATAAGCTCGTTTACACTATATGCCGAATATGGCGTGGTACGTGTAAAGTGCGTGCTAATTTTCTTGTGGTCTGTACTCAATCTTCCATAATTGCGGTTTTGAACGCAACATCCGTATCTAACTAAATATGGTTTGGTCTATGACGAACGCAAATGTTAACAGGATGTGTATTGCATCTTTGAGAGTACTTAAAACGAAAGTCGAGCAAAGAGTATCGAAAGACATCAATGTGAAGATTGTTCCGATCACACACCCGCCACTGCAACTCCTGTAGCGCAGGATCAATAGTCGCACGCATTTTAATGACACCGTGCAGTGAAGCTCCACGAGTCTCCAGGAATGTCTAACTTGTTTTTAACCAGCAACGATGTGAATCTACACGTGTATTAAAAAAATTAAATTATTTTTTATACACAAATAAATACACCCAACAGTCACATACATAGTCCTGACCCCACACTAAGATTGATTTTTGTGTCGTGGGCATCAGGAACTACGATAGACTTTTCGGTCTCACAGACACCCAGACCCGAAGCAAATTATACAAACAAATAAAGATTTATTGGGCATGCATATTAAAAGCGTAGTATAGACATAAGACATGTACCTACCTGCAGGTAGCTCCCCGTATCGTGATAAATGTTTGTCATTAAATATTTGCTTCAGATGCAGGCATTTTGACCTCCGTGACTAAAAATTCTCGCCTAGTTGCTAGCCTTCTCTAATACCTGCAAAATAATAAGTAATTGTATATGTTTTTAAAAGGATTACCATTGTTAATTTTGCACGTATTTATTTAATGAATGCATAACATTAAAAGTAAAAAAAAAAAATAGTACTTTTTGTTTTCATGATTTTTTTGGGACAGGTCACATATTTTGCCTTAACGTCATGTCAAGGCTTTTTAGGCCTCGGCAAGTGTGTTTTAATTATCCAAAAATTCAATTTTGAACAGACGAGTGCCACACGTAAGTCACTTGCGGTGAAAGATTTTTATACACTACCAATGGAGCAGCACAGCCTCCGTGATGCAGTTGACTGAGTGCCAAAGTCGAAAAAGCTACTGATGCGAAGTAAAGAAAATAAAATTATTTTTTACGGATTTTATCGCGGATTTCATTTTTATTTCGGTTTAATTTTTACATTTTTAACTTCCCGACTTTTCGATTGCTTTACAGCTTTCGTACAGTCCGCCTTGTGCCCACGAATTTATTTCAATGAGTAACATTCGTGTAAATGTAAGAAACCATTACAAAACAAATAATTTCACGCGCTCACGTCTGTATCCCCGAAGAGGTAGGCAATGGTTCTAGGCGCAACCACAAGTATTTCCATCCTAAGTGCGCCTATAGAACTGCTTGTGAAACCTACAATTAATATCAGGTTTGGGTGTTCGCGATCGAAAACCCTTCCTTAGCTTTTCATACCCCCGACACCAGACATGTATATTACTGTAGATTTAGGATTACGTGACTGTCGCGAGTTTTTTTTTTATGAGCGGCAGTAACACCTCGTTTGCCTTTGCACGCAATAAAAAAATAAAAAATAAAAGGGCAATACCGGGGGTAAGATAATACAGGTTTACAAGCATTCCTTTATAATTATTTTTAAAGTTAGGTTCTTGATTTAATGGGAACTAGCCACAAGCCGCTCCAAAGGGCACTAGTATTAATGTATGCCGTCCATCCAGTGCCATTTTAACTTGCTAATTCGCTTGGAAAAAATGTACCTATATGTCAGCTGATCGGTCGTTGACAGTTTATTCATATCCGCACGAATTGCGAAAAGCCTGCTTAAGAAAAATCCACCACAGCTGTATTTGACTGTCCTGAAATTACTACTACTATGACGTACTGAATTCACTATAAGTGTAAAATGCAGTTTTGGAAAAATCTTAAAAAATCATAATATCAATATTTTTAATTAATAAAAACACGATTGAGATACAAATTTATCGTACATATAAAGCTGACTTCTTATTTTGATTTAATGATAAGAAATATCATAACACTGTACACGTTTTTTTAAATGCATTTTAGTTATCATATTAGTATTATGTGTAGTCTGAATTTGATATATTAAAGCCAAAACAAAGAAGTTAGAATAAAACTATTTTATAATCTCGAGATGAATACAATGCCCTCACTTGCCAAATGTTTAAACAAGTAAAGAATATAATGTTATCAGCAGCCAGCAGGTCAAGTCAATGATAAGGAGATATTGTTTATTTATACCTAAAAATAATAATGTAACGTAATATTATCTTAAATACATTGTATACGCGACGGTACGCTAGATGTAAATACTGGTTTTTAGATGTAAATTTCTGCTGGTCATGAAATTATCAAAAAATATGAAATCAAAGAAACCTTCGAAGTAAAACCATCATCAGGAATATCACTAGAAAATTGACAAATGCCTCTAGTTATAGGTCATCCACAAACATTTATTCCAATTATAAATTCATAGCGGCATCTTAGCCATGAATGTGTTCAGTATTAAGAAATAGGCTTGTCAATGTTTTGGACAACAAAACTACCGTAAAATGATTTACACCCAGCTAACCTTTTTGTCCCACAAAACTCCTACATGTAGTTATAACGGCTGGCATATTTTATACATTCTAAATATTTCCTGGAAAATAAAAACATTTTTATCTATCATCCCGCAGGAAACCCCCACCGCCTCCCAAGAAGATATTCGAATACCTGAACAAGCATGTGGTGGGCCAGGAGTACGCGAAGAAGGTATTGTCGGTGGCGGTGTACAACCATTACAAGCGCATCTACAACAACGTCACCAGCGGCACGCAGACCGACGCGCACCATCCGCTCCACCACCCACATAGAGGTAAGGACCTTCCACTCCTCACCTGAATAGCAAGAACAGCTGGCTTCTGTCCTAATTTACCACATACACACAGAAGCGATTTACTTCCTCCTTTATAAGGGAATGAAATGCCTTACCGAATATAATATTTCCGGATATTCCTATTCGAGGCTGACTGTTGACAGATTTAAGGCTCTTTAAGGATAGATTAAATAGGCACCTTCTAGGCGTGTAACATCAGATGAGATAGTCAAACGCCTAACCTAAAAATGTTAAAAACATAGATTTTCGACTCTTCAAACTACTACTGGATAAATAATATGATAATCCAGCCCTACGTTCCACTGCAGGCCAGGGGCCTCTGATACAATCGAGAGTTTGATTGAGATCGGATAAGATGATAGGCCATAGTCCACCATGCTGGCCTAGTGCTGGTTGACGACCTTCATATACAATACAAATTCTGGTGTATTCTGGTTTTGACCTAGCCAATATTTCTACCATCAGGTCTATTGTAATCACTTGTCCTGCCATTATACAAAATTAGATCGGAAAAATAAAAATGATTGCGATCGTAAAAATAAAATAAAACGGATTGCCCAACATCCGATACACTTTTACTCAAAGAATTCAAAGTAAAACTACTTACAATAGGTTTGCATCACGACACTTAGAAATTGTGAAATTCACTAAAACGATTTTAAAATTGGCCAATTTTCATCATTAAACTTTCTTAAGTGACGTCGGGGTTGCCGTGAAGGTTAATTTTAACGCTCCATTAGTTACTAGACATAGTGTTGTCAACTGCTTACTTTTAATTCTATGCTGAGTTAAGCTTTCGTTTTTCAATCTTTATTGTAAGTTAAACGCACCTTTAAATGCGGTAGCTAATCACAATTTATGTTCAGTGTTAGAAGTGTAGGAACATGGTTTCTATGAAATTATTTATAATGAAAAGGTAATTAACTACAATATAGATACGTAAATAATAGAATAATCAAATAATAGAGACGTCTTCCAAGGGTTCTAAGTTCATACCCTTGGTTTATAAGTCTATTCGGCTGTCAACGGAACTCTATCTACTGTAACGCTATCTCAATTGTATTGCTTTTCCGTGCTTAAAAAATTAAATTCAATCACAGTCGTTATGACAACAATTGTAGACATCGCATTAGCAAGGCTAATAGTGAAACCTGTATTCGATAGGACACTAGGTTCTATAAAATCTAACAATTTATAACGTCCAATCAAGATATCGCCATAGGTTAAGAACTAGTTTACATAATACAGAGAAAGTGCTCTACACTACATCAAACATAGCCCTATACACAACCACGGTAATCAAAATACAAGAGCAAATCATATCCATGCAACAACACGTGAGTCACATTCACGTCATCAAATCCGAGACAATAAAACGAATCAAGCAGTTACGCAATCGGAAGCGGTGGTAGCCAGAGACGAACAAAGGCTGGTGGCGAGAAAGTGTGACCAAAGGCGACGGTTGCCGACACGCACCACCGAACACGACAGATCCACATCTCACGACAAACATATTATTTGGCTGTTTCTCACGACTTGCGAAATGAACGACACACGATAGGCATGGGTGACTAGCAATTGTGCATTACAATCAAACAGATTAAGGTTTCACGCATAGGCTTATGAATGTGCTGTTATGGATAATTAAAAATAGTTACTACGGCCTAAAGATATCGATTTCCTCTTTTTATACGTGCTGTGGTTTGTAATTTGTATTTCAAAATATTTTAATAGCGCCTCTGTAAGCCGCGGGATAATTAATAAAAAAAGAAACTAAGATGCATGATGGAAAGGTATTAATTGCATTAAGATTAAAGATCTCTCCATTTAAAGCGATGACAATTAAATTATGGACCTCATAAAGGTTCCCAAACTCGATGATGTCTCAGTTACGAAAAGTTTTGAATACATTACTGAATGGGGTCGTTTCGCTCCATGGGACTTTAATTCTCAGCGATCAATTTACGCAATACTCTCAATTAAATCAGCCCTGCACGGAAACCTTAATCAAGCGGTTTCATAACGCATGCTTTCACGAGGAAAAGGATTAACCATTCCCCATTTGTCATAGTAGAGGTTTCCTTGAGCTCGGTTTTTACCAGTCATTGTGTAATACTTGGTATTGGAGTGCATCATACACCAAGTATGAATACTAAATATAGCTGGTATTCCCGAAAAGGCTAAAATGCTACAAGTGCATTCACATTTCGCTGAGCTTGTTTATATTAAAAGATAGGGAAGGGGCGATTCTATCGTCATGCTGTGTTCAAATTCTAGTCTTCGAAAACTAATACGATTTTTTAGCTGAAATAGTTATACAATATGTTTTGTCTGACCTAGGATCCATATGGTTCACAGCCTATATTTTTTTATTTAAAACTTTATTGTCTGTCTGTGTCATTCATAAAGAACACAATGAAAAAAAAAGACGTATTAAAGGCGGTCTTATCGCTCATATATGTTTCTAAGTATAATGTTTTCTAATAAATACAATTTTCAACATATTTTAATTGTGTGAAAGTACTGTTAATATTACAATATTTCATTCGATAATAATTTGTATTTAATAAGTTGATTAACGATACCAGGGTTTTTAAAAACATTAAAATTTATAAGTATAAAACAATTTTGCCATATTAAGTAATTTATGCACAATGAAGTATATGGACAAGAATAAATGAGATATGAAAGTATCGGCCACTTACCAGTAAACGTACGAAGGTCCTACAGCGTACTACGGTACACGTGCGTCGACTGTAAACACGCCGCTTGCGTCATTAATCTTCGGTTATCCCATAAACAGAGTGGAGGTGAATGATTGATTCCCTGACGTTGATGCCACGATTATAGATGTGATGTCCGTCGCCAATTTGACAGCCTCCGTGGCGGCATCGGTTGTGAAAGATGACCTCACACCAAATGTTTGGCACCAATCTTTATTTATTACGAATCTTGGTGTTGTTATTTGCAATTAATTTGTTGTTAATGATACTGAAGATTTGAGTGTAGAATTTTTATAATGGTACGCGAGAAATGACGAAATAACCCAATACGTGGCACACATATTATATTTATGTATGTGCTCGCTATTTAGATAGATGCCATCCTTTCGCTGGTGAATCTGATTACCCGCCCTAAGAAGTATTTTCGACTGGATCTGAGTGATTACAATGTATTACTAGAGTTATGAGTAGATTGATATAATATGATTTAAATAAATAAATACACCCAAAGGTCACATACATGCTCCTGACCCCACACTAAGATCGAGACTTGTGTAGTGGGTATGAGAAGCTACTAGACTTTTCGGTCTCACAAACACCCAGACTCGAAACAAATACCTGTGGATCACACAAATATTTGTTTCGGTGCGGGGATCGAACCCGCGGCCTCTCGTTTCACAGGCGGCGTCTAACCAACTGCGGCACGGAGGCTGTCACTGATTTAATCACTTCAATTTCAGATATTAAATCTCATATTGTAATTTAGTCAGAAAAGCGCAATGCTCTCCGAAGCCAGTAATTCTTAGCCCTTGTTAGCCAACCTCGGAAGCAAAATATAACAATTCCTGGTCACTTTCAAATAGAGATTGGAGGTAAATGAGCTTAAGGAAATACGTGCAACACAGCGGAAGTTTATCTCGCCGGAGTACGGAAGGGGCCACCATTTTAATTTCCTACATTCTAGTCGACCATTCCTCTCGTAGCGGTTCTGACAATGCGATTATTGCGGAATCAATACCAAGGAAGTCGTGTCAATTAGTTTCATTCATTACTTATTGGAGCAATCGTGGGCTTCCTTGTTCATCAATGGTTGTTGTTTTTGTGTTCAATAGTAGAATTATTCGAATTTTTAGTTATATAATTTTATATTACGTCATCTGAAATACATTGGCACATTTATTGTTAATAGCTAATTATTACACAACATACACAGTGGTCTGTGATACTAATTTCCCAGAATAGAGAAATAAAAATCTTATATATATACCTACTGTGAACTATCACATATTGGGTCAGAAATAAGTTCTGGTGGCACAATCCTCTATTGCCGCTCATATTTCCTCTACCTATCCCTCCCAAGATGTAAACTTATATATGTGTTTATATCGGCCATAACACCGTACAAGTCCGTCTCTATGCGACTGATAGAGCAATCTTCCCTAACATAACGAGCAATATTCATGATTTCACATTATTCCAGATCTTCTTCACCTAGGGCATGGTAGCGGCGGCGGCGGCGCGGAAGTGTTGGAACGGCAAAACCACGAGCTGCGCCTCGACAAGAGTAATGTGCTGCTGCTCGGACCTACGGGATGCGGTGAGACATATTATATTGATAAATAGTTTTTAATTTAAACCACATATTCCGAACTACCCCAGGTAACATTGTACCAAGTTTGAACTGCCTGGTAGATTTGTCAATAATCGCGATTTTAGTTTTCAAGGCTTTTGATCAACCCGTATGCGAGTCTTTTTACAGCTCAGGTAAGTTCCCGAACCAAACATAAGTTCAGCTAAGCGGTAAAATACTCTTATACGGGATGACCAAAATCGTGAATTCTAAACATTTTTGACAATAAAATCATCACGGATTTTTTTCAAAGTTTGTACAATATCGGCTGGGGTGATAAGAGACATGTGGGTTAAATTTAATACCATAATATGTAAATATCCTGTAGAATCTACAGTGTAGATGCTGGATTAGAAGCTGTATCCCATGTGTATTCTATGCTCCTGTTTTAAAAGAGATTGAAATATTATTTTATGGAATTTTAGACAGAAGGACAGTCTACTAACTTTACATTAGAACCGTTAATCCGATATACCTTAATGGATCCATAAGGGATTTCTTTGTGTAAGAAAAAATGGTATAGTTTGTGTCCCATTAACTTCTACGATACATTGAAAATATAAATATTGGATTCGAAAATATTTTTAATTGCATATAAAGCAAACAAGCAGACGGATGATATGGTACGGTAAGTGTCCCATCAACATCTACAAACACTTTGATAATAGGAGCGTTACTGTCTTAAGAGGAGGAGAAAAGGTAGATATTGGGAGTATTGAGATTATGGAAAATACACTCAATAGTCACATACATAGTCCTGACCCCACACTAAGATCGAGTGTTGTGTCGTGGGTATCAGAAGCTACGAAAGCGAAAAAAAAACGAAAAGCGATTGCAAAATCGTCGCTGAGAAAACTAGGATACAATTAGCGAAATAATATGACTATATTGGAAGCAGTGGTGGAAAGTCTTCCTCTAACTTTGTTTCTTATAATTCGTTGTGTCGCGAAAACTGCATAATCATTCGTAATCCAGATCAAATAACAAAGTACTTAACATTATTACATATAAAATGTATTGTAAATAGAAAATTTCCCAAAACTGGTCATTGCAAGGTGAAATAAAAGATCATTTACAATTATAAACAAGGTCGCGTGGATAAGTGGTGCCGGTTCGTAGGGGACAGCGTTTTTTGGACAATTCCGATGAATTATGTAATGTTTATTAAATATTCAAGGTTAATGCGGCCCGGTTCTCGTGGACCGCTTGTTACGTATCGTTATAGTTTACTCGTAAATCTTCGTTTATGTTATTATGAGAAGCAAATCATCATCGTATTTAGTCTTTTGATGTTATCATTAAGCGTGTCCTGGAAATAATAAAATAATTGTTATTTAATCCATCTTTCCACTAAATCGTAGAATGTCAAGATCATGTTTTAAACGTATCAGTAAAAAGGTAATTTTTTCTTGAATTATTTCATTCTGCGTCGAATTAAAATATACTTACCACATAATTCAATGCTTAGAGTTTTTCTATATTCTGCAGGCACACTGTATGAGGATGGTATGTGTAAAGATTGACCATTTGACCTATTTGACGTCATCTTAGGCTATATTATGTCGCCCAAAAATTTAGATTTCGGGGGTTGGGTGTTAAAGCCAAAAATTCGCGTGGTTTCTGATGTCCCCTACACAAGTCTTTGGTGTTTTGCTGTGGATTCAGGACTAAATATATGACTTTTAGCTGTTGACAGCCTCCATGGCGCAGTTGGTTAGACGCCGGCTGCGAAACGAGAGGCCGCGGGTTCGATCCCCGCACCGGGACAAATGTTTGTGAGATCCAGAAATTGTTGTCTCGGGTCTGGTGTTTGTGAGACCGAAATGTCTGTCGTAGTTTCTGATACACGACACAAGACTTAATTGATCTCAATGCGGGGTCAGGACTATGTATGTGACTGTTGGGTGTATTTATTTATTATTTACTATTAGTACCCCAATACACAGCCACATTCATGCAGTCAGTGCAACCTCGACCACGCCACCCACAAAGCTTACACAAGCGATCCTTACAGTTTAGGAATAGTTTACCAGCTCCACACATCAATCACGACTGCAAGCCGCCGCCAACGGAATGCTAAACAAAACTCATTGATATTCCGATGCCAAGTGTACTTAATTGATTCCGTTCTATTTATCTTAAAGTTGCTGAGGGAGATCCTATCTCGAACGCATTGACGGCTGTAATAATAAATACGTAGATGGAATTTGTAGCAGATGTGTTTTATTATGCAAATAAGATTTATATGACTCTTATATTTTTATGACGTCAAATATGTAATATAATAAAAATAAAATGTCTTTCAACTTCTTAAATTTTTTCCTACTGAGTTTTGAATGTTCTTCAAATTTTGATCTGGAGCCATTCCTAAATTAATTATAGTATTATTTTGTTGTTTTAGTCCTTTCGGTCGGTGATATTTTGATGCCCCATTCATCTCTACCCTTCTCCTCTCATCCTATTTGTTGCAATCATTAATTTCTTAGTTCTTATCAGACAAACCTTTGGTTCGTAATTTACTTCCAAGTTAAATCGCTTGCTTGTTGACCAACATTATTAATTGAAATAAAACTATTTTTACGGATTTTATCGCGATTTGGTTTAATTTTTACATTTTTTAACTTCCCGACGCACGTTTCGATTACTTTACAGCTTTATTTCAATGTGTAACATTCGCGTAAATCTAAGAAACTATTCAACATTATTAAATTAATTACTTCATAGAATTGCCAATTTCTTCACTAAATCGAATAAATCGACTTATTTTCTTTTGTCAATGTATATCGATGTAAATATATGTTTGTGGGAAACCGATGTAAGGTATTTTCCATTGAGCGATATGCACGCACTCACGTAGACGAATGGAACTTACAAACAGCAGTAAAAATGGCAGTCACGTCACCATTCACGAAAACAGGCTAAATTTAGTAGCAAATAGGAAATAATTTTATCTACAAGTATTTTTCTAAAAATATATTCATGAGCAGAATATTTATTAGATGTTTAAGGATACGAGAGTAAAGTTTTGGTTTTCATGGTTTGTTTTGAGTATTTATCAAACTATTAATACTCTGTATCTTAGTAATACTTAATATGTTATGTATGTAGAGGTTGTACGATAGTACCCATAAAATTCCAAAGAATATTTGCTTTCTTAAACACAACTTTTTTATAATCTACGTCACATAACATATCTAGAAAATTTTACGAACAAATCTTTTGCCCTTTAATCCGTCAGGTCGTCATCATTTTTGTACTTATAACAAATTCACTTTAATACATATCAACGTATCCCAGAAAATTAAGACGTGTAAGAAGATAACAGGATAGTTTTTCTGGCGTTTTATGATTATCATCTTCAATTCCAGGAAGTCTACTGCTGAACATAACTTCTTGAAGAATCTAAATCAAAGGCCTCCCTACATAGCATCCTCGTCCATAAAGTATGTTTGTCTCGTCTGCAGGTAAAACCCTCCTGGCTCAGACGATAGCGCAGTGCCTGGACGTGCCGTTCGCTATCTGCGACTGCACCACGCTCACGCAGGCCGGCTACGTGGGCGAGGACATCGAGAGCGTCATCGCCAAGCTGCTGCAGGACGCCAATTTCAAGTAAACTTGCATTTACTCGTACACCTCCATCTAGTCTATTCATTTTCTAAAATATTTCCAACTCCTAATAATTTTACTTGATAGATTTCGTTGCGAGTCAAAGAAAAGTTAGACATATCCAGTGACTCGCTGAGCTTCGGTGCTCGGTGTCATTATATGCGTGCCACTGTTGATCCTCGCTTACAGGAGTTGCACTGGTGGGTTTGAGGGTGGGACAGTATCTTATCCATTGTCTACTGTACTCTTATGTATCAGTACATATAAGCTACTGCTACATACGTAACTAGTCTACAGCTGTGAGCAGGATTGAAAGGAGTTAAACGATAGTCCACCACGCTGGCCTAATGCAGGTTGGATGGCATTACATACATAAGTTCAATTCCCCGGCAGCATAAGGAACTGTAAGACATCATTTTTATTTTATATTCCAATAAACGGTTCACCCGATGGTAAGATATCATTACCGTAAGAGCATTGTTAATCTGTGAGAATGAGAGAGGGAAACAAAGGAAAAACGACGGAAGGAGAATAGCGATATTGGGTCTCCGAAAATCTCGTAGACGAAACTCTCAGCAAAGTATTTCAAAGGTGTTAAATCGAAGTCATAATTTGTTCCAGTGTTGAACGAGCACAGACAGGCATCGTGTTCTTGGACGAAGTGGACAAAATAGGCGCAGTGCCGGGAATACATCAGCTCCGAGATGTAGGAGGTACGTAAATTATAAAATTTTTCAGCATCGCAAGGGGGAAGTATTTATTATATCATACGCATACGCTACGCATGTTTGATAGTTCCTACAGTCTACGCTTGACTGTACCTCTACACAGCAGAAGTGCTTCGCATGTTGTTCGACCATACATCTTCATAGAGCACAACATTTGACGTTTGTTCCAGGTGAGGGCGTGCAGCAGGGCATGCTGAAGATGCTGGAGGGCGCGGTGGTGTCGGTGCCGGAGCGCAACTCGCGCAAGCTCCGCGGCGACGCCGTGCAGGTCGACACCACCAACATACTCTTCGTGGCCAGCGGCGCTTATAATGGATTGGATAGGTTGGTATACGGTTTAAATAGAATTATAGTTTTGGATTAGTTAGGGTAGGTATGGTAGCAAATTATTCGTATATTTTTAGATAGCTACCATTTCAGATAGTCATATTTGTGGTGGTCACGTTTTTCACTTTTAATTCACGCATTCTATTGTCCGTCTGGAAGTTATTATGGTCGGTTAATGAGGCATCAACTGTAACCCCCCCCCCCCCCCCCCCCCCCGCAGACTAGTGCAGCGGCGCAGCAACGAGAAGTACCTGGGGTTCGGCGCGTGGGACGCGCGCGGCGGGCGGCGCGCGGCGCTGCACGCGGCGGCGGCGGACGCGTCTCCGCTGGACTCGGCGCGCGCGGAGAACGACGAGCGCGACGCCTGGCTGCGCAAGGTGCAGGCAAGGGACCTCATCGACTTCGGCATGATACCGGTAACTAAACTTTGCTCTTCATTATCTATGTTATCGTTATTTGCACCATCACCTTTATCATTATTCTCATCATCGTCATTATCGTTATTTGCACCATCACCATTATCATCATTCTCATCATCGTCATTATCGTTATTTGCACCATCACTATTCTCATCATTATCATCAAACAAACAAGCATTACATAACTGGTAAGTAATAAACTATTTCTTTTTTGTAACTCTTTATGACATGACTCGACAAAAAATTGTGGGTTTAAGTAGTATGCACAGCGCCACCAACGGATGACCAGCAGAAGCTACACGCATAATGGACGGACATCCTAACGAAGATTGCGGGAAGTCGCTGAATGTAGGATGAAAAATACTTAAGGAAGGCCTATATTTAATAGTAAACATCTTATAATTGAAAGATGATGATGAGGAATCTTACCATCATATGTATCAAGTGTATTCAGGAGACGGATAGACAGAAAGGGATTGTAAATACTAAATTTATACTTAAATAATAATTTCTTGTTTTCAGGAATTCGTTGGTCGATTCCCCGTGCTAGTGCCGTTCCACAGTCTGAACGAAGATCTCCTCGTTAGGATACTCACAGAACCTAAAAATGCAATGGTAATCGCAGGGGTTATTTTAATATTTAAGCTAAAAATATTTTCCGATGTCACTTAAAAATGGATAAATTATATCTTGCCTTTTAACGACCCACCATATAATGCTGGATTGTTGATACTGTTTTCAAGAATCTAGAACAGTGCACTACAATTTAAGTTTAATACCTTATATCAATAACTAATCAATACCTTATAATTTATATCGATAATCAATACCTTATATCGATAGTGTGGGGGTGTTTAAGGGCTCATCGCAGGGCGCGAGGGCAGAGAGCTCTTAGACAGGCGACCTCGTATCGATGACCTTTTTAGTTGCCTCTTACGACAGGCTAGGGATACCGTGGTGGAAATGACGCCCGTCGTCATCATTGCTTACAAACCTGCTCCGCACTCTTTCTGCGAGATGGCATTCTCACAGATAGTGAGCTTGGCCTGCCATGACCTCCGACTCTCGCTTTCAAAATGACAGCCAATATATTTGATTGGGAGTATCAAGTTAGAATATCGGTAAAAAAATTCCCCCGGACACCGAATTTGAGGCCAATCGGACAAAAATATATTTTATAAATTTTATTACACAAGTATTCTATACTTAATACAAATTTATTTTCGTTTCATAATATTTTCAAATCACAACTATTCTAAAGAAATGTTACTTTAAAAAGGCCGGTGACACTGGCATAACGCCTTCAGCCTCTTGGGATTCTTGAAATCTCATCTCTTTCCGTTCGAAAAAAAATTATAGTATGCATGATTGATGTTTGAGGTTTATTTAACTTGTTGTCCATTCAATGAGGGATTTGTATGCAGGTGTCACAGTACAAGCTGCTGTTCGCGATGGACAAGTGCGAGTTGTCGTTCAGCGAAGAGGCGCTCAAGGCCGTGGCCGCACTCGCTATGGAGCGCAAGACCGGCGCACGAGGACTGCGCGCCATCATGGTACGATACTCTTTATTATACTTCACATCTTTTGTAGGTATTTTGTCCGTAGTAGGACTGTTTATCCGCCCGAATAGCTAATACGAGGTGGTGGTAAACCCGTCCAGATGTTCCGTGGGAGTATATAAATGCGGTTTCGTTCAGGCTGGAAGTGTCAGTGAAAGAGACAATTAGTTCCGTCGGTCCATAATTGTTGTATCGTAGCTGCAATGTTGCTAAGACGTGTCGCTTCCGCGTTGCAGGAGGGTCTGCTGCTGGAGGTGATGTTCGAGATCCCCGGCTCGGACGTGTCGTCGGTGCACATCCACGAGGGCTGCGTGTCGCGGGGCGAGGCGCCGCGCGTGTGTCGCCGCCGCGAGCCGCGCGCCGCCGCGCCCGCGCCGCTGCACGACTGGCCCTCGGTGCGCCTGCACAACTGTACGTACACACACGCACGCACACACAGGGGCCTATCTACACACACGCGCACCAACACATACATATATACATTGATACATGCACGCACGTACGGACACGGATACGTACACGCACGCACGCACGAACGTACACGCACACAGAGACGCCTACAAGAGCGAACAAACAACCTCGTCTAATTATGTGCCTCGCCTGTAACATTCACATTTTCGATGAACAGCAACCCGATAGTGCCTTGTTATTACTTCAACTTTACAATAATTCTAGCAAAAAAATAAAAATGCTAGTTAAACAAAGACACCAAACAAATCAACACGAATTAAAAGTAAATGTTATAAAATAAAAAATAATATTTCAGAATCCATATTTGAATACAGAAGTATGGCCACGAGAAAACGGATACACTCTGTGTTAGTACTCCCAAAGTTTTAGTTAAATTACTGCTATGAACTATTATTGAATATCAATGCAATCTCTGCAGGAGACTTCTAGTTAGCGATATCTATTGTACTATAGCAAGTTGATGTACCAATATAATCAAAGAACATTATTTATTCATTACAACTACTTTTTTCCTTTGCAGTCCACCAAATATTATGTTGAATTTTAGTTTAGACTTATATTTCGGTTAGTCTTTCTCTTATACAATTTTTAAAATAATTATTTCTCATTTTCAGAGTTTAAATTCATCAGTTTCACAACCATCTGTCACTCAGTCAAGTGCGCTGTGAGCGGCTACAAGCATGGTGGTTACAAACAAGCAAACTAACAGACAAACAAACGAACGAACACGCGCGCAAACTCACACGCGAACGCGAACCCGCGCCGTGCTCACACTCAATGTGTTACGGAATATCTTATTTAATTAAACTTTATAATTTCAAAATGTGTTCATGAAAATTTTCTCTTATAAAGGGATAAATTGTTTTAAAATATCTTGAATTGGTTACAGAACCTGGTTCATAAAATAAAATATAAATGATTACGCGAAAAATAATGTTACAATAGGTCGCAAGCAAATCTTGCCACACTGACTGTTCTAGATTTGTTTTAGTTCAAGGCTTTAGTTATTCTTTGTATTGTGTCGTCTTTATTTTAAAATAGTTTGGTATTACCTAAAAAATGGTTTGGAGAAAATAAAACAAGCAATGCTTTCTCCAACATACTAACATCGGTACTGTTGTGGATTTATTATTACAAATTAAATTCTTGAAAGTAAGTCCTGAAGAAGATAATGTATAGAGATTTTGAGAGGTCTCTACAATGACTATCGACTGAAACGTATCCACACATTGCCCAAAGCAATCGTTTAAAACAGTCGTAACACCTAAATCATAGTAAAATGTAGGGTAGTTACACCAAATGAGTTAATCTTTGGAATTTGCCAGATTAACAATGAAAATCGGTTCTAATCAGGCTATAAACATAACGGTCTTTTGGTATAAACAATGACTATAGAGATCAAGTAAGGAATTGTGCCAATTCTGAATTGCAATATTTTAATGCCCTGAGGATGCTTTGTTAACACCACTTGGTAATGGACATTCGATATGCCATTTCCATGTAAAGGATACTTGGGGTCAGGGAAAGCCGCTAACAGCGTTAAAAAATGATAAAAAAATTAGAAAAATAGATGAGAAAATCAACGACTAATAAGCAATCTTTAGCAATATAAAAAAAAATTATCGAGTTGTAGAAAACACTTCAGGACTAAATAAGTCTTGATACTAGTTCCTCGAGTTAGTTTATCGACAAAACAAAATGTTGTATCGTAAAACATCATACAACATTGCTCTTGTGATGTAAATTACTGTAAATATTATAATAATAATAGGAACATTAAGGTCTAATATTAGGACACGATTCATTTTGCTATGTCCAACTAAGTTGTAAGTACGAAAATTTACACCCAAATGTTGCTAGATGAAAAAAATATATTGTTTTTTTTTTAATATTTCGGTCGGCAACAATGTTTGAACATTTTGTAACGATTATATTTTTATTTATAAACGGCAGTTGTAGTGTGATTATGGTACAGTGAGATCTCGGACGATGCGCCCTCGGGATTATGTGATATGCCTGCGTAGGTGGATAATCACATTACAGCTAGATATAAATTAGTTTAAGCCTATTTTCAATTAAAAATATTATAAAAACTGTCGCTCGATGTTTTATTTTAGTACTAATCTTCATCCATAACAGAAAAGAAAATAAAATTCACATTTGCAGGTATGACTTTTTTATTATAAATAAATAATACAATAAAATAATATTTGTGAACATGACCACAATTATAAATTTTACTTAAGTATATTATTATATACTCTCTAAAAATACGTATATTTATTGCTGCAATAATAATCATAAAATTGTAAAATGGTTGTAGATTATCTCTTATCTCTGCTATCACTATCACTACAGTTCTATGCCATGCAGTAGAATTTATTGTATTAAGATTAGGTACCTAACTCCAATTTTAAGCAGTAACATGTGTGACGTCACTACAAGTCTGGTCAAATCATCTATGGGTCAAATGACGTAAAACTTAGTTTTTGGCGGATTTGTTGATGTGTAAACAACTTCTAGTTCAGGGGAATGTATTGAATGGATGCAACATTACATACCTAGTGTTCATTGGTTCTGCAATTTATCTTGTTATTTTCTTATTAAGACGAATGGCGAGACGAGCATGCCGCTCGCTTGATGGTAAGCTATACGACCAATCATGGACAGTAGCAAAACCAAACACTATAAATTACAAAGCAATGCTTGTCATTCCACGACGCTCGTCATTCTGTGACATAAGATGTTAAGTCGCATTATGTCCAGTACTTTGACTACAATATCCTTCAAACCGGCACAGCAGTGCATTTACACTGCTGTTTGGCGAAGAAATAGATATTGCGGCGGTACCTACCCAGGCGGCATCTCACATATGAGAAATCTACCACCAGTAAGTATTTCATAGTAGTGCATAGTATATTTTGCTTCGTACATTGTAATATGTATGAGATACATTTCTTAATTCGGGCTGATAATGAATAGAAAAATCCAATATATCTTTGCCCAACCCGGGATTCGAACTCGAGACCTCAGTGTTGTAACCGTACCGTAGTACAACTACGCCACCGAGCAGGTAACAAGTAGGGAAATTTCAAATAAATTTAACCACGCAGATAAAGTTTGCGGGCAGAAGCTATTAATGTAATATGAGACATTGTAATGGATAGATGTAACCTCAATATCAAAAAATATAGTATTTTACCGGCCAAACCCGATTTTAGTATGAACTAGTTTAGCCTAGGCGACACTAGTTTCTCGGTCCTCCTATAATCGGTTTTGGGCGGTAACAGGTATAATATATTTACCTACAATATGGGTAAATATCGTAAATCATGAGTTCTGTTAAAATTCCTTCCGTGTAGGAGAGCTGCATCCAATAAACTCAGAAACCCAATGTGTAGATATAACTTTATTTAGGGAGGCATTTAACGCTATCTATAATCCATTGCAATAATATCTTGGAGCATATAATTGGCCACAATAATTTTCTATTGTAAAATTTAGAACTTCGAATTAGAACTTCGTTTTATATAGTCCTATGATTTATAATCCATCTGAGATATGCATAACAATAAAAAAATGGAAGACTCAATAAATATACACTGCACAAATCAATCATAACTTTAATATAAATTATATTACATTTTTCTCTTATTTCATCACAGATTCTATATAATTCAAAGAACAAGATTTTTGTGACTTATTTTTCTTATGGATAATAAATCAAGTTACTTCCTCAAACATTATACTACGGTAATAATACTAATTATGCCTCTTCATTCCGGAAATTAAACGACTAATGGCCTATTATCTGAGACTTCTTTATACCTCTCATTCTTAGCTATGTCTACCAAGATTTCCACAAGATTGTAAACATCTTCATAGCTAGTGTACAAAGCTACTGGACTTAATCGAAGCACATTTGGCTCTCTGAAGTCTGGCACGACTCCACGTTGTTTCAATGATATACTAATTTTATACGCTTCTTCATGTTCCACGCAAACATGACCACCTCTTTGCTTATCTTCTCTTAGATTACCTATTGTGAATCCATAATTTCCCAATTTAGTTTCTATCAAGTACATTAGGTATCCAGTTATATGCAGAGATTTCCTTCTTATACTCTCCATTCCAACTTCTAAAAATATCTTCAATGATCCTTCCATTCCAGCCATCGATATAACACTCGGTGTACCGATTTGCCAACCACTAGCGTCTTGCTGGTGTTCGAACTCTTGTCGTAGTAAAAATTGTGTCTCTGTCTTGTTGCCGTACCATCCCCAAAGTCCTGGGAGCATTTTGAAATGTCTTCTATTGATGTATATAGCGGCAGACGATCCCGGGCCTCCATTCAAATACTTGTATGTACACCATATGCCGAAATCTGCGTCTAGTTCTTTGAGATTAATTTCAATAGCACCTACAGCGTGACATAAATCCCATCCGATGACAATTCCTCGTTCTTTAGCTGCTTTAGTAATCTTATCCATATCTAAAATTTGAGCAGTTCTGTAATAAACAGTTGGAAGAAATACCATAGCGACGTCTGGAGTCATGCTGTTGATGATATCGTCTTCATCCATGAATTTTCCGTCGCGTGTTGAAACTATTTTAACGGCGTCTTTGGGTTCGTATCCCTTTAATACTACTTGACTGTCCACAACGTATCGGTCTGTGGGGAAATTGATGTCGTCTACTAATATCTTGTACCTGGTTTTTGTTGGTTTGTAGAATGTGCTGATTACTTGGTGAATATTTAAAGTTGTCGAGCCAACAAATGCTATTTCTTCAGGATCAGCATTGACTATCGGAGACATCATCTTCGCTAAATAGTTTGAGTATAAATAATACTTCGCGTTGTCGTAATTCCACATTTTGATTCCTTCTTCTCTCCACACTTCTAGTGCTTTTATAGTGTAATCTTCTGCTTCCTTAGAAGAGAGACCCAAAGAATTCCCGCACATGTAGATAACTCCCTTCTTTACGTAGAACCTTTTTTTGTAATGTCCCAAGGGGTCGTTATTATCGAGGAGTTTATAATATTCCGGACCATCCTGGTAACTAGCGTCCATGGCTGAGATGCAATCTTATGACAAGTCCCGAACTGATGAAAGGTTCTGATGGGAAACTTAGTTATATAAAATGCACTCACTGTAATTCAATAGTGGAGCGTTGATTAAGCTCTTACACCAATGCACCTTAGGTACCTACGCAGTAGGAAGTACTGTATATATATACCAGGTACTAGTTTTATTATATATTATGATATCAAACCGATTATCAGGAAATGACAGCAATACCAGTATTATGATCGCAGAATTACTGAAATGTAGTGTGACCACGAGTTTTATCTGACTTTTATTTACGCGATAATATTCGGTTTTTTAGCGATCTGTACCTCGAAAATTTGTTTTGGGCAAACCGTGTTTTACCAGCTGTTTCGTTTTCCACTTCGATAGACTAACGTTCACTTTGTTAGTTTTTTTTTTACTAAACCGCCGTAATTGTGAAAAGGGAACGCAAGACTTGTTTCGCGACTTAATTATACTGTCAAAGTGTCTTAATTGATAATTATATTTAAAGAGCCGATTAAAATATTTTACATTTTTTTTACGCATAATCGCCAAACGATGTAGCTAGTCACCAATTAATAATTCGTTAGGCGTTATCATCGCGCCTTCTAGTATTCTACATTTCTATCGGCCGTTGACGCGCTCAGTAATAAATTGTATTATGTGGTATCAGCCTCGCAATTAATACTCTTGATACATTGTTATTTTTAACTACAACTAGAGTTAAAGAAATAGTCATCGGAACGATAGCAACAAGGACCAGTCTGCTTGATTAATGACGTAAACTACATTCTAGAGATTACATTTAACTGAGTTGATGTTTCAGACAAAACTTCCATTCACAGAGTTAAACGTCCAGTAAAGCTTGCAAGGGGTTGTTGCATACAGGTCTATTGGCTATTTTCAGACAAAGAATATTAATTACTTCTACCTCACAAAAGTCTCATCAAAGAATAAATTGTAGTTCCACTACTCCATACAGGACCATAGCAGATAAACGCAAATGAACAATAAAAGTAGTAAAAGTGATAGGTTGATACTGTAATCGACTTATATGAAATCACATCAAATTTCTTTGATTTCAAACAATTTAGGATAAAGTGATCTCATTGTCTTTAATAGCCTTATTATCTTTTAGATGGAGTAAAAAAAATATCAACACCATATGACATTTCATGACTGTTTTCATCATTATCATGACCCAAATCTTCATCATTAGCTTTTTGGAAGATCGGTGTTTTATGGGCATCTTATGTTACGGAGTAAGCAGGCCATAGACATATAGCCACTTGTATACAATGCAAGTATTGATTATTGCTATGAAGTTCGCATGCATCCTTTGACCCAGAAAGTTTAACTCATGTCGCATTCAGCATATGCTAATACTTTTATTATTATACTAGCTTCTGCCCGCAAACTTCGTCTGCGTGATTAACTTTATTTGCACTTTACTTTATTTGGAATTTCCCATCCCACCCGTCCCATCCCGTGATATCCCACCCGTCCTGTCTCATTCTCACTCAATGCATGTAATCCAGTTCCATCCTATCCTTCTGAGTATAAAAAAAATGATTTGGCTTCTGTTGCTGTTATAAGACCCCTCGGGTTAAAATTTCTTATATTATCTTCCATGTACAGACATCGACCATTTACATTTTTATTATATGTATAGAAAACATATTTTACTTCTCAATTCAATTACGACTATCAACGTATGTAGTTAATTGGGAACCGTCTTCATTAGTATAGTGTTTAGGGTTGTCACAATTGTCATGTATAGGGTGAGATATGTTGCGAATAATCTCCGGGGTTTGCGCATACGCTGCATTAGGTATTCATGTTTCCTTTAAACCTCGAGTGCGTTAGCAAAGTTTACGTGGGCCTCATGAATGCTGGACCAAAGTCCGAAGATCGTCCAAAGAAGCACTGGCTGTATGTGATCAAAGAAGGTAGAAGAGCCGATGGTTATACAGTCAAAGACATTAAAACCGGGCGAAGTGGCAAAGGTTTAGCAGGGTAGTGAGCCCTGGCATCAGCCAGGATAATACTAGGTTGAACAAAAGGAGACACCAGATCCATTAAGACACAAACCTTCTGTCACGTGTAGTAAAAGAAACTTAGTAGACATGACAGAAGGTCAGTCTGGTTTATCTTCTCCAGAACCAAGATAACTACTTGTGAATCACAAATTTTTGCCTGGATGCGAGAATCAAACCCATGGCCTCTCGTTTTATCTAACTATACCAGGGTCGCTGTTGAATATTTGAACACAATACCTCTCTTGTGAAACCCCTTCAGCTACACCCTGTAACCCTGAGCGCGGTGTTTGTGTATAATCATATCATAAACAAATAAACGCTTCAACACGGCGGATTATTCACCGTTATCATTAGTTTTGTTATTACCTTATTTATTAGCAACTAGGTATTTGCATCGCTTGATATGGCTGCCAGGAAAATATGTTTTGTTCTTATTGTTTGTACTTTGTAGTATTATTACCTATGTAGTGATACAAAATATGCTTATCTGCAACCATAGAAAGTCCATTGATTAATATGACCACATGACCTCTTTTAAGAATATCCCGAGCGAGTTTTTAACGGAAATGTTTGATTTGTAGGTATAAGTAACAAATGCAAGAATCTTATTTTTTTCATCTAATTCATATACTATATTCATTGGTTCATATTAATAATGTGCTCGTGCATGTAAAATATTTTGCATTAGCAACTTTCTGTTTCAGATACCACGTGGAACACTTATGACAACCCTACAGGCATTATACCTAGCGATGAACTCTGGAATTACTTTTTAGATAAATGTACCGCCAACTACTGAGTATTTACGTGTACACAACCTATTTCATTGAATGTCTGTTTCCTGAAGTATTTTCAAAATCCCTCTGGTTGAAAAACTGAATTTCAAATACGTTTCATGTCATAAAGATGTTTAAATCGCTAAGATTAAACATCTTATCGCGGTAAATTATTAACTAAATTTAATATCTACAGAATGATATTACTTGATCCAAATTCACTATGAATCATTAAGGTCAAATTGGGCGATACTTTTGCGTAAATATGACACCTTTATTGATTGTAGGGGAATCAAAAAGAAGTGGACTTCTTTGTGATTACAACACGAACCTCTTTTCAGAAACAAGCAACCTTTCAAACTTGACAAGTTTATTGCTATTCAACTTCAAAACCCAACGTAAATATCTTAGTAAATACGTAAGTAAATATGATTAAACTTTCACCAGCTGGTACAAAGTTGACCAGGTATTTCTCGGTATCACATGGAGTGAATGCTGTACCTTGGCCTAAGGCAGAGTATGGCCCGATGGAGGTGCAAAGATCAGCAATGCTTAATGGCATCAAAGTTGCCGCTGCTAGGCCTATGGGATCGCAAGTAGCAGCCTGCACGATTATGTATCAAGTAAGTTTCGAGTTCTTGAGAAAACGTATACTTAATATGTGATAGGCGATGCGATAAAAATCACAAGTGGTAGATACTTAAGGGACATTTAGAACATAATGACGGCGCGGCGTAGGATGGCGCATATTGTGATTAATCTTAAGGATATCTACAATGTATTTTTATTTTATTTTTTTATTGCAATGAATGGCGAGACGAGCATGCCACTCGCCTGATGTTAAGCGATACGACCGCTCATGGACAGTAGCAAAACCAAACAACACCATGAATTACAAGGCAATCCTTGGAATTCCACTGCGCTCGCCATCCTGAGACATAAGATGTTAAGTCTCAATATGTCCAGTAGTTACTCTGGCTACAATGTCCTTCAAACCGGAACACAACAGCGCATTAACACTGCTGTTTGGCGGGAGAAATAGACATTGCGGTGGTACCCACCCAGGCGGCCTCTCACATATGAGAGACCTACCACTACTATACTGTGAAGATCCTTAACCGACAAATACATTGCTTCTGTACCAGGTATAATCTACTCCCAATGCACACATTAAATAAAATTTTGGGATCGTCACGATTTATTTTTCTTTGAACTTAAAATTGATCATAAAAAGTTTGATGTTTCTATACAGATGAATATTATTCCGTTATTGGCTGTAAAGATCAAAAACTAAATTAAATTTTTACACATATGCTAATTATTAGTCTTCTTAAAACTTAGCAAATATGTTATCCCAGAACACTCAAGCCATGGCCTATTGTTATTTCTTTAAGGATTACTAAAACAGCTCGTACCGAGACACTTCTTGAAAGGTAGTGATGGTTTAATTGTAAAAAGTCACACTAGGCTGGTTCTCGCTACGAGTACGACGATCTCCTCGGAGCGTCCCACTTCATCCGCGTAATGTCCACGGGTACCGGGTGCGGGTACAGCGCCTTCTCCAAGATGCGGTACCTTCAGCAGCAGGGCGCCAGCATCACCTGCGCCACTGACCGGCAGACTGTCTCCTTCAGTATGCGCTGCCCGCTAGTGTACTTCCCTGAGCTTAAGTATTATCTGCTGGATGTTGCTACCAGGTATAGTATTAGATCCAGGTATAGTAGGCTATTGAACCAACCCATGATATATAAATAAGGTTTACATTCTACCTACATAAACTTCCTAAGGTGCCGCTTTCTTCCCTGGGAAATAATAGACCGTAAGCCCATAATTCGGGAAGACCTCACTCGTTTAGATCCCGAAGCCCGGGTGATGGATCTCGTCCAAAGAGCTTGCTGGGCAGGAACTCTGGGCAACTCCATCTACTGCGAGGACGGCAGGATCGACTCCATGTCGTCGGAAAATTTGAAGACATTCGTCGACTGCAATTTTTCAACTGAAAACTGTACTGTAGCGAGTGTCGGAGTGCCTTTCGAAGAGACGTTGAAACTTGCCGAGAAAATTGAATTTACACAGGTTTGTGAATAATTAATGAAGCGTAGATTTTAGCTAAATGTTTTATAGTTATGGCGCTTAGACTGTCATTAGAAAAATTACCGAAATCATTAAATTAGTCTCATCGGATTCTTGTATATTAATATCTTTACCTAATTTAAGGGAAGGAAGTAGATTTAGTATCAGGTTTATTTATTATCGAACAGCCGTTGGCGGTGAAACAGTGCGAGTCATATTCGTGTCCTCGTGGTGGATTTGAGCTCTGCGACCTTGGTCGTGATGGTGACACGTGGATTGCACTCGCTGTGCCCGGTACCGGCACTTGTGACCTGCCGTGAGTTGCGTACTTTCTTATTACTCAATCCAAAAATATGGTGACAGTATAATATTGATATTGTCACGACCCTAAATACTAAGGTATACGACGCAAGGAGGAGGAGGAGGAGGATAATATTGTTAAAGAAATCCAGGAATGTAATTTGAGGTAGTTGAACACTTCTTAAAAATCACAAATTTACGTCGGAAACCCTCGCTTGGAAGTTAAGATAGATAAGGTCTTAGATCCTGGAAAGATACAAAATCATTTTCTGGATCTCGCAAGTTAGCAGATTATATATTTTATTATGATTAAGTAATATTAAGTATTATGTAACTTGTATGTTTATTTTATCATTATATATTAAATTACTTGTAGTTTTTGTGTTACTTGTTTTATGTATATACGGATTATCTATTAATTTTTGTTGTTATTATTTTAGTTATTGTTTTAAAACACTTAATATAAGTATTATTATTTCTTATCAGTCTAGCTATTAGTACACTATTGACTGCCCTCTCTTTTATCCTTCTGTTATTTCCATCCCAAGGTAGTCGGTAAGAGATTGTTTCGAGCGATACGACCGCCTTTTGTACTGCTATCTAATTTAATGTTGTTGTTTTTTATTTCTTTGTTAAGTTTATATAGTGTACAATAAAGGATATAAATAAATAAATAATATTTTGTAATGATAGTCTTATTTCTTTTCCAGGTGTCTCTTAAAGCACGCGATATTGGCGGAATCCTGCGGAACTGGTAACGTGCAGGACGGCCTCCATGCTCTTGACAGGACGCTGCAGCCTCCTATAGGTCTGCTGGCTGGAGAAGACGTCTTCACGCAGTACAAGACCTTCAACTTGTCCTACAAAGAGACTGGGATATTTGGTTAGCTTCATGATAAGAAAACTAAGTATGTAGGTACTATGTACTATATAAAGGTTGTCTGGAAAAGGTCGCTACAAACGATAAGACCGATATATTTGTTTTGTGTCTGAATCTACTTAACCAACAGTTCCTTGTAGTTTGGTGTATGATTAAACACCCAATAAGACATATTTTACAATGAATTTCGATTTCCAAAAGGGTATGTACCTAGTGCATTCGGAAAGAATGAAGGGATGTGAACATCAGTATTTCCACCGAATATTTCATCAATTTTAGCTACAGGAAATCAACTGCTGAGCACAGGCTTTCCCATACTGGATTTAAGCCACTAATCATTAAATAATATCTCCAAAATATTCGTGCAGGAGTTTTAATAAAGACTAATTCTGCGTCGGCGTGGAATGCTACGCTGGCGGGCGCCGAATTCCTAGGCAACGTTGGAGACATTACTTTCAAACAAATCGACACCGGCAAGAGGAGACTCAGTAAGCATTATTGATCACAATTCTTGTAACTCCCTGTGGTACTTACTTTTGTGGTTTTTCCTTCATCGTAGTGCGTTGTATTTTAATTTTAATTTATACATGACTTCGAAAAGTCACTGATTTGCCCTGGGATTTGAAGCAGCGACCATCGTTTCAACGTCCACGTCCAGTCCGTTACCACCACACACCTTTTTATATTATCTACAATACATTTGAAATAAAATACCTAGATATTCTTTTTTCGCATAAAAATCATCACAGTGCTGCCACAAATATTTCAGAGCTTGGCCTCGCCTTGAACGATGAAGATTGTGTCCTAGCAAGTGAAGGACTGGCTCTTCAAATGGCCAGTGACATACAGATTGACAGCTCAAAGAACTCCATCGCTATGATCGACGCGCTCTGCCCTCACGAGATTCGAACCACCGCACAAGCTATATCTGAAAGACGTGAGTACATAATTTGTATTATATGAATGAAGGTGTACATGCTAAAACGAAGAGGGCAAAATTTAAAAAAATATTTCTTCGTAATGCGAGAAAGCTTCACATTGCAGAATATTTTTTAGTTTGTAGGAATGATGAAACAATTGCTGCAAATGCCGACACAAACGATTCACGAGGCACAGAAATCAGCTTTTAGACGTTTTTGCGGATGTTATTTGACACTTATATGGAAATGGTCCCTTACTATTTACTACACGATTTTTTTTAAAATTTTATTACACCGATTCAATTTTGTTTTTGCTTATATTACTTTGCTTATATTTACTAATAATTTATTATTATTATAGGGACGCAAATGGCTGTTGCTGTGGTTGGTGATATTGCAGCAGTTCCACATGATCGTGAAATACTGTATAATGCTTGTTTACAATAACTATTATTTTTTATTAATAAAAATACGATTGGTCAAAATAATAGTTTCATTTTGTAATTGAATAAAATAAAATATTATTATAATGTTAGTAGACTGCATTATTCTGGCCTTTGCTTTTCCTTCCAAGGTATTTAAAAAATCACTTTGTCACAAAAATTGGCAAGTGGCAACATTATTTCGAAAACGTCATTTGAGACGAGTTAACCTCAGACAAATAAATTATTTCCTTTTAAAATAATATTTTACAATTGTTATATCGTTTAATTATGTAAAAGCCGATAATACCGTAACAAAATGAATTCATTTCATAATACGGTTAAATGTAAGTCATCTATTCTTGAATTTGAGGTTATGTTAGCCTAAGTTATTTTTGTTGATATATTCCATAATATATTTTCAGATCTACGACTACTGCCGATCAAAAATGTGCTCAAAACGATTCCGGAGCGTAAACCAAACTTCATTACAAACTTTCCTAGCGGTAAAACTGAGATAATTTCTAATTTCGGTGCAGTTACATTCTCGCCAAGAAACATTGGTTTGGAGATCTCGGATAAGCCTATCAAACCTAGAATTAAGGAAGATCCGATCACGTATGTGCCTATAATCAACCCGAGGTCGATTCTGCCGCTGATTGACTCAGAATGGAGGAAAGACGAGGTTGGTTTGCCTGCGATAAGGCAAGAAGAAATTCAGGCTGCTAGATTAATTGTTATCAGGAAAAAGAAGATGAAAAAACACCAACGTAGGAAGCTGTATAAAAGGATGAAGTACCGCTGGGCTAGGGTAATTTCAATTTATATATTTTATTTCTTGTTTACATACGAGAATCTTAAAGATTATGTTTTTTTAATCAGTTTTTTTAATCACTGCGTGTTCGCAGTGGCGTTTAACAATTGATCTATACTATAGTGGGTAGCTTTAAGAAAGTTTGTACTATTTGCCTATTGTTGTGACAGGCGAGTCAGTACTGAATGACTGCTTATTAGACATACCATAGATTATTATAATTTGAATGAAATGATAGTACTTAGAAACTGTTGCCATAGTTATTTCATTAAAATATGTAGTAAGACATTAGGTCACTTTAGAATTATCAGATGCAGACTCTATTCAGTAATAAAAAAATAATAAAATTAAATTATGAGAGAGTGGTATCTTCTATTGAAATAAATAAAAAATACACAGAACAGTCACACATAGTCCCGACACCAAAAATATGCACCCGTGACAGTTAATAGGAACAAAAATATGATATCAAACAACTATAAACTTAATTGCAATATATTTTGAATTCCAGATAAAGCAGCGCCGTCGTCAGATCAAAGAGAAAGCCTTTCAAAATGAGATGCTGGCTCTAATGAAGCAAGCCAATGATTTCTCAGCAGAGCAGTATGTAGCAGACAAACTGCAAAAAGCCAACCACACCCCTCTGCCCACACGGTGGAGGCACAAACGTATGCCAGAGTTCATCATGAGGCAACTCCTCGGTATCGACAAGAAGATCAACTACAAACACACAGATGTGTACAAAGCTTAGAGATGTAGTTGAATTTCATGTAGTCCTTTTGTTAAGTTATAGATATTGTGAAATTAAAGATAATGTGAAAAATTATCTTTGTTTCATTTTTAGGGTAACCTGGAAAGTAAAAACATGCAGGATTACTATGAGGGACTCATTTTGAAAGATTCTTTACCAAGAGGTAGTTACAAAGGTATGGCGGTAGGTTTATGGTAGTCTTATAATATGAAATAAGCTATAATGGTATTGTAAAAACATCTATTGTAGAACTATTTTGTCACTAATTAGAGACAATTACATGGTTATTTTACTCATTTGAGTGGAGTATATTATGCTATAAATATTGATTCAGATTTAGTAAACTTTAGCATATGGATATAAATATAAAGAATCTGTCACATATTATGATACAAAAAAATCGATAATTAGCCAAAAAAGTATTCTTATAATGAAAACATGGAAGGTCAATGGTGGCCTGATATGGGACCTGACACGACTGCCAACATGGTCAGGGTTAGTTGCCACTTGCGAGCTTAAATCCCAGGGCACACCTCTGACTTTAGACATGTGTGTATTGATATTTGATAGTCAATCACCAGTCACCACGCACTATAACGCTGACGGAAACTTCCATACCTACCATAACGATTTGTAAGATTTTCTATGGTACCTATGTAAAGTCCGCCAACACGCATTAGGCTAGCGTGGTGGACTATATGGCCTAACCCCTCTCAATCGTTCTCTCGATCGTAGAGGAGGCTGCAGTTGGATGCATATGGATTAAGGGCTGATGCAAATCCAGATACAGAAACATAGGTACTTTGCATTTACAAACTGTGCAGCACGTTCTTTTTTAAAGCACCAAGATAAATAAAAAGAAGTGAAAATAGCACAACTACATTAAAATTTTAAAATACTTTGAGATGTAAATGAAATGCAAACTGTACAAAAGAACCTTGAAGGCTGCAAGTAGTGACTTCTTTCATTAGTTGTACAGGTACATCTGAAAAAAAAGACGTAGTCTCCTTAAGGTATAGCCGCGGTCTAGTTAAGATATTCGTTTTTCAGGAACTACACTTAATATACAAATTACAATACACTTGTTCCTAATTAATTTAACATTAATCAATAAGATAAGATATAGACATTAGACAGTAGACAGACACCGCTTTCATGGGACTGTCGAATGGGAAATAGGAATTACTGTGTACGCATTGCGCAATCGCATGATTAAAGATAAATGTTGGAAATTGAAGCTTCATGCTCGTAACTTGTAGCCTGTAGTCAACATCTTTGCTCACGCCTCACCTCTAAATTAAAAAATAAAGTAGCCTCCTTACGTTACAGCCGCGCCTTAGATAAGGTATTCATTTCATAGGACAAAATAAAAATATTAAATGTTAATAATATGATTGTTACTGGCATAGATATTTCATCTAGATATATGTCTTTTAACAGTAATCAGTAATGACTAAATTCAGAGTCCTTGTTTACTCCTAAGTAGTAAGTCCTACTTGTTCTTGTATCCGTATCGTGTATCGACATATTCTTTGTTCTATTAAAGTGATATCAATTTTCTATTGAAATATCAATACTTAGTAAGTAGTATTAGTAATTATTTACTTATGTCTTCCAGAAATTACAAATAATTGTACTTTATTGCCCTCTCAATGGAACTTTTTATCGTTGAGCAGTCCCGTGCTTAGTATGGGTTCATACACATACTTACTGTATATTATTTTTATCTTTATGTAATCGTAATAAATGATTTTTAGACGTAATATATGTGTACGTAAAATGAATCCAGAAAAAGTAAAAAAAAAAAGATAATAGTGTAGGTTTTTTGAAGGCGACGTGTTATTCAATTATAAACCTTCATAGTTAAAGTTAAGTTTTATTGAGTAACCTAACCCTAAAGTTTTATTGAGTAAATGATAATGCCCTCTTCTTTTTAATAGTTCATGTAATTAATAGATGTTTTCTAAATGTGTCTCTAGGTCGGCATTATTATTTCGACCAGACAGATTATAAAATGCTTCAATTTGCACACGTTCTATTTGAGGTATTTGTGTGTAAATATAGATTTAATTTACCCGCATTCATCATGGTTTGGAATGAGCAAATTAAAAGGACATTAGGTCAGAAAAGGCGCGGTCTCTTTTATAGCGTTTTTAATACGATCCACAAAAAAATGAAACTTATTTACTTACGGCCTTATTTATAGACAGTTTTAAAATTTATTTTAGTCATCGATTTTTTGTCCCTTTCATACGACTTTTGAATTCAGTCTGAGCAAAGAAGACAAAACATAATATAGCTAAAATAGGTCTTAAAACTGTTTATGAATAAAGCCGTTAGAATATAATGTTAACAATTTGAGATGTAATGTATTTGTTTCTAGCATTCTCGTCACTACATATATACATACATAAACTCACGCCTTTATCCCAGAAGGGGTAGGCAGAGGCACCACCAGGACATCCACATTTCGCCTTGTATGTTCTGTCCCATGATGTGATAGGGGGCGAGCCTATCGCCATATCGGGCACAAATTCCTGATTCCGGGTTGATAATGAATAGAAAAACCCAATATCTCTTTGCCCGACCCGGGATTCGAACCCGAGACCTCAGCTTTGTAGTCGTACCGTAGTACAACTTCGCCACCGAGGCAGCCATTCTCGTCACTATACATTAGAAATCATATTTGGGAGTCTTTGTAGAAGCGAAAAGTCCATAGTAATTGTAGACACAGGTGGTAATAATGTTACTCCTGTGTATGGGCAGGCGATTATCAGTTGAACGCGCTGCTTATCATTCTAATTAATAATACGACATACATGTAATTTACGGAAAGGACTTTATGATTGTCTTTATTTAAACCAAACATCCCAGCTGTCAAAGCTACAAAGAACTAAAAAAAAACATTAAAAATAAATAAATTCCGCTAAAGGCCCGTTCCTTTGCCATCAGCCCGGACCGCCAGCGGCAGAATCCCGACTTATCCCGGATATTTAGGTCGCTGAGATGTTGTTTTTTGCGCTTTATGATGACTTAATTACGAATTCGAAATTTTGTTGACGTAGATTAATCTCTCGAGTTTCTCGTATAAGCGCAGACTTAATTGTCCATTAGCTGTTATTATGTTTGTTCAAGTGCTTTCAGATTTCAAGTCTTATAAGTAGGTAGATGAAAGTGTTTTAAGTATACTTATAAAAGGTCCAATATGGTTATATTTTGAGAGCTTTATAACTTCTTTTTCTGTAGCGTACAAAGGGTAATTCAATACCTAAAAGATTTAATTTATCTAACAGATAGATACTATTTTATTGCCCAGGCTTCTTAGATTTCGAAAATACTCTTTTCTTTTGGAAAATGAGAAACACATGCATATAAATATTTATAAGATAGAAATAAAAGACTAATGCCCGAACACTCAAACGCCACTTAAATATCAAGTTGCACTTAAGTAGTCAAGTCCCGCTTAAATGTACTGACTAAGTGAGACGTGGGTAGTTAAGTGCAACTTAATATTTAAGTGGCGTTTGAGTATTCGGGCGTAGGATTTAGAGAGGACGAAAATGATTGATTCACATTTACGAAATGCAACACTAACTTAATTGGTAACTGATCGTTGACTACGAAAACTATTAGGTATTAAGTCAACACTAAAACAGTTAAAACATACTGCAACCCACACCTCAGTTCGAGAAGACAAAACGGTTTAAAATTATCTATACTTATTCTATAATTCAGACCCAAATACAGCCAATATTGCTCATTACCAACCACATCTGGCTCGCTTCGATCAACCTATAAAACTTTTAAATAACTTCCAGACCCTCGGAGTATTATACACTGGCCCAAAATTCAGTCCTTTCGCCAAGTCTTGCCAAAACTTACAATTTCCATACCATTCCCGGGCGGCTTGAAAAAATCAACACGGCTCATCTCGGCCCGTATCACATAAAACTATTTTCGTAGTTCCCTTTCATCTCCAACCCTCGTTTATCAGATCAACCCTTGGCCTTTACGCTTCCAATGGTTGTAAATAAACTGTTTTCGTTTGATATTAAAACTTATATTTACCTGCATCGGGTTGAAGTTATAGGGCAGTGCTGGTCAGTGTTTCTTGTCGATAGTTTTTTGGTTAAGATTTTGTATTTTATTATAAATGGCTAGAGTATAGCTGAATACTCTTACTGGATTGTATTGCAAATACTGTCGGATACATTGGTGTCACTTTGTATTGCCAGCATAAAACATATTTTACGCTGTCACGTGGCACCAAACTGATTAGGCAATCGAAACTTGGTATAGTATAACTTCTTCTTTTTGTTTAAAAAAAACAGGCACAGGTACTTGCTTTTGTGTCGGAGTTACGATCACAAAAACAGATCAGTCGTCACTATACTGACTGCTGGAATTAGGTGACCTATTATTAATACAAGTGATTTTCTTATCGATAGCGCAATTTACGTGTCACATCACTACTCTACATTTGATTAGGGGTCCGAGACTTATGGAAAGTTCATAACTTTGCACGACGCTGGATGACCGATGGGTTGTAAAATAAAGGTCTGCCCTCAAACTTGCTGCAAACACACACACACACACACACACAACACTTTATTGAACACCACAAAGTACAGAGACGCATAAAAATATAAATCTTAAAAAAAAAAGTGTACAATTGGCGGTCTTATCGCTATAAGCGATCTCTTCCAGACAACCAAAAACGATAGAATGGATCGTACGACAAGAAATAAATAAAAGTGGGCATTTGTATGAAAAAGTAGAATTAAAAAGTGTGTGCGTAACTTATAACGGCAACATAATACTACCTTAGTACAAGGAAATTAAATAAATAAATATATGAAATATAATATTATATTAAAACATTATATACTAAATATACTATAACAATTATATACTAAATTTAAACAATGAAGCGCAAAACATAAAACAAAAACAAACAAAGAATTTAAATAAAACAAATTAAAAATTACACTTAAGATAATTTAGAAAGAAAATGATTCTTCACCCTATTTCTAAAGGGTAAAACCTTCAATATTTATTGATTTAAACCCCTCGTATAAATGTTATGCGCTATCAAAGTCTGGGGTGATTTATATACACCCTTATTGGGGATTTCGGTTTGGTGTCTGAAATAAGTCTATAGTTAAATTATGTTTTTGTATTATAGGATGTATCATGTAAGCCTTATTGAAATAAATGTAAATATTTGCTTTGTATACAATCTGAGGGCTGGATCGCACCCATTAGCTAACTTGAATTTTAGAAATTATTTTGCACGAAGCCGTGATCGAATTCATTTTCTTTCCCACATGAGTACTCTTCAAACGATTGTTTTTTTTTAATAGACGAATGTTATCCAGTCTATTGAGTGCACAAATACTATGAAAAATATGTCGCGTTTCTATTCCACGAATAAAAACAGCCGACAAACAAAATTCTAACGAAAAATAAAAGCAAAGCCCCAACCACATTTTAATTTCCCCCAACAGTAATAATTTACAAATAAGATAGGCAAATATACGCTTTCTTATATAATAAAATACTTATTTCGTTTGTAATCGGATTTTCCTCAAATATCTTTGCTGTGAGGAAAATACGAGTGTACGTATTTATCGTAACACTCTTGTGTGACGAACACTCGCCTTATTGGATACCATTCCTTCGAAACGTTGGTATTTTTGACGACGCGATCTTTTGTTCTCCCAGTAATTGATGTGCCGTGTTATTGTCAATATTTTTTATATTGTTACGATGAAATTAATTGCATACTTATTGTGAGGGATAAGGTTGCGTTGGCGTCCTTAAGATTACGTCCCAGGTAAAAGAATGAGAGTTTTCACTACATGGTTGGTAGCAGTTTGGTTTAGTTGTACTGAAAAATTAAAAAAAAAATAATACGGTTGTCATCGTTGACTATCACGCGGATAGTTTATCTGAATATGATAGTAAAGAGAAAAAGATAAAAGCAAACATTTTTAGTGTTTTAACACGCTCTTTACATTAGGTGTTATCTGTCCCAAATTTAACATCTATACATGTAATTTCTCGTCTTCAATAGATCCACCTCGTGTACTCTATACAGCAAAGCCACAAAACCAAACACAAGTGATCCACCATTCGTGCAATCTACATAAAACTGGAGGCAATTGCCGAACGCTGGCACCGTGAATAGCCGAGACAAAGACTCTATCATAATAAAACTAGACTCGAGCCAGTTCTTAGCTCAAACTGTGTGCATCCGAAATAACCTTTTTAGGTTAATTCGAGTGTAAAAATGTAAATCATAGAATATTGTAGTTCACATTCAAAGAGTTTCCGAGTGAGTGCGCGCCCAAACGATAACCGTGCGCGGCTGCTGCTAGTGAGGCAGGCGGCTAAAGGCCAGGGGATACGAGTTCGCAGTGTAAATCATATGATATTGAATCATTTAGGAATACGTTTGTGGAAATGTATTTCTACCAATGTGTACGATGATTAACCACAGGGCTAGACAGAGACTCCATTTTGCTCGATCCTGACACCACTTTTGCATTGTCCAGTTTCCCCAACCTATTCTTGTATGATCGCTAGTTCACTCTTCAGTCGCAAGTGTACTAGTGAACATAGGCGTTCCTCAAGGATCTTTATAGCGTGTTGTCGGATGCGGCGTGCATCCAGTGACATCCTACATTAGGTAGGTCGCAACTTGCATTCCACCTTCGTTTGCAGTCTGTGTTTATTCCGCATCGAGCTACCCGAGATAACGGTATCTATTGGCGAGAGAAAACCATCACTCAGGGATAGTCTTGCCAAGATTACCAAGTGCATTATAAATCCTACGTCTTTAAGTATACTATAATTAATAATACCCTGCTTTAATTAAGTTTCTTAAGGTTAATTAATGCGAGTACTACCTACATAGTCTTAATAACTAAAATCAATATATTCTGTCAGGTCTTCAGACAAGACTTACTAACTTTACTCCTTCAATATTTAAGTATACAATATGTTCTCTGTTGAAGTAAGAGCGAGTCGGAAGCCTTTAACTTTGCGAGTTTTCATTTCTAATGGATAATCGCTACTGCAACTTGCCAACTTAAATATTGAGTAACGAACACCTAATCATTATCTTCAATAAATTATGTTTTGAAACTTTACTTGGTTTAGTAGAACTTGGCAGGTATTCATATATTTACGAGCAATTACGTATTTGATTCCCCTCCATGTCATTCTTAATACCCTACTCGCTTCTCTCTCCTCTTGATTTGTCAAACCACGCCATAGTCATAAATAATAAATAAATAATTACACCCAACAGTCATACATAGTCTAGATCCCACACTAAGATCGAGTCTTGTGTCGTGGGTATCAGAAACTACGAGAGACGTTTCGGTCTCACAAACACCCAGACCCGAAACAAATATCTGTGGATCACACAAATATTTGTTTTGGTGCGGAGATCGAACCCGCAGCCTCACGTTTCACAGCCGGCGTGTAACCAACTGCGCTACGAAGACTGACATAAAGAGCATGGTAATTTGCAATAAATAATCATATGACTATGAAAAGTCAGATGTAGGCCTTGGGATTCGAATCCTAGACAACTGTCTTAGCAGTCGCGTCCAGTCTTCACCTATAGACCAAGCATTTAGAATAATAGCTTGATACGTAACTATATTATTTAAGGGATAATTTATCCTCAAGTTATTGCGGCCCTTTCGAAGTTTGTCGCAGTACCTATGCCGTCAAAACAGTCTGAAAGGGCCGGAGTGTGCCTACAGTTACAGAACAAAGCGGGGACCTTTTTGTAACTGTAATTTCGTTTTAATGTCTCGATCATATGTATGACGGGTATTCACGCCTTGTCTGCTCTATTCTCTGGGAAATTTTGATATATGTTTTATGAAATACCGATATTTATATGAGATACAACTTTTTACATATAAGTATTGGGCAGGCGAATTTGATTGGTTCGTTTTTATTTTGGTATCAGATAAAGGCAAATTAAGTATTGAGTAATACACGGATCTTTGTAGCTCAATTCAAATTAATTGATGGACTACTAGAGGAAATTGTGACCGAATGACTGGGCTAGTATGAATCATTTGAGAGCAATAAGTGAGTATGAGATGTCGAGTAATACGTACGTACATAAACTCACGCCTTTTTCCCAGAAGCGGTAGGCAAAGGTACTAGGACACCCACATTTTGCCATGTATGTTCCGTCTCACGATGTGATAGGGGGCGAGTCGAGTAAAATAGGAACGGTTATTATTGATTTAAAAAGACACTTCTTCTATAAAATAAAACACGTTATTCTGTTTTCGTATATGTGTGTTTATATAAATGTCAACGCCCTGCCGTCTTACAATACGTCTGTTATCCCTGTGGAATCATCCTAGTCGTGAAATTAGCTTTACTAGATGCTGGCCACTTAACTACAGTTGGTTTGCTCGTTCGCCGGTCAAATGCTGTAAAAAATGTCTTTCAGTGAACTCTGAGCAAGCTCGATGTAGGTTATTGTTGTAGAAAATATTTTTTATGTACAGTAACATTATACTTCACTGTTACAATTAACAGCAATTTGAGCAGTGAAATGGCGGAATTTTGAGGAGGCCTATGTCCAGCAGTGGTCAATAAAAGGCTGATGATGATGAAGATGAACAGTAATTAGTAAGATTATCGAAGAACAGCACCTTCCCTCTCTCTCTCCCTATCTCTCTCTCTCACTGTGTGTGTGTTGTTTCTCGCTCTACCGAAATACAAACAGTACAAAAGATATTATGTAACTAGCACAGATTGAGTGTACATACTAGAATGGTATACTAAGCCGTTAAGCGGATATAATCCTATTGTATCTCCAATTGGCTGCTTATCCATTAAAATATCAAATATTTTTCCAACCATTTAAATAGTTTCTTCACTGTTTCCTTATTATTGTAAGAATGCCAAACATATTTCCATAAATAAACAAATTATTTAGGTACTTGATCTTCCACGTTTTTAGGTAAAGAACAAAAGCATTACATCACATATATTGTAGTGTATTGTAGTGCAGCTAATTCAAGCGACGGGATGGACGTCTCTCATCGACGACGCTCCCGCCTTCAAATAAAACCATTGACGGCCATGAAATATGACCGGGGTGGTACAATGACGCTTTTCCTAGAATAGGGAGGACTTGTTGGGGAGAACGTGGATCGATATATTGACGAGATCGGATATTAATATCCGCTTGGATAGCGTTCCCAGTAACAATGTATTAAGGCTGGATGGGGGCCTGAGAAAATCTCGCGTTGTAGAATACACACCTTGGTATTAGCTTGGGAGAATCTAGCATAATTTTATCGAACGTAAATTTTTTATCAGATGAAACCTAATAAGGCACTTCATTTTTCAAGGTTGACTGTATTGTTTTTTTCTTAAAATCTTGCGTTATTGCTGTCCAGTTATGCCCTCAATCTTCTCCATTGTTCAATGCCAGTTGATTAATTAATTAATTTACATCAATATATGAAAGCCCAACCCCTATCACATACCTTTCGACATTATTTACTATTTTTCCACTCTTACGTTAGTTTATTCTCAAACCTTCCAATTATTTGCGAAACTTCACTTAAATTGACTCAGCAGTTTGTTTTTGACAGCCTCCGTGGCGCAGTTGGTTTGACGCCGCCTGTGAAACGAGAGGCCGCGGGTTCGATCCCCGCACGGAAACAAATATTTGTGTGATCCACAGGTATTTGTTTCGGGTCTGGGTGTTTGTGAGACCGAAAAGTCTCTCGTAGCTTCTGATACCCACGACACAAGACTCGATCTTAGTGTGGGGTCAGGACTATGTATGTGACTGTTGGGTGTATTTATTTATTTTATTATTTATAATACACAAGCAGAAAATCGAATACAATGCGGATTTACCCCAGCTTCGTTGCAAAGCGCCCTCTTACATGCCCTCTTACATGAAACTAAGCATGAATGTTATACCCTTTCTGCGCGAATAAAAGGAATCGCTTTGACAAATAATGCTTTTAGAAATATTTATTTATGTTCCACACGATACACGGCGCATTCGCTGTGACCCGTTTTAGTTTCATATGAGCTTATAGCTGTAAATACACTTCTGAATTTCTCTTTAGTGTACAGTAACCTTTAGTTCAGTTTTTAAATGGTTTCTGGGTCGATGTTGTTCTTTGGTACCTTTGGAAATGACTTTCAGACATGCTTAAGTTTTATTAGTTTAAAATTCGCATTATATTGAATCTCTTTTACTTAAACTTTTTCTAGATAAGGAGTAGGAAACTTATTGAAAGCTTTCTTTTCGGCTTAATAAATAAGTCTAATCTATGCCTTAAAAAATCCGTCGCTCTGTTTTTGTGTAAAAGAATATAAGAGCAATAAACACTTTTTCTAATTTATGATATTATTAAGAACTAACTAATCGGATACATATTTTTTTACAACTTGCGTCACCTAGCATCGAGTGGTAGTTACCGACAGAAACCTGATGATCAATAAAAAAAATAGTATTTTTATATACAGAAGTAACTTCATGCTTGTACTCCTGAAGGGGTGGGTACCTACCCACTTAGTGCCCAAATTTAATAAGGGGTGAGTCTATCGCCATATTGTCATACTGAGAAAAAATCTTATTGCAGAAATTTTATTTGACATTGTTCTAACCGAAGTCATACAATTATTGCATAACCTACCTTACCGTACCTTTCCATAACCTCCACTGCTACCATCTCAAACCCTCAAAAATTTAAAACACTTCAAGCAAATACAAAGCAAAGGAAATAAACAATGAACCGTCGGCATAATCCGATCATTCGTAACTTGCGGGGTGGTGCGGTACGGTACGGTGGGGGGGAGGGGAGGGCATCTCTAGATCTCGACAAAGACACACATCCATATGCGTCCCGCTGGAGCCTGTAACTTATGTCCTGCGTCCGCCGGGCTTTTCCGTGGCCGCGAGCGGAGGTGCCGGGGCTGATGGAAACGAACGAGAAAGAAGCAAGAAGTGGATATTTTTGGTTAGGAGGTACCGTGGTCAATCCTTGATTGTAAGGACTTTGTTGAGGCATGTATTGATGTTTATCAATTTATGATAGGTATATACCTACTGTCTGTATACACCACACGTGCCTTCGTTAAGTTTGAGAGTAGGCATTGAGAAAAGTATAATGAAAGTATTATAGAAGGCTAGTGATATTGGCTGCGGCTATCAAATCTTGAGTAATTAACCACCGTTAAATAATACAACTTATTTTACAATACATTAGAGAGGAACCAGTTAATAGATTATTTTGCTGGTGGATACTTCTAAACTGTATTGAGTTGTACTTACAATCAGGAGCAACGTGCAATGTAAGTACAAGGTAGTTTCGGTAAAATCGTTGCAATATCGTTCCTCGAGATATGCACGGCGAAACGATCAGTGCGCACATTTCGAGCGATATTTTCACCGAAGCTGTATATTTTGTCTTCTCCTATCGCGTTGCAATTAGCAACATTTTACAACAACAAATAATAAAAATGAGGCTACTTAAAAGTTCTCAGGTTGATATATTATTTGGTTAATAAAAATACAAAAAGGTAGTGCCTTTGGTCCTAAATTAAAGTACTTTGGAAATATATATTTAGCTAGGTTCAGAAGTATGGAATGTCAAGAAAAAAGAAATGTATATATTTTTTTTTCGAATTAATGTGTAATAGTAATATATTCTGATTTCTGTTATAAGAATATATTTGTTAAAAAGCCTTTGACCTTAACGTATTGTTGCCACTTCTGTGATTAGCAGTAAACTTGAGACCAAATACCTTCTAATTATAAACTCGTCTCATGTCAATGTAATATCTATAAGTTAAGATTAAAAGCGCTGCGGGACGGAGTAATAAGTTAATGCAAAGGATTTACACGAAACTTGCAAGTTTGATGCCATACTCGGGAACCAGTAACATCTTGCGGTGGTAAATGTACTTCATTCTTGGTATTAAAGGTTGAAACATTAATAAAAGATCTTCGAAGTGTTAAAGACTCAAACTGATGGTTAAATGTATGGGTATGGGTATTAATCCTCTATTAATCCTCTATACTTTTATAATTGTTAATAGTTTTAATTTTTAGTTCTGTCTTAAGTTCTTCACTTATTTATTGTAAAACATGTTGTGTACATCGTCCTGGAGATACAATTAGAAAGGGTCACAAATGTAATTCCTCATCAATATAAAAAAAATTGTATTCTCTGTTGATGAACCTCAATAAATAAAATAAAATAAAATAAAATGGGTAGCGAGTAGCCAAAAGACGGAGCAAAATCGGTTTCAGATTCAGGCCGTTTTTTGTTGAGCCGGCAACACATGCATGATCCAGCGTTGTGGTTGTTTATGGGCAGTGACTTACCATCAGGCCTGGTTGCTAGTTTGCTGGACCTATGCAATAATAAAAAAAAAGAATTGGACCAGGCCGACGTGATACTGGTCGACACCAGTAAGCTAGAGATGTACTCTAGCTGGTAGGTATTTTGATTGCACTGTTACACATCTATCGAAATCATGATATCGCGGTCTGCAGTGACAATAGTATCAATATGGTCGATTCTACATACATACATAAACTCACGCCTTTATCCCCGAAGGGGTAGGCAGAGGTACCACTAGGACACCCACATTTCGCCTTGTATGTTCCGTACCACGATGTGATAGGTGGCGAGCCTATCGCCATATCGGGCACAAATTCCTGACTCCGAACTGATAATGCATAGAAAAATCCAATATCACTTTGCCCGACTCGGGACTCGAACCCGAGACCTCAGCTTTGTAACCGTCCCGTAATACAACTACGCCACCGAGGCAGTCTATGGTCGATTCTATCAATTTATATTATTATTTTTTCAGCTCATTTCTATCAACAATAAAGCTCTCCTTTTTTTCCTTCTTGGTGTAATGGTCCTTCCTGATTTTTATCAACACACGTTAATCGATTTTCTTTCATCCATCCACTCCAACATCGAGATTCCATTCGGAATTAAAGCATTCTGAACTAAAAGAATTCCCATACGCTCATTTTCTCACATAAATTCAAATAACATTAAATCGATGTTCGATTCGCCAAGCTAAAGTTAGATAATGGTTTCTTTGTGCCGTCGCCCCATTGACACAGCGGAGTCTAACCTATTTGAGAGAAAAAACATTTCTATTCCCGTGGAAAACCATTAATCTTTGATGTTACAAAGCGCGCAGCTTGTTTTCTTTATGTCCGCGGCCTCTTACTAACACACATGCGACAGAATTTAACGGATCGGGGTTGCTGGAAGCGCCTTTTATCGTTTTTACTGTGGCTTTAAAATAGTAATGTTAAAACCACAGTTACGCATAGCCCTAATCCGAAATTAAGCCTTGTGTCGTGGGTATACCTTTAAGTGGCTTTATGGTCTTACAAACACCTACACCGAAAACAAATACCTGTGGATCACACAAAATTGTTGCAATGTGGGGTTAGAACCCGCACCCTCTCGTTTAACAGTTGCCGGTTAACTATCTGCGCCATGGAACATAATTCATGTAAACAGTAAACAACGTGCATTTCGCAATTGTTAACAAAATATTGAAATTGATCTAGATCCAGTTGCATAAACTAACTTTGACGATAACTTTAATTTTGAGAACGTCATCGCTACGATTTTGTAATTACAAATGTATGAGATTCACATCGTCAAAGTAAAAGCTATGGGCAAAGTTAGACTAAGCAACTAGGTCCTAGAAGTATAACGAGGCACATAGCTTTGCATATTTCTGTTCCGGTTTGAGGGACAGTACAGCCAGTGATCGGTTGGCATTCAGAACCTTACCACTTTACACCTCGGAGTGATGAGTGCACTGCAGTGATATGCACTTATTTTTAAGTTTTAAGCGGTGCTGTAGTTTATGGGCATTGTTATTATAAACCAGTTATTAAATAAATAAATACACCCAACAGTCACATACATAATCCTGACCCTACATTAAGATCAATTAAGTCTTGTGTCGCAGTTGTCAGAACTACGAGAGACTTTCCGGTCTCACAAACACCCAGACCCGAAAGAAATATATGTGGACCTCACATACATTTCTCTTGGTGCGGGGATCGAACCTGCGGCCTCTCGTTTCGTTTCAGGCTGTCAGTTATTGCCTACGCAATTCCAATCTATAAGGCCTTAGCCACATCCAGCGGCAATAAGTCTTGCCGGCAGACTCGAGGCGTTCTGGGAAGCTCCAAACGGCGTCTGCTAGAAGATAAATAGCCTGAAACACTCGCTTCCTTCCGGACTCCACGCTTTCTAGTTAAGGACGCCGTAAAATAGGTGAGCCTTTTATTTACTTCACTTGTGGAGGATTAGCTTGAAAAAGTGATTTTGGGTGTTCGGTATTTATGGATTACTATTATTTTTAATCTCATAGTGCTGTAATTATCGTAGGCTTGAGTATCTAAAGTCAGACCCGTGGTCCGTTCATTAGTCTAGTTACTAGTAAGAGCGTGAATCGTCAGGGATAAAGGTTTCACCTTGTTTCTTTTTTGTGTAGTTTCTTTCATTAATATTATAACTGATGGCCTTGAATCTATAGCGAAGTAAGGCCAGGCTTATGGCAAAAAATCTCGAGGTTCCATTTAATATGAGCTGTTTGTCAATTCGCTTCGGTTCCTGTCCTTTAATCCTTTTGTGTTTCCGGTCTCCACAAATATAAATATTAATTCAGCTTCCAATTTTTCCTGCGCCAAAGTGTTTGAACATGTAAAATTGTTGCACGCAATATACTGGAAAAAAATCTAGTAAAGATTTTTACAAAATAGAAAATATATTTGGACACACAAAGTACAAGTGAAAGTCAAAGCGTAAGTAAAATATAATATATATCAGCCGAGTGCCCTGACACTCGGGAATCGTCGCAAAAACTGGCTGCTTATAGATTTTTTATACAAATCACTTTATAAACGACGAGAGAACATTTTTTCTCACATTCTGACGGACGAAATGGCAGGCCTTGTGACCTTACCACGATATTCGGTAATTCTAAATTTATTCATTGCGATAGTCCTAGTGAAATGTGTTGTGTTGTAGTAATGTTTTAAAATAAATATTTAAAATATATATTTTTTTTTGTGTTGCGTATACACTAAAACGAAGAAATAATTTTCTTTAATTAGTGGATATATCATTTGACATAATCCTGGTTAAACGATTGTTTAAATCAGTAATTTTATTTTTTTTATGAAAAAATAGGGATATTTTTCTTTTTTTTTCGGCGAACATAACTCTATTTTTTCAAAAACATCCCAAAAATATTGAAAAACCACTTTAAGCTTGTCAAAACAGAATATCATTACGTACTATATCTCCAGAAATTGAATTACGATTCGCTGAGGAATCAAAAAACGCCTCCGCGGAGCGAATCAATTATTCCCTGTTATTTGCGCTCCGAGCGTTTGTTTTGAGGAACTCGCTTCGATCTGAATAATTTCAATCAGTTTTTTAATAAAGTGCCTTCGATGTTTAACAGTGTGTACCCTTGATTCTGCTGACTTGTCGAGGCAGTCATTTACTTCTGTTTCTTTGGGCCTATTGATGATAAAATAAACTTGAAAAATGCCCGACTTTACACAGATTTTTTGTTGATCATAAAGACATTTGTTATTTCGTATAATTTGTACTTTCAAATTAAAAGTAGATTCAAAATCCTAAAAAAAGTTGATTCTTTATTAGTTGCTGCAGTCAAAATATTACCGAAGCGGTGAATGTATTAATTAATGATTGGAAATAACTTGTAAATAACTATTTGATCGTAAAAATCAAAATTCTATATTACGTATATACCCCTCTACATAAATACATAAATCGTAAAGCCTGTTTATTTTGCCATCAGCTCTTAAAACACTTAAAATATATATTTTAAATAAATATAAAGACAAATCCAACAACCTTTACACAATATCTGAAAGAAAATAAGGAAAACATAAAATAAAGTCGCGATAAAAAGCTAGTTTTAAGTGAATACAGACATCCCGTAATGTCCCCGGACAATAACTCTATGACGTGGAGCGAAATTCACGGGAACACGACAAAAAGATTTCGTTATCCAGAATCTTCCTCGTGTCACGTGCTAGTGAGGGGCGGATATTGGCATCTGACGGCGGATATTCTCGGATAATGCCCTTATGTTGGAAGTTTCGTGGTGATGGAGGTTGATGCAACGGCTGGTTTTACACAATTGAGGAAAATGTGTAATTACATGGCATCTAGTTGACTAAATCATAAATACACCCAACAGTCACATACACAGTCCTGACCCCACACTAAGATTGAGTCTTGTGTCTTGGGTATCAGGAAGTACGAGTGACTTTTCGTTTTCAAACACCCAGACCCGAAACAAATACTTATGGTTCACACAAACATTTGTCTCGGTGCGGGGATCGAACCCGCGGCCTCCCGTTTCACAGCTGGCGGCTAACCAACTCCGCCACGGAGACTGTCTTATGCAGTCGGTTAGGAACCCCTTTTTCATACGAGAGGCCGCGGTTTCGAGGAGTTTTTGTAGATTCTTGGTATGAGACCGAAAAATCTTTAGTAGTTTCTGATACCCAAGACCAAGACTTGTACATATAGAATTAAGGATATGTAAGTGTCTATTGTGTGTATTGTTTTATTAATTTAGTCATAGTATCACCAGGGTTGCATAACTAAGGTAAATATACAGGGTATATCAAGACTGCGACCGAAAACGAAGCCAGGTGGTAGTATTAGTGACTTATGACACACTGCAACCAAAAATGTGGAAAAAAAAATTTGACAACTTTTTTTTGGTAATTTTTTACTTGTCGTCATATTTGGGTGATAAATACATATTTTGCCTAAAATAATGATGTAGACCTTTTTATTTTTTAAAACGCAATGGTACGTTAGGGTTTAAATTACTATTTTCGCAATAACTAGGTATTTACTACCCAAAAACAATGATTTTCAAAAAATTGTAAAAAAAAATCTGTCGCTTATTTTGCGAAATTTTTATTTGCATTGTGTCTGTAACCACTAAAACTACCACCCGGCTTCGTTTTCGGTCGCAGTCTTGATATACCCTGTATAATATGTCTTAGGTAAATTTACCTAAAGTAACACTACGCTTGATTAATTTAGTAAGATCGCTGGAAATTCAAGTATTTAAGCTGCGCCAACCCAGTTTATAGTTCGTGGTCGCAAATCAGTAGACGGAAAAACGTAGATATAAAATAATAACACCATGCCCACCTCACTAAAGAGTACCCGGAAAACTTTCTCAAGGAAACGGCAATGTAGACATAATGCCTGCTAATACTCGTATTGCGGCACTGAAAACACGTGTAGCACTTTGATTTCATTATTTATAAATTGTGTACTATTTGTGATTTCAATGGGAAAACCTTTGCAATTCTTTGAAAATATATTTTGCAAATTCCATTTCAGGGCAATTCAATTGTGATTCTTTTAAAAACTAAAAAATCACACAAATCGTACTGCCCAACCTGGACACCGAAATCAGGACCTCGCGAGGGCAATAATTAATTTATTTATACGTCCATTTCCTTCTCATTAAGGTCTATTGAAAATCGCAAAAATGAGGTTATTAAATTTTCCCTTAGTATTTATATGACTATTGTATAGGTAGTCGAGGAAATGGAAAAATAATCATAAAAGTTATATTGTAATATGGGCTGCCCACACCACCCTCACAAAGCCTCAATCGTAGGTAAACTTTTAATATCGATAGAATATTCCCTGTGTAACTTATGTGATGGAATGAATTCAAGATGGCGGCTACTTCCGGTCCATTAATGCCGGAAGTGGGCCGTGGTCCTTGGGGACCGAATGCCATCTAAAAGCAATATTATGCGGTTGACGACACAGGACACTGATTATTAATTTTTCGTTGGTGCTTTACGATTTTTCCGATAATAGATATCGTTTTATTATTATTTGGGATGGTTTGAATCAGGATTTTTTTGAATATCTATATAGTCGCTTTAAACGATAGGATCGCCCCGATCGATCGCACCGAAAACGTGGGTGTCGTGGTCGCGCCTCTGTCTACTCCTTCTGGGAAAATGGCGTGAGTTTATGTATGTATGTCGCGTTACACTTCTAGTAATATTGTGGGTTGTAAACGATATGATCCGCTTTTTCTTTTTTGTTAGTGTGAGTTTCAGTTAAAAATTCTCACAAGAGTTTCCCGACTAGAATGTGCTGTTTGGCCTTCGGTTGGGGACTTATGACGTCTTGGGGAAATAAACTTAGCGAGGCACTAGTGGCACTATTGCGTACCTTTTCAGTGCCCCTAGCCGGAACATTTTGCAGTATCGTAATAGAATAGCAATAGTAAAATTTTGTATGGGAATTTAAACAGCGCCATTGTGAGCGTATTTGGAACTAAAATTTGACAGCAGGAAACGTTTACGATACTATACGAGTATTACTATACGATACTTCAAAATGTTCCGGCTAGGGGTACAGGAATGCTGGTAACCTTAATGTACTTTTGTATCCATAAAGTTTTGTAGGATTAACCCTATTTATAGACAGGTTGGTAGGTATAGATCCATGGAGAAGGCCTATGTTTCAGTGAACTTCCTGTGGCTAAAGAGAGATAGAGAGAGAGGCGGGTATATCAATAACTAAGACCTCAATAACATTTTGGCCTGAATAATAAGATGAGGATTACATGTCTGAAGGAGTTACATCAGCATGAATGTTGTGAGCGTCGTATTCATATGTATGAGGGATATAAAAATGGTGTGTATACGTGAGAAAGGTCCTTAATTAATTTACTGACATCACATCGGATCGTACCTTTAGTGCGAGGCAAGCTTGGATTCATAAGGGCTAGGAAATCCGCGGAAATTAGAAAAACACAAAAGCAACTATTTTTCTGAACTCACCAATATATTATGAGAATTGAGAATGTTGCAATAACTGATACTGACGAGAAAAGTCACCTATGGGTAGAAGCAGTGAAAATAAAAAAAGTTTTCCATGGTATGAATTGGTTATTTGTCGCCTAACGTCACAATTCTAACACACAAGCTGAACTTCGCACCTCCACTTGAACAAGAGTAACGTTACTCAGAACTTATTCAGCGCTGCGTAGCACTGCACAGCGCTAGCCACCTGAAGATATTAAATGTTAAACCACTTGCTACAATATCCTTATAGCGTTAATTATACAGACTGACGTACACTTAAACGTCATTTACAGGAGGAGGTTTCTCGCGGCGAGAATCGTATGCGAATATCGCATGACATATGCGCTATAGATTATCCTGTTCTGACAAATCTTTATACGAGGCAGCTTTTTTATATCCTTACGATAATCGTATCTTCGAGGCGAGAAGCTCTTCCCGTGTAAATGGGGCTTTACTTGGTTACATGCGTAAAGTAAACTGAAACAAACTTACAAACGGCTTGGCGGCCATTTTTGAACTTGACTCGAATTTTACACGGCCTGAGTTCTTGGACTATTTGATTAGGTTTACACTGATGTTTCGCCTTATCCGCTAACGCTTCAACCCAAGCTATCGCAGTTTCTGCAGCCTACAGTTAATAAATAGTTCACGTAAAACATTCTTCCTCTTAATTTGGGCTGGATTGAATGGCGGATTCCACACGTGAGTTGCGTGCGAGGCCATCGCAGATGATTTATTCAACTCGAGATTTACCTGTATCTTGTAGTGAATCTGTTTGATTGTATGTGAAATAAGTTTTATATTACGATATACAAAGTTAGTTTTTGTATGCCATAAACCTGAAACTCCCCAATTAGGTTTTGGTATAAAAGATACATAAGCTCACGCCTTTTTACCCAAAGGGGTAGGCAGAGGTGTAACCAGGACACCCACGTTTCGCATTGTATTTTCCGTCTCATGATGTGATAAGGGGCGAGCCTATCGCCATATCGGGCACAAATTCCTGACTTGGGCTGATAATGAATAGAAAATTCCAATATCACTGCCCGACCTGGAATTTGAAGCCGAGACCTCAGCTTTACAATCATACTGTGGTATAACAACGCCACCGAGGCAGTCGAAAGATCAGACAAAAAATATTGCATAAAAATAATACTGAAATCTCTCGCGGTGACAGGCTACGGATACATAATCCCGTTTTTTTAATGATGCATTGGTATGTACGTGTGCGTGGCAGGGGGGGGGGGGGAGGATATATTTATACCGGCCGAGTGTAGTAGTAACAGACCGACGCCCGCCGTATTTTTATTAATGAACAAGGTAACCAGCTCTACGAATTTGTTATGTGTTTTTGGGATAAAATATAACCCATGTTCAAAATTAGTGCAAAGGAGTGTGATATTGGTTCTTAAAAAACTACTTTTGGGTTTGTAATATACTAAAATCACGTTGTATATTTAGTAATACGTGGAGGCCTGTTGGTAAACGGACTAGACGCGGCTGCCAACATAGAGCCCACCTCTGACTTATCGGAGTCATGTGTATATTGATAGTCATTTAGCATGCACTATAACGGTGAAGAAAAACATCGCGAGGAAACCTACCTTTATTCTTACAAACCTAGCGATTTGTAAGAATTTCTATAGTATGTAAAGTTCGCCATCCGGCACTAGGCCAGCGTGGTTGCCTATATGGCCTAACCCCTCCCAATCGTACGCTCGATTGTAGAGGAGGCTCTTGCTTTGCAGTGGGACGTATATGTATAGTACAGAACATAAAAATGATGTTCATGTTGGCTTTGTGTGTAATAATTATACGCCAATTGCTAAGCTCAGGATTCCTCTACAAACAAGTTCGAGAGATTTTAAGATCATCAACTACTAATTATGTATGTAATTATAAGTTTCCTATAGTTTTATATACCTGAATTCGCTCAATATTTTTAAAGCTGTAAAATTACCAAGTAGTGTAAGCCACTGGTCACTATTCTCTCGTGGTACAAGTTTAGTGAAATAGCATTATTTTATGATCCATCAAGGACAGCGTCGTTTATCCTGGCGCGGAGTCACCGGTGATGGACGATCCGCATTCTAGTGCAGGAGCTCGCGGCTTCAGATGTAGCAGCATCTTTTGGCAGAAAGAAATACGGAGTTAGTATTTTTATTTTTGACTGTTGTAACGTATGTGAATGGTGTTGATCAGATCTCAGAAGTCAATAATAAAGACAGGATGTCACCTTGGCAAATACGGAGCCATAAAATAAATTAGTTGAAGAGATAAAATAATAAATACACTCAACAGTCACATATACATTGTTTTGACCCCAAACTAAGATCGAGTCATGTGTGGTGGTTATCATAAACTGCGAGTGACTTTTTAGTCTAACAAACACCCAGACTCGAAACAAATACCTGTGGATCACACAAATATGTGTATAGGTGCGGGGATCGAACCCGCGGCCTCTCGTTTCACAGGCGGCGTCTAAGCAATTGCGCCACGGAGGCTGTCATGGAGACTAGTAGCAATTGACTCAATTAGTCCTAAACAGGAAATTAATATCCATTATTATTGCTAGCCATTGCTTGGAAACTTCAATCCTTTGAAGAAATATTGGTATTTTACTTACAAAATTCTGCAAAGTTATCAGTTCTTTTCATCTGTTTTCTCTTATTCCACACTTTCAAGGGCAACATCATTTTTAAGCCATGTTGTAATATGATTTGACTTATAATTCTACAACCCTCTGCATCCTTACATCTGCCCTCTCAAGTCTACTACTAATAAAAATATAAAGACACCCCTAACATGTGCAGCTCCCCAACAGCCATATAGATGGTCATCGTTTGATTGATGCGTGCGTTCGTTCAACGTCACAGCATTTTGTTCGCAAGACATCCACCAGATAGATTCGGAGCTGATTCCTTTGTGTGACTTGACTGACTTGATCGATTCGCTATTTGCAAATTGTTTGTGATTTAACAGGTAGAAACTTGCTTAGGAGTTTGACAGACCTAGCTAAGGTTCCAGGAGGTTTGGATGGAGGTCAGTTTCAACTGATCTCTATGGAAATCTACTGGTGGTATGTGAGAGGCCGCCTGGGTAGGTACCACCGCAATGTCTATTTCTCCTGCCAAACAGCCGTATAAATGCAGTGTTGTTTCCGGTTTGAAGGTCATTGTAGCCAGAATAGTAGTCTATTTATGTCTAAAGATAGAGGGAAATAAACCTTATTTGCTACATCTGTCTGCTAACCTATATAAATACCCTTACATAATGATGCTATTAAACACTTTGTAACGAAAATGTCTAAGAAAACGTAGAAAAATTTATCAAGTTCCTTAATAGCTTATCCATCTACTTCACAAATACACGAAAAAGTCAGAATCTCTCCCTTAATCATGTATGGATAATAAAGGGGGGAGCGTGGGGAAAACAAGCAATCACCGTCCGCCCCAGTGTGCTGTGCAAATAGAAAAATAAACATCATTAAGGAAACGGAAGTGCGCCCCGACTTCCTCTTTTACATCAAAGAACATTTAACGAGTTGCCGCACGCCACTGCTATTACTAAGTATTCGGGGTTTTTTCAAAGTTACCAGTTTGCTGATTAGGTTTTTGTTTAGTTTTATATTCGGTGGGACGGTTGTAGAGTAGTTTATATTGTAGTTCTTACAAGTTTAGATTTAGTTTTGCTTTTGACGACAGATCAGACAGTTTCAGGCGTACTTGCTGGTTTACCATACTTAATTTTCGACAAAAACATAAATCTATCTCAAATAAAGTCTCATGAAGTATACATATACTATATACAATAACTACTAAAAAGCAACAATACTTTCGATGTAAATCAATACTCAACTCGAGTTGAATCAATTCTCAACACAATAAAATCTTACACAATTATTTTTATACTTCCTTGCGCTCTTTCAGGATCTCATCAGCGATATATTTCCATAGCCCATGAGTTTATATAATAACACTGCAATAAGACATAAAGCGTGCAGCGACGCCATAAACAAGGCCATAAGGCAGCCGGGTCACGTGGCCTCGCGCTGCCAAATGTTTATGTGTCCAGTAATGACCAGATAAAACCGGAATTGCCGCTGCAACGCCATCTGTTATTTGTTACGCGGACATATCGTTTGTATATAAATAAATATATCTAATCGTAGTGGCTATTTGTCTAAGCTGTTGTATTGTGTTAGTCCATAATTAACAGCCTCCGTGGTTAGTTGGTTAGACGCCGGCTGTGAAACGAGAGGCCGCGGGTTTGATCCCCGCACCGAGAGAAATGTTTGTGCGACCCACAAATATTTCTTTCGGGTCTGGGTGTTTGTGAGGCCGAAAAATCTCTCGTAGTTCTGATACCTGCGACACAAGATTTAATTGACCTTAATGTGGGGTCAGGACTATGTGTGTGACTGTTGGGTGTATTTATTTATTATTTATTATTGATTATAATTATTCACTGTTGAGTAAGAAGCTCCTCTACAATGGAGATTTCCACCGAGAGCTTTTTTGGAGCTTTACGCACCTCATATCTAATTTCCAAGTGTTGTTAAATAAAAATGAAATGAAATGAAAATAATTTATTGAATCAATAAAAAGGTTCAGCATTGTTTAGATTTAGTAATTTTTTGTTCTATCACCCGGTTTGCAAAGCGATTTTCACTGGAGAAGAACGGGAAAGAAACTACTGTTGCTCTACAATAGTTTCATCATTTCATCCTATATCTTCATATACAGTGATTATTACAAAACTTGCAAGTTGGTTTAAATTAGAGCAGTTCATTAATAACATGTTACGTGATTTAATACGACTGCGTAAAGCGAAGTTGCTCAGAATGAAGAATCAGTATACTCTGTTTCACCAACACTGTGAATGTGGGTGCCCTGGACGCTGGTTATTTACTATCAGTCGTTTCCTCGTTTGCCGGATCTTTACAAAAAGCAAGAAAATAGATATGCATCTAGGAGTCTGTTTCGGAAAGGACCGTTACAAAAATAAGCCCTGAGACGTAATGCTAAACATCAACAAAGCGGTCAAGATAAAGTTTCATTGTTTCGTAGACCTAATTTAATCATACATACATACTGTGTCCGGACTTATAATAAATAGAAATTATCCAATATCACTGCCCGACCCAGGATTCGAATTCGAGACCTCAGCGCTGTAATCCTGCCGTAGTACAACTGCGGCACCGATGCAGTCGAATTATATTTAATTAGGTTACTACAATCCTCATCTAAACCTAATGAATTAATTAAAGGAGGTGATAAATGCTGACCGCATTACTGCGTTCTGTCTCAAGTGGATGCATAGCTTAACCTTTCATAATTAAACCGTGCCGCTTCGGACTTGAGTACAGGGCAGAACCGTACCTTACCATATTATAGTAATTAAGTAATGATAAATTGAAGCTAATTTAATGACATACGAATATAAGGTGTATAATTACCTTTGGAAACTATTCGGTAGTGAATTTAATCGACAGCGTTAAATATTAAAAGTTAGGTGTTCGACCCGGCCTGGTTATCTGACTGCTCTGAATGGCAGCTGTCTGCTGTCAATTCATACTGTATTGGTGATGTGCTTAAAACCAGGTGCAGTGCAGTCAATTTGCTGAATCAGAATATAAAAGGGTTTGTTATAACCTGCCTCGGTGGCGTAGTTGTATTACGGTACGGTTACAAAGCTGAGGTCTCGGGTTCGAGTCCCGGGTCAAAGTGATATTGGATTTTTCTGTTCATTATCAGTCCGGAGTCATGAATTTGTGCCCGATATGGCGATAGGCTCGCCCCCTATCACATCGTGGGACGGAACATACAAGGCGAAATGTGGGTGTCCTGGTGGCACCTCTGCCTACCCCTTCGGGGATAAAGGCGTGAGTTTATATATGTATGTATGTATGTTGTTATAAACAAAGTGTCGATTTGGAGATTCGGTGAGACCTATATCCACCAGTGGTCTTTCTGTGGCTGAATAGATACGTAGATAGATAGATAAATAAATAAATAAATACACCCAACAGTCACATACATAGTCCTGACTCCACACTAAGATCGAATCTTGTTCGTGGGTATCAGGAAGTACGAGAGACTTTTCGGCCTCACAAACACCCGAAACTTAAATTAAAAAAAAAAAACAAAAATATTAAAATTAAGATTCTTATAATTCAGGTATCAGCAATGACTTGCACATAAATCTCAGCTATTTTATCAGATGTGAATACTTTTTCTATGAAATAATATTTCGTATACAATCGAAATAAATAAATTCATACTATGCACAATTATCTATTTTAAAAGTTAACGTTGCACACACATTTTTTCGGCTAATCGCAAGATACTACCACGGGATGGCTTTAAAAATATATTTTATTGGGGTAATTTACGCCTGGGATTCTGATATTCAACATAGAAATGGTATCACCTATTACTACTTTTAAACGTGTAAATAATATCTGACAATTTGATATTAAACGATTTTTTTTTCAATTTGTGTTCCTTGATATTTATAAAATTGTGGTAAACAAGTGCTTACACAATTTGTAAAATACTCACACCCTAACAAAGAAACATCATCGATTGTAACTCGATCTCCAATATCTTACATCTGGGGGCTTCGATCTCTTTTCCAACTTCCAAGTCCGTCCCTGAAGGACTCAATCCGTCCGCGACAGTACGTCCCATGCCAATTAAACTTTTAATGAACCCACACCGGACGCGACCGCGTTATTTCGCACTACAAGCTATTGTTCACGCCACTCGGATTTAGATTCTTTTCAGCCAGCACAGGCACGTAATTAAGGAAGTTGGGGGGCAAATGTTTGTTGCTTTGTTTGTTTTGTTAACTGAGCTAATATTTTATTGTCCTTTCTATTTGGTTTTGTTCGGATTTTAATGGTTTGTTTATGGTATTTTTAGGTTGTTTGGATAATTGTATTGTGAAAGGGAAGGTTAGAGGAATTGAGACTAATGGGACATTCACCCGATGATAAACATAAACAGAAATTAAATGAAATGAAATTCGTTTACATACGGTCGTTACCTCGAGACATTAAGTGTTAAATCTCATGTTGTCAATCAAACCACAGAACAGTATATATTCGTTCTGTGATTCGAACCATGGCAGCGAGGCGGAAATCTCAAGCTATTCCCGATCATGGAGTAAGCCCAGCAGTGGGAACTGCATAAATATCTCTTCAGCTATAGATAGCCAACTGGTGAAAATAGGCTTCCATCAATAATTTCTATAGTTAAGGTACATATCTATCTATGTGCTATTAATGCAGTGATTTTAGGTCACTATTTACGAAATCCGTGCGTTCCAAACTGCGTTGACAGTTGCGAGTGTAATGATCGTTCACCGTAGTTAATTGAGGCATGGTCGGGTGCCTCGGTGCCCAGTGGGTCGATCCTAACCCGCCCCTACGCGAGATTCGATGGCGCCGGGTCCACATCAAAGCGTTTACTTCACACCTTTGTAGTGTTTATGTAACGTTCATTATGTTCATGAGATGTTGTTTGTACAGTCAATGGTTTTGTAATCGAGGATAATTAAATGGAGAGGACTGAGCAAGAAGGACGATTAAAAATTTTGTTTTGTAACACCACAGTAGCGAAAAACATAGTAAAATCGTACCAGCCAGTGAACCGTCTTTCATTTAATCACAAGGTGGACCTAACAGCGGTTACAGCTAGTCTCCGAATGCATGCAGTTTTCCATAGGTTGTTATAAAAATCTTATGCAGTGGTCTTGTTCCTATGTTTCTTGTACCTGTAAAAGAAGAAAACAAAAATGTTGTGTAACGTTGTACCTCATTAGTTGTAGCTGAACTGATTGTGAAGACATCAAGCGAATGGCATGCTCGTCTCGCCATTAATTGCAATAAAAAATAATATAATATTGCGAGTACTTATTTATCTTTGCAACACAAATCACCATCCACCAAATATATGTGACTCTAAAAGCATACAAAATTTATACAAAGGTCAAGATAGCAGACGTTCCGTTTCACGTTAACTGGACTTCTCGATAGCGCCGACTCGAAGTATTCACGAATTATTGTCCCCATTGTGCCGTGTGTTATGAATAGAAATAAATATTCGTGAAGATGTTCCCGTTTCCGCCGACGTGGAATTGTCCGCCTTTTGTGGAACGGAACGGAGTTTTTTGTTTAGGGCCCGTAATATTTCGCTGATAACATTGTGGATTGTGCGGAGTTTTTATTATAGTTATACTTTGATAGGGTGTTGTAATTTATTTGGGGGAATGTCGGTATACCTGGTTGTAGGTTATGCTTATCCACCTGTATAAACATCATCATCGAAGTGACCTAAGAAAGTTCGTTGCAATTTAGATTCAGCATGTGTGTATTCGGTCTTGAGCGGGCATATTTGTGTCGACTGACAATTATAATTATCGCTTGGCGGCTCTTTGGTTTGAACCGCACTGACCATCAAATGCTTTATAGTCATTTTTTCGTGTCACTACATCAAACATACCATTATTTCCTGTCCCCTCCTGATTCGAAACTTCATACATTAATATTGCTAAGGTATTTCAGCCAAAAATGTTCCCATTTTAAGACATTTAAATACAAATAAAGCTGCAACAAGTAACAAGTGGGGCTAAACAAATCGCACAGTGAGACAATCTCGGAAGTTTCCGAATAAAATCGTCAGTCGATCGAACTCCAGTCGCAGTTGCGTCTTCATCAGGACTTGTTTGTTGCAACTATTGAAAACGCGTCGGGTTTTATTGTACAAGCGCTGATTGAGATTTGGAAGAGAACCAAACTTATAGTTAGAAGTGTTTCTATTTGAAAAAGTTTTTGTCTTTTGGGGTATAAGTAGGATTTTCGTAAAATTTTATAAATCGATTATTTCAAGCCAGTAGATGCACTATTTTACATATGTAATATATACGTACATAAACGTCACGCCTGTATCCCATAGGGGTAAGCAGAGACTATAGATCTTTGACTATGCTCGATCTTGTCATGCTGCTTTCGCTTCGTCTACTTTCATCAATCTTTTCATGCGTTCTCGTCGGTTCAGGATACTTTTAACCTGGCCTAACAAATAGCAGTATCTTCATTATCGAGCTGACCTCTCAATAGCGTGTTTTTGACAAGACACATCAAGGCTCTACAAGTTTCGCGCTTTATTAAAGGTGTATTTTTTCAAATAACTTACTTCTACTTACTGCCTCGGTGGCGTTATTGTACTACAGTACGATTAAAAAGCTGCGGTCTCTGGTTAAAATCCCGGGCCGGGCTAAGTATATTGAATTTTTCTATTAATCATCAGCTCGGAGTCAGGAATTTGTGCCAGATATGACGATAGACTCGCCCTCTATCATGGCACGGATCATACAATGCGAAACGTGGGTGTCCTGGTAGCACCTCTGCTTACCCCTGGGAATAAGGCGTGTATTGATGTATACAGGGTATCTCAAGAGTGCGACTAAAAACGAACCGGGTAGTAGTATTAGTGACTTCAGACACGATACAAGTAAAAATTTCGCAAAAGAAATCGACAACTATTTTTTGTAATTTTTTACTTATCGTCGTATTTGTGTGATAAATACATGGTTTTCCTAAAATAATTATGTAGACCTCTTTATTTTTAAACACTCAATGGTACGTAAGGCTTTAAATTATTATTTTCGCAAAATCTAGGTATTTACCACCCAAACAAAATGATTTAAAAAAAAATCTAAAAAAATATCTGTCTCTGTTTTGGTGAAATTTTTATTCGCATAGTGTCTGTAACCGCTAAAACTACCACCTGGCTTCGTTTTCGGTCGCAGTCTTGATATACCCGGTATATGTAACTTCGTTCTATATAAAACACACTTCAAGTTTGAATATAAATAGACCCGGAGTTGACAATTGAGACTGACGTGTGTTTATTAATTTGTATTGTTGTTTGAGAAGTGCAAATCCTCTTGAAGTTAGCTTCGAGTAGAAAGTCTCTCTCGGCTCGAACGTAACGCAGCGTTGTGTCGACAACTTTCAATATGCGCGCCAACTTAGTTTGCTTGTAAGGAATTTCTTATATAAAAATTAGGTAGGCGTGTCTCATTAGTTTGTACGACAATAGATACAGACTTGGGTCTTATTTATTTTTGTATACAGTTGGCAAATAAGCAAGGGCTTTGAATACCCCTGACAATCTCTTTCCATTTTTGCATACGGCCCGTAAACGGGAAAATAATTTAGGTGACGGTGAGTGGTTATTGCTGCTAAATTACATTCATAACATCATTCATATGAATCTATAACACAAATTGAGCAATCTATGTATACCTTCCCCACGCAACAGAACGGTGCAAAATGTTTGTGTCATGCACGTTGCAGAAAAATTCTGCTTGTAATTTCACGGTTGGCTGCCTGCCTAATGTCAAGTTTAAGGGAAACAATCCAATTTCAGACTATTCATTTTTTGGGACTCGAAAAACTCTAAGAAACTTTATTTTACTCACTAAGAAGAAGCTAATATAATTATGTGTTTATTGATGGTGATTTTCACGAAGTCCGATTTGTCTATGATATTTATTGATTCTGACACCCACGACACAATACTTGGTAATTTACTGTGGAGTCAAGACTATGTTTGTCACTATTGGCTGTATTTATTTATGTTTATTATTTAGATATATCATAGTATTTTTTCAAGTCAAAATATCAAGTTTTTTACAATGTAAAATCCATGTGCATTAACATTACACCAAGGAGTTTCATCAGAAATTTTATATTAAATAAATTGCGATAGTTTCTACAACTTTCGCGCCATCTGAACTCGATGTTCAACTAAAAGTTGTTGAATATTAATTCCCCAACTCTCGACTATTACAAATCCTTTTAATTAGCAATCATATTCTGTAGCGTCGCGTCGCTGACTTCGGGAAACTTTACACCTCTTTAAACACTTTCATAATTTGAGTGAATATTTATTTAGGTTGTAGAACCAGGTTTAAAGTTTTCTGAAGTTACTGTAGTTCGCTAATTTTATAATTTCTATTTATTATCTAACTTCGTGGCGCAGTTGGTTAGACGCCGGCTGTCAATCGAGAAGCTTAGTTCGATCCCCGCACCGAGACATATATTTGTGTGATCCACAGGTATTTCGGGGCCGGGTGTTTGTGAGATTGAAAAAGTCTCTCGTAGTTTTTGATACCACGACACAAGACTCGATCTTAGTGTGAGGTCCGGACTATGGTTGTATTCATTATTTGTCGCTCGGCAAAGTCAATGCACCGGTAGTTTTCAGTTATTGCACTGAAGAAAGAAAGAAAGAAAGAAATAATATCAATTGGCAGATCATAGTTATGTCCCGGCATTCGGAACAATTATGTCAGCCTACATTACTGCTATATCATCACAAAAGGACTAAAGATTGTAAAAAGGAAAGAGCACACTCCAGTAATAATTTTAGTGTTAAAAATTACACAATAACAAGTGTCATTATTGCCTATTTAATATTAAGGACATTTAGATCTTAGTTGCACTGCTAGTCTTTAAAAAATAAAGAACGGGAAACATAAAGGGAAGCCAAGACTTTAACACAGCCAAAAAACGGGAACAAAATGAAACAGCAAATCGTCACATCGGTTTTGGAATGTGTCTCCCCGGCCGAGCCCATTCAAACTTAACTCAGTAGAAACGTCCTTTTGTACCCTACATTCGTGGAAGCAGCGACTGTAAATTAATATCCAGGGACGCGAGAGACAATTTCGGTATTTTTAATATTTCTGTGACAAAAAATCAATTTTCCTGGTAAGCCCAGTATTACTTTCCCCTTGCGAGGTTCCTTCAAATTAAAAAGACAGGAAGACCGGACACGTTTTCCGATGTAGCCAACATTTTGACTGAATTTTTCATAGCTTTTGTTATTTCGTTAAAGTTTTTATTCGTGTGCCTTTTTTTCTCTTTAATTTGATTGCGGTTGAAATTGTTGGTTGGGTTTAAGAGGCTTGGAGTTTTGCCGTCACTCGAGCGTGGACAGTCTGAGACGAAGATTCTAAGTTTGGTATAATAAAGTAAATCTTATTATTTATTAAAAAGTATACATAATCTATGTAACACTATAGTATGTGGCCTCCGACGGTCATGCAAAGTAGGGCCTCAAAACTAAATTTCTTTTAAAATTAAAACAAAATAGCAAGCAACTTAGCAGTACATACATACATACATACATAAACTCACGACTTTATCCCTGCAAGGGTAGGCGGAGGCGCCACTAGAACACCCATATTTCGCCTTGCATGATCCGTCCCACGATGTGATAGGGGGCGAGCCTATCGCCATATCGGGATATTAAGAACTTAGCAGTTCTATTAATAAATAGTATTCAAAACCATTACGTACGTTAATTTGTAAAAGGTGTATGATTGCTGGGTCTCAAGTAAAATTTCGTATATAATTAAACTCTCCAAAACTCACCCACATACTGATCAATGCCCACAAAAACGCCATCTAGCGGCACTCACGTGAAACGTAAGCATCGGGTAAAGCTCGGTCAACCGGGACCTGCTGGTAATTTACTAGCAGTAAGTAGACAAACCCGCAATCGCGTCGCGGTCGGCAGACAAACGGGGTTGTTTACACCCCCTGTATCTAATCAAACTACCCACCCACTGCCAGATTAATGGACCACTAACTAAACCATTGCACTGCGCTGTTTATTCAACTGACCTTGGGAATACGCTGTTTAGATAAAGCGGGGTGGATCGAAACCCAAGAATGGAACAAAACTTGTCAAGCGTGTAACTGTGAAACCGATACTTTAAATATAAATGTGGTTGAAAAGCTATATAGCATCACACTATGGCCAAGAACAGGGGAGTATTCATTTAAAATGTTGTGATAATGGTTTCCCCGTTAAAAAGTATCTGCACCCGGGCGGAGCCGGGATATTTGTATTGTTCATTCGTATGTGTTCGTCAGTGGCGAAGGGTGACATTTTTTAAAAGGGAAGCCGAAGCTCAAGTCACAAAATATGTTTATTTTCTTTATCCTGTTACTAGCTTCTGCCCGCAAACTTCGTCTGCGTGGTTAATTTTATTTGAAATCTACCATCCCGTCCCGTCCCATCCCGTTATATCCCGCCCGCCCCGTCTCATTCTCACTAATGGAATGTAACTCAGTCCCATCCCATCTTTTTGAGTATGAAAAAGTAGCAAATATATCGGAATTCCTTCTTCATCCCACGGAAACACTAAACTTTTCGGGATAAAAAGTAGCCTTTGTTACTTCTTATACCTCCAAGAATATGTCTACAAAGTTTCATGATGATCGGTTGAGTGGTTTTGCGTGAAAGCGTAACAAACAAACTTACATTCACATTTATAATATTAGTGGGGTTAAGGGATTACGAAATGACTACAATGCGACTGATAGTAAGCGTAGTGCAGTCCGAATAGAGATCAAATTTACTGTGTGATGTTTCACAGAATGAACGCAAAACGCGACACATTTATGCACATGTGTCCTTATATTCGGACCTTTGCGAATATCCTCCCACCAGCAAATTATTGCTCCGAGAATCTTACTCACCAAACCAAATTATTGGGTTTCATTTGGTAAGTGATATTGTGGCATCTGCCTATTGCGGCCGTCAATTAAATTTTAATATTTTCGTTACCTATGTACTTATACAATATTTACAATGTCCATGAAATAAAAACTAAACCATGCTTACATAATGAGAAAAATAAAAAAGTATATTTCTAAACCGCACGTGAATATAAGATTAATATAAAAGAAATAAAAACCTAGACTCAATGTTAACAAGTACGGTAGCCCCGCATTAATCAGTTGTAACAATAGTAAGACAATGTATTAATCAGGCGAGGGTCGAGCACGTCCTAAAATCTAAACACTAACTTTATTTGTAAAATCGACAATCTAAACATATTAGTACGCTCCTAACGATTAGTAATTTCCATTAAAACCATAATATTAATATTACACAGTTTGTAATTAAAAACATTTAAAACTAATTGCATGAACCATGAATATATTGTAAAAATGTAAATACAACACTTATAAATACATTAGACTCCGCATTTCGCTATTATAATAAGTAATATCTATACGTAAGTACACACGAAATGCCGGAGAAGCTCCGGCTTATTTCTTGCTTTTTTAACGTAAATTGAACCTTAAATCATTATAAATTTAAGGTACAAATTTGCGTGGTTTGTTGCATACTATACAATGCGTAAGGGGTGGCGCGGCGGCGGCGCGGTGGCGGCGGGGCGGCGGCGGGCGGCGGCGCACGGGCCGCGCTAGTGTTATTGAATAAGCCGAACAATTTTACAGGAATTCGCCAGAGGTCGCAGCGCGTCGCAATGTAAAAAGGGCTTACTGTGCCGCTTCCTAGTAATATTTACGTATCTGGCCGACAGATGTCGTTGAATGTAAAAAATAATAATTGAGTTTTGATATTAAATAAATAAGTTTGAATATATTGCTTGTTTATAGTGTAATGATAAATTACAAAAGGGAACCCGGCGGGAATTGGCTTCCATGGAGCCTTCGCCACTAGTGTTCGTCATTATTCCAAGAACACAAATCGTGTGTTACATAATTAAATAAATAAATGTCACGTCTGTGTTACATAGGGGTAGGCAGAGACTATGGATAATTAAATATAATTGCATTAATTCATAAAACAAGTTGACCAGTTTATTTCTATACACTCCTGGGTTTCTATTCACCCCGTTGTATTTTACGCTTGTAATACGCTAGTGGCTCGTAGCCGATGTTTAATTTGCAAGTGCAATAATAATAATTGTTTGTTGAAGCTATAATTGCTACGGCGTAGCTATACATGGCGTAGCAATAGTAGCGATAAGCGTAGCGATACACTGCTTTATGATACGTAAAATGGGGTGAAAATTTTGCAACATTTTTTTATATTTACTATTTAAGTTTATTCATGTGCCCTGTTTAAGTTAAACTTGGGTCTAAAAAGTTTAGGGATTAATTATCAAGTTGAGCGGTAGTAGGCGGGAGTAAGCTGTGAAATAAAAATTTACAATTTGCTGTTAGTAATTTAGTCAATCATTGTGTAAAATTGAAATAACATAATTAAATATACATACATATCGAACGAGGCCTATCTTATTCCGACAATTGCCAGTAATACCTTTTAGAAGCGGCCTACATCCAGATTATGGATTTTAAGTAAATCTCATCTTAATATGTTGTAGATGCAATGCAGCAGTGGATCCTGCTTCGGTTGATAATAAGCAGTAAGACTATGCTCTCTTCTGTTATTTTTCGTAATATTATTTCCTATTTGAAGTAGTGTGTTCATTTGAAGGCGATGTTCACGAGCGCCGTCATGTTCGAGAACTCTCCGACAGCGGAGCGTCTTCAGACATATCAATGAACATTGCAGGGCTGAAATAATATCTATATGCTTCTTACCTCTGTAAGGTTACGTTTTAGTACTAAGGACTTAATTCTTTGTCTCAAGTTAATATATTATTGTAGCAATAATATCAGATTTTATAGTCATCCACTCAGTGACTGTTACAATTTAACAAACGGATGACAAATGCCTCAGTCCGCCCCGTGACCACGAAACCTGCAAAAAATCGAAATGTCAGAAAGTTAAAAAATGTAAAAATTAAACGAAACCGCGATCTATTCCGTAAAATTAGTTTTATTTCAATGTGTAACATTCGCGTAAAACTACAAACGACTATATTAGAATTATTGAAACTTAGACTTCAGAGGTAACGATTGGAGTGGCGAGTTTGAAAAGAAATAGATTTAAAATGTGACATGAAATGGGGAATTTAAAAATGAAAAACAGCAGTTTTTCGATGGATGTCTTGGCGTGTGGTTGGTCTGGTCGTATAATGCAGCATGGATTTGATGTAAAACAATTATAATAGAGATATCTAGACACTTGCAGCGGTAGTGTTAAAACCAATCCCACAATACCGCACTTTTAAAAGTATCACTTTTGTCTTACATTTTGTGCACGTTGACCGTTATTCTTAATACCTGTACATCCGTATACCAAAAACAAAGTAACAAAATACATAAAAAAGCGATATAATCAAAATGAATAAATCGTAACTTTTTGACCCCATTATTCGCGAGCAAGATGTTAAGAAACTTAGAATGCTGTATAAAACGCAGCGCACAGCCCTATAAATCACATATCAGTGGTAGCAATATTTCTAGCGGGGGTATTAGGGCTGCCACTTGCTATAAATTTGAATTTCAAAAAGGCTTAAAGGAAAATGTCATGTTCTTCTTGGTTGCAATTTTAATAGATTTATGTTTCCTTCTCGGCGATAAAATATTAAAATAAAAATACACCCAACAGTCACATACATAGTCCTGACCCCACACTAAGATCGAGTCTTGTGTCGTGGGTATCAGAAGCTACGAGAGACTTTTCGTTCTCACAAACACCCAGACCCGAAAAAAATACCTGTGGATCACACAAATATTTGTTTCGGTGCGGGGATCGAACCCGCGGCCTCTCGTTTCACAGGCGGCGTCAAACCAACTGCGCCACGGAGGCTAACTACTACTGGTTTTTTAGATGATAAAATCTATACTATAGGCTTTTTTCGTCCTCATATTATATTACTGTCCTGTGAACCGTGGATTCCTGTGTTCGAATTCCACATGGAACAATACATTTTGTATGGATCCTTTGATTAGAAATATTGAGATACTTTCAGGGTTGGCCTAGGATTATAATTTGTGTTCGGCATGGTCATGGGTTACCTCTTTTCTAGATTTTGGATGGAAATAAATTCGGCGATATAAGGGTGCTTCTTGTGGCACAGGTGCTTGCCACATTGGATATGTAGATATGTATGTACTATGTATATAAGTTTGTATTTGTAGAAAGGTGGCAGCCCTAACCCGGTGGCACGAAACACACTGCGCCGCCAGATATTTCGCGATCGCACACCCGTGAAACTAACTTCTCACTGATATATTAAGAATACGTGGAATTTTGATTTTTACCCTAAGGAATAAAACTCCGTCCTGAATTCTGAACCTTTTGAAATGAAACACACGGTACTACAAGTTTTCACTTGGACGGTATTGGTCTTAAGTGCAGGAATGACGTTTAGTTTGGTCACGTTTCACTAAAACTACAGGAGCACTTTGACAATATATGTATCCCTTGACCAAAACATAAGTAGCTCTTAAGGTCGGCCGAAAATCACCGGTATGGGATCCGTTAGTCTATAAGATCGTGGACACTAAAGAAAGAGGAAAATGATGAAGACTAAGAAAGCGGATTTTTGTATAAGATTACATCTTGCGCTCATAAACCAACCTGTTAAGTTTTTATATTGGAAAAACCATTTATTTTGTTTATTTTTGTTTTATTGTACACAAAATATAACAGTATATAGAGACAATAAAACAACTAAGTACAACTGGCGGTCTTATCGCACAAAGTCATTGTAACCATCTCCTATGTTAATCCTCAGGGACGGCCCATGTCCAACAGAGAACTCCTTTTCGTTGAGGATGACATGGATTTTAACATTTTCAAGGACCCAACATGAATATAGACATTTCCCTTTGTACCCGACCCCATAAAGATTGTATACCTCCATAATTATTAACTCAATACCAACAAGGAATACATTTTCGTCAACTAAGCCGAATTTAAAATGACACCGGACGTGATCAAGTGCCAATGCAGAGCGCGTTTGTCTGTAATTTGAGATTCTTTTGTACAAGGACCCTCCCGCGAGTCTCCGTGGCGCAGTTGGTTAGACGCCGCCTGTGAAACGTGAGGCCGCGGGTTCGATCCCCGCACCGAAACAAATATTTGTGTGATCCACAGGTATTTGTTTCGGGTCTGGGTGTTTGTGAGACCGAAAAGTCTCTCGTAGCTTCTGACACCCACGACACAAGACTCGATCTTAGTGTGGGGTCAGGACTATGTATGTGACTGATGGGTGTATTTATTTTATAGAAGCCTGTTGAAATTTGGATATACATTCAAAGGCTGAATCTAGAAAATCACGTATTTGTGCAAGCTACTATGGCGGGTTTCCATCATCGTGTTCGTTGGTCACTATATATAGTGGTTAAGAGTATTTTTTTTTATATTATAAGGGGCAAACGAGCAAGCGGTTCACCTGACGGTAAATGATCACCGCCCTTGAACATCTGCAACACCATAGCGCGGGGAGTTAACTTGCCACCAATTAAACTGTTACTTCGTGGTCCTACAGTTTTATAACTTTAAACAGTAGTCATACAAAGGTAGCAATGAAATATTGATGTAATTCAACACCTCTCCATTGTACCATTGTAATTTAGTGACTGAATTTTAATATAATTAACACAATAACAAATACCGATATATTTACAAAACTCATCTATTTATTTAATGCTAATATTAATTATGCATTGTGGATGCAATGGATGTAGGTCGTGTCAGATTGTGGGATGTCATGCCATTATTATTAGTGAGCATTAAACAAATATAGTGTTTTCTCATATTATGAATGAAATCGATCATGGCTTCCTTTCCCCATGACAAAATCTACTTTAATATCGCCTTTGTTTAAAAATTACTTCTACAATATTTGATATTTTGTTAATAAATATATTTATCATTAATTAGAGTAGACTAACAGGGTTTTTATCGATGTGTTTGAATAATCTGTTTTTTTACAACTGGTCCTTTGCCTAACATGCAATACAGTGTCATTTATAGGTTCAAACCATCGATATCCATTGGAGCCTTCTAGTTTTTTCTCCACCGGACGATCGTTAGCTGTATGCAGATGTAATAATAAACATGAATTTAAATAACTACCAATTCGCATTGAAAAACACACAACCCCTATGTTAAAGTAGGTTAAAATGAATGCGCCGACGGGAGCCAGGTCGTGAATTATTTCGCAATTATCCTTTATTTATGCCTGGCTATATATGAACGTGTGTTATGTATATATGTGGTTTTAATTACGGCGGTTTATGATACATACCTTAACATAATATAGAGATTTATAATTTTGGGGAAGGTCAACAAGAACATCTTTGGGGAAGGTCTATGTACGGCAGGGGACTTTCTGTGGCTGAAGAGGCAGATGATGCATACGAATGTTCCTATAACACGATATAGGAATAACTCGTTCTGGATAGGAAAAGCTGGTGGAGCAGTAACCGGGCCGGAAAGCGAATGTGGTAGACGATGGTAGAAAACTCGCAAGTTGCGGTACAGCTTGTGTATATGTGGTTTTTAGCAGCCCGGCATAATAATGATGATCAGCGGGAAGTAATAACTATATGGCTATGCTATTTTGGATGCACTGCACTTGTCGGTAAAAAAAATATGTTGGTAGAATATTAATTGTATCCGTTGCGATAGGGATTGCTGTACAATACTGGTGGTAGGTCTCTCATATGAGAGAGGCAGATAAAGTATGGTTAAGCAGCCAAATACCTAACCAAATTCGACTTGAACTCCGATTAACTGCTGCATTTCGTTCCGACAAGAGGTTATCAAAGCCTGAAAAATATGTAACCCCTTTTCTTAAACTCTGACGTAATTACTGACCCATTTTAACAATAACATATTTCAATAGAAAGTATTTTCGACCATTCCATTGAACTTTTAAAACATCCGGTAATTATATTATGTTCAACTCGACCCTTGCTTTGAGAGCCGGAAGCTTTTAATGGGTTTGTTAATAAGAAAACTTATTTTTGGGCCATTTAATTATTTACGATACAAAGTTATTTGAATTTTCGATGTTTTATAATTGTGGATTGGTAGGGCAGAATTATAAACGAAAAACAAATACAGAATCAACAACAACAAAAAACAGCAATGTCTCACAGACAACCATGGGATGGATTTAAATTTTAAAAGAAGAAGAGAGAGAGGGCAGTGTAAAAAAGTAGTGTAGTTTAAAAATAAAACTAAATTCTCTACTTTTTAAAGCAGCTTGAAAATTGTAAAAATCCTGCAATGCTGCAACACGGAGACATTGGAAGCAAATCGCGCGTATAGTCGCAATATCACGTGGAAGCAAACACTCGCGGTTGTAATCGTATTCATTTCTCAAAGTTATTACGGCGTATAATACATGGTACGGCGGCGCTGCACTTACTTGCAAATCTGTAATGGGTTTGCTTTGGCTTTGATTTTAAGGAATTTATTACTTAGGTTATTTTGTGAGTTTTATTTTATACATTCGTGTAATTTATTTCTTAAATCTTTTTTTTTATCTATATTTCCTACTAGGCAGTGTCTTTCATTGTTTTGGCTCACCCAATGCTGCTATACTGTTTGTCTTTCATGAATTTTTAGCCTCAAAATCCAGATAAATATTAAGGTTATTTATTTTTTCACGGGGCAAGTCAATTCTGCTAACAAGGGGCCCAGAAACAGTCGGAGCATTAGACACAGCTGTCAATTGACCCCGCACGCTAGACTAGACTGTAGGTGATCTCAACACACACCTATCTCCTCTTAAAACTAAGCTCAATCATCTTTAAATATTCTATAAATTTATTTATTATTTATTTCTATCGGTCTTTACGCTTTTACTGCACACGGAATGTTTTCTTATAATTTTGTCCATCCCGAGGTTGCCTGGTAGAAATCGCTTTCAGTAAAAAGGCCGCCAATTGTACAGAACTGTTAAGTGTATATCCTTAAAGTGTATGTTATCATTATGTACAATAAAGTATATTATTATTATCTATTCCCTCCTTAAAACCGTTCGCTACAGACACCACTTTCTCCCCCCTACGTACTAGTAGTGAATATAAAAGCGCCGTGCGTGTTCCAGCGACGCCAGCTGGGCGCGCGCCAAAGCTCTGCTCACGCCGGATCATTAGCTCGCAAATATCTGCTTTTCTATGTTAAATCATTGGAACGTGTATTTAGGCCGTTTGTTGACCTGTGGTGTAGGCATTGCTGGGGTTTTTGTACTGGTATGATATAGCTGCAATGAAATTGAGGGTTAGTGTTATGTAAATCAAATAGCTATCTAAGTCGGCATATATCGGATGTGTTGTATATTATTAATATATTATTATGCTAGCCTATAAGATCCCACTGCTGGGCAAAAGTGTCCCCTCTGAGTTCTTCCATAATTCTCTATTGAGAGTAATTGACTTCCAGTCCTTGTTGAATCTATTGTTTTATCTTGTGTTATACAAAATAAATTATTTTTAAATTTCTGTTCTATATATTGTGTCTATGGTTGTTTCAAAATCAAAATCAAAATATTCTTTACTCAAGTAGTCTTTTACAAGATCTTTTGAATCGTTAATTTCTGCTACCACCGCTTCGGAACGTGTTGTAGCTGTGAAGAAGAAACGGCGCAAGAAACTCCCTCAGAAACACGAACTGTCTTCTTTTTTTTCTTTTCCTTCTTTTTTTTACATTTCTAATGTTCCTATAACAAAAAAAATCTCTATTCTCTATGCTTCTTTGGCGCAAGTGTGTTTCATTTATTACTAATTTCCTAATAAAAGTATTAAGAACAATAGAATGGAGTGACAAGGATAGAAGGTTAGTGAAATGCTTTTTCGAATACACAGGCTGATTTCGAAACTGGTGGTGGAGTATTCTTACCAGCCTAGTTAGCGAGCCTGTGTATTGCCTGTAAAGAGTAGGCCAGTATAATTATATTGTATTGATCAACGAGAAATATATTTTTCTTCTTGTTGAAAAGTTAATCCATGATATTTGCTGTGCAGTGCCGTGCAGTCCAGATATACATTCTAGTGCATACGCAGTAGTTAAGAAAAAGAATAGATGATGTACAAATTATTACTGACAGCCTCCGTGGCGCAGTTGGTTAGACGCCGCCTGTGAAACGAGAGGCCGTGGGTTTGATCCCCGCACCGAAACAAATATTTGTGTGAACCACAGGTATTTGTTTCGGGTCTGGGTGTTTGTGAGACCGAAATTCTCTCATAGTTCCTGATATTCACGACACAAGACTTGATCTTAGTGTGGGGTCAGGACTATGTATGTGACTATTGAGTGTATTTATTTATTATTAATTTAATCAATTGTAAATTCCACTCCCAGTATAAGTGTTATGAAGGCGCGGTTCTTATGACGTAGTTTATCTGTACGTGGATTTTCTCGCGAAGCTCCGAGATCACAAACTCAAACACGCCTCCGCAAACACTTCCAACTCCATGTTTTTGTTTCTAGTTACTCGTGTTTTACTTTGTTTTAGATATTTGTGACGTCACACTGGATTTTGAAGTAATAAGATCAGTTTTGTCAATAGAAAGTAAGATTTTCGTCCACCTTAGGGCCAATTGCACAAACTAACTTTGCCCATAGCTTTGACTTTGAATACGTCAATCCCATACATTAGCAATGTCGAATACGTCACAAATGTATGGCGATGACATTGTCAAAATTGAAGTTATGGTTTATGCAACTGGGCGTTAGATTGCCAAAGTTTACGGTTATTCTGGAACGTGGTATACGCTTTCTTATTTATTTATATATTCTTTATTGTACACCAGGGAAAAAAACGAAAAAGTGTTTTCTCGAACGAATCCCGGTAAAAATTCGGGACCGGGAGAAAAGGCACTTATAGCGTCACACCTTAGGTGACAAACTCCCTGTAATCCCAGGGATTTGTGTTACAGTTTTGAAAAATATTTCGTTTTTAATATTCCTTACGGTATTTTAATTGGCTTTTTAAATTCCATGGATTATTGTGGTCTGAAAGGTTTTGGATTCAATTAAGCGTCTGTTTAATCACTCAATGAGAAAGATATCGGAAGAGCTGCCGATTGTAAAATTTCAAGTTAAATATTTCATCGACAAAAGTTGAATTTAAATGATTATATACTAACACAACTACAAATTGAAAAAGAAATATAGATATCTAATCTCCTAACTGAGGTTATTTTTTATTAATATATAAATAGATAAATATACTAACAATGACACATAGCCCAAGCCTCATACTAAGAACATACATACATACATACATAAAAACTTATGTCGTGGGTATCAGAAACTTCGAGAATCTCGTCTGTCTCATAACATTTGTGGTTTTCACCAACATTTCCCGGTAGGCATCGTACCCAAACATTTCCTTTCCATCCACAGTATCGTAACCAACTGCGCCACAGGGATTGCTAATCACTACTGGACGAAGTAACCTACAATTCATTTGGCCAAAGTACCGCCAAAGTACTACACATTAAAAACAATGTCTATAATATTGAAACTTTTCCGCACCGAAACAAATTCAATAAAGGCATAATCCTTTAATATAGGCGCTCCGATGAAATTAACCCTACTTGCTAAGAGAATTCTTGAATCATTAAACTCAGCGGTTGCATAATCTTCGAAATTCCCACAAAACTTGAAACGTCGCGAGGCAAAAAGAGACGCCTCCAGAATTCTACTTAACAAACTTTAATGGAACCTAATTAGACCGTAAATTTAAAGCCAATAGACTTTCGCGAGTGTTTAATCCCGAAACGTCCAGGCGTGATTAATCTTCAGACGGGGACGGATTGAGGCACTGACGGGTGGTCAAAATAAACATTGATAGAGTTGAAACTCGTGAGTCGTGACTATAGCGCCGCTGTACTACTTTAGCCCCGAGACTAGAACAAGGTAAGTTTAATAGGTCAAGTCTTGTTGATAAATAAGAGCCTTGAATATTCACAAATGCGCAATATGGTTGGTATAACTGTTTTAAAAAAACAGACGAAATAATAAATAAATACCTTTACATCGCTTTTTGTTAAGTCAGTTTGGTTGTGGTGTCTGGCGGACCAATATAATAGCCCATTTTTTTATTTCATTATCACGTCTCAAGTGTTTTGTGTATTTTTGTATAATGTAAAACCAACTATAATTAAGTCAACTCATCGTCGATTTAACTCAAGGTTTTGCATCTGATAACACAGCTCAGGTTTTTATTTGTTATACAATATTACTTCCATATTCTAAATATTTATTCAAAGATATCAATATCGATAAAACAATTCAACCAATTTGGCAAGTGAGAGTCGGTGGTGCGTTAGTTTAGCTCACGGGGCAGACACGATACGTGGCAAAGCAATTAGGGCATATCTCACACGTCCAATATTGAACAATATTGTGGGCGACGAATCTACAGATGCCAAATATTGTGCATGTGTTGGAATTCAATAAATTTTTTTTGGTATTTTGATGCTGAAGTGACAACGTTGAGTCGATCTTTCGACTATAAAATATTATAGATTCATTTTTTTGTTACGTATTCTTGGTGGTTACTAGTTGAGTTATAAATAGGCATTTAATAAAAGTCATTTAAAAAAGATGATTGTCCTTTTTTTGAAGGTGAAAAACTTCTCGTACTTTATGATACGACACAAGATTTGGTATCTCATTGTGCGGTGAGGTGTTTGGTATCTATATATGTGATAGTCGGCTATACACGTATTTATTTGTCATTATTATATGCAAGTACTGGCCAAAAACATTATTTTGTGAAACAGTACTACTAATACGGTTCATATACAATACAATTTAAATTATCTATACCGTTGATAAACTCATTTTAAGAATAACTTCGCTGGCTCAGCGACCCAGTGGGTCTTGGCCTTCGAAACGAGAATTCTCCAGATCTCTTTATTCTGCGCCACCTCTCGCCAACTCATTTTAAGAACCAAATGGATATCAAACAAAGAAATCTTTTAAAATTTCAATCTTCGGCGCCCCCTTATGCCCCCTCATTATCCGCCAGCTCCATCCCTGTACTTTTAGTAAAAGTTGTTAGGCTTCGTTTTTGTAAGGGTGGGATTAATAAAAGTAACGGGTATGTTTCAGGGGTTGCGGCGTGATATTTTGCGTTTAATTGTAAAATATTATCTTAACTTTATCGTTTCCACTTAGTTCAACTTTTTATTTTTGCTTTTACTTAATCCGAGAGTGTAGAGGTGTTTTTAAGCCGATTTATGTTGTTCGATGGCGGTGTAGAAAATTGGAAAATAATTATGTAAAAGCATTTGGTAACACTCATAAAGAATTGCAATCGGCCTCAACATGACCACGAACTCTGTCAAGAGTTCACGACTACGAAGGAGAAGAAATGAAGAATAATGATATTATTATATATTATAAATGCATCCAACTGCGGGCTACCGGTTTCCTCTACAAGCGACACTAATTTTAAGGTTGGCTTAATGCTAGTCGGCGGAACTCTCATATTTTGAAAATGGTTAAGGATTCTGAAATATTTTGGATTTGTCACGATGTTTTACTTCTCAGTTAAAATGAGCGATAGTTAACTACATATGAACACGTATATTCAAACAGTAAAAGTCTACTTAACTGGTAACTAATATAGAGCTAATATAATGACAAATTTCGCAAAGAAATATTAAATCAGCACGTGTATAGCTTCGAAAAATGTACGAGGGAGAAATATTGCGTAAACCTTAAATAAATTTATCGAGGTAAGTATTATGATGGCATACTTACATTGTTTTGAAGATGTACCACCCGGTGTCTAAGCACATGAATAATACGACAGTCACACAATTTGAAATATGTCAAACCCTTTATAGTTTATTTAGGCTCCTGTGGATAACTCGAGGGTCTCTAGTAGTTTGTTAAGGCTGGCAGGGGGGAGGGGGGGTACCAGCATACCTTTTTCAGTCTCCCTCAGCGAAGGTAGCATAACAAGTTTACGCCTCAGAAAAATAAATACACCCAATGGTACACATAATTTTGTTCAAATTCGTTTAATAGTTTTTTTGAGATTTTTTAAAAGATTTATTTGAAATCCGAAATAGATGAAGTTGAAACTTGTAAAAGTAAGGAAGTATGTCAGTGCCCACTAAAATGTGCTTGTAAGATGATCTTATTAATTTGGAACCTATTAAATATGGTAATTATTTACAACTTTAACGTATTTTATTTAATTTATCTATCTATTACTTTTCGTATCCTGCTTAGAAATTATAGTTCCAAGAAATGCACAGTTCGCTTAGATTCTGTAGAAACATAATATTTTGAATATTACATTTTGTTTGCTGGCAACATTTAGACGGTGCACACAGCTTTGCGGTTGGATCGTTGAATGGTCAAACCGCACGCCCGATTCATACTCTAACGTAACGTAGCCGACACGACATCGACTACAAAAGTTTTTTTATAAATTGGTATCACAAATCATATCAAGACTGCGACCGAAAACGAAGCCAGGTGGTAGTATTAATGTCTTCAGACACAACGCAACTAAATATTTCGCGAAAATAATTGTACATGTTTAAAAAAAAATACGGATGTCGTATTTGGGTGATAAATACATAGTTTTCCTAAAATAATAATGTACACCTTTTTATTTTTAAAGACGCAATGGTACGCAAGGGTTTAAATTACTATTTTCGCAAAACCTGCTAGCCAACAGACAAAGCTCTGTCATTGGCGGAATTCTATATTAAACTAACCCCGTAGATTATAATTAAAACTAATTTATTATTTAATGGTGACGCATTCATTATTATTTTTCTAGGTCTTTATTTAATAGAAATAATTTACCATCAGATAAAACATTTAATCCTTTTAAAACGGATATTCAAGCTCACCTCTGAATTTCAGGAGGAAGACATGATATTACTATTGGCATACACATTTTACTAAAAATTACGGGGCCTATCGCCAAAATTTTATAAAAATATCGCATCGGACTCGTGATCGTGTCGTGTCCGTAACGTCGCTCTGTGTTGTTATAACTAGAATAAGCCTAATTCGCAGCGCACACTCGCACAGTTATCAATCAATATGCGTTAATATTAATTTCGCTTTGTGGCAATTTCCCGTTTAAACCCATTAATTAGTCGGCACCGGCGGTTTGTCTGTGGTTCCGTGGGATTTGTCAGGTGGGTTTCCATTTTTGGATCAAAATTTGAGGTGAGGAGTCACGTAAATAACAACCTGTCAATAAAATTGTATGAAAATATATAAATTAATTTAATGCGTAGATAGTAAATAACTAAGTTTTTTAATTTTGTATAATTCCACAATTAATTTAGTCATTTTAATACTGGTTTGGCAGATGACTAACACCTCATCCTAACACGTGAATATGGGGCATTTCACGTGAAGCGGACAGCAAAAAAAAAGTGAGGTTTCAGAATTCGTTCATGTTCTGTTTATCTGTACTCCTGGAGGGTATGAACGTGAACACGAAATATTTTTTGTATGTGGTATAGTTATTGAGTTATTGGTGTTGAAAGAATTGGAAAAGTTAGTCAAAGGGTTTTTTGGAGGTGATTTTTTTAATTGAAGAAATTAACAATAAAATACTATTTATATCAGGTTATGTAGTTAAAATATAGTTCTTTATTATTTTTAATCGAGATTTGAAATTACTATTTTTTTTCTTATATTAAACCGGAAGTAAATGTTTCTAATCAGAATTTGAATAACTTGGCACGTAAATTTTTTAATTATTTTTATTGTAAAATAAAGCTAATAATATATTAATTTTACATTAAAAGTTGTAGAATGTTATCTTTTTAAGTTTAGGAGATACATGAGTAAAAGTACATAGATGCCGCACTGAGCGTGGTACCAGACGCTCACTTTGGTCGCTTAGTCAGCGTCTATCTGCCTTATTCATAGACGGATTTTATTTAGTTATCAAACGAATGTTTTGTCCCTTTCGAAATAGTTTAGAATTCAGTTTGAGCGATGAACACAAAACATTCGATAAGTAAAATAGGTTTTTAATGTGTCTATGAAATATGAATAACGCCGCATAAGTTATACACATATAAATTAATTTATAAAATCGCTTTTATATCGTCTATATAGGTAATCATATTATCATGTATGAATCCCACAGAGGTAAGCAGAAACAGATTTGGCTAGCATGGGTTTAAATATATTTGAACTGGCTAGGCGTAATATTAGTTTTAAAAAAGGTGGATATATTTATAATTATGTATTTTATTATATTATAGTAAATAAAACAAACAAGATAATACATTATTAAAGATTGGTAATATTAAATTGAATGAAAAATCAGTGCTATGAGAAACAGCCGTTTATTACTGCTCAAATGAGGAAATTCAACGCCTACGTATTTTTCTCCAACCTAGGTTCAATTCTTTGAGACATATACGAGGAACTCAAAACTCTTTCGTACGATGAACCCTCAACTGCGGGACTAATAATTGGAAAACGTATCAGTCCCGAGGTTGATTCTAATTCTAAAACAGTAAAAATAATTAAATAGTACTAATCTTTAGTCCTCGAAACCGACGAGCGTGTATGCAAAGATTAATAACAGTAGATGAAATGAAAGAGGTATGTCAGGACCGTAGTACTTGGCGCTCAATAGTCTCTGCCTACCCCAATGGGTACATAAGCGTGAGTTTATGTATATATGTAATCTTTAATAATGTGTATCATATTTGTTTTATTCGTTATAAAATACATAATTAAAAATATATCCTCATTTTTTAAAATTTAATATTACGCCGAGCCAGTTCAAATATTATATTTAAACCCATGCTAGCCAAATTTGTTTCTACTTACCTCTATGGGATTCATACATGACAATATGATTGCCTATATAGACGATATAAAAGCGATTTTATAAATTAATATATATAACTTGTGCGGCGTTATTCATAGACACATTAAAAACCTATTTTACTTATCGAATGTTTTGTGTTCGTCGCTCAAACTGAATTCTAAACTATTTCGAAAGGGACAAAACATTCCTTTGATAACTAAATAAAATCCGTCTATGAATAAGGCAGATAGACGCTGACTAAGCGACCAAAGTGAGCGTCTGGTACCACGCTCAGTGCGGCATCTATGTACTTTTACTCATGTATCTCCTAAACTTAAAAAGATAACATTCTACAACTTTTAATGTAAAATTAATATATTATTAGCTTTATTTTACAATAAAAATAATTAAAAAATTTACGTGCCAAGTTATTCAAATTCTGATTAGAAACATTTACTTCCGGTTTAATATAAGAAAAAAATAGTAATTTCAAATCTCGATTAGAAATAATAAAGAACTATATTTTAACTACATAACCTGATATAAATAGTATTTTATTGTTAATTTCTTCAATTAAAAAAATCACCTCCAAAAAACCCTTTGACTAACTTTTCCAATTCTTTCAACACCAATAACTCAATAACTATACCACATACAAAAAAAATATTTCGTGTTCACGTTCATACCCTCCAGGAGTACAGATAAACAGAACATGAACGAATTCTGAAACCTCACTTTTTTTTTGCTGTCCGCTTCACGTGAAATGCCCCATATGTAGGATAAAGATTCTTTGAAAATGTTACAATAAAAACAAAAACATTTTTTTTTTCAATACGAAATAAAAAACATTGTCGCTATAAACACATATTATGAATGGAATAAGTGCTGAAATGAGATGTTTATTTTAAAAATTATAGACATCTTTAACTATAAATGCGTGATTTAAATTAAAATAATAATCAATAAATAAATACACTATGGTTTTAGTAGAAGAGCCGCGGAAGATCGACCTTCACCTATCTGATAACCAGATGAGACATATTTTTTTATCAAATATTTTATTGATTAACAAAAATGTCCATAATAATTTTCTTATAGATAAGTGTCCATAGCCGTATCAAACACAATATGGTGTTATTTAGGAGGATGGCTTCTGATTAGATGCTTAGTTGGAAATAACACTTTTTTGAACACCTATTATACTATCATTCATTCAAATCACAACGTAATCATTATAACATATTTTAGTGCCTCATTTCTCTTCTCCACAATATTAGCATTTATACCTAGTTCTTGACATCGCGAAGTACTCAGGCCCGAAACTTATTCAAACAAGGAATTTCATATAAAGTTACGTCTGTCATGGAAGTCGATTTGGCCTCCAAGCTATGTGATCTTGATGTGAATTGAAAGGAGGCCAGGACAATGCGCCCTTTGTGCTTCCATAATTAACTTCCTTAACTTTAATCGTTTTCAATCTATAAAACTCAGAGGGTTTTACAGAAATGGCGAAAACAGGAATAATGGATTCGTTCGTTTTGGATCATTGATTGTAATGACATTCAAGATATTTATATAGTTATATGTATACGTTTTTATGTATATATAAAGACAGAAACTTATAAAAGAAAAATATGTTATGTATACATTTGTGAAATTCACTTTATATTGGTAGTTTTAATTCACTCGCGGTACTTATCTTTTTGTTGGGACTGCACAGTCAACTCACTAACTATTGAACCTCCTGTTATCTACATGATCATGGCAATGATCAAAAGCATAGGGTTGTCATTTAACATTGAAGCTCAGCAAGTCTCTCGTGGGCCTAGTGTCCATTAAAGACATAAACTCACGCCTATATCCCAGAAGGGGTAGGCAGAGGCATCACCAGGACACCCACATTTTGGCTTGTATATTCCGTTCCACGATGTGATAGGGGTCGCCACCCTAATAATTATTTTCTTTGTACCTCGAATAGAGCTTAAAAATTAATAATTTTATAATAAGGAACTTCGTTCCTATCCGGTGTCCCACGACACCAGACGGTTTTTTTATGAAGCTACGATAAACGAGTATAATAATATAAATAAGTAATGGTACGATCACCGCTCTACATAAACAAGTTTTTTATTGTTACAACGCAGTGTCTTATCGTGGTCGAATTTTCAAATATACAGGGTATATCAAGACCGCGACCGAAAACGAAGCCAAGAGGTAGTATTAGTGATATCAAACACAATGCAAGTAAAAATTTTACAAAAAAAAATCGTCAATTTTTTTTTTGTTATTTTTTACATATCGTCGTATTTGAGTGATTAAACATAGTTTTTCTAAAATAATGACGTACATCGCTTAATTTTTAAACACGCAATGGTACGTAAGGGTTTAAATTACTATTTTTGCAGAAACTAGGATTTTACCCCTAAAAAACGATGATTTTTAAAAAATTGTAAAAAAAAATCTGTCGCTTATTTTGCAAAATTTTTAGTTGCATTGTGTCTGTAGCCGCTAAAACTACCACCTGGCTTCGTTTTCGGTCGCGGTCTTGATATACCCTGTATATTTTACCGACGCTCACTCGAAACAAGTATAGTCAATATATTTTTATCAATGTGCGTACCAAACTGGTCATTTTTACTATCGAGAGGCATATTCTCTGCTGTAATAATCAAATTTACATTTATTTTTGATGACAGGGCATTATAAGATTTAACCACTTATGTCCCTGAATGTACATAATTATACTTAATAATCATTTATTTTGAGTGGTGTTGTTTCTGTTAGGTAGTGACATTTACCATCAGGCGAGCGAAAAATTAAAAACAATTAAAACAAAAGCAGCGTGAAATTCGCAACATTCAACTTCCTAATGTTGCAAAAGCAGGATTTCCCGGGCAAATTGAATAAAGTCCGGCTAAATTCCGAGAATGCTTAACGGATTGCGATAAAAGTGCGCATATTTTTACAGTACATCGTAATTCTGTATTTGTTCAGTGCATTCGGGCCATTGTTGCTACGTGTAACGAATTAACTGGACGCGACGCTAGTGCAGGGACGAAAAGACCCGCAGCACAGTGGGTCGAAACGGCTATTTTTGTGACATAGGATTTTTTTTCGGATTTTCCAATTTTTTTTGACGCCAACGTTTTGATATTATCATTCCTTACACTATTCATTCTTTGTATTTTTTTGCTTAACCCTATAATTTCGGCAAAAAAAAATATTTTAGGTTTTTAATGTATGGAACGCACTATAAAAACCTAAATTTCTACGAAGTCCTGCTAGATCCTGCGTTGAAACCTTATTTTTCTGAATCTTGGTCTGTTCTACTATACTTCTATACTTCGAAAGTCTGCATCGAACTGCAACTTTTTCAGTTATGCAGTTCGAAAGAAATGATAAAATTCAATATTTCCCAAAAGATTTTTTACAATTATCTTCAGTAAATTTGACACAAATAAGATAAATTAATCTAATAAATTAACAAATACCAAGGAAAACTTGTATATGTGCCGTGCCAGATTAAAAAAAAACAAATGATGGAAATAACCCCAATTAAAAAATAATAATAAAAAAGGCTAGTATAAAGCCTATACCTATATACTACTCACTATCACTACTGTTTTGTAGATCTTCTAAAATACTCTCTACATTAATAAATTCTAAGTCTTCTGGTTTTGATGGCAAATGCAGAAGCTCTTTAGCTTTTGTTGAGAGAACCATAACATGTTTTTTTGTCATGCGTGATCTAAGACTTGTGATCTTTGGATCAGATGACAAAAGGAGATTATGTAAGATGTCCTCATTCGAAGATATCCTACTAATTTTTCGGGAATGATTTTCCCTATATTTTCGGAAGTCTTTGTTCCGTGCTTCTGCGGCTTCTTCCGACAGCTTCCCAATGGGTATAGCCCCAAAATGTTTAATTATGTCAGCCCCATGAACTAATAATTTATGTACACTGGAAGGCATATAATACCACGGATATAAATCAACATATAGTTTTGCGGTTTCGGTAGAAAATAAAGCGAATTTAGTAATATCAACACGCTCTCCAGACGCAATGGTTTGTAGAATGATATAAAAATTCTCTATCAACTGCTCATTAATGCCAGTGATACGTGCTGTCATGGCTGTATTTTTAAAAAATCTTCGAGCCGTATTACCATCATTAGTGGTGCCTGCTCCTTGCTTCACTATATCAATTAGCAAGCCACATTCTTCTTTAAATTCTTGTTGAATTGCAGACTTTCTGGTCTTCATTTTCTCTTTATCGTCACCCCTGCAGTTCCATTTCTTAATCTCCAAACGGTAAGCTATGTGGAGTAGGCACTCCATGCATCTTATCCACGCATGCAATGATGACAATCCATACTGGTACATTTCTTCATTCTTAGATCGCAGTTTGTGGGATTCCAAATTATTCATTTCTGTTGGTTTCGCTTTGCAAATGTCACAAACTGCTGTTGAAGTCTCAGAAAAGTATGAAGTGATTTTGCCGTCAATCATTGTCATCATTAATTCGTGGGCAATTTTCACTTTCCTAAATATAGATGGCTGGAGTGCCTCGATTTCTCCTGATATACCAGCTTTTATAGCTGCTACAGTAATTTGTGTTTCTTTTGTGAACGTAAACATAATGGGACGACAGTAAAATGTGGATGAACTTCGATCGTTTTCCCATAAAACCGTTCCATCATCATGTTGTAGTCTTATTGGAACAAGACTTGCCATAAATATACTGGAATCGTCCACGCCTACTTCAGAGATCTGCTTATAATTGCTTTGCCCCGAGGATCCATCAAAGCCCCATTTGCTGATAAGCTTCAGGTCAGTTGCAGAATCTAAATCGAACTCAATTGTATCCAAAAGCCTTGAGGCTGTCAAGTTGAGCAGAGCTTGCAATTTAACTGATGCCGTGCAATCACTAAATGTCATATCCTCCTTTCTTGGGTAACATTTCAATTTTGCTTCTTTTAATTTTTATTAAGAAGGATACAATTGAAAGCCTTTTTCGCTTGCTGATTCTCTTAGGTTTATATATTGTGCCTTCGACAAATTTAGGGAAACAAGTAGCGCCAACGCTTTATCAGCAGTGTATGGAACATATTTTTTTGCATTTAAGCAATTATTCACTTTTGTTATATCTTCTGGATTTTTAAGTAAATGGTTTATTATATTAGCGATGGCTTCTTGTCCATTACATTTCAGTGTATTTGATGTAGCTGCAATTAATTCTTCCTGAGACAAATTATTTTGAATTTGGTTTACTCGTCTTCGTTTTTGTCTGTTGGACAAATCATCGAATGATTTTCTGGGACAAATCAAAGCTGTAGAAGCTTTCGATGTGGATGGAGACAGATTCTCAAGACTTAAGTCCTCTTCATGTCTTTCGTGTTCTTCATGTACTTCATGTTCTTCGTGTCTTTCGTTTAATTTTAGTCCTTTAGGCCAAATTATTTCACTTTCTAGCCAATCACCATTTTTTTTAATAAAGTTAGAAAATATACGATTGCATTTTTGCCATCTAGCAGTTATAGAAGAACAGAATTTTACACAAAACTTTTGAAGCACTACACTATTTTCTTCAGTCACGTTTATTTTCTGTTGCAGAAAATCAGAAAGTTTTTTGCTATCTGATAGAGATCCAAGCTGGTCTCTTAAAACAACAAACAAATCGAGATTAGTAACTAGACCCTCCATGATACCGAAACAAGGATTCAAAATAAAATGGTATGGATCGTAGCACGGATAAATGTACATTAAGAACGAATTCAAAATATAAGTCATTTTATACCCTGGGCAATAAACAAATTTTATTGCCCTAGATGCTCTCATTAATGATAGAACTAAGTAAAAGGACAAAACATGTTTACAATCGATATCACGAGAATGTTTGTTTTGTTTTAGTTAATTAAAGACAATAAACAAACAGTAGTTGTAAAACAATTAACTAAATGCACCTGTAATCTCCAGATGTCATCAGTGTTAATGACTGAAAGTAATCCTTTGCCATCTGGTGGTCCATTTGCATTTATGATTTATTACTGTGTTTACGTTAATTGTGTAACCACATGTTTTGGGTACAACAACCAATTATGCCAATAAATATTTACTTATTTACTTCTATTGTGTTATTCTATTAGATTTTTATATAATAGTTTGTATATCCACAATGTTTTTGTCTTACTATCTTGTGGTTAAATTGACTTAAAATGTCAATTACAAAATTAGAAATAGTACTATTTTTACCATTTTTCCGATCCCTATAACTGGAAAAGTTGCAAGTCAATGCAGACATTCGAAATGTACAAGTAAAGTAGAACTGGCCAGGATTCAGAAAAATAAGGTTTTAACGCAGGATCTAGCAGGACTTCGTAGAAATTTAGGTTTTTATAGTGCGTTCCATACATTAAAAACCTAAAATATTTTTTTTTGCCGAAATTATAGGGTTAAGCAAAAAAATACAAAGAATGAATAGTGTAAGGAATGATAATATCAAAACGTTGGCGTCAAAAAAAATTGGAAAATCCGAAAAAAAATCCTATGTCACAAAAATAGCCGTTTCGACCCACCGTGCGCAGGTTAGATCCTATGCATAGTTAAGGGTTGGCTCGGTTTTATTGTCTGTGGTGTTATTGTATTTACTAGTTTTAAAAGTATTGTGTGCGTCTTTCGTTTGCGTGATCTTTAAGGCTTGGTGATATTTGAATCTCTATTAGTCAATAAATCTGCTATTGGCTTATTAAATAGTCGGGATTATGCATACATAATAATATACTTTATTAGAATAGGTTAAGTACCTATTTAACGAAAGATTGAAAAAGAGACAAACATTTTATTTTTATTACCTCATTTTGACAGCTTTCATGTCGCAGTTGGTTGGACGCTGGCCTAGAAACGAGAGGCTGCGGGTTCGATCCCAGCACCTGGCGTCGAAGGGCAGTATAGAAGTATTATTATGTACCCTACTGATGGGTGTTGTATGCAGTAATTATTGGGCACCAAGAAGTTTATAATAGGTTGACAATTTTTTAAATATTTTTATATGTATATTTTTTATATGTGTGTCTAAAAATGTAAAAAGTAATTTTACAAAATAAAGATAACTTCATCATAATAATTCTCTGAAGGTGACATGTACTTGGTGGTATTGCTCATGTTTATATGCAAGCGTGACTTTTATCGTCAGCTAGTCATCTGCTACTTATTATATTGATAATAGACAGATATTATATCAAAATACATATTAATACCCATAGATATGGAGACTCTGGCACGAATTTTAATGACACCGAGCATTGAAGCTCTGCGAATATCTAAATAAATACACCCAACAGTCACATACATAGTCCTGATCCCACACTAAGATCGAGTCTTGTGTCGTGGGTATTTGAAACTACAAGATACTTTTCGGTCACACAAACACCCGAACCAAATAGCTGTGGATCACACAAATATTTGTTTTGGTGCGGGGATCGAACCTGTAGCCTCACATTTCACAGCTAGCGTCTAAACAACTGCGCCACGGAGACTGTCAAACGTATCTAACTCGTTTTTATCCCGCAACGAGATTAATCAGGTAGTAACTATACACACTGCTTCGGTGGCGTAGTTGCACTACGGCACGACTACAAAGCTGAGGTCTCGGGTTCGAATCCCGGGTCGGGCAAAGTGATATTGGATTTTTCTATTCATTATCTGACCGGAGTCAGGAGTTTGCGCCCGATATGGCGATAGGCTCGTCCTCTATCACATCATGGGACGGAACATACAAGGCGAAATGTATCCAGGCATCTCTGCCTACCCCTTCTGGGAAAAATGCGTGAGTTTATGTATGTAACTATACACATCAAATGCTGTAAGTAATGACAAAAAAAGAATAACAGTTCTTGTAGTCCGGATTGAATCCGAGCTAGGTGGTATGTTCCAGCACTAGTCCGGCATTACCATAGCAAATGTCCGGCGCCTGGGACCCGTCCGACTATTTGCACTTAAATCGACTGCCGCCCCGCGTTAGACGTCTCAAATTTGAATTTTAAACTAACCGCACCGTTTTGCTTGGTTGGTAAATTCATCGCGTTTTTTATCCGGTAATTTGGTTGTTGAATAATTTATACGATGTTAAGTAAGGACTGTGTTTTGTCGAACATGATTTACTTTTTCGTTTGATTGGAGATTTGGGATTATTTGTTTTATAATACTTGGTTTTAGTAAAGTGAAATTATTTTGTTTTAAGTAGCCTTTTTAATATATGTTGCGATTAGAAAGCAGTTGGTGTGCTGCGAGAATCAGAATGAACTTACGAACAAACTTAGCTATTGTTATTACGACATTCAGACATTTTTATAAATAGATCTCATAACCCCAGTCTATACATACCATATATCTATTCGTAAAGACATACTCACGACCTACGTGTTACAGCTACGTCGTGTTAGACCTCCAGACTTCATGTTTGAGTCGGAACGTAATTCTAGCTTACAAGTCGACTAGTTACGAACTGTACTGGGAAACTTTCGCTTCGAAGTCTAAGGAACGGTGCGCAGTTTCTAACAGCGTTTAAGATTTCATGATTTTTGGTGTTAGGTTTTAGAAATGAAGAGGTTTTTAGATATATTTTTATCAGAATGTATAATAAAATAATTTATTTATTTAGTCTTTATTGTACACTATAATGAAACAGAATATAAAGAAATAACAAAAATAAAAGTACAAGTGGCGGTCTTATCGCTCTAGGCAATGTCTTACAGACAACCATAGGATGGATTTAAGAGAAGGAGAATAGGAGGGCAGTGTAGGTATGAAGTTAAATAATACTAGTTTAACATATAAATACACAAACGTAATATAAATATATATATATGACGCATAAATACATAAATAAAAATATAAATAAATAAATTTACAAGTACATATATCAATACTTATACGAGTACTACAATATATTACCAATTGATTCAGACGGAATAATATAGTGATGTAAAAGTGTGCAAATATGAGTTGTGTGTTGCAAATTGTTTAAGATTCCACCCTTTAATTACTCAACCGTCATCTTGAATAACTGCTTTTGTATAAATTAAAACAAAATTTCCTCCTTTTTAGATCAAACGAAATCACCCCCCGAATTTTGTCTTACTTCCTAATTATTCATAAATCAGATTAAAGGAATTCCTTTAAAATATTTTCTTTAAATTGTCCTATTGAATTTCGTCGATAGCGTTAAAAGGCTATTGTCTGGCCATTAATTGCTTCCCGGAATCGAACCCGGTCCGTCGGTAATTTGATTATAATAACTTCATTGTTTTCCCGTACGAGCTGCGCCCGCTTGGCTAATTAGAGATTCTGTGGAGTTCCAAAAGCCTTTGTTCTTTGAAACTGGATATTTACTTCTTTTGAGCGATATTTTTGGACTCGGAAATCCTCAATTTTCTCAAGATTTGTTTGTTCTTAGTTTTTAATTTGTGACTATAACATGACCAGGCATTTGAAAGTAAGTGCAGTGAAGCGAAGGATAACCAATAACCATCGAGGCGTCTATCAACTTAAATAAAGCGGCCTGCTTGACACATCATATGTATATTATGCTAAAGCCGAAAAAAAACTCGAGGATTGACAGAATTAAATTAAAGTTACCTTTCAAAATTACCATTACACCATGATTCGATGTGATAGGTGGCGAGTCTATCGCCATATTGGGCACAAATTCCTGACTCCGGGCTGATAATGAATAGAAAAACCTAATATCACTTTGCCCGACCCGGGTTTCGAATCCGAGACCTCTGTTATCGTGCCGTAGTACAACTACGCCGCAAAGCAAGCTAATTTTTTTTTCGATATTTATTGTGACAATGTTTCCCTCTTCTAAAATTTACGTGTTGAAAAAAATGAATATTTGAATAAACAACGCCCACCTTATTCTTTGTGTACGGGCTTACCCTCCCAGGATGAATAGAGCCCGAGTGATCCCGGATATCCCGGGACATTCTCCGGGAACTATTATCATGTCTGCTACAGGTTTTGGAATAATTTACGATGCGGTTGACAGTTTTATGGACAATGAGGGTTAACATTAGATTGTCTGGTTGTTTCTGAAGTCGTAAAGGTGACGTACTAAGGAATAAGTCCACGCGTTTATTTTACCTTTAAGTGTAGGTTATAAAACGTCTGCTCCCTTTTGCCATGCCACATTGCCTCAATGGACCTCAGTTATCTCTCCTTGACTCACATAAGACGAGAGGGGGTAATAATTTACGAGTAAAACGATTTTACAAAAGGCTACCTAAAGTCGCAGGATGCAGGCCTCTTCTAACAGGTCCCTAAGGAAATCGTATGGGGAGACCTTCGATCAGCTGTGGACTTCTTGTGGCAGAAGAGAAAGAGACAAAAATAATATCAATGAATAATAAGCACTAAATATTTGGAAAAGCCAATAAAATTATCAGTTAAAATTCTATGATTTATCTTACATCCATTCATTTCTAAAACACAATGATAATTCCAAACACATTCCTTATAATTTCAATAATATTTCCTTATAAAGGTGACGCAATTCGAAAGGCGGGAATAAAAACATCCCTTCCCCGGCAGCACTATCGGCTGCAGATTTTTCTTCATGTGATTACATTCAAACGTTGCGGGCCGCGTATATATCATTTTAACCGTTCGTCGATAGCCGTTATGAATAATGGCAACGGTTGTGCCTCCGGGCTGTGCAGTGTTTAGGGATGTAACTCATTCGGCAAAAGAAATTCGGGCAAAAGATTTTTGCCGAAGCTTTTATTCGGCTTTGTAAAAATTTAAGCAATTTTTTTTTTGCTGATTTTGCAAAACTGTACATTTAACTCCAATATAATTTGCTTGTTACTTATTTGACTTACTTTTTTAATTTGATTGCAGTTAATTTCGCTCCATAAAGCTGGCAAGGCGGCATACAATCTATTAGGTGCTACACAAAAAAACCAACAGAAACGCTACCATATACTTCTAAATATAATATGTAACAAGAAGCAGAATCAATTACTATTATATGAGATGTTCATAGGTTTACCAATCCAAAGTAATAATAAAACAATAAAAAAAAACTTAGGAAAAAAAATGCGTCACTGGCATATTATTATTTCTGTCTTTTTTTATTACCGTTGACGTTAAACAACATTTATTGCGTATTCATCGCGCATAATGGATTCCTTCCGGTATTTATCTGTTTATAAAATATAATAAATTTATTTTCAAAGAGATTAATCTAGTAATATACAGTAATCACTTCAATTATGTAATTACCAAAATGTTACAACTACGTTCATTTTATTTACTATTATCTCACTAATTATACGTATATTATCCATTTTTGTCATGGAACAGCTCCTAATGCCCTTGGTTCCGATTCTTGCTGTTATTTTGATACATCCAACAGTCACATACATAGGCCTGACCCTGACTGATTGAGTCTTGTGTCGTATGTATCAGAAACTACAAGAGACTTTTCGATCTCACAAACACCCAGACCCAAAGCAAATACCTGTAGATCACACAAAGATTTGTTTCGGTGCGGGGATCGAATTTGCGGCCTCACGTGTCACAGGCGGCGTCCAATAAATTGCGTCACGAAGGCTGTCGATTATTAGGACATCTCTTGTCGTGGTTATCATTATCAAGCTGTTATTTATTTGTTAGAACAACGACACGAGTAGGCCGCCTAATGGTAATCGACACGACTAGATAAATAGAAGAAACACAAGTCAGAACGCAGAGTTACTAAGCTCTGCAAGGTCCTACTTTCAAACTGAAACACTATAATGCAAGTGTACTAGTTTAATTACAGTCTTGAGACAAGAAAAGGTAATATTTCCTTACAATCATCAACATTATCATCAACCCGTGGCAGCCCACTGCTGGACATAGGCCTCTCCCATGTTACGCCACAGAGCCCAGTCTGCTGCTTAATGCATCCTGTCGCTGCCGGCCCTCTTGTGCAAGTCGTCCAGCCGTTTTGCTAGAGGATGTCCCACGCTACAATATAAAACAATAATTTGCCCGAAAATCATTTCATGCCCCATCCCTAAACCAGCAAGGGGGTGACACCTCGCGTATACAGACGATAAACGCTGAAAGAAATATTTGTTTAACTGCGCCCCCGAACATATCGCCCGAGGATTACTTGACGGTTCAGATCCTGCAATACCTGCTGAATACAAATTCTAGTGGAGTTTATGCATTTCTATGTTCAGGTGCTTGGTGTTGAAGTTATAGTTTTCAGTTGATATTCAGTTTACGGTGAAGGAAAAAGTAAGGAAAAAAAGGATTTTTTATGTATTGCAAATGAAGGGTTAATGGATGATATTGATCGGGACTACGTAAACTAAGAGTTAAGAACTAAAAAGCCGTTTCTAAAATGATTAGACGACTATTTAGTAATATGCAAAATATATAACAAATTATTCGCATTAAGACAAAAAAAAGATTTTTTTGAATGTAAATTTGACTAGTGTGAGAATAAAATTATATGCCTAGCTTACCACAAATAGTTGTATTTAATAATGTACAACTGGTAAAGCCGCGTTTAATACCACGCAAAATGTTCGCATTACTAGAATAGTCAATAAAGCTCGCGCGGTTAACTTTAATGGCTCCTAAACGGCACGATTTGGCTAAATATGGGCGAAGTTCAGCGCGGGCCTGTTAGAAACACCTTAACTTTTTTCTTGGGCTCAAGTTTTTAAGTAATTAGCTTGGTATGGGGTAACCTTGGCTTGTGGTGTAAGTGTGAAGAGTACAGCGATATTTTATGATAAATCCTTTTTAATAAAAAAGGATTTTAAAATTTCATTGCTTTTTAATAAAAAAAATCTTGATCGTTCTTCACTAGAATTTTAAGATCTCATTATAATTATCTAATTCTAAATAGATTTAAGTCTCTGCACCTAATCCTATTTTTTCAATAAACTTAAACTAATATTGTTTTCTCTAAGTAGGTAATATTTCTGCAGCATTATTAACTGTGAAACAGTTGACCAATCCATGTGGTTCCAGTGGAAACAAGTATGTTGGCATAAATGGAAGAATGGATATTATATTCGTCTATCTCTAATTTATATTCTGTCTAGATGTCGTTATAATACCATAATTATGACAACATAAAAAACGTTAGATTTTATAAAAAAATCAATAGGTCATCTATTTGTAAAAGAAAAATATTTTTAGGAACATAATATACGAGTATGTAATAAAATTGTGTTGCCAACTCGTCTGATCAACGACAAGAACAGATGCTGAAGAACTCAACTGAATGCTCAAGAACAACTGCTTATAACTTGGCCATTTATATTAAATGTAAGATACAGAGTTGGTATAACGGTTATTGCTTATTACACTAAGTTTCGAGGTTAATTTTAACTAATAAGTTCTGAATGGAGCTAATGAGTCACGTTGTTAGAAAAATTGCGAATAAGCTGTAATAGATTTTATTTATTATATTTTTGTGTTCAACGGGATGTAAGTAGCTTCTAAGAGTACTGGGGTATTCGCGGGTTTGAATCCCAGGGCATACCTTTGCCTTTTCGATGTAACGGTGAAGGAAAATAAAAAAGAGGATTTTTAAAAATTTCTATGATATGTGAAGTTTGCCAACTCGCTCTAGACCATCGTGGGGGACTTTAGCCTAACCCTCCTTAATCTTACTCTTGATTGAAGAGGAGGCTCTCGCTGTGGGACGTATAGGGGTTCATACAGTACAGTTATTTTTATAATTATTAATAAATTATATTTACCAGTTGTTATTATTATATACTACGCACAAAAATTAAAGGATATTTTTTTTGATCCATTTTTTTGGTGTTTTTTGAGAGTCTGTATCTTGGAGAAAATTGATTGTTAAGAAATTCAGAAACTAAAACTTTGAAGCTTGAAATGTCTATTTTGCAGATCTGTGCTCTATTTCTTGATTGCTTGCTTAGTTGATAAGCAATCGTAAGAAAACTAACGAGAAAAAAAAAAAACCAATATTTTTCTGGATTTCAAAACCCTGCATTTACATGGGTAGTGTTTTTTTTGTGACATCATTATAAAATTCCCGTAGATAATTTAATTGCCTTTAATTTGATATACCAGAAACCTCCGTGACATGATTTGGAGCTGACTTATGGTAAATCAAAGTAAAAATGGCCTATCACACTTTGACATTGGATTACTCCATGAATATCAATTATGGGGAAAACAAAATCAGAATTTTAGTAACTTCAAAACATGCTCTATAAGATGGTATTAAAGTCTTATGATAATGAATAGTATTTCTAAGTAAAATTGTTGACTGAAAAAAAGGTAAAAAAACGGTTATTTATTGATATTCGGAAAACACTGCATATCTTTGGATAAAAGAAACGAACGAAGGATATCGTCGGTAACTTTTCAACCTTAAAGTATTCTAAAGACACTCTGAAAATTTCAAACTGCTCCGATTTGATTATCTTAGTGTTCGGAAGATTTGAACTTACTGTATTCGTCAAAATTGTCGTAATAAGCATTTTCCGTATGTGATCGATTTTTGTCACTTCAGAATGCTTTTTTTGGTGATTATCCATATTATTTTAATCAAATGATTTTATCTAACGTTTTCGCTATTCTCCGCAATTGTAAAAAAAATACTGGCACTGTTTTACTATAAATCCGACCACGCAACCTCCCAGTAGTACGCTTTGGGTAACGCTAATGCCGGCGCTAAAACAGTGCCAGTATTTTTTTTACAAATGCGGAGAATAGTGAAAACGTTTGAAAAAAGGATTTGATTAAAAGAATATGGATAATTACTAAAAAAAATATTCTCAATTTACAAAATCATCAGCATGCGAAAAATGCTCATTACGACGATTTTTGCTGAATACAGTAAGTTTAAACCTTCCGAACACTAAGATAATCAAATCGGAGCAGTTTGAAATTTTCAGAGTGTCTTTAGAATACTTTAAGGTTGAAAAGTTACCGACGATATTCTTCGTTCGTTTCTTTCATCCAAAGATATGCAGTGTTTTCCGAATATCCATAAATAACCGTATTTTTACCTTTTTTTTAGTCAACAATTTTACTTATAAATACTGTTTATTATCATAAGACTTTAATACCATTGTTCCGTACTCTAGCACAAGTCTGCAAAATTAAATATTATGTATTTCAAAACTAAAACATGACTGTATCTGTACTATTTCCGAACGCATCTTAAAAACGCGGCTAGTAGTGTCAACGCGGTACGCACTTCCTTCCGGGTCCGACCGCCATAACTGTTGCAACGCTTTTGCGTGTGCGCCGCGCCATAAATCTAAATCAATACTTATTCACGCTATCAATGTTATAATAATACCTATTACCAAGCGCTAGCAGTGCCTTTCAAATTATTTGAGGAGACCAGCAACCTTGGATCTCACCAGCACGAGGGGTACCCCGAAGACCAGCGGTGCCGCGAGGTGCAGGTGAGTGCAGCATACAGTTGTGATACAGTCCACTATCAAAGTTCCGTAACATGTTTTTGGTCCTTCGAACCTAATAATCGAGTAATTGAAAGGTTTGTGCTAGTGTGCAATTTCACAAATCGGCTGAGTCATCCGCCATTTGCATTAACATAACTAAAATTTCACTAAAACGCGTGTGTCACTGCAATTAAGATCAGCATTAACAATATAACATAACATTTCTTATCGTATCTTGGTATATTTCGTCTACGTATCCCGTACTAGACACATTATTTCAATAATACGTACTTTTCATATTTTATCGTATTTTCGTACGATTACCATTTTTTATTGCTTCTACCTATCTGACACATAAGAGTATTTAACATGGAGTTAGATCACTTAAAATTTCAACGTGAAGTGTATTTAAATAGCATACAACGCATGGCTGATTGTTCTGATTCTGATGAAGCCGAATTTCGTGCTCGTTATAAGGAGCTAAATAACATCAAAAAACAATTCTTTCTCATTCAAGAAAAAATCGAAAAATTATTAGCAAAATGTGACGAATTTAAACCGGAAGAACAATTAGAAATACGTAACAAATTTGATAACTTTTACTACAAAGTACAAATATCAGCTGATCAATTAAAAAGCATTCAAGGCCAAGGTGAAGTTAGCGTGCGGACGGAAACTTGTTGTCATAAACAAACTATTTCAAAGGATAGGCTACCCGTACTTTCGTTACCTATTTTCGATGGTAAATTAACAGAATGGAAGTCATATTATGATTTGTACTTGTCATTAGTTCACGACAATGATCAACTAACAAATGCAGAACGTTTTCGATATTTGCTTTTATCTTTGCGAGGTGAACCTTATAATTTAATTAAATCGCTTCCCATAACAGGGGACAATTATATTAACGCCATAAAAGTATTGTTAGGGCGATATCAAAACAATAGGCTTATTGCATCGAAACATCTGGACAAGATTCTCGACCTTGACCCAGTTATTGAAAAGAATTATGAACATAGTTTACGTAACCTTTTAATGGTATACAAAGAAAATTCAACCGCTTTAAAATCTCTCGAGTTACCGGTTAATGAATGGAGTTTTATTTTATTAAATATTTTGCTACGGAAAATAACACCTAATCTTCGTAAGCGTTTTGAATTATCATTGAATTCATGCAGTAGTATACCGGGTGTAGACAATTTGATTGATTTGTTAGATAAAGAACTCGCTGCGACCGAGGTCATGTGTATCACCTCTGCCGTGCCGCGTTCGGTCGCCGCCACCAACGATCTCGCGACCCGCCATTCTCATTCTCCTGCGTCGCCGCGCCATTCGGGCGGTGCAAGCCGCGCCGCTGTTCGGCCGCACTCAAGCGCGTTCCGCTCCACTACATCTATGCGTACCTCGGATGCGCCGTTTACGCGATCGATTTGTTCACGTTCGATAAGTACTCACGCCGCGACTACTACTCCCTGCGATTATGGACATAGTATTAAAAAATGTTTTTATTGCAAAGAAACTTCACATGCATTAAATAAATGTATTAACTTCGAAAAATTAACTTTATCTGAAAGAAAGAATTTCATAAAACAAAACAAAATTTGCAATAATTGTTTATTTACGGGTCACGAACTTAAAGATTGTAAATCGCAATACAACTGCCGTATATGTTCACAACGTCATCACACTTCTATACACGAAGATGTACCTTCCAATGTAATATTGAATACTCAATGTCATTTTACTTCCCCTGATGAACCATCAGTAGCGGAAAGTTCTTCATCGTCGGAAATGGATGAATCTAGTAAGCATAAAAATAATTATACAGTTTTGCTAACAACAGCGCTCGTCAATATTCGTCGGACAGATGATAGCATTCATGCTCCGCGGCTTGTGCGCACGTTAGTCGACCAGGGATCCCAAGTCACGCTCATTTCGGAGTCGTGCGTTCAGCGACTCGGATTAAGGCGGTATCATTCGAAAACCGGCATGACTATAACTGGCATTGGCGACAAAAATGAGCAGCCTCGCGGAAGTGTTTTGTGTGAAGTTACACCGCATAACAAATCAGAGCCTAAATTGTTTATCGAAGCTCTTATCCTACCAAAACTAACAAATTATTTACCGAACATTCCAAGCTCTTTCGAGCATATTCCTCATCTTAAAAATCTTCCTCTGGCGGACCCAGAATTGCGTTCTGCGCGTCCCGTCGAACTTCTACTGGGATCAGATTACACTGACCTGATATTATTACATGGTATCATTAAAGGCCCACAGGGTACACCTGTGGCAATCAAAAGTATTTTTGGTTATTTACTTAATGGCAAAATTTCTCATTCATCGCCAACACAAGTTTGCATGAACGTTAGCACATATCAGTTGGATATGCAATTACAAAGATTCTGGGAGCTTGAGTCAGTGCCTGACTCAAAGCCTCTCACTAAAGAAGAAGCGTTATGTGAGTCGATTTTCGTCAAAACCCACACACGTGATGATCGTGGGAAATACATTGTTTCACTTCCCTTTAAGGAACATGCACCTCCTCTCGGCGATTCTCGCCAAACTGCTCTTCGTCGGTTGTATAGGCTTGAACAACGGCTTTCTCTTGATCCCTATTTGCGAGAAGAATATAGTAAATGTCTTAGAGAATATGAGACATTGGGTCATATGGAACTGGTTGGTGAACATAATGCGTCTGATAAGATTCCTTATTACATTCCTCACCATTGCGTGGTGAAAGGGAGTTCTGCCACTACTAAATTGCGAGTAGTATTTGATGCCTCGTGTAAAACGACAAATGGTCGTTCTCTCAATGATAATTTACTTATTGGTCAAAAATTGCAGCATGACATTAGTGAAGTTCTTTTAAAATTCCGACTACACAAGATAGTGTTCACGGCTGATATAAAAATGATGTATCGATTTATTCAAATAAGATCAGAAGATCGTGATTTTCAACGCATACTTTGGAGATACTCTTCCGAACAACCGGTAAAGGAATACCGACTTTGCACGGTTACTTTCGGTGTCGCTTCAGCACCATTTTTGGCACTTCGTACAGTTCGTCAATTAGCGATTGATGAAGCTGACTCTTTTCCACTTGCTTCGCAAGCACTGCTGAATGACGTTTTTGTCGATGACATTGTTTCAGGCGCTAACACTTTAGAGGACGCTCTTGTGTTGAAGCGCGAACTTATTGGTATTTGCAAGGCAGGATCTTTTGAACTCCGCAAATGGACAAGCAATTGTGACGAATTTTTGTCAACTATACGTAATGACAATCCAAATTCAGAAGAAGAAGCCCTAATTCTTTCTGCTTTCAACACTGATACTTCAATTAAGGTTTTAGGCCTTAAATGGAATCCTCAGTCTGATTCTTTTTCTTATCAGGTTATGACTCCTTCTGCGTTATGTACGAAACGCAAAATGCTTTCGGAAATATCCAAGATTTATGATCCACTTGGCTTTCTCAGCCCGATCATACTTTTTGTCAAACATCTAATTCAACTATTATGGATATCGGGTACGGAGTGGGATGAAACCCCTCCGAAAGAAATTTCTGATGTTTGGTTTACTTTCATATCAGAACTTCCACTTCTTGAAACTATTTCATTGCCACGTTTCGTGTTGCCTAATCACAACAGGAACATTCAAATTCATGGTTTCTCAGATGCATCTGAAAAGGCTTACGCCGCCTGCGTATATTTACGTACCGTTGATACTCAAGATATTGTACATGTTTACCTTCTTCTTGCCAAGACAAAGGTTGCTCCTTTAAAACGTATCACAATTCCACGCTTAGAGCTGTGTGGAGCTTTGCTCTTATCAAAATTGATACAAAAAATTATATTAACGTATAATGCTTTTTTGTCTATTAACAATGTGTATGCTTGGAGTGATTCTGCAGTAACCCTTGCGTGGTTGCGTTCTTCGTCACACGAATGGCGCACCTTCGTGTCCAATCGTGTGACGGAGATAACAAACCGTGTGCCAGCTGCTTATTGGCGTCACGTACGCTCTGAGGATAACCCCGCGGATCCAGCATCCCGAGGTGTACTTTTGTCAAATTTAGACATGACCCTATGGTTTAATGGACCTGGTTGGCTCAAGCGGCCTCAATCAGAGTGGCCCATTTCAAGTGTTGATTTGCACACAAATGAAGAACGACGTCAGCACGTTCTCGTCTCTCAACAAGTCACTTCGGACTTAAAATTTCTGGAAAGATTTTCATCATTTTCAAAATTATTACGCGTTATTTCTTTAATTTTTCGCTATTATCACAAATGTCGTAAGACACAAATTTATTCATATCAGTATGTTACGGTTTCAGAAACAAAATTCGCTTTAACTCGAGTTATCAATCTCGTACAACTGGAACAATTTGCTGAAGATATTTCGCGACTTAAATATAATAAAGTTTGTTCAAACAAATTGCGAAAACTTAAACCCTTCCTTGACGATGCTGGGCTTCTCAGGGTCGGCGGCAGGATACAACGAGCTCATATATCTTATGATGCTAAACATCAAATTATTTTACCTAAAAAACACATCTTTACAACTTTACTTATTGACCATTATCATAAATTATATTTGCACGTTGGTCCTCAAACTTTGCAATTTTTATTATTTCAAAAGTATTGGATAATATCTGCCCGCGATGCAATCCGTATGCGCACGCGTCGTTGTGTTCGATGCTTTCGCACGCGACCGTCTGCTCCGCAGCCACCCATGGCTCCTCTTCCTGCTGCAAGAGTGAGCGCTCTTCGGCCGTTCTTACACGTAGGCGTAGACTTCGCAGGGCATTTCAATTTAAAATCGTCTAAATTACGTAATGCCAAAATTTACAAATCCTACGTATGTGTCTTTGTCTGCATGTCAACAAAGGCCGTACACCTTGAACTAGTTCCTGACTTATCAACAGATTCATTTCTAAATGCTTTACGTCGTTTTATTTCTAGACGTGGGTTGTGTACAGATATTTACTCCGACTGCGGTCGAAACTTTGTAGGCTGTCATAGTTATCTCAAAGATTTGTACGCATTCTTGCAAAGTACTTCTAATCAAGATATCATTAATAAAAAATTAGCCGACTTTTCAATAACTTGGCATTTTAACCCGCCGTATGCTAGTCATTTTGGTGGTATATTCGAAGCAGCGGTTAAAAGTATGAAAACCCATTTGTATCGGGTAGTAGGACAACTTACATTAAATTATGACGAAATGAATACACTTCTGTGTCAGATAGAAGCGATCCTTAACTCCAGGCCGCTTTGTTTACAGAGCAACGATCCCTCTGATCCGTTACCTCTAACACCGGGTCATTTCTTAGTCGGGCAACCATTAACATCGTTACCCGAAATCGATTTTTCTGCTGACTCTGTCACTCGACTTGTTCGATGGCAAATTATCCAGCAAGCTGTACAACACTTTTGGAAACGGTGGAGTGTTGAATACCTTCACCAACTTCAACAAAGAAGTAAATGGTTTCACAACACTACCAACAAAACCCTTAAAGTAGGTTCCGTTGTTGTGTTACTTGATAATACATTGCCGCCGCTACAGTGGCATTTAGCTCGCGTACATCAACTCCATCCGGGTGTAGATGGCATTACACGGGTTGTCACAGTACGCAGTGGTGACTCGTTCACTAAACGACCTGTCGTAAAGGTCTGTCCTCTCCCTATCGAGTAGTTTTAATTTTTTATTTTATTATTTTATTAAATATATCTTAGTCCTATATTAACAGTTGTTACGATTATCTTAGTTTCCGTTTTTCATTAAAATATATTATTTTAAGGTCGGCGGTATGTTCCGTACTCTAGCACAAGTCTGCAAAATTAAATATTATGTATTTCAAAACTAAAACATGACTGTATCTGTACTATTTCCGAACGCATCTTAAAAACGCGGCTAGTAGTGTCAACGCGGTACGCACTTCCTTCCGGGTCCGACCGCCATAACTGTTGCAACGCTTTTGCGTGTGCGCCGCGCCATAAATCTAAATCAATACTTATTCACGCTATCAATGTTATAATAATACCTATTACCAAGCGCTAGCAGTGCCTTTCAAATTATTTGAGGAGACCAGCAACCTTGGATCTCACCAGCACGAGGGGTACCCCGAAGACCAGCGGTGCCGCGAGGTGCAGGTGAGTGCAGCATACAGTTGTGATACAGTCCACTATCAAAGTTCCGTAACAACCATCTTATAGAGCATGATTTGAAGTTACTAAAATTCTGATTTTGTTTTCCCCATGATTGATATTCATGGAGTAAATCAATGTCAAAGTGTGATAGGCCATTTTTACTTTGATTTACCATAAGTCAGCTCCAAATCATGTCACGGAGGTTTCTGGTATATCAAATTAAAGGCAATTAAATTATCTACGGGAATTTTATAATAATGTCACAAAAAAAACACTACCCATGTAAATGCAGGGTTTTGAAACCCAGAAAAAAATTGGTTTTTTTTTTCTCGTTGATTTTCTTACGATTGCTTATCAATTAAGCGAGCAATCAAGAAATAGAGCACAGATCTGTAAAATAGACATTTCAAGCTTCAAAGTTTTAGTTTCTGAATTTCTTAACAATCAATTTTCTCCAAGATACAGGCTCTCAAAAAACACCAAAAAAATTGATCAAAAAAAAATATCCTTTAATTTTTGTGAGTAGTGTATATGCAAAATCTATTTATTATACTTTTCCTACACATCTTGCTTTTTTGCAGCCTACTCTTGTCAGGTTTATAACGTGAGATCCGCGGAACATGGATTTGTGTTGAAATGTTGTTTTAATAATTCTACCGGTTTCTGGCCTAACAACATATTTGGGAATATACCTTGATATGCAATAAACTAATATGGTTGCTTTTATTTTCTTACGAATATGCGTCAATAAATATGGTTTCAATACTTCTGGGTGATGAATTATTTTGTACACAAATAAAATTCAATCGAAACCTTCATAATACGCATTAACCTACGTGCACTTATAAAAATACATGAAATAAAAATTCCAATGCTAATTGAAAATTTTCGTTCGCGAAATCCCTCTCATTATTCTGTTGAGATTGAATTCAAAGTACGTTGCAATTAATTTTAATATTTTATTTTAAAACGTAGCTGAAAATGATTTACATACAATACTTTGGAAAATATGTATTTCATTACAATACTTACATGATCAACTAATCCCTTAATTATCTGGTCAGAGCTGATTCTTTTCTTTTTTAATTTCGTACAAGACACGACATACATCTATTAGTTTAACCTCTCTACTTGAAAATATAATTTATATCTCCACAACAAAGACATTGGCAAAATCTCCGATACTACGGGGGAGCCATTCTTTAATTAAAATAAGAAGAAGAAGATGTATTTCATTTGTTATAAAATATTCACACGACGTTTTTTATTAATATCTACGTCGTCTACGTAGGCCTTTTTAATGGTCATGAGCTTTCTCAACGGAATCCAATCATAGATACTTCAGCACATGCTTGTATCGACGAAGGAACCCACAAAGACACCATTACTACCGCCCACAATTTAATAAACATACATCAATTTGCGAATGGTCGCTGGCGGATGCTGGATGCGTAGAGCAGCGAGAAGTGGCGCAATTTGGAGAGGGACTATGTCCAGCAGTGGACAATAAAAGATGGCGATGATGATGACGAAGACCAAGATGTGATAGAAGACGCGCCTATATTTAAGCAGGGCACCTAAGTGCGGGGGAACACATCTGAGATTTTTCTCAACTGAACAATATTTAAAGTTTTGAGATATGTGTACCATACGTACAGTACGTTAATAATAAATAAATAAATACACCCAACAGTCACATACATAGTCCTTACCCCACACTAAAATCGAGTCTTGTGTCGTGGGTATCAGAAGCTACGAGAGGCTTTTCGGTCTCACAAACACCCAGACCCGAAACCTTTGGAGCACACAAATATTTGTTTCGGTGCGGGGATCGAACCCGCGGCCTCTCGTTTCACAGGCGGCGTCTTACCAACTGCGCCACGGAGGCTGTCAATTGACAGCATTAACACAAAATAACACGGTTAATAACACGGTCAATAAATGATACGTTGTACTCGACAGATTCCTGAAGCATGATTGCTTAAAAATAAAAACATTAATGAATTTTCCTTCGACGCTAATATTTAATAAGAAGATTGCCTTATATAATACAGACATAAAATTCAATAAGTGATTTTCGTACAATTACTCGTATTATCGCGAGTTTTGTTTTGATAATGTGTAGTTGTCCTTATGCGCCCACCGAGGCACCATGTTTTTAAATTTGTTTCTTGTGGTTGTGGTGCTTGTCCTAACCTGGATTTGGGTCAAGTGGCAGAGGGTGAAAGGATACTGGGCTGAGAGGAACGTGCCTCACCAACCCCCACATTTTCTTTTGGGAAGCCTTACGTTTCTACAGAAAGAAAATCCTGTGAGTAATATTCAGATTTTGGTGATTGTACAAATTTTAACAGTTGGCTTCATGAACCTGTCGTGAAATGCCGAGATGCTAGTCGTTGGTGAGGATTCCAGGAGAATCTTTGAATTTTCAAAGAAACCTGTATTGGTCAATACAACGCGTTATAGTGGTAAAGGAAAATATTGCGTGGAAAAATGCACAATTTCTAAATATTTGTTGGTTAAGTAAAATCTGACAGCCACAAGGGGCCAGCTGGTGAGCATTAGCATTTCCACCCTCTGTTATTGAAGAGTCCCGTGCCCAACATCAGGTCATATAATTGGATTATTCGTATTTCTCTTTTTTTTTCAATATGTATATTATAAAATATACCCTCTGGTAGTGAAGCTAAGCCACCGATGGTTAGGGAGACAAAGGAAGGAACCTCCTCACAATGCGTGTCGTGTCCAGTAATACTGCCTTCTGTATCTGATTCTTGATCCAACAGCCAAGCCTCTGCAGATGTTGGTCGAGGCTCTTTGGTATTAAAACATATGCGGAAACGACAATCGTGTTATTCGTATCAATTATTAGTATCATTATGATGTAATAAATATTATCCAAATGTCGATAAATGTGACCTTGATCGTTCCACAATGTGAATACGAAGCACGTGTACAAAAAAAATAGATAACAATAAACCAAATACTGCGATAATATCCGGAAGATTTATTTTATTTCAAGGTCAGGTAGAATACAAATAAATAATATAATAATACGTGAACAGTGGCAACGTGTAGACACTGTGAAACGTGAAGTCCTAGGCTTGATGTGTGAAATGAAATGAACATAAATACATACATAAACTCACGCCTTTATCCCCGAAGGGGTAGGCAGAGGCGCCACCGGGACACCCACATTTCGCCTTGTATGTTTCGTCCCATGATGTGACAGGGGGCGAGCCTATCGCCATATCGGGCACAAATTCCTGACTCCAGGTTGATAATGAATAGAAAAATCCAATATCACTTTGCCCGACCCGGGACTCGAACCCGAGACCTCAGCTTTGTAACCGTACCGTAATACAACTACGCCACCGAGGCAGTCAATGAAATGAAATGAAATTCGTTTATTGGTCACGTAGGCAATTAAATACATAGCTCTTATGACAAGTCAATACACATAGTACTTATTTTCTATTTACAAGATATTCGTTATAATATTTATATCAATTTTATTATTTATAGTATTATATTATTTATAAGTTTTTTATGGTATTTTTTTCCTAAGGAAATACATAATTTACGTTAATCGATGTCTAAGTGGACCAAAAGTATTATTAAGTGTATTCTTTTTTGCCTGTCCTTTGCCACACTGATGTAGGGTCGATGCAACATGATTTGCAGCCGTGTTGCATAATTATTTGGTTTCTATTTTTACTGCCCATTGGTTGCAAATAATAGAAGTGATGCAGTTGGTAGATAATGATATAATAAGATATAATAAACATAATATTTCCCGTCATTGTTTTCAATTGTAGTTCACATTTTATTATCATGAGTTTCCAAAATTGTTTCCATGTACAGACATCGATCGGTTCCAAATTTATAATAATGTTGAAAGAAAAGTAATTTTACGGATTTAATCGCGATAAAATCCGAAAAACGAATTTTACATCAATGTGTAACATTCGCGTAAATCTGAGAAACCATTATTTCTAGTATGTATTATGTATAGATGATTAATAAAATCATCAATATTTACCGGTAAGAGAGTGGTTATCGCAATAAACTATACTATACTATATCAGCCGGCAGCCCATATACATCCCACTGCAGGGCACGGGCCTACTCTACAATCGAGAGAATCGATTGAGAGTGGTTAGGCCATATAGTCCACCACGCTAGCCTAGTGCGGGTTGGCTGACTTACATACCATAGAAATTCTTTAGAAACGCTACGCTATGCAGGTTTACTCACGATGTTTTCCTTCACCGTTAAAGTGCATGGTGATTGACTATCAATACACACATAACTCTGAAAAGTCAGAGGTGTGCCCTGGGATTTGAACCCGCGACCACCATGAAAATGTAGGCAGCCGCGTCTGGTCCGTTACCAACAGGCCCCCTCGCACTTGCACCTATCGCAATAAACGAAACCATTAATTCGATATTATCTTACATGACGTCGTAATATTTTTTTAAATGACTCCGCAGGAATTTGTTATCAAAGTCATGCGAGGTTATATGGTTTGTTGTAATGTGTTAAGTAATCAATAGGTGTAGACATGTTTCCACGAAATATGACATTAGTTTTACAGCGCCTGTTTGACCACTATTGTGCAAATAAATACACAAAACATCTATCCATCCAGCTTTCAAGTCAGGGGGGGTCATATAGTATCTAAATAGTTTTAGTCACAACACTAGACGTACTCGAGTTCGATTGCAATTATACCTTTAAAAGTGATTATTTAAAACTTGTTGCACCTGTGATTAGTTAATATGAAGAAAGAAAGAAGAAAGAAGAAAAATCTATTTATTGACACAACATGGAATGTACAGAAAGTTAACAATAAAATTTGACACAATAATTAGAGAAAAAAAAAGAAAATATATAATTAAGAAATAACAATTAAAAAAAAAACAGTACATAACATTTATAAAAAAAAAGAAAAAAAAGACAAAATATATACACGCTCACATTGTGCCAACTAGGTAACCATCTCAGTAAAAAGCTGTGCAGTGAGGCCACTACACAGCGCTGGTTTTCAGTGGCCACCTATGGTAACGTCACGATTACATATATTATTGATTTTTTAAAGTGTAAATATATATGATATATTTAAGAAAATCTGTCGATCTGGAGTCAGCCCAGGGGGGGGGGGGGGTACAGACCCCTATGACCTCGCCCCTAGATACGCCCTTGCAAAACAGGCACGTGCATGCACCAATAACAATGCTAGTCTCGTGTCGCGGTATTCATTAACTATAAAAAATTCCGTCTCAACACCAAATAAACAGTTGTGAATTACATATGTAAATGTTAAGATTCTCAAGAGATCTCACACAGTGATAAGACCGCTGATTGTAATACGCGCATATCGTGTACAGGTGTCTTTCTTATCTTTTTGTATTTTTTTTGTGGTGTATGCATGAAGTTATTAAAGTTTACATTTTACTCTATGGTCCGAAGTTAACTTTTTAATTTTTAATTTGTTTGTTCATTTCTTTTTCTGTTTCCCACCAACTACAAGTGTTGAGAACTCAATACTATCTCTCGTAGTTTCTAAGACCCATTCCACAAGATTTGGCGCGCCATGACTATATGTTCGAATGTTGGTTATAATATATAATTATAATTTTATTGTTCTTGATCATGGATGCATTCTTTTCGTATTTCTGAATAGCCCTACCTGTCATTTGGAACAGCAACATAGCAAATGTTTTAATATAACAATAAAAAACGATAAAGATAATGAAATAATAAAATATAATAAACTTAAAAATTCCCGTCATTGTTTTCAATTGGGTATTCTACCCATTTTCAAAAAGTCTTTTAAGTTGTTCCTAAGATTAAGACAAACTATTTAAAAAAATATCAAATTTTTATTCGCTCGGCAAGTCCAATAAAAAACCATTTAAAATTTAAATTTTAAATTTATGCGCGCAAATATGTGAAAACGCTAGGCGCCATGGTCCTTTAAAATGATACGTCACTCAACCAGTAAACAACCTGTGTTTGTATGAGCTCTTGGACACCGGAGGGGGTATTCTACTTACGGAATGACGTAGAATCGTTATCCATCATGGCGGCAGCCGTTTCACATATTTTTAGGACAGATAAAAAAATTGAATTTTTCAAAACGAATTATAAAATTTATTCCTTGGAAATAAAAACTGAAATTAACATATACTTATTGCTTAATGCTCTACTATATACATTTATAGTTTTTAGATTTTTTCTTTCTTATAGTAAAATACCCAATTGTAGTTTTATCATCATGAGTTCCCAAAATCTAATAATTTGCTAACTAATTAAGTACGATTCGAATTGTTTTGTCCGTCATCGTGATAACAGATGCAATCCTTACTAACATTATAAATACGAAGGTAGCTATCAGTTTGTCTCACGCCTAAACCACCGAACCGATTTTGATGAAAATTAGTACAGGGATAAACTAGAACTTAGGAAAGGATATAGGCTACCTTTTATTGCAAAAAAAGGCTTAAAGGAATTGAAATATGAGGTGAAAGTTTGTACGAAAAAACTAAACCGTTGAGTCACAGATGTCCAACTAGGTCTTTAGTTAGTCGTTCAAAAACAAATCAACTGCGTACTTTGTTTTATTAAAAAGAAACCCTAAAGAAACCTTAAAAATTAGGGTTAAATTTTACGTGAAGATCGAAACCGCTGAAGCTATTTCTACAAACATTTATGTATATTTTAAATCCACATTCTAAAAAGAAAAATATTGGCATGCATTAATTATTTTAGAAAGTAGCAATATGGGGGAAGAAATGAGGGATGAAAAATTGGTATGAAGGCAGCTCACATACCTACAAATAGACGACTTGTAACCCGAGAATAAATTATGTTGTGTGTTCAAATATATTTGCGACTCTTTCAAACTCAAAGGGAAGGAATGAGATAGTCAAGGTCAGATGAAATGGTAATGGAGAGAACAGCATTACATACCTTGAGTAATTCGACAGAATGAGACGGGATAGGATGGGATGTAACGGGGTGGGACGGGAGAAGACGACGGCAGTCACGTTGAGTTTAACTATAAAACAAATATGTTTATGATGTGGACGTGAACGCAAAAGAAAATGCACCCGGGCGAAGTCTGGCCGGACCGCTAGACTTCTATAAATAAAATATTTATTATGTTAATAATAGCTTATCAAAATTATGTCATTGATTAAGTTATATAGCGAGCGCGGGCATGAGTAGACACTAGTGATATGTTAAACACTATCTCATATGTCCGACTGATAATAGAACTGAAAATAGATAACTGTTTTTGTTATATCTTGAAATGACAAACCAAAAACATATGCACCTGATTTTAAGTGCAGTGCAATATTATTGCTTAGTACGGCAGACCTCACAAACGTTTTGATTGATTTTACTAACGCACGCTTCTATTTAAAAAAAATGCTGATTATAACTTTATCCATTCATACATCTTTCAAACAATTTTAACAACACCTTTAGTTAAATTGAGAGAGATGGCTCATAATTTACTTTCCGCCTACATAGCTATAATCTAACACACATACATAAACTCACGCCTTTTTCCGAGAAGGGGTAGCCAGGACACCCACGTTTCGCATTATATTTCGGTTCGAGTCCCGGGTCGGGCAAAGTGATATTGGATTTTTCTATTCATTATCAGCCCGGAGTCAGGAATTTGTGCCCGATATGGCGATAGGCTCGCCCCCTATCACATGATGGGACGGAACATACAAGGCGAAATGTGGGTGTCCTGGTGGCGCCTCTGCCTACCCCTTCGGGGATAAAGGCGTGAGTTTATGTATGTATGTATGTATGTATGCAATATTCCTAGCGAGGAATCGAACCCAATGATTTTGAAGAAAATAACACATGCTGTATTATTACACCAATTCGTAATATTGCTAATAGGGATCAAATCCTATGAAGTAAAGGAACTCATGAGACATTTCTATTTAAATGTACGTTGTAGGTTCCGTCACTTCTTGCCGTATCTGGTACATTTCTTAGATGGTCATGTTATAAATTTTTGGGCAGTCATCTGCGGTTTTATTTTACATTTTACTTCAATGTATGTAGGTACAATATCAATTAACATAAATACACCTGCTATTATGCAGAGGGCAAACGTCTACAATCTTATTTTTTTTGTGATTCTCATGCAAATTTAATCCCAAGGTTATTTCTAGTTTTGTCTCGTTGTGAACCTGTTAGTACTAGTCGTTCTTAGGCGTCCACCGAGGCACCATGTTTCTAAATTTGTTGCTCGTGACCCTGGTCCTTGTCTTGGTCCGGATTTGGCTCAAGTGGCAGAGTGTGAAAGGATATTGGACTGAGAGGAATGTACCTCACCAACCCCCACATTTTCTTTTGGGAAGCCTGACGTTTCTTCAGAAAGAAAATCCTGTAAGTATTATTTAAACTTCTCGGAGTATGTATTAGTCAGTTACCATGCACTGTAGTAGTACTCACCACATGGTAAGCTTGACTGTTCCTATTGTATTGTAAAATATTATTAGCGGCGGAGAGCGCTTATCATCAAGCGGGCTACTAGCTCGTCTGCCTACTTCAGTTAATAGAAAGTACATGTCGGGTCATACGCAGCTGTTGTGATTATCACATCTGCTTGCGGCTTTTCTTCCTCCTACTGTATTACCTAGGTAATGAACCTTAAATCAAATATGTTCTTAGAGCGGATCTGAGACGATCGCATGTAACCTCCGCAAGGAATATATAATTAATACTTTGTCTCCAGGCGCTATGGATGATCAGGCTCTTCAAGCAATTCCGCACTCCATACGTGGGGATCTGGCTGTTCTGGCGGCCGGGGCTGGTGGTCAACAGCCCGGAGATCGCCAGGAGAGTGCTGGTCAAGGATGCTGATAACTTCAGAAACAGATTCCTGGGCTCAGGCAGTTCCGACCCATTGGGAGCACTCAATCTGTTCACGGTCAATGTAAGTATCCTGCCTAATCAGCCATAACGAGTGAAATCTTATGGAGTCACAGATCAAGCAACCTACATTATGTTTGAAAAATATCATACAGGCTTGTCGGGATTCGGTACGGAAAGCAACGGTGAAACATAGAGGTTACGGGTTGACTAACGCATCGATATAATTTATGTTAATGATCCATAATATTTTATTCGGATTTGGGTGTTTAAACACAATGTGTTAGTGTTTGTGTTTCCCATAACATACGACTTTATCTTACTGGGAGCCATGACTATGTGTGCGATTGTTAGATAGTTTTATTGAGATCTTGTACATGTCATGGGTTAATTTATTTTTTGTATTCCTACTACATTGTGTAGAAAACCGCAAATGTTTTAAGATAACAAGAATTAATAGATAAAGCTCTTAGCCTAAGATAACGATCATAATATTATGTTACTTTGCTTAATTTAAACATTCTCGTCATTGTTTTCAATTGTTGTTTACTTTTTATCGTTATCAATAACATCGTTTGCAAGTCAATTAAGATTGACTCTAATTGTCCCGTCACCATGATGACAGACGCAATTATTAAAATACATATCATGTTAAATATAGTTTATCAAAAGAACGTCATTAATTAAGTTATTTAGTAAGTGCGTGCATGAGTAGTCAATGATGATACGTAAAAACAATATTACGTCGTGGAAATCAGACAATACCAGGGACTTATCGCTTTCACAACATCCTGACCCGAAAGAAGTGAAGGTTTTGTCATGATACTATTGTCCCAAGGATCCAGAATGGACTTCAGCTCGTCGGCGCCTCACGTCCGTGTTCACCGCTGCGAAACTGCGGGCATTCCAAAGCGTAGCGCTGAGGAAGTCCAAACTGCTTGTGGAAAGGATCGCCACTGACAACAAGAATGGGGTGGAAATAGAGCTGAGGGTAAGAGGCATATTGTATGTAGCCTGAAAACCGACAGGATTAAGTTGGCAGCGTATGCCTACATTCCAGTATGGGTGGGCCAAGATATCGAGGTCATAAAAAAGGGAAAAATAGTCTAAAAATCAGCATTAGCTTATTCTATAGCTAATCGCCAAGAAAAAATACAACAGAAAATGGTTTTACAGTTGACGGTGCCAAAAGGCTGGCTCGACTTCACTTTGTTATTTCACTACTCCAAGAAAGGCATTCTAAATTGTGTGAAATTTCGATTCAAAAATTTTATGAGTTGCCCAGAACTAAAATTTATGCCCAGCAGATCAATTGACTCGCTCGTCTATCGCATTCGGAATAGAAATAAATTTAGCTTTTTGTGGATGTCAGTAGGGTCATGTCTGGCTGTCCCTTCGCAATAAATTAAATTATTAATTGTAACGGAAAATTTTCGATGTTAAATTTGTAAGTCGTGGATAATGTAATGTAGACATACGCGTCTAACCTTGGATTATCCAGCAGGTCAATAATTTTATTTCTAGTCAATGTTCGCTGACTATTCAACGGATGTGGTGGGCGAGACGTCATTCGGCGTGGTCAGTAACTCCATTACCACAGGAGACAGTTCTCTAAGATACGTCACGCGAGAGCTCATGAAGTTCAGTGTGTTTAGAGGCCTGTCGTGGTGCTCCATCTTCTTCATGCCTGAGCTCGTCGACTACTGCGGGTATGTTTGAACAAATGTGTCTAAATATAAGATACGGATCACCTATTTGCGCCGAGGATAAGAAATCTAGTTTCTAAGACAAATAAGTTCAGCGCGCCGATAAATGATTTGCTAATTTTTGGGTATGGGTGATATTTGTTTTTCTAATCGCATCCACTTAATAATCTCAGTGCGGGTTATATTTCTGTAATAATTCAATCACAGCATATTAAAACTGAATAGTTTAAAATGGATACGATCCATTATAATTTAGGCAACAATAGTTGACTACATACATTGTACTATGATGATTCATTTGGCTGTGGGGTAGCTGTGGCTGTGTTTTTTCTATTTTTGTATTTTGTTTTATTATAATAATGTTTTGTATGCGGCTGATTTCGCGATTATAAAAGTGAATTTCTTCCTTTCTGCCTTATTTTCACGAATGTACACTGAGCTGTAACTACAGCCAACATAAATAATAATACAATTGTTGTGAATAGGTTTACATTTTTCCCGAAACACATCGAAAGCTTTTTGAAGAATTTGTTCCGTATGACGGTGGAACAACACGGTGGATATGAGAAGGAGGTGAAAACGAACAGAGATCTAGTGGACGCTCTACTAAAGATGAGACAAGATGCTGCCAAGGAAGGACAGGGTAATTCACAAAACTTAATTTACTTTCACTGGTAGGTTTCTCATATGTGAGAGGCCGCCTGGGTAGGTACCGCTTCAATGTCTATGGTTTCTCCAGCCAAACAGCTGAGTAAATGCACTGATGTGTTCCGATTTGTAGTACATTGTAGCCAGAGTAACTACTGCATATAGTGAGACTTAACATCTTATGGTTAAGCATGTCGAGCGCAATGGAAAGCCAAGTATTGTTTTGTAATTCATGGTGTTGTTTGGTTTGCTACTGTGTATTATCGGTCGAATCGCTTACCATCAGGCGAAAGGCTTGCTCGTCTCGTCATTCATTGCAATAAAAAATCTTTAAATATATTATTTTAACTAAGGCTAAGAGACTCTTTTGCACCTAATGTTAAGCACAGTGCAGTATTTATCACCTAGAGATGATTATTATTCCTGGTAGATCATCTAAATAGCCAGTCCTATACATCAGCATAGACTAAACGAACAAAGCGTGACAGAATCATTGCAAAAGAGGGTCGAATTTAAAAAAATAAAATTAACTTGTACATGGGAAGAATAAGGTGGATCCTATGAATTGTTTGATTTCAGAGATGTGTGAAGATTTCCTAGCCGCCCAAGCTAGCATCTTCCTTCAAGCGGGTTTTGATACTTCTGCTGTTGTTTTGACGTATATGATGTATGAATTAGCTCAAGCACCCGAAGCTCAGGTGCGATATACTTCATGAGAATTTATTTAAAGCAGCTATTTAACATGTTTTAAGGAAGTAGTTTCCTCAGATCTTTAGAAGAACCAGGAATACGACGCCAATATATACCATGTTACAGCGGAGTTAAGACTTCGAGGTTGGTCAGGCAATGGACCTCTAACCTTAGGGCAACACTAGCAAAGATGCTAATTTTATTTTTATTTTATTTATTTAGGACAGCCAGTGGTTGTTACAATAGAACTTAGACTAATAAAATACACAATAAATAAATTAAGAGTAACACCCTTTGAAGGCGGTCACAACTTGCACTGTTTGTGATAAAACAATATGTATGATTCATAATTAGTAATTATTTATTTAAATAAATAAATAAATAAATAAATACGAGTACCTATATAGTAATTATTAATTACTATGTACTCGTATTTACGTGCACAAAATGCAACAAAAAAATATATATATAGGTAAACCAATGTTAGAAATATCTGAAAACATTAAGAATATTAATAATAAAAAAGTTATACAAGGCAAACTAATGAATATAAAGTAATTCAATCTCTTTTATTTTTCAGGAAAGAGTTTATCAGGAGATTGCGTCGGCTAAACAAAGTTTAGGCGACAAAGATTTCGATTCCGATACACTTAGTGAAATGCCTTACCTGAACGCAGTGTTGAAAGGTATAAAACATTATGTATCAATTACATTAACATTGGATTTATTTCAATATTTTCCTACAATGAAACCCTGTTTCAATGATTTTCTTCGCCCACAATTGCCAAAATATGGCCGTTTTTAAAGTCGCATCAGCATCTTCATAACATAATACATAACATTCCAGAGGTCCTCAGAAAATATCCAGCAATGGGCTGGTTGGATCGCGTGGCGTCGAAAGCTTACAAGATAGACGAGAACCTGACCATTCAACCAGGAACTGTCGTGTACGTCAATGCTATTGGCATGCAGTGGGACGAACAGTACTTCCCAGAACCAGAGAAATTTATTCCAGAGAGATTCCTGCCAGAGAACGAGGATAAAATTGTTCCATACACGTATATGCCTTTTGGAGACGGACCGAGACATTGCATTGGTAATTTAAGATTTTTTACCTTCTTCTAAGAGCATTAAATGCAAACTACGAAAAATATTTTACCTTATACTACAGTTTTTTTTTTAAATCTAAAATTCTCATTTATTTAATTGGAAGATATATCATTAAAAAAAGTATATTAAAAAGATAATTTAAAAAAGTCACCATCATCAATTTTTATATAAAAAAAATCGAAATCCTCCACTTTATTAATAATTAATTATTCACCATTTGTATTGAATTGTTAAAAATATTTCTAGGAGAGAGATTCGGCAACCAAACTGTACGTTTTGCAATGGCTGAAGTATTGTTAAACTACGAAGTCAAGAAAATCCCAAACTCAAAGAAACCGATCGAGTGCACCATCGAAAAGAAAGGCTTGTTTTTATTCCCGGGGGAGCCTATGTATGTGCATTTTATTCCCAGGAAATAATTCATAAGCGATGTTTTGTTTTAATTTGTTATGGGTTGAGTTGTTTTATTTTTTATTTTGCTTACAAATAAATAAATGCATATTTGGCGATAGTAAAGGTGTTTTTCTTTCTTTCTTAACTTTGAGACTTTATCCCATGTTGTGATATGGTGAGAGCGTGCTGATTTTTTTATTGACACGATAAAACAATACAATATAAGTGCAGGGTAATTTTTCTACTTAATGTATTATTCGAGGGGGTATTGGAGAATATTCTACATTCTGGTGTCCGGGCGGGTATGAACATTCTACAACAAGCAAAACCTCACTTGCCATTCTCCATTCATTAGCAAAATGTCACCGAATAACCTTTCTTTGAGCCAACCATGTATTATCTATGGACCCAACTATAATTTATCTAACTTCTATTGGAGTGCAGCAAAATTTGGAACTAAAAATAAAATTTTAAAATATCTATGTAACGTTCTGTTTTAAATACGTTTTGAAAGACAAACAACAAACATTTACACTCGTAATCGAATAGTATTAACATGTCCATTACATTAAAGTATAATTAGAGAAAAACTGTTCCTTATATTTTGACAACAGTCTGATAACAACAAAAACCGTAGAGGAACTATAATACAACATCCTAGACGAATGTCCAACTAGAGGCGATGATAAACAATTTACGACCTTTTATGTAGTGATTAACATAGGAAGGTGTAAACAATATTGATACATTGTCTCAAAATTATTTGCAAAACAATGTTTTCATTAATATAGCGAAGACGTGCTCATTTATCGCCTTGTAATTTGTTTGATTCGCGTATTTTAAGTAAATTTTGTGAGTAAGCATGATACAGTGTGACTTTGTTTTAGGACGTATGGGAACTGAAAATGGACTTTAGTATAATACACAATATATATACATAAACTCACGCCTTTTTCCCGGAAGGGGTAGGCAAAGGTGCTAGTAGGACACACATTTCACGTTGTATGTTCCATCCCATAATGTGTTAAGGGGCGAGCCTATCGCCATATCGGGCACAAATTACTGACTTCGGGCTGATAATGAATAGAGAAATCCAATATCACATTGCCCGACCTGGGATTTGAACTCGAGCCCTTAGCTTTGTAATCATAGCGTAGAACAACTTCGCCACTGAGGCAGAAACAATTTATTTATCGTGTTATAGACAAATGGCTTCAGAGATTGTGACGGACCCAATATAAACTGTCGAGGATGGCGCGGGTTCGTTCAGGGCGCACCTGTGACTTTTTAGAGTCATTTGTGAATTATTGGTTAATTATCACACCGATCAACGGTAAATGAAAATACTGTTTGCATTTCTGTTGTTGCATGTTTGCTGTTTGCATTCGCAAACGCGAGCTTGCACCAGTCTCGAATCAAAAATTGGAACGAAGTTTGCGCAGTTATTTGCCCACAGAAGTTCCAGTATACTAGTGCAAACTCAGACTTGCACAGTTATACCGTTACGTGCTTAGTAGAAAACATGAAAGAAATTCATTAATTTAACCTTTGTGGTTTTTAAATGCTTATTGCAATGTTCTTTGTTTTGTTATGAGAGATACAAGTAAAAATTAACATGTTAGTTACTCGGGGTCTTTAAAGTAGATATTATGTCCTGTTGTTATATTTTAAGCTGTCTAAAAAATACTCCGCCTCGGTTACGTAGTTGTACTACGGTTCGATTGCAACGCTGAGGTCTCGGGTTCGAATCTCGAGTCGAGCACAGTGACATTGGATTTTTTTATTTACTATCAGCCCAAAGTCAGCGATTTGTGCAGGATATGGCGATAGGCTCGATCCCTAACACATCGTGGGACGGAAAACAGAAGTTGAAACGTGGGTGTCCTTATAGCACCGTTCCCTAGAGCTTTTGGGAAAAAAGCATGATTTATGCATGTATTAAAAAAGTCGGGTAGAAATTGATGCGGTGTATCCCCGAAGGTGCGACGAGTCTATCTACATGCCGCCAGTTTTTCCATCTCATGATTTGATGATACGGAAAATTTATGGCAATGGCACAATGAACGCGTGTATTTTAAGGAAAAATTGATAACTGGATATCGAAACTAAAATAGGCATTCTTTACTCAAGAGTTTTTTTGAACGAAAACCTAGACGTTTATTTTTGCTAATTGTATAGAATTATGGTATTCAATTATAATAAAAATAATTCCAACACACTTTTAAAATGTGCACGATCTCACACTAAGTTAAAATACATCCTAATATGAAAACGTCTCAATACGGGTATCAAACCCACAGCGTTTTAATTCACTGCCATGAATTGCACCATATTGTCATAAAAAATAATAAGTACTTACAGTTCTTCCACAATCTTCTGTTAGGTGCTCTTTACATAATATCACGCCTGTTTCCCCGAAGGGATAAACAAAAATGCCACTGCCACAAATAAATTAACCTTGCAGTGAGTTGATAAGAGCATGACAACCAAAAATTTGTATTCATTTTTACATATCATTCTATCAATATGTTTTCACAAAATTCTGTCTAGTCAGGCTTGTATGCGAAATCGCAAGATAAACTATCTGCATTTATGACAGTGATGAGGCAAGTAAACAATATGTGATAATTAGATACATAAATAGCATAATCACCGTAAACAAAACAAAAAATTATCGAACTTCTTCATTGATATAAATAAGTGTTTGAACGTCGCAGGGGCAGTTACTTAGAGACCGCGGTGAACACAGTCAGTATGATTCTAACATATGTGGCTTATTTGTGCCTCTTCCTATTCACATTACTCGCGGTACGGTGGAACAGTATAAGGCAGTATTGGAAGAAGAAAAATGTGCCCCATGATACACCTAATCCTGTTTTGGGAAGCCTTACCTTCCTACAGAGGGAGAATCCTGTAAGTAGTATTTTAATAATGAAATCTTCCGGTACTTTGTAGTGGTGAAGACATTAAAAATGTATGATATATACATTAACATGACAGCCTCCGTGGCACAGTTGGTTAGACGCCGGCTGTGAAACGAGAGGCCGCGGGTTCGATCCCCGCACCGAGAGAAATGTTTGTGCGGCCCATAAATATTTCTTTCGGGTCTGGGTGTTTGTGAGACCGAAAAGTCTCTCGTAGTTCTGATACCTGCGACACAAGACTTAATTGACCTTAATGTGGGGTCGGGACTATGTGTGTGACTGTTGGGTGTATTTATTTATTACTAGCTTCTGCCCGCTAACTTCGTCTGCGTGATTAACTTTGTTAAAAAAATATATACATGTATAGATTATTTGGTATTTCTCATCCCGTCCCGTCCCGTTATATCCCGAAACACCCTGTATGTCAATGCAACATATACCAGTTTTTAAGTATATCCTGCAGCAATATAACTGTGAAAACCGCATATCATTTGGTGCGGTAGTTTATGAGTAATGTGCAAGCAAACAAAAAGAAACACTCTGTATGCAAATGCAACATATACCAGTTTTTAAGTTGAACCTGCAGCAATACAACTGTGAAAACCGCATCTCATTTGGTGCGGTAGTTTATGAGTAATGTGCAAGCAAACAAAAAGAAACACCCTGTATGTCAATGCAACATATACCAGTTTTTAAGTATATCTTGCAGCAATACAACTGTGAAAACCGCATCTCATTTGGTGCGGTAGTTTATGAGTAATGTGCAAGCAAACAAAAAGAAACACCCTGTATGTCAATGCAACATATACCAGTTTTTAAGTATATCCTACAGCAATACAACTGTGAAAACCGCATCTCATTTGGTGCGGTAGTTTATGAGTAATGTGCAAGGAAACAAAAAGAAACACCCTGTATGCAAATGCAACATATACCAATTTTTAAGTTGAACCTGCAGCAATACAACTGTGAAAACCGCATCTCATTTGGTGCGGTAGTTTATGAGTAATGTGCAAGGAAACAAAAAGAAACACCCTGTATGCAAATGCAACATATACCAGTTTTTAAGTTGAACCTGCAGCAATACAACTGTGAAAACCGCATCTCATTTGGTGCGGTAGTTTATGAGTAATGTGCAAGGAAACAAAAAGAAACACCCTGTATGCAAATGCAACATATACCAGTTTTTAAGTTGAACCTGCAGCAATACAACTGTGAAAACCGCATCTCATTTGGTGCAGTAGTTTTTGCGTGATGCGCAAGCAAACATACAGACAGACAGACAGACAGACAGACAGACAGACAAAAATTATAAAAAAAATTGTTTTGGATTCTGTTGCTGTTATAAAGACCCCCCGCGTTGAAATTTCTTAAATATCTTCCATGTACAGACATCGACCATTTACATTTTTATTATATGTATAGATTATTTATCAACAATTCGTATGTTAGAAATTATTAAATTTTATTTAACTGTGAAAGTACTAAATCTTTTTTAATAGACTAATGCGATAAATATTGATTTTTGATCCCATAATGTTGAATAAAAATAAGTAATTAAATAATAACTTATATTACTTTGTATGTATGTAATTGAATATATGTATATTTTTTATTGACTTTTAGCACTTGCGCTGTAGTTTAATTTCGTGATGTATTAGCCATTCTAATATACCCCCGTGGCGCAGTTGATTAAACGTTGGTTGTGAAACGTGACACCGCGGGGTCGATTTCCGCACCGAGACGAATGTTTGAGTGGGCCACAAGTACGTATTTGCCGAAACAAATACATCAAACAACAAAAACACTCTGAAGGTCTGGGTGTTTCTGATACCCAGCAGTTTTCCGTAGTTTGTGCTATGCAAAATGCATACTTAATCTGACTATGTATGTAACTGTTGCGTGTATTATTTTCATAAAAATAGAAAGCTGTAATCTGACGTAATGAATCGCTTCTTTTCTATGTTATATCGCTTTTTTCCACCTCATTTCAAACACGGGATAACGAATATGAATTTTTGGCTATATTGCAAAACGATTTGACTTGTAATTTTATGATCCGCAGCCTAACATTAACCATTTAGATTTCTCGCATTTTTTATTCTATAAACATTTGCCACTCTTATTCTAATGACGTCACACAGTTCATTAACAACATCTATCTAATCGACACCAAATTAATGCAACAATCGGCCACAGACTCTAATTGTAGATTAATGTTTTGCTAGATAGTTTCCCGACGAAAAACTGCAATTAGAGGTTCGAGATAAGAACAAGAGTTTGATAATAGAAAATTGTTTTCTCCGAGTTAAAACATGAACATTTCCGGGAAATTTGTAATAGTTTTATGAAACGAGGCTACCTGCGTGAACTCTTACATTCTGGGAAGTCGTTTTAATTATTATTTGGCGAAGTGTGCATCATGTTTAAAAGGTTTTAATAAAAATTAGTCACACTGAGTGTTAACGTTGTTGACAGTGGTAGAAGTTTTGAGACTATGGGCCAATACAGACCAGGATTCAAAATTACACCAAAGGATATTCAAACTTAGCTGATAGGAATACGACATAGATTCAAATGTTTTAAATTGATGCCGCGGCATCGAGAAATCCTTTTCGATTATACGTATTCCTACCAGATAAGTTGGAATATACTTTGTTAAAAAAATCCCTTGCTATGGCGTTCAGGTGTGCGCTGTCCCTATGGGATACACCTCTACCTTTTCGAAGTTATGTGTGTATTTATATTATTATCGCTTAAGTTCCGAAGGGAAACATTAGGATATTCTAGTTCTCTTTGTTTTCGGGGCTAGAATTGTTGTTCAGTACAACGAGTGTTTGCTCTCCTACATTGTCTTGACACGGAAATAACTTGGAAAATGTGTTTCACACTACAATCAGCCGATTACTATATTAAGATGGCTTACGTTTTCGAAATATTCCGTCCACAAAAAAGATTTTTTTTCACATAGGTTTTATACATTTTTACTAAATAACTCTGTCTTTAAACTTTTTATCTTAATATGATACCAGTGGCACCTGTTTTCACCTCTTCTTGGCCGTCGGTAGGAACTTCAAAAATTCACAATTAACATATGTTTAAAAATGATTACTTTATAAATCAATAATTCAAGCTTATTTACAAATATCGCTGTAATACACATATACAATAGATAGGAAATAATACGATGTCAGTCTTAAGGTCAAGAAACCAGAACAGATCTATGAAAACAAATTTTTGAATGATATTATTTATTATGTTTTATCTATTAATAGAAACATTCATGTCATACTAGCATCACTTCGTAATTGTTTATTGTTTTTAACACGCATTTATTAGCTTCGCCAGTATATCTGTATGTAATGGAATTTTTGACGTCGATTTTCGAGCACTTCAAAACGTAACCCAAACGTCGATAAGTTAATAAAGTAAATTAAAACCAAATCAGCGATAAAATTTGTGAAAACGTAGCTTTATATCATTCGCAGAATTATTGCTTTGTTCTAATTAGTATTAAAAAATATACAAAATGTAATCATAATTATGTTACATATTATATTTATAGAAATGAAGTAAATTAACCGAAATGTTATAACGATGTTTAGTTATTGATAAAAGTTTAGTTATTGATTTTTCTAATTATTTGACGTAAGCGTAAACTCTTGTTAGTAGGTACTTATCGCAAGTTTAATGTTTATTCGACATTAATTATGAATACAATGATAGGGGTACATGAGTCTTATAGTAAATGGCAACGTTAAAAATGTTATCAACTTTGTTCAATTATTTGAGATTTTGTACTAACTTAAACAAAATTACGGTATCTTCATTTCATATAGTTATTAACTCATTACAATGTTCCTAATTTATTTAAGTTATAATTTATTAATCACTAGCTTATGGCCGCAAACTTCGTCTGTGATATTAAGTTTATTTGACAGTAGCTTTATTTGGAATTCCCCACCCCGTCCCGGGCCTTCCCGTCCCGTTATATCCCGTCCGTCCCATCTCATTCTCAATCAAGGCATGTTATCCAGTCCCATCCCATCCATTTGAGTATTAAAAAGTAACATATATAGCGGAATTCCTTCCTCATCACACGGGAACAGAAAATTTTTCAGTATGAAAAGTAGCCTAAGTGTTAATCCAGGGTGTCAGCTGCCTCCATACTAAATTTCATCTAAATCCGTAAAGCTGTTTCTGAGTTCATCGCACAGAACCGCACAGACAAACCGACAAATAGACACAAATTTAAACATTATTGTTTTGGGCTCTATTATGTTAATAAAGAACCGCCATATTAGTTTTCTCATTTATCCTCCATATACAGACATCAATCTATTACCAAATTATAGGTAAGCAAATATAGATTGCTTATATAAGACAAAAATATTTGCTACAATCAGTAGTGTCAACGTCATGACCATTGTTAAACAAAAAGATAACCTTTATGTTATTATTTTGTTTGGTCGAGTGTTGTACGTGAATGAAACACATTTTAAAAAGGTTATCTTATATATAGGTGGAGTCAAATGATTACATACACAATTGCTGACGAAGTAATTATGATCGAAAGCAATCGAGACGTAGTTGGTTAAAAGCCGGTTATGAAATGAGAGGCCGCGGGTTCGGTCTCCGCAGCGACAAACATTTGTGCGATCCACAATTATTTAACAGACAGACCAAAATTTAAAAAAATATTGTTTTGGCTTCTATTACATTAATACAGACCCGCCATATTAGTTTTTCTCATTTATGTCCCATGTACAAATATCAATCGGTTACAAATATATTATTTGTATAGAAGATATAAACATTCCGCAATTGACACATATAAATGTAGGGCAAATTTTCTAACCGTCTTCGCAGATAATTGTCGGCCTTGACGTACTTTGCCCAATATTAGCACGAGGTCGCAACACGATTTGAAATATGGCAAGCCGTGTCGCGAATACCCAATGTTTAGATTATAGTGGCGAATATGTTAATAGCCATCAAAATAACGTTATAATGAAGTAAGAAATAGGATCATCTAAATTGTTTTCATGTTCAGGTTTCGGAATTGCTTATTTTTCTTCTAGCGAATATTTATGACTTAAATATTGTAGGTTGATAGATTGCGTTCAGTGTTGTGAACGTCCATAACTAGTGGTGATTGCATATCATTTTTCACATGAATTCAGTCCCTCTATAATAATGTAATTTATAATTTAGTATCATAATCTTGGAATCGATCCCAGGTTCACTAACTTTAACAGCCATATTACTTTAACATTAAATCAAGATCATTGACCTTATAATTGACAGCCTCCGTGGCGCAGTTGGTTAGACGCCGCCTGTGAAACGAGAGGCCGCGGGTTCGATCCCCGCACCGAAACAAATATTTCTGTGATCCACAGGTATTTGTTTCGGGTCTGGGTGTTTGTGAGACCGAAAAGTCTCTCGTAGCTTCTGATACCCACGACACAAGACTCGATCTTAGTGTGAAGTCAGGACTATGTATGTGACTGTTGGGTGTATTAATATTAATTAATTAATTATAATTACTTCTTTTTCAGGGAACCTTCATGAAGGATTTGTATCGTAAATTCCAAAGTCCGTACGTCGGTATTTGGTTATTCTGGCGACCGGCACTAGTGATCAATAGTCCAGAAATCGCCCGGCGAGTCCTGGTCAAAGATTCCGACGTGTTCAGGAACAGGTTTTTGAGTTCCGGGAAGTCAGATCCTGTGGGAGCACTCTCCTTATTCTTGGTGGATGTAAGTTACCGGTATTTTCATACTTGCACGACAGATTTTTTTTTATTGCAATGAATGGCGAGACGAGCATCCCATTCGCCTGATGGTAAGCTACGACCGCTCATGAACAGTAGCAAAACCAAGAACACCAAGAATTACGAAGCAATGCTTGGCATTCCGCTGCGCTCGCCATCCTGATACATAAGTTGTTAAAGCGCCATTTACACTGAGAGAGTTTCTCGCGGCGAGAATCGTATGCATTATCGCATGACATAACCGCCATAAGATTATCGCGTTCTGACAATGTTTACACGATGCAACTTTTTTATATTTTTACGATAATAAATATATTTTAACAGTCTAGGAGGCTCAGTTGGTAAGAAGTTTACATTTTACATTAACATAAACAAATACGATTATTACGATTACGTTACGATGGTTTGGTCATGTAGAGAGTATGGATGAAAGGAGAATAACCAAGCAAATATACAAGTCGAGTGTGGATGGGAGAGTCGGTAGGGGTCGACCTCACCGTACCTACACCATCCAAATCGGTGATACCCTCAACAAGGGTCAGGTCAAAAGTACCCGGAACCGACGAGAATGCATGAAGAGATTGATGAAAGTTGATGAAGCGAAAGTAGTCAGGATCGAGCAAAGTGGCCATCCATAGTCTCTGCCTACCCCTATGGGATAGGCGTGACGATTATGTATTGTGTATGCATAAACAAATATTGCATAACGCCAAAAGTACATCTTTGTTTATAATAAAAAATACAAAACAATGATAACAATGACTGAAAAGTGATAAAGATGGTTGGGTTGAAACATAATAATATTGATAACCTTTCCAATTTTTGAAAACTATTAGCATTTTAAGCCAACTTTTGGTCGTTTACCTATCCCTATCGTTTCCAGAGGGATGTTTTCTTTTTTCAATATCCTATTTACTCAAAAACCAATATAAGAGTTTACCATTCAGGATCCAGTCTGGTCTTCACTGAGAAGGCGCCTTACCGCAGTGTTTACTGCAGCCAAGTTAAGGGCTTTTTCAGCTCTCACTCGAGAAAAATCTGCTGCCCTCGTATTTCGAATCAAGAAGGAAATGGAGGCTGGACGAGTGGAAAATTTGAGGGTAAGTCAAAAATTGCTAATGATAGTAATCATTATTTTAAAAAAATTAGCTTCACCAATAGAGGCTTTTCTATCCCGCGATAGTTTGTCGTTGTTTATATCTATTAAAAAAACAGAAAAACATTGAACAAGAATTGTAAAAGTCTAGTAACTTTGGGATACACGTGAGCTAACGAAAAACTGGAACTGTCTCGTTGCGTTTCGTTATCGTTGCGTTGCGATTTATATCAATGACCTTTGAGTTTGCAAGCGCTTAGTGTTTGTCCATGTCCATGAATTACCGATAATTTAAAAAAGTATTTTTTTATATATAATATGAAGGATTGTCGTCCCCTTATAACTTTCTTTATCCGCTTCTATTATCTCTTATCTTCTTGCTCCGAAGCCTAAATATTATGTAGGCCCATGAGTGGATGATCACTTGCTGGTTTGATTTTATCATAACCCTTAACTACAGGAAACCTATTGCTGAACATAAGACTTTTCCAATGATTCCTACGGCCACATATGCATAATCAAATATCGTTCAATGACTCGCCTTCACCAAGTCATCTTTCGAACTCTTCTAACCTCCAACTCATTTCAGACAATGTGCACGGACTTCACAACGGACGTGATTGGAGAAGCAGCGTTCGGCGTGACCAGCGAGTCCACCAGGACTGGAGACAGCGTCATGAGAAAGGTGACGCGGGAGTTCATGCACTTCAACGTGCAGCGAGGATTGTCCTGGTCTAGCATATTCTTCCTGCCTGAGCTCGTTGATGTTTTGGGGTAAGTTGATTATAAAAAGAAAATAGAATATTATGGGATTTGTTGTTATGATGTTATTGTGATTTGTCATAAGATTGTACTCGGTAGAAGGTAAAGGGAAGGTACTTAACAAAGACGAATTCCGTGATGCAATTGAACTTTAGACATTTTTTGATTTCAATATTTATTGAAAAATGTCCAATATCCCTGTCACATCAATGACGTGATAAATGCATAATAAAATGGTAATTTTAGTAGTAGCCAGATAGAGTATTGATAATCGAATTGAATCATAAAAAACATTCACATCTCCAGATATGTAATAACCACAACTGTTTCCTATATGTCTGCTTACATTCATCGTACTAACCTTTATACTTTTATTATTCGAGTGTGCAATATGACTTCATTGTCATCGTTTTCTTTATGGCACGAGATGGGGAAATGGGAAAAAGGCACTCCTAATACATAAGTGATTACCGTGGCCCATAAACATAACAATACAGAGGAATATCTGACAATGAAGGGGAAGAAAATATAGGAGGGGGTTGGTAATATTCATTCGTTCGTGTTAAGTACGTTTATATAACGAGTAATATTACTATTTAAAAGTCATAACATTGACATCTGTGACTCGGCGCAGTTGTTCAGACGCTGGTTTTGAAACGTGAAGCTGAGGATCTGATTTATGCAATGAGACAAATGTTTGTGTGATCCTCAAGGATTGGTTTCGAGTCTGTGTGTTTGTAAGACAGAATTTTTTCATAATTTATGATACCCACGGCACAAGACTTGAGCTTAGTGTGAGATCAAAAATATGTAATTGCCTCTGGAGTGTGTTTATTAATTATAATTGTAAATCTAATTCGACAGTTTCTCCCTGTTCCCGAAATCAACGACAGAATTCCTGAGACAAATTATTAGAACCGTGGCGAATCAACGCGGCGGAGCCAACAGAGAAATCACCGATAACAAGGACCTTCTAGAGGCTTTGTTTAAGATTCAAAAAGAGGCCGCTGAGTCAGGAGAAGGTCAGTACTTTTCATATTGTTTTGGAAGAAAAGTAGTGAGATTAATCGTATAATTGTTCAATAAAGTACTAAAGTTTTTCCTTGTTGTTGACAAATGTCGGCAGCAAAGCAATTTTCCAGCACAGTCGTCACAATTGCCAGATCTGTAGCGCTTGTATAACCGTCGTCTCATATATTATATTGTCTTTCTATGAACTGAGTATTTAACACGATGACATCCAGAAGTCAACTATCTAGGATTAGTTATCTAAGTGATGAGTTTTTCTTGTTCGACAGCAGTTCATTCAGTTTCCTACCATCCAGCACGCTATTATCATAATTATTATTTACAGAAATATCCGACGACCTTATTTTGGCGCAGGCTGCAATCTTCCTAGTCGGTGGATTTGACACATCAGGGTCTATACTGACTTGGGCCACGGCGGAGTTGTGTCATGAACCAAAATTACAAGTAATATTGCTTTATTTTCATTAATTGGCATTCTTGGCTATAAAAAGACTGCTTCGAAGATTTCTATAGAAATCTATATGATTTTAACCTGGCACGGCAAAGTGACTACACTGTACCTGATGGTAAATGAGGTACTCTAATGAAAGAGTGCTTTTTGACAAAAGACTATCATCGCGAGCCATTCGACATAATTTGGCCTATAAGTAAAGGAAGTTTGATATGTGATATGTTAATTTAGGTATAGTTACTATCCAATAAACCAAACTAAAAAGAACGTATAAATCAACGCGCGATGAGAAGTTTTTAGTACAGATTGGTTATGACACCAAGTTTAAGTATACATTCGATTACGACACGTGAAATTAAACGAAAACTGTACATATCGAAGCAATGGCGACACTGCACATGTTATTTAACATTGAATACTATTAGTCAGTAGACTGCCTCGGTGGCGTATTTGTATTACGGTACGACTACAAAGCTGAGGTCTCGGGTTCAAATCCCGGGTCGGGCAAAATTATATTGGGTTTTTCTATTAGGAATTTGTGCCCGATATGGCGATAGGCTCGCCCCCTATCACATCATGGGACTGAACATACAAGACGAAATGTGGGTGTCGTGGTAGCGCTACTGCCTACCCCTTCTGGGATAAAGGCGTGTGTTTATGTATGTATGTATGTAATATAAGAGCTTAGGTCAGTGTAAGTATACCGCTAGTGAATGGTATAATGCTTTATTGTATGAATGTATAGTTAAAAATCTTCCAGATTAAGACAGAAGTTTGAATTGTTTTCAGGAAAGATTATACAACGAATTGACAAAAGCTAAACAGAAGCTTGGAGGCAAAGACTTTGATCCAACGACACTCGCCGAACTTCCCTTCCTTAACGCTGTCATTAAAGGTAACAATTTATGAAATGACATATTTTAATCCGTTATCTACATACGTATTAATCCTTTAATATATATAGTTTACATTCATAAATATCAATTTGACTGTTTACCTAGCGCAAAATTGGGCTAATATCGTCTACCAAATCGTGATTTTAATAGGAACAATTTCATCATGAAATATACCAAAGTGTATACCTTATACACTTTGGTAAATTTCCTATTGCAAAATTTTAAGTCTTAATTTGCTTAATCAATGGTCATAATATTTTTTTGGCCCATAATACTTCGTCTCCATTAGGATTGCTATCAGTTTCTCTATAATATTATCTATTCCAGAATCCTTAAGAAAGTACCCTCCTATGGGTTGGCTGGACCGCATAGCTGCCAACGATTACGTCGTCGACGAGAACCTGACGATCCCTGCAAAGACTCCCATCTACGTTAACGTCATTGGCATCCACTGGGATCCTAACTTCTACCCTAACCCCGAGAAGTTCGACCCTGACAGGTTCATGCCTGAAAACGAGGAAAATATAAAGCCATACACCTTCATGCCTTTTGGAGAAGGTCCTAGGAATTGTATTGGTAAGTTGTTTGGTACTTTGAGTAATTAATATTGTTTTTTGTAAGAGTATAATATAATAAAAAATGTCTCTGGTCTGGGTGTTTGCGAGACCGAAATGTCTCTCGTAGTTTTTAATACCCACGACATAAGACTTAATTGACCTTAATATGGGACTGTTGGGTCTATTTATTTATTTATACTACTTTTTCTTCTAATGCTTTTATCTGTCTAGTACCTCAGGCTTGAATTTGGCTCCTTTATTATGATAATTGATAAACATCTGTATAGGTTCGTTTTATTTGAATGCAAGATGTATACTTAACTATACAGTTATAAACCAAATCATTTCAACATGGATCACTTATTATTTTACGCCGATCCCGTGTGTACGATAAGGGCTAGCACAAAAATAGTTATAGTGAATGATTTCTTCAAGCTAAAGAGAAATGAATTAGACAATATTAAACCCATAAAAGCCATATGATTATTTAATATCAATTTTCCGTCATCAGGTCTTCGCTTCGGCTATCAAACTGTTCGCTACGGTCTCTCGGCAATCTTCACGAACTTCGAAGTACAACCGCTGCCCTCAACACCACTCGCAAATGATGTACAAGTAGAGAAAAAAGGAATGTTTTATATGCCCGAGCAACAGATTTCTGTCAAGTGTGTACCTAGGATAAGCAATTTATAAAAACAATAACAAATAATAACTTTTAAATCGTCAGCTATTTGCTATCGATGAATAATTTTAACATTGGCAGTTTCTCTTTAGAATGAATGTAATTGAAACATTCGTCGAAAGTAAATTATATGACGATTGGAAATGTTGAAGTTTTTTATTCAGAATAAACAAGTGAAGGTAATTTATAATATAGTAGTAACTCTTGCTAAATCATGCTAGGGTTTGCTCGGTTTTATTAGAACCTGGTATGGTGGGGTAGTTTAACGACTAATTGCATATGTAACCTTGCTTGTTTCATACTCAGTTCTAGGTTTCAGAACTGGTATATAAACTACTATTACAGTAGATTTGACAAAACCTCTAAGCAACCGCTTGGAGGTGATAATTTTCTTTCAGGTGTACAGTTTACTAATACGCCATTACGATAAAATATTTAAATATTGCTAATTAAAGTTAAGTTTATTTTACTGTAATTTATTTTGTAAAATATTAGAATATTTATTCAAATTCTATTTGTGAAGGTTTTTGTGCAAAGAATATTATATGAACTGGGTCATTTATAGGAGAACCCTTTTATAGTAACCCTTATATAATATGATAGTCTTATAAGTTTTTAACATGTACACTTTAAAAATAAAAGACTGTATGAAACTAATTCTTTATTTTATTGCATATAATTGCAACTACAATCCACCTTCCGTCATTACCATTGCGGTTTATGGCAGAAATAGCTTATGGCAACAAGGCCACACATTATGGAACATTACTTGTAATTATTACAAGATTCAAAGGAAATAAATATATTAATATCAACTTTAATAGTATGAATTTGTCGCTTCATAAAGGCTAACTCGTGCAAATAATCCATAGCTAGTCTTAAGATTGTCATCAGAAAGTTTTCTAGGATATTTTTTAGGTATGACAAGTTAACTTTACCTCACCAATACCTATTAAACTGATTTGATGAGTAGAAGGTTGCTAAACTAGAAGCTTGAATGAAACTTGCGTACTAATCTGTAAACAAGAATGGTCGACTAAGGCAAATTTTTTGAGACTCTATTTAGACTAAAATTAGGATAGACCTACTTAGAATTAAATACATTGGAGCCACTTTGTCAAAAATACACAAAAACATCACGACTTGACCCCAGAAGGGGTAGTAAAAGGTTCTGTCACGACATCCACGTTTCGTTTTGTGTTTCGTCCCACGATGTGACAGGGTGCGAGTTTATCGCCATATTGGGTCCAAATTCCTGATACCGGGCAGATAGAAAAAATCCATTGTCACTTTGTCTGATCCGGGATTCGAATCCAAGGCCTCATCCCGAAGGATAGTAATCTTACCGTAGAAAACTGCGTCACCGAGGAAGTCTAAAATAATACAGAAAAAATCCCCCAACCAAACAGAGAAAAATAATTATCGATAAATACGAGTAGTGAACTACCCCGTTATCCCTCGGGATCTGGGTTACAGCGTGTCCCGGCGACCCTGCGGATTAACAACTGTGCAAGACTTCATATATCATTACGGGTGGCGGGTCTCTTTAACGCCTGTTCTCATTAGCGATAGGACCGGGATGTACGTATGACATAGCACAAATAGCGTGCTATTTTGGTTATGTTATAAATAGCAGTTTAATTTAACGACTCTAAAGAAAGCGTTTGATTTACGGGTTGTGTCTTTCTTTAGTTTTCTTATGTTAGGCTCTGGAACAATTTGCCAATATAGTTTGACGAAAGGCTAGAGCTAATTGTCTGTTGCTGATTGATGATTGATGATGCAAATAGATAGAATGGCGTTGCACTTGCTATCAAGTGGAATGCGGTTTAATTACATTCACAAACGTTCTGGCGTAAATAATGTTGGGAGACCATTGTTACATTGACAACTCAGCGTGTTTATTGATCTAGATAATAAAATCAGACCTAAATAGCTCACAGTCTATTTGTGGTGGTAGTACAAATATAAGTTATTAAAATATAATATATTATTATAGTATATTTAAAAAAATAGTATATAGTTGATGAGCAAAACATTACTAATGCACTTAAAGACCGAAACAACTTAATCCCAAAAAACTAATAAAACCTGCTATCTAAAAATAACGTTACAAATAACGTTTCGCCAAACGTGTTATTAACGCTCGGCTCAACACTGGCTACGCCTTAATCGTCGCGATAAAGGCAGGCCATGGTTTTACGAGCCAGCTTTAGCGCTCCAATGATTCAGTTATTAAGATATCTTGGCTCTAAACACGGCCTATGTGTAACTGCCCTAACGGATTCTTGCCTGGACACTGGCTAATGATTCGGACTTGGGTAGTTCTTGGAGTTTATGGGCTTAGATTAAACGTAATATGTGGATTTGGGTAATGATTTCTGTAACATTGTGTGGGTTGTGAGAATTGTGTTGAATGGAGATTATCTTTTGTCATTAAGAAATACTATGTGATATGTTAAATGTGAATATTTTGTATAAATTGTAAGTAAAAAAATAATTAAATACGCTTAAAACTCATAGATCACCGATCTGATGCAAATCGTTTTGTTTGTTTTGGGTGTTTTGAGACTTAAAAGCCTCGCAGAGTATATTAATTAATATCCATGACTCAAGACTTGCGTCCAAAGTGGGTGCATTTTTAGGTTATTAATCACGGATTAACAAGTTAGCTTACTGTATTTTAGTTCGCGGGTATCATTTCATCATGGCCTTCATATTTTTGCGTTGCTTTGATTTTTTTTGACAGCCTCCGTGGCGCAGTTGGTTAGACGCCGGCCTGTGAAACGAGAGGCCGCGGGTTCGATCCCCGCACCGAACAAATATTTGTGTGATCCACAGGTAATTGTTTCGGGTCTGGGTGTTTGTGAGACCGAAAAGTCTCTCGTAGTTTCTGATACCCACGACACAAGACTCGATCTTGATCTGTGGGGTCAGGACTATGTATGTGACTGTTGGGTGTATTTATTTATGAAAGTATAATTATGTTTACATATTCACGATATAATATTAAACTTAACGTGGAACATTTTTTAAACATACACTCAACATGACGTCACTGCATAGCTCCAAATTTAGAAAAGTGCCCACCACACAAACTTCGTCAAATTGATCGACGTCCATACTAATACAAGTAGCAATAGAACAGATTCTCAATTCCCATGGCTTAGCGCAAAATTTCCACGTAATTTCGACGTAGTCGTGTAAAGTGAGGATTTTGGGGGATTAAATGACTAATTGGCTATCGGGGCCGGGTTAGCTCCGACATAGGTAACTTCCTATTAGATTAATTCGGATTGGTCTCGATCGGAGAAACCGACACTTGTGTCCAGAACGGGATCTAACGGATAAATCGGGGCTCCAGCCTCACGATTCAATTACTAACTTTGTTATATTGAAATTGTGTGACACGTTTGGGTAGCAGGTGGCTTATGCAATTATTTTGAACGTCTGTGTCATGCATGCATATTTTACACTGTTTGAGCACTAGTCTACTCTTGTTATAAACGAATTTTTTTTCAAGATTATAAAGATCCATCCATCTTCGTATATTAAATATGCTTGCATATTATAACTTAGCGCCACTTTCATGAATATCACTTGTGAAAGTAAGAATTATTTTTCAATGAAAACTTGACAATGATCCAAGGTACACTCATTTGAAAAAAAAACGGGCGGTTTTGATTTTAATTCTTCTTTAAAAAAATACGGTACCAAAATGATTTCAATCATTTGTACATGTTACTGGCCGGTTTTAAAAATGCCGTGGTGTTTAAAACAGTACGTTCTAAATTCAAATTTTCGTTTGATGCTCGTTTTTACAGAAAACCACTTTTTATCCTACATTTTTGGTGCGAAGTTCCAAAAGATAATATCGGTTTTCATAACTTTTAGTCAATTTTTATGAATTTATTTCATATTCTTAATTGTCAAAGCTTCATTTATTGCTGTTTAGCTGTCTCAATAATGTTAGAGAAAGTGGTAAAAGCTACCAAAATTATCGCGCTGCTCGAAGAGGGTTGTAGCCAATGCTTCGTGGCTCAGAGGCTAAGTGTGAGTCGCTCGACGGTTCAAAGGACCTGGCAGCGGTATCGAGACACCGGTTCCGTCGAGAGAAGGCCTGGTTCTGGAAGAAAACCATGTACCCAACCACGGGATGATCGTTTTCTTGTGAGTCGCGCATTGAGAAATCGCAAGTCTTCGTATGTGGACCTTAAGAACAACCTCGAAGAAGTAAGAAATGTGCATATTAGTCTATGGACGGTCAGGAGGAGGCTTCTCGCGGCCAATATACGCAGTCATCGCCCGGCCCGCGGCCCTAAGTTACTCCGTGAGCACAGAGTTCCCAGGCTTAGGTTTGCTCAAAATTGTGAGTCATGGACTCAAGAAGACTGGAATAGGGTATTGTTCTCCGATGAAGCCAGGATATCTCTGTTCGGTGAAGATCGACGTCGGCGAGTGCTACGAAGACGAGGAGAACGCTTTGCAGAGGCTTGTTTTGACGAAATCACAGCTTATGGTGGGGGCTCTGTTATGTTTTGGGCAGGAATAAATTCAATGGATCGTACAGAGTTAGTCTTCATTGAAAACGGCTCACTGACTGGACATCGATACATAACGGAAGTTCTAATTCCTCATGCACAACCCGCATTGGCCGCTTTAGGCGAAGACTCAATTTTTATGGACGACAACGTTCGCGCCCACCGGTCTGGCGATGTGGAAGCGTATGTGCAAGAGGTCGGCATTCGTCGTTTGGATTGGCCAGCTCGAAGTCCCGACCTCAATCCTATAGAGCATGTCTGGGACGTTCTGAAACGACGCGTGAGATCAATACAACCGGCTCCGGAGACCATCAGAGAGCTGAAGAATGTTATTACCGCGGAGTGGGAACGTATTCCGCAAGCAAGTATCCGGGATATCCTCGCTAGCATACCCAGACGAATTCAAACTGTGATTTCAGCTAGAGGGGGTTACACTCGATACTAAACATTTATCTGCTTTTACTTTATTAAAGAAAAAACAAACAAAAATCTTTGTTAACTTTTACTTCACGAGCATAATATGCACTACTAGCGAGCATACACTACTAGTGAACTTTAGCATTAAAACCCATAAATTTTATCAAAATTTTATGATAATACTGACGAAAACGATTATTTGCTTATTAATTTACAAAATTGTGAAAGTAAAACTACCTATAATTATCAAACAAACCAATAGTAACATTTGAAATGGTTCATTGCTTAGGTGCCCGTTTTTTTTGCAAATGAGTTTATAATAAGTGCCTCTTTCATATTTTGACAATAACATAAAAGTATGAGGATGTTTAATTGTTGTTTGTAAAATTGTAAAATTGTAATAACATAAAATATAACATTTTCGATTATAATTCATAATAACAGTCTGTTCTTACTAATGGATAATTCTATTTAATTTATGAATCTTTTAAAATAACTTATAATTTTTAATTCTCTCAAGCAATTCTTGTGTTGTTTTAAATGCCCCCTATTTTGGTACCCTAAGTTCGTCATTGCTTCGGATACGATTATAGCATCGGGAAATTCAAAGAGGTTTTATATTTGAACCATTCGCCAGACGCTCTGTGGATCGTTTCGGTTCGACTGTAGTCGGGTCAACGAACGAGCTAGTAAAGTATTTTAAATGTTTGAAACATATTTGGAATGCAGTTTTTGTCGTAAGATCAACTAAAAAAAGTAAGGAGAAAGTGTAACATGTGTTTATTTAAGAACATATATTTTCCTTTCCTTTCATTTGGTAGAGATTAATGATATAATATTTATTGTATCCGCGATGTGGACGGACGATCTAAGGTTAACAAGTAGTCGCTATAACATGTAGGGTACTTCCAAGCTATGGAAATCCTTGAACGAGGCGAATGGTCAGCATTGCACCTTATGTTTGTACTTGAATAAGAAAAATAATCCCAGTTGCTACGTGTTTCCGTGGGTCATTGGTGGATTTTATACTATAATTTAAAGTGTTATCTTGTTCGATACGAATATATTGATGTTATTATCTGTTTAGTTTAGCATGAGATCTTGTAATTATTTTGGGTTACATTAAAGACATAGTAATTAGGGATTGCAATCCCGCAGCTCATTCAATCCCGCGGGATCGATATGCTGGACCGATTGATCCCGCGCGGATCCCGCGGGATCCCGCATTATTGGTATTATATTTTAAAACCGAATTAAATGAAACTCAAGGTTTTCTTTTAAACTTTTATTCAAAATGTCTTACAATATGCAACATGAAATAATTTCTTTTCTAATAAAATAAAAATAATTAAGTTCAAGAAATCAGTCTTCAATCAACTTTGCCATTAAAAACTTAAATTTGCCCTTATTTCTATTCTAATAACAGTTTTATAATATTTTTAAATCAGTCTCATTTATATAATGACTAATAATACAATCACAATCTAGATGCTATTACTACTATGAGTAACCTATGGTGATAACTAATGGCATAGTCTCATCTCCGAGCCTGCTTCTGAGTGAACTGCAAATATATCCTGATGCTGAAAATGCTGAAAACTAGCTACATATGTGCTTGAGGCGCCCTCTAGTCGTCGCTCCTTTGCGCAGAGCGGCAAAGTCACGCGCGCGCCACTCGCGATTTTACGCGAAACATCACGAAAGTTTAAGCGACAATTTTCAAATATTTGCGGGATCCGCTTTTTGAAGGTGCGGGATCTGGCAGACTAATAAATGCAGCGGGATCCCGCGGGATTGCGGGATCCCGTTTTGCGGGATTGCAATCCCTAATCGTAATGCCCAGCATCAGTATAAAAACAAAACAAAATTGAGCGAGTTTTTATTCTCCCGAGTTTCACAGACCGTTTGTTTAATTAATTCATCCGAACTCGGCCTAATTGAATTATATATAACAAACGATCCAGCGCGTCTCTAAGCTAACTTCATTACTAATTACAAGCACAACACACCGAGAATATATACGTGGACTTTGCTAATTTTTAACTCGACTAATATGATTAACGAGGTTCGTTGCTTTTTTTCGAAAGGTGACATGAATTTTATATCTTCGAGTGCGGGTTTGTATGTTAAGTACGACGGCTGTAAGTAGTGAGATTCTGATTTAAATTCACAGGTCAATTATGATCAAACGTTAGGGAAATCATAATTTTCAGTCATAGTCATGTAATAGAAATAAACCTTGCCAAGAATATCAACAGTGACCTGTCCAAAATACCTACACATATCCGGCGCGGCGCCTATCTCCAACCACTACAAATAGCGACATGAATCAAATGCAGTTGGGCACAATTGCAATCATGATTTCTCTAATTCTTCACCATACATAACCCTCATAAAAACGTAGCTAACTCAACATGATATAAATTAAAAAACTTTTTCAAAATGAAAGCAAGTAAACAAGCCGTAGTGGGCGACTCGTCGGCATAATCTGACAGGCGAGAGACCCCAGCGCCACTCGCGAATATATTTCACTTTAATATTCTACTTATTGACCTAGAGCCCGTGGCCACCGCACTTTCTTTATTCTATTAAAGCTGAATGTTTGCGCATGCCTCTAAAATAGGAATCACACGACCAGCAATTTATGAACATTAGATCGTGGTGCCTTTGCAGTTATCAGCTTCAATGTGTCTGACAAGTTAAAAGAATCATCAAAAGTTTCTGACTACTAAAGAAACCCATCTGATAGTTGCTTAAGTAATATACATTTATAAAATTCAGCTTTTATACTATAACAATTCAGTCTAGAAATATACAAACATAATTAAAGTTGTTAAATTTTTTCGTGTATTTTTTATTCAAATTATAGCAAAGTCGACGGTTTAATACCGTTTTTCACCAACTTTGTAGTTGGTATATATTCGCTGACTTTACTAGCGTTGTCTCCGTAAAACCCTAACCCGTAGTTTTAGATTCAGTTGAAGGTAGTTTTATAATTACTCGTAATTGTCTTCTCACTATTGCAGTTTTGTGTACGATTTGGTACGCGTGACACGTGTTCCGTCGCCGCGCTGGTTTATATCCTTATTATGTTTTACACCGCGGTATTTAGTTCAAATGTTGGTGAAAGATATTGATATAGTGACTGCAATAAATGGGAAGGACAGTGGTGCCAGACATTTGACAAAACAATGTGTTATGAAACCATTTTGTGGAGTGTTGTACGAGTGATTTGTGGTGCTACAAAAACGAGTACTCAAATTAATGCTGGTCAGCTTCGAAAGCGGGTATCCAGTAACTAGGCTCTATTCATACGGATGATTTACAAATTCACTGCAATTTACGTATGCATTTTTTCCTTCCTATTATTTCATAGAACGTTCATTCAAGCAGTCTTTAACTAGATGTTTAATCTACATCCAAGACACACAAATCAAAGACAGAAGAGACACCAAGACACCAAAGACACCAGTGCGAATTCCCAGAGTATTTCAGCCGCGTGGCGCCACTGTCGCTGCTAATCCTTCAGACAGATGGGCGGGGTTAATTCTGATTAATTGGTTCGCCGGGCCCGGCACATATTTACAGGTCCTGTTTGCGCCTCATACAAATGTTGGTGACGTATGCGAGGCTCTGTGTTGTTTGCCCGATTGTAGATGATGTATTGTACGCGTGATTTTAAAGGTCAACCTTTGTTGTAGGGAAGTTAATATTAGTGTGGTCGTTTGGTAACTGAATTTATGGTGATTAAGATTTTAAATCTCAGAATAAATGTTTGACTTTTAGAAGTAATATAAGTATGTTTGTCAAAAAAAATATTGAAAAAAATCATAATAACACATTACATCATAATCATTTATAAATAAAAAATATGAATATATTGAATGATTATTATATGTATTTTAGAAATCGAATGCATAAAATCTTAAGCTTCAATTGTCGACCAAAATAACCTGACCCGTAATAATTCTAGGCAATAAAACATTTCCCCAAACTAAAAGCGAATAAAACAACAATAAAAGGAAATACGAGAAAGCTCTTATCCCATTGGATTATTAATTACTTGACCACACAAATGTAACTTGTCCGGACAACGAATGGTTCCCTATTTATCAATATTTATGACTTACCACGATCCTCAGACATGAGGGACCGACCAGAGAGAGAGAGAGATGACTTACCAACAATTCCACGGGAGGAAATTGCGGGAAGCGGAAAGATTTCAAAAATAAACTAATAGGAAGACGCGACGTTAAGTGGAAATATTTAAATCTGTGTAAAATTGGATTTTGTATTCATTTTGATTTTTATGTAAAGCTTATATTATTGCGGTGAGTGGATTTCTTTATAATTGAGTGGGATTAGGTGTAAGTCCACAGTGCTGGCTGTGTCCAAATTGGCAGACTTTACGTACTTTTAAAATTCTAGTGAAGAACTCATCGATATACAGATTTTACTGTGATATTTATTGAAAACAGGCCCAAGACGAGTAGTGTTTCAATTGGGTATAAGTGATCAACCCTATGATTAGTAATTTGCTAAGGAAATTTCTCGAGGCCAAAAATTTCAAATCTTTTTAGAAAAATCACATTTTTAAGACCAACAATGGAAGTGATATCGAATTTAAATGTTATTTATAAGTAACCGAAGAAAGAACTTATAAGAATTCGATTTTGTAGTATTACTTTCCAGGAGACCTGGCCTACGCAAAAAATTACGCAGCGACAAGTGAAATTTGTCTATTCATCCTCACTTCCGGGCAGGCCTTTTCACCTCCCCTAGTTGTCAGTTTGGCCCAGTTGTGGCCTCCACAAACAAGTTGCAAGAGTGACGTCATCCGCCAAAGACTATAAATCAACCGATCGCGCTACTTATTATTTATTAAGATGCTTCCAGTTCATAAAGTTCGGTAACTAATGGATTTTCTTGTTCAGTTGCGTTTTCATAAGAAAATGCTTTTAATTCTCTTTGTAGTTTTCGTTTTGTGAATGTTCGTAATTATTCTTTGTTTGTTTTATTTTATATTGAATTATGAAATCATCTAATTTTTTTTTATGAATAATTCCGACCTCGGTAAACAGGTGGCGGTGAAAAAAAATGGTGATGAAATCTGCATATTGTCTAGGTTTTCTTTAGCAGATTCCTTTTCCCTATAAAGCAATAATTTGGTGAAAGAAAATTGTTCACTAAATCTGTTTAGATGGCCCTGCTTATGGCAACATGCAATATTGTCACTGAACTGCGAAAAGCCCACAACAAGGATTCTAAAAACTCCTTCTTTGCGGGCGGCGGCGAGCGGGATCGTTCCGCTCACGACTGACGCTCTCCTTCCGCAAGATCACGATCTCGCAGAACGAGAGCATCGCCTGCCACGACCTCCGACTCTCGACCATGGAGGGAATCACGGCCGAGAGGTGGATATGCCCCGCCTGGGTTTTTACTTCAGTATAACATCGAATATAGTATCTAAACTTCCTTATACAGTTATGAAATAGCAATAACTTTACTTGAGAAGGGCGAGCGTCTCCGCCAAACGTTAAACACTTCTTAACGGCCGGCGATCGTTAAAAGGAGAGCTTTCGGCTGTTCCTTTAAATTAACAGTTACTGCTTAACCAACCACTACAACTTGACCTCCATACCTTCCTGCAAAAATCGGTATTACAAGAAAGCGAATGAAATTAACGGAGGCCAAGTAATTCTGGCCATACATTTTGCGGTGCGCGTTAACTTTTATGCATTTGAAATAGCTCGAAAATTGGCCGTTTTGTAGCTGAACGTCGAGCGTGTTTAAGCAAGAGGTTATGATAAGGAATGGTGGCTTAGGGAAGTACGGCTTGAACGTAAACTTGTACTGATAGTCGATGGAGGAGAAATAAGTGCTTCGGTAAAACGGAATTTTGAATGACGATGGAATTTAGACATTAATTTTAGGCTCTGAAACCCGATACATCTTTGAAATATTAGGGCCTGTACACTACTTTTTATGATAGTGACTGAAAATTGACGACATTTCGTAAATTAAATGCCTTCTAAATAGATTACCAATCGGCTACAGAATATTATTTTTCACACACATCTATATCATCCAAGGAACATTTAATCTCATAACCTCATCAAACCTTTCCTCAATACAAGTAACATTAATCATCCGACAATACTAAGCATCGGAGCAGAATTAATAAATATAGCGCAAAGTCTCCACTTAATGGGCCGTGGTCGCTGGATTTATGGAGATATAGCTTCGCCTGCGGGTGCGTTTGTAATCGCCTCGTATATCATTGTTCGGATTTGCTAAAGTTCTATAGTGGCGATAGGAGGCTTCTACATATCTCTATCAGCTAATGTACGTCCCATTTTCAGGCACTTTTCATGGTTAAAAGGGTTTAGGTTAGGTCATTTTATTAGGTGAAATGACAAAATAAATGCAGTGTAAATGAATCGTTGTGTTCCGGTTTGAGGGGCATGGTAGCCGGAGTAACTTCTGGACATGATGAAACTTAGCATCTGATGTCTCAGGATGTCGCAGCGCAGGGAAACCAAGCATTGCTTTTTAATTTATGGTGTTTTTTGGTTTTTGTATCGCTTACCATCAGGCGAATGCATGCTACTCTCGCCGTTTATCGCAATTAAAACGGACACGTTGTTCTCCGTTGTTGGTAATCGTTAAGATTGCAACTCCAGTTAGAACTTATTGTTACTAAGTACAACATAGCAGGCCGCTTTCAACAATCAGAGGTTTATGCCCTGCGCTTCCACCTGAAACCTCCATGTTCTTAGTCTGGCCAGGTTTCTTCATAATTTTCTTCATTCATTTCATTAAATACACCCAATAAATAAATTATACACCCAACAGTCACATACATAGTCCTGACCCCACACTAAGATCGAGTCTTGTGTCGTGGGTATCAGGAACTAGGAGAGACTTTTCGGTCTCACAAACACCCAGACCCGAAACAAATACTTTGTGGTTCTCACAAACATTTGTCTCGGTGCGGGGATCGAACCCGCGGCCTCTCGTTTCACAGGTGGCTTCTAACCAACTGCGCCACGGAGGCTGTCGAATTGTTAATATTTTTTCAGACAGACTCCGTTGCGCAGTTGGTTAGACACCGCCTGTGAAACGAGAGGCCGCGGGTTCGATCCCCGCACCTAAACAAATGTTTATGTGATCCACAGGTATTTGCTCCGGGTCTAGGTGTTTGTGATACCGAAAAGTCACTAGTTTTTGATACTCACAACACAAGGCTCGATCTTAGTGTGGGGTCAGGACTATTTATGTGACTGTTGGGTGTATATTTATATATTTCAGGATCAAAAACAATTTACTTTCTCCCTAAACTCTTCAGGCCTGATAAACACTCCACACAAGAGACTCAACAACGTTGTTTTGTGAGACGAACAAGCCAACTCCTTGAGTCGTGTGTACAAAGGAATTAATCCCGGCGTGGCTTATATCAGAGCACGTATTTACAAAAAGTATGTTCTTAAAGAAAAACGTTTCGATGCACAAAAGCGGAAATCGTTTCCCGCGAAACCTATTCAGCGTGGAAACATACGAGACTTGGTTCGGTTTACAAACGGTGTACTGTAATTTATACTAGTGGAACAATCGAATACAATGTTTATTATAGTCATTACAGTGTCGTCCAAATAGATTATTATGAGAAGATTCATTGCAATAGAATGGACAGTATATAAACGCATGCAAGACAAATCTATGTTATTTTATTTCCGACTTTCTGTTATTCAATTTCCTTCTGCTATTTCGGGTTTATTAAGTATATAAAACATACATACATACGTACATAAACTCACGCCTTTCTCCCAAACGGGGTAGGCAGAGGTGCAACCAGGACATCCAGTAGGTATACGAAACAGAAGATATAATGGTATTAAATCTTTTGTTCACCTCTTTAAAGTTTCTTAGAATAAATATCCAGTGCTTATGGATCGTTGTAAGGAATTTATCCCCGAAAACGATTCGCCAAGCAGTTAAGCTAAACAAGCTAAAAGCTTTTCCTCGTAAATTAAATAAAATGCCGCTTCCGAGGGAATTTTCTTATTAAATTTCACCTTATTTGTATAGACAAAGATTATAATACATTTAGTCTTTCCTGCCAATAGGCTTTTTAAAATATATTATTTTCACTTTCTTAAAGATAAATTCAGCAGAATTTGTTATTTTTAACGGTATAAAGGCCATGTTTAATAAGTGCTGAATTATTTTATAATAATTTATTTCCCATGTATACAGAACAGCGTATGAGGCAAAAGAACATACATACATACATAAACTCACGCCTTTATCCCCGAAGGGGTAGGCAGAGGCGCCACCAGGACACCCACATTTCGCCTTGTATGTTCCGTCCCACTATGTGATAGGGGGCGAGCCTATCGCCATATCGGGCACAAATTCCTGACTCCGGGCTGATAATGAATTGAAAAATCCAATATCACTTTGCCCGACCCGGGACTCGAACCCGAGACCTCAGCTTTGTAACCGTACCGTAATACAACTACGCCACCGAGGCATAAGAACTACTGAAATATACTCATCAGTTTCACACTTAGGTACATAATCCTAACCCGACAGTAACATAATATATCTTATTTCGGAATCAGAAATTACGATCCACGACGACATAAAGAAGAAGTCAAGTTATAAAACTCTCTTTAAGGCATTGTATCAGAGAAACATGAATTATAATTTCACAAGTAGCTAACGGAAGAAAATTTAATTAGCAGAACAAGCAGTAAAACAAACCTTAAACCACAAACCAAAGCGTCGAAAGGCCAAACCCTTCCCCGTACATTCGGTTCAACCGCAACTCGCTCTGGTCGCGACATTTTCAATGATATTTCGATCGGTCGATATGAAAACAGGGCCTGATTGAATCGTGATCGAGCCGGCGTCACAGCCCGTCACAATACGTATTGCGCAGTAATTACAAACGGTATTGTGTTTCTGTGGAATCGAAGATATGTGCTGACCTGCAAAATAATTTGTAAGTGGTGAATGAGAAGCGGGGTTTCAACATTTGACTATTTTAGGTACAAGAGTGAAAAGAACTGTATCAGCCCATATATGACCCACTGCAGGGCACGGGCCTTCTCTATAATCGAAAGTACGAGTGAGAGGGGTTAGGCTATATAGTCCACCACGCTGGCCTAGTGCGGGTTGGCGGACTTGACATACCGTAGAAATTGTTTAAAATCGCCACGGCATGCAGGTTTCCTCACGATGTTTTCCTTTACAGTTATAGTGCGTGGTGATTGATTTATCAATACACGCATAACTGCGAAAAGTCATCTAGAGTAAAAGGATACTATAACTATATCTATATCTATATCAGCCCCACTGCAGGGCACGGGCCTACTGTACAATCGAGAGAATCGATTGAGAGTGGTTAGGCCATATAGTCCACCACGCTGGCCTAGTGCAGATTGGCGGACTTACATACTGTAGAAATTAAAAAGAAAGGGTTAAAATTAAAAAGAAAAGAAAGGATACACTGTACAAAATATTATATATTGAATTAAAAATAATAAACTGCCTCGATGGCGTAGTTGTTATACGGTACGACTACATAGCTGAGGCCTCGGATTCGAATCCCGGGTCGGGAAAAGTGATATTGGGTTTTTCTATTAATTATCAGTCCGGAGTTAGAAATTTGTGCCCGATATCGCGTTAGGCTCGCCCCCTATCACATCACGGGACGAAACATACAAGGCGAAATGTGGGTGTCCTGGTGGCGCCTCGGCCTACCCCTTGTGGGATGAAGGCGGGAGTTTATGTATGTATGTAAAAACGCTTCCTAATTTACCTTGATACAAAACAACTACCCAAACACAATAGTTATATTAAAATATTGAGTTTAAAACAGGATTTGTCCTCGTAGAGGGAGGGCCGACAGTGACCGGAGGATGCAATAAAACTTTATACCACCGCGTGCCGGTGCAATAAAATATTTTATCTCATAAAAACTAACAGCTGTCGCCGTTGTTTTTGCGTAGTTTGCAATACGTACGTAATTTTATACGCGTTTAGTTTTTTGTTTGGGATGTAATTCAATAGGCTTGTAAATATTATGCTAAGATTTCTGCTGCTAATTTCTATACTTGATATATTTTACATCAGCTCTAAGCAATAGGAGACTGTCCCGCCCTCACACCCGCCACTGCAACTCCTGTAAGTCAGGATCAACAGCACGCATTTTAATGACACTGAGTATTGAAGCTCAGCGAGTCTCCGGGAACGTCTAACTTGTCTTTAACCCGCAACGAAATCAATCGTAAAGTTAAATTAATAGGAGGAGTTGGAAATAAATTATTGTCCACTTCCCTCCCTAATAAAGCGGGTGACAAAACAATGAGCTAAAGAGGTAAATAAGCTCTAACCAATAATATGATGTATACAATTTTCAGTTTTAATCCATTAAAACGTAGTGAAGATAATATTGAAACAGCGCCCAGTGTGATCACTCACACGCGCTTAAAGATTTATGTGCTAAGTTCCCCTATAAAATGCCATGGGTGCCTCAAATGCCTTTGTAAGCCCGGAGTGAAGACGGGTTTATTAAATTTATATTTAAGTGTTTATTAAGTTATTGCTGTATATATAAAGTTAATCATATTTTCCCCAAGGAGTAGGTTGAAGGGACAATCAATCAATTAATATCAATCACAAATTGCTTTGCTTTATTGGTCCCGTGATAGCAAGTCTATCGCAATTTCAGGTTCAAATTATAATCTCAAGCAACTTATGTGAATATACAAGCTATGCAACTCACAGGAGTAAATGACCTTCATTTACCCTAAGAATTGAAACCAAGACCGTAACAAAATTTGAAAAATTCTAAAACTCGATTCGATTGATTCAAGGATCTTACGGTTTACTGTCCATTTAAGATACCTTTCACTAAGGCGGCCACATTTTGATTTAAGAGGATATTAACCATTGCAGAGTATTCAGCACACCTTACTGGCTTGACTGTGGTTCTGGCATAACCAAAGTCCATTACAAAATATGCGAAAATTTATGGGTAACGTACGTTTTTCTTTTACACAAAAACAACTCAATAGATTTTAATAAAACTTTGTAGTATTATAAATTATATATTAGAGAACATAAATATATAAGCTAATTTACCCAGTGACGTCATTGATTCACCTTCGCTTGACTAAAACACTCGCCTCCTTCAAAACTATTTACTCAGACCTGGAGAACATCATAATGTGAAGCTGAAAGGCGAACCTTCAAACTCCAATATTGAATATACAAACTAATTGATACTTTAATTTATGAAGTATTGAAACATTATAGCTGTCATCTGGTAACATACATTTTCTCCTTTGCAATAATTAGAATGAAATGAAATGAAATGAAAATATTTATTGAACCCATGAAATATCATACATTATTTAGATTCAGTCACTTTTTTCCACTACCACCCGGTTCACAAGGCTGTTTTCGCCAGAGAAGAACGGGCAAGAAACTCTAGCGTTGCTCTTTTTAAAACAAGTTTACAATACAATAATTATACAGAGGTTGCAGCGCAGTTAAATTCAGAGCAGTTCATAGATAATTTAGAAGAATAATGAAGAATAGTGTTATTGGTCAAGTGATTTTGGTACGGTTGAGTTAGGTAAGTAAAGTCACCCAGAACGCGGAATCAGTGCACTGCTTCACCAAAGCAATGAATAGTAGTAATAGTTTTAAAGCAATTAAAAGTTATCATTATAAGCAAGTCGAGCAGACCAGTCCACACAAGCAGCACTCGTTCACGAGTATGACGCATGTGCCAGCCATCGGCCTCCTCAACCATGTTACAGGGAAGTGACCGACCCGGCACACGACGCCGCCGCAAGCACAGACGTTTTAGCGAGCATGACTTACTCAAATTGCTTACAACTGCGATGAAATCAAATGAACTAATTATTACATCACATCTATATCAAACAATGCACATCCGGTTAGGGGACTTATATTATGTTATGTTCCCAAGCCTTATTATCCTCTAGGTAATCTGAAATTTTATAGTAAGCTTTATTACACAACTGTCGCTTAACAGTGGATTTAAATTTGTTTATACTTAAGGCTTTTATGTGAGTGGGAACTTTATTATAGAAGTGTATACAGTAACCCTTAAAAGATTTGCTGATTTTGTGGAGCCTGGTCTTATGACTGACTAGATTATTTCTATTTCTAGTATTTTTGTCATGAACATCGCTTAACTTTTTAAATTTCTCTATATTTTTATGGACATACATAAGATTAGTAAATATGAATTCAGATGCTACTGTCATTATGTTTATTTCTTTGAATTTTTCCCTCAGAGATTGTCTGGAGCTTAGCGAATAAATAGATCTTATGGCTCGCTTTTGGAGAACAAAGATTGCATTAATGTCAGCAGCACCACCCCACAGCAAAATTCCATAACTCATAAGGCTATGAAAGTAAGCAAAATAGACCAATCGAGCCGTATCAATGTCAGTCAATTGGCGAATCTTGCCCACCGCATAAACTGCAGCACTCAGCTTTTTTGCTAAGGCAGTTATGTGGGGACCCCATTGAAGTTTAGGATCCAATGTGATTCCCAAGAACTTAGTAGTCTCCACAAGGCTCAACACATCCCCATTCATAAATATGTTGGCATTAACTTTCTTTACATTAGGTGTCACGAACCGTATACATTTCGTTTTCTGACTATTTAATAATAAATTATTCACGCCAAACCAATGGACTATATTTGAGAGAGTGTGGTTTACATCGTCAAGGAATGGTTGATGTCGTTTTACTTTAAATATCAATGAAGTATCATCAGCAAACAACACTACCTCACATTTGTCCCTTATAAAATAAGGTAAGTCATTAATATAGATCAAAAATAGAAAGGGTCCAAGAATCGAGCCCTGCGGAACCCCCATAGTAACAACAGATCCAGGAGATCTTTTTCCGTTGACATCAACGCTCTGAACCCTATCACTTAAATATGATTTACATAATTCAAGAGCTGGACCATTAATTCCATAGTGGCTCAATTTCCTGATAAGAATATCATGGTGAACACAATCAAATGCTTTGGATAGATCACAGAATACACCTAAAGCATCATGAGAATTTTCCCAAGCATCAAAAATGTTATTTATAAGCTCCACACCAGCATCAGTAGTGGAGCGACCCCGAGTGAAACCAAATTGTTTACCATGAAGTATATTATTTGTTTTAAAATATCTTTGTAATTGTAATAGCATTAATTTTTCAAAAATTTTACTTAATGAAGGTAGTACTGAAATAGGTCTAAAATTTGAGGGGTCATCTGTACTACCAGATTTAAAAAGAGGTATGATCTTGCAAAGTTTCATTTTATCAGGAAATATGCCACTATTAATACAAGTGTTGAAAACTATAGCTAGCTGGGGTGCTAATACAGGTATTACAGATTTGAGTATTTTTGTAGAGATTCCCCAGAGGTCACATGTATTTTTAATATTTATTAATTTAAACGTTTTTATAATGTCCATACTGTCAACGAAATGGAATGCAAATGAATCCCCACACCCAGCCACACTTTCCTGCAGTAACTTATCAGCTAAGGAAGGAGATGAATTTAAGTTTTTTGTTATGGAAACTGGTATATCTGTGAAGAAGTTTTCAAAAGCCCTAGCTACTTCTACATCAGAGTTAATTATATTATTATTAATATTTAAGCTAAACTCGGCGTCACGAGGTTTAGCTCTCCCAGTTTCCTTATTAATTACACTCCATGTCATTCTAATTTTATTTTTGGAGTTTTTTATTTTATTTTTCAAATATAGTGACTTAGCTTTACTAGCTTTAGCTTTAATGTGTACAATAATATACCTTAGCCATATACTATTAAAGTTCAATTTCTCCTATTCAACAGATATGGCATTAACTTAAGCTCTGTGTTAGAACTACTCTATTGTATTGGGTATAAAGTTGTTAATTCTTTGATTTTGCCGAGAATATTACAAGTGAAATAGGATCCAGGGCCCAATTCAGACATTTGAATGGTGCACAAAATTTTATAATTGGTCATTCTGCAATTCCCAAAACTCATATAGGGCTTTTTCTGTTGGTTTAGTTTTTGTATTTAACATTACTAGAATTACCAATGAGATGGATAATTACCAATATTATTAGAGGTCTTTAAGGAAACGTAATTTCTCTATTATTTATTGTCCATTTCTGAGACTCTTTGGTTTCACTCGGTTGGTCACACTTGAAGTTCTAATCCCACATTAATACACAAGCAACACTTGTGTTGGTTTGGTAATAAGAAACCATTAGAAACTTTTCAGTATGACATCACCCAGACACGGCAAAGCTTTACTGGTCCTTCAAAGCACACACATTTATCTCGGTGTGGGATTCTTATCCGTGGCTTTTTTCACAGCCGAATTTCAATCAACTGCGTCACGGAGGCTGTCAAAGGAACTTTAATAAGTATCTATTAAGATACGGAATAAGTTTTGTAAATAATTAGTCCCCCAGTACCTAGGTCCGGTGCTGTCTAGGCGCAGCTGTGACGTCAGGTGTAGTCTGCGGCGGCGTGCCTAAGCATCCTGCCGGTGACAGTCTGATCGGCGCTGAGTTATGTGCCGGCTATTCTGCCTACATTGTGCCTGCTTTTTGTTTATTAATTAACTTGGGTTAAGCGCTTTGAGACTTAGAAAGTCTTTTATCTTCTGGCTTGGCTGATGAAAGTGATGTTAAGCTTGAAATTTTCCGAATAATGTTTTTGGTGATTGTATGTATTTTCCTCACAGATGTTGAGGTCATTAAAAATAAAGAGATGGAAATATTGAGTAAATGGTACATCAAATCGTGCGGAAGCATTAGCAAATATAACTCGCTTACCACTAGTTTTCCAATAGCTAAAGCTACAATTTGCCACTATTTAGAGTACCTATATGTAAATAGAACGGGTTTTAGGTATTAACTATTATACAGGGTATATCAAGACTGCGACCGAAAACGAAGCCGGGTGGTAGTTTTAGTGGTTACAGACACAATGCAAATAAAAATTTCGCTAAATAAGCGACAGATTTTTTTTTGCAATTTTTTGAAAATCGTTGTTTTTGGGTAGCAAATACCTAGTTATTGCGAAAATAGTAATTTAAAACCTATCGTACCATTGCGTCTTAAAAAATAAAAAGGTGTACATCATAATTTTAGGAAAACTATGTATTTATCACCCAAATACGACGATAAGTACAGTCAAACTGTTTGTATAGTTTTGCAGGACGCTTGTGTAGATTATAAGTTTATTCTTTTGTTAAAAATAAAAATAAAAAAGAAAAAAATTACCAAATAAAAGTTGACCATTTTTGTTTTTTGCGAAATTTTTCATTGCATTGTGTCTGAAGTCACTAATACTACCACCTGGCTTCGTTTTCGGTCGCGGTCTTGATATACCCTGTATAACGTTGAGGTTGACATAATCATCTTCAACTACAACTGTTCTGTTGCTAATGATAGACATATTGACAAAAAAAAAACAATAGTGACCTATAATTGATAGCAACCTGCAATTTTTCTCAACCTTTTACAGGGTCGTTTTATCTAAATTTTAATTGATTTTGATGCAATTATTTCCCGTTGCAAAACATTTAAGTTCCGAACTAGAAAATATTTAAAAGATCTTCTAAATTACATAACTTCTAAGAAAGAAATAAATATTCCTAGAGTTCAATTTGCAATCTCCATATTATGCTATAAGTGAAAACGAAGTCGATGAAGTAATGTTAGTTTCCAAAGAAACCGATCGAAACCCGACAGAAGATAAAATCTTGGAAAAGTATTTAATGCAGCAACGAAATCACTGCTCTGCTGTGGTGTAAGGAAAACGAGGGCTCGTTTGAAAATTACTTTATTGTTAATTATTATTTTAGCATTTAATTCTCATTAACCCATTGCTAAACAATGATTTTTAAGAGCTAAATCAGTTTGTAGTTTCCAAGGATTCGAGATGACTTCTTCTATATAAAGAAATGCACTAAAATGTATTTCGTGTTTTACTATATTTTTTACAAACTCTCTTCTATTTGTTATTTATGAAAATACTATACTATTATTTACTCTCAATAACATTAATATTCTACATTTGGTAGATGCATCTTACATGTCATTAGTATGTTCGGTTTTCGTGTCTAGGCTATATCTACTTTCTCCTTCTTTCTTTAGTCACAGAAAACCCACTGTCAAACACTATGTATGGTCTCGCCTATGTATTTCCATAGAGATCTGTTGGAAGCGGCCATCTAGTGACTCACTGCAGCCTTAGCTAGATATTCCGTCCACTTTGTAGGTGGAGGCACAACCTTGTATGTCTATTGCACTACTTCAATCTGATCATATATATAAGTGTTTTCTATTATCATTATTTATCCTTAAGGCAGACCTATGCTCAGCAGCCTTCACGTGGCTAAAGTGAGAGAGAGAGAAATATCCATAATACCAAAACCTCTTTCCTCTTCTCATTAGTTTCTCTTACCGATTTCGTGGGCCGGAAATACATAAATGATATAAGCGTTGTGGATGTGCATGGGCAATAGCGATCACTTATCATCGATGGCCTGTTTTCTCTCTCTATTGAATAAAAAAGACGCCGGTGAGTCTTTAAAAAACCTCAAATAATTCGCATTTAAAATCCAAAAACGTCGAGCGCCTGTGGCCTGCACGCTCGCCCGCACGATGCATATTTCATAAGGATGAACCGTACGTGTGTTTCCGTTAGCTATTGATTTTGCTCCACCGCGGACCGGCTTTCAGGTCAACGGTACACCGTGTTTTACATGATAACTTCTTTTGATAATGTTCATGTTTTGGGGTGTAAAAATGCTAGGTTTTAAAATGTTCTTTTAGGTATTGAAGATTGGCTTATGTTTTGTTTTGGTGATCTGCACCTGTATTTAGTATATAATGCATAAAGAGCGTCCTAGTAGTCTTAATGGTTTCTTAGATTTACGCGAATGTTACACATTGAAATAAAACTAATTTTTACGGATTTTATCGCGATTTAGACGTTTCGATTGCTTTACAGCTTTCGTGGTCACGGGGCGGACTGAGGTATTAGTCATGATCTGCACTTGTCAAGTCCTCGTCAGTCTTTTAAAGCCAGGGAACTACAGTAAAAACTAAATACAACAGTGTCTACATACTCCTGCGTGCTGGCAGAAATAGACAAAGCGTACAGACGGCTCATTGCATACGAGGGGCCAATATGTGGTTGACATAGGGAAAGTATTCCTTCGATTTTACTGCATTCTTTGCAAATGTACTTTTAGGTATGCAAGTTTTTCTAAAATGAACTATGGAGAAACATTATCTCTATGCGTAAAATTCATAATATGCGATATCGTAAGTCGCACCTATTGATCTCTTATGTCCACAAGCAACTAGGTGATCCCTGGCTTTATAATAACAAGCTATTGATGAATAATTAATTTAAATCAAATCCAAAGAAAAATGTCCCAAGTCGCCAGTCTCCCAACGCTAATCATTATTATTGGAACAGAGCCAACTCCATCCCTCGGAGCGCGGGGGAACCGTTGTGTTTCATACATTCAATTTTATACGATTATTAACCGCTGCGACCCTCTGCCGATAGATAGATAATGGACCTATTGATATTTCACTAGATATGAAGGGAAAATATTTGCTCTTTATTTTTTTAGCTTGTAGGCGGAATTCTACGGTGTAGATTCGAGACGATGTTTTTGTTGAAGGCTATTATTTTCTGCATGTCCTTGTGGGGTTTGGTCCTTGTGTTTACGTACTTGTTTTGATGTTTGATTTACTTATGAAAGTAATAATATCTAAATGATTCCAATTTTGTATAGTAATGATGAGAGGATCTAGTCTATAGTAAGCGTCACGCCTGCCAATAAACAGTAGCAGCACCAATGAGAACTTCTGTATTGCTAAACTGCATTGAACTGGATTGTGCTTGTAATCCCAAGGCGTTAGTAGCCGGTACCTCCTGCCTGTCGTAAGAGGCGACTTAAAGGAGCCATCGGGGTCGTTGGGCAAACTGTGGGGGCGGTGCGCCCTCACTCATAACGACCTCGAGATGTGTGATAGAGCGCATGGGTCAGACTCTGTCGTGGACGCCCACAACATCCTAAACGGGCGTCCAAACTAGTAGCAAATGTGGGGCATTCAGGCCCCCACTACGGAAGGACCAGCAACAGTTTTGCGCTGGGCGGTTACGCGGACGTATATCGGGGCGATTGTTGCCCTGGGATGTCCGGTGCCGCCCAAAATGCGTGTGAAGGTCACCGAGGGGTTTTTAGTCAGTATGCTGGCATAGGTTTTGTTAGGGTCCCAGCCCGACCACAAGGCGTTAGTAGCTAAGTCCACTAATAGCCAGTTATTTCACTACAATATCCTGCAAATTTGTGGGCAACTTACACACTCTTGCTTGGCATAGAAAAAAAACAAAAGTTATTTACTTAGTTAATTTGATAGGAAGAATAAGATAAAAATTAAATTGTCTCTGAAAAAATAATTCTACGCTTTTTCTTAATTTTTTATATTCGTATCAAGAATAAATATTTATACGGGTTTTACTTATTGAATGAAAAGTCCTCAGGTGCCAACAATTTTCATCGTGATTTTGTAATATTTAACCTTAATAAAATGCCTATCAATGAAGAGAATTAAATTCTCCGAGCGATTGATGAATTCTTTGCTTATAGTTAATATTTATGAAATTCTTTGCTTATCTATACATATAATAAATTTGTAACCGATTTCTGTTTGTCTGTGCCGTTGTACGCGATGAACTCAAAATCGGCTTAACGGATTTCGATGAAATTTGGTATGGAGGTAGCCGACACTCTGGATTAACACTTAGACTTTTTATCCCGAAAAACTTACTGTCCCCGTGGGATAAGGAAGAAATTCCGATATATTTGTTACTTTTTTATTTTCAAAGGGATGGGATGGGACTGGATTACATGCCTTGCGTGAGAATGAGAGGGGACGTGCGGGATATAACAGAACGGGACGGGACGAAAAGTTCCAAATAAAGTTAATCACTCAGAAAAAGTTTGCGGGCAGAAGCTAGTAGTTAATATTTTTGCATATTTTAAGTCTACGATTGCTTTTGACAATATGAAAAAAACTGCAGCTAATGTTGCTCCTGTTTATATAAATCGCGACGCTTACCAACTGACATACTACTCCCATGATTCTATTAAAAAAATAAAAAACCGACAACACCAAACCTTACCATAAATTAATAAACATTAAAAATACATGTGATCTCTGGGGAATCTCTACAAAAATACTCAAATCTGTAATACCTGTATTAGCACCCCAGCTAGCTATAGTTTTCAACACTTGTATTAATAGTGGCATATTTCCTGATAAAATGAAACTCAGCAAGATCATACCACTTTTTAAATCTGGTAGTACAGATGACCCCTCAAATTTTAGACCTATTTCAGTACTGCCTTCATTAAGTAAAATTTTTGAAAAATTGATGCTATTACAATTACAAAGATATTTTAAAACGAATAATATACTTCATGGTAAACAATTTGGTTTCACTCGGGGTCGCTCCACTACTGATGCTGGTGTGGAGCTTATAAATAACATTTTTGATGCTTGGGAGAATTCTCAGGATGCTTTAGGTGTATTCTGTGATCTATCCAAGGCATTTGATTGTGTTCACCATGATATTCTTATCAGGAAATTGAGCCACTATGGAATTAATGGTCCTGCTCTTGAATTATGTAAATCATATTTAAGTAATAGGGTTCAGAGCGTTGATGTCAACGGAAAAAGATCTCCTGGATCTGTTGTTACTATGGGAGTTCCGCAGGGCTCGATTCTTGGACCCTTTCTATTTTTGATTTATATTAACGATTTACCTTATTTTATAAGGGACAAATGTGAGGTAGTGTTGTTTGCTGATGATACTTCATTAATATTTAAAGTAAAACGACATAAACCATTCCTTGACGATGTAAACCACACTCTCTCAAATATAGTCCATTGGTTTGGTGTGAACAATTTATTATTAAATAGTCAGAAAACGAAATGTATACGGTTCGTGACACCTAATGTAAAGAAAGTTAATGCCAACATCTTGATGAATGGGGATGTGTTGAGCCTTGTGGAGACTACCAAATTCTTGGGAATTACATTGGATCCTAAACTTCAATGGGGTCCCCACATAACTGCCTTAGCAAAAAAGCTGAGTGCTGCTGTTTATGCGGTGGGCAAGATTCGCCAATTGACTGACATTGATACGGCTCGATTGGTCTATTTTGCTTACTTTCATAGCCTTATGAGTTATGGAATTTTGCTGTGGGGTGGTGCTGCTGACATTAATGCAATCTTTGTTCTCCAAAAGCGAGCCATAAGATCTATTTATTCACTAAGCTCCAAACAATCTCTGAGGGAAAAATTCAAAGAAATAAACATAATGACAGTAGCATCTGAATTCATATTTACTAATCTTATGTATGTCCATAAAAATATAGAGAAATTTAAAAAGTTAAGCGATGTTCATGACAAAAATACTAGAAATAGAAATAATCTAGTCAGTCATAAGACCAGGCTCCACAAAATCAGCAAATCTTTTAAGGGTTACTGTATACACTTCTATAATAAAGTTCCCACTCACATAAAAGCCTTAAGTATAAACAAATTTAAATCCACTGTTAAGCGACAGTTGTGTAATAAAGCTTACTATAAAATTTCAGAATACCTAGAGGATAATAAGGCTTGGGAACATAACATAATATAAGTCACCCAACCGGATGTGCATTGTTTAGTATAGATGTAATAATTCGTTCATTTGATTTCATCGTAGTTGTAAGCAATTTGAGTAAGTCATGCTCGCTAAAACGTCTGTGCTTGCGGCGGCGTCGTGTGCCGGGTCGGTCACTTCCCTGTAAAATGGTTGAGGAGGCCGATGGCTGGCACATGCGTCATATTCGTGAACGAGTGCTGCTTGTGTGGACTGGTCTGCTCGATTTGCTTATAATGATAACTTTTAATCACTTTAAAACTTTTATTTCTATTGGTGAAACAGTGTACTGATTCCGCGTTCTGGGCGACTTTACTTACCTAACTCAACCGTACAAAATCACTTGACCAATTACCCTATTCATCATTACTATTCTAAATTATCTATGAACTGCTCTGAATTTAACGCTGCAACCTCTGTATAAATACTGTATTGTAAACTTGTTTTAAAAGAGCAACGCTAGAGTTTCTTGCCCGTTCTTCTCTGGCGAAAACAGCCTTGTGAACCGGGTGGTAGTGGAAAAAAGTGACTGAATCTAAATAATGTATGACATTTCATGGGTTCAATAAATATTTTCATTTTCATTTCATTTTTCATTCATTACCCCAAGACTCAATATAATAAATCCCGACGTAGCAGTTTGCCCTAAACCACATCGTAAAAAGTAGAGCCGGACGCGCGCGCCGCCCCCGGAAATTGAACGCTGTATCGCGGAGATCGAGAGATCACTGCTTACCTTGCCGGTTGCGGTTTTTAAAATGGATAGTTTTAGTATAGCTTAAGAATTATAAAAAAAATGTACCCCGCTGAATGACGTAGGTATATCGGTGGCATAATAATGAAGACTGTTTTTAACACGCTTTAAAAACATAAAATGTATGCATGTATGTATGTAATGTAGGTGTGTATGTAACGGAATCTTAAAAGTCAATTTGCGAGCACTTCAAAATTCAAAATAAGGAAACTTATAAAAATTCAAAATAAGAACACTACACATTTATGAAATAAGCAATGTTATTAAAATTGTAAATAAGGCAACTTGTCAATATTTTAAAATAAGCAATATTACCAAAATTCAAAATAAGTAAACTTATCAAAATTCAAAATAAGGAAACATCAAAATTCTAAAATAAGCAATTTTATCAAAATACAAAATAAGAAAACTTATCAAAATTCGAATTAAGCAAACATCTAAATTCTTAAATAAGCAATTTTATCAAAATTTAAAACAAGTAAACTTACCAAAATTCAATATAAGGAAACTTGTCAAAATTTTAAAATAAGCAATTTTATCAAAATTCAAATCAAGGAAACTTATCAAAATTCGAAATAAGGAAACTCATTGAACACTGTTCATCTCTTTAAAAAAAAACATTCAATCTTACCTCCACCCACCTTATTTATTTAGTTTTTGAAACTATTATTTATTTACTGGCTCAAAGTGACTGTAAAGTTACTATAAGTGTATTAGATTCTAAACAGAGTACCCTCCGCCGAGAGACAGGTATTTCTCGCTAGTCGATGACATTATCTCGACCTGATCGAGTACCAGCACTGAATCCCAAACGCGACACATATACGTGGGACATGACAGATTCCCAATGTTGTGTTTAAAAATAATTATACATACATCACAATCTATTTACTAATAAAACACATGGCTTGTATTTATGAAGCAGGAAATGGAAATGTAAGAGCGCCTTTTCAATTTTACAATCTTTGGAATTATTAATTATCCAGAATATTACTATACCATAATGACAAGAGACACAAAATAATAGTTTAAAGAATATTAGAAAACTTGTTTTTATAGGAAATCCAACAAAAAAATTGAAAATAAATATTAATTAAAAATAGTGAAAAAAATACATTTTATCGAAAAAAAAATCTTATTTTGCAATTTGAATAATTAAATAATTTTATCAAATTAGTGTATTGTCATCGGTCCTCGATAAATCTACAAAGTTTGAAATCTGCCATTTAAAGTAGGTCAAAATCGCACAAAAAAAGGAATCGGTTACAAACATACAATCATACAAGTGAAGCTAATATAAAGCATCTAAAATTACCATCGAGACCTTCCCACCTCACTACAGCCCAATCACATCTCTATAAACCATATTTAATAAACAGTACCCGCTAAAAATCGCTCCCAGTACAATTGTTTTAACCGAATTGAATACAAATCAAAGTTTAATCGAGGGCGGTAGTTAACAAAGAAAAGCAGCGCCGGCAAATTTGGGACCAGGTGAGTAACTTTGACTAACTGGCCGCTGAACTGAAGTTAGCCTGCGCAGTTACTCAACAGTTAATTAACCTTTGGCTTTTAGTTTTAAAAGATGAACCTTTAGTGTATTTAATATGTTGGTAGGTGTAGTTCAGCGAGTGAGAAGCTGTGAAATAAAATATTGTGCGATCGTTTTTCATATGGAAAAAGTTGGAAAGAACAATTGATGGTGCATCTAAAGATTTTAAAGTTTATAATGTATACGCAACACACGTAATATCTCCATTTAGTATCAGGAATAAGTGTGTAATGGTTGGAAGTATTTGAAAACATATTATTAATTTTTATTTCAAGGTTGGGTTAAAGGTACAAGACAATAATAATTCCCAATCTTGGGATCCTATGAAGTTGTTTCAACACTGATATCCGCTTTCACTAATCTACTGCAGTCTTGGTCCAGTTATAGCCTATAATAAAACTCTAAAGTAAAAACTCTTACATAACCGTACGCAAAAATGTAGAGTCGTCTTAAATGTCGGTCCCTCAAATGTTATATAAAAAAGTGTAGTGACGTCACAGCTCGGCGGCACAGAATCAGAGGCCCGCTGGCCCTCGCTAAATACGGCTTAACTCCACTTTGCTACACTCGGATGAAATTATTTTCTCAGCCGTTATGAAATGTTAAGGCGAATCTCTGACGTACATATTATATTACCAAGGGCGGGATTTGTGGAAGTAAAGAGAGATGTACGCTTGACCGCGGTTTTCCACTGTGTTGTAGATAATTACAGAGAGTAGTTTATTAATATTCTTGTACACCAGGAAAAAAATGATTATAACTTAATTTAAAAGAATTACAATCGGCAGCATTGTTACAACGCAATATATTCAGGCAACCTTTGGATGGACACAAAAGAAAGAAGAGAGAAAGCGTAGTCTATGGAAAGAGTATGGAGGTAAAGAAACTTTGGTGCTTGTTGTTTTCATACTAGCAAGACAAATTGACTACTATACACTTGATGAGACTATTCAAATACATAGATCGTTCAAATTGTTGTTAGTGTGATATCACTTAAGGAAGCTCAAAAACATAGAGCTGTGGATATAGTTATACTCGATATTTCACTGCGTTATAGATTAATAGAGAGAGGAAAACAAAAGTTATCGACATACCCCACCAGTGGATTAGGCCACATATCTTAGAAAACTGATGAGCAATGAGGGAGATTGGGGAGATTTCCACCATCATTCACGGTGGTTGCTATCAACGAAAACGAGTTCCTAACCACCTCAAAAATAAAAGTACATACATACATAAACTCACGCCTTTTTCCCAGAAGGGGTAGAGGTGCTACCAGGACACCCTCATTTCCCCTTGTATGTTCTGTCCTACCTATGAGCCCTCAGCTTTGTAATCGTGCCGTAATACAACTACGTCAGTGAGGCAGTAAAAAAACTAGAAGTTGATATCATACTTTAATCATGATCAATTATTTAAAATTCAAACTGTAGCTTTTTCTTCGACTTTTTGTCATAAGGTCTCGACTTGGCGAGGCCTGTTTGGATGTGGGTCAAGAGTTCTCTTCGTAAGGGGCTATTAAATAATTTTATTCATTAGTCGTTCTGAATATGAACGAATAAGTTTTAAGTCTGAGCATCCGATTGTTACATATACTGTTTTATTTGGCTTTCGTTTTCTGTGACATCTTTCGGTATTTATTTTGATTTCTTTGGGAAATTTATATTTTTGTTAGCTTAAAATAAGTTATTCATCTCATTAGTTTGTGTATTTTTATATTTTATCAATATCGTGTTCAAAATACATAAATAATTGAATTAAAGGTATTAACTTCTTCTTCTAGGAAATGGTCTTTCGTCTATATTTTAAAATATTGTCTATGTTTTAGTCTTTATAACACCCGAATTCAACCTGTATTTGATGATCATCCAATTTGTAAATACACTACATACAATCCTACTTCTAGAACTCACGTAAATTAGTAATTAACCCTCACAAAAACACCTTTTACCTAAAGATTCCCAACTTCCCTAATACAGATAAGAAAAAAATCCCGAAATACATTCAGTAACGACATGGGACAAGAAGTGGGAAAGTTTCAGTCGATTACCGCGAGTAAACGCCAATGGTACAAGTTGGCCTATACTGGGGGTAGTGGAGTTCCAACTTTGATCGCAGTCACTTGTGGATTTTCCCAGTTTTTCTACAACGTGCGGTGAATCATGATTTGGATTGTGTATGATTTTTTTGGAATAGTAGTAAAAGTTGTGGAATGTAGAAACATTAAACCAAAAAATAATTATCGTAATTTATAATACGTTCATCGGATCGTTTCGTGTAATATATGATGGTATTCAAAGGCTGTGTTTTTACCTATTATACTTTCTGGGAATAAATAATTCATAATGCAGGTTTATTGTTCCATGCGTTATTTATATGCATGTTTAATTAAGGATATAAAACCTAATAAGTAATTAAAATAATAAAATATTGATTTTTGTTGCAGTGTTACGACCTAGTAACGCTTCCCAAGGATATTTTCATGGTCTTTCAATTAGACAACGTTTTTGAAGAAAACAGTTGTTGAATCACCATTAAAATGAAAAATGTACATTAAGGGCTCTAAAAATTTCCCCAGTTTTTTTTTATCTCAATGACTTACAATTTAGACGTCACTATAGTAATAGTATTCCTGAACGATAAAGTTTCAAGATTTCCTCTTATCGAGGAGCTGTTTTGTAATTTGACAAAGCAGGTTCCCTCTTATTTTAAATTCAAAGACGAACTTAAAAACAGGAAAAGCTTAATGACGTAGCATGAAGTTACAGTTTGCGTCTCTACCCGTGATAAGTAGAGACGAGTACAAGAACAAATTACTAACACAAAGTTACGTAAGTAGCATTTTTCAAACAACATTATGCTCCTATGCTCTTTTTAATTTATCATCGTTTTTTTTAACCAGACGGACTCCACTGATAATTATAGGTTCAAAGATCAAGAGTTTTAAATAAAATATCTGTACAAAAAAATATATGGTATGCAATAGGCCAGTAAGGTGGTAGAGCTTCCTAAGCGTTCTCAATCGAATTTTTGAGCCCTGTGTTTACCAGCGATCGTAAATGACCAGATATATTAATTTTCTAACTTAATATTCGAAATATGCAACATAATCTTTATTTAAATCAACATCTCATTTACATATCGAAATAGCAAACTCTTCGCCTTAACAGAGACGGTAGAGTGGTAGAGTCGCCGCTCTACTAGCGAGCCTCTAACAAAATTTCCAAGCTAAATACTGTTACGCCGGTAGAGTCCGTGACGCGACGCAGTAAGCCCGGTATTTATTGAGCCACCCCTGTTTGCGAGGTGGGAATTTATATTTGGGAACTACAACCCTTCGGCCAAAGGTTTTAAACTATTACATATGTGTACAAGTATTTGTAGTAATGGTAGAGGCCTTTTTGTTCGGGTCAAAGTTATGATAGAGCTTGTTGTTTGCTATGTGTAGAGCGTAAATTAAGAGTCAAAATATTTATTTAAACAAATACAGAGTAGATTATATGTGGAAATTGGAGTTTGTTTAATATCTATTCAGTTTTTGAAAACAGGGCACCGGGGGCACATTTACTCGTAATTATTTTAAATACATTATTTCTGTCATTATTATTTCACAATAAATTATAAGTTATTAAATTTGCAATATAATAATTAGTGTCAATTATTTTATAAATTGTCATTGCCTAACCCCGGCTTATAGTAAAAGTGTTAAGGACAAAGAGTGAAATGCATAATTCTTTATTTCCATCTAGCGCAATCTTTGCCGATGCGAGGTTCCAATTTCCTGCTCAATCTTACCAATCTCACCTGATCTTTGGCATCCTCGAAAGAACATAACATTATCAGTGCCGATATAAATAGGACTGCAATTTATATTAACGTCAATCCACTCTTATCGAACATAATTGAAAAACCTTGCTCTGATTTACAAATTGATTTCTGAGTAACGAAACGTACCTTTAGATTGAAGCTTTCAAAGCCAGTGGGTTAAATGTAACTACCGAGAAATCCACGAGCCTGCTTAAAATTCCGTTTTCCTTGCCCTGGAATTCCAGTAAACAGTAATGGGGTAATCTTTTGCTTATACACATGTGTTGTATAGGGGTCTTAAATAAATTGATGATTAAAGTGACTTATATTATGATATTTCAAGGGATATTAAATGAGTTGTCATACTGTTAGTTGATTTTCAAAGGCAATATTTTAGAACTTTTAGAAGCATAGATAATTAATATAAAAGTGATGAGTACTCGTATTATACTAGTATATTTTATTTTATTTATTTTAGTACATCATATAATAATAATAACACCCAACAGTCACATACATAGTCCTGACCCCACATTAAGATCAATTAAGTCTTGTCTCGCAGGTATCAGAACTACGAGAGACTTTTCGGTCTCACAAACACACAGACACGAAAGAAATATTTGAGGGCCGCACAAACATTTCTCTCGGTGCGGGGATCGAACCCGCGGCCGTTCGTTTTACAGCCGGCGTCTAACCAACTGCGCCACGGAGGCTGTCAATATAGCGTGATACATGAGTGGTAAAAACGCACAAAGTACTTTTGAACCTAGGAAAGCACGAGTCAGAGCTACGACAATACTACTGAGCCTTGTTTTTTAAATAAACCCATTTCTACAATTCTCCAATTCCATTAAAACTAATCTATACAATCGTCCTTCGATGGCGTGTAGCGAAATCGGCTCACACACAAGAACGAGAGCACGAAAAATTATTAGCCGAAAGGAATCCGGGCATAAATCATTAGGTATTATCATAAATAAATATTCAGCGGGCTCGTATTAAATTTCATCCGAGCGCTTGTTGGCTGCCGTCCAGTGCCACGATTGCCCCTACACTGCCGATGTATTTGGCTAGAAGTGGCTGGAAATATTTGTATTTTTAATATACTAGCCTCGACTCGGTGCCCACATGAATTGAAGATATCTTAATTTATAAGATACATTGTTTACGAAATTACAGATAATTTCAAGTGCTTACAACTTCAGCGCCATATTTAACTAAATTTAGAAACTGTCAAGAAGACAATATAAAGCAACCAGTATGGTAATTCAGTGCATGACATATTATATTTGCCAGTTGAACTAAATGTACTTAATTAAAAATATCTTCGTGAAGTTCAAAAGCAGTTCAACATGTTCACAAACTTTCTTACTTATAACATTAGTAGGAAAATTAGGAAAAGGAGTATGATTTCAGTCCACCAATATCTTTAGTCATTATCGGTTTGCTAAGCTGCGAACTGCGATCTGTGATCGATTCTTAGGTCAGATAATCCTCTTTGGGTGTTTCCGACTTAGTAAAAAGCTTGCCTCTTATTACATCTTAGTTGTAGCAATGGTAGTGGTGCAACATTTATTAACTATACAAACCATTATCTTACATACATACATAATCGTCACGCCTATATCCCAAAGGGGTAGGCACAAACTATGGATCGCCACTTTGCTCGATTCTGACATAATATGACTTTCTCTTCATCCATTTTCATCAGTCTCTTCATGCATTTTCGGTTCAGGGTACTTTTGACCTGACCCTTCTTGAGGGTATCGACGATTTGGATGGTGTAGGTTTGATGAGGTCTTTATTCGGACAAATTAACCGGATCCATTAAAATTATAATCAACCCATATCACATCCAGACTGCCCAACATCTCAGTGACTGACTATGCAAAATTTGTTCCAATGTCCCCCCCCCCCACTATCTATTTTCTATCCATTAAGGATCCTTGATTCTTTCGCCAATTGTTTGTGTGGTTGGCTCACCGCTTCCTGTTCTTAAGTGAAACTTGCAATGTCGAACGCTGAAACTTCGTCCACCCCACTCGGTATTCATTATGAAGTGGACTTAGTTGCTTTATCGTCTTTAATAATAGAGGAACATACTTCCGATTGGAAACACTTCTATAGGTAGATAAAAAGCTAGTATTTTTTGTCATAATTCCCTGTAAAGTGACCACACGTAAGGGATGGTATGTCATGTGTGCGGTGCAGTTCAGATAGTCGATGGTTAAAACAACAATAGTCTGCTCAGCTTTGACTTAACCAGAAACGCCAAATACTTGCATAAGTTCTGTGATAGGTCTTCTATTTCTACCATTGTTTATGCTAACCCGCACTAGGCCAGCGTGGTGGACTATATGGCCTAACACCTCTCAATCATTCTTTCGGTTGTAGAGGAGGCTCTTGCGGCAGTTGGACGTATATGGGTTGATACAGTACGGTGGTGGCAATACAGACCTTTAGAAACATCTTTAAACCAGCAAGACCAGAATTGTTTGGAACAGAAAATAATAGACTCTAATTATCTTTTAAGTGACAGATTGGTGTAAAAGAACTTGTGAATTACTCTAGTGAATATCAACGCATAAACTACACTATTTAAAACTGTACTTCTATAGTATTTGTTGCTTTTTTAAGTAGTCGGTATACTCTAAATAACAACAAGATATTTCTACAAATCTGAATATTAACGCCATCTACAATACTTATTGCTGCTACATTAAATACATACTGTATTGTACTTTAAAACATTTAAGTAAACTCCAACTTTAATTAACAAAACACATCCTCTCCTCAACTGTTTCATTACATTCACAATTACTCAAAATTATCTTAACTTCCGCAAAGCGTAGATATACGGTATGAATGAGGTGATAAATTCACCCCACACAAAAGTGTCTCTGAATGGCGCAGCGCCGCGTGGCGTGGTTGTGGCATGGCGTGGCGCGTGGCGCACACATTCTGTTGTCAGTCCGCACAATGAGAGCGGGCGCGATTAGCCGTCGCGATTCATTATAATTAACTTGCATGTAGAACTGCCTGTTCATGGGACGATTAAAACAGTAATACTGTAATAAAAAATGCGTGGTTGCCTTTATGTAACAGTACAAACGCGGCTGCTAATATGCTTGCGGTAGATGCGAGTTCAAATCCTAGATCACACATCGTGACTTTTTGGATTCATATGTACAGTATGTGTATTGATATTCAATTACCACGCACTTTAAAAGTGAATCATGAACATTTTAATGAAGCATCGAATAGAGGGGTCTCGTGGTCAACACTGGCCAAATATGGCCTAGTACAGTACATTACCGCGGCAAATGTTTCGGTGGCCAGCGCTAACAGAATGACGTATTTGTATCAGACCAAATACGGCCCACTGCGGGGCACGGGCCTCCTCTACAACCGAGAGTATAATTGAGAGGGGTTAGGCAATATAGTCCACCACGCTGGCCTGGTCCGTCATCAACAGCCCACCATGCACTTACTCACAGAATGACGTAAAACTGGCTTAAAATTCAGATCCTGGCTTTATTATAATTATCAACATTCAGTTCCACAAAAAGGACGACGCGAGTGCCTTTCTTTATTAAAGTAATCTTTTAAATAATCTCAATTCATAAGTAATAATACTGCAAAGGAAAACCAGCCAAGGTACAACTAACTAGGTAACTCTCTCAATAACATCAACTTTGTATTTTTCTGTTCTTTGGTATTCGTAAAAGTAGTTCTTGATTTTAAAATAATAGCTAAATTGAAAGTCGCGCTGTGAATGGTGAGTTTCACTTTGCATTAAATCACCGTCACAGGTGTCTCTTCATCGTCTGGCTCAGGACTCAAGTGGGCGTCATGCACGAAGGCTTTTCGATCCACCGGAACGATGCGCTTATCACTAATGTTGGGACTTTTTGTTTAGGCTGTTTATCTTAATTAGTGATTGAAGTAGACGATTGCCTCGGTGGTGCAGTTGTACTACGGTACTACTACAAAGCCGAGTCAGGAATTTGTGCCCGATAAGGCGATAGGCTCGCCCCTTATCACATCATGGGACTGAACATACAAGGCGAAATGTGGGTGTCCTGGTGGCGCCTCTGCCTACCCCTTCTGGGATAAAGGCGTGAGTTTATTTATGATTGAGTTATAAATCTGAATGATTTTTATGTCATGATCAAATAGTGTAATTTTGCTGGTGGAATGATATTCATGTACGCCTGAATAGCAATAATCAATATGAGGATTAAAAAGCTATCATAGTAACTCATACAAGTGTTTTGTTGCAGGTTTAGTCTATGTATATCCAGTTTGAAGCCGACCGGCAGATCTATAATTTTTCGACCGCAATTATATGTATTATCAATCTATTGTTAAACATTCCACAACGCTTACAAATAATATCTAAACACATTTACGATTCCCAAGAACCCCAAATTACTTCTAGGCTCTCAGTCCGTCAGTCCAATGTCTGTTGGGTGAGGACCCAACAGACAATACTGACATAATAGCTCTCAACAAAAAAAACCTGTTCAGAAGTACCTGGCGAGGCAGGGTGCAAGTTAGATAGGCAATTTCCCATAGCGTGGCGCACGGAACAGTTTGCGGTCGACTCTAATTAGACGGTAACACTAGCGCGCGTTAATTGAATCAAATGCGCTGGGGTGTCCTACTGCTGCTGGAATTGCAGTACTGGGTTTAAGGAGATGGGTGGACGTTGGATGGGTGTTTCCATACCCTGTATATTATTATGGCAATACATACTCCCTCATGGCAAGTACAGCACAGGAGCTAGAGCTGCTAGACAGTAGTGGTGCAGTTTGGTTCTGAAGTTGGCTCTAAAAAATGTTTGTAAGATTCGCAGTTTGAGTGGTGAGGTCCAAGAATCTCTCGTAGATTGTGTATCCAAGACGTAGGACATGTGTGTTTTTCTGGTTACAAAATTATATGGACGACTGAAGATAAATAAAATATTAATTTACATATCAAGTAACTTGAACATATGAGGCAGGATTTCGAAGTCCAGCAAAAAATCTTTGGCTTAATGTAATCAAAGAAAATGTGAGGGTGAATACGGATATCGTTTGCATAGTCATAGCCGCTAGCCTACGTTTTAGAGGCTAATAAAACAAAACACTGCCAAAAGAATAAAATAACGAAGATGACACAAATTGAGAGATGTCTTCTATCGAAGGATAGATTAACGTTGATAAAACCCAATAATGCACTTCCCGAAGGCGATTTTGAATCTTTCTGTATGTGTATGTTAAGTAACAGCTCGGCCAGTATCAGGTTCAGCTGAACTGTTTAATCTTTGCTATTTCGTCTGGTCTGTAGCACCTCTAGTAGATTTTCAATCTTCCTAATACACACAATTAAATAACTACCTGAGCATGCATTCTTCTTAGTAGATAGACAATTCCTTCCTCGACTACTGTTCAATACCTGTCTTTAAATACAAGGTATTAGCGACTTCAGACACAATGTAACTAATATTTCGCATAAAAAATCGTCATATTTTGTTAAATTTTTTTGCTTATCGTTGTATTTGGACGATAAATACATCATCATCATCATCATCAGCCCTTCTGCGTCCACTGCTGGACATAGGCCTCTCCCACAGCACGCCACTGGGCTCGATCTTCAGCCCATCGTCGCCAACCGCTACCAGCCACCTCACGAATATCGTCGCTACACCTGGTTGGAGGGCAAAAAAAACTTAGTTTTCCTAAAATACCCGGTTTATAAGAAATGTAGCTAATTCCAGTAGTTCATGGTGGCAGTAAGTGGCGTGCAGTGACTGTCAGATTGCTGCGATCTCGACCGACAGCGCTCGCGCCGCGCCGCCACCGACAACCACTGACGATGGTGAAATTTCGAATGTTCGGGAAGTTCATCGCACCGTCTTTGCATGATGGAATTTTTTGGGGTTTTTGGTAATGGTGTAGATGAAAGAGATAAATAAATTTCGTAGTTTAAATCTAGTTTTATTTAACTTGGTCGTTGCAGCTGCATTCAAAACAAGAAAAGAGCTTATTTAATATTTTTAAGTTTATTATGTACTGAATTGTTATAAAAAATTGGATTTCAGTATAATACATGAAGTGAGATTCATTTATCTTACTGCCAGATGAAACGACTAAGAAAGTTTCGCTGGTTGAGAAAATATTGCTAGCTTCTTATTAATCTGAAGTACCTGTGTATGTATGTATATAGATAATGAGACTTAACATCTTATGTCTCAGGATGGCGAGCGCAGTGGAATGCCAAGAATTGCTTTGTAATTCATGGTGTTGTTTGGTTTTGCTACTGTCCATGAGCGGTCGTGTCAATTACCATCAAGCGAATGGCATGCTCGTCTCGGCATTAATTGCAAGAAAAACAATAGGTAAAAATAAAGGCTAGGATTTAACTGTATTCCCACAATAGACAAAACGCACTGTAATTCTCTTCCTACAGAAGCCATTTGCAACGAAAATAATTCCGGGTTGTTAAAACGTGTTAAATCCTATGTCAAATTAATTCAAATGTTATTTCGCGTCGGGAACGCAACTGGAGTGTGTTAAATGTCAGATTACGCTGAATTAAGGAACAGTCGCACTGTTTGTCATTACAGCTCGGTTAGTTTTTAAATCATGTAATGTGTTTTTGAGTTTTTTCTTGGAAACATACGGAAGGAATCGTTCAATGCGTTATGGTCACCCGTTGAACCATTTTAATTTTTATTTGTTATCCAATTCAGTTTGTACTATAATGATTATTTACATACATACATACATACATAAACTCACGCCTTTATCTCCGAAGGGGTAAGCAGAGGCACCACTAGGACACCCACATTTCGCCTTGCATGTTCCGTCCCACGATGTGATAGAGATGTGAAGATTATTTATAAAATAAATAAACAAAATGTAACTTACAATTACTACTATAATTGATAAAAAAATCAGTGAAGTTTCCACAACAACATTTCTAACATTAAATACACATGAATTCACATAACGATACCATGCAGAGATACTACATTGTACGATAGGTTAATTATGTCCTGCGAATTAAAATATGAGAGATTTTTTGTACATCTGACTTATCTATCATGTGTGTATTTTAAACTAAATTAACTACATACGTACGTAAACTTCACGCCTTCTCCCCAGAAGGGGTAAGCATAGGCAAGGATACCGTACACCGTATAGATTTTTCGGAGAATTTCAACGGTATGTAAAGTCCGGCAACCCGCACTAGGCCAGCGTGGACTATATGGCCTAAGCTCTCTCAATCACACTCTCGATTGTAGAGGAGGCCCGTGCCCTGCAGTAGGATGTATTCGGGCCTATATATAATACATATTATATAAACAGAAAACCGCTTCGAAAATAGCGTGATGTGTGACAGAGTCACAAAGATCATAACTCGAAGAGCTTTTAAACCGAATAAATGGTTAATGTTCGGCGCGTGTGAGACTCGTTCAATTCCTTAACGCTGCCTTAAACAACCCCTTCAAATTTACACCCTATTGGATGGGGTAGGACGCTTGACGGTACCAGGTTTACTCGTGTTGCTATAAATTATTTTATAGGTGATCTATTAAATTTTTGTGATAATTTTGACAACCTCCAAGACGCGATTGGTCAAACGCCCTGTAAACTAGAAGCTACTATTTCAATCCCCGGCCAGTAATCATTTTTTTGTGATTCGCAATTATTTAATTCAAATTTGTATGTTCGTGGGACAATAAATTTTACGTATCTTCAATGAGTCAGTGGTGTATGTCCAAGTTTAAACCCACGACGAGCAGATTTTCAATCCATTTCTTATTAACCTGAGTTATCACCCGCTCCTCTTAAACCTCGCCACTGATGGTAGCGTATTCGTATCCGGCTGGATAGTGACCATCGTTCACGAGGTCACCATAATAACCCACGCACATACATAATCACGCCTTTTTCCCAGAAGGGTTAGGCAGAGGTGCTACCAGGACACACACATTTCGCCTTTTATGTAGGTATCACATTTCGCCGTTCCAGAATGTGATAGGGGCCGAGCCTATCGCCCCGCACAGTACATCCGGTTTCTAATAAGCCGACTAAATTGTGTCGACCGGTGGGAAGTAAAATCGTCGCCAGTCGACACTTTCCTTGGACCGCATTACACATACCATCAGTTGTCAGAGCTGTCACTTTGTCGTGCCAGTAAGTAACCCGCTTATTACCAATGTAATCCTAATAAATACATTCAAAACAGCCAGATATGATTTATCTACACATTTAGCATACTCCAATGGCGAATTCCGATATTTATTCATTTGAATTGCAAAGTATGTCTTCGAACTCGGCGGTGAAATAAGCGCGATTGCATCGGTTTTGCATTTTCAGTAATTTTTCTTGGCAAAGTATGGGTAGTGCTTTCCAGCCTGTTATTTGTATTAGCATAATAAGTTGTTATTATCTGTCCGTCTAGACTGGTACCGTCGATTTGGTCTGTACGATTGGTTGCCTACTGATTCACTTATTATTTATTTTCTTTCAATATTTGTTCACCTTTATTATGAATTAATTTATAAAACCAAGAATAGTTATGGGATTTGTGCATGTCTTTTGGTTTGTAGATACTACACGAGATAAAATTGTGAGATTTAATAATTGATTTGATTGTCAATCCGTCGTGAACTATATATCAGTGTATAAATAAATACACCCAACAGTCACATACATAGTCCTGACCCCACACTAAGATAGAGTTTTGTGTCGTGGGTATCAGGAACTACGAGAGACTTTTCGGTCTCACAAACACCCAGACCCGAAATAAACACTATAGAGTTTCGATTGAAGGATATTTTTACCCATTAAAATTCTGGTCATTACATGACTTAGGACCTAATATCTTGGGGTGAGTAGCAGAGTGCAGTGGCAGGGAATGCCGTGCTTGAAAGCACTTAATAGCACCTGGCATTAGAATAAGATATTCATATTGCTCTTGTTTATGGCCAGACGTGTCGTTTACCACCAGCGGGACTTGTTTGTCTCGTCATTCTGAAAGAGATGAGAATTGAAATACTGTTGCTCTTACCACTAGAAAATAACTTCTACCTTTTTTGGTCATTATAGCTGAAAAGATGAGAATTGAAATCTATCTATCTATTCAGCCACAAGAATCCCCTGCTGAACACAGGCCTCCTCGAATGATCTTCACATCGACCTGTGGGAAGCGGCCAGCATCCAGCGACTTCCTGCAACCTTAACCAGGTCGTCCGTCCACCTTGTAGGCGGGCGTTCGACACTTTGCTTCCCTATCTGTGGCCTCCACTCCAGAACCTTTCGGCCCCAACGGGCATCAATTCTTCGCCATGCCTCTTCACCTTGCTAATTCTAAGGGCTGTCGGTAACCTTTGTTCTCCTACGGATCTCCTCATTCCTGATTCGATCTCGTGGGGAAATAGCCATCTATCTCAGAGAATTGAAATACAGTATTAATTAGATCAATACAACATATATTTCACTCAGCAGTACAATCAGTCCGGCTAATGTATTGTTGTATATAGACGTGTTTGTAGCCGCTTGGCATCGGTTCATGGAACTCATTATTGGCAAACTCCACCAATTTCGATAATGCACTACATTCTTCTTTGTTTGCTAATTGTTGTTTAGACATACTGACGTAGATAATTCATGTAAAATATATGATTTTTTTTACTTTTTCGATATTAAATAATTTTATTGTGTGAAAAATTGCACACGTAAACACTTTGACAGTGTATTATTGGATCTGAAATGAATATTTGTCGCGTGCAAATTATTATTAAATGGGCATTATTATCGTCAAAATGAGATGTAGAAATACTTTCACAGCACTAACCAGGCTCGGAACGATATAATTTTATATCATTTTTTAATACTAGTAAAGGAAATATGAATAACAAAATCATATCTACTTTCAAACATAAAGATGTTAATATAAAACAATTCCAAACTCTAAAACTATACCAAGAGTTAAACAAGATTAATATCCTATATTTCAGGCTGCCGTTAGTATTAATTTCTCTTAGGTTTCGAATGGAACCGACAAGTGATGTTCAAAGTCTTGTGACTAGACGGAGAACTTAAATTAGAAGACAGTGTAAATAACTCAGCCGGATTCAGCGAGTCGACAATCAGAAAATATCTTCATTAAAATTGTGGGGAGACGGTCGTGGTTCACGTTATTTGGTACAATGATGTCATATGAAATGAAATTCGTTTATTGGTCACGTAGGCAATTAAATAGCTCATAAGACAAGTCAATACATAATACTTAAACGCTATTTACAAAACATTAGAAATGATATATTTATAATTAATTTATTTGGTTTTCGGTAGTCTTCTTGTTTATTAAGTTCATTACTATTTTATGATATTGCATATACATTGTTTGGGTTAGTAATAACTTTTTAAAAATCAAAAGTACATCTAAAAGTAAAAGACAAAAAATCTGGAAAATTAACATTTTTACTGTTACGTTTACTACCTTGTTAATAAAATTCTTCGCCTGTCACATTGTGGTTGCTAATCTAAACGATAAATAAATAATAAGTACACAATGCATTGTGCACAGGTGTGTACACCTGCCTACCCCTAAAAACTTAAGCGTAAATATACAGCATAAAATATTTTCCAAGCTTATTTATAAACAACACGCACCTGGCCTTTACGTCTCAAAATTATAGAATTTTCGATATTTTACGAGTGTCTTAAACGTTCACGATAAGTTAGTATAAAAAAATTTGAAACGCAATTAAAAAGTTACTGCCCTAAGGGCCGGCTACGTCAGCTGGCTTTTATACGCTGGATATAAAAAGTACGTGGAATAAAATTAAACGGTCACCTCGTGGAATATCGTCACATTTTACTTAGAAGGGATGCGTAGAGTTATGTCTAGAAACTATCTATCTCTATATCAGCCCATATACGTCCCACTGCAGGGCACGGGCCTACTCTACAATCGAGAGAATCGATTGAGAGTGGTTAGGCCATATAGTCCACCACGCTGGACTAGTGCGGGTTGGCGGACTTTACATACCGTAGAAATTCTTTAAAATCGCTACGGTATGCAGGTTTCCTCACGATGTTTTCCTTCACCGTTAAAGTGCGTGGTGATTGACTATCAATACACACATAACTCCGAAAAGTCAGAGGTGTGCCCTGGGATTTGAACCCGCGACAACCGTGAACATGTATGCAGCCGCGTCTGGTCCATTACCAACAGGCCACCACGCACTATCCATACATCTAGAAACTATCCATACATTTTTATCTAACTTACACATAGTTAGGACTAAACAAGCAGATTCTCGAGATGCTCAAGATCGGGACGGTTGGCGCTTACCTTGGGGAGCCTTATGTCCAGGAGTGGACGGCGACAGGCTGAGTATATACATATAAATTCATTTGACGTCTCCAATGACAGTTTAGTCCGACCAACGTGCAGCACATGCGCAGTTTATGCATATCTTACGCGCAGCTAAACAATTACAAGAATATAAACATATTCTTGTCTGTTGTTATGGATACATAATCTCCTTTTTTTTTACTACTGCAGGGTAAGCTAGTGTGTAGCGCCACTCAATATAAGCCAAAGTTATTTTCGTCTCAACGTGTGAAAAAGTTAAACGTGGGCTCAAGTTTTCACTATGACAAATTCCAGCTCCTGAGCCATTCAGATGTTTTTTTAAAACGAACCGAGAAACAAACCTAAGATCCCGGTTCAGACATATTCCGCCACTAGACTAGAAAATTCAGAGCTGATGCCTTGAATTGAAACCTGTGACTTCCATTACCGCGATCCATTCCTACTAAACCATCCCCAAACACTTGTAATAAATTCCAAATAAATATTTGGCTTTCCTACCAATGCTTCCTTCAGATTTCCAATCGATAAAAATCGCTTTTAACTGCCGGCAATATTTTCAACAACTGATTAGCAATTAGCCGCCGGATTCCGTCTGCGGGGAGACACCGGACGGCGCGGGGGTGAAGGGGGCACGGGGTGTGACGTCAGAGGGGTGCGGGGCTGGGACAGTGACAAACGACGGAAATATTTCACCAGACCGGGTCAGCAGGCGTTTCAACTGGCGCGTAGTAACTTTATGAGCAGTAGGTTTAAACTAGTTTGGGGTTTTGTAAAGAATTTGTTGCGTCCCTCACATGCGAGAGGGTACCACTATATCTTTTCTACCACTAAGCAACAGTGTTTATCGTGTTGTTAATAATTAAACATTAAGATACTGAACACCTGATGTATCGTGGTGACGAGGTCTGTACAGTGCTGTGCAGCGCTTAGCAATAAGCTCCTAGTCGTGTTGCTCTTATTTATGAGCAGGCGCTACGCTTATCCCTACGTTTGTCCAATTATCCAATGTTAACACCAACCTCACTAGTCCATCGTGTAGATCTGTTATAGAAAACACAATTGGCTTCAACGTTGGCTCAATGCTCGCGAATCTTTTATATAAAGGATGCGTCTTCATCATTTTACCGATTCGCAAATACAATAGTAAAAATGTCGTCTTTCATGCTATTATTCGTATGGACGAACAAAATCAGCTAGTGTATATGATATATTAATGATAAAATTCTATCTTATCCTACGCGACAGTAATGCCTTACAACCAGTACCGTTATATATAAATATCTACAGAACAGTTTTACGTCTTTTACAATTATTTACAAAAAAATAAAATTAGCTACTCTTGCCGTGAGTAGCATTCAAACATTATTGTGGGTAGATATGAAACTGCGGGTAGATATCGAACTGTAGGTGTAACTCAAACTATATTTTTATTATAAATATAAATCAGTGGAGGGTAGTTGGTTCTCTTGTACCTTCTAGCTGCTTCTATAGTTAGTCTCGTGTTCCCTTTGTAGCGCATGGCGCGTGTTCCGCCTTCGTGCTAAAATTCGCATTCTTTCGGTTATGTATTGAAAATTTTGTGTTAGTAGTGTATAGTACAAATACTATGTAGTGTTAGGAGTGCAGTGAAAGTATTGTTTAGTATAATTAGTACAATGTAGTGCAGTGTAAATAAAATGTTGTAGGTACCCATAAGTGAATACCTAGCGTGAAATATGTGCAGTATGTAGGGAAATATGTATGTATGTAGGGGAAAATGATAATATTAGGTATTACTTCGGGTATGAATTGCTAGGCTACAGAGCCTCAGTGGTGCAGTTTGCAGCACGATTACAACGTTGTGGTCTCGGGTTCGAATCCCGGGTCGGGCAAAGTTATAATAATTTTTCCATTCATTATATAATTAGCCCGGAGTCAGGAATTTGAGCTAATATTGAGATATGTTTGCCCCCCATCAAATCGTGGAACAGGACACAAAAGGTGAAATGTGGGTGTCCCTGTAGCATCTCTGACTACCCCATCTGGGAGTATGTTGTGTGTTCGTTTATGTAATGCAAGGTGTGTAGTAGTGTTGTGTTGTGTAAGTGCTTTGCAGTGATCGCGGCGCCGACCAGCTGGCTTCAGAGCGGGACGCAGGTGAGTGTCTAGACATAATATTACAGTGCCTTTACATTTCATTGTTGTTTATTCTTTGAAATTTTACTCACACTACGATTCGCGATTCTGTATATATTTTTCTTTTTTACCAGGATTTTTCTTTATTAACTAGAGTTAAGCAGAATCTTGTATACAAGCGACCTTCTCGAGTGAATTGTTCAAAAAAATTATATACAATGTCCTTGTTGTGATACAAAATGTAGTTTTCATATCTTTTTTTCTTCTACTTACTTTAGACTTAGAGTTTAAAGTTTCCTGGAGCAAAATTTTGTACGAGACATGAGCTCGGTTTTCATCAAATTTTGGGACGGTCGTAAACTCGGCAAATTGTAGGTAGTACTGGCATCTCTACCTATGCCTGCGGGGACATGGGAGATTATCGATGTACTTTTGGACTCATCTGTCAGCTTCCGTGGCGCAGTTGGTTAAACGCCGCCTGTGAAACGAGAGGCCGAGGCCTCGATCCCCGCACCGAGGCAATTTTTGTGTGGTCCACATGTATTTGCGTCGGGTCTGGGTGTTTGTGAGACCGAAAAGTCTCTCGTAGTTCCTGATACCCACGACACAAGACTCGATCTTAGTGTGGGGTCAGGACTATGTATGATGCTGTTGGGTGTATTTATTATTAATTCTTGTAGTTACCAAGCCTCAACGTACATATTACATTTTTTTATTATTATTTTACTTTCTTGGCTTGTCTATCCCGGTTTTCCTACTTCCATTCACTCCAGTCCACCCAATAGTTGTCTGGAAGATATCGCTGATAGCGATAAGACCACCAGTTGTACCGTGCATTTAGTTTAAGTGTTTTGTTTTGTGTCTTTATTTTTTGATGTACAATAAAGTGTAAATAAATAAATAAATAAAAATAAATACACCACTCCTACAATTTACCCACGCGGTAAAATAAACTAGTACTCAAAACCAGGAATAATGACCGCAACCTTTCGTTTCTCAGCCATTTACTCGGCGAATGTTCGTCGAGGCCGGCAAAACAGGTCAATAGCTCTGTTGGCATGAGCCTTATAGTTCAGCCGAGATCGCCCATTGAGAGCTGTCGTTTCCGTAATGCTTCGATTTCGTGAGGTTTTCGGCACCATACAATGCAGCTAATGTAGTGCTTTGAAGCGCTATTTACTAGACTTGTGGTTTGAAGCGGTCGTAAAAATGTGTTATGGAGGTAATTGCGCTTTGGTGGAATCTAATCTGCATGCTACTTTGGAGTTAAAATGTTGAGCCTGTTCTTATTTGCTATTTTTTAAAGAAGGTCAATGCAAGGAATTTACCTTTAAATTATTCAAATTTCTGATTTTCAAGTATACAATACTTTGTCAGATGTAACAATGTAAATAAAAATAAAAGCTGTAAAACGTTCATTTAGTACAAATAAATAAAATATCCTGAAATGAGGACCTTATACGTATTTCACGCTCCTGAACCGGTTTCACATCAACTATGCGACAAAAGCCACGTAATATACACAAAAATATACATTACATTTAGTAGTTACACTACTGTTATATTTGCACTAACCAAGTTTTAGAAGCAGCCATCTTTAAAAGTTGTACGTAATTACGTACTTGATAGTTATACTTTTTAGTGGCAACTGTATTTAGTTCCTCGCCGTGGATATTAAACTATATTCGTTAAACCTCTGACTTTCATATTATCTAGGTTAAGATTTTCATATCTTTTTAAAGTGTTTGTGGGCTCTAATATAATTTATAATAACTCTCAACTCTGCAATTATATATTGTATATTAATTATATTACGGTATAATATTAGCTAACCGCGGCTTTAGTCCACGGCGCCATCTGAATCTTTGAATGATAAATGCACTTAAAGTCTCGTCTACTCATGCACTTTGTAATAGACTACTGCTTAGTCAAGTAAGGTTCTTGTTGTACTGGCAAGACAAAGTAGCTACAATGCGCGTGATGGTAAGCGCAGTGCAATCAGCATAGACCATCAGCATAGAGTATAGAATAGTGGCGAAGGCTCCATGGAAGCCAATTCCCGCCGGGTTCCCTTTTGTAATTTATCATTACACTATAAACAAGCAAATTATTCAAACTTATTTATTTAATATCAAAACTCAATAATTATTTTTTACATTCAACGACATCTGTCGGCCAGATACGTAAATATTACTAGGAAGCGGCACAGTAAGCACTTTTTACATTGCGACGCGCTGCGACCTCTGGCGAATTCCTGTAAAATTGTTCGGCTTATTCAATAACACTAGCGCGGCCCGTGCGCCGCTGCCCGCCGCCGCCCCGCCGCCACCGCGCCGCCGCCGCGCCGCCCCTTACGCATTGTATAGTATGCAACAAACCACGCAAAATTGTACCTTAAATTTATAATGATTTAAGGTTCAATTTACGTTAAAAAAGCAAGAGGTAAGCCGGAGCTTCTCCGGCATTTCGTGTGTTTACGTATAGATATTACTTATTATAATAGCGAAATGCGGAGTCTAATGTATTTATAAGTGTTGTATTTACATTTTTACAATATATTCATGGTTCATGCAATTCGTTTTAAATGTTTTTAATTACAAACTGTGTAATATTAATATTATGGTTTTAATGGAAATTACTAATCGTTAGGAGCGTACTAATATGTTTAGATTGTCGATTTTACAAATAAAGTTAGTGTTTAGATTTTAGGACGTGCTCGACCCTCGCCTGAGTAATACATTGTCTTACTATTGTTACAACTGATTAATGCGGGGCTACCGTACTTGTTAACATTAAGTCTAGGTTTTTATTTCTTTTATATTAATCTTATATTCACGTGCGGTTTAGAAATATACTTTTTTATTTTTCTCATTATGTAAGCATGGTTTAGTTTTTATTTCATGAACATTGTAAATATTGTATAAGTACATAGGTAACGAAAATATTAAAATTTAATTGACGGCCGCAATAGGCAGATGCCACAATATCACTTACCAAATGAAACCCAATAATTTGGTTTGGTGAGTAAGATTCTCGGAGCAATAATTTGCTGGTGGGAGGATATTCGCAAAGGTCCGAATATAAGGACACACGTGCATAAATGTGTCGCGTTTTGCGTTCATTCTGTGAAACATCACACAGTAAAATATTGATCTCTATTCGGACTGCACTACGCTTACTATCAGTCGCATTGTAGTCATTTCGTAATCCCTTAACCCTACTAATATTATAAATGTGAATGTAAGTTTGTTTGTTACGCTTTCACGCAAAACCACTCAACCGATCATCATGAAACTTTGTAGACATATTCTTGGAGGTATAAGAAGTAACATAGGCTACTTTTTATCCCGAAAAGTTTAGTGTTTCCGTGGGATGGAGAAGGAATTCCGATATATTTGCTACTTTTTCATACTCAAAAAGATGGGATTGGACTGGATTACATTCCATTAGTGAGAATGAGACGGGGCGGGCGGGATATAACGGGATGGGACGGGACGGGATGGTAGATTTCAAATAAAATTAACCACGCAGACGAAGTTTGCGGGCAGAAGCTAGTAACAGGATAAAGAAAATAAACATATTTTGTGACTTGAGCTTCGGCTTCCCTTTTAAAAAATGTCACCCTTCGCCACTGCTATAGACCATCAACTGTCGTCAGATGTTCATCTCGCGCCTGTCCGCTGAGCTGTGACCTTTATTGATGAATACTAACAATCAATGAAATAAGTCCACCTCGTGGTTTTCTTATTGTAGTGCCTCTCCAACTAGTGAAGGTTGGCAGTCAGCTCAGCATAATATTCCTTGTCTTGTGTGAGGCGAAATAGTTCTGCGGCGTTAGCAATCTCTGTCCGTTCCCGGATGTTCCGCAGTAATGATTTTTTCCGCACCACACTCAATGTCCTTGTGGTAGGACATTCATATTCGCTCGATTAGCATCGAAAAATGAAATCACAATAAAAAACCTTTTAAAATTCCTCCAAATAATGACCCTTTAACAAATAACAAATTAAACAACCATGTCCTTCAAACAATAATAACGACCGATAATTTCACAATTTCCCATCGGGAATTTGCCGGGTTTTTGTAAAACACAAGGAGTTAGTTGAAAAAGTTCCGCGCGTCACACATGCGCGGCCCGCTGAGTTATGGCGCATAGTTTTATATTAAATTTCTCGTAATTCCCTCGGGGTGGGTATTAAGTTACCGTACAAGCGAGTGGTTGTTAGTTTTTGTAATTATTTGGTTTTACAAAATATTTATTAATACGTTGTTTTACAATCTTTGTAAACATAGTCATAGATAAACTGGTGGCAGGTCTCTCATATGTGGGTGGCCGCCTGGGTGGGTACCACGGCAATGTCTATTTTTCGCCGAAAAGCTGTATTAATGCGCTGTTGTTTTCCGGTTTGAAGGTCATTATAGCCAGAGTAACTACTGGACACATTGAGACTTAACACCTTATGTGTCAGGATGGCGAGCGCAGTGGAATGTTTGCATTGCTTTATAATTCATGGTGTTGTTTGGTTTTGCTACTATCCATCAGCGGTCGTATCGCTTACCATCGGGCGAACGGTATGTTTGTCTCGCCATTCATTGCAATGAAAAAAAGATGGTATATTTTAAGTAAATCACAATTTATACGGACCTGTACCAGTGTTACTAGAAGCTATGTATTGAGTGTTTTCATGCACATGTGTGGTCTTAGCACCTGTCCTTGTGATAGGCTTCCTCTATCACATAATGGGATGGAGTGCTATTGTCTATGAGTGTTATTAGTACTACCTCTGCTCATATCCTAAGGAATGTCTATCGGCGTGAGAAAATGTTTTGCGAAGTCTGCGAAAACCACGCCTAAAGATTTTTATGTAAAGCCTATGTACATGATTGTTGCGTCATGCGTGTATTTATTTATTATATCTCAGTCGGTTTATTGGAAATAAAATTGTCAGTTGTTGGTTAAATAATATCCCTGTGCAGGGAGGCAGGCGTGCACTCCTCATTTTCTGATTGTAAAGTCAGCTCTGTGAGCATGACGTCGCGTGGCGACATCTTGCGGCCAGCTTCCATCCTCTCCCGCACCTATTTACAACTTCATATGTTGTAGTGTTAATATATTTTGTCCTCTTAATAGTATTATATTGTTAATCACGACACATAATAGTGGTGAAGGAAAACATCGTGTAGAAACCTGCATACCAAAGCGAATTATAAGAATTTATATGGTGTGTAACGTCCGCCAACTCGCACTAGGTCAACATGGTAGACTGTACGACCTAAGCCCTCTCAATCGTATTCTTGATTGTAGAAGAGGCTGGTGCCCTGCAGTGGGACGTATATGGGCTGATATAGGATATAGGAAAGTGTAGGACGCCTGTTTACAAGTTGGGCACCTAATTATAGTTGCAAAAAGTCGCACGATGCGTTGCAATGCAGTAATCTCACTGAATGATCTAATAGAGACATGAAAAGTTTCATTTTCCCTCTGTGATCTTGTAGTGGTTATTTTTGTTTCAGTCCCAAGTTAATAGATATTTGGATAAATAAAATATGTAGTACTGATTGTAATGGTAATCCGACATGTCAATGTCACCAACCAGAATCACATTGAAATATATCGAGAAAATAATTATATTCCACTTTAGACACAATGTCACATCGTGCCAGCTTAGTTGATCCAACTCAACCATAAATAGAATTAAAAAATAAGCGAGCAATTAAAAATTGATGTATTTTTAGCGAGCGGGTCCCGGTGCATCGCGATTCGTGGCGCTTGTCATTTTATTGAAAACTCAATAAAATTGGATTGATATGAAAATGGAAAAATGTTTGCAACGTCTCTTCCCGCCCGGGGCCTTTTTTGTGAACTCATGCTGAATAATAATTTTCCGCTTAAAATCTCACCGTTATTGGAAAAATATTACATTAAGGATTAACACGAGATATTTAATTTTTATTTATTGGTTATTTTTATTGCATATTTTTATTTCAATTTGATAGGCTTCCAGGCGGTTTGTTGCGTTCGTGATGGCCTGTTGATAAATGGACCAGACGCGGCGGCCAACATGTTCACAGTGGTCGCGGGTTGAAATCCTGCACACCTCTGACTTTTCGGAGTCATGTGTGTATTGATAGTCAATCACCACGCACTATAACGGCGAAGGAGAAAATCGTGGGGTAACCTGCATACCGTAGCAAATTGCAAGAATTTCTATGGTATGTAAAAACCGCCAATCCGCACTAGGCCAGCGTGGTGGACTATATGGTCTAACCCCACTTAATCGTAGTCTCGATTGTAGAGGACGCCCTGCAGTGCGACGTATGTATATGCGTTGATACAGTAGTTTGATTGAAAAGTCTTATTTTATAATAATTCACGGACATGGTTAATAATTACATAAACGCTATGCTCACACCATGCCTCTTATGTAAAATGCAATGAATTCTGTCGTAAGGGTAGTACGTCCATATATTATTACAAATAACATCGAATATCCTGCTCTATACACGTACATTGTTAAAGAGGTTATACAAAAATATATTAAATGCAGGATTTTTTAAATTGGATTTAAAACACGTCACGAACACAGAAATCCTCAACAGTATTAGGAAAGTGAAGTCTATAATTTCTGTGATATTATTTCATCGATATACATAATACCGAAGTTTTTAATTTTTAATTAATTATACTAAGAAGCTGAAAAGTTCGTTCGTCAATTATTTTTAATAGAATAAATTAATGTGATTGTAATTCTATGAATTTCTTCCCTATAAAGTAACTTATTGATAAGTCCCAGGAAACTAATTATTGGTTGAGGTGGCCTCGTGTGTAAATAGATTTCATTACAATCTAATTGATTGTAAACACGAAGGTGCTTCTAGAATTTCCAGTCGTTATGTTTGCTACTCAAATTAGTTGTTTACTAATGAACGCAATATATTAGATTAATTTTGTATTTCTTGATCATTAACACTGTAATCATTATTAAATAATCCCAAGAGTAAACTCTAAGTCCTGACCCCACACATAGACTCAAATTTTAAGTCATGGAAATCAAAACTACGAAAGACTTTTCGGTTTCTCAACACTGACACCCGTAACATGTAATGGTGGGCTACACAAAAAATTGTCTCGTCGCAGAGACCGAACCCATGTTCTCTTGTTCCGAAGCCGGTTTTTAAACAACTGCGTCACGAAAGCTACCATTATCCATATCCATCCGGATACAATGGTAAAAATCGGAGGGACCCATGCATGTGTGGTGTGCCACATAATCAAACTCAGCGGACCGAGCGGCACTTCTGCCATTCTCTTAAAGGAAAACACTGTGGGAGAGTTTGATATTATAACACATTAAGCAGCTCTTGGGAAGAAGCTGGATGTAGGCGGCTTAACAGGTCTCCGTCGAAATATATGGACGATGTCTATCACCGTTGAACATAGACCTACGGATAGGCTTCACAAAGCTGAAGATGATAACAATGATATACAAACTTTTATCAATAAATTACATAAAGTAAACTATAAAAACCCCGATTCAACCTCCAATAACGTATCTGCACAAGTATAAAAAGTATCGGCGAGGAACAAGCAGTAAGACGGCGCTACAAATAAAGTAGTAGCGCGTGTTAACGGAGCGGAGGTGTGTCGCACGCAAAGGATTACTCTATGGGGCTTTGCTGCTGTTCGGGGACACGGGAAGGGCGGCAGCGGTTAAGGAGTCGTCTCGTTATGGTTAGAGCATTGTCACACCGTATTCAACTGTACTGTGGTTGTCACAGTAGAGGAAGAGGTAAAATCCACCTTATAAACACTGGCAAGTATCATTTTTGACTCTGTTAACCTGTTAAATGACATTCAGTATAGTTGTGCAAATTATGTACCGACGGCTGAAAATTTACCGATGATAAGCTTATCATTTCTTTCCTCGTAAAATAAGACGCGTCACTTTAGCATCCCTTTCAATCACTTCCGCCATATAAGTCCTATGCTGAACAAAGCCCACTCTCGAACTTCTCAACTACTTTTCGGTAGTGCCCTGCATCCAGCTAAATCCTGCTGCCAGCCAAGCCCAATTTTAGGTTGCACATTACAATGCTTCTATCAAAAGGTAACAAAAAACTAAGCCGCTTTCTTTTACAATTCACACCACAGTAAAACACAGTCAGTGGATTACACACGCGACATCCAGAACTCACATACGTAGCCCGAGTGAGACAAAATGCTCATTGAATTTCATAAGGCAGAGGATTGCGACGGCTTGTATGGGCGCCGCGGACCGACCGGCGCTGTGACGTCACACGCCACGCATACAGGGTACACCACACTTCGCACCACATCTGTGGCGTTGGATATAGGATAGCATGAAGTGTGTGGACTTGAGTTTAGTGGTTTGAAGTTGTGTTGACAAATGGAAGGAATTTGGCGTAGTTTTCAAATGAGACTTATGTATGTGGTATATGATTTTATGTGTGATGCTATGTATATTTATTAATTTAAAGTCACGCACTGCGAAATGCTTTAAATTATGTCAAGTATTGTTCTTGTCATGGCTTTATTATCATCAGCGATAGTGCATCTATCATTATGTCCCTCCTTCCTCTGCCTTTCACTATTTATTTCTTCAGCCAAACCAAATGCACTACTGCATACAATATAGGTTCCTCCTGTAAGAATTTCCATGGCGACTTATTCATCTACAATATATATTTTATGAATATAAAAAATCGTCTCTTTTCCTCCTCTTGTCTCCATCCCATTGTGGTCGGAAAGAGATTGCCCCGGGCGATTTGTACTTTGACGTAATATTTTGTTTGATTGTTAAGATTTATTGGGTGTACAATAAAGAATATAAATAAAACGATGTGTCCGAATGTAACCTACGCGCGCGTCCACCTGTCGTTCTGTAATCTGAGTTGAAACTTTTAAAAACTTTACACCGCCGCGTTAGGAGTTGTGTCGTGGAGTAGTTTTATGCTTTCTAACTTGGCTTCGCGCTCCGTTGCTTCTGGTCGGACAGTATAAACAACTCCACCTGATGTTTCTCTTTCAAACTATTGCGTTTGTTTTTGAAATCATCTTTGTGTTTAAAATGGCTGCGGAGTTTTGTTTTTAGTTATTTTAGTGGTTGCATAAGATTCAGTTTGTAAATTAGAATTGTAAAAATTAAAAGTCATGAAATTGTGTTCAACTTTTGTAAAAAAAGAAAATATAGTATAGATTTTTAAGCGTAAAATCTCTACCTTTTTCAGCAGTTTGTTGCAATTAACAAAGTGATCACTCTTTTCAAAACTGAATGAAGGATTCCGAATGCCCCAACCAAACACTTAAAATGCTTCTCAATAAATCTAGTTACAGCATAAAATAAAGTTCATTAAAATAAACCAAATTAAATAAACCTGGACAAGAGAAAAGCAACAAGACGACGAGCCGGTACAAACTGAATGGAGAAAATGATAGGTGTCTGCAAGGAAGCCGAGCTCGCCAAATGAATGAGGCATAATCCGTTAGGGGGACATTCTAATGAAAACGCCTTGTAATACCAACACCAGAGTGATTTCTGCAAAGCTAAGCTGGTGTCGACACGTAGCTTTAACATGTGGCGCGAGGTATGAGCGGGAGCGACGTTTGTTGTGAATAGGATGTAGTGATGAGGCTGTTATTACCCAGTTTTTTGTGCGAAGTGATTTCCTTCGGATTTGATCAATTTATACTTTAAAATATCAAAATTTGTAGTAACGACATTTAAAAAGTGTTTGAACTAGTTTCATAATTCTTCTTTCTGCTTAGGCGTTGTCCCGGCCGGTGCCAGGGTCCGCCTTCCAGCTGAGTCTCCTCCATTTCGCCCGGCCTTCGGCATCCTTAATAGTAAGGCCATTGACTCTCATATCTTCCTTGACGACATCAAGCCAGCGCTTTTTTAGTTTACCCCTTGGTCGAGGTCCTGGAATGTTAAGGCTCAGGCACATATTGCCGACGTTCTCCTGCGACTTTCTCAGGACATGACCATACCATCTCAAACGAAACTCTTGGAGTTTATTTGCTACATCGCGGACACTAAGGCTGCCGCGGATGTGCTCGTTAACGTTACGTTACTAGTTTCATAACAACAGCGATAAATGGCACTGGGAGTAGAGTAGGGAATAAAGTAAGAGTTCTGAGTTTATTGTGAAATCACTTAGTAACTAAAACATTACAGCAAAGCTGTTATATAATCATGATTTTTTTAAAAGAAATACGGTACCCATATGGTACAGTATGCGATTTTATGCGAAAGAACCAACTACTTAAAGCAAAACGAATTAATAACAGGGGCATGCACACAAGAACAGCTATGTTTGTGCACCTATAGCTTGGTGCTAATACTGAGTCACACCATGCCTCCCATATAAAATCTACAATATTCAATTTTGAAGACTTATACACACCACCACCTAAGTATTACACTGTATATACGCACATACACCTATATACCAATACGCTCAAACCTAAAATCCTGCCTTTCATTAATCTAAGAGCCTTCAATCTAAAACCATATATTCACATTCTTATTAACCGCTCGCCGCCACAACTTACGCCAGACATTTAAGGGCGAGTTCATTTGTATTCATTGCGCGCGGCCGGTGTCAATCGAACGAGTCTCGTCCATGAAGATTGATGAGAGAGCTGCCGCTTAAACAAACGGTCTCACACACGCGGCAATTATTCCTTCCCAGGAGGGACCAGTTTTAAACACCAACACTCATGTATTTTAATGGAGGTTGAACTAATTCGTCTACTAAGTAAGAAGACGGTCGCTGATGAACTTTTAAAAGGATTGCTGAAGATAAGTTGAAATAAAATCAAAACGATTTATAAGATCTGATAATGTAATGATACATGGGAGAATGTTGATAATCGTTTTCGTAGCGTAATTGTTTACGAAGCGATTTGTGAAACTACAGTCTACTGGCTCAATCCCCGATCTGAGACGAACTGTGTGATTTATAAAAACTTGCATCGCGAGGCCATAAAGTCTCTTATAATTTATGATATCCTAGTACTTTAAATCGTACCACTTGCCGCTTCACTGTCCCTTTCTACCCTAGTCAAACACAGGCGTGACTTTATATATCACGCGAAAAACTCCAACAAACAAGTCATCCTTTCAACCCGTATGCAAAGCGAAACCGTTTATCATACTTTCAGTAAACATATTAAAATTCCAGTGCGAGCGAAACGTACACCGTACATTGTTCAATTTTATTGGAAAACCGAAATTTTTGACGGCCATACGTGCAGGCTAAATGTCGTGTCCAACGGGCGAACGGTCTACGATGGCGAATCAAAATAGCTAAAATGCCACGTCGACTTTTTGCGAATAACACTGCAGGCCATTGTGACCGGCGGATAAAATAAAAAAAATATTTTGATTGGTGCATTACGGAGCGTAAGTTTCAACAAAAATGTTAACGAGCTGTTGAACAAAGGTTTAAAATCGTTTTGCAGTTTATAACTGTTATGAATGGATCTGAGCATGTAATAAACGACGATTTAAAGTTATTTTTATTGTGAATTGATTTCTGCGAATTTATATCGTAAAAGGCAACCTAAGGTAACCTCTGGACTGTTTTAGTCTCTGGTTTTCTATATCAGCCCATATACGTCCCACTGCAGGGCACGGGCCTACTCTACAATCGAGAGAATCGATTGAGAGTGTTTAGGCCATATAGTCCACCACGCTGGCCTAGTGCGGGTTGGCGGACTTACATGCCATAGATATTCTTTAAAATCGCTGCGGTATGCAGGTTTCCTCACGATGTTTTCCTTCACCGTTAAAGTGCGTGGTGATTGACTATGAATACACACATAACTCCGAAAAGTCAGAGGTGTGCCCTGGGATTTGAACCCGCGACCACCGTGAACATGTAGGCAGTCGCGTCTGGTCCGTTACCAACAGGCCACCACGCACGTATCATACACTCTGATTTTGCATGTTATCAAATATGAAAATAGGAACAGAATTTAATGGAGATGCTTGTTACCAAAAGACTTAGGTAAGCATACGTAGTAAATTCAATTAATTATGCCATATAATATATTAATAATCAGAATTCAAAACCCATTATAAGTGCTTAATTTAGTAGCATAAAAACTTAATTAAGCAAAAGCCAAATTGTTCATTAAAAATAAAGTCCAGTAAGCAGATTATTCAATATCCAAAAAGCGGAGTTTATATTTCATTCGAATAAAATTAATAAGCAAACGGTATCAAAAGTAAATATTTAAAATTGTAATGAACTCGGCCCGGGTTATAAACGTGTAAATGAATAAATGGTTATTACATTTTCTTATAAATACAAATTGATTTTTGTCAATATAAATTTAATTTGTGCTTGCCGTATTTCTCTAAAAACACGATTAAACGTATACAATTTGAAATGAGTGTTGTGATATAAAACATTACTATTCAAACCATTTTAATTTATCAATGCATATTTTATTCAGAAACATAAATTTGTGTTTTTGTAGTAAGTAATCATACAAAGCTATACGAGTATTAGATATTATGTATGTGTTTCGTATTTCGTGTACCTATCTATATTTCTAATTCAATAATATCAGACCATTGCAAGCATTTTTTTTTATATGCATACATAATACATAAACTCACACCTTTTTCCCAGAAAGGGGTAGGCAGAGGTGCTACCATCACGTTTCGCCTTGTGTATTCTGTCCCACGATGTGATTTTTTTTTATACCTTAGGACCGGCAAACCAGCAAACAGGTCAGCTGATCACTGCCGCCCATGTAAATCAACAGGCTACGATCATAGATGTATTGCCGGCCCATGAAATCGGGAGGGGGGAGGGAAGGAAAAATTATGATAAGAAGAAAGGATTGGGCATCCGACATTCTCAAAATCCCTTCTCCAGGCTGATAATAATGAATAAAAAAATTTATATCACTTTGCTCGACCCGAAATTTGAACCCGAGATCTAAGCGTCGCAATCGTACCGTAAAACTGCGCCACCGAGGCAGTCATTATTTTACATCATGAGATGAATTTGGATGTTGTCCACTAACCAAATCGGGATTATCATGTTGTATTTTAGGCTAGTTAAATCCCCAGAATCTCTAGAGCTTTGCAAATCAGCCTGTATTCAGGTCTTTTGTGAATTGTGAATGTTAAAATACCAAATTCGAATATAATTCTGACGAAAATTCCATAATAAATTTGGTGCATAAATTGCCATGCAATACCGATCTAAAATTGTTCAGTTGGTGAAATAATATCCGTCTGGTATCGAAATCCAATGCCAATTTGCGCAAATGAACCATTAATTGGCTTCGTTTTGTTTTAAATATGAATTAAAAGTGTTATTTTATTAACGTTTGCTAATGACGGGCAGTATGAAAAACCTTTATTCAATAATGGATAATAAATAATTGGTTATGACTGTTCTTTTGATGCTGTATTCGTTTGTATATATATTCTTTTTTCATTCGTTTTAATGGCTTCAAATATTAATGGTTTTATTTAGGTATGATATATTATATATTTTGCCTATCTAGAAAATTGAACCTCTAGCAAGAAGATTTGTCTACTAGTTTATAGTCTTTACTTCGATTTCTGTCGGTTCTGACTCTTGATTTTTGGAAGAGTGAATTGATCTTTGTGTGTGAACAGCGCTATGCTGATGAAAACTAAATATTCTTTACTTAAATTTCCTTCTAATCTTCTCTTGAATATAAAGTAAATATCAAGCTTCGGAACGTGTAACAGCTTTGTAAAGACGCGGTAAAAGTATCTCTTTGCAAGAGGCACTTTTTTGTTTCTGTGTTCTTCCTTTTTTAACCGACTTCAGAGGAGGTTATCAATTCGTACATTTTTTTTTCTTATGTATGTTCACCGATTACACTGCGATTTCTGGGTCGATTTACGTAATTCTTCTTTAGTTGGATGCAAAATTGCTGCCATTTGGTCCCATAAAAAGTTGGTGAAGACCTGATGAATATCTTCGGACTTAGAGAGTAGAACTCCTCGAAATTGAGCAGGTTTCCGATGGTTTTTACGCAATAGGTTCAATATAAAAGTCAAATTGTAGTGAGGTAGAGAAAAAGGGGTGGGGGTGAGGAGGGGGTGAGAAAATTAACATGCATGTAAATACTTAATATCTTCGGCAGCTTTGAACCGATTTTAGTGATTTTTCTTTTGTTTGATGCGGAATAGTTGTCATTTGGTCCCTAAAAAAATTGGTGAAGATCTGATGTATATCTTCGGACATAGACAGTAGAACTCCTCAAAATTGAGTAAGTTTCCATCAATTTACATGTAAATACTTAATATCTTCGGCAGCTTTGAACCGATTTTAGTCATTCTTCTTTAGTTTTATGCGGAATAGTTGCCATTTGGTTCTATAAAAAAGTGGTGAAGACCTGATGAATATCTTCGGACCTAGACAGTAGAACTCCTCGAAATTGAGTAAGTTTCTGGACTGGTGGTAGGTCTCTCATATGTGAGAGGCCGTCTGGGTAGGTACCACCGCAATGTCTATTTCTCCCGCCAAACAGCAGTGTAAATGCGCTGTTGTGTTCCGGTTTGAAGGACATTGTAGCCAGAGTAACTACTGGACATATTGAGACTTAACATCTTATGTCTCAGGATGGCGAGCGCAGTGGAATGCCAAGCATTGCCTTGTAATTCATGGTGTTGTTTGGTTTTGCTACTGTCCATGAGCGGTCATATCGCTTACCATCAGGCGAATGGCATGCTCGTCTCGCCATACATTTGCAATAAAAAAAAAAAAAAAAAAAAAGTTTCCATTAATATGCATGTAAATACTTAATATCTTCGGCCGCTTTGAACCGATTTTAGTGATTCTTCTTTAATTTGATGCGGAATAGTTGCCATTTGCTTCTATAAAAAATTGGTGAAGACCTGATGAATATCTTCGGACCTATACAGTAGAACTCCTCAAAATTGAGTAGATTTCCAATGGTTCTTTTTGTAACAGGTTCAGTATTAAAGTCAAATTTTAGTAAGGTAGAGATAAAAGGGTGGGGGTGAGAAGGGGGGCGAGAAAATGAAAATAATGTAAATACTTAATATCTTCGGCAGCTTTGAACCGTTTTTAGTTATTCTTCTTTAGTTAGATGCGAAATAGTTGTCATTTGGTCCCATAAAAAATTGTTGAAGACCTGATGAATATCTTCGGACCTAGACAGTAGAACTTCTCAAAATTGAGTAGGTTTCCAATTATAGTTCTTTTTTAACAGGTTCAGTGTTAACGTCGAACTATAGTGAGGCGGAAGAAGTGGTGGGGGTGAGGAGGAGGGTGAAAAAATTAAGTTACTGTAGGCGTTTTGCTCTTATGAGCGTTGTTAACGAAAATTGAGTTTAGCTTACACTAAAAAGTAAAAAATAAAAAAAAACTACGTTTAAAAAAACCGACTTCAACTACTAAAAAGTATAAAATAACTTAATAAAGAATTAATTTAATACACCTCTTGTGCAAACCTATACCTTTCATATCAAATAAAATACAATTATTTATATGTGCTACCTATTGATAGGTTTGAAGTCGGTGCCACGCCTTAAACAAAATAAAACTTAATATTATACACAGCTTAGTTCCTGTAAATATTTCTTTACGCTAAAGATTAACATACATAAATAATCCTATAAGCAATGTGCATTGAAACAGATGAAAACTTTACGACAAATATATATATTTATAATATTAATACCTGTATATGGTTATATTAAACCTATATTATGCTTATATATGAATATATTTGTGGCCCTGAAAAGGACATTTTGGTTTGCGTATTGGTACCTCTGTTTTGAAAACAAACTAATAATGGAATTAAGTAATAATATATTATCAAAATTAGAACATAATACATTTTTCTACTATGTTACTATATAGAAATAACCACAGTGTTAATATACATACATACATACATACATAAACTCACGCCTTTATCCCCGAAGGGGTAGGCAGAGGCGCCACTAGGACACCCACATTTCGCCTTGCATGTTCCGTCCCATGATGTGATAGGGGGCGAGCCTATCGCCATATCGGGCACAAATTCCTGACTCCGGGCTGATAATGAACAGAAAAATCCAATATCACTTTGCCCGACCTGGGATTCGAACCCGAGACCTCAGCTTTGTAGTCGTACCGCAATACAACCACGCCACCGAGGCAGTCGGCAGTGTTAATATATTATAGAAATAACCACAACGGAGGTTACATTTCTATGATTTGACTTATATAATTTTATAGTAAAGTAATAATTTTACGTTAAAAAAATATGGGACGTTATTTTTGGCCAACACGACATCTTGTAAAACGACACTTTCATCGGCATTTCAATTTTGGTTGGGAGATCTCGTGACTCGTATCGCCACGTTTCATTCAATATTTATCTGTGTAAATAAATCCTTGTGATTGCGTGGCTCCTTTTAGAATTTTGGGAACACATTAAATACATTTCACGTAGTTTTATTCTGCTTTGAATTACAAAATTTTTTACTTAAAATTCCTAAAACCTATTGGAAATGTCTGATCATTTCTGATCTTCTCTTTCTATTTTAAAATGTATTTTAAAATCTACTGGGGGTAGAATATTCTTATTCTCCTGAAGCAGTTCGTAAGAATGGGAACACGCGTATAGCCATTAACTGGAGATGATTATGGTCTATGTGGCCATCCATGGAGGAGGCCTATGTTCAGCAGTGGACTTCCTGTAGCTGGAGAGAGAGAGAGATGATTAGCTGGACTAACACGCACTGATAGATGTATCGGACACGTTAAGGATCTGATCCACCGAAGTGTTTACACCAAACATCGTTTCAGGCATCATGTGTGATCCTAATTTGGTTTAAATACATTTATTTAAACCAAATTAGGACAGTTAGGTTTCCATTATTTCTCGCTCCTATGTATTATTTTGCGCTGGCGAATAAACTACATGATGTCACTTTCCCTCATCAGAATATTAAAAAATTCTTGTCTAGTAGTATTAATATTTGCGAAATGAATGCTGATGTAAAATAATTGTAAGAGAACAATATGCGGAGCTTTTCCTGTTGCCCGCCGAGTTCATCTTAGCGGATCAGAGGAAGCCGCATTTCTATGCAAAGTTAAATGTAAATGTTGCGGAAATTGAGCAAAAATTATGCTCGGATTTCCATACTTAATTTTTTTACAATTTTTGTATACTAAAGTAAAGAATATGGTATTTGTAGTAGTTCCAAGAAGATTGTATGTATGTATCAGACAATATACGTCCCACTGCTGGGCACGGGCCTACTCTACAATCGAGAGAATCGATTGAGAGTGGTGAGGCCATATAGTCCATCACACTGGCCTAGTGCGGGTTGGCGGACTTACATAAGAAGATTGTAGATTATATTTTTATATGGATCGCTAAGAAATGACTACAACCATCACTCTCAATGTCTTGCCAATGGAGATTGTCAGCCTGATTCTGAAAAGCAACTCTCTAATGCTACCCGCATTAGACCAGCGTGGAGTATATGCCCTAACCCAATAAGCCAAACGATATCCTGGCATACCCTGGCCTTTTAAGATGTGCTCGCAATAAGCGTGTATCACATGCCTTTTACGTTGTAAATACATTTTATTTATGGTTGTAGGTTGTATGTCAGGACAGCAAACCTCTCGTGTCTTCTACTCAGTTCGTGAAGCATCTTAGTCTCACGCAAGTGACTAACTGTATCAACCCATAAACGTTCTTCATCGGCACGGAATTGCTCTACAATAGAGAGAATAAGAAGGGTATAGTCATGATCGACTTCGCTTGCCTAAAGTGGTTTGGCGGACTTCATCTACCGTTAAATATCTTAAAGGCAAAATATTTATGTAATAAATCATACGTTGCACAAAAGCTGTTCTATTAATAGCCGACACATTAAAGGCTTACGGCAGCTATTTAGTCAGAACACGTAGTACCCGCCCTTTCATCGTGGTCACACGTTCATCCATAATTTCCCTTGTAATATACTGGTTTCATAAAGGTTAATGATCCCGTGTTTTTAAGGATTATATTATTTAATTAGTGTATATGTTACTGTAAAAGCTCGAACTACGGTTAATCTTAAGATTTACGCGTATGACATGAGTTGGTAAATGTAAGTATTTCTGAAAATACGACGATTTTTTCGGGCTTTTACCATTCGAATTCAGTATATGCTAGGTTTTACCACTGTCAGCTGGTAGATGTTGGTTTTAGGAATAAAACAATAAGTAATTCTTAATTATTTACTTTAATGAACTATTAGACAAAACAGGTACATAGTATTATAAAGGTATCATATGATAGTAATAAGTACAAATTAATAGCAAGTTATTTAAATTATTTTGAAAAAACACATTAACCTAACCTAACCTAACCTAATTATCTTTCTTGTTTGCCAAAAAAATACAATTAGAAATCAAATTATCGTGCAAGTTCAAACGTGTCAAACAAGCGACTGAGGCGAGCGGATCGGCGGCGGATGTTTTGTTTTTCAACATTTACCGTGCCATTAATGTAAATCCTAAGATTTACCAACGGAATGGTGGTAAGAGTTCGAATCGCAAACCTTTTCGGACATTTACCATTAGGAATTGGTAGATCTTAGGTTTTACTGAAATATCTTAGGATTTATTGCAGTTCGAGCTTTTACAGTAACATATATATAACATAAGTGAGCGGCTTAGTGTGAGTCGAAATCATGCAAAACAAGTTCCGCACTATCACAATGATTAACACATAGTTGGTTTTTATTGGCTGTTTTTCATTTCATTTTTATACTATCAGTATCTATTAAAAATGTTACACCAAAAGTTCGGTGACAAAAATAAAATTAAAATACCAGTTCCTTGAAGTTTTCTTGTATAATGTATGTATGTATAAACTCACACCTTTATCACAGCAGGGGTAGGCAGAGGCGCCACTAGGACACCCACATTTCGCCTTGTATGTTTATTTATTTATTTATTTATTTTATTTATTTTAACACATGGAAAACTTACAGCTAATAACAAAAGAAGTAAACAATATAGTAAATAACATAAAGCCAATGACAAGTTCTCACTTATAGTAACAAATTGAGAAAAAAAAAATACAAGTGTGAGCAAAAAAACTAAAATAAGCACCTTATTAACTAAAAAAACTGAGGTTCAAGCGCCTCCTCGCTACAGAAACACTGGTTGAAAAAGTATCCAGATCATGTTGTTTGCATACATTGTTAAAGGTCTTACTCGCACGCACCAAATAACTATTCTGTCGATAGTTCGATGATGCCTTTGGTACATGTAAGGGTGGGTTAAAACGAATGAATCTAGTTGGAACATTAAGAAATATTTTCGCCAAAAGTTCGGGGCTGTCAATATCATTTTTCAATATTTTTAAAAGAAATATGTAGTCACTTATTTCTCTACGTTTACTGAGAGGCAATAAATGGAATTTTTTGCAGAGTCGGAGATAGTCATTAGATTTATATGGAATTCGTTGGTGGAAACAGAGGTATTTTACAAAACGTTTTTGAATATTTTCAATGCGTTCGACATATTTATGATAAAGTGGATTCCAAATTTGAGATGCATATTCCAGATGGCTTCTAACAAATGTGCAATATAGTATTTTAAGAGTTTTGGCCTCAGTAAAGGATTTAGAGATCCGCATTATGAATCCAAGGGATTTGGAAGCCTTCATCACAATAGCCTCAACATGCGTATCAAAAATTAACTTGCTATCATGATGAACCCCTAGGTCACGAATGGTATGGCACCTGGGTAATGTTAGGCCTCCCAAGGTATAATTAGTGACTAAGGCATTATGTTTCCTTGTGTAAGTAATAACGGAACATTTTGATGGATTGAGGTCAAGTTTGTTCAGTTTACAGTACTCTTGTAAGCAACATAGATCACTTTGAAGTGCAACCATATCATTGAGAGTGGAAATAGTCTTAAAGATCTTCATGTCATCGGCAAAGCACAATAAGTTAGAGGATTTTAGGCACTGGTCGATGTCATTTACATAAATTATAAATAGTAGCGGCCCAAGCAGTGATCCTTGTGGTACTCCACTAGACACGTTCACCCATTTGGACATATAGTTACTAAGAACTACAGCTTGTGACCTATTCTCTATGTAGGAAGAAAACCACCTTAAGAGATCCCCACAAATTCCCATGCAGTTTAACTTCTTTAGCAGAATCACATGGTCAATACGGTCGAAGGCCTTACTGTAATCCGTGTAAACGACATCGACCTGCTTGCGATCATCCATGGCTTCAGTAATAAAATCATTAAGGAGGATTAAATTTGAGGTAGTGGACCGACCCTTCAAAAACCCATGTTGGAAAGGACTAAAGGATTGAGAAAGGGCTGTGTATAGCTGATTGTATATAATTCTTTCAAACACTTTAGCTACAATACAAAGTTTCGATATTGGTCTATAATTAGTGATCTCTGTTTTAGAACCTTTTTTGTGTACTGGTGTGATGAAAGCAGATTTCCAAATTATGGGTACGACACAAGTAGATAGGGATTTATTAAATAGAATAAAAATTGGTAGGGAGATGGATGTTGCACAATTGACAAGAAATTTGGCTGAAATTTTGTCAGGACCAGCACCTTTAGATGTATCGAGCTTGCGAAGCAGACAAGTCACGTCTTCCACTTTAATATGAATGCGACTCATAACATTAGTCGACAAGTCAAAGGAAAACTGGTTAGAACATGTAGCATCGTGGTGGTTGTGAGAATCAAGAAAATTTGAATGGAAGTAAGAGGAGAATGCGTTACAAATCGATACTCCAGAAAGTAACGATTGATTATTGTAATTGAGTACACTAGGAATGGCATTCGAATTGTACCGATGTCTAACAAAAGTCCAAAAATATTTGGCATTATTTTTAATTGAATTTTCAGTAGCTGCAAGGTAATCAATGTAACATTTAGATTCTAGAACTTTAACTCTATCGCGAAGTAACTTAAATGATAGCTCATCCGATCTATTGCCATAAATTTTAAATTTCTTAAAATATTTATATTTTTCTTTGATAGCTTTGATAAGTGCTAAACTAAACCATACAGGATAGTTTTTAGGCTTAATAGGTTTTGTAGGTATGAATTTATTCATCAGATTCATAATAAATTTAACAAAAATGTCAACCGCATCATCCATTGAACGATAGGAAAATTCAAGCTCCCAGTCAAATGCTAGAATTTCTTTATTTATAGATTGAAAATCACCTCTATTAAAAATATAGCTCAACCGTGGTGATATGTCTAGGCTAGGTAACTCAAAAATATCGGTGTTAATTAACAAAGCTGGGTGGTATGGATCAATAGCGACTAGTGGATCTGAGCATTCTAGTACATTGGTTTTAAAGTTGGAGAGAACGAGATCCAATAATTTGCCATATTTATTAGTAACATTGTTGTATTGTATTAGTCCTGAAGAAGACAACTCATCGACTAGTAGTTGTTCATCAATAGTAGTGGGATTCGATGGGACAAGTGATGTATTGTCGGTAAGAAGCCATTTAATACTACTCATGTTAAAGTCACCAACAATCATATACCTATCAGTGGGATTGTGCATCATAGTGTCGCTTAATTTTGTCAAAAAATTACCTAGTTGTGCGGAAAAAGAAAGGCCTTGATTTTGCTTACATAAATAAACAACACAGATATAAATATTTATATGGTCTCTCGAGTTCTTTTTCTTCAGACGTAATTTTAGCCATAGGTCTTCGGCTGTAGAATTAAGAATAGGGCAAGACATAATTGGTAACTCCCTACGTGTTGCGATAAGTACGCCACCCCCTCGCGATTGGCCAGTAAGCCCGTAATCTCTATCACGGCGCCATACAATATACCGACTATCAAAAAACTCCGAGCTTGAAATACCATCCATTAACCACGTCTCAGTCAACATAATAATATCAAAATCATTCATCGAGACTTGTCGGTGAAATGAATCCGATTTCGTTCGAAGCCCCCGAACATTTTGGTAAAAAAACCGTCCCACAATGTGATAGGAGGCGAGCCTATCGCCATATCGGGCACGAATTCCTGACTCCGGGCTCATAATGAATAGAAAAATCCAATATCACTTTGCCCGACCCGGGACTCCAATCCGAGACCTCAGCTTTGTAACCGTACCGTAATACAACTACGCCACCGAGGCAGTCTAAAGTTTCAGTTTCAGTCAGTCAGTCAAAAGTTTGGTAACAAAACTAAAATTAAAATACCAGTTCTTTGAAGGTTTCTTGACCCCTATGAATCGTACTTTTGTTTGTAGAGGAGGGTCGTGCCCTGCAGTGGGACGTGTATATCAGCTGATACGCTAGTTCCTTGACAAAGTACAAACCTTTGAAGGCACTTCTGGGAATGCAAGAAAAGGCAGTGGGGATAGATAAGTGGAGTTTTGGTATCAATTATGTTGAAATTGGAGATATACATGTAAATCCCAAAGTAAAAAACGTTAACTATTAACCGTATATTCTAACCAACATCAATCCATTTATCACCAAAACTACACACGAATCCAATATATTGTTATTACAAAGCAGTAGATTACGCCAAAAGCCAGGACCAAGTGAAATTGGTTAGATATTAATCGGAATATTAAACCAAGTCGGCCTGATATGCATACAAATTGTTATTTGGGGTGAATGTTTTTTTAAATTTTGCTCATAATGCCCTAAGCTGCTTAGGTGTGAAAGCTTGGTCAACCGACGCATAAATGTTTTTTTAATTTTTGTTTTACTCAGAAATGCTCGGATTTTAGAGAAATATGAATATATTAACCTTTCAGGTTTTAAGTTTTTGACAGTTTTTTGCACGTACATAATATATTAACGCATGTGCTTTATCGGAGTAGGTAAAAATTAAAGCCCCAAGTGCTACAGTCAAAATGTGTTTCTCTTTGCTTCAATTGTCATAACCTAAACTCAGCAGGCGTGGTCATGGACGAAAACATGGACAGTTTTAAAAATACCTTAATAATAATACTAACCTATGTACGTTCTACTGAGGACACAAATAAATACACCCAACAGTCATATACATAGTCGTGACCCCACATTAAGACCAATTAAGTATTGTGTCGCAGGTACCAGACCTACGAGAGACTTTTCGGTCTCACAAACACCCAGACCCGAAAGAAATATTTGTGGGCCGCATAAACATTTTCTCTTGGTGCGGGGATCGAACCCGCGGCCTCTCGTTTCACAGCCAGCGTCTAACCAACTGCGCCACGAAGGCCAAGACAACACAGGATACAAGACCCCACAAACCCCTCAAAAATGCCTCAAAGTGGCATAAAACCGCAGTATCTCATTTCAAAACCCTCGCAACCACTGCGCCGCGAAATTTTACAAGGGATTTGAATCTGGAAATTGGTACTGTTACGTTTAGTTCCCCGGGGTATTGTTGTACAATGGTATTGCTAGATTACTTTTATTTCGCAAGACTTTATTATTTAGTTTGGAAAATATTAAAGGTAGGAGTTTATATTTAACAATGTAGAAAATGTTGGCATAAAGGAGGTCGATGATCAGCAGTGGTTTAATTCGAGACTAAGAATAATGATGATGATGATGTAATTAATAAAAATCTGATTTTTCCCTTGGGATTTTTCTATTATTCCTTCTGGACGATATTTTTACGGTAATATACTCGATGATGTGCAATGTTTTCACTACTTTTGTAAGGTAAAATGCCGTATAATATTTCTGAGAGATCTAATAAATGAATTTTTGAAAATTTCATCACGAATAAACTTTTTATATGTATAGTCCTTAGTGTTTAATCTGATATAGTTAGTACAAATATGAATACACTATGAGACTGACATAGTCTTCATTGACTCAAAGTTTCTCAAATAAATCAGATATTTAAAAAAAAAGTTTAGAATTTTTACTACTTTTATCTTTTGAAGGGTTAATTTATTTTTCCTGACTTAATGCAGCAATTCCTAAATACTTTGATAATACAACCAACTGTACAAATAACTTACTCATTATACACTGTCAGCCCTCAAATACCACTTTTTAGAAGTATTTAGAGAGCTACCAACATGTTTCTGGCAAAGAACAAATCTCATTAACAACAGCACGCTTTCGACAAACATAAGAAACGTCACGAACGAGCGTGTTCACGATGCGTGTAATTAAGTCACTGCGACATCAACAGTATTATTGATTGTTCCTTGTATATTAAATACTTGAAAAATAGCTTAGTGATTCAACTAGCATAATATTAATCTAGTGTGGCATTGTGGCTGTACTGCACCTGATGGCATGCGCTAATGCCGTCCAGACAGAGTATCGAATGACAACAGACGGCGGTTCCATGCCATTCAATACAATTATGGCGGCCTGCTGAGATGATTCTTCACACTACGGCGATAGGAGCTAGGATTATAGAAAGGAGGGAACACGTGTGACGGCAAACTATTCCACAGCATGACGGTGCGGCACAAAAATAAATTGGCGAATCTATTGGTTTGCGCGGAGATGAGTTGACCGGGCGTGAAAAACCAACGCACCTTGTTCGGGACTCCAACCCTGCGTGAAGTGGCAGATATTACGCCTCACTCGATGTTATTCCTTGGATTAAGAAAACAGCGGATATCTACACCAAGGATAATCACATCGTTTCACATTGAGAGGGGAACACCTTGAAAATTGGGGAGGGGAAAGGCGTGTCAGTGCAGGAGACAGCTCTGCTGTCCAAACTTTTAAAACCACTGCCGGTTACCTTTCGAACCCCTGGCTTTCCGCATATTGAAAGACCGCAGTTTACGCTGTTATCTTTCTCTTGTTGCTATCTGAGGATATGTACGTCTTAATTTTAAGGTTTGTGGCAGATAAACGTATTTTTCTTTATTCTTTACTTTCTTGACGTCGCACATAACTCTGTTTGATGCGAATATCCGCCATCAGGCAGCGTAGGCGGCGCGACGTCTGGAAACCACGATCCTCGAGGCGGGAATTAGCCGCAAAGAGTAAAGCGGCTTTCTCTTGTGGTTTGTGGGCCAGCAAACCTTCCGGGTATCTCATCGTTGGTATCTGTTTATCATAACCATATAATTTTAAAATGATCTTGATGTTCTACGAGCTTTATTTACCAGATCTAACGTCGCGTCAGCGTGGCGTCACCGCTGCGCATACGTTGGGAAAACGCAAACGCTCGTAAAACGCCAGTGGGATAGAGGCCTTACACAGCAAATACAAAATCTTACTCTTCCCTTGAGCATACCGAAAACCGTACTTAGAAAGAAGCCGTGCCTGAGCCTAGAATGTCAATACAAGTCCCGCTTTTTAAATAAAGTATTTTGGGAGCACCCTATATGTTTCTGGGAAACACCAAATCTCATTAACAACTGTACATGTTCGACGAACGTAAGAAACGTAAAAACGAACGAGCGTATTCGCAATGCATGTAATGACGTCACTTTAATATTAATAAATTCAATGCTGTGTAAATTTGCCTTGCACACCAAAATGAGAATAGGCTGCTCAGAAACGCTTTAAATTATTTATTTATTTATTTATTTTATTGCTTAAGGACAATCAGTGGTAATTACATTACATTAAATAAACGTTACAAATACACCAAAAATAAGTTAAATGTATTACCTTTAGTTGCCACAGCATGCATTGACATTTAAGAAAAAATAGAAGTAAAAATTAAAAAAAAGTTAACATATTTAAAACTTATATAAATCTCTCAACAATTAAAAATTTGGAATAACTTATATATTTCTTGACAATAACGCTTATGAAACTAAAAGGAACTTATGTGACTTCAACAGACAGTAAATAGGTTAGAAAAGTTTGTTAGATAAAAATAATTAAAAAGAATGAAAATATAATACTCTTAAATATTACTCTTCAAAGCTTTTATGACCTCCGCTTGAAAACATCTCAAGGAGCTGCCAAAAATGTCGACAGACTGGCCCAAAGAGTTGTAATTACATGGTTTCTTGAAGTTTTAACAGTTTTATTTGAATATATATATATATATATATATATATATATATATATATATATATATATATATATCAGCCCATATACGTCCCACTGCAGGGCACGGGCCTACTCTACAATCGAGAGAATCGATTGAGAGTGGTTAGGCCATATAGTCCACCACGCTGGCCTAGTGCGGGTTGGCGGACTTACATACCGTAGAAATTCTTTAAAATCGCTACGGTATGCAGGTTTCCTCACGATGTTTCCTTCACCGTTTTATTTGAATACACAATACAAAATCGATTTATGAATGTCGTAGGTCTAATGTAACATGTACATTTTAAAACCATCCGTACTAAGAATCTCCCCCTTTCTTTGGGTTCTATTAAAAACCATTTCCTTTGAGCACACAGTGTCAATACAAATCCCGCTTTTTAAATAACTAATATGTTTCTGGTAAACAACAAATCTCATTAACAACACGCGTTCGACGAACGTAAGAAACGTCGCGAGCGAGCGTGTTCGCGATGCATGTAATTAAGTCACTTATTCGCTTGTGCCGCGCGGATTTGTCTAAACGAGGGCTTCTACAAACATCGCCGACGTAAATCCGCCACAGCTTGTGTAGAGACGTTGGAGGATTGCGCCATAAGGATATTACATACTTGTCTTTAATGAGTTTCGAGGGAATGGGGTGATTGTGGTTGGATATTTGAGTGGTCAGGTTGATACATTTTAAGATATTGTGCCGTGTTTCAATAATCATAATATTATTATGTTGCTTCAACGAGATTATACAGGTACTACTACTATTACCAAAACGTAAACATCCACTCTTCGCTTTACTCCTTTAGTTACAATCTTGTACGTTTAGGTCTTTTTAAACTTTTTTCATACCTCTTGGTATTGTGCAGCATTATGAAAATATATTTTAAAGGTGTCTATTTCAATTCATTTTTCTTCCAACACGCACTAGCCTAATGTGGAGAGCTATAGCCTTAACTCAGTCAATCGATTTCTCGATTGTAGAGGAGACCCGAGGCCTGCAATGGGGCGTATATGGGCTGGATTATTATATTATTATCCAGTTCATGCCACCACTCCTTCTTTGGTCTACCTTGATTTCTCGGGCTATTAAGGTTTTTAATCAATGGCAATCTCTGCTCATATTTCGCAAGACCTGAACGAAATATGCTCGTTTATTTTGGGCGAGCTTTACTTGAGTAAGTAGTCTCAGTCGGAAAACTAAGACAATTGTATTATTCGAATAACCCTTACCTTCTTCACGTGGTATCCATCCTCAGAGTCTAAAAAGGGAACTACAGCTCCTCGGGTGTAAAAACACCTTTCTTTACATACGATCAAAATACTCTCAATTTAACTTAAAAATACGCCACAATTATGAGGTGGCACCTCATAACAATTTCCTACGTCATTCAACACAATATATACGAGAGCAGGGCGCGGCGGCGAGGAAATTGAATACACAATCTGAGGAATCGACCGCCCGCTCGGATTACCTACTGGGTTCATGCTGCGTATTGCTTTTATTTTTTACTATATATACCACTTTTATTTATTAAACCGGAGCTCTATTTCGTGCTTCGGTGGTTCTGTCAGATATCATTTTTTTCTTTTCGTACAAAAATGTTTTTGTTTAATTAAATTTGTTTGTGCTTTGGTGCAGTGTTAGAGTGTGGATTGTATCTCAGAGACTATTCCTAAGTTAGCTAATTAAAAAATTAGGCGTTTTTAGGTTCGAGAAACACCATTTACTTGAGTCTGTATAAGATGTTAAGAACAGGATGGTTTTTGGTATGGAAATAATATGGATAAATACACGTTGCGTAGTCTCGATCTGATTATATTTTAACAGAAGACGAATATTTTTTTACCACATAATAATATACAATGTATTCAATTTCTTTATTTTTTTGGAATATATCGAACAGACCGTAGATAAGATTGTAATGATAGCTTACAATATATCTTAAAGAATAGCTTCCAGTCATTTCTAATCTGAAAATTCTTTAAGACACCATGTCACAAAATCCACATCAGTAGGTACAAAACAACACTTCGGGTTTGTATAAAAATAGGTATGTTTACAAATAAGGAAGTTGAGAACTCGTTAGCACAAGCCAAAGCAAATACTACGGAAAGATCAACTTCAAAGATATCATATTTTGTATAACAATATCTATTTCTACATTAACGCGCTGATACTGTTTAATTATTTATCCTATTTTGTTAAGCAGGAAAAGATTAACATAAAAACGATATTATACAAAATTAAAAGTATAAATCGCGGTCTTGTCTTATTTTTTACTTGGGTTAAATTAGCTAACATACTTTAAGATTAATTGCGGCTCATCGATCCATTGGCAACATCGGTGTAACATTAATTATTATCCTAAATTTGGTAACCAATTTAGGGACTTCCCTATGAGCATGTTTATCGATTTGCAAATTCTCATAAGAAGTGGCCGAGATTTGTGCCCCGTATGATAAGCGGGCCCCCTATAAAATTTTGTAACGGAAATAAGTTCGGTGAAGTATGGGTGATAATGTTGGCATCTTTGCCGACCCTCTTGTGAATCAGGCGTGAGGTTATGTTTTGTTTACTACTTCTGCGCAGTTATAGAACATGTAGCATCTCTTCTACATCATTTGACAGCCTCAGTGGCGCAGTTGGTTAGGCGCCAGCTATGAAACGAGAGGCCGCGGGTTCGATGCCCGCACCGAGACAAATGTTTGTGAACCACAATTATTTGTTTCGGGTCTGGGTGTTTGTGAGACCGAAAAGTTTCTCGTAGTTCCTGATACCCACGACACATGACTCGATCTTAGTGTTGGGTCAGGATTATGTAAGTGACTGTTGGATGTATTTATTATCTAGCCACACCCATTGGCAAACATAGACCTCAAGCGAGGATATCCACAACAACCTGTCGGAATATTCCTGGAACCTTTTAAACATAAATTAGTATTAAATTGAGCTGTCGGATTTTTGTTTTCAAGTCCAAATATGGAAAGTATAAACAAAAATAATTATATTCAACAATCAAACCCATTAGATACTTTTTGTTCGACGCCTATTACGTACAATACACAAGAAACATCACAAACCAACATGTTGTTCCACGTCCCCTGAAACAAGAGATATTGTTCTTACGTCACAGTGAAATCGCTTCCCGAATTCTCCGGCCGTTTCGCACATTCGCCGATACAGCGCACCACGTCGGCACAAGACACTACTCGGTAATGGCGACAAATTGCTGTCAAATTGTCGCCGGACCAATCTACTGACATATTGTGTATCAACAGAGGACAAGCGCCACGGGCCGACTTGTAATTGCGGGTATTGTTCGTAATGCCCGGGGTTTTTAATGAATCTAATTCGGTAGGTTTGGATGGTTCTTACTTGAATGGAGTAGTGTTGGACTTTAGTTACTGCACAGATAAAAAATAAATAATACAATTACAATTAAGAGTACAATTGACACACTTTAGATGCCATAGAAATTCTTACAAATCGCTATATAAGTAGGTAACTAAATGTAATAGAATTGAATTTTCATATTCGGTGTGAATAATAAAGCAAATCTATGTATAAATTCAATGTACATATGTAAAAAAAAGTCGACATAATTTTAATGTGATTGTAATCTGAACTGCGCTTCAATTACAGCTGCATGCATATTAGTCGCTCAGTTACATCTTAAAAAATCTTATTTTACGCGCCTTTACTCATTATATGGTATTAACACACCGAAATGTTAGTTATGTACATACTTTTAGTAGGCACGTAATATATACAAGTAATAATTCAATTATGGACGCCGCAGAATACATACACAAGGTTAGACTAATTAAGCATTAAGAATTTTCACTCTAATATAAATAATAATTAATAATGATTAAAAATATATACAAATTATAAAGTTTACCTTATAATCGTTTGAGCAAAGAATTTATTGCTTAATTTTAGTTTAATCACGATAGTGCAAATAGTTCCGGAGGTTACTTTCCGTGCATTGCACGCGAGCTAAATTATTTGCAACAAAACTACACGCATTCTTACATTCTTCTAACTGACCTTACATCGAAACAGCTTGTTCAAGTTTGTAATATTCTACCACAAGCAATATTTCTAAAATGAATAAACACACCTAACTGTCACATTCATTATAATACCAGTGTTGTATTGTAGGATCAGAAACTACGATACACTTTTTGCACACACAAATATTTAGATCGGAAACAAATAGTTATGGATCACAGAATCATTTGTTTCGTCGTGGATCGAACCCGCAACCTCCCGTTTGACAACAAGAGTTTAAGTTATTGCGCCACGGCTGTCAAAACAATTAGCCACCCATTCCTCCAAAATATCATTGTCTAGTTCTCTAAACTTTGCGCAATTCGAGGATAAGACAATTCACTCCCATTCACCCCGAAGTTCCAAGGCCAACAATAAAACAATAGGACAAAACGATGATTGGCCGATATTGAAACTTTGTCTGCAACACGTGTAACGCGCCTTTGTCCCGCAGTTAATTACAGTTATAGATTATCAGGTGGGGCGCGTTAATGGACCACTTACTGATAACCCGTGTAAACCATCTCGAATATTTATCGGTTAGGTTATTGATGAGGTGGCGACAACACGCTTAGGCCTGACTATCATAACACTTGTGTATAGGAATAGTGACATCGAAGAGCTAACTAGTGAGGTCAAGTACAAATATCTGTACTAGCTGTAGCAACAAGGTTGTATACTTAAAGATAATAAAAAAATATAGTTCATAATTTAATAAACAGGTCTTGTTTTAAGTATCGAAAATTACGGTAGACTTTATTACCTTACAACACTCATACTCAAAAGAAATGTTTGTAGATCATTCAAACATTTGTTCCAGCAAAGGAATGGACCTAGTGGCCTCTAGTTTCACAGCCAACTTTTTCACTACACTTGAAACAAATATGAATAGAGCTTACAAACATTTGTCTTTGAGTTTATCAATTCCTCAATAAAAAATAAAAGTAAAGTGTAGAAATCTAAATCTAAAAAAGACGCAAAACAATTTCATAAAACAATGCGCGGGGTTATAAACACTACCATTTCTAATAGCATAAAAGCTTCAGCGCAATTCAATAACAAAGCCGGTGTTTTATTATTGAATAAAACAGTTTGAAAACACATAGCTGTTAGTATTCTGAGCGGGATATCGTATAATTTAACTGCACGCACACAAACCCATACTAATTGCGTTAGTAACTGCATTCGACTAACTATCGTGTACGATAAACGATAGCTGGACGATGTTAGAACGATGTTATTGCGATATTACGAAGCATTCTTTTCGTATCGGTATCGGTCGTATATTCATATATTCTAAAAAATTAATATGCCTATAGACTGCCTCGGTGGCGTGGTTGTATTGCGGTACGACTACAAAGCTGAGGTCTCGGGTTCGAATCCCAGGTCGGGCAAAGTGATATTGGATTTTTCTGTTCATTATCAGCCCGGAGTCAGGAATTTATGTCCCATTATGGCGATAGGCTCGCCCCCTATCACATCATGGGACGGAACATGCAAGGCGAAATGTGAGTGTCCTAGTGGCGCCTCTGCCTACCCTTCGGGGATAAAGGCGTGAGTTTATGTATGTATGTATGTAATATGCCTATAATCAAAGCGAGGGTCTAAGCTGGTTCTGAAAAGGAAAATCGTAGTTTTCTTTCGGGCTTGGATGTCATGTAATAGTAAAGGCTATTGAAGTCTTTAATACCTACGACACAAGACATGAATCTTTTGTGTCTGCTGGTTACACCTATTTGTGATTTTGTAAAACTAAATAATAAATAATTCTGTTTCTGATCAACAATATTGGGTTTTGAAAATATAATGGAGTACGTAAAATACTATTCATCTACGACATAATGAAAGATAGTTAGAATAATCTGACATCCAAAATGCCTTCGTAATGGCATGACGACAATATCTTCTACTTTTGCAAAGTACAACTCAAGTTCTAAGATAGCTACGATCACCCTTATTTAAGTTCACTCGAGTTTTTTGTCCTATGTTTAAATTTAGTGCAATAAAATAGGTACCCAATTTTCCGTCTGGTCGGGCACATAAAGAGCATTTGCGCTTTTACCAGTCATTTTCTATAGACAGGAATTCGGAATGAGCAAATTGCATTGGGTATGCGTTGCAACAAAATGAGACAAAGGGCACTGTTGATGGAGAACAAAATGTCCTGATTTATACGTTGACTCTGATTTAGAATTTGTGAAAATAATTCAAAATAGGGATAATGAATATAGTATAGTTTTCTAAAGTTAATAAAGTTTCAGCTGTAATTATATAATATCACTTCTACTATTATCATTCCCATATCGTTTCAATCCCGCTCGAAGGGATACACATATAGTTTAACATAATCCATTAGAGTTTAGTTTATGTTTGGTGGGTCGGCTCGATAACGACCGGTTCGAATCGACTGGCCGCGCCGATTGTCGCCCGCTGAAATATTAGAAATTGTTTTATCTATAATGCCTGTAATTAATTGTACTCGTGTTGTGGAATCTTTTTTGTTCGTGTTTTGATCCCGTTTTTGCCGTAACTCTAGCCTATGCATTGTTTATAATAATACGAGATATTGTTGTGGGATTCGTAGCTATATAAAGGTTTCCGGCAATCAGTTTGGCAGCGATAAGTTAGATTCTATGTTCAGCGTTTTCCTAAATTTTCAGAATCGTATTGTGCGCGACCATATGAGCCTCAGAATAAGAGGTTTTGAAACTTTATTTTCTTACCAGTATAGAAATATTGAGCAAAATGAAAGGCTGCTATAAAAGGCCGATCTTGAATTATGAAGTCTAATAATTATGAAATATTCATTAAATTACGACATTCTGATCATTATAAGTTTGCCTTAAGGGTAGATGAATAAAGAAGAGACTTATAAAATAATTATTTATATTACACAAAATATACATCGAAGATTATGTTGCTGGAGACTATTGTAACATAGAATAAAAATAGAAAAGTATTGTAGATTCGCTATCTCAACATACCTTACGACAGCTTGCAACATTTTTTACGACTTCGAAAAATGTAGTATTGCGACAAAGGGGCCCGTTTTAAAAAGGATAAAGGATATACGGAATTTCAGCGATTTTTATGACGTTCCATTTTATGTCGGAGGATCCAAATATTTGTATCTGACTACAATGTGTATACTATGTACAAAGGTGTGGAGAAATGAAAATGCTTCAACAGGATCGCTACAAATTAATCAAATAGCTTCAAAAGATTTTATATGATTCAATTAAGTGTCACATCAAAACGTGTATTATCCAATGTTTTTGAAAAAAACTATAAGGTGTAATTCATTAATTTCGTTACCACCAAAAGAGTAGGGTCCTGCTCGCAATTTGGATTTAAATGGTGGTCCATTTGCTCATACATTTATCTACACAATCTTATTTTAATAAAGATAATTTTAAATTCAGAATATTGACAATATTATGTATCAGATGTTTAAGTACTGATTAGTAATAAGCTCTAATTTCCTACTATTCAACCTATAAACAAAGTTTCAATTCCTTATAACTACTTCAGTATTCAGTAAAATCCGATATAAAGACAAAGTTTCCAAAGAAAATCTCAATCCAAAGCAAAAGAACAGTACCCAGACCTTGGTACGCAACCATTCCGCCCCAATTATGACAGATAGTAAAAAGATTCCCGTTAAAAATTCCGAATGAAGTTAGCAAACAAAACTCATCAAACGCTGACGGTGGCTTGTTACCGCTCCGGATTAATTTCGAGCCGGTTTAAACGCCGCGCTTGTAGACTATATTTTATTACTGGCTCTTTGTTACTGTTTCAATTTCTTTTGCTTCGTTTGTGAATCTTGGGAGTAAATATTGCGACAAAATTGCGATGAATTGGGAGGTGGAATTATTTGGTTTCGTGATAAATTCGAGATGTTTGTTGGATTGGCTGTTCATGTGTGCAGCATTTCATATATCTCTCGATGGATTTTAGAGTTCACAGACATTAGTAAAGACTTAGACGAACCAATCGTGTTGCAGTAGCTTTCACGAGCTCCAGCAAGGTGTTATTATTTAATCTTTATATGGTGCCTAAAAATCTATTTCAAAATTATATCTATTTAAAAAAAATACAGGCTGTAATTACAACTTTCCTAAAATTCTTACAATTGTCTCCTTAAGACAAGAAACAGCGCCATACATTAGTAGCAACTTCTGTTTCAAATGCAGAATTTTTATCATCCGCATTGTATAATCCTGCCTTAGAGAGCGTCGCTCTGTCACCGGAGTCGGGAGCCACAAGCGAGCTCTCAACTTTATTACACGCGGGCTAAAAACTAAAACGTGGTAATTCAACATTGTTGCATACATAAAAGTAAAAAAGCGGTCCGCACAAACGTAAGGCGGCTAACAAAAGAGCCGGCGCTCCTACTTTATATTCACTCTGGTACATGTTTGCCCACGCCTTTATTCCACTCACGAAATAAATCTTTTCTCTTTATTTATCCTTTTCACAACTAACCTATTGTTTTCCTGCCCTGTTTCACTGAGCACAGATCTGGTTTTTTTTTATAGTTATTGTAAATTCAGTTTGTATTCGCTCGGTAATTTCATTGGTCGTTTTTTCAATTTGTTTAATTACAAGCTCTTTGGCGGACTCAGATTGTTCGTTTGATTTAATATCTTCATCCATTTTGTATTTAAACGATAAAAGATTAACCTAGATTATGCTTTTTGGTTTGTACTTATATTTGATGTAATCTTGAGTCTATTTTCATACTTACTAAAGTGGGAAATTATTTCTTTTGAGTCTGTTTTGATTCATTATAATTGTGAAGAAGAAGAACCTCTCTATTTTATATTCTCAAAAATTCGGTAACAAACATTACAATATACGGGTCCGACTGAAAACCTGTCTGTTTAAAGATTTTACAAATCGTATACATTGTGCAAGTCCGTGAAATGAAATGCAGAGAAAACATATTATATATTTTATACTTTATTTTATAAACAAACTTAATTTCCCAAATATAGTGACATAAAGATTTAAATCCTCGTTGGTGACAAACTGGCCACACAGTACACTCAAGTGAAAAAGAAAAAGAATGGTGAGAGAATTAAAATAAATGCTGTCCGTTTAATCTTACTTACATTGCGGTGTTGTGTTTTTAGTTTTTCTATTTGAGTCTGGTTATCCTGATAAGATTCGAGCTGAGAAGCATTTGCTGAACGCATTTTTGGTGTTATATTGAATTGATATAGCACTTATTCAACCAGTATTTATGTTGCAAAGATGTCCTGAAGCATTCATACTGAAGCCCCACTTATTAGCAAACAGCAGCAGCTGTTAATCCAAGTCTTAAGCTTCGAAGACGCCCGTAAATTCTTATTACATTTACAATTAATCCAATTCCATCTACACTTATCCTATGTGTGTTTTAAAAAGAAAAAAAGTGTACCTACAAAATTTTGGGATTTAAAAATAGCGCGACGGGTGATGAGGTGGTTCAGCGAAATTAAGAACACTTCACGGAGTTAGCTCCATTACTGCTAGGGTCGATGATATGCTTAGATTTTCGATGATTTTAATTGATATTCTACAGTCTGCCTGTGGATTGATTTAAGAGGAAAGAAAGTTGATTGGTAACCATGCTGTAAATGCTACCGTTGATATAATTCTCTTAGTAAGAGAAAGTATGTGAAGAAATGTAAGCGGTGCTATTATTGTAGCTTGAGGACCATGTGCCTTAGATTAAGGCAAGTAATATGAGTATGTTACTTCAAATCGTTGTACTTTACATTATTACATAAATGATGATAACATTAGAGTAAATAGAACAAGTTATGAGCACTACTCATCCATTATTAATTAGTAATGGAACGGCCTCGTTCCAAAACAACCAAATCACGCACACAGATCATATTCTATCCAAAAACATCGCTGAAATCCAGTTTGTTTTATTCAATTATGTTATTGTTCCATCACAATTTTACTCTGTTTCGGATAGACAAATATTTTCGTATGCCGAATGATCTAAACAAAAAATGTTGCCATTGATTGGCAAATGAAATAACGGGATGACATCCAATCAAATGAGCGAGGTAGGCCGTTGTTATTTCCAATTGGTATGCTTTTGTTTTTGGGACTGAGACGTGGCTTTTTGGATTTGGTGAAAGGATTAATTTGACTATATTGGTGATTGGCTGATTGCTTGATGAAAAGCGATTTTCTTTCATCATCGTAATTGTAATACAATCGTTGTGTTGTGTTTCCCATTCTATTCTTTTTGTCGTTCGCCGTATGTAGGACCGATCTATCGAAGCTTAATATTTTACTAACTATGCAAGATTTCATATTAGAAACAATATCATAAGACTTAAAAACGTGACAGTTAATAAGAAATCTCAAGAAGATAGCAAAGTCATTAACGTATATTTACACAATAGTGGAAGAACCGTCATTGTTTCCAAGCAAAGTCGCGTCTAAAGCCTGCCACAAACGTTCAAGTGCGTTTGCACAAACACGAGTTAGCATTAGATTGCGCAGTTATTTACCCACACACGTTTCAGTATACTGGTGCAAACTCCGACTTGCACAGTTATATCGTAACATGTGTGGCGGCCCTAACATTCAGCCTGTCAATTACGCCAGGATTGTGTCGACACTCGACACGCAGAAATCGTCTTTCCTCGGTTGTTACTCTGTTTAAAAGGCACTGCATTAAGCATCTACATTTAGTTATATTGGCCAATATAGAACATGGTGTAGTCTATTAATGTATGAATCAAAGTACAATAATTAATGTTAGGTATACAGGGTATATCAAGACCGCGACCGAAAACGAAGCCAGGAGGTAGTATTAGTGATATCAAACACAATAAAAGTAAAAATTTTAGAAAAAAAAAAATTGACAATTTTTTTTTTGTTATTTTTTACATATCGTCGTATTTGAGTGACTAAACATAGTTTTTCTAAAATAATGACGTACATCGCTTAATTTTTAAACACGCAATGGTACGTAAGGGTTTAAATTACTATTTTTGCAAAAACTAGGAATTTACCCCTCAAAAACGATGATTTTTAAAAAATAAAAAAAAAAATCCGTCGCTTATTTTGCAAAATTTTTAGTTGCATTGTGTCTGTAGCCGCTAAAACTATCACCTGGCTTCGTTTTCGGTCGCAGTCTTGATATACCCTGTATATTCTTCGCCTGTCAACGTAATTGTGCCAGTCTGATATAGGATGTACACTGATGCCGGAACGCGATGTACTTGGCTCATTAAGACAGGCTTCACGCATCGTATAGTCTAGTTGGTGAACGTATACTAACGTATGCTAATGCCAGCAAAAAAACGATGATTTTGTTATGAAGAAAATTGATGCAAAAATAGTCTAAATTCCCAATTATTTTCAGTTGAGCTGTAAAATCTTGTAACTTTCATAGTATAAATTAAGAATTGTATAAAATAATGAAGTATGCATGGAACGGTAAATGAAACAAGACCTCGATATTCCAAAGGTTCTGGGTCACCCCGGCATGAATTATTCAACATTTATTGTTACAATAAATAACAGACACTCTTCCCGTTCAAGTCGGCAATATTTTAATATAATACCTTGAATTAAATAATAAGTTTTAAAACGTCAACCGTGGCGAAATTACGTGGGGTGAGGCGCAATACCCGAAAACATCGGGAGATTCATCACTCCACGCCTTGGTTTCGGCTGCAGATAAATTGATAAGCGAAGCGGAAAACAAGTAGGTATTATTTCATTCTTTTTGCTAAAAATAAATAACCTCCAACCAGTTTTGTTTTGGATTTGGGTCGATGTAGGTGTGAGCTGTATACCGTAGAATTAATTTTCAAGCCTATTTGATAATAATGACGACCATTTGGTCAGGATTAAATACAGCTGTAAAGGACTGAGCTCAGAAGGGCACTCGTAAAATAATAATCATTTTTGCTGCTATATTAATAATTTTCATGAGCTGACCCCACAAGACGGGTAATGGCAGTTTAAATAAGATTACCTTTTAAATTAACATTTAGAGTCATATTCATTTTTCAATTGTATTTAGGAGTATCTAGAGTGCAAATCACTAATACTATCACCCGGCTTCGTTATGGTTTGTACTTTTGATATATCCTGTATATTGTAACTCTACCTTTCTAATTGTTGTAAGGCAACGCGTTGTCGCGTTCTGGGCGACTTTACTTACCTAACTCAACCGTACAAAATCACAAAAAATCACTTGACCCATAACCCTATTCATCATTATTATTTTAAATTATATATGAACTGCTCTGAATTTAACTGCGCTGCAACCTTTGTATAATTACTGTATTGTAAACTTGTTTTGAAAAGAGCAACGCTAGAGTTTCTTGCCCGTTCTTCTCTGGCGAAAACAGCCTTGTGAACCGGGTGGTAGTGGAAAAAAGTGACTGAATCTAACTAATGTATGACATTTCATGGGTTCAATAAATATTTTCATTTCATTTCATTTCATAATAAAAAGATCTAACCTTTTATAGCATAAAAGTCGAATGTCGCTCATCCCAACACCCAACACCACTTCTAACTCGCATAGCGGCAGAGAAGCGAAATTGTGCTGAGGCAGTTAAATCCAGCAATTAGGCGCCGCGACGGCCGGCGGTGTTCGGGCTTAACTCGTAACTCTGCTGCTCTATTGCCGAAATATAAAGATATATCGCCTGATCATTTCTGACGTGTTTTACGTGAGTTTGAAGAGAAAACGAACATTTTGGAAAAAATAAGATTAGAAACAAAAAAATCTACTTCAGCTCTTAAATTCTTCCATAACCAGTTGTGATTGGCTCTGTATTGCATAGATTATAATGTATTTAAATATAAGTTGCCGTTGGTTTTACTTTTAATAAATAAATAAATAACCTCTAAATCCATTGTCAAAATCTGTTAACGCATTAAAAGATCCTCGTGACAAATTAATCTTATTGAGAAGATTATGTGGATATCTTATGTCAGTAAAATTGAGCCAAAACTACGAATAGGTATCATCAAATTCTCTGTGAATTACTCGAAAACTGTCAAACTTTGTTCGTTACAGACATAGCTCAACAAAGAGCAAAAATATAAAGAAATACAAATAAAATTTACTGAATATCTATGTAAACTCATATATGAAAAATGCATTATTTTAAAATAATGTCACGGTTTTGAGTCCCCCGGTGGCGGCGGGTAAAGATGAATATTCGCAAGCAGCGACTCCGCAGCAAAGTTTTTAAAGATATTAGATCGTGTAATGTTATCGGCTTTAATGGGGGTAAAATAATATCCTTGCGTTATGCGAGAATTTTTCCAGGTTCTTGTTTACTGAAGGGATGGGAAATGTTTTATTATGCATAATTTTTTTGTATGTTATGTATGACGTGGTGTATTTATGTATATAAATATATACGTATTTTATTTCTATATTTTATTTTGTGACCAAAATTAATAAAGTGTTTTTTAGTATAATGTATAAAGGAAGCGATTTTGTAAAATGAACTAAGGCAAAGGCACTTGGTACGAGGCCTTGGACTTTTCGAAACTTCTTTCGATTGAGACGTCCGTTTTTGGTCGCTATTTGGTCAAATACTAGAGACATTTCCATGTATAGTAAATGTGATTGGATCTTGTTTTTTAATCAAAATTGTGTGTTTGCATTCTCATAGATTAAAGATGGTCGATACCGTTGTAATTATGAATGCTATATTAAGAAAATATTTATTCAACATCAAAATAAAACAAAATCTAGAGTTGTTGAACAAATTATAATGATATTCTCACAAAAAATATACGAAAATATATATAAAATGATACCCAAGCGTCATAAAAAATGCATCATACATCGTACCTTACGAGTATAATATCAGACGGCGCGGTGAAGTCGTGCATGTGACATTCTAAAATCTAAATTCCATATAAAAACGCGCCGCTCGCGGTCCAATATTGATGTGAAAAACTTCACCGCATGCGTGTGTAGCCACTGCTAGCGATAAGAACAATGTGTACTAGAATGGTTCCATTTTTATTCAAGTTGTATTATATTAGGTAACTGCATACATACATACATACATAAACTCACGCCTTTTTCCCAGAAGGGGTAGGCAGAGGCGCTACCACCCACATTTCGCCTTTTATGTTCCGTTCAGAGCCTATAGCCATATCGGCCACAAATTTCTGAATCCGGGCTGATAATGAATAGAAAAATACAATATCATTTTGCCCGACCCGGGATTCGAAACCCAGACCTCAACTATGTAATCGTACCGTAGTACACCTACGCCACCGAGGCAGTACTAGGAAACTTAGGGGAAAAAGTACTTTTGGAAACGTCGCGACACTTGCAGAATTGTTATTGCGTTGCTGATTTTGAGCAAAGAAAGAAAATAATACCAGCCCATATACTTACTGCAGGTTACGGGCCTCCTCTACAACCGAGAGATTGAATAAGAGGGGTTAGGCCACAATCCACCACGCTAGCCTAGTGCGGGTTGGCGGACTTAAAATACCACAGAATTTTTTGAAAATCTTATTTGCCTACTATTATCATTAATTATAATTAATGATAATGTATAAATAATTATTTATACATATTTTTATGCACCTTTGAGCCACGAAGTCAATTTGAAATAATTTTACCCGCTGCAAGTAGGACCACGCCCGCACCTGACGCGTTAATGCGACGTGATGGATGCGCGCCGCCCACTGACAGCGCGGATTATGACGCGCACTCGCAAAAACAGATTCAGCCCGCTTACAGGCCCACCGACGCCCTACGAGTGTGTTGAAATGTACACGACAGGTTTCTGTTCGTCAACTTGGCTTAATGCTAGTGCTAGTGTTATGATTAAAAACATTTTTTTTACTTTTATTTGCATTTTAAGGGATATTGGATTTTTCTATTCATATTATCAGCCCGGAGTCAGGAATTTTTGCCCGATATGGCGATAGGAGATGAGCCATGACGTACGGAGCCGAGACGTGGACACTGACTGTGGGGCTAATCCATAAGGCTTAAAGTCGCTCAACGTGCTATGGAAAGAGCTATGCTCGGAGTTTCTCTGAAGGACAAAATTCGGAACGAGGAGATCCGCCAGATAACCATGGTGACCGACATAGCTCTGAAAGTTAGTATGTTGAAGTGGCAATGGGCTGGCCACATATGTCGCAGAACGGATAACCGCTGGAGTAAGCGTGTTCTGGAGTGGAGACCGCGTCTTGGAAAACGTAGCGTGGGACGTCCTCTGGCCAGATGGCGGGACGACTTGCATAAAAGGGCCGGCAGCGACTGGATGCGTAAAGCAGCAGACCGGGCTCTGTGGCGTACCTTGGGAGCGGCCTATGTCCAGCAGTGGACTGCAACGGGCTGATGATGATGATGGCGATAGGCTCGCTCCCTATTACATCATGGGACGGAACATACAAGGCGAAATGTGGGTGTCTTGGTAGCACCTCTGCTCACCCCTTCTGGGAAAAAGGCGTGAGTTTATGTATGTATGTAAGGTTATCATGACGTCACATATTAGTAGATGACAGAATGTTACATTTTAGATGAATAATTCAGTACTAAAGAACGACGCGGACTTGCGGATGGAATGCATCTCTTGTTTTGAAAGTATTTCAACAGCCAAAATTAAGGTTAATTATTGTCAATGCCTCCATTCATTTTGTTATTTGTTTGTATTGATTTAACTGTTGGTGTATTTCGTTTCGGGTTAAACACAACTTAGACATCCAACTTAGATAACTTCAAATTTCAATACTCATTGTCATTAATACGTGCTGTGGATCCTAGCTTAAGAGACACCATAGACTCTACTTACATAAAAAATAAAAACATGTTCTATACTCGCAAAAGATTATTTCTTTATTATAAAGCCATTCATTGTGCGTACAGTATCTGGACGATATTATTAAGATATGAAGGCGTCCTCTCCACAGTCATTATGCCTTTAATGTGGTTATAAAGCCGCGTTAAGCCCGCTATGGCTGAACCTTCCCTTATCAAAGGCCTTGGACAACAAAAATCTATAATTCTTTTGAGAGTCCTCGTATACGATGTTATATACGGTTATTTAATTGTAGGAACATTTTTATAGACAAAAGGATGGGTTTGAACTTCATGAATTGGTTTTTGTTACAATTAGATCTCATGTTTTAGTATAAATTATGTTAGGTATTATTGAAGCATTAACCCGGGTCGGGCAAAGTGATATTGAGTCAGGAATTTGTGCCCGATATGGCGATAGGCTCGCCCCTATCACATCATGGGACGGAACATACAAGGCGAAATGTTGGTCTCCTGGTCCCGCCTCAGCCTGCCCCTTCTGGGATAAAGGCGTGAGTTTATGTATGAATGACAGCCTCCGTGGCGCAGTTGGTTTGACGCCGCCTGTGAAACGAGAGGCCGCGGGTTCGAACCCCGCACCAAGAGAAATGTTTGTGCGGCCCACAAATATTTCTTTCGGGTCTGGGTGTTTGTGAGACCGAAAATTCTCTCGTAGTTCTGATACCTGCGACACAAGACTTAGTTGATCTTATGTATGTGACTGTTGGGTGTATTTATTATTATTATGTTTAATCATTTCAATACCTATGTAAGTGGAGAGCATAATATATTTGTGTTACAATATTCGTATAATAAGGACCACTATAACTTACGAGGTCGAAAAAGAACTGTAGACATAATGTTAAATTAAACTATTACTAGAAATATTAAGGTATCGCAAAAACCTTTTAAAGGTTTCTCTGGACACTGAGGCACTCTCAATAATTATTAATTTAAGCCAATCTATATACACCAATTTGTATAGACTGTATTTGGATTAATGGATGGATAACAGTATGTGGTGGCCTGTGGCCTGTTGGTAACGGACCAGACGCGGCTGCATACATGTTCACGGTGGTCGCGGGTTCAAATCCAAGGGCACACCTCTGAATTTTCGGAGTTATGTGTGTATTGATAGTCAATCACCACGCACTTTAACGGTGAAGAAACATCGTAAGGAAACCTGCATACCGTAGCGATTTTAAAGAATTTCTACGGTATGTAAGTCCGCCAACCCGCACTAGGCCAGCGTGGTGGACTATATGGCCTAATCACTCTCAATCGATTCTCTCGATTGTAGAGTAGGCCCGTGCCCTGCAGTGGGACGTATATGGGCTGATATAGATAGATATTTGGATTAATAAACGACTATTGACCTAGTAGAAAAATGAATAAATAATAGAGAAAGCCATGTTTGTGTCTTTATGATTTTCTTTATATCTCCGTTTCTTAAAACACTTCTATCCCTGGCTATTTTGGCGCACATTCCTGGTAATATCAGATACTAGTCCATCACATTTCACTATTTCATGTTGAAAACCTCAATAAAGTAAACCCAGCGGCGCAGACGGCTTGTATTTATCTGGTTATTAGCATACAAGACGCCTCGGCCGCAATGCCTAGTTTAAATAAAACCACGTCAGTACACAATATGTTCTGTTCTAGTGGCATTTTTGAAAGTGAGTCGGCGCGTAGAATGGTTAAAGTACATGTGGGATATTATGTGAAGAAGTGCTTCATAAGTACAACATATTTTATGATAATTGTTGGTTGTGACATTAAACGAAAATGTTGCTGAGCTCATAGTTGATAGTCATGACCTGTAGTATGTGGATGCGAGAGATTCTATTTATTTTAGACAAATGTAAACAAACTAGTAAGCGAGTCATCTAGTGAATACTAGACAGTTGTCCACGAACCAATAATTTATAAAATAATATAACCATTGTTGATCTTTAAAATAGATGCGAAAAGACTAAGTAAGAATGAAAATTGTGGGACTCGTGACTGCATGGAAAACCATTTTCGGCGAGACAGTGGAACTGCAACTGCAACAGATAAACGGGGCCAATTATTCTGTATAGAATTATCCTGCCCACCCACATTTTAAATTGCTAATCCGTGTTTTTAATAGTCTCTTCTATTTTTAATAGCAGGAGTTTTAAAACAAGTCACGAACACAGCACACCCAGTAAATTCTGCTATTGATTTGAACGTAGATATTTCGCCACCGAAGTTGTTAAAATAACCAGCATTTCATAATCCGTCTTTATGATCTTTTGAATGTTACTGCTCTCTATTTAAAGTTGAGAATCGGCAACAGTTGTAAATTTCTGTAGCTGTAAATTCTACAGTTTTATGGATCGGTATAATTCAAAACTGAAACACAACGCCTTCTCACGAAACTAAAGGCGTGAATAATTGTACATTCGGCGCTCTGACGGCGTTTGAACGGTCGATTCAAACGAAATCCTTTGTAACAGCTCTCCTAGAAACTAGTTCTGCTTTCAATGTGTTGGATTTATTAAATTTACGCTGTTTTTGATATTCACTTCGATGGTTATGGAGGTCGATGTTGGGCTTCGTAAAGGCTTTTCGGTGATTGGGTTTCCAGGAAGGGTTGTTCGGTGGAAGTTGTTTGTAAAATCATAAGTTAGGTTAGTTATTAGACTTTTAATATGTGATGGTGAATATATTTTTGGGTCTTTTTCTAAAAGGTCTACTTAAATATTGACAGGTAACACTATTTTTGAGAAGTCTCAGGTACGCAGCTTTACTTCACAATATATTAATTACATTAAGCAATTACCTAAGTGCGTGGTGGCCTGTTGGTAACGGACCAGACGCGGCTGCCTACATGTTCACGGTGGTCGCGGGTTCAAATCCCAGGGCACACCTCTGACTTTTCGGAGTTATGTGTGTATTGATAGTCAATCACCACGCACTTTAACGGTGAAGGAAAACATCGTGAGGAAACCTGCATACCGTAGCGATTTTAAAGAATTTCTACGGTATGTAAGTCCGCCAACCCGCACTAGGCCAGCGTGGTGGACTATATGGCCTAACCACTCTCAATCAATTCTCTCGATTGTAGAGTAGGCCCGTGCCCTGCAGTGGGACGTATATGGGCTGATATAGATAGATATAGAATTACCTTAGCATCCACAAATTTTACTAAAATAACACGAATCCAACTAAACATCTCAAAATGAAATGAAAACAAAACTATCTCTTCTCGAAATTTCCAAAAATGTTGACGTACATTTTCATCCAAGTTTTTTATTTCAATCTACACTATAGGAAGTGAAGTGAGAGGGAAGCAGGGATCGTGTCTTTCGTGCTACATCATTCATACAACATATACGGGAATAATTTGGATGACATACGTGGCGTATCGCTGTTCGAGATGATGGACTTATTACGTGTATAAAGGCGATTAACATTTGTTTTTTTATAGGAATCGTTATGCTTTGTTTCGGATTATCTAGTATTTATTTAAATAGTTAAACTTTTATCTTTTGATGAAAGATTCCTATATTAATTAAGGGAATAAATATTTATCTTTGCGGATTATCTTAGTGAAGCTATTTCAAGTCGTATTAAAATTTACCGGTTTTAAGCTTAGAAAAGATTGTTCTTTATCTAGATTTAAATTATCACATCTCTCCTTTTATTAAACTCTACCAAATTTCGTGTAAAATACATGTTAACCCCTCATAAAAATCGTACCTCAAATCTTTTTCTGCAATTTTGCAACAACCTCGTTTAATTCACATATTTCATTGTACAACCAATGTAAAATACCTTACACATGACCCAACATCAAACCAAAAACATAGCATAGCGATACTTACTGTCACAACACTTCCGATAGACACATAATGCGGCCCTGATAGCGACGGCAGTAACTCACGTCACACATTTCTCATCGTAGTAAATCGCACTACGTACATAAATTGTTGCAAATGCTATGTTTTTTACATCTATCGTCGTTTAGTTACCAAAGGATATTAATGTATATGTAACACAATAGGTGTTTATTTGTAATAAGTACTTTTATACGACTGCCTCGGTGGCGTAGTTGTATTACGGTACGGTTACAAAGCTGAGGTCGCGGGTTTGAGTCCCGGGTCGGGCAAAGTGATATTGGATTTTTCTATTAATTATCAGTCCGGAGTCAGGAATTTGTGCCCGATATGGCGATAGGCTCGCCCCGTATCACATCGTGGGACGGAACATACAGGGCGAAATGTGGGTGTCCTGGTGACGCCTCTGCCTACCCCTTCGGGGATGGAGGCGTGAGTTTATGTATGTATGTAGTACTTTTAAATGAAATATTTCTATGTGTCTTCGCTAGTGTGGTGTTACTGTTGACAGCCTCTGTGGCGCAGTTGATTAGACGCTGTGAGACAAGAGGCCGCGGGTTCGATCCCCACTCCGAGACAAGCCATTGTATGAACAAGTATTTGTTTCGGGTCTGGGTTTGTGAGACCGAAAAGTGTCTCGTAGCTTCTGACACCAGACTCGATCTAAGCATGGAGTCAGGACAGTCACATATATACTTGTTGGGTGTATTTATTTATTGCTTTTGGTTTGAGACTAAAGTTGTAAATTCGGACTTATAATATTTTTCTATTATAATACTTGGTGTTTATATCAAGGGAATAGTATCATAAGAAAGTATCTTGTTTGTATAAAATATTCTAACCTTTTCGAATCTCTGAAATGTTTTATTCTTTAGCTTTCGTATACCCCAAGCCCAATAAGAGGTCAAGTGTTCTATTCTGATGAAACAGGTTTGGAATGAATTCCTAGTGAAATTGAGTAGGTACAGCGGAGTCTCAAAACTTGTATTTTCCGATACCAACGACATTTATTTATTATATATATACGGTAGTATTGACTATTCCACGATATTTACCCATAATCTCAACTTAAATCTATGTTTTACCATAGCAAATTATGAACATTGAAACTTCTCTAAACTCACTCAGCGTGCAGAAAAAAAAAATCAATGGTGTCATCAATGGCAACTTGGTTATGAGTTCAAGAGACATAAAGAGATATCTGATATTTATCCAATACACCCCTTTTACATACCAACTCAGTTCATTCATCGAAATATCATACCCACCCAGTGAACCAAGAGCAGTCCTCATAATTAATTCTGGGAAAACAATATAAGGGATTAAAATGCAAATTGCGTGAAACTAGCTCTTTAACTAATATTAATTAATTCTATGTATTGTAATGAAACACGTGAAATATTTGAATGTCACACATCAAACGAGTCACGCTATGACATAAATTAAGTTTTTGATGTCAACAGTCCAGGTGACATTTTCAATGACGTTAATTAATTATACTGGAGAATCGAAAATATACAAAAATAAAACCATTATACTCACATAGGCGCAAAGTAATATACGAGGCTGTGACGGTAATTACAAGCGCTAAGATGTTTTTGCTCCAATGCAATGGTTAGATCTGACACGAAATTGTTGACAATACAGACATTTTACCTCGGAATGGGGCTTGAAACCGTGGTTTCTGATTTTGCAACCAACCAATCATCTTTAATAGTTATGACTTTATTACAAATTTTTATTAACCCACTTCTTAACCCAAATCCGAACCGCACTTAATCAAACTATGGAAAACAAACTCGCCAAAACCAAAACACAGTTCGGCCATCAATCCGCGGCTTCGGCCAACAATTATACGAGCCGCGAGACCGCAAAACAAATCGGAAAGCCCATCCCATCGAATCCGCAAAATCCTTTTGGCAATAAAAAAATCGCCGCTTCGACAAACGCAAATTTGTCCAAACATGAAAAAGGGGCGCACTTGACCGGGGAGGCCTCCTCTTCCCCTTCCTCTCCGCGTCTCCTCCTTCCACCGCTGGCAACATTACTGGACCATTTTGTTCCGGCGAAACGGAATAATTTAATAGAGTGACGGCTTTTGAGCGGCGCGCCATCGTCGCTGCTTAACTTTTGATTTTTTTGGCGGCCGTAGTTTTTCGAGGTGGCCGCGTTTGTCTGACGTGGATTTATAGAGCCAGTTTTGTTGTGGCTCATGCCTAGGAAACGTTTCGCTTTTTGTGCATAAAGGAGCAAGAACTTGAATGAACGGACTGTTTATGAATGTTTTGCTACTGTATTTTATCAACGTATTCAAGCCGCAGGCGTTGTAGTGTAAGGCACGTTACCTTGCCACCATTTTTATATTATGGAAAATATTACTCTATGATTTAATAAAAATATGGTCATCGGCGTCAGCAACTGGAAGTTCCTAGATCATAGGGCTCCTCAAGGGATTTCTTGTTTTTTGTTGAGAGCAGCTAAAACCCGAAGCGAGAATTAAGAGTAGGTAGTAGAGGCATATTTTTTATATCTATATCTATATCAGCCCATATACGTCCCACTGCAGGGCACGGGCCTACTCTACAATCGAGGGAATCGATTGAGAGTGGTTAGGCCATATAGTCCACCACGCTGGCCTAGTGCGGGTTGGCGGACTTACATACCGTAGAAATTCTTTAAAATCGCTACGGTATGCAGGTTTCCTCACGATGTTTTCCTTCACCGTTAATTTAACCCTAAACCTTTAATTGCTGTAGGAATGTGGTCGGTATCACAGGAGTTGTACCAATGTCTTGCAGAAAATATTCTTAGACGGCAACAGTCACTCAAGAGCAGGTGTATAAATGAAATTGAATGTCTTGATACTGTATCTACGCTGCACAGTACTTTCTCTCAGGTATATTGCACACAATTAGTGTCCGTATGAAAAAACATATCTACTACTCGGCGGGTGGAAAAATTACCCCCACACATAAACTTTTAACTAGCATTGCAGCAAACATTTGATATTAAAATTATAAGATATTATAACTCCTTAAAACTCTCAACTTAGTTGTGAACTATTCGCGGAGGCTGCCACGTGTGGACATACTTGTTTCAAACTATGCGCGAGACGCTTCTGTTCTTACTCTCATCTTTATAACAAGTTGGTAAAAAATGGTCAAAATATGCTCAGGTTTTGCATGGCAAAGACTATGGATGGTTACCTCGAGCAGATCGACACAATTACGAAGGTTGGGGCCAGATATACTAAGGGTGAACCTGAAATGTAACATAATTGCTTGGGTTACTTTATCTAGCTTTGCACCATCATATCTGGTAGCACTATGTATAGGGACGTGAATATCTCCAGTTTTTTAATCTCCAGCAAGTCGAGACTCACTCATAGAGAAGACGCAGCTCGGATGACGCTACTCATAAAGAAGACGCAGTTTGGGCGATACTGCTCATGGAGAAGACGCAGCTCGGGCGATGCTACTCATGGAGAAGTCACAGCTCGGGCGACGCTACTCATGGAGAAGATGCTGCTCGGTTGACGCTACTCATGGAGAAGATGCAGCTCGGGTGACACTACTCATACTGGAATTGCTGATAGATTTCTTTTGGTGGTAAATGAAGGAATGTTAAGGCACGGGATGGGATTCGACGAGATTGAGTAGAACTATAGAGTAGTAATATATTGTGGGGAATGGAGTCAAAAGATATCTGCACCCATATAAAGCTTGGCCGGGTCGCTAGTACTTTTATAATACTACTCGTAGCAAATTAAACAAAAAATAGTTTAACGTACCGCCAAGCTTTTATCCCGTCCCGCAAACATTATCTCAACAATTTTCTAGTATATAAAGGGACCGTGAAATTCATTTCGACGTTATACACTGAACTGGTAATAAAGTTGGTAAACTATTCTAATGAGAGGACACCTAGGCCACCGTGCATCCGGTTGTATCAAATGTTCGCAACTAGGATTGAGTTTTAATAAATTTTATTATTAGTTTTGTTTTACTCTCAGTGTTTTATACTAGGATACCTGAAAATGCTATTTTCTGTGGTATTTAGGGACAAATCTAGGCCAGCTTTGGACTATGGCTTTACTATGGCTACTACCAAAGAATTACATCCAAATTTTTTAGATGATATAGTAGCTATTTATTATTACATACATACATACATAAACTCACGCCTTTATCCCCGAAGGGGTAGGCAGAGGCGCCACCAGGACACCCACATTTCGCCTTATATGTCCCATGATGTGACAGGGGGCGAGCCTATCGCCATATCGGGCACAAATTCCCGACTCCGGGCTGATAATGAATAGAAAAATCCAATACCACTTTGCCCGACCCTGGATTCGAACCCGAGACCTCAGCTTTGTAGCCGTACCGTAATACAACTACGCCACCGAGGCAGTCCATGTAATTAGTAAGATTACAAGAGGGCTAGCAATTCTATCTCCTTACTTTTTACAATTCGTTTTTAAACTGTGATAACCACACTTCATGAAATGAAATGAAATAAAATTCGTTTATGAAATTAATTTCATTTCATAATATCTTGGATTAAAATACAATCAACCAAAACATCCAGTTTTTATCATCCTATTAGATACAAAAACATTAATTCTCAACCAAGAATTGAAAAAAAAAATATAGTATAAAAAAATACCCCAGTTATTTCGATTCTGTTTCAGATCCGAAAATAACATTTATCAATCATTATTATAAAAAGCAACCAATAATTCCGATTCCGTCTAAGAAAGTGCCGATTCTTATTTGACCTAAAACACTGTTGCAAAGCCGGAAAATCTGGGTCTCTAAAGCGTGGTGAAGAAAGCATCGTATCTGAAGCGCGGAGTCAGCTCAGCAACCCGTTGATGTAGCAGCGCCGCCGCGCTCCGTTTCATAATTTTAAAGATTCTTTAGATTTATTACTATGCCATATGGCGAGATTTGAAGGAACTGTTTTTTAAGTTTTATACTATTTTTGCCGTTTTTTAAATAAGGCACTGCTATGTGGCGGATATTATCAGCCCGGAGTCAGGAATTTGTGCCCGATATGGTGATAGGCCCGCCCCTTATCACATCATGGGACGAAAACATACAAGGCGAAATGTGGGTGTCCTTGTAGCACCTCTGCCTACCGTGAGGCGTGAGTTTATGTATGTATGTATGTATACGGCGGTGCACTGCAATGGAATTTTATCTATAATAATAATTTGAAATTCAATTTATGTAAGCATGACATATGCTATCATACGAAGGGAATGCTCATCTAAATAAAGCATTCAATACCGAGAGAATGTTCATTGTTAAAGCTTTAAGAAAACACTGACCTTAAGAACTCCTTCAAAAACAGCATTCTTTTTTCTTTACTTTTCCGTTTATATCTTTCCTTTTTTTGATAAAATAAATCTAAACATAGACTTTACTTAACTATATCCAATATGTAACGTATTCTAAAGTAAGAACACAATTTTATTTCTCAAGTAAGATTTAGGAGGAATGTTTTTTCGTACATTTTCTTTCATTCGTAGCCTCAGGCGAGGCCCGTGTTCCCAACGCTCCCCTTCTACTAGTTCTCGCGAGTTTTTATAAGTCTGCAATGTGTTACGCGATCGCCTTCGATAATACTATAAAAAAAACTCACGCTAAAGGCTCTATAAATCTGCGTAAATATATTTTCATTTCTATTATAGGGTATTCATGATAGGACAGTGAGAACATTGAACATTTTCCTTTGATTTGCAATGACTGACAATAAGCAGAGCACATTGTGCGAAGAGCTAATGTTCTATGGAAATTAACATTATTAAATAAAAAAATACAAAGCGTGGGGTGTTTAAAACAATTACTTGTCCTCAAGCACCCTAGTTTTTTAACGAATCAAATTCATGAATGAATGTATTTCAGTCCATTTTGTAATCTTAAACTCATTATCAATTATTTTTACTTTTTTAGTTGGGTATTTTACTAAAGCGTGTTTTTTAGTTTTTTAATCTATTATTTATTCGTTCTACGATGTGATAAAGAAGTCAATAACCTTGCGCGCTACGTATCTAGCGTTCCTAAATGAAGCTTCGTATTCATACTCAGTATCATTTGTTATTGATAAGTGGCTGAGTCACGAAGATGCGATCCATGGTGTCGCCACACCATGGGTACACACATTTGCGTTTAGTGCATGCAAATGCATTCCACTTGTGTTCAAGCTGTGAACGCGTATTCTGGATGGGGAATTATTTTATTATTAGAAATATAAGGATTTGTTTGAAGACGTGATCGATGTATTCAAGACTCATGTCACGATTCATAAACTCTTTTCTTCATTAATGATTGGTTAATGAAAACATAACATATTTTCTCGTCTTTAAAAATGGGAATTTATTTCCTTTTTGTTAATTTTATAATTTGAAAGCGACAAATTAAAATTACCCCGCATTTGATATAACAAGAAGATTGTATAGCTTATACCTATAAAATAAAATAAATAGAAATGTTCAAAAATAATCATTGTCACTGAAAATAATACCTTAGTTATCACATCATCTTCAATCGATTTAGCCTTATCAAATTTAACCAACTCGAGACCTCCAGAATAAGCCCGCGAGTGGACAGCAGAGCAAACACTCGGCTATTGGTTGCGGACGCGACATGTAACACGCATTAGAGGCCATCGCGAGCCTGGCCTGGGCCACTCAGACATCTTTATGCAAGTGGCCTGATGGTACGGATTTGAATTTGGATGGGATCAATTGGGATTTGTGGCTGTTTAGTTAATTTAGTGTAGGTATGTTTTAATTAAAAGAACGTTCGGTGAATAAAGAAATAGAATAGTTCATAGGGTACGTACCGATTATGACTCTGTATTATGTAGTAATTCGCTATTTGTAACTTGGGTTTTTAATTTAGTCTATGTATATTCGATTCCTAGCAAGCCGACTCGATTGTGCCAACCAGCGAGGGACAGTTATTTCTCACCGTTGCATAAATTGAGTTTTGAAAAATATAGTAGGTACTGATATTATAGAGGGTAGATCAAGACCGCGACCGAAAACGAAGCCAGGTGGTAGTTTTAGCCGCTACAGACACAGTGCAACTAAAAATTTTTTAAAATCATCGTTTTTGAGGGGTGAATACCTAGTTTTTGCAAAAAATGTAATTTAAACCCTTACGTACCATTGCGTGTTTAAAAATTAAGCGATGTACGTCATTACTTTAGAAAAACTATGTTTAATCACTCAAATACGACGACATGGAAAAAATAACAAAAAAAAAATTGACGATTTTTTTTGTAAAATTTTTACTTGCATTGTGTTTGATATCACTAATACTACCTCCTGGCTTCGTTTTCGGTCGCGGTCTTGATATACCCTGTATAATTTCTTTTCATATATTTTACCCAAACAACCCAAGCTACCCTCATCTGTTTACCTAAATAGACGACCATGTAACTAATAACGTAGTTTTTTATTACAATAAACAACTTGACGCATGCTATTTGCCTGATGGTAGGCGATACGAGCCAAACGTCACCATTATTTACAAAGCAATGCTTGGCATTCCACTGCGCTTGTTATCCTGAGACATAAGATGTTATGTCTTATTATGTCCAGTACTTCCACTGGCTACAATGTCCTTCAAACCTGAACACAACAGTGCACAACACTGCTGTTTGGCGGGAGAAATAGACATTATGGTGGTATCCACCTAGGCGGCCTCTCATATATTGTAAGAAACCTACCACCAGTATAACGTACAAATTATAAAACAATGTTTAATTGCATAATAATCCACATCTATTCAATTGTAAATATGGTTCTAAACGATTCTCGGCCGGTGTACACTCGTGCAGTACAACAGTCATCGAGTGGCGTCTGCGTGTGTCGGAGCACGCTCTCAGCGGATAATACAGAAAAATGCTTTTATGATACAATTACACAGGCTTATTTGAAAGTTAATACTTCATATTACATACATTCATACTTAAACTCATGCCTTTTGCCCAGAAGGGGTAGGCAAAAGTTCTACCAGGATACCCAAATTTCGCCTTGTATGTTTCCTCCCACGTTGTGATAGGGGGCGATCTTGTTACCATATAGGGCACAATAAATTGTTCAAAATTTATCTTATAACAGAAAACAAATAAATACCAAAAAGCTATATAGTTCAAACACCACACAAGATCGAGTCTTGTGTCGTGGGTACCAGGAATTACGAGAGACTTTTCGGTCTCACAAACAACCAGACCTGAAACAAATACCGATGGATCACACAAACATTTGTGTTGGTGCGAATCGAACCCGCAGCCTCTCGTTTCACAGGCGACGTCTAAGCACTTGCGCCACGGAGGCTGTCACTGATGCTGGAACCGAACTCGCGGCCTGAAATGAAATGAAAATGAAAGTTAAATGAAAACAATTAATTGAATCCATTAAAATGTTCAACATTATTTAGATTCAGACATGTTTTGAACTATCCGTTTCGGAAAGCGGTTTTCGCTAGAGAAGAACGGGCAAGAAACTGTATTGTTGCTCTTTTCAAAACCAGTTTACAATATAGTGATTATTACAAAAATTAAAATAGGCCTATCCTTGACAACAGACATCTTATTCAACTGAGCAACCAAGAGGATATAGTTTTCATAAGCATGACTTAAAATTACAGGTAAACTGGCATCAGCACAATTTATTGTTGCGGCTCAGAGGAGTCATTAGTCATTTTTTTATTATCCCAGGTGTTTCGACACCGACTCGAAAAAATATAGATCCTCCAATATTATTGGACTTAATGAAAAATTGGCCTTTTCGGTTAGTCTCAGGAAAGTGTGACGCGTTCTCCGCCTAATTTAGGTAATATCTAAATAGTCTAGTGCAAATCTCTTGAATGTGACACCTGATCCCAGTGTGGTGTTAACTTTCATAAGCTATATAATAACTCAAGCACGTGTGTTAAAATATAAATTAATATACCCAAGAGTTGCACACATTGTTCACCCCACTCAAAGTTGCCGAGTTTTGTGTCATACGTATTAGAATCTAAAATAGACTTAACTGCCACACAATAAATAATGAGCTTTTGTGTCATAGATATCCAAAACTACCGAAAACATTTTATATGTTGCAGAACTCAGACCTGAAACAAATACAAATGGTTCACTCAGATATATTTTTTGATTCGGGAATCGAACCCGCATTCTCTCGATCTACCGCCAGTTATAAAGCTTCGTAAAACCAATAACGAAGGTTGTCAAAACGACAGGCAAGTCTAAATTCCCATAAAACATAACAAACTTTTGTTTTCACCTGAAGTAAGGCCGTTTACAAAAGCAATAAATGGTCGAAACTTTTCAATAACAAAGTGGTTGGCAACAATCGAAATGAAAATAACTCGCGCCATAATTAACCATAAAACAATTAAACCGGTTATTAGGATAGGTTAGAAGTTGTAACTGCTCGACGGGTACAATAAAACCATTAAAATTCTAAACTCTAAGGCTGCGCTCTTGAAACAGTTAGGCGTAAGATGGCGACTCAAAGCGTTCTGGAAAGGACGCAAAGGGAAATTCATCGTGTTCTCTTTTGATAAACTTTTACAGAGAGAATTTGTTTTTATTATGTTTGTTACTGGCGCGACAAAATTACTGAATTGCATGACATACAGCTCTTTATAGATAGGCATCGCTTTCCAGATAGTATCGACTATTTCACTACGAGTTGTGAGTTTGACCCATTGTTTTAAATAATTGTTCTAGCCTTATGAATACCAGATGTAAACGGGCTGATATCAAAACGCTGTAACACTTGCATGAATGAACTGGATAAACTAAAAGTTATTGATTGAAGAGACGATAATGATATTTCATATTATAGTTAAGCATAGTTGAGATCCATTTGATAATCATCTAAAAAAAGTTGTACCCGATGCTGGAAAACCTAGTAGTAGTAACATTCGCAAGTATGACGCGTTTTGAAGTTTAGCTTGCGTATTGCCGATTAAGAACGAGCAAGTTAAGTTCGATGTGGAGGTCCGTGGGGGTGGACTATGTTCATCAGCGGACTTCATGAGGTCAAGGAGAGAGAGAGAAGTACACGTAGGAAGTTCCTTGATGCAGGCCACTTCCAACAGCTCTATGTGGAAATCCTTGAAGGAGGCCTATGTTGAGCACTGGTCTTCCTATAGCTAAGGAAATATCTTTTTCCTAGAGAGAGAGAGAGAAAGAGAGAGAGAGAAAGAGAGAGAGAGAAAGAGAGAGAGAATCAGAGAGAGAGAGAGAGTATAACAGAATCTAATGATGTGAAATGACCGTCCCTCACAATCTAGATAGTAAATCTAAATAGTTATTTGAATTCATGGTGTTGTTTATTTAACACTTTGTACATTTAAATGGTATCGGTGGACTTAATGCCTAAGGACATTTTCTTTGTTTAGTTTTCTAATGTCCATGAGCGGTCGTATCGCTTACCATCAGGCGAATGGCATGCTCGTCATTGCAATAAAAAAATACCATCAATTGTATTGTAGTTTCATAACGTCTTAGTATTAAAATCTCTGCCTCCCCTAACTTGTAGTCAATGAGGTCTTGAGACAATAACACTGCTTGGAGCTCCCCCATCAATTTTATTACTCAAGTTCGAACGGCGGCAACTTAGCTCTGACGTCACCACTTGGTGTCGTTTCAGCGAGTGCGGTTCCTGAACATTTTACATCGCCTTCCGAAATTATATACAAATTAAAAACAAATTAGGGCGGTTAAAGTACTGTTGTTTAAGTGTATGTATTGTGGTTAAGTTCGGTACAATTAGGTGGCTACGACTAGCGAAGTAACACATACATAAATAAACTCACGCCTTTATCCCAGAAGAGGTAGGCAGAGGTGTTAATAGGACACCCACATTTCGCCTTGTATTTTTCGTCCCATAATGTAATAGGGAGCGAGCCTGTCACCATATCGGGCACAAATTCCTGAGTCCGGGCTGATATTGAATAGAAAAATCCAATATCACTTTGCCTGAACCGGGATTCGAACCCGAGACCTCAACTTTGAAATCGTACCGTAGTAAAACTACCACCGAGGCAGTCCGTAGTAACAAAAACTTTTTTTTGTATTGTATTACAAAAAAAAGACGGGAAGAGAAGTTGTAGCTTTTTCGTTTTGTTCGATGCGTCGAATATCTGGGGCCTTTACAAATGGTGGTAGGATAGTGTCTGATCAGATAGTGCCTACCATACACGATGGTTGAATAGTTGACTTACCGATCCAAGCAAGGGTGTAGTTTGGACTCAGCCTGTGTATGTATGTATCTGATAATGAGCAAGTCACTAAAGATTAAAGCGCTATTTACACAGGGACAGATTCTAGCCTCGAAGATACGATTATCGTATGGATAACGTTGAATCGTGTAAACATTGTCAGAACCCGATAATCTTGTGGTGGTTATGTCATGCGATGCAATGGCTTACGATTCTCGCCTCGAGAAACTCTCCCCGAGTACATGGCGCTTAACAGTGTCATCTCTTTTTAAATGCGCCGTATCATCAGGTCCATTGCACGTTTACATTGCAGTGTAGAAAGAAAAAAGGGAACAATTGGGGTTAATCCAAGGTGCGTTTATAAGATAAAACCATTAAATCTACCTGCAATACATTAAATTTTACACACGCAGATAAACCGTTATCCTCAGCATCGTTTTCAATCGTAACATATTGGATCGCGAAATGTTGCCCCCTCTCCCTCTCCCCCTACGTTTGCAAACAGGTGATTGTGACACTAAACGATTTTTATAGTTGGCCCGCAGCGGCTCGTAAATCATCGGGCAGTTTACACCGACATGTAAACCGGAGTTTTACGAGCATGCGAACATGGATATGGGATTGACAGAAGTGACTTCGGTGGTTCTATATTAGTATATTTTTAATATATACTAATGGACTGCCTCGGTGGCGTAGTTGTACCACGGTACGATTACAAGGTCTAGGGTTCGAATCCCGGGTCAGGCCAAGTGATATTGGATTTTTCTATTCATTATCAGCCCGGAGTCAAGAATTTGAGCCCGATATGGCGATACGCTCGCCCCCTATCACATCATGGGACGGAATATACAAGGTGAAATGTGAGTGTCCCAGTGGCGCCGCTGCCTACCCCTTTTGGAATAAAAGCGTGAGTTTATGTACATACATAAACTTACATATGTATGTAATAGATTTTTTAGGCACAGTGGTTTATATGGTGGTTTGAAAATATGTTTTACTTTGCCTATTCATTCCCGCGTAGATAATTCGAGCTCGCTAACAATGCATTGTTGGTCATACCCTTGAAAATTGAATAAGTTAATATGGTCTTTTACCCCTCTCAATTGTACTCTCGATTGTAGAGGAGGCCCGTTCCCTGCAGTGAGACGTATTTGGATATTATTTTATCGGATATACGTATACAGGGTATATGGATACCTATATGTACGTACACAGATTTGTATCAGCACAAAACTGTATCTGTATGAGATTATATGCATACAGAATATGGTATAATACGGGTCGATGAATATCACAACATTTGCAGTGCGTAATAAAACACGCACAAAACACAATCCCTTTTCTGATGCAGCCATTCTCCTATACGTGCAAATAAGGTCTAGTAGATACCGTAGGCTCAAACTTGCAACCATTATCCTAGCAGATCGTTGCTCTTATAACTAAGCGTATTTCGAGCTATAAATGATTCGTGTTTACAAGTCTTGTACAAATTTTAAAGCCTATTGCTTGCTAATCACAATATCGGCAGCCTCTTCTAAAGCGCACACATCGCTGTAGCACCAACGCTGCAAGTTAATCAACACTCGACGAGCGCGCCCTACACGCGGCTAATTGAACCGCGATTCACACTTTTACGGGCTTGTTTGCAGTTCTCACTTGTATGGCTTGTGTGCTTTAACTTAACTCATTGGAGCATGGGATTTTTATTCCGGTAACATACTACGGAAAAATGTCAGCTAGAATCAATAGTGAGCAAAGAAAGAGCACTGGCACTGACTATTGTGTCTTAGAGATATTAGCTTGTCCTATAACTTGGTGCTAACACGTAAAACTTCGCCTGGAATGAACATACACACAAGATCATGGAATCTTGGATTATAAAAAAAAAACGACAACATGTCTCTAACGTACACGAAAATGGAAATCTCGTCACAGTAGCCCGAATAAGTCTGTTATGTAGTTACGATTTCAATCTGTACCAATTATTTCTCGCCCATGTATTCTCCATTAACATTGCACTGTATCATATGCATTGTAGTCACTGTATTGTGCCAGTATAAAAATACATCTACAACGATTACTCCAAGATTGGACGGCCAAGGTCAAAACAAAGTGTCCGAAAAAAAACCTAAACTTAGAACTCTCATTAAGCGTCTGCATGCCGCGTCTCATTAAAATACATACAAGCGTACGCCCGAGAAATATAAAAATACGTAGAAAGCCCGCACCGAACTCATTCCAACTTGAAACTCTCAATCGGCGAGCATGAAATTGCAAAAACAAGAAAAACACTCAAAAACTTGGAGTCGCCACTTACACACACTCGTATATTACTAGGACAGGTAGGGAATTGGGGATAAACGTTCTCTTCACCTTATAAGCTACCCAATTAGATTGAAAACATAAATTAAACTTTAAAAATATCGGTGGTGGTTATGATGTCCTCTGTAAATAATGACGTCCCGGTCATATGTTTTCATACGTTCTGACCTCGACGCACCTGTATGTGACAGCTCCATAACCTTTGTCTTCTGTCGCGAAGTAATTTATCATAGTGACATTTGCGTGTGCGAATAGTTAGCACTATGTTGTAGGTTAAAAGGTGATCGTTTGCGAAAGTTTTCACACTGTTTTCATAATTGAGGTCGTTTGATATTTTGATGTTTTTTATTCATAAAGTATTGTTATTTTGTCTTTTGCATTCCTACAGTAACAATGTAACAGATCGAAGTAGCTTTTACAAACTTTTATATAATGTTCCTGTGGAATTTGTTCGCTTTGAAATTGTCAACCATTTTTTGACACCTTATTATTAAATACTATGCTAACTTGGTGAAACTGTGGTGTTATGGTACATTCATTAATTTCCTTTCATCTACCTTTATTACGATAAATGCACAGTTTCTTTGTGATATGCTCCTATCGACGGTGTTATGCTACACAAAGTAAATATTTTAAACCGAAAAAAATATTAAGACCCCCTCTTTAACCCCTTAATCCGTTCACCGTAGAGGAAAACAAGAAACGTCCCGGCGCACACCTGTGGATAAATTACCTCAATCCCGCGCGACAAATTACTCGATTACCCAAATAAATTACAGAGTCGCTTACCTTTCGTATAATAGTTTACTGAGCGCCGGACACGTTACACGGTCGGCTTATACCAGCCTTATTTGACTCCTTGGTGCGTTTAATTAATCACCTGTTGTTTTAGGCTGAGATTTTTGTGTGAATAATAAGGGGTTTTAATCAGTGATTATACAATAGTTCTTCTTCTTCTTTTAAAAGTTGTATGGCTCCATCGGCATTTGATGATTTTGCCAATGTAAGAGTAGGGCAGGAAAGAGGAATAAAAATGGCGTGGTGATCAATATTGTAGCTGGTTGTAGTATTTACTACTATTGCCCAGTGTTTATAGTGTTGTAGTTATCAAACATACAATAGTTACATAATATGTTTACACGAATGTTACTTCACTTAATGTTACTTATAAAAATATTTTCATAACCCACATATTTTGACTAAAACAGAGTTTGTGAAGTTAGGCCTTGTAGAGTTAGGGCGAGAAGAGTAAGAAGCTTGGCTCTACATGAGATTTGATACCTTTTCGACAGCGGTAGCATTTTACATGAAAATACTTTTGCTGGGACCAGTTATACTGATTTGGTTTATTTTCAAGTCCACCCTGTGGTAGGTTTTTAGAGGGGTGGTGTGTGAGCTATGAAATATATTTAATAACGCAAAACGAAAGGGCCATTTTTGATGATTGTAAATCATAATAATTAATAAATTCCAGTGATAAGTACAAGGTTACTCTACCATTCACAATAAAATAGTACCCGAATTATCTGGATACTGTTTGAATAGAAATCAACCGTCCATTAAAAGCCTTTATGACTATTCATAACATTTAAAATGCACTCTTGCTCACCCTTTTGATATAAAAAGCGTGAAGAACACGGCTCCAGTAATAAGCACCGAATTATTCAGACCATAATATATTTTAAGACAATTACACACAACTTTCCAATCTGAAACCAATCTTAATCTTACTAAATAGAGTTGAAATTCAAATGGCAAGCGCCCAGATGTAATTCGTCAAATTTATGAAAGGACATTTATCGGTCGAAGAAATCGTTCAGGAAATATAGCCTTTGAATATTATATTTTATGGGTATAAATAAAATGTGAATTCACGGTATTCATGGCATGTGCCAGGTTTATGCTGCCGTGTTGTTAGGCTGCTGGATGCTATGAGGACCGTTTATGAGGAATTAAGGTTTATTGGATGTCTAAGAGAATTTCATTGTAGGATTTTGCTGAGACAAATCATTGAAAATCGACGTTACATAATTTTAGTGTTGCGGTGAATGAGATTGTTCTTGTTGTATAATAGTATCATACATTATGGTGAGATATCTGTCATAGTAACATACCTAAATATGTCCCGTTCGGGTTCAGCCTGAAACATAACTGGATAGGCACCACCGCAATGTCTAATTCACCCGTCAAACAGCAGTGTAAATGCACTGTTGTGTTCCGGTTTGAAGGGCATTGTAGCCAGAGTACTGTACATAATGAGACTTAACATCCTATGGCTCAGGATGGCTAGCGCAGTTTAATGCCAAGCATTGCTTTGCAATTCATGGTGTTGTTTGGTTTTGCTACTGTTCATGAGTGCTTGTATCGCTTACCATTGGTATGCTCGTCTCGCCATTCATTGCAATTAAAAAAACTAACTCGCTGGTAGATACTCTATTAAGATTGCATTGTATGTACTATCTATGAAAAGTGTAAAAGTGTGAAGACACCTATAGCCAATCTTGATTATAGTACTGATGGGTTTATTTCACTGTTGTAATCACTTTCGCGATCTAATGATTTTGCTATGTTTTAAAGAGCAGCATGTATTTACAATTTTTGTCTTTAAAGAAACGAGAAGTAATTTCTCATCAGGCTGCGCTGTCTGATTTCCAAATTCAAACTACGATTGCTGTACATTTAAATGATCTAACTTGACCAGTGTCAAATAATTCTTAAAAACAAACTTTACAGTTTTCAATGTATATAACCCGTAACTGCAAACTATTTTTGCTAGATAATTTCTCGACATGAAACGGTAATTAGAGATTCGAGATAGCAGCCAAAGTTCGGGTAAAGTAAATTGTTTTCTCCGAGTTACATAAAGATTTCCGAGAACGGTGTAATAGTTTTATGAAACGAGGCGACCCGTGTGAACACTCACATTCTGGGAAGTCATTTTAATTATTACTAGCGACCGGCTCCACCCGGGTGCAGATACTTTTTCACTCCAGTCCACATCAGAATTACATCAGGATTTAGATTATTTCGTGTAATGTTTTATATTTAAACTTAATGTGACTACAATCCTCTATCCAGCTTTTCCCACCACGTCCCATTATATCCCGTCCCTTCACTTCCTGTCCCGCTACATCCCGTCCTGTTACAGCACGTCCTATTACATCCTGTCCTGTCTCGTCTTTTTCATTCTTCATAATAAAAATACGTACACTATACTTGAACATTATTTTACTGCGGAGATATTTTAAATCTATTCTCCCAAAATATTCATTAAAATCAATAATATTAATGATGTTCGGGCATCATTGTTGAAAATTAAATACATCTAATTAATAAATTATTCCTATTGGTTTTATCGTGATGTTATTCTCGTATAGCCTATAGCCCTCATTGATAAATAACCTATACAACAAAAAATAATTATCCGATTTGAACCAGTACTTCCTGAGATTGGCGTGAATAAACAAACTAACTCTTCAACTTTATATATTAGTATTAGTATAGAAGTATAGATTTAGCTGTATGACGTGTGCATAATGTTTATTTTAGAGATATAGGTTTGTGAACCTGGGTGTCCTGAGCTAAAAATCCCGGCAATCAATTTTGTAATAATTACCTACGTTTTGACAAAATATTTCATATAAATTTTGCGGGACTTCAATTTCTGACCAAAATTTTGGATGAAAATTAGATTGGCGAACTGTTGATGGGATCGATGGCACCTCTGTTTACCCCTCCAGAGGCGAGAGTTATGTATAGTGTTATGACCATAGATGTAGTATAAAACAGTTATGACAGACCGTCTCTAGATATAAATAGATTCTAACAAGTGACTCTGAAAGGCTTCAAAAATACCCTCCCACGTCCATGCAACGGCTTCGACATCACTTCTTCTAAAAATAAAGATAGCATACCTATAAATAAAATTGTTAAAACATCTCGTCTTACGAGTAAAACTTCGTAATATATCTTTTTAGCCTTAAATTTTCCAGTCCTATAAAAACACAAGTGAAGGTGAATTTTTGTAGGACGCCCAAGGTTCGCACATGGAAAAAGATAAATGGCGAGCCGACGTTGACACAAAGGAGGCAGGTCCGACATACAGTTTATACTCATTTACACAAAAACAGATTGGGCGGAGCGATCCATCAACGGGGATTACGCGGGCCGCGATTCGCGCGGTTGAGAGCAGTCGCGGAGTTGGATGGGCCTAGTTTAGATATAAGATACCTAGTTATCTAACTGTGCATTGGAAGGAAAGCATTTGAGAGATAAGGAGGAAATTCAACGCAATCTGATTATTAATTACCTAATTGGGCATTTTACTCATTTTTTTTATTGTATTTATCCATATCCAAAATATAGCAAACAAACAATTTTGTAAATCTATTCACAAACAAAGTTAGAAGCGTTTATAATCCTGTAGTGGGAGTATAAGAAAAGGGATGGAAAACTAAACTAGTGACGTCATACGCATAACAGTGTGCGGGTGTGAAAGATACGTGTGAGAGTGGTGAGATGTCCCCACTACGCTACCACTCTTTTATTTAAAATACTAATATTTGCCTCATTTTACAAGCTCCTTTAATACTGTTTTGACAGAAATGTTTTATTTTATAGGTATTTATGTTGATACGCAAAATAATACAAAAAGGCGATCATAGTAAAATATCCTATTCGTTTTATGGAAACTATGTAGTATGCAATTCGGATATAAAAATACCACATCATCAAAATAGTATATGTTCATGATACCTATAGAACCTTAACAATTAGTAACAGTTTCTTTGTTGCATTTCACTTGTTCAGCAAAATTATCATAATATGTCAGGATGCTGTCGAATAGCCACTTTGCCTATACATTGTTTTTTATATTTCAAGCCAAAAGGTGACATTCCAAAATCTAGGTAATAATAAATACTTTCACTCCCTTTCCTCTTTTATCTTCTATTCTGCATCCTTAAAAACTAGCGATCTGTTATTTTCCGGCTATTTTGAGTGTAAGCAACACCACTTTTCATCAAGTGAGCTTGGGCTAATTATTTAAACTATAGGAAACAAGTGACTATGACCCCAACTCCGTGCCTGTGGGCGCGATCCCACCGGCCTCTTTTTGCCGCCGTCTTCCAAATAACGCCTCTTGACAATTTTAAGCCTCGCGTCGCGCCCAAGGATTCCGTTTGTCTGCGATAATTAGCCTCGCCGCTTTTAATTAGAACCCCTCCCAAGGGAACTGCTACGTTTTTAATATAATTGTCAAAATCTCATTTGGAGCCGGGAGTGATTCATTATTATTATATGTTGGAGAAGTAATGTTTGCGCACCTTTTAATAATTGGTGCTGTTTTGTTGGAAATTTATTTTGCTTTGGGGAAAAATAATTTAAGAAAGTGTAGGTGCAATTTTTTAAAGTTTGAGCTACCTCCTTTAAGGAGTGGGATAAAAAAAGGTTAAGCAACGTTGGAATAAGACTTGTTTATAGGTTATAGGAACAGGCTTGGTAGGAGTAGTACTAATAAAAAAAAAACTTATTTGAACACTTACTCTAAAAGAGTAAGGTTTGGTAGAAACAAATCAATCCGTCTGTTCAAACGAAACGTGCCAAGGGTAACGCTTGTAAGAATAATAGAACTACAATTTCCATTGACCCAGCTCGTACCTGCTTTGCTTAAAACCGGCTACAACGTACAATATCTCCTACATTATGTAATCCTTTCTAAAGAAGAATGCCCATTTGTGGGCTAAGTGGCCAGGATTAAAAAGAAAAATGAAGTTGTTAAATAATTTTCTTTAATGAAATAAGAATTTTTGCCACTTTTTTGTAACTATCCGTGCTTCGACCAAGACACTGTGGAAAATGGGCATTCCCCGTTAACTAGCATCGCGGAGTGTAATTTGATTATGTTTTTTCGCTTCGTTTTCACACATTCCGAGACGTACCCCATTACGTATTCGCATCTCGGAGCTGTTGGTTATTCCGAACGTGTCCGCCACACGTAATAAATCCATGTTATTTAATTTACCGTTAGACACCGAGTATAGAAATATTTCTGTGTTGATTGAAATTTTCACCTTGGGTATAATGAGCTCTTCGTATCTATATATTGAGTAGGTTATACGCATAATTTACAGATGAGTCAATAACACAGATGAGTAAATGTATGCAATGTGATAAATTCTAACATTTGAGTGAATTGAAGTCCCTGTGATGTGTATGCGTGTGTCGACATGTAAAATAAAAACACTTGAGCTGATGGTAACGGCAATTCGTTGATAAACAAAGTTATGCCCGCCTGGTCAGAAGCGTATACAGCGGGTATTAGGTAAACGCTCCTGAAAACGAAGATAGACGATTGTTCAAATGATACCTTTGATGATAGGTCAGAAAAAACATTCTAGTGAAAAAAAACATTTCAACAACATTTTAATAGCATTAGTTCTGTCGCCTATCTTAATTTTCAGAAGAGTTTCCCAAACACATTGTAGAAAGGTTTCTTAGATTTACGCGAATGTTACACATTGAAATAAAATTATATTTTACGGATTTTATCACGATTTGGTTTTATTTTTACATTTTCAGTCTGTCAGTCCGCCCCGTGACCACAAAAGCTGTAAAGTAATCGAAAAGTTAAAAAATGCAAAAATTTTACCAAATCGCCATTAAATCCGAAAATATAGTTTTATTTCAACATTGTATAAAGGCTGAAACCGAAACATAACCACACTTGCATATTTCAGTATTTTCCACCATTCCATATACTGACCATTACCAACAACTTTAAGAGTCGCATTCTCATTTGTCAAAAACAAAACAGCAAATCTCTTAATTCTAGTGAGTTTTCTGTGAGAAAGTGATAGCACTAGACCTTGAAGCCAATCCGGTAACATTGACGTACGCAAATCTCTACATTGTGTACGGTTTATCATTTGAAGTAGTCTCACAAATTTTCTAACAAAATGCCACCAACCAGGATTTCTCTTATTTTACACGCACAAACACAACCGAAACCTACACGGAAGCAGAAATATTTTTTACTCAACTTTTAGTCGAGCCAATTAGTGTTAAAAGTAGGACATATGTTGCTTATTTCATTTGCCAATATTCAGAGTGCTGAGATATGTTTCGATAATTTCAGTGAAGAGGGCTAACGAAATATCTAGACTAAAAACTCTAATCCCGAACACCATGTGAGTGAAAAATTAGATTGGCCTGTTCGCCGGACGTGCCGGAACCTCACTGTAATTTCATTGCATTTACCAACGGTGTGGGAGGTAGGCGGTAGCGGATGGGTGATTTATATTTTACTTAGATTCTTCATTTATGAATGCAGTGGTTGAACAAATAGTTTTTATTTAGATATTTAGTACCCTCTATTGAGACAAGAAACTTTATGTAAGTTATAAATTCAAGAACATGTACGTTAAAACCTAACATTAGTATCGTAAGGTAAATTATAAGGTGGAGACTTGCAGCATATCATTTCAAAGCTGGCTTATTTAATGACATCTCGTAGGCTTTATTCTGCAGCTTATTTCTCACCTTCTTCTTCTTCTTCTTCAGCCTATGTATCCACCCAATGCTGAGTGTAGGCCTCTTCTAATGCACGCCGGGTTGTTAGGTCCTGGGCAGTCCTCATCCAGCTCCTCCCCGCCACGTGGACCAGGTCGTCGGTCCACCTCGTCAAGGGCCTGCCCCGGTTTCTATATCCAGTTCTTGGTCTCCATTCCAGCACTGCTTTACCCCATCTGCCATCGTTACTGCGGCATATGTGGCCTGCCCATTTCCACTTCTTACCTACTGATTGTCAAATGGTCTTCATAATTTCTGAACCCTTGCATTTTGAGTTTGAGTGTTGCATTTTTATCTCCTTTACGAAATAATCGTTTGTCGATGTAAAGAGTCAATTGTGTACAACAGTGACATTTATTTATTCCATCAATATCAGATTATGTAAATTTTGGCTAACATCTTTATACTTAAATATAATATGCGTGACTAGTCAGTTTATTTCTCCTCTCAAAAATACTATGTTAAAATTAATTTTTCTTTGTTATAATTATTTCCTCACTTCCCCGCTATATTCTCATGCCTTGTCCCGGCCAGCGTGTCCAACCAGGCGCTGCCGCCGCAGGCGAGTTGATACTCCTTTTTGCTCGCGCTCGGACATCGCAAATATGAAGCCAAAGATATCCTGCCTTGGTTACAGATTTTAAATCAATTCTAACCCAGTTTTACATCAACCACCCTATGTTATTCGCTTTCTAACATTTCACAGTTTAACTCGCTTATTTGGCGCGGTGGTTTTCAATTCAAATGCACGGATTTATTCTAAAAGGTATTATTAAATTGGATGGAAATTTTCTTTTTGTGCTGAGTTGGTGTGGCACAATTTGAAATCCAGGTTTACAAAACGACTATTTTTACTTTTTAGAGGTTAAATCATGAAACTCTATCGAAGTTTATTTGTTTTTTTTTTCATGGCAAAGTGATGATATTTACTAACTTTTAGATATAGCATCCATTGAGGCCAGATAGCACGACTGTATCGAATGTACACAGAATGGACTCGAAACGCGACACACATAATTGTTTCCTGATGTTGTCCTTCGCCGAAAAAGTGCATGACATTTTACTAAGAATACACATGACTCCGAAAGTCAGTAATGGGATTCGAACGCCCTACTTCGTATATCGTCAGAGCCTTAACCACCAACTAACAACACATGCAACCTTATAAAAATACTCTTAAAGGAGATACAGTGCGAACAAATACATAACAAAACACGCGCGTTAATTTATTTTCTCACCCAAAGCTCCGATATTCCAATTCACTGGAATAATGTTTAAGTAAAAAAATGTAAATGTATTTAAGCAATTATTTTCTCAAATTTGTATTTGTTGGTTGCGCAACGCAGCCGGGATCCATCACAATAAAAAATATTTCACGAGATCATTTCATACAATACGGTGAATATTTTGTCTGAAAATTTTATTACTCTCAGGCTTCGGTTATACTGTCAGCGAGTTTATTTAAAATTAGCTATGATGTAGCGTTAGGTAACTTAAATAAGTTGCTTGTCCCAAGTGGTTCTACTATCTACATATTACATTTTAAAAATCATAATAATAGCCCCAGAAATTATCGGTATACATATTACAGTTCGACGAGCCCATTTACGCTTCATAAGTGATGGGAAACAATCCTAGCCATATGTACTATATTTTCATACAGTAACCACGCGGAACTTTGATCAAATAAGCAGTTTTTCTAAAGCATAATTTAATTTTGATAATAAACACATCCCATTTAATTTTTAATGTTAGTAACAGCTCGACCATTAGTATCTAGTTAATACTCTGTTGTGTTTTTACGCAAGAATTCCATCTGAATTTATAATTTTAAATGCGTTTGTTATTTTAAAAGTCTGCGTAATATTATAGAGACGGAATATGCAAATATGTGTAAATTAGTTGCGGAGTTCAGGTATAAATAAAGCATTGCGATTCTCTCTTATTGCGGCTAGTTTGAATATGTTTTAAAATAATAAATGTATTATAGTATTTATCTGTTAGTAACGAACCCAGACGGGGCTGCCAACATATTTACGGTTGTCGCGGGTTTAAATCATAGGGCACACCACTGACTTTTCGATGTGATGTGTGTATTGATATTGGGTCACCACGCATTATAACGGTGAAGGAAAACATCCTGAGGAAACAGCAACAATGAAATAAATTGAAAAAACTTACTTTCTAGCAATAAAAAACTCATAAGCGGTTTCGATCGCTACCCGCTGTCAGCATAACCGCGGCTCATTACGCAACACAAACTGTATTATTGAAAGTAAATTCTTAAGATGCTTATAATGTATCGTGAATTATTGTTCGCAAATTTTTCCAATATCCTCGAAGATTTTTCTTACCGAAATTTTCGTGAACGCTGTGCCTAAAAGTGAAATTTGCTTCGCCATTGTTTTGTTACGGAGATTTTATAAATGTAGGATTTGAATTTTCTCCCTTCCTGTTTTTCTGCGTTGTTTACGGCAAATGTGGGGCCGTTATGAAAATCTTGGACGATTGTGTGAATGCTAAGTGGTTGTGATTGTGTGGTTTTTATGGGGCAATCGCGGCGTATGAGCTGCGGAAAGTCGCAGCTGTGAAAACGTGACGTCTGCGGAATAGGTGCCTTCGCAAATGTATTGTGAAAGTGGGAGGCTAGAATATAGGGTGATGAAGCTTCGAATATTGATTTGAATTTTGGTTTTATATTCTTGCAGGTTTTTATATGTAGGTCTATTTAACTTCGTTTTTAAACTTATTGTTTTAGTGGTCATAAATTGTGAAATGTGATGGTATGATCAGAGGAGAAAATGAAAACAATATGAACAATACAGAGATATAACATTTTTATATTTTTTCTTTAATTTAGAAATATTTTTTTTGTTTCAGGAATACACCGATTGCAACTTACAAGTAAGTCGTAGTATAGATATACATACATATATTGTAGCTTTAGCCTTGTCATCTAAATGCACCATTAAAACGCAATTTAAAACGCCCCAAAAAATAACGGAGCTCATACACTGTCCACACAACCGCCGCGTTCAAACGCCGCGCCTCGCCGGCCGTGTCACGCGTCACGCCAACAAACATGCATTAGCATAATCAAACGACGTGAAGCAGTGATTGCGTACGCACTGCGCGGCAAACACGTCGCTGTAATGCCCGATGAGCGTGTCACACGTGACTGCGGCTTTCAAATCACAGGATTAAAACGGCCTTTTGTGATCGGAAATTATATTTTATGTGTAATGGTGGTTACACGTTGAAACTTTTGTAAGGTTGATTGAGGTATGGATGAAATTTATAGTTTGAGGCGGACAAATGATTTCGAATGTTGAATATAGGTCAATGCGGAAATATTTGCGAAAGACTTAGATTCAGCAGTACAAATATGTAAGACCATAAGGCATTGAACGCCTTACGCCCGAATCCTCAAACGCCATTTAAATATTAAGGTGGACTTAACTACCCACCTCACATACGCCCGAATACTCAAACGCCATTTATATATGAAGTTTCACTTAACTATCCACGTTCCATTTAATCAGTACATTTAAGCGTGACTTACGTAGTTAAGTGCAACATAATATTTAAGTGACGTTTGAGTATTCGGGCGTTAATCAGAACATTTAAGGGGGACATTTATTTAAGTGCAACATAATATTTAAGTGATGTTTAAGTATTCGGGCGTCAGTGTTTGTATTGTATTTAAAACGACAGAATTTTGTGGACTCGTTATTTTAATTTCACAATGTGTATTATCTGGATCAAGGGAGCAACTACATTAAATACATACTATATCACATTAAACTCGCGAAACATTACACAAAAACTCAGTGTTTTTCCATACAAGTGCGATAACCTAGTAAAATTATGCGCAGACTTGTCTGAGAACGGTTATTTATAGTGCTTTAATAACATCAATATGAGGTGGGAGTGAAAACATAGTTCAAGTGAATGGTACGCGTAGGCGCTGTACCAGACACGGGGATAAACGCTTGTGTCTTTAACCTTTGGCTTAGTTTAAATAGTAATTTGTATCATGATTAATATGATAGAAAATCGTGCTTTATGGCGCAACTTTGGGTGCTAAAATTAACTTTCAAAAGACTACAGGGTTATATTGGCAATCTTGCCCTGAACTTCAATGATTAAAAGCCAAAGCTATTTTAAGCATGTCCTGGATATAGTCAAGATATGCATAGGAGTTAAGTCATATTAAAGCCTGAATACGGCAGCGTGACCATATTACCATTTCATATAAGATCGGGATCTTTGCTGTGGCGTACCAGTCAGATAGATTTTAAAATGTGAGAAGATCTTTTTCTACTAACTTATTCAATCTTCCAGTCAAATTATGTATGATTTTAAAATCCTTCGGCTATTCAGAGGCTGCGGCGATCACGTTTCCTCATTCACACTTTAGACCTACATAAAATGTACAACGTAAAGTCGAAACAAGCGGCACCGCAAGCCAACCTGATACGCATTAACGTCATAATAACCAAGTTGCGGCTGTTAGTTTTATATTTGGGGACAAGTCGTAAAAATTACAGCGCTCCCTAATTGCCCGCACACAAAGGAGTGACTCACTCTGGGCGTAAAATTTTGCCGGCCAGAATAAGTTAGTATCTGCGAGGGCAGGTAAACGCTACTCACCCGACCTTTTTTACATTCATCAGTCGTCGTTTAACCTTTTTGTTGGGGCTGGAAAGGGCCCGGCGTCATTACTAGGGACGAGACTGAGTCATATTTTAGTTCCGAATGTTTTGAGCATGATGGATTTTGTAACGGGAATGATGGGTTTTAGGCATCGATAAAAATGGGAATAAATTGAAATTATTTTTATGAATTATCACTTTATTTAGACTACGCAAGAATCGGTTAGGCACTGAAGTAATCTCACGGAACAGGGGCTTTTAGTAAAAGATTTTAGGCTTCAAACTGTAAAATCCATTAGGCAATGATCGCATTTGGTAAAGCTGGCGTTAAGGTGAGGTTTTCTGTTGAATTTTGCATCAATATCTATGGAGAAAATGCACTACAATACGATACACATTTCGTTATTAACACAAGAAATTTCGTTATATTATCTAAATGTAGAGAAAATCAATAAACTGTATCTCTTGTTTAATTTTTTCTTTTTTAATTATAATAATATTAGCCCCAAAATCTGTATTCGTTAGATTTTTATATTTTTCGTATTCCAAGGTGTATAAAAACAAAGGTTTAAAATTTATTTTATAAATTCATTAAAACCAAGCGACACAAACTCACAAAGAAACAGTATATTTAAATTCAAATTTATTTATTTGCATTTATTCAAGGCAACCTTTTGATTCCAATTAAGTGTCTCCTCCACCCACAACCACAAGAACCACTTGCAAATAAAAAGGTAAATCAATTTATGAAGATTCGCCTTGGTATATTTTAAGAAGCATCAAGTGGTCATATTAAAATATATTAATTTAAATCTTATTCGACGTTAATAATTTACTCGTAATCTATTTAAGATATAGACATAGGCCTGAATAATATCAAATGAAATCGTATCTTAAACTGAAATATTAAGTAAGTTTCAGCCGTGCTGTAGAATTCTAGGGCTGATGATTTCACTATAGATTCCAATCTGACATCAACCTCTTTTTAATAGACCTTTTATCCCATCGCCCTCACCTAGTGTGGGTTGGCGGAATTAACATGGTATGTTAAGCTCAAGACAATTTATCTTGTTGAGATATTTATGCTATCTATATGGGTTTCCTAATGATATTCTTCATTATTATAGTGCGTGGCAATGGACTCAATACACAAATGACTGAAATGTCAAAGGTGTACACTGGGATTCGATCCTGCGACTTTTTAAGACCAATATAAAAATAACAATACGTCTTTGTTTTTTCTTCCTACTCCCCTTTCGGTTTACTGGGCCGGCAACACAACTATGATTAAAAGGTTGTGAGTGTTATTGAATAAAAAAAAATCAGGAATATTCAGAGCGAATCTCAGCAGGCCAGAGTCTCATCCCTAGTCATTACACGTTATTATCTAAGCTGTAACATCATTGGCGTGCGCACGAAATTATTTCCTCCGGCCGGTCGTCACGGCCCCGCCACGTACTACTGGAAAAAATAAATCTATTCTTTAAAGGAAAATTACGTTGTAGTGCTTTTTGGGCAGGCTTATCGCTGCGAATATTAGACCTGAAATTGGTAGGGATGACGGGTATTTTGGTCCATAGAACTAACCACCCGGCGTGGCTAGGCATCTGTATGGTACGTACAGAATTGTCGGTACGTTAATACCAAAACCACCTATTGACAAGCATTATACTATAACCCAAGTTGCCAACTACTTTCTTGGTCAAGACAAAACAGTAGGTGAGGTATGTTTGAGTCAGTCTTTATTAAGCGACTGTTCACAATCTTCAACCTCCATTTGAAAACGTATGTTGTCTAGACTAATTTCATCAGTGATATTCTAGTCATGTACATAGGAGTTTCCTTAAATCTTAAAGCTATAGATAAATATGAATGCACGGGTAACTTAGCAAATTCAAAAGTATACTCTCAATCTCCTCGCTATCTTTTAAGTCCCTTCTACCAATGACTTCATTCCCTTATCACCGATCGATCTTAAAGTCAGTGTCTTAATACGCAACAAGATTATAAAACGCCAGTAAACGCAGTAAAGGGTCGTAAACACAATCGGGGGCTATCGGCGCTCACGTGCGTATCTATCGCCTCGCACATCGAGCCGGCTTCGGTTAACGATCACTTTCGGGAACAAAGAGTTCCGCTCACCTGTGTGGGGTGAGCATGACGCATCGACTGAGAGGATAGTCTCTAGATTTTTGTATGGGAATGGTGAATGATTTGATGACCATTTGATGATGAAATAAAAGAGCATGTTGTAAGGTAATTTAAAAGATAATATAAATCTAAGTAAACTTGGCACTTGGCGACCCGCGCCAATATGTTACGCATATATATTGGCGCATATATATGTTAGAGATTACACAAGTTTGATCCACGCAGGATGAATGCCATACGCATTGATGTTACTTATTTTATTGGAATTGCAACACAGTCCGACATGATTGAAGTCTTGTAAGTTATCGGTTGCCTATGGTAACGCTGAATGGTCTGTCAGTAGAGTCTGTGATCGGTTTAATAATATTTAATTGTTTCTATTGTAATCTTGCCCGGAACAGCGCCAAACGTGCGCACTGACTGATTAATAAGAATCATCATGTCGGACGGCAACGACGGCCATATAAATCGCAATCTGTATGATTCTGCGACAGCAGCGGTGGGATCGATCTCAAAATCATCCCTTGTGCCTACCGCATTGCCTGCTACCCAAACTGAAGAATATTTTCGGTCGGAACGTAAGACTCAGTAGTGCGGCCACGTACATCGAGTATTCTACCAATAAAGCAGCGCTGATAGATGGGCTAGATACTGACAGCTCTAACGATATCGAGATTTCTAGAATCACAGACGTCTAGGCAAAGAACTACGGATGTGGAGAATACGCCAGGAATTATACGCTTACAATGGTGAATATTTATTAAGATGCAAAATCAGCAAAAGCAAGCGTTGATTCTGGCATTTAAAACTCCATTGGAATTGAAAAGAAGATTGATAGATCAATTGATAGACGTTGAAAAAGATGATACGTTTTCATCAACATGCAATTGGTGGAAGTAATTATTTAAAGGTATCAACTTGTTATAGCGATTGGTAAAATATTAAGAGGATCCATGTGGTTGTTGCGGATAAATTGTCCAGGTACGACGTGAACATTTGAATAACTTTGTCGTACGAATTGTATCTAAAGGTTATGACACTTTTGGTAACATTTCTATCGTGGTCAAAACGTGAATAGTCCGAAATCTACTCCGCAGTCGTAGATCAATTGTCATGCCTGCGATAAGCTTGGACATAAGATTTGGCATGTATAGAAAATAGGCTAAGATATCATTAATTTCTCCTATGACGAGTTTTGGCTATCGCCAACAATCTTGCTTGCCAGTATGTTACAGGTATGGTTCATCAGTTCACATGGTGAGTCGCTGTCCTCACGACATCTGTTGTAGAACGTGTTGACATATTATGTGTGGCCGAGCTGCTCCCCGAAACACTAAAACCCTTTATAATTGTTTTAAATTTGGTTTTACTTTGGCGCTGAGTATCTCTTTGCAAAAGAGTCTGCCGCAAGTTAAGAGGTAAGCGAATTGATATTGTTTGGCCAGGTGCTTTTCTTGATGTGAATTGTCACACGCGTTGATGGTGAGGGAAAATATAGAGAGGAAACCAGCATACATTGCTGTGATGTGTTAAACAAATCAACGTACGCTGCCTAAGCATAGTGGTCTGTGGTCTAGTTCTTTTCAATCGAACTCTCGATTGTGGAGAAGTCCTATGCTAAACAGGGATACAATACTTACTGTGTAATTGTTATATTTGGTAGAAATTAATGATTCAAGTATCGAAATTATATTTCACTTTTGGCTGGTAAAGAATCGTCGCAAAAATAAAATATTGGGTTGCGACATTTGAATTATAGTTTTCAAATAAGCATGTCCGCACATTAGTTGTATCTGACAAGGTTGGCGTCTGTAAACACAAGTCTTAACACATAGCACGTTTAATACTCTTACACAGATGAAACAATTTGTCCATACATCAATTCTTATGGATCCAGCTTTATAAATTGGCATTCGTTAAACGTCTAATTGAATTGACAAATAAATGCTACAAAACAGGCAGTAGATGGCTCATATCTTAAATAGTGAACCAGTTCCAGTGATAATATTTAATTCACAGTTTCTAGTAAAGTTCCATACGGATGCTAGGGGCTATAGTGCTATATTGTTCTAACCTGTAAGAATGAAAGTAAGGCCTATCGCATACTTTAGCAAAATCGTGTTATCACATACAACGTTACAGCCAGGTCTGTAGTATGAGGGCTGGATCGAATGGTGTTTTGCCATTTTCTTATAGAAGGCCGGCGTGACGTGTAGGAATATTATTATTATTATGTGAGTGAGATGGTCGAAAGCCATTTTGCTAGTGGTAGGATTTTCATTCTGCCCGGATGGCTACGACAGTGAATAGTGGATAGATACCCATTATGGTTACCTAGGTAAACGTATCGACACCATCTCGTGTTTATCCGTGTGTAATCGGAACAGCATAGTAGTGTTGATCAGCGAGAGTGGAACATATAGTGCCAGTTGATATTCCATCTGGTCTACACCGCGCTTGCCAACGTGCGGGTTTTGGTCACTTTGCTGTAGTAAGGTGTGAAGGTAAGTACCAACGACTTTTAAGGTATTTTTTTGAATGAATAAAGTAGCGGTTACAAATTACAATAATCGATACATATGAATGAACTTTCTGTTGTAGAACGCTGTCGACTATCTTAATTGCCCGGAGTGTGGCCAGCCCGGCGCCGCGGACCCTGCACGGTACCTCCGCATTGCACCCTGTGTCGAGTGGCGCCGATGCCCAACGTGGCACCCCCGTAATCTCCGCTAAGGAGTTTTTATAACTCTGTCACTAACAGTCGTGCCGTATAAATAATAAAACTGGAACTCTTGCCATGGTAAAAGCAGTTGGTCACTTCAGACAATACTTCCGTGGCCGGACATTTACGATTATGACTCTTTTGAATTCATTATTTTATAAGGTAGAATGGGTGGATTAATATTGATTATTGCGTTTTGCACTTTCTTACTGGCCAAGGTAACTTAAAGTCTTAAACTGTACTATAAATTTAAGCTCGTTGATTCGCATCCGTGAACACGCAACATGAACATACTCAGCACTTAATGGCGAATATAGACAGTCCGCGCATCATTTTCTTTGGGAGTCTAGTCTTTAACAAAAAGAGCATAGTGTTGGTTAGTATGCAAACATTATCTGGAATTGTATGCTACATGGACCTAGTACAGACTAGGACGAAATTTCGTGCTTTGCGGCGTTCTGGAGTTCTGGAATCAAGTCTCCAAACCTTTGATTTTAACATTAATACATCCGTAACGAGCACATCCGCGGCAGCCTTGGTGTCCGCGATGTGACAGATAAACTCCAAGAGTGTCGCTTGAGATGGTAAGGTCATGTCCTGAGAAAGCCGCAGGAGTACGTCGGCAATGTGTGCCTGAGCCTCAACATTCCAGGACCTCGTCCGAGGGGTAGACCGAAGAAGCGCTGGCTTGATGTCGTCAAGGAAGATATGAGAGTCAATGACCTTACTATTGAGGATACCGAAGACCGGGCGCAATGGAGGAGACTAAGCCGGAAGGCGGACCCTGGCACCGGCCGGGATAACGCCTAAGTAGAAGTAGAAGAAGAAGAATAATAGATGATATGTGTAGGCACATGCTGATTTCGTTGTACTGAATTTATAACTCCTGACATAAAAATAGATGACAAGCAGAATTAATTATCTGGTAGATCAGGCCTCTAGCAAACTTAGTAACACAAAGATATTGAAGAGGTAATTGCCAATTCCAGTCAGGGAATACTAAGGAATGATGCAACTAGGATATACGAGTTAATACCAGGAATAAGATAAGAATAGGATGGACGAGCAGGCGACGAAAGATAAAAATCGTTATGACTAATAAAGCCACCGTTGTGTAAAAATGCCAATCATTGTTTGAATTTTAGTGATAATTCTGTAGTAATTCTGTGCTGAAAAATAATAATCTTATATTGGAAGCTTGTGGTGTGTGTGTTGGTGATTGATAAAATGATGTATCGAAACTCACAGCTGCTATGCTTTATTGAAAGATGGATTGAAAGTATTATCACTTTGTCCTTGTGATCTGTTGAAAGCCATAACGCTTTGCAGGGTGGATTGAAAGCACGAGCGCTTTGTCCTTATGATCTGTTGAAAGCCATGACGCTTTGCAGGATGGATTGAAAGCATGAGCGCTTTGTCCTTGTGATCTGTTGAAAGCCATCACGCTTTGCAGGGTGGATTGAAAGCATGAGCGCTTTGTCCTTGTGATCTGTTGAAAGCCATCACGCTTTGCAGGGTGGATTGAAAGCATGAGCGCTTTGTCCTTGTGATCTGTTGAAAGCCATCACGCTTTGCAGGGTGGATTGAAAGCATGAGCGCTTTGTCCTTGTGATCTGTTGAAAGCCATCACGCTTTGCAGGGTGGATTGAAAGCATGAGCGCTTTGTCCTAGTGATCGGTTGAAAGCCATCACGCTTTGCAAGGTGGATTGAAAGCATGAGCGCTTTGTCTTTGTTATCTGTTGAAAGCCATCACGCTTTGCAGGGTGGATTGAAAGCATTAACGCTTTATCCTTGTGATTTGTTGAAAGCTACCACGCTTTGCAAGATAAATTGAAAGCATTAACGCTTTGTCCTTGTTGTCTGTTGAAAGCTACCACGCTTTGCAGTGAGATTGGGGTCTCATTTATTTTGACTGAAGATCGATGCTGAAAGCTACGACGCATTGCTAAACGTTAGAAGTCACGTGCTGAAAGCTGTTACGCTTTGCTTTGTGTGTGAGGTTGAAAGATGTTTGTGTAAATACTATGCTTGGGTGCTATGCGCTGTTCCATCTAGCTTGGCTCTGATGTCAATAAGCAACGCGAGAGCGCGTTGAGGCGCAGAATGGCCGTGTTAGAGATTACACAAGTTTGATCCACGCAGGATGAATGCCATACGCATTGATGTTACTTATTTTATTGGAATTGCAACACAGTCCGACATGATTGAAGTCTTGTAAGTTATCGGTTGCCTATGGTAACGCTGAATGGTCTGTCAGTAGAGTCTGTGATCGGTTTAATAATATTTAATTGTTTCTATTGTAATCTTGCCCGGAACAGCGCCAAACGTGCGCACTGACTGATTAATAAGAATCATCATGTCGGACGGCAACGACGGCCATATAAATCGCAATCTGTATGATTCTGCGACATATATATATATATATATATATATATATATATTCTTGGCTAGTCAGTCAATAGTAAATTAATCAACGTTTATAAGTACAGTGAAATAGATAATATTCTTAGTGATATTTCTTTAAGACGGGTTTTTGGTGTTAAAAAAATCAAAATTACTAACACTGCAAGTCGGTTTCCTATACTATTGTTACTTTGGCTAGTTATTTAGACGCATTCAGAAGGAGTCGAGATATTGTAAGCCTTTTAAATGCTAACGAAGTGGCGAATTCAAATACATTCGGTTCAACAAAAGAGTATAATGAATTGTTTTCATGACAAGAGCTCGCTCAAGTTTCAGATTTATGAATAACAAATCTCGAGACGTTTTTATGAATGTAAAGAGAATTACGGTTTTTGTTGGTACATGCTATTTAACATTTTTTGTGAATCACAATTTAGACAAAAATTCGTTTAGTAAGTATAACATTGTTCTGGGGTATTTAAATGATAATTTATGGATCTGTAAATTAAAATGGATTTACTTTTAAATCTCATACTGCGCGTTTTTTATTGCCTTTGTTATAATATTTCTAACCTAATTGGACTAAACACATACTATATTGCAAGTTGTATAAACCAACATCATCAGCGTGTACGAAGATGCAAAATATGTAGAGAATCGTAGTTTTACGATTCTCTTAGGAAAGCGAGAAATTTATTTTTACCTCCAATAAAAAACTGGATAGTTACCTACTAGATGTTAGGTTTATGGAATATTACCACCGGTTTGTCTATTTGTTTGACTGCCTCGGTGGCGTAGTTGTATAACGGTACGGTTACAAAGCTGAGGTCTCGTGTTCAAGTCCCGGGTCGGGCAAAGTGATATTTTTCTATTCATTATCAGCCTGGAGTCAGGAATTTGTGCCCGATATGGCGATAGGCTCGCCCCCTATCACATCGTGGGACGGAACATACAAGGCGAAATGTGGGTGTTCCTTGTGGCGCCTCTGCCTTCCCCTTCGGGGATAAAGGCGTGAGTTTATGTATGTATGTTTGTCAATTTCTGTCGTCATGCAGCAGTGTGAGCATTCCTGTATTTAAATTAGAGGCAGTGAAGTGATTGGGTATTGAGACATGTAACACCAGACAGTGAAATACCATCCAGTTCATAGTAATTTCGGCATGTTATTACTCCTGTGTATGGGTAGGCTTGACGCTTACGAGGCCAGTGATCTGTTAATATCATAATTCACGGTAATAAAAAAGGTTACCAGAGAATCTTTGGTTTTCCAATGCCATTCATTACCGCTTCTGTCCTAAAAAAAATTTTTATCCAAAAGTATCTTTTTTTTGTGTCAAGAGGAAAAGCTCTCTTTTCAGTACCCTGGAGGAGGCCAAAAGTGGTCCGTGGCAGAAGCGAGACCAGGCGCTCTGTCTTCCTTCTCAGAATCGCATCTTGTGGGGTTGTATCGCCTTCGCGGTTAGCCCAGCGACTCCGATGACGCCTATTGGTCACTTTCTACCACAGGCAGGGCATACCGTGGCAGAAAAAAGTATCCTGAGAAATGCCACCTCATGCTCACCCCACATCGCTAGATCGCGATCCCCGGCTATTCTTTTAGCTGATAATATCACTGGCAGTGATTCGACAGAGGTCGGTACGCTAATGTCGACGAGCGGTGATTCGGCGGAATTTCCGAACACGCTCCGAAAAATACGCTTAAACGACTCCCGGAGCAATTTAATTTTGTGAATGATTTAGTTGTTGACGGAGTGGTTCGGGGAAGTAACTTGGTGTTCCGCGTACGTGTTTTTTTAGGTTTGTTGGTGTTATTGGTTTAGTGGTTTAGAGGTTTGACTTCCAAGTCAGGTATACATATAACTTCATGTGAGTTTTTTGGAGGTGGATCAATAATTTCATATAGATTGCTGGGGATTGAAATTCGTTCTCGGTACAGGAATATGCTCGCTCACTAACATATTTTCAGACGAAAATAAGTTCGCAAAATGTGAGGGCACTGTGAGCACTTTGGCCTTACCCTTTTGGGGATATAGGCTTACGTCTAAACGTATGTTTTAATACAGTTTCACATACCCTTCAAAGTCCTTTTGTCCCTTGAAATCATTCTTATGTAAATAAATGTTCACAAAATCAACCTGCACTGTTAAATCGAGCTCCGATTTGTTTAAAAAATATTAGAGATATTACTATCTCCTAATATGGAATCCAAGATAGTTATTACACTCCCATACCGTTACAAAAACCACACTCAATCTTCACAAGTAGTATAAATGGTCCTCGTGACGTCACCGAGTCCTCCACTCTATTACAATTCCCGTGTCGCAAAGGAAACTGGCAAAACGACGCAAAACAAAGTCACATATCAGCCATTTCCGATTCCGTCGGAAACGGATGTCGACCCCCCACCCTCCAGCCCCCAAGACCCCCCGACCCCCTCCGTTTGACCATCGCCGACCGATCGCACGATAAACGTTTTAATGTCCAACCTAGAACAAGGTTTGCTCGGATCGCTTTTCGATCTTAACTGCGGGCCTTCTGTCATAACTGTTAAAATAGTTTCGGTTTATCATGGGTTCGAGTTTCGAGTAATTTCACGGAGTTTACATATGTTTAGTGTTTAATAATTTGTCGTAAATTGTAATATGAATTTTCAATATAAGGACACTTTTTACAATATATTTAGAAATTCTTTTAAAATAATGATAAATCATTTATATGCATATATTTACTGGCTTCGTCTACAAATGCGAGAGGTTAAGGTTCTAGTCCACGCTGGTATGGTGCGGGTTTCACATGCCTTTGAAATTCTTGTAATATTTTCTCGAGCACGCAGCTTTCCTCGGAAAGTTTCCGTTTGATTGCCTTTGAATTGACCGATAGTTAACTATGTGTTTCCTCCAAAAGTCAGCGATGTGGTCAATGTTTGGCCTCGCGGCCTATGATTCGGCAGTGTGTCTTCATTTTAATGAGTAATCTTTTTACCTCACATTTTTATCTTACATTCATAATTATAAGTTTCTATTTCGTATTCGCTTGTCTTAATAACGCATATTACAAGAAGTTTTGTGATGTTTGCCTGATTCTGTGTCCATCACAACTTGATATAAAATTAAGCTAAGTTAGCAATTAAAAACACCTCTGCCTCCACATTTGAGAATCCAGGCGTGAGCTTCGTCCATTCGTTTTATTTTCGAAAATGGCACTGAACAACGTATTTCGGACTTTTATTTTACATTTTACAAATGCTCCCAAACTTGAACGTGTAAGGCCACACGTCAGAACAAGCCGTACAATGTAACAGTCATTCTAATACGTTTTTGTTTAAGTTTTATCTGAAAAGTTCTCGTGACGGGGCCGAGTTTAAAATATACTGTCGTATGGACAGGCCGGCGGCGATACCGCGCGATTTATGGCTTTAGTTTACAACTTGCGTCCACCGCTCTGCGGGGTAGGCATCTATGTCTTGTCTGTACATGCTTTTTACTATTACATTTGAGGATTATTTATATTTTCTTTTAAAATACATACATAAACTCACGCCTTTTCCCCAGAAGGGGTATGTAGAGGTGCTACGAAGATTACCACATTTTGCCTTGTATATTCCGTCCCACGATGTGATAGGGGGCGAGCGTATCGCCATATCGGGCATAAAATCCTGACTCCAGGCTGATTAATAGAAAAACCCAATATCAAGACCTCAGCTTTGTCATCGTACCTTAGTACAACTACGCAACCGAGGCAGTCTTCTTTTAAAATCAAAGATATCAAATTATTTGTCGACTATTTTTGATAAATGCGAGAGATATACAAGTCAAAAACATTGAAAGATATCTTCAAGTACTTCGTAAATATTTGCCGCTTTATTTAGCTATCCGTACCAATATTTACGAGTGTGGTGAACCCACATCGGTCGTAGTGAACTCCGCAAGTGTCGCATTTCGGCTTCAACTTCTGTAAATCTGAATTGGATGAGGGTGACTTATACTTAAATTGTTTCTATGATAATTCATAATATAATCTATTAGCAGTGAATAGTCTATTCGGTTTAGCACTTAACTCAAGGAGCACTGATTTTACTCCGTCGTAAAAATATATCAAAAATCTTTGGAAACAAAATTACATTATTGTTATTTTTAATGTGCCATTAAAATTATGGTCAAAAAATCTACGGCCCTTGTTTTATAGCCAAGTCTTTTTGTTCTAATCATAAATACTTAATTGTAAGATATTTCTTACCTGAAGAAGTTTTCTATACACTTGATTTACAAGTAAAGTCCATACATAGCGGAGATTTCTCCAGTGCAAAGTAGTGACTGCGATGCCGTATCAAAGCAACTTTATAAGGAAATGCTCTTTGAGCGCGCCAGCAATAGCTCAGATTTTTATCAAATGTTCCTACTAAATGTACATGTATGTATACGCAAGTTTTTAAAATCGTTTGTAAGTTTGCATATTTTATGAGGGTCCAGTGTGGTTAAGAATTTGCTGTAAATTCCATTATAATGAGTTAACTTTACATACGAAATTGGAAAAATCAATATCGCTTAAAAGGCTTCGCAAGCCCAGTACAGAGACAATTAGGGTGGCCACAAATATTTCGTTTCAGTTCTGTTGGGAGACTAAAAGTCTTTCGTAATGTCTGATACCCCTACAAGGCTTAGCTCATAGTGATGTCAGGACTATATGATTGTTGGTATTTATTTACATTTATGATAAACTGGTAATATCCGCGTAAATAGTCTTTATGGAATAAAAGTCCCGCTTTATATTCCCGGGATATAAAGTACCCTATAACCTTCCTCAATAAAAGGACTATTTAATAATACAAGAGATTTTCAATACGAATCAATAGTTCCTGAGATAACCGCGTACAAACATACTATTCAGTTTTATGTAATATATTTATATAGATACGGAGTATTCACATGTATGATAAATAATACGGTACATAATTAATCTTGCCAAACATGCGGTAAAGAAATGCGGCATTCATTAATTATTATTCATTATAATTGACTGCAAAAACCACACGCGGGTACAATGAGACCACAAGCCGCGTTCTACATAATAATTAAAGATGAAATTAATTATCGCGTATCAGTTTGTAACTTGCAAGGAATATGATTATGTTATATTATTCGCGATGAGCCTGCGGTTTTGTATTCAATTATATTTTATTGTTTGTATAGTTTGATGGTGTTTATAGCGGCTTGGCGCGGTTTCGCCTGGGTTAAGATACTTTTTGAAGGATTTTTTTTTTAATAATTGTCATGAATACTCCGCCCCTAATGGCAATATTACTTTGTATGTATATAGCCTATAGCCATTCTAGATTAATGGGCTATCTACCACGAAATTAAATGTTCAATTCGGACCAATAGCTCCCGAGATTAGCGCGTTCAAACATAGAAACAAACTCTTCAGCTTTATAAATTAGTAAAGATAACATGATATATTTTTGTTATGAAAAAAGATATCTGGGAAAATTAGTTACAGAAAAATTTACTGGTCCTATGATTAATATAGGTCAATGGTGAAAAACGTGTTATAAAACCCTTTCAAGTTATCAAGTTTTAGGATGTAATCTGTTCATATCCATTTTTGGGCAGGTAAAATTAATTGAACCAAATATGCAAAATGTATCATGCCAGTATAGAAATATGTTATAAATATTATTAGGGAACCAATATTTATTCCGCAAAACACTACATCATATTTAGCATAGTCACTCCCACACCATAATTAAAAGGACGTCAATGAAACTCACCCGCAGACAACCTTGCCACTTGACATGTTATCCAGACTATCTAATTAATTTAATCTACCCCCGGCAGGCGGAGCGTGAAGATAAGTTGGAATCATATGATTAACTCCGAGCGAGCCGCTTTTCCCCGCATCAGTAACCCGTGCTCATTTAAGTTTTCCTATTTCCTTGTCTCTGGAAACTTAAAACGTTCGTATTACAATACATTATGGAGTGGACCGGATTTGGAAGGATGGAGTGTGGGTTAGACCACACGGAGCTTGGATATTCGTTTTTAAAAGAAAATAAATTCAATTCAGTTGTGTCTGCAAAATAGCTTTAGGTATAAAAATGTGTTGTATTAAATTCCATTTCATCATGATAAATCATGTAATTTAAATCATACATACATACATAAACTCACGCCTTTTTCCCAGAAGGGGTAAGCACAGGTGCACCAGGCCACCCACATTTCACCTTGTATGTTCCGTCCCATGATGTGATAGGGGGCGAGCCTATCGCTATATCGGGCATAAATACCTGATTCTGGGCTGATAATAATGAATAGAAAAAATAATTTAATCGATACAAAAAAAAAATGGTTTACAGCTAGAACATAAACAATACAATAAAAATATTGTGACAATTTGTTTTGGGGAAAGTCGATTTTCGGAGATTATTCCTCTTTTATTTATGCCTTACTTCGGTAATTTGACCCCTCAAATACTACCTTAATCCAGCCCCCTCCACGCAGCTGAGAAGGCGCGTAAGTAACTCAATTAAGCAGGCGACAATCAACCAAGTTACGGCCAAGTGGAGACCAAACCGGGACCAAGTTGGGACCAAGTTTGGACCAAGTTTGTATGAAACTAACACCAGTTGGCCGCTAATTTTCTTCCAATGCGCTACTTTCAAACTATGGCCTATTTGTAGAATGAACGTAGCGATAACTTTGCGCTCCTGTCTATGTTTTATGATTGGACTATTACGGAGTTTAACGCCTCATTGGTCAAGCATAAACACTGTGTAACTTGTATGCGCGGGTTCATTTTCCAGATCAAGCAAAAGTTTATAATCTATTGGTATATACAGGGTATATCAAGACCGCGACCGAAAACGAAGCCAGGTGGTAGTTTTAGCGGCTACAGACACAATGCAACTAAAAATTTGCAAAATAAGCGACGGTTTTTTTTTACAAATTTTTAAAAATCATAGTTTTTGAGGGGTAAATACCTAGTTTATGCAAAAATAGTAATTTAAACCCTTACGTACCATTGCGTGTAAAAATTAAGCGATGTACGTCATTATTTTAGAAAAACTATGTTTAATCACTCAAATACGACGATATGTAAAAAATAAAAAAAAAATAAAAATTTGTAAAATTTTTACTTGCTTTGTGTTTGATATCACTAATACTACCTCCTGGCTTCGTTTTCGGTCGCGGTCTTGATATACCCTGTATATCGCACTCTTTTCTAATCTTTGTGTAGATTTGTGGGCTAATGAAAGAAAGAAAACACATTTAATGCGGAAAGTATGCATATGATACATTGCACAAATGAAACTAAATTAAAAGGGACGAGTAAAGATTCACTAGATACGGAAAGGCAGCAAATAACTAGCCTACAACATGCATATCAAATATTGAAAGCTCGATAGCACATTTTTTAAGTTTACTACAAATCGTATAAAAAGAATCACATAGCTTCCGTACACACTTCATAATAATTTGCGTCAAAACAATTTACCAGCCAAATTAGTCCATTAGTTTGGCAACCCATTATCAAAAAATTCCAGTAATTATGCACTGAAGGTATTTAGTATAATAATTGTTCTAACCCCGCACGTACGAAACTCGCCCGAATACACTTTCGCCTCCGCTGGTTCATATTAACTCAAACTTGTTTATGTTTAACGCTTCTTTGATGTCTGACTTCGCGATGCTCTATTTGTGGTGTTTTATAATCACATACATACATAAACATCACGCCTTTTTCCCAGAAGGGGTAGGCTGAGGTGCAACCACGATACCCAAGATTAGCCTTATGTGTTCCGTCCCACGATGTGATAGGGGGCGAGTCTATCGCCATATTGGACACAAATTCCAGATAATAGAAAAATCCAGCAGTGATATTGGATTTTTCTATCCGCCTGACCCGGAATTCGGGCCCGAGACCTTAGCGTTGTAAACATTTCATAGCACAACTACGCCAACGAGGCAGCTTATGAAATCAAGGGTGAATAGAAAGGGTCGGCAGAGCTGACATTAGTTCAATACATAGTTCGCAGAGCACATTTTGGTCCAAGATGTGATGTCTCGGTGCTGGCATGGAACCGGTAGTCTCTGGTTTCTCAACCGGCTCTCAAAGCACTACGCCACGTTGGCTGTCATTCCTATAGATGATATTTCTATGACACTGTTTGATTTTTCTTGTATAATTTCTCGATGTTACAAAATATTTTTATATTTTAATTAATTTTCGAACTAATAAATTGTGTATTAAATAATAGTATATAATTATAAACTTAACTTTAATTTATAACTAAACAAACAAAGACAATAAGAATACTATTTAAGAAAGTAAACTACGAAATAAATTAAAGATGTAAGACTACCTCAAACAAATTGAGGAGTTTGCGGCGTTTCGCTCCAGACAGTGAAACTTCTTACCACTTCGTCTCCGATGGTGGTATAACAAAGCGCTTCTTACAGGTAAAATTAGTGGCCGCTATAAAATCAAAAAGCTGCTATTTGGCGGTGCTGTTACACCGTACTTACTAAAAAATGTATTTTTCTATATTGTTAAAGTGCCTCGGTGGCGTCGTTGTACTACGATTACAAAGCTGAGGTCTCGGGTTCGAATCCTGTGTCGAGAGTTATATTGGATTTTGCTATTTATTATCAGCTTGGAGTCAGGAATTTGTGCTCTATATGGCAGTAGGCTCGCCGCCGTCATAAAATTCATCGATCGGTCATTTAACAATTTTTGACAACAAATACAATTTCTATATTTTTTAAGTGCAATTAGTATATTATGACATTCCGAAAATTTCCTAAATATTACAAAAATAAAAATTATGAAAATACATGTTGAACTTTAAGTTATATTATAGCAAATATGAAACAAACATTTTAAAGTCCATTTAAATAAAAGCCGCATTTATTACTCTGTAACATTTTAAACACACCGTCAATCACAATAATAGCCGAGACGCTACTAAAAACAAAGATAAAAATTCAAAACCGCGCGAATGGTTTCAATAAAACGTGATCGCCACGCAATATTTTGCTTCAACTACAGTCAGCATACTACGATAACTCCTAATGCAGCCATAACAACGTCTAGGGCTTTTGAAGAACAAATTCGAAGGTTTAGAAGGCGATGATCGATATTTTTAAGACGTAGAGACGGATTGTTCGAGCAGAGCGATGCTCTTGTCTCACAGAAAGCCATTGCTGCTGTATCTTCCAAAGACTACCAAAGGTTCAATGTCCTCACATCTTTTTTCCCTATTCTTCTATTTTGACAGGTTATTAACGCAACTATGATCGAGGTTTTGTTGTCTTTTACCTGTTTGCCAGACCTGTCCAATGTAAAATGTCTTGTGGCGACAATACAACTCCTGCTACTAGTCACATTTCACATCGCCTTATGGCTGTTAGCACCATTAATTAATCTTACCAACTAAATCTTAAACACTTCTTAAAAAGTCAACTTCAAAGCTGATACATAAACCAGTTTTAAAATCAGAGCGGTGTGAAGGAGGCCGCGCGCCGTAACTCTATGGCGACCAACGAGGCAAGTTTAATGAAATTCTTGCTACCTACCCTCACTTGTGGCTATATTGTTTTTAAAGTTTGCACACACTGCCGCGCCTAGCCCGCGAACTCCGCGTTCTCGGCAGGTGCTTGCGGAATATATTACACCTCGGCTTCAAATCATGAGATCGATTTTAAGTTTATTAAAATATTTTAAAGCAGCTGTTTTTAGCGATATGGATAGGGTTAAATACGCCTTATTAGTGTTGACATAAGTGTTGTTTCCGAATGGATCTAACGTTCATGCAAGCGAATTATAGAAGGTGGATAGACGACCTAGTTAAATTTACAGAGAGTAGCTGGATGCAAGTCGGTTTTACAGGTCACTTAAAATCCTTGCTACCAGAATTCCTCATTACAATCTCCATAAGAGATGTACCAGATCCTTAATACCTGAATCTTAATAGTCCCTAATAAGATGTAAGTACACGTAGTACATTGACGATTGATTAGCGAGACCGCAGCGCGGCGCTCCACGCCAGTACATGGCGTAATTAAATTGAAACAATCTGTAATCAACTGATAATCATGTTAATTAACGCTTTGCTGTCCGAATTAGTGTGCCTGATTACATTGGTTACAGTCCGTTGGGGTTGCTAGGTAAATAACGTTCGATTACCGGACACTCCTTGCGTTTGGTGAATCATTTGAATGAGTGACCGAATGCCGTATAGCTTTGTTTAGTCGTTACTTTATTTTTTATTTATTTGGAAACTCAACAGCTTATTCAAAAACATCCAGGTTATGTCAAATTTTATCTTCAAACAAAAGTCTAAAGCCAATAAGAGAGTTTAATTACAAAGAATACAAAGCCGGTGCCAGTAGGCGGTAGATGGTAGCAGCATATAGCAAATTGTAAGCAATGTTATTTTTTGGTTCCAAAAGTATTATGACTTGCTATTATTAGACGTTGATAGACTTAAGGCCAGTTTCTGTTCTTGATAAAGTTTCAGATTATCAGCCATTATCACTATCTATCAAATACTTCTAAAATTGGCACACGTGTTCTGAAGCTGGTATAAACTAACATATCCAAAAGCTGTGCGATATTGAGAATATTACATACATGTACTAGTCGAATTGACAATCTGCTTTTCTTGAAGTCGATTAATAAACATAATGATTAATATCACAATAATACTTTAACCTTCTTCCTAAACATTACCGGAATCTCCACCACCAGCAACATTCCAATACGCGAAATGAATAGATAGCAGTAATGAAACGCGCTTGTGTATCTGATTAATATAATACATTAGAGGGCGTGGCTTAGCGTTAACTGTTACGTTGACACACCACTATTACCCAAACAATGGTTTGTTTTGGGGTATTAAAATGCCAATGTGTTGTGGTGGTTGGAATTGTTATTAATATAATTACTGGAACAGGATTGCTGGTAGAACATTTATAAACACCACTGATAGCGAATATTATTCATACATACATACATAAACTCACGCCTTTATCCCCGAAGGGGTAGGCAGAGGCGCCACTAGGACACCCACATTTCGCCTTGCATGTTCCGTCCCACGATGTAATAGGGGGCGAGCCTATCGCCAAATCGGGCACAAATTCCTGACTCCGGGCTGATAATGAATAGAAAAATTCAATATCACTTTGCCCGACCCGGGATTCGAGCCCGAGACCTCAGCTTTGTAACCGTACTGTAATACAACTGCGCCACCGAGGCAGTCATTATGCGAATGTCATTAGGCGAATATTATTCTGTTTTGGTAACCCATGATAATGTGTTGCGTTTAGGATTAAACCTGTGTATTAGCTGTGAGTACATTGGCATAAATTTCTTGACCGGAGAGACATAAAATCTCCCGGTATCGGATATTTTATTTGATATTCACTGTATTTACCGTCAAATGAACAAAGTCTGTTCGCGGTGCCAGGATAGAAAAATTAACTGTATCCAAAGCTAGGTTATTTTTTGACAGCCTCCGTGGAGTAGTTGGACGCCGGCTGTGAAACGAGAGGCCGCGGGCTCGATCCCCGCACCAGGACAAATATTTATGAAGCCAACAAATATTTTCCTTGGGTCTGGGTGTTTGTGAGACCAAAAACTCTTGTAGTTCCTGATACCCACGATACAAGACTCAAATGATCGTAATGTGGGGTCAGGACTATGTATGTGACTGTTGGGTGTATTAATTTATTATTTATTATAGATTGCTTAGGTGTCGAATTCGTCTATGTATTGCTATATTTACCTAATATGAAATAATAAATGAATATATAGTGTAGAGTCGTCAAACTTTACGTAGAGTCGACTCTACCTTCTCAGAAGGTCGTGAAAGTAAGATAAGACGGCTCTATTATGCGGTGAGGTGTACCGAGTACTCCGTAGTTACAGAAAGTAGAGCTAATAGCTGTAGTAGAGTCGGCAAGTTTGACGTAGCGCTCTTGGCCTGTTAGCACCGCGATTCGGTATCGACTTGGTAATTAGCAAGTACTAATAAACACTAATTTAAGTTTCACTGCCTGGCGGCGATGGTAGAGACGGCGTGTAGACTGTTTGCGTAAGGATTAGTTACAGGGCCCAATATTTATTCTGTCACTGGGTTTTTGTATGTAGTATTTGTATATTGAGTCGGTTAAAAAATATGCCTTGAAGGGACTTGTTAACCTATATACTTTTTAGTTAGATTTCACTTTTGGCATAGTTTCAATTAATACGTAGTACGTAAAAATACCTAGGCATTTTTACACTCAACAATTTTTCCTCAGGTTATAGTGTGTCTACGATAAGGTTCATTGCACAATGCAGTCTACAACTCGATTTTCTGCAGCGATCCACTAGACCTTTGACAATCGTATTCATGACGTTTAAAAACATCAGATTTCAAACGTTTCGCTGCTCCACGACTTCATCAAATTTACAAAGGATTCCTGTCTTGGCATGAACAGCGCGCTTTGCCTCAAAGTCGGATGACAATGCTATGTGGGTCGTGTGTGCGCCGAGGTGGCGCTAATGTTGGCTGAGATATCCGCTCGCCTCCCCTTTCGTTCCTCCCCCGTCTTCCCCTCTTCGTCCCACAAGCCAGGGCGAACTTGGCCTTACTTGAACTTACCGCATTACCGTCTCGTTGCATTTTGCACTGCATAACTGTGATGTAAAGCTCCCAGACTTACTAGGTATTATTGTAGGGTTTATGTTTTACATATGCGGCATGCGGGCGGACCAAATCTTCTTATGTTCACCGGACTGTTTTACAAAAGATATACATCGGATTATGGCGGTTGGATTTTATGATTTTGGTTACATTTGTAAAAAAAACTGTTTCTGCAATTTATAAATTTCATTAATGCATTCATTGGTATGAAAATATCATAAAATTACATTCAGGTTTTAGATAATGTAGCTGATTGATTCGATCTGACCAAGTAACAAATAAATTGTATGTTTTGGATTTATGTTGCATTTTAACCATGAGACTTTAAAACAAGTACGCGAACACAATGATGGAATGTGTATGTCGTGGCCATTACCAGAAATCAAAGGAAGCCACAAAGATGGACACGCGAAAAAAAATCTGGAGCCTTCAGTAACCTCAGACTAATCTTCATCTATCCCTACGGTTTTTAATAAAAGCCTTTGTTCAGACGAGGGCTTTCTATGCTGATGATGTTTTCCTAATTAGGCCAGAGCCAAACCATACCACTGTAGACATAATTACTGCTCCCTAGACCACATAAAATAAACCATTCATACGAAATTGAAATTGTTTCAAATTCTAGTTGATTGTAAATAACTTAAATTGAGTCAACTTCCCGTGTAGAAGTCAAAACGTCACGTTTAGCTTGCAAAGTGATCAAGTCATAGCGAAACTCTGAAACAGTTAGTATTGAGGAGCATATTGGAATTTGAACTTGCATTCGACGCATTAACTTGAAGGCGGGAATTTAGAGCACACATGTAATATCGTTATGTACAATAGTTGTTAGATAATTAGGAATTTAAATAAGTATTTGGAATTAAGGAAATTTCATTAAAAAAAAATGTATGGCATTGGATGGCGAGACTGGCATGGTATTCGCCCGATGGTAAGCAATACAACCGCTCATGGCAGTAGTAAAACCAAACAACACCATGAATTACAATTGCGGCCTTCCACTGCGCTCGTCATACTGAGACATACATACATACATACATAAACTCACGCCTTTATCCCCGAAGGGGTAGGCAGAGGCGCCACCAGGACACCCACATTTCGCCTTGTATGTTCCGTCCCATGATGTGATAGGGGGCGAGCCTATCGCCATATCGGGCACAAATTCCTGACTCCGGGCTGATAATGAATAGAAAAATCCAATACCACTTTGCCCGACCCGGGACTCGAACCCGAGACCTCAGCTTTGTAACCGTACCGTAATACAACTACGCCACCGAGGCAGGCACCTAGTTTGCACATATCACCTGAATAATTTCCATCTAAAAGCTCGTAGGTATACGTATTGCAAGATAAAGGCCATTTCAAGAATACGTCACGCGACGCTAATAAAGAAAACTTTACTCGTATAACAGAAGGATCGCAATAACAAAGCCTATTACTAGTGCCGCTACTGCTCTCTACTAGTCCTGATGTAGCCGTACCGTAATACAACTACGCCACCGAGGCAGTCATACTGAGACATAAGATGTTAAGCCAAATTATGTCCAGTAGTTACTCTGGCTACAATGTCCTTCAAACCAGAACACAACAGCGCATTTACACTGCTGTTTGGTGGGCTTAATAAGTGTTTTAAATAATTCGTTACAAATAATAACAATCGCGATAGAAGACTTGTTTATGAATGTAACGTCTGGATTATGTCCTTGACTCAAATGGTACAGTAATATCTTGGATTTCTCGTAGTGGATAAATCCCTAGTAGTATGTAACACCAAATGATAGGGTTAAACTTTAGTTTCCTTAACTACAGTTATGTTGTATTGCACTAATAATGGGCTAGTTCGACCGGAATGTTTTCACTGTCTCATAGAAACTCGTGAAGTAACGGATTTGTGTGTGATTACCAGATATATTTATTCCTTTCCCCCTTTTTTTCTTTTTCTGTACCCTTTGCCCTCCCATTTTTAAAATCCTACAATGCATCTTCGATCTAAGTGATATAAGATATTCATTGGAGGCGATAGTCACTTACCATTATGACAGCCGTATCCTTATTTCGCAGACACAAATAATAAATGCTTCTTTGATACGAATAATTTTATATTCTAAGGGCTAATTGCACAAACTAACATTGCCCATAGCTTTGACTTTGAAAACGACAATCCCATACATTAACAATATCAAATACGTTACAAATGTATGGCGATAACATTGGCAAAGTTAAAGTTATCGTCAAATTTAGTTCATGCAACTGAACCTAAATGACAAAATAATATTGTAGAAAGCTTCAAGTTTCTGCATAACAAAAGACCAGCGCTATTCAATATCTCATAATCAAAACTTGACGATTCAAATTCAATGCGGTCTGTAATAAAGCACTAACAGGAAGCGCTTTCATCCATTCAGGTGTCTGACGGTCCTAGACTAGGAATAGACTAACACGCCTAAATACTTCTCAGTTCCCACAACCAGTAATGGGAAACTAATGCTTAAATACTAAACCAATTGTCATTGCAACCCCTCCAATATAATTGTTTGCGCTAGCTTGCTCAAATTTGCATAAGGATTTTGAGATATTTGAATGTGGACTTTATCATAAAGGAGTAGAGTGTAGAGTTGTTTGTGCGTGGTAAATTGTTAACGATTTAAGCACGTGACTATGCCTGTTTGAATAGTTAATTGTACGCTGTCTTGGGTGGCTGATCTTCATTGATTTAATTTTATTTATTGCTGTATATTTAATTTTAATATTACTTGCATTGGGCTGATGTGATCCAATCTTTTGCTTACTGCCAATAATATGTGCTGTCAAAGTAACAGAAAAAAGATCTTTATTCCTTGCTTATTTTACTCAACTATTTGCAAGGGTGCGATTATAGCGCTGAGGTCTCGAGTTCGAATCCCAAGTCGAGCAAAAATTTTGGTTTGTTTTGTTTGGATTTTTCTGTTTATTAACATCCCAGAGTCAGGAATTTGTGCCCGATATGGCAATATGCTCGCCCACTATCTCATCGTGGGACGGAACATACAAGGCGAAATGTGGGTGTCCTGTTAGCACCTCTGCCTACCCCTTCTGGGAAAAAGTCATGAGTAAGTATGTAAGAATGTATGTTCTAATTAATCAACACATATGATACATTATATGTATATACAGCGGCATAGCCATTGTCTCCCACTAAAGGACCACATCCCCAAATAAAAGAGCATCCGAGCCGAGATAACGCCCCATAAAAGTTCATCACAATCAGTCCAGATGTTACGACGTAGTTGAGCAACAAATACACAAACATACAAACACATTTTGCCATTTATAATATTAGTTTGATTGACCGGTGCACGCGATTGTAACTCTTACTACAAGGAAAAAGAGTCGGATATTGAGTGGCGATGTAAAAACGTTGAAGTAGTCTCTACGTGTTGTTTAACTTGAACATAGTAAGGATAAATATTAAGTATCACAATTGTATGGAATTTCATTAATATGTAAATATTTCTGTGAGTTTTGTACTGAAATTTCATGTTTTAACTAGCCTTTAGTTAATTATTCTGTGTAAAATTTTGTGGGTTGGAAATCTATTTATTTTTTTATTATAAAGGATTTGCAAATTATCATGGTATTGTAACGCTTTACGCACTATATATTTTAGCAAGAGTTTTGCTGTAACTTTTGGTTTGATGAACTATTTGACTAATATTTCAACAATCCATAACGAACAGAAATATGTCCTTATAATGTATGTCCTTTAGAAATGATACTTTTTTTTAAATATCGGAAGATAGGATCAATAGCAGGCTATTGCATCGTGGAACGGAACACACAAGACGAAATATGGGTATCCTGGTAGCATCTATGCTGACCTTTCCAAAAAAAAGGCGAGATGTGTGTGTCTTTAATATTTAATTTTTTTATGATATGCTAAGTTTTTAAGATTTTTGTCAGCAATCAGTCTCTTTTTTATGGAAATATTGTTAATATTTAATATATTTACAAACTACGACTTACTTATCATAGCTTCTTTTGAAATAAAAAATAATAATAACTACAATTTACCTGGTAATACGTCTGGTTTTTTCCAAATATAGTGCTTACTAACACAACGATTGTCTTAGAATATCACATTGTTCTAGAATAAAACAAGGAGACCTTTAGAACCGGACAGTTCAAAGACCACGCCAAATCGTATTAGCCCTACTGCCGTAACTCAACTACAGCCCAGCAAAGTCTTTGTTTCCAAAGTACACAACAACAATTCGGCTCGGCGACGTTAGCTCGGCAATGTTTGACTTTTCGTCTTCGCTGTGAGACAATATCCAGTTTTCCATCTACACGCCACTGTGCAAACTAATGTTAAGATGCGTAATACTCTTACACAATAAATAGACACGTTATTCTCTGTGTATCGTAAATGAGGATATTGGATACGGTTCTGGAAACTTGTTGGTTGCGGTGGTCTATGAATAGAAATTGTATGTTAATATTTGGGGATGATATGAGATATGTGGATAATGATCAGATGTACGTAGTTTCAGATGACAGGTGAACAGGTTCCCCTGGTGGAACCCTTCACGACATCCCTTAAACAGGAGTTATATAACAGCGACCAAAGCATGGCTCTGAACTGCAGGCTTTAGATCTTAAGTCTCTTAATGCCTCATAACCGGTAGCTGTAATGTCTTTCAAATCGGAACACAACAGTGCTCACACACTGCTGTTTGGCGGCTAACTTAAACAAATAACTAAATAAATGGTATTTACTCAGACGGCTACTTGCATATAAGGGATCTAATGTATTTAAATACTTGCTGCCTCGGTGGCGCATTTGTACTAAGGTATCATTGCAATTCTGAGGTCTCGGGTTCGCGTCCTGGATCGGGCAAAGTGATATTGGATTTTTCGGTTAATATCAGCCCGAAGTCAGGAATTTGTGCCCGATATGGCGATAGGCTCGCCCTCTATCACATCATGGGACGGAAAATACAAGGCCAAAGGTGGGTGTCCTGGTTGCACCTCTGCCTACCCCTTCTAGGAAAAAGGCGTGAATTCATGTATGTATGTATTTAAATAAAATAACGGTTACGCTACGGACCTTGACCACGTTGCTAAAATTATCCTACACCAGAAATACTTCAGTAAAATCTTACCCAAAAATACCAGCCACAAATTAACATTAAAACCGTCCGATCCAAAATAATGTACATAAAGGCAAATAGAAACAGCAGAGCCAGCGGCCGGCCTATTTACATAAACGGCTCTAACTCGAATTCAGAGGCGATTGTAAAAGTTTCAGCCTTCCATGCGGAGAATACTAAGCGCCATGTTATGTGAAATACATTCTAATAGCGACATGTTCTTGGGAAACCTGAGGGCTCCTGCGAGGTGGACTTGCTGTATTTATTGGTATTTTAGTACATTTATACAGGGTATCTCAAGACTGCGACCGAAAACGAAGCCAGGTGGTAGTATTAGTGACTCCAGACACAATGCAAGTAAAAATTTCGGAAAAAAAATCGACAACTTTTTATTTTTTATTTTTTACTTATCGTCGTATTTGGGTGATAAATACATAGTTTTCAAAAAACAATTATGTAGACCTCTTTATTTTTAAACACTCAATGGTACGTAAGGGTTTAAATTATTATTTTCGCAAAAACTAGGTATTTACCACCCAAACAAGATGATTTTTAAAAAAATCGAAAAAGATATCTGTCGTTGTTTTGGTGAAATTTTTATTTGCATCGTAAAACAAAAACTACCACCTGGCTTCGTTTTCGGTCGCAGTCTTGATATACCCGGTATGTGTTCTTACTTGAAAACGTTTTCATATAAATCTGTAACTGAAGCGTGATGTTGCGGGGACCATTGTTACTGGTTATACTCAGCAGATATTAACCCAACACGAGCTTTAGTGTTTTCGGTAATCTTTTAATTCCTATGTAACTATTCTTTAGATTTTGATGTATTTTGTGCTATTTGCTCGAACTTTAAAATAAATAAATTCGAAACCTTTATTTAAATACGTTCTTTAATTTGAGACAAGAGGTTATTGTATCGACGGGATGAAAATTATTTTTTTTACAGTTGCTAAACCTATGAACATGTTGTATGAAGAAGAAGAATTGTTATGTACAATTCTCAATCTAGGAAAAATAACATACAATAAATGTATATGTCAATAAATGTATTTGGCGGTATATTTCAGCAGATTGGGACGGACTCCGAGAATTCTTCGCGTCCTACCCATGGAGGCGGCTTTGCTGCTCCTCTGATGATCCTGACGCCTGTGCGAACTGCGTCGCGGAGACAATTATCTTGGGTATGGAGACATTCATACCCAGCTCAAAAATACCCGCAGGGCGTCGCAGCAGGCCGTGGTACAATCGTGCCTGCGCCGCTGCTGCGCGCCTCAAGCAGTCCACATACGCGGCGTGGCAAGACGCCAGGAGGCGTCGGGATCCAAATTCGAAGAGCGTACTACATAATGCGTATGGTATCCCTGAGGGACTCTGCAAGTGGATCGCCAGCTTTTTGGATGGTCGGAGCATAAAAGTCGTAGTGGACGGCTGTTGCTCCGAGACCAAGACCATTAACGCTGGTGTTCCACAAGGATCGGTGCTATCGCCGACACTCTTCATCCTGCATATCAATGACATGTTGTCTACCGACAGCATGCATTGTTATGCGGATGATAGTACGTGTGACGCGCGATACATCGGCCATCAGAGTCTCTCTCGAGGTTCCATTGAGGAAAGACGGTCTCAACTTGTGTCTGAAGTCGAGAGATCTCTGGGGCGGGTCTCCGAATGGGGTGAATTGAACTTAGTTCAATTTAACCCCTCGAAGACACAAGTTTGCGCATTCACTGCGAAGAAGGACCCTTTTGTAACTGATTGGCTTAATACACATAATTTAAAATTAAATCTCACTAAAACAAAACTTATGAACTTTAGTCAAAGAAACCGAGCCACGACAAATTTAAATATAATATTTCAAAACATTGCAATAGAAGAAACAGAAGAAGTTAAATTTTTGGGGATATATATTGACAGGAAACTAAACTGGAAGAAGCACATTGATTATGTATGCAAACGTCTAAATCAGCAATCATATGCTCTGTATAAGCTTAGAAAAATAGCAGACAAATCTGCTCTCCTCTGTGCTTACCATGGCCATGTATATTCCATTTTAAGATACGGCCTAATATTTTGGGGAAATTCCCCTAACAGAGAGCTGGCGTTTAGGGCTCAAAAACGATGCATTCGAGCAATCACAAACATTGACTCAACCGACTCCTGCATACCATATTTTAAAGAACTTAAGATACTCCCACTTCCGTGTATGTTTATCTATGAATGTGCTATTTTTGCAAGAACAAATATCCACCTTTTTAAATTTAGTAACCGAGCCAGACGCAATGATAAGATGACATATATACCCCACAAAATTGCATTATTTCATAAAAGTGTGTTCCACCTAGTTCCTGAAATATATAATAAACTACCAAAATCTATTAGAGAATTAAATGATCTCAATAATAATAAAGGTACATTGTTTAAATTTCTAATTAATAAATGTTATTATAGTTTGAATGATTTTCTTAGTGAAAATTGAAATGTTATAATACTTTTAGTTTGTTTTCTATAGTATTTATATAATTTTAAAGTTAGATTTTTATTAGATTTAAGTTCCATTATTGTATGCCAATACGGCGGGTCATAGTTATAACACCATCCTATGTACCACAATAAAACATATTTGAATTTGAATTTGAATTTGAATTTGAATTTGTCATGGCGCCGCAATTCCAAGGAGTTACTCTCCAAAGATCCGAAAGTATTGGGATCCTCGGCGTCGAAATATCAAGCAATGTCGACTTTAGGAGTCATTTGGAGGACAAAGCCAAACTGGCGAGCAAAAAATTGGGTATCCTGAACAGAGCCAAGCGGTACTTTACGTCGGGTCACAGATTGACGCTCTACAAAGCACAAATCCGGCCCCACGTGGAGTACTGCTCTCACCTCTGGGCAGGTGCCCCAAAATACCAGCTCAACCCAATTGACTCCTTACAGTGACGAGCTTGTCGAATAGTCGATGATCCCAATCTTACGGACAAATTGGAACCGTTAGGACTGCGGAGAGACTTCGGGTCTCTCTGCGTGTTCTATCGTCTGTTCCATGGGGAGTGCTCCGAGGAATTGTTTGAGATGGTACCAACGTCGCCCTTCTACCATCGCACCACCCGTCACCGCAGCAGAGTTCATTCCTACCACCTAGAAGCGTACCGCTCCCGAACGGTACGTTTTCAGCGTTCTTTCTTACCACGTACATGCAAGCTCTGGAATGAACTCCCTGCATCGGTGTTTCCTGAGCGCTATGACCTGTCCTTCTTCAAAAGAGGCTTAAAGAGAGTACTTTCCTTAAGGTAGGCAGCGACTTTCTTGTGATGGACCCCTGGCACTGCGAAGTTCTCTGGGCAGCGGTAGCCGCTTACCATCAGGCGGACCGCTAGCTCGTCTGCCTATAAAGGCAATAAAAAAAAATAAAAATCTAAAATGATGAGGTAATTTTCATTTCACAACACCCAAACATGAAACAAAATATATTCGTGATTACAAATACATTTATTTCGGTGCTGGGTTCGAACCCTCTTGTTTGAAAGCCTTGCCCACTGGCAAGTGAGTAAGTAGGTCAAACGACGGCGTGAGATTATGTCGCCCTTGATCATTAAACGCCAGAAAAATTATGAGTATAAGCCACCATTACAGAGGGTCGCAGAGGGTTGATTGGCCTTGGGCTTTTTCTTCAAATAATGTCAATTTAGAATTGGATGTATTTTAGTCCTAATATTCTAAATGTTTGTGTTTGGCAGCAGTATTACATTTATTAACCATTCCAAGAATCTCTCACTTGATATCATTATTCCTTAGAATTTCTATGAAGGCGCATTTAACATGCAACTAAAAACGAAGTTTATCGAAAATGAATATTTTAAAGACCGCAGAACTGAAGTTATTACTACAAGTTTCAGCTTCATAATTAAATTCCGACAATTTGCCCGAGTTTGTCTGCAATTTGGTAACACTAAACCTTAAAGTACTCGAACAGCGATACGGCCCACACAAAAAGCTATGGTTGGCATTTTGTCGGCATAAAAAAAACGTTATTATGCTGATGTGTATCAGTGTTTGGAAAGGGCTATTAGGCCGAAACCAATTCCTGTATAAAAATTCAATGCCCGATTTCGCCAATAAGTGTTTCGCGAAAATTGAAGAATAATTTTAGAGCGAATATTTTTCTCCTTATTTTATGAACGTTTATAAATACTTTTATGGTAATATTAGTTTTTATTTACGCCGCCATTGTGTATTGGAAAACTATATAAACCAATTTATAGTAGAATTTGAGAGGTTTGGCGCAAACAGTTCATGCCATTAATGAAAGAGTTCGAGTTGTTTGATAGTGTGAGCTATTAAAATAATTAAGTAGTGGAACTTTAGAGTGAAGTCAGATAGTGTCGGAGGTATGTAATCATCATAATATATTATTTTACGTTAATATTCTTCTTCTTCTACTTCTTCTTCTATGTGAATATTACAAATGTAGGCCATAAAGTTCATTCATGAAAGCAAGACTACTGATCTTATAATCCACCAACGAACACCAAGTCACCGTCCCTTTTTTCTGCCCTTATGCTTAAAATTTTCAGCCACCGTTGCTTCTACTGCCCAAATATTATAAATGTTCATGGGCGGTGACATCTTTTCCCCAATCGTTAGTTATCCGGATTATTGCATCATCCTTATATCTCATCGGTCCACAAAGGTCAAACGAATTGAATGAAACTACAATATTTTGATCACCAAAACGTGATCAAAGACCAGATCTGAACTAGTTTAAATACTGTAGCAATAACGTCGGAATTTAATATAAGTTCAAAATTCCAGTCCGCAGTGGCACATGGTCGGAACGACTGATTCGGCAAGTTGTCCCGTGGACTGCTGGACCATAAATTACAGCTGCTTTTTATATCGACCTTGTTTAAAAATACAGTTTATTTATGGGTTTAAAGTAGCTGTGTGTCATTTACAGTTGTTATTTGTTACAAAATAGAGATGATTTAAAATGGCAATGTTTTTGTATGGCTTGTACTCTTTTCTATAGTACGAGTATTTGAGGATCCTTACAGCCTTGACAGCCTCCGTGGCGCAGTTGGTTAGACGCCGCCTGTGAAACGAGAGGCCGCGGGTTCGATCCCCGCACCGAGACAAATGTTTGTGAGAACCACAAGTATTTGTTTCGGGTCTGGGTGTTTGTGAGACCGAAAAGTCTCTCGTAGTTCCTGATACCTACGACACAAGACTCGATCTTAGTGTGGGGTCAGGACTATGTGTGTGACTGTTGGGTGTATTTATAATGACAAGAAACTCAACTTTAATTAGGTTAATAATTAAATTAAATTTTATTTCATGTATTGATAATTATGAAAATAGTAGTGTGGTAGTAATGGGTTAATTATAGGCGTTTTAATTGTTGTTAGGGCCTTTAGGTTCTGTTCCATAGATTTTTATAAAATATCGTTTTTTATAAAATAAAATAACAAACTGCAATCCTCGGTTTTAAGACAGGAACCGACTGCTATAGTAATGCTGAATGTTTTCAAAATGTAATTTTCCAAGGTCTACTTTATATTCCGACGCTACCAACGTCGCATCATATTGCTTACTAAGGGGAATTAATAACGTAATTACGTTGTATTTGCTGATCGGAACCTCCTATCGAGGAAACAATATAGCATAATTAGTATTAGAATATACTATTAAATTCAGCGATAGATTATATAGGAAGGAACCGGAGTGATAACGGATACATACATACATACATACATAAACTCAAGCCTTTTTCCAAGAAGGGGTAGGCAGAGGTGGCCACCAGGACACCCACATTTCGCCTTGTATGTTCTGTCCCATGATGTGATAGGGGGCGAGCCTATCGCCATTTCGGGCACAAATTCCTGACTCCGGGCTGATAATGATTAGAAACGAATAGGTTATGAATAAGAAAAAATTAAGTGCTTTAGAAATCTTATTCCGAGTATAATATTTATAAACCATAATAATTATTATAAATATCGAAAGGCGCATGATAACCGATGGAAAAATTATATACAAACATGATATTAATTGGGAAATATTCCGGGAACAGCATTACGTGAAAGTCCGCGCAGCGATAATAAACTATAAGCTCTCATATGGGAGTGTTTTTTTTCATTTATATACGTTTATAACGAGCTTTTTCACGGTGGACGATTCGATATTGGAAATACTGTTTTATTTATGCTGATTGAATGTGCAATACGGATGAATTTGCGGATCGTTTTTTTCTTGTCTCCCAAAATTATTGTTCAAAAAATATAAAAAATCTTCAAATTTATCCGGAAGTGGGTAATATTAGTGATTTTTTTATCGAAAGCGAGAGTAGTATCATAGATTGTTAAATACACCCCGCCCCGCCCCCTCCCCCTTCCTACGTCTTCCTCCATCGGGCCCACGTCACTATCATCACTGTGTTTTTAAGTTTAAATAATTATTTATTCGTTTTATAAATATAATACATTTGTTGCGATTTAGTTAGAACAATGGCTTCTGGACTCCGGAGATATATTGTATGTGTGTCGTAAGAGATTACGATTTACAAAAATCATCAGGACTAGTAGAGAGCAGTAGCGGCACTAGTAATAGGCTTTGTTATTGCGATCCTTCTGTTATACGAGTAAAGTTTTCTTTATTAGCGTCGCGTGACGTATTCTTGAAATGGCCTTTATCTTGCAATACGTATACCTACGAGCTTCTAGATGGAAATTATTCAGGTGATATGTGCAAACTAGGTGCCTGCCTCGGTGGCGTAGTTGTATTACGGTACGATTACAAAGCTGAGGTCTCGGGTTCGAGTCCCGGGTTGGGCAAAGTGATGTTGGATTTTTCTATTCATTATCAGTCCGGAGTCAGGAATTTGTGCCTGATATGGCGATAGGCTCGCCCCCTATCACATGGTGGGACGGAACATACAAGGCGAAATGTGGGTGTCCTGGTGGCGCTATCTGCCTACCCCTTCGGGGATAAAGGCGTGAGTTTATGTATGTTTGATATGTGCAAATGAATTTTTGAGTAAACGCTCTCATAATTCCCGAGTAATCCTATAATAAGGCAATGGTTTTAATGAAAATCTCTAAACAAGAAAATAGGTCAGTGACAAGCGTTTAATTTGAAGTTAAAACACATAGTTGTTCCGCCGCAGACCGCACGCGGCACAGATTATTAATTTTAATGGCGGTGCGAAATTAATTTCGAGGCTCGCTTATATTATAATAAAACGTTAAGCTCTGAATGAACAGTTAGCGAAACTACTCTCCGGCCCGATGTTTTCAGTTATAATCACTTTGTTACAAATTACTTGGTAATTGGAAAATATTATGTATTCCTGGGAACGGTAAACCCGATTTTCAATTGTATTTTAGAGATGGTTGTTAATTAGTATTGATTGTAGTTACTCTTTTGTTTTAGGTTTCACACATGCGGTACAAAGAAGTCCAAAAACGAATAAAAATATATATTATATGCAAAAAATAATTACTTTGTATTGCCTCGTTAAAACTAAATTACAATTGCTATTAATCCAATATTTAATAATTTTACCAGGATTAAAAATCCATATAACCTACTGCAGGTTTCAAAAAACATTAGAGACTTTTATAATCACATATAGCGAGAAATAATCACCTTCATGATACCCTACACTGCACTTGCCATGAGCCGCTGTGTCACTTTGCACAAAACAAAAGAAAGACACTATCGAACGGAGCTCTCAAGCTACATAAAACAACAAGGGCGACGGACACTCCATTTTTCACATGAATTGATTGTCGAATCCAAATTAAACGATGTTTCCTCAGCGGAAGTACTAAATAGCCTCCCGTTTAATTTGCAGACGGGATTAATGTTAAATGTGCCAGGCAATAAAGATCCACTCGAGATGCGTTTGATATTGGACCAGGAGCCTAATTTGAGGATATACAAATAAATGTTTACTACATTTGTTTTTATTACGTAATCGCGTTTATGAAACGTATTGAGTACTGAGGTAGTTGTTTTTATGTCTTGTGAAAGTTCGGTCTGATCCTGATTATACGTATTACCCGTCGGAAATATCTGTGGACCTGAATAATTAATGTCATTGGAACATAAGTTCAGCAAATTAATATATTTGTTTAAACAAATTAAATTAAAATATAATTAAAAATAGAATTCGCATACATCACAAAAACTTTTTAATGTAAAATAACATAGTAGATAGGGGAACACAAAAAAATGAAATGTGAACCGCATTCCAGCTAGGTTCACAGATATTTCCGACAGGTTATACAGATGCGCTTAGAAGAGTGGATAATATTGATCACATTTATAAAACATAGAATAGAGGTCACCATCGCGATTCTTAGAAGGATCACATATTATAAATACCTGGAATCCCGTCTCATAATATTTATTTGTCTTCACAGTATGTTATTGTGTAGTATTGAGTTATTCTGTCCGAGAGAGATCATTAAATCTTCGGGCTGGAAATATTATTTTTACAGGTCACTTGTTAAATAACAATACTGGATATGTGTGTTATAGTGCTGTCCGTTCGTTGTGACTTGTAATTGGACAATTCTGAAAGTAATAATTATTGTAATAACGATTATAACATTAGTTCTATCAAAACAACCCTTCAAATCATCCCCAACACTTACCATTTCTGTCCTACAAAACATCTAAACTACACAAAAGTAATGAAACCATTGGGTTCAGTATCGCACCGCAGCGCCTCATTTCCTTGGCGGGAATACAGCTGGAATCTATGGCGAGGTCATCCCGTCAAAATAACAGGAAATAATAATGTTAGCTCCTCTTTTTATTGCTTTTTTTATACCAGAATAACCCGGGGAATGTCGATTGGTTTGGTTTGGGTTGAGAGGAAAATATTGTAAGATGTTTGTATTAAGTGCGCGCCTTCGTGGCGCAGTTGGTTAAACGCCGGCTGTGAAACGAGAGGCTGCGGGTTCGATCTCCGCACCGAGACAAATGTTTGTGTGAACCACAAGTATTTGTTTCGAGTCTGGGTGTTTGTGATACCGAAAAGTCTCTCGTAGTTCCTGATACCCACGACACAAGACTCGATCTTAGTGTGGGGTCAGGTCTATGTATGTGACTGTTGGGTGTATTTATTTATTATTATTTACTAAGTTTTGTGGGACAGCTGGTTAAGATATCAGCTGTTAAATGAAAAATCGGGGGTGCCATATCAGTATTGAGATAAATATATCGTATGAAACGAGTTCTACATAATACATGTGTGTCAATTGTGTATGGTTTTTGTTGCGCTTCGTTCGTTCCGATATTTCAGGAGGCGTTATAGACGGTGGTAGAATCTTGAAATCTTGGTGGTGTCCACCAACACACATGGTAGATAACTCATTATATTGAATCCAGCAAGTGTATGGCTGTTTCAGTTAATGTATACTCAGTTTCAAGCAAGCCTGAGCCATTGTATATCTGTATTGTCGGTCACAAGAAGGCCACCACAGTATACCGCTTCCGAAAGGATTATTATATTATATTGATCCTGTATTTCGATTGCTCTAAACTTGCGTCGGCCATAAATATGTAGTTACTTTGATGTCCTTGTATAACGAAAAACACAGATTTTCTTATTCTAAATTATCACCTTAATTGTCAAGATTTTTGACCATCGACACGTATGTGTTATGTATGCATAGGCTGTACGCATAGGCTGTATGTAGGCTGCACGCATAGGCTGTACGCGGCTGCGCCTACGCCTCTGATTTGTCTATTAAAACAGTTGGTCTATAGCACGCTTGCGTTTCACTTGTGTCCGTACCGTACTAACATTGGCGACGAGAATTACCCACGTTATAATAAAAATAAAATGGCTCATTTTGGAATATTGAACAGTTTTGATCACACTGTACAAAATTGGAAGACGTTTAAAAACCGTTTGTCTCAATGGTTCATAGCAAACGATATTTCTCAAAAGAATGACATTTCCGGTGTAAAAAGGCGGGCTATATTGCTAAGTACGCTAACGGACGCAACGTACCAACTCACCGCGGATTTGGCGTTACCGGAGCAGCTCGAGGAGGTGCCGTATGAAGTAATCCTAGAACTTTTGGATGGACACTTTACACCCAAAAGATGTGGATTCAGCGAGAGGTACAACTTCTATGCGGCAGTGCAACATCCAGGAGAATCACACACACAGTGGGCCGCAAGATTGCGCGGGCTCACAGCGCATTGCGGGTTCAGCGATGTTGAAGAAGCTCTGAGAGACCGGTTCGTAATGGGCATGGTGGCAGGTCCCGAAAGGGATAAGCTGTTCGCGGAAGATATCAAGACCCTCACACTATTTAAGGCTGTGGAGTTGGCGGAGAACATGCGGTGTGCGCGGTCGGGAGCCGCCGCCGCAGCATCCGTGTCCCTACGTGAGGGCTCGGTGCTGAATGTGCAAAGTCATCGTCATAGTGCGGGTGCATCGAAAAGTTAAGTGAAAGATAAATGTGCCGTTTGCGGCCGTAATAATCACCAATCATCCCAGGGTCGGTTCGCGAATTATGTATGCAAAAAATGCAATAAAAAAGGTCATTTACGGAAAATGTGTAAAGTGAACTGTGTCGTTTCCGACGAGGCGAATGAGGGGGATGATGATGACGGTAAGGTGGTGTTGAATATTAGTTCTAAGCACGGGGAACCCATGACGGAAATTTTATTAATACACATCGTGGTTTGTTTAAATATACTCGTATGGTTTTTGGTTTAACAAGCGCACCGTCCATATTTCAACGCGTCATGGAAAACATTTTGTCGGGACTAGACGGAGTGTTATGTTTACTCGATGATGTACTAGTAACCGCAAATGAACCGGGCTTGCATTATCAAAGACTAACTGCCGTATTGCAGCGGTTGCAAGATGCTGGGTTTACCTTGCAGAAAGAAAAATACTAACAGTATGATATTTAAATATGAACATAATGCAAAAAATCTCAAAACCCAGTGACAAAACGACAATGTCAGGTATTCATAATGGCTGCGCTAAAAGGGCTGTCCCGGCGCGTGTGTTTGACGTCACAAAGGATAATAATTATGTCTTGAGGAAGTTGCGCACAACGCGTGTTCTATATACCATATACTAGTATAGTACGTCCGGAGCGGAGTGACGTAGCTATTAATAGCTTTAATTATGATATCGTCCCTTTATGTATAATACTTTTTTATCTAATTATTTTATTAATTGCTGGTGGATTGGATTTTTCTATTCATTATCAGCCCGGAGTCAGGAATTTGTGCCCGATATGGCGATAGGCTCGCCCCCTATCACATCGTGGGACGGAACATGCAAGGCGAAATGTGGGTGTCCTAGTGGCGCCTCTGCCTACCCCTTCGGGGATAAAAAAGGCGTGAGTTTATGTATGTATGTAATTGCTGGTGGTAAGCCTCTCTTATGTGAGAGTCCGCCTGGTTAGGTACCAACGCAATGTCTATTTCTCCCGCCAAACAGTAATAATGTAAATGCACTGTTGTGTTCCGGTTTAAAGGAAATTGTAGCCAGAGTAACCACTGTACCTATTAACATCTTATGTCTCAAGATGGCGAGCGTAGTGGAATGCCAAGCATTGCTTTGTAATTCATGGTGTTGTTTGGTTTTGCTAGTGTCCATGAGCGTTCGCATGGTTTACCGTCAGGCGAATGGCATGTTCGTTTCGCCATTCAATGCAATAAAATAAAATTGCATATGTTTGGTGTTTCGTAACCGTTTCCATTTAAAAATGATATTCTTAGTGTATGCGTGATGTTGGCATATGTGTGGAATGGCGAAGAGTTTCAAATTCGCGCACATTGCTGCCAACGAGCCAATCCGCCAATGCCAACGTGGTATTGCGCACTCGACGCGCCAATCACGTGACGCGGACCTAGCGCCCTCACGCGGTTGACGCGCTAACACCACCGCGGGCCGCGAGCGCAACAACAACGTTGTAAAACGAACGAAATACCGAATCAACCGGCGCGCACGCGGTCGCCATAGAAATCTTACTGTGGTATTCCAATAACGTGAATAACAGGCAAAAGGCATAGACAGAGCATCTACCTAGTGTTTTATCGTGTCCTGGACTGGCAACTCCTCATCAGGCGGATCCTCAGCGCGGCAAATGTGAGTACATTTTACCATTTGTCTCCATCACGCATCGTAAGCTTATTTCCCTATGTACCATCCCGGTACAGTTTGGTAAACGAAAAAGCAAATCAATTTGTAGTCAGTACGAAAAGGTTAAATATCAACAACTGTTGGATCGCAGATGCTCTGCAAGCTTCTTAAAATGGGAGATGAATTCGAAAGAGAAAAGGTATATTGAGCCTCTGGCTGTCATATACATCAAACGTAATGTACAACGCCGTCACTTAATTTAGTTAATATAGGAGATATTTTACTCAAAGTGTGATAAATTGTGGACATTGAAAAATAAATCCTAGATCTGCTTTAGGCAGAAGTAATGCTGGACAGAAAAAAATATGTTTCAAACGTTTTATTAAGTCGTAGCGCCGCCTTGGTGGTCTAGTGGTAATAAATATAGCTGTGGAAGAAGTCATCATTTCGATTTCTAGTTTGGCGAATCAACCTTTGGTGATTTTTCCTTTGAATAATATATTATGATACTTTAGCCCGTTTAATACCTTTTTATTGTAGGCTACAAGTCGTGTAGTCATTTTTCAAGAATTGTAGGTAATCTTGTATTTTTTAATGTTGTTTCAATTACATGATTATACTTCTCTTTAAGCCACTTTATTTCAACTCACCCATGTTATTCAAGTGTTCTCGTTCCGTGAATAACAACGATCGTTCTCCATCATAGAGAATGCTAGTTTATAAAAATACAATTTTCCACTATCCAGATAGATCAATCAATCTTTACGCTTTTTTGCATACAGTTCGCATTTTGCTTTAACAAAATAAAAAGTGTTTTCGATAAACCGCACGCGCCACGCCGATAACAATAGCTGTTATAAAATAAATACCGGAATGTTATACGTGCGCTTTCTGAGGCTAGAACTGTTTTTCACAATGTTTTTACTCAAACTACTTGTTGCGCTGTGATTAGAATCTAAATTTCTCGAATTTACAATAGAAATACTATTAAATATTCGTATGGTATGATGTACGCTATGATGGAAATCGACAGTGTGACCAATATAAAAATGTCGTGTTTCGGATTGAGCCTAAGCACGAGTATAAACGGTTTTAAGCTAGCATAATTTTGTAATTTATTTATTTACATAATTTATTGTACACCAAAAAAAAATGTTATTAACAGATAAATCACTAACTTGACAACCTCCCTGGCGTAGTTGGTTAGACGCCGGCTATGAAACGAGAGGCCGCGGGTTCGATCCCCGCACGGAGACAAATGTTTGTGAGGCCCACAAATATTTGTCCCGGGTCTGGGTGTTTGTGAGACCGAAAAGTCTCTCGTAGTTCCTGATACCCATGACACAAGACTTAATTGATCTTAATGTGGGGTCAGGACTATGCATGTGACTGTTGGGTGAATTTTTTTATTTAATACTAAAGGCATGGTTCCAATTAGCGGCCTTATCGCTGTCTACGATCTATTCCAGGCAACCCTTGGATACATTGGATTGTTATGAGATAATCATTTCTTTCCAGAGGATATTATTATCTTATTTGGATTTCATGGAAATCATCAACAGATTGATTGAAATATTGTTGTGCCGGTATATTAAAATATTACGTTAGATTACTTTGTCCTTGTGCCTTTCGAAAATTCTTAATAAAATATCAAGTATGCAAGTTGCCTTACGATATTTTCCTTCATAGTTAAAATGAACAAGAAACTACCAACACACACGTTAACATCCAAAAGTTAGATGTAGACTTTGGGTTTTACCTTGGAACATAAAACCCGTTTCAACACTTCAGTCCATTTTCAACTAGGTTATCCGTTACTGAAATATCATATAATAAAAATTAAAAATAAAACCAAGACAGCCTCAATTAAAACAGTCACAAAGAGAGAAGGTCGATTGGCATTTTTTTTAATAAAAGTTGGCCCGTTACGTTGTATTGCGTTGTTTACAATAACACCGACAATAACCGATTCCCCGCCAGGCCCCTTTATTATCCAACTTTCACTATTGCCCGGCGATTCTGTATAATGATATGGTAAAACCCGGCTTTTGAGGTGACAAAAGGGATAAAGGGCGATTTTTGTGTCATGTTTTCTTTGTGCGGACAATACGTATGCTTATAATTTTGGGCGATATTTTATGTTTTTGTGTTCGAGTTTTGGTAAATACGAAATGGATGGTTATTTGTTGGTATCGAACCGTCAATAATTCGTATGTTAGGGAACATGTTTGATTCTTCGGAGTCATGCGTGTATTAATGATCTATTAATTATGAAGAAAAACTTTGTGGCGAAACCTGTATAACATAGAGGTCTTCACAATTTTTTGTGGAGAATTTCTCCCACCCGCACTAGGCCTCAGTGGTGAACTATATCCTTATTTATTTTCTTATTGATCTCATTTTTAAAGAGGCATCCTTTCCTCAACAGTAAGCTTATGCGCTGATACATTTCTTATATTTTAAGGCTCAAACTCAAGCAGTGTAAACCCAATAACCGAACTAGTAAAACACGAACCTCAAACTGGAACAGCCGGTCAAAGCACAATAAATTCGCACTAATCACACCGCTTTTTATTCGGACCATTCAAAACCATAAGCCCCGATAAATCTTGAAATCCTAAACCGAAGTTGGGCCGGCAATTCCAGTTATAACCGAGGCATCCATCCTGCGAGCAGACCGCAGTAAATTTTAAACCAACTCTGAAGGTTGCTGTAGTTCACTTGTGCCTCCTTGCGTATTCATGGCGTGAAACGTAATAATTTAACGTGTTTGTAAGTTTTCGTGTTGTCTTTGATTTCCTACAGGCCGTGTTTAATTATTTATTGCGATGATTGCTACTCGCAGAGATAGTTTGGTTGTGCTGCTTTGTTTGAGTGAAGTTGAAGGCAGCATGAGAATGTGGAAATGTTATGTAAGCCTATTGTAATAAGGACTACAATTGAGGATTCCAAAGATAATTGAAGATAGTTGAAATAAAAATTTGAGTAGGGTATTGGCGTTGATGACAATAGTGATGTTTCATTTGTTTCTCGCTTTATTTTTATTATATTTATTTTCTATGTGTAACTTACTATTAAAAATATTCTCAATTAATTTCAATGACATAGTTTTATTTTCAAACCTCCGTGGTTATTTTAAATGTTACCTCCGTGGCGCAGTTGGTTAGACGCCGAATGTGAAACGAGAAGCTGCGGGTTCGATCCCCGCACCGAGAAAAATGTTTGTGTGATCCACAAGTATTTGTTTCTGGTCTGGGTGTTTGTGACACTGTAAAGTCTCTCGTAGTTCCTGATACCCACGACACAAGACTCGATCTTAGTGTGGTGTCAGGACTATGGAAGTGACTGTTGGTTGTATTTATTTATTAACGTTTCAATCACAGTAATTCCCAGCAGATTCACCAAATTCTAGGAATCACAGTATCGGCTATCACATTCCAGTACTGAATATCTCGTCAATATTCCCAAACGCAGCTTCAAACCCGGCCCATAATAAACAGAACCCACTGAACCAATTACCAGCGTATAAATCCTTACATGTAGACTCGAATGGTCGCGGGCCGGGATTCGATTCCGGCGGCCACCTGCGCCTGCCGATGTTATTGTGTGGACGTGCCTGCTTCAAATTAGCACCCTGTTTACTGACGTACGTGTTTTTGTACCGGCTATTGGTTTCGATTGTCGTGTTCTTTTATGTGTATGGCCATTGCGGGGTATGATTTTTTGTTGTTATGGGATTTTTTTACATATGTACATAAACTCACGCCTTTTTCCCAGAAGGGGTAAGCAGAGGTGTTACCAGTACATCCACATTTCGTCTTGACGGTTCCATCCCACGACGTTATAAGGGGCGAGCCTATCGCCATATCGGGCACAGATTCCTGATTCCGGGCTAATAATGAATAGAAAAATTACTTTCCTGAACCGAGATTCGAACCCACCTCGGGTTCAGCTTTGAAATCGTACCGTAGTGCAACTACGCCACCGAGGCAGTCGGTTTTTTACCTATGATAAAGTGACTGTACTGGATTTTACGGCTAAGCTTACCTAATTTTTAACTATAAAAAACACCTCAAATCTATCATTCAATAGTTAGATAGTTGAATAGAACATTCAAAGTCCGGCTCCAATTGTAGCAGTCCACTTGTGATGTTCGAGTTGAGGATGTCTGGTTGTGATGGTCCATTCGTCATAATCCGTTGGTTATACTAATTGTGGTAACCCAGTTGTTCATGGCCGGTTCTAACAGGTCTATGAGACGATCCATGCGGAAGGCCTATGTACAGCAGTGGACTTCTTGTGGATATAGAGAGAGAGAGTGTTGTTCATAAGTTCATAGTTCATAATAATATTTTTTTTTTTTTTTTTTTTTTATTGCCGTATAGGCAGACGATCTAGCGGCCCGCCTGATGGTAAGCGGCTACCGCTGCCCATAGACCTTTGCAATGCCAGGGGTCCAGCACAACAAAGTCGCTGCCTACCTTAAGGATAGTACTCTCTTTAAGCCTCGTTTGAAGAAGGACAGGTCATAGCGCTCAGGAAACACCGATGCAGGGAGTTCATTCCAGAGCTTGCACGTACGTGGTAAGAAAGAACGCTGGAAACGTACCGTTCGGGAGCGGTACGCTTCCAGGTGGTAGGGATGAACTCTGCTGCGGTGACGGGTGGTGCGATGGTAGAAGGGCGATGTTGGTACCATCTCAAACAATTCCTCGGAGCACTCCCCATGGAACAGACGATAGAACACACAGAGAGACCCGAAGTCTCTCCGCAGTCCTAACGGTTCCAATTTGTCCGTAAGATTGGGATCATCGACTATTCGACAAGCTCGTCGCTGTAAGGAGTCAAGTGGGTTGAGCTGGTATTTTGGGGCACCTGCCCAGAGGTGAGAGCAGTACTCCACGTGGGGCCGGATTAATATACAACAATATACCCTTTGAAATAAAACTATTTTATTTTCTCAGTTAAATTGTAACAGGCACTGATCGGATGACTAATACCTCAGTCCGCCTCGTGACCACGAAAGCTGGAAAGCAATCGAAACGTAGGGAAGTTAAAAAATGTTAATTAAGCCAAATCGCGATAAAATCCGTAAAAAATAGTTTTATTTCAATGTGTAACATTCGCGTTAATCTAAGAAAGTAATATATCCTTTTCCAATCAAATCCATTCATTATTTTAACCTTTACACATTGGAATTGAAATGACTTTTACAATTAATTGATTGAATTGGTAGACACGAGACAGCTGACAGAAGTCCGCGGGAACGTCGCAGCTGGTGTATTACCTACCAATCTAATGAAACAATTAATTAATATAATCTACTGGTTATTACGAATAATAACCAGAACTGTTAAATTGCTGGTTTAGTGAAAAATATCTTGGGAGAGGCCTATGTCCAGCAGTGGACTGCAATGGGCTGATGATAATGAGCTTAGATTAGTATTTGTTCAGATATAATATAGGTGACTTTTTTTAAAGATTTTTTCAATGTAGATTATGATAGAAAAGAAATTGTACAATTACAAAGTTGTGCGTATCAAATCGCTAAAACAGTTTGTCATCTCCTTATAATATGTCTGTGTTGTAATACTGGAACACAATACGTTGGTTTTCATAGGCAAGCTGAAGTGACAATTGTATTGCTACATCAAAGAGAAGAATTTATATACTCTATTAATAGAGACGTATTCTCTGAAGGTATTTTTTGGATATAGAGCTTAGATTTCCAAATCATCAGCTCTTTATCAAGCTTATGATTAAATTATCAGTATCAATATTTTTCAACGGCATCGCAACAATAAATTATTATAGTAATACAATATTAAATTAATCCTAATTATACAGGGTATATCAAGACCGCGACCGAAAACGAAGCCAGATGGTAGTATTAGTGACTTCAGACACAATGCAATGAAAAATTTCGCAAAAAAAAAATCGTCAACTTTTTTTGGTAATTTTTTACTTATCTTCGTATTTGGGTGATAAATACATAGTTTTCCTAAAATAATGATGTACATCATTTCATTTTTTAAGATGCAATGGTACGATAGGGTTTAAATTACTATTTTCGCAATAACTAGGTATTTACTACCCAAAAACAAAGATTTTCAAAAAATTGCAAAAAAAAATCTGTTGCTTATTTTACGATATTTTTATTTGCATTGTGTCTCTAACCACTAAAACTACCACCCGGCTTCGTTTTCGGTCGCAGTCTTGATATACCGTGTATTGACAGCCTCCGTGGCACAGTTGGTTTGACGCCGCCTGTGAAACGAGAGGCCGCGGGTTCGATCCTCGCACCGAAACAAATATTTGTGTGATCCACAGGTATTTGTTTTGGGTCTGGGTGTTTGTGAGACCGAAAAGTCTCTCGTAGCTTCTGATACCCACGACACAAGACTCGATCTTAGTGTGGGGTCAGGACTATGTATGTGACTGTTGGGTGTATTTATTTTATTTTTATAACAAAAATGTTGAAATGGTTTCCTACCAAACGTCCCTGACGTAGAATAATTTTGCCATCACAGTTAATAATCGAATCTACCGCCGCTATAAGGATATTAGCGAAGTCTCTTACCGTTTTTTGCCCTTTCCACTTCGCAGCTCCGATTACGCCTCGCTTTCTTATTTTATTCACCTCCATTATTAAAAGTGCAGTCCGCTATTTTATATTCTCGGTGTCTTTTTGATAAAAAGCTCAGGGTTTATTAGGAGAGCTCTGAGGCAAATGTTCTGTTGTCATTGTTGGCTACCTTTTGCAAATTGGTTATTTGTTTTGTAATTTATCTTATATTGTGAAGAAGTTTTTAATTTTAACGCGAAGAAAACATTGTGGGGAACCTTATACCGGGTATATCAAGACCGCGACCGAAAACGAAGCCAGGTGGTAGTTTTAGCGGCTACAGACACAACGCAACTAAAAATTTTGCAAAATAAGCGACGGATTTTTTTTACAATTTTTTAAAAATCATCGTTTTTGAGGGGTAAATTCCTAGTTTTTGTAAAAATAGTAATTTAAACCCTTACGTACCATTGCGTGTTTAAAAATTAAGCGATGTACGTCATTAATTTAGAAAAACTATGTTTAATCACTCAAATACGACGATATGTAAAAAATAACAAAAAAGAAATTGACGATTTTTTTTGTAAAATTTTTACTTTATTTGTGTTTGATATCACTAATACTACCTCCTGGCTTCGTTTTCGGTCGCGGTCTTGATATACCCTGTATAACAAAGATATTTTTATACTCGTAAAATATTTATGTATATCAAGTCAACAATGGACCAATTTGGTAGACATTAGACGATAACATAAGTCCTCTTATTCGTAACGGAGACTCGTGTTCAGAAACGAGACGTGTTTGGGCTGATTTATTCATTTGTATAAATATTTCTTTCGTTAATATACTGACACAGCAAAGTTTCTACAATTCAATTGATGATGAGTTCATTGCAGGCCATATAGGATATCAACTAGGTACAAATAACTATCAGTCGTCGGTCGATACAATTATATATACATACATAAACTATCGCTTTTATACCAGAAGGGGTAGGCAGAGACATCACCAGGACACCCACTCTACGCCTTGTATGTTCCGTCCCACGATGTGATAGAGGGCGAGCCTATCGCCATATCGAGCACAAATTCCTGAATTCGGGCTGATAATGAATAGAAATATCCAATATCACTTTGCCCGAGCCGGGACTCCAACCCGAGACCTCAGCTTTGTAATCGTATCCAAAGCATTTGATTGTGTTCACCATGATATTCTTATCAGGAAATTGAGCCACTATGGAATTAATGGTCCAGCTCTTGAATTATGTAAATCATACTTAAGTGATAGGGTTCAGAGCGTTGATGTCAACGGAAAAAGATCTCCTGGATCTGTTGTTACTATGGGGGTTCCGCAGGGCTCGATTCTTGGACCCTTTCTATTTTTGATCTATATTAATGACTTACCTTATTTTATAAGGGACAAATGTGAGGTAGTGTTGTTTGCTGATGATACTTCATTGATATTTAAAGTAAAACGACATCAACCATTCCTTGACGATGTAAACCACACTCTCTCAAATATAGTCCATTGGTTTGGCGTGAATAATTTATTATTAAATAGTCAGAAAACGAAATGTATACGGTTCGTGACACCTAATGTAAAGAAAGTTAATGCCAACATATTTATGAATGGGGATGTGTTGAGCCTTGTGGAGACTACTAAGTTCTTGGGAATCACATTGGATCCTAAACTTCAATGGGGTCCCCACATAACTGCCTTAGCAAAAAAGCTGAGTGCTGCAGTTTATGCGGTGGGCAAGATTCGCCAATTGACTGACATTGATACGGCTCGATTGGTCTATTTTGCTTACTTTCATAGCCTTATGAGTTATGGAATTTTGCTGTGGGGCGGTGCTGCTGACATTAATGCAATCTTTGTTCTCCAAAAGCGAGCCATAAGATCTATTTATTCGCTAAGCTCCAGACAATCTCTGAGGGAAAAATTCAAAGAAATAAACATAATGACAGTAGCATCTGAATTCATATTTACTAATCTTATGTATGTCCATAAAAATATAGAGAAATTTAAAAATTTAAGCGATGTTCATGACAAAAATACTAGAAATAGAAATAATCTAGTCAGTCATAAGACCAGGCTCCACAAAATCAGCAAATCTTTTAAGGGTTACTGTATACACTTCTATAATAAAGTTCCCACTCACATAAAAGCCTTAAGTATAAACAAATTTAAATCCACTGTTAAGCGACAGTTGTGTAATAAAGCTTACTATAAAATTTCAGATTACCTAGAGGATAATAAGGCTTGGGAACATAACATAATATAAGTCCCCTAACCGGATGTGCATTGTTTGATATAGATGTGATGTAATAATTAGTTCATTTGATTTCATCGCAGTTGTAAGCAATTTGAGTAAGTCATGCTCGCTAAAACGTCTGTGCTTGCGGCGGCGTCGTGTGCCGGGTCGGTCACTTCCCTGTAACATGGTTGAGGAGGCCGATGGCTGGCACATGCGTCATACTCGTGAACGAGTGCTGCTTGCGTGGACTGGTCTGCTCGACTTGCTTATAATGATAACTTTTAATTGCTTTAAAACTATTACTACTATTCATTGCTTTGGTGAAGCAGTGCACTGATTCCGCGTTCTGGGTGACTTTACTTACCTAACTCAACCGTACAAAATCACTTGACCAATAACACTATTCATCATTATTCTTCTAAATTATCTATGAACTGCTCTGAATTTAACTGCGCTGCAACCTTTGTATAATTATTGTATTGTAAACTTGTTTTAAAAAGAGCAACGCTAGAGTTTCTTGCCCGTTCTTCTCTGGCGAAAACAGCCTTGTGAACCGGGTGGTAGTGGAAAAAAGTGACTGAATCTAAATAATGTATGACATTTCATGGGTTCAATAAATATTTTCATTTCATTTCATTTCATTTCATTTCATTTCATTACCGTAGTACAACTACACTACCGAAGCAGTCGTTGATACTCACGTCATAATATAGAATATACAAATTATTGTATATTAATCGCTATCCTGGACAGAAGTATCGTGCTATCATAGCAATAGCAATGAAACCAGAGAGGGCCGGCGTAATAACGTCTCAACACACATGTGCCTACTTCCAAACAAGTTGCAATATCGTCTAGATGTCATTTTAATACTGTGCATGTAATGTAGGAGGTTTTATACGAAACGACACGAGAACGGAACGTGAGCGCGCAGTTTTCTATATATTTGATGAGTTAATGGTTGGTACAGAGGAATTCACACTTTTTCAAACTAAAGGGGTCTTGTAGGCTTTTTGATAAGACTTTTGATTTCGGATAGACCCCCCCTTCCTGCTTAAAATTAACTTTTTGAGTTTTGTAGTCAGAGTAACTACTGGCCACAATGAGACTTAATATCTTATGTCTCATAATGGCGAGCGCCGTGGAACACCAAGCTATGCTTTGTAATTCATGGTGTTGTTTGTTTTGCTACTTCCATGAGCGATTGCATCGCTTACCATCAGGCGAATGGCATGCTCGTCTTACCATTCACCGCACTGGCATGTTATGAAGCGTTAGAGAACAAAAGCATTCATCCGAATTCTTATTAGTTTCTTCCAAATTTAAATTGATAGTAAATAATTTAAAAATATTAATTTTTTGTCAGAAAACTATTTAAAAGACAGTAGCGATACGCATATAAACACATTTTAAAACCACGATCTTATCGTATAGTGTAAAAACACCGACTAGCAATCTCGGCTAAATGTTGTTTTAAAACGGCACGGTCCGGACGGCCTGGCACATTATGAATGTTCTGTTTATACGCCAGCGTAATGGACGTAGGTTCGAATCTGCCGGTGTACGTGCGCGAGCAAAAAATAGCACTTCCAAACTTTATAAACGATAGATACATACATAAACCCACGCCTTTTTCCCAGAAAGAGTATGCAGAGTTGCCAGGAAACCTATGTTTTTCCTTGTTTGTTCCATCACATGATGCGTTAGAGGGCGAGTCTAGCGCCACACCGGGCACAGATTCCTGACTCCAAGCTGATTATAATTAATATAACAATCCAATATCACTTTGCCCAATCCGAGATTTGACCCCGAGACTTCAGCGTTGTAATTGTACCCTAGTACAACTGCGCCAACGAGGCAGTATAGAGAAAACTTCAGTAAATTACTTTCTTCAAACGATTAACAACAAGGCTGAACATTTGCCGACTTCGCGGTAGTACATTGTGGTAATGAAATTATTTGGAAAGCAAAACTTTTTGGACAAAGGTTAATTACTTGAATACAAAGGTTTTGAAGAGGTCGCTTGTCTGTTTATGAATTTCTTTAATTAGATAAAATATGCTGGTGCCTGATAACTATCAGATGAGTATAATATCTCGTTTTCCGGGATGAGCACGTCTTTATCTCAATTTGACAAACCTAGCTTAATTATACCAAATGACGTAAAATGATACCCCTCATCTGTAAAGATTACATGTAGACTGCACTGTACTTTTTCGCACAAAATAAAAAAAGCCTAGGTGTGTTAGTACTAAAAAGCCCACTGCAATCTGCCAAGAATTTCTCTAAAAAAGCTTAAGTCTCAATATAACATTCTATATACAGGGTATATCAAGACCGCGACCGAAAACGAACCCACGTGGTAGTATTGTATTAGTGACTTCAGACACAATGCAAGTAACAATTTCGCAAAAAAAAAAACGACAATTTTTTTTTTGTAATTTTTTACTTATTTATTTATTTATTTATTTACACACTTTATTGTACACCACAATAAAAGAGAATAACACAGAACAGTAAATCACTTAAAGCTAATGTCATGGTTACAATTATTACTTATCGTCGTATTTGGGTGATAAATACATAGTTTTCCTAAAATAATGATGCAGACCTTTTTATTTTTCAACACTCAATGGTACGTAAGGATATAAATTATTATTTTCGCAAAAACTAGGATTTTACCACCCAAACAAGATGATTTTTAAAACGTTCTAAAAAAATATCTGTCGCTGTTTTGGTGAAATTTTTATTTGCGTTGTGTCTGTAACCACTAAAACTACCACCTGACTTCATTTTCGGTCGCGGTCTTGAGATACCCTGTATAAAATAGAACATTATAAAAACGGCTACCGCTAGCTTCAATTTATAGTTCGTATTCTTAAGAGTAATTGTGTTGATCTGCGAGAGAAATTCGCATATGGATACTCTGGAGTGTACTGCACTATCAGTAAACTATATTATAGTAACATAGCGCCAGTACATTTAGTTCAATAGACTTGGAAGCTAGAAGCTAACTCGAGTCGATTAGTGGCGCAACTCGCAACAGTTGTACGAGTAGCACCTGTCGACATCGACTAACTCCAGTTGCGCTGAATTAACTGCTGGAACTTCCAAGACTTAGCTCGGTTGCGGCTCTGCTGAGAAATCAATTCTGATATACACGGTATTGAAGTTTGTGATGTGTAACTTGAAGCTTGACAATTACAGTTAATTCCTACTTATATTATCGAAAATGGGAAGAGTGTTATACACGCACAAATGAAGATAAATATTACAGAAATAAAGAACATGTTCCGCGTATTTGCAAAAAAAAAATACGATGACTCGTGTGCACATTTTAAATTAAATCTGTTTGTTTATTCTTAGTTCTTATAAAACATAAATAACAAGAGAAAACGCCAAAAAAACTAAACTCTAATCCACATAAACTATCCATCCACAACAAACCAATACTCCTCCAATACATAAACACTAATAAACCCATCAACACTTGAAGTATAGCTTATTTCTTGCCCAAGTTGAAGGCCGGCTCAGGCGGGAGTCAACCAACTTGCCTGCGTATTGACATTTGCCGAAACAATGGAGCCACTCGCTGACAAGGGTACGATCTGGGTACATCCATTAAAAGTTAGATTGATGACGGGATTCAAATGCGGAATAATATTCACTGGCTATGACTTCGTAGTTTTATTTCCCGCGAGATGCTAGACCAGAATAGTTGTTTTGTATAGGGTCCATAGCTGAATGAATCTGGATGGAAGGGAATTAGGTTAGAAAACTTTTAATAAATAAAAAGACTACAATGCATCCGATGGTGAGTGCTCAATGTGGGGTATATAGTGCCAAGAGTTGGTTGTATATTTTGCCTAGTCTCAACAAGATGCAGTACATCTCGACATGATATGATGCGCTTATTTTGCAACAAGAATATTCTGAAAATTATGAAGAGCTGATTTTTTTACATCACACCACATCTTGAACATGGCACGCAGGCTTAAATGAGAAAAGTAATCAAATCAGCAAATTAAAGGAAGTCAAATAAAATGTTCAATTAGGCTCCATCTACGGCCACATTTCCCAAATAACTGAATACTGATCCGCAGATAATGTGGGCCTATGTATATAGTCGAGAAGTAAGCGTAGATTCCTAGAAGATCTGATTTTGTTTCACTCAAATTTCTTAGAAAATATAGGTTTATGTGTAAATCCTCTGAAGTTAAGCTATTTTTGCTGTATACATCGCATTTCCGAGAAGCGAGTTCGCAAAGTTTGTACAAGGAGGAAGATTTGTACAACCGCTGGGGGCTACAATCCTTGATCGATCGAGCCGAAAGTTCATGTTATATAAACCGTGGACATACCAAATACATAAGGATGTCCTATGTATTTGGTTAGACAAGTTGGAGCATGATCTTACTACAATGAAGAACTTTGTGGGGAGGGGTCTAGGGTTAATGACAGCGAGGAACGTGAACGCAATTAATTCTCAATGGCTTTAGCTTGACCAGGGTGATAATACTGTTTCATTTTCAAATTGAAGTGAAGAAATAGCTTTGCTGATGCGTTTCGTTTGAGCTTCCGTAATCTCTGTAACTGGTAGTCAATTTCTATCCATTTGGTATCATAGGATATGATGGTGGGAAACCCCCCGTGACCCAAGTAAGAGTCCCTCGTTTTGGGTTCAGCTCTGTTATCAGCTTTACATCACGCCAGCATAATTGCGTCAACCGGCAACCGATAACCATATCTCACTGATGGAAACTTTATAATATGGATTGCCCTTCTAATATATCCATGGTAGAAGCAATATTATATATGTGTATCGCTTTTAGCTATCGTGATTCAATACGACCTGTTACCTACACCCCCCTCCCATTTCAGTGGATTGTTGTGTGTGAAGTTGTTTATCTATAAATCCATTACATCCGGGGTGAGTATTGAATAATATAAATATGATTGTTATACTTTAATTGTTCGGAACAGAAAAGTTACGTAAATTCTTCGACCTTGCGCTATGTGTAACTTTCTTCCAGTCAATGATCTACCAATTATATATTTTTTATTAATCATCCAGATTTGATTTTACGGAAGTTACAGTCTATTTTTAACAAGGCAATGAAGGAAACACATAATTTATCTACACCACAATCAAAAGTAATGTATTTTTTTTTGTCAACTTTGTTTTTCACTAAGCATTTATAGAAAAAACGCTTTAGAATATATTATTAGAACTAATTAATAAAAACAGCATGGAGTATTTTTCTAAGATCATGAGTGGACTTCTTTAAAAAACATATTGAATTCTGTTGTAAAATATATTTTTTCCACCAATTGCCCAGAATTTTCCAGAATTTTCTCACCTGACACCCGTCGATTCTATCTTACCAGTCTCACAGCTAAAACTATCCAGGAAGTGGACTTTATCGCATTACATTGCCGTGTGTAATAAAAACTAAGAGCAGAGAATACGCCGGACCCGACAGTGTAATACCACGCTACGTGGAGCAGAGCGTTACTGCTAATAACTACACTAATCGAGTACATTGCGGGGTTTGTTAGTACGTAGTAGTAAAAGATTAATGAATTGTAATTAAGGTAATTTTTTTTTTATCTGATTCATAATAAATATCTCCCTGCAGGTCACGGGCCTCCTCTACAATCGTCAGTAATATTGAGAGGAGATAAGTCACATGCTCCAACGCAATATACGAACCGCGGTGCGCTTCAGGCGCATTGTAATCACTTTGTTGTGCCAATATACTAAAAAGTCGTTAAGTAATTAGTTGATTCGTTCCTAATCTAATCGCGCCATTCTTTCAATTATTTATCCGTGCATTCCTTTCTTACTCCATTCACTAAATAATTCACGCATTAACCGTTCTCACGTTTGTATTTGGCAAGATTTTTCAAAAAAAAATATTTCTCAAAAATGTATCAAAAAATAAGATTCACTTTAAAATAGCAATACGACACACAAATGTGTTATCCACAAATACGTGCGACAGACCATACTTAATTCACGTTTGAAATATTTTTCTTCCTGCAGTCGTTAAATATTCGAGATGCGTGGTGAATTATTTTGACAGCAAGCATAAACACACTTTGCGAGGCGACTGTCGTCTGGCGCTCGCGGTAAGCCACGCGAAATATCGCTTCTTGTACCGTTAGCGGCAATACTCGCTTACTTAATATCCCTTGTCACGGCACAGATGAAAATAAATTCTTTTGTAGAAGATTGCTGCAGCGCTGCTATTATGTAAAATCATTTTTCAAATCAGATCTGAATTACTTTACGGAAAGTCGCAGGAATTGGAACGATAGGTCACTGCGACTGCATTATATATTTTAATCAATTGAGTGATGGAGAGTCTTGCAATAGTACATCTAAAGATTTAAATTGACGAAGATTGAGCAGGAAAACGAAACTGAAAAAAAAAACAATAGGAAAGTTACTCTCATTGGGAGTTCAACTGGTGTATGTCTGGTTTCGAGCGAGCATAATTGTATCAATCCACTACAATTCACGTCGACTAAACTATATTTACTATCAGGTAAAGACATTGATAATATGTAAATCGATAAAATGGATAACCTAGAATAATTTTACATTCAAAGCACTTAAATCAATTACATCACAATGTTCAGCTAGATTTCAAGATACATTTCATATCGGTGGAAGTTTGCGCGATTATCATAAAGTCGAGGGTAGTTTGCGTAAACCGAGCGATCGTGACGTCAGAATCAATAACCGGCATCTAAAGATCCATCTAGACGTGCCGCGTCGGGTCTCGTGCTCAAATCCCTTTGTATTGCAATACTGGATACTTCTTTTGTACTGTGGCTTAAAGGATTTGCCTTGTGCTCTGTATGCTGGCGTTGCTGGGTTGTTTTTTGAGTGTTTGTTTAGAACGCTCTATAGCCTAAATACCGGGTATTTCTAGACTGCAACCGAAAAAGAAGCCAGGTGGTAGGTAGTAATTTTGGTCACTTCAGACACAATGCAACTAAACAAATCGCAAGGTTTTATGTAATTTTTTTACTTATCAACGTGTTTGGATGGTAAATACATAGTTGTGTAGTCATTAAAACTATCATCTGCCTCCTATTTCGGTCGCGGTGTGGATACACGCGGTATGTAGATTGATGAATCTTATAATTAAATTTCATCTTCGGAAGTTCGAATAAATACAAATTACTGTCTCTTTCTATATTTAGATGTCGATTTTTGTTTTATTTTTCAGTTAAATCATCATATTTGTTTAATTTTGGATACTTTCCAAGGTACAATAGGGAAAATTTTGGATCTCTGAATTTATCTCAGATCTCTATAAGATTCATTTCAATTTTTTGACAATATTGTAGTCTCTTAACTAAACACCAAATATAATGTTCTCGATATAATGATACAACTTGTTACAAAACAACACACGTGGTGTATAAAGCCATACATAATTTCAAGTATTTCATACAAGACGCGGTATGAGAATATTTTAAGCTTTTCCGCTGAATGTACCGTGAAAGGCTCCGACCAGAAATGCAACCATTAAGATGAACGTTACGTGTAGTCGCGTTTCTTGCGACCCGTTCTGCGCACTGCCTTCGGTTTGGATGGGGACTTGGTAAAGGAGGTAGCGGGTGGATAAGCGGGGGCGATTTTAGTAAGGAAATCTTTTAGAGTGAAAACCTTACCTGGTTTTTAATGTATGTTAAAGTGACTAAATAAGTTTTCATAATAAAAGCAGTGGCGTTCCGATAGGGTCGATTAGCAAAAATATATTTGTGAAGTTGTTTTACAATTTTATACACTAATAAGCTTACACCCTTCTCGAAGAGATAGGCCAAAGTACAGCTCAAAGTTGTGTTATTCAGCCTTATCTAATTGTATTGGCCGGCTAATGGTTAATATATCTTTTACTTTTTAGGGCTTTGTAGTCTGTCTGTCTGCCTTGATTTAGCATGGATGTACATACTCGTACATAGTATGAAACAATTTGATAAAATTAAATCTTAAAAAGTTTTAATCTCGTTTTCTGTATTAAAGTTATCGCCACATCTAAATAAATGCTTAGAATGCCGACGTGTTGATCCTCAATTTATTACGCTTTTAGATTTATACAGATTAAAAAGATCGTCCAAACAGACTCTACAAATAAGTTGGTGCTGCGTAAGCGAAGCTCCGTAGCGGTCGTTTTTATTGCCCCACAAAAAATATGAGCATTGAAATGGCTGCTGAAAATAGTTAATTTTTATTCATATTCTCAAGAGGTTTCCATAAAAGAAAATATCTATTTTGTATTTTATTTTTTAAGTATTGGAAAGATAAACAAACATAGGCTTTAAATATTTTTGGATCTTTTGTATTGGATAGTAAATGATTTTTTTTAATCACCGATCCTTTATATTTTTACAGAAAAACACAGAACATAGAGCATTAGATCACAAAGAATACAATTTATATAAAACTAGTTTGTATTCTTATTTTTTTTTATAACAGTGTTATGACAATATGTGTATTGTTGTACCATAGTTATATTATGCGACATGGTCACCCATTGTACTATTTTCTTTTTATTTGTTATATTTAATCACTATTTAATTTGAGATGTATAAAAAAGAGAATAAATAAATAAAATATTGAAATAAAACAATTTTTTACAGATTTCATCGCGATTTGGTTTAATTTTTATTTTTTTTACTTCCCGACGTTTCGATTGCTTTTCAGTTTTCGTGGTCACGGGGCGGACTCTCAGTCCGTCTACTAGATATACTACTATCAGATACTATTAAATCATAAAAAATCAACTGAAATAGTATCATATATTGGGTTTAGTCAGTGAGATAGCTCTATCCCTTCTCAGGCTTGAGCCATTAAAAGCCCATCAATTCAATTTGGGATTCCTTGAATGATTTTAGTATTCTGTAGAAAACAGATAACCTAATTATTCCCAAGCATTGTTTTGTAATTCATGGTGTTGTTTAGTTTTGCTACTATTCATGAACGGTTATATCGGTTACCATCAGGCGAATGGCAAGCTAGTCTCGCTATTCAGCACAATAAAAAAAAACAAAAATATCTCATTAACAAAATATGTCGATGGGATCGCCCCCTACCTTATCGTGGGAAGGTACACACCAGGCGCAACATGGGTGTCCTGGTAGCACCTCTACCTTCTGGGAAAAAGGCGTCAGTTTATATATGTATGTAAAATATGTGGTAAATTCCCCTCCTCTCTCCCCACCATCGCCTTATTCTTAGTCCGCGCCGTCTAGTAAACGCTCACTTTTTGCGTCACTATTTACACCGCTGTTTGCGGCCGCTAATGCGATCTCCGCTCTACTATGTTATTTGACTCGGAAATTGGTTTTCCAAGCTTTTTATAGTTACCATTTTAAAATAGTTTGCTGTGAAAATAGGTGGTTTCTGGTACAGGAGGTAGGTAAGTAAGCTGTAATCGCTTGAGAGCTTGATATAGTGGTAGGATATTTATATAAGTACTCCTTAACACCGACATGTATGATGGACAAGAAACCGTCATAGTCAACTATGCAAGAATAAAGTATTCGAAATCGCACAGGCCGATGTAATTGTGACGACGATAAAATATAATTATCGCTTGTCATTGGACTCCCTGTTTAAATCATGCTACGCTTAAATTAAAAAAAATATTGTAAAGCAATTTAAAAAAATATTATCTCATACCTGCTTCCACACCATTAAAAATTACGCATCCAATCGAAAACTCCTAATTTCCATATTAAAATTGGAGTTAATTGGAAAATACGTTACAAATTACTGGGCCAATTAATTCGGTATCTTCAATCTGTGAATAATGGCTTAGCGACGTACGCAGTGCTTAATTTAATTTAGGTACATCTAATTTATTACTTAACTAATTGAGGTTGGTAAATCTAGAGTTTGGATTAGCTGAGGGAGCTATTGATCTTTGCTCGGCTTTCGAAGGGTTGAATGCGGTTATATACAATAGTGCTGAGATTTTAATCAAAGAATTTGGAATAATTTTCAGTCTGCGCGTAATTGTATCCAACTGCTAGGTATCAAATTGTCTTGATAATAGAAATAAAATTGTTACTTTATTAAGGTGTTTTACGTTTGATGTCACGTTTCGGTGAATCATTAATATTGTAGAAAGCTGAAGACTCTACTTTTTATTTTTTTGCACATTTGCCTTCAAGGTTGATGGCACATAAACTACGGTATAATTATATCTATGATTCCAAAATATATTTCAGGCGTTACAGCTTATGAAAATACTAGCGGTGTGACCCGGCTTCGCCAGAACGCAGATTTTTTTTGACCCCAGTCCACACAAGGAATATTATTTGACGTTTTATATTCAAACTCAACGTGACTGCTGGCTTTTATACTGCTATTCCTATCCCATCCTGTCCCATCTCATTCTGTTCCATGACTCTAAGCATGCAATCTTGATCCCTTATATTCCATTACATCCGCCCTATATTGTATCCCATCAGCCCTTTAAGTTTGAAACAGAAGCAAATATATCTACTTATATGTGAAAAATAGCCTATTTATTTATGCAGCGTATCAGCTACCTCTATACCAAATTTCATTATAATTGGTGCAGCAGTTTGAGCGTGATGAAGTAACAAATACACAAACTGTCGCATTTATAATATTAATAGGAAGTGGGATAATATGATTCAGGACTGATCTTTCATTACAAATTAAAAAAACGCATAGAAATAAAGAAATTATAATAATAATAAAATAATAACATATTTATGTACAAATTTTGCGACACCCGCAGCGCTCTTTTAAAGCAGCCGCTTTGAAAATCGAATCTTCCGAATCGGGCCTGAACAAAGCACTACAAGGGAGGAAATTTAAAAAGGTATTTTTGTGTATCGTGCGTTTGACGCTGATCAATTGTTATTGGAATTGTTCTGTGCGCAGAACTCCTTTGTTCGCATGCTCCTTAGCTATCGGCATAGATTAAAAAATATATGTAATTCAACCACGTGTATTGGGAAATTGTGTTGGTCGTGTAAGCTATGTGATTGTATTTTGATTTTGAAATGTGTTTTGATCTATGCATAATAAATTGTAACCGATCCATGTCTGTACTTGAAAGATAAATGAGAAAATCTAACATGGGTGGTCTTTATTAACATCGTAATAAAACCCAAAACAATGATTTGTAGAACTTTGTCTGTTTGTCGGTTTGTCTGTTTGTCTATGCGGCTGTGCGCGATGAACTCAGAAACGATTTAACCCGTGGGATGAGGAAGGAGTTACAATATATTTGTTACTTTTTTATACTCAGGGGGATGCGATGGGACTGGATTACATGCCTTGAGTGAGAATGAGACGGGACGGGTGGGATATAACGGTTCGGGAAGGGATGGGAGGGGAAATTCAAAATAAAGTTAATCACGCAAACGAAGTTTGTGGGCAGAAGCTAGTTGGACAATATATTTGAATTCAATTTTAAGTATGGATTTATTGATGTTAGATAACTATGAACTGTTAACTATAGTGCATAAGTAAATATATTGTTTTTAAATAATAAATTATTCTTATGATTACGATACGTATTGTATAGTAAAAACGAAAGTTTAAAATGAAGAAAAATGTGCTGCATATATTATGTTATTACAAATACTGTCCAAGTGGTTTTTTCTACTTAATATTGAAATATTTTGAGTATTTTAAAAGATGCGTGAATTAAGTCATGATATAATGGCTTCTAAAACAAAATGTGGACACTAAAAATCTCCAAATCCCCTTATAAATTAGAAAAGAATCTCCGGTCCGTTTCATTTCAGGATAAATGTAGGATAAGATTAAACAAAACACCTGGTATTACCCTGACGGATCGTTTCCCTAACGAGGTCGATGATGATACCCCCGGGAAGAACCCCTTATTTATCCAATGATGCGCTAATCACTCCCAAGATTAAGGGCTGCCTCGAGATTTCTTCCCATCACATCTTATTTTCTTTTAGGATGTGATGCTGCAATACGTAATTTTTATTGGATTGTTTATTTTAATATAATATAAAATTAAATGTATAATGAGTTGTCTTTTTTGACCAGAAGCAATTGTTATTATGTGATGGGGATTGTACGGTCGATTTCAGTTCAGGCACTTGAGATTCTATATTAGAATAACATATTTACTCAGGGACTGCATTATTTTCTTTTTCATGCTAGCATGACAAGTTACCTACAACAATTCACCCGATGTTAAGTGTCGTGCAGATAATGTCCAAAGGTGAGATATTATGACTCTCTAAGAATAATATTAAATTTTTAACATATGATGAAGTCGAAACGCGGAAACATTTATGGGGCACAATTACCTATAACTTAACTATAGCCCACACAATGTTATATGTTTCTGTTTGTCTGATTCTATATTTAAATAATTGAATAATCGCTTGTGCATTTTATAACAGTCTACCTTAAAAAAACCTTTTCGCGAATACTAAATTCTTCAATTATTTAAAAGCATTCGAAGGAATCTCATAGCATTTTAGACTAGCAATAGTTTTTCCTTGTTCACTTATTGAGGCGGCAGTAAATGGCGCTCAGTGGCAAGTTTTTGGGGTAAAATGGATCGCTTGCTTTCAGTGCAAGCCGGGCGCGCCGTGTGAATGGAATTGAAGTAGTTTCCACATGTTCGAGAGCCCGCGTTCTTACAGCGAAACTTGGAGCTGTAATGTTTATGATTTAAATCAATTGTATTTACCAGAAAGTGTACGCTTCGCAAGGTTTTAGTATGATTGATTTCCTTAAAACAATAATTGGAAAAATACTTTTTTGAAATTAGCTTTTTTGTGCTGATTGAAGATAAAATATAAATAAATATGCCCAATGCTGTTATGTATTTAGAAACTACAAATATTTTTTGTTCAAATAAACCATAATAAATATTTGTTGATTTCAATAGATTTATGTCGTTATTAAACTCAAGCATAGTGCTTCTTTTAAAGAAAGCATTTCTGACACTAGGCGAAAGCCCTACACCTTATATTTTGTGATATATAAAACTAAATGTGAAATATACTATAATTACTCCTGATACCAGTTCAAAATCAGTCCCAAAAACACAAACAACAAACTAAACGTAACACTTTGATGACGTGTACAAAGATAAAAGATTCGTACACAAAACGAAACAATTTTTAGAATTTGTGCCTGGCCGTTTGTCTCGCTGGCCATTACTGGGAAAGGCCGTGGATTTCAGCGGGAGTTCTGAACAATAAGACTTTCAGTGAACAAAGGAATAAACAAAAGCTCAACAATTAAAGATGTAATGCCTTTATCTATGAGTTTGGACACTTTGTTCTCGTATTATTGATCTATTTTTATACGTTGGGTCAGCTATTGATACTGCTTTTCTTTTTGTTCTGGCATGGGAACAATATTATATACACCCAACAGACACATATGTACATAGTCCTGACCCCACATTCAGATCAATTAAGTCTTGTGTCGTGGGTATCAGAAACTAGGAGAGAATTTTCGGTCTCACAAACACCCAGACCCGAGACAAATACTTGTAGGCCTCACAGATATTTGTCTCGGTGCGGGGATCGAACCAGCGGCCTCTCGTTTAATGGTCGGCGTCTATCGAACGGCACCACGGAGGCTGTCAAATGTAACTTCACTCCGTCTCTTTCTTTCTAACTAAGGTTTTATTTTACCAGGGTCTATGTCTTTGAATTTCCAATCAGAAAGTGATTCTCTTTAATAATATGACAAGATTATACCATTTCGAATGTCTCTTGGTTTCCTTCTTCCTTTAACAATAACTCTTCATCACTTCTGCAGTCAGTTTATAACCTTGAAAATAGCCTCACAATGTGCTTTATGCCATAATGTTAAAAAATCACAAAGATGCATTACACGCTTGTTTCATCGTGTGATATTTCTTGAACTCTATACATCATCATCATCAGCCCGTTGCAGTCCACTCCTGGACATAGGCCGCTCCCAAAGTACGCCACAGAGCCCGGTCTGCTGCTTTACGCATCCAGTCACTACCGGCCCTCTTGTAAAACCTATACATGTAAAGTAAAAAATAAAACCAAGTAATTACTTATAAATTTAGGCCGATACGTAGACAATTATGTAGTTTTTGAGTAAATTAAACGTATCCTAAATAATTCATGTTCCCAGTCGATAAATAATGCGACTCTCCGGGTCTCTGTACATTCATCTCAGTAACAAATGTCTAGAGACGTCGCAACTTTTTGCGCTTCCGTTTTCATAGTAAAGTAACTTTAAACTTTAAATCTGCCGGAGATATTTCAGCCCGGAATATAATTGAGTAATAACCCATTTCGTTATTCAGTTGAATCTTATTATTTCCCATAATTATACGTTTTGTAATGAGGTAAAAGATAAAGAGGTGTACAATTAGTTCTGACTTCGGCTAAGACATGTTGTGTAGTAGTTGTGAATAATTTTGAGGTGCTTTATGGGCCTACAACACGTTTTATATTGGCACGAAAAAATATGATGATGGATCGTTTAGTTTAATACAAATATTACAATTTACAATAGTACAAGTATTTACCGACGAAAATGATTTTGACTGGCTGATCAACACAATTATGTAGGTCTGGTCCATAATACATACATAAACGGTGTTATTATTTGTTTGATTTTCTACCAATAGAGAAGATCTTTTAATATCCAATAAACGACCGTTTGTTACTAAATTCTGTTTTCCTAAAAATAATAAAAGTTCGAAAACCTAAAACAGACATATTATTATTATTCATATAAATTAGTGTGAAAAGAGCAATGTACTGCGAAACATATTTATCAGCTACGCGGCCTACTTTCAATGCGTAGCACCGTGTAATTTATAGCACTATTTATTAAGCAAGCTACACTTGCTACGAACGCATTCATACGCTACGCCACTACGTAGCAAACGTAGCGCATGGGGGTAAAATTATCTGCTGAAATTTAACTACGATAGCTAATAAAATATTGCAGATTGTCATTATTAATTATTTTGATGATAGGTTACTTCACTAAAACATAATTGAGACACTTATAATGTGTTGTATTTATTTATTTATTTATTATGATTTTAAATGAAATAAAGTATTGATCCAAAAATACCCATACATACATAAACTCACGCCTTTATCCCCGAAGGGGTAGGCAGAGGCGCCACCAGGACACCCACATTTCGCCTTGTATGTTCCGTCCCATGATGTGATAGGGGGCGAGCCTATCGCCATATCGGGCACAAATTCCTGACTCCGGGCTGATAATGAATAGAAAAATCCAATATCAAATGAATAGAAAAATCCAATATCAAAAATACCCATAGTATCGCCTTATAAAGCCCCACCAGGTACGAACCATATTTTAACGTCAAAAATTACTACTTTTTATTGTCTATAAACTAAGGGACGATTTTTAAAAATCCTTTTATTGTACAGATTTCAATGTATAACACAGAATTTCTGTACAAAATGTCATGTTTCTAGATTAAAAACTATTTCTATTTTTCTATTGTTCTATTCAATTCAAAATTTTGTCGCTGCACCGTGGTTCTAATTTGATATTTGCGCATACCAAATACATAATTCTATATATAAGTTCAAACAACAAGGTTGGTAGACGAAATTAACGCAAACTCTCAATAAAGTTGGATACACCGTCGCCGACACTGCAGAGGTGTAATATCCCCTGGGTATACAGAGCTCTTCTCGTACCAACCTCATCTTAATGCCTACAAACAAAAACCATCCCTCGCATCCTCACATAAAGTTGCTTTTACTCTGGCAATTTTTAAATACTTGGTTGTCATTTTTTCAGATTATCCGTTGCGTTAAAATCTGGAGTGCAATAAGACTCCATCTAAAGACGGCTTTAATTACAGTTTTTTTTCCCGAGTCCGGACAAAATAAATTCGTTTGAAGGGTAGTGGGTGCATAATGTGGAAGTGTATGATTTTTGCGGTATGAAAAATGAAAGCTTATGCGGAGCTTTGATGCTTGAAAAGAAATCTAAATTCTCTGTTTTTAGTAAGTTTATTATTTCTTTATTTCCTTAATTGTTAGAATAATGATGCATTGTAATCACTACCGTTTTTTAATGAATAAGAAGAAAGTTTTTGGCGACATTTCAGGCCGCATTCTTCTGAATGGCAGAGAATTAGTTAATTAACTAAAACGCTTTTACTTCAAGTAAATTCTCTGTGAATCCAAGTCACGAAACATGAATGTTCTGTACTTTATCAGTACAATCTAGAGTATGATTGGGAGGAGTTAGGCCATATAGTCCACCACGCTGGCCTAGTGCGGGTTGGCGGGTTGAAACATGAATACTCACAATAGAAAAATATCATTAAAACACATCACAGTAACAGGTATTTTTTGGCACTTGATTTTTTATAGTCTCTGCCGGCTCTAGTAGAATACATGTGTCGGTATATCTATGTAATATGTATGTCGTCACATAAAGTCGACTAATAAACGAGTTCTTATACGCCGTTGTCTAAACACTCCGTAGCTCGTAAGCGGTGCGCGTGTTGTGTACTGAACCACAGTGCCACGCTGCCCGGTTATCCCTGCTTAGTAGGGACGCCATCACATCGGATAATACAGGATATTGTTGCGACTTTTATAATATATACATGCTGGTAAGTAGCAGGAACTTTGATGTTTTATTTAAAATACAAGTTGAAATCCCTATGACATATTTAATGGAACAATGATTCATGCAAATGCGTAAATATATGTTTAAAATACATGGACTAAAAAAGGAAAGCCAGTGGAAATCGGCTTATAGGCACGCTAATTAACTGTAATGTATGTATTTATGGTTCTTTCTATGGAACAAGTCATGTTAAACTGCGTCAAATTAACGATCAACAGCAAGCGAGTTCTTAGAAACCGTTGTTGAAACAAGCCGCAGCTCGTAAGCGGTACGCGAGTGTTGTATACTGAACTACAGTGCCGCACTGCCCGGTTATCCCTGCTTAGTGGGGACACCATCATACTGGATAATGTGGGATATTACTGGACTTTTGGTAATGTATACAGTGTACATGTACGTACGTATACAGCAGTGATGATGTGTAATTTTTTTCAAAAGGCAAATTGAAATCCTAATGACTTATTTTATGAAATTGTCACAACAATTTATGCAATTTACCTGAACCCAGTGGGAATTGGGTTGTATGCACGCTAATCTACTTAAATAAAGGTTTTTTTGTCTGTCTTTCTATGGAACAAGCCAAGTTAAATTACGTCACATAAAATCGACTAATAGGACTGAAGCGAGTTCTTAGGCGCCTTTGTCGAAACACGCCTTGGTTTTTGACTTTAAGCAAAGACAGCAATACAAACTGTATTTTATAATGACTACTAAGTAGTCTTCAATGTAGATTAACAAAATAATACTTATAGTAAAAGAATTTTTTTTAATTAGTCGCTTATTTTATCAAATTATAGAATAAACTAACTACTTACCTAACATTATAGATATTTCTCAAATACCCATTACGTCTAAAACTATAGTTTAAACTCAGTCGTTCACGACTGACGTATTGAAAATTAATTGTAAAAGCCTTCAAACTAAGCAAGGTAATTGCGAGAATTAATTTTAGTTCGCAGACGGGCCGCTGGTGCCTACTGTAAACATTGGCAAAATATTTGGCAAACTTTTAGACCCGCGCGTTTACGCTGCTTAACTGTTGATACCGGGCCTGGAGTTGATCCTCGTGGAAATACTTTTGCCGCTTCATTTAATTTTCTCGCTTCTTATTTGTTTTGGTTAATATTATTTGTAAATGTACAAGATGTAGGTGGTTAAAGATACAGAATAGATTGGTCGCATCGGCTATGGTGGTAACATTGCAAACAGAAAACTGATGTGAAATGAGTTTTAATGTTGCTTTTTTTATTCGGTGAATAAAATGCTAGAAACTTTAAATTTGGTGTTATTCATATCTAACCACGTAGCGACAATCGCACATGCCGGTCAAAAGCGCATTAAATTGACCCATGTTTGTATGACGTTTTAGACCCGGCGACTACCAGAACGTCATAACTGTGTGTATGGCTAGATATTACTAGCTCTCTCAAAATGAAATGCGAAAAACAAGGATACTTATGGATGAGAAAAAGAGTATTAAGCCTTCAGCAATCTATTAGGCCTTCAGCAATTTTCATCGAATAAAACACACCATCAAAGCAGCCACATCCCGATTCACGATATAAATCCTTAAAAATTCCCAACAAAATCCCCTATTCATGGTCACCTGGGTGGAGCGACAAATCCGTGCAATGCGTGTGTGTTAACGCTGTTATCTGATGGAGCAGGCGCGACGCTCGATTGAAATTAAGTGAAATAAACGAAAACATACTGCGCTGATGCCAGGTTTTTACCTTTAAGATGGACGAGAATTTTCTTGTAGTATATGTGGCGGTAATGTCGAGTTTAGATAGAAAAGTGATGTTTTTGAAAATAAGTCAAATTATTGACCTCGTGGTGTCGGTGGTGTCTATGGACTATCATTTGTAAGGTTCTGTGTACGAAATGTATTTTGAGCAATTCACATGATTTGTACTTTTTAGTTTAATAAATCTTAAGTGATTTGTCTAGGATTGGAAATTATGTCGGACATGCCATCTTTACAAAGGCGATCAAATCCTTTAGGCAGTCTATCTATTTATCTATCTATATCAGCCCATATACGTCCCACAGCAGGGCACGGGCCTACTCTACAATCGAGAGAATCGAAAAAAAGCCAGTCTATACAAAAAGCGAAAACTTTTACTAACTTTAGTTAATTCTCGCCATGAAGTCAAACTTGCAAAATTCTACTCTATTCGTAGTATTCCAATTGAGTTCAAAATAACTGCATCCACTGATAAAAATTGATGACGCTAAAAAACTATATTGTCGTATGCAAATGTTTTTCACGCAAACTTCGCATGCAATATGCGGGTTTGTTATAAATTCGCGTCCCGTGGGAGGCTTGGGCCCCGCGGGACGGCCGGCTCTGCTTCAAACGAGTTTACACCAACACCAACCGAGAACAATTTTATAGTTTTGTTACAATTTCAAAAGTTGGTTTGCGTTCTAAGTATGATTGAGCGTTTGATGTGAATTTAATTGGATGTTCATGGTACAGTGAGCGATGGGTTAGTAAGACTAGACTACTAGAAATTTCAGAGTTGAATTTATTTAATTTTTGGAAATAACGTAATGTATGTAATTTTCTTTTTTATATTTTTTATGATATACGTCAAGTGAATAATTAAACAAATCGCCTGATTACGAGTGAATATTTCCGCTGTTCGTAGGTTCGTTGTCGGCCTCTCTAAATGGGACGAGAAGAGGTAGGGTAAAGACGGGAGATGAAAAATTAGATAAAGCCTTGGCAGTCTCACTAAACGAAAGGCGACAACAAAGCCATGGCTTCACGTCGATTTTCTGTGAGACAGTGGTACCACCCCGGTCGAGACAGCCCATTCCCATAATAATTTCATACAGTGATAAAACAATTTGAGTCATGAATAAGACGTCCTTGGGTTGTTATATTTATTCCTCAGTATGAATTATTTCTTAAGGCTTGTTATGTATAAATAATATAAAAGGAGTTACTAGTGTCGTTTCTAATTGTATTGTGTGGGTATAACGTGTTCTTAACTAATAATTATCCTTTGTAAACGTGACCATTTTGCTAAGAGCTGTTAAGATCTGACGTAGTAAGTTGGGTATCGTTAGATTGCTCTATGAAAGGGATCGTCTTTGGAATAATAAAGGAGGATAGAAGCGGAAATTAGGATGTATTATACATTCTATAAGTGGGAGAGCTGTCATGTTGTCATATAATAATACTGCCTCGGTGGCGTAGTTGTCCTAGGGTACGATAACAAAGCTGATTCGGGTTCGAATATCGAGTGATATCGTGTTTTTCTATTCATTATCAGCTCGGAGTCAGGAATTTGTGCTCAATATGGTGATAGACTCACCCCTATCTCATCGTGGGATGGAACACGCAATGCGAAATGTGGGTGTCCTGGTGGTGCCCCTGCCGACTCCTTCTGGGATAAAGGCGTGAGTTTATGTATGTGAATTATTGGAAGAATTAGCAGATATGACTGGAGTGATAACACTGCCTCAAAGAAAACTGTTGGAGTTTTCTTCCCTTTCCAAATAGGAAAGCCATTTTGATTTCGGCAACGTAGCAACGACCCAATTTTACATGATTCATACGAAGCAGTATTCACTCATTCTTATGTGGATGTGGCTTAAACTCCTATCAATTTCAAATGAGTCTTCAATCTTACATATATAGTGCTAATATTATAATAATAATTATTGAAATAACATATATCTATCTATATATCAATCCAGTAAAAGGGACAATGTCAAAGAGCTCGCGTGTGGCGTGTTATCCCAGGGCATTATGAATTAATTCGATTGTCATTATATATCACTACGCCTCCATAAAACTGAGTTATACTGTCCGAGAACCGCCACGTACCCACTATAAAAATATATTCTCCCTAATATATAGTAGTTTTATGAATAGCTTCGGGCTACGCGACTATCACCCGGCTTCAGAACATAATAATAACAATGAAATATTTATTTATTACCATAATTATAATTTTATATAGGAAGATGAAATTCATTGAACTGCGAGAGAAAACTTTATCGAGCTTTTGGATAGAGTATTTAACTTGTACTGCATTTAGTATCAGAATTTGACTAGGTCGCTCATATGTGAGAGACCTGGGTAGATACTATCGCAATGTCTATTTCTCCCGCCAAACAGCAGTGTAAATGCACTGTTGTGTTCCAATTTAAAGGGCATTGTAGCCAAAGTAACTACTGGACATAATGACTCAACATCTTATGTCTCAGAATGTCGAGCGCAGTCGAACGCCAATCATTGCTTTGTAATTCATGGTGTTGTTTGGTTTTGCTACTGTCCATGAGCGGTCATTTCGCCTACCATCTGGCGAATGGCATTTTCGTCTCACCATTCCTCGAAATAACAAAAGTATTGTAGCTACTTTTTCATGCTCGTGTAAAAACCTTGAAACCACTGTTTTTTATTTATATATTTACTACTAGCTTCTGCCCGCTAACTTCGTCTGCGTGATTAACTTTGTCTAAAAAAATATACATGTATAGATTATTTGGTATTTCTCATCCCGTCCCGTCCCGTTATATCCCACCCGTCCCATCTCATTCTCACTCAAGGTATGTAATCCACACCCATCGCATCCCTATAAGTATAAAAAGTAACAAATATATCGGATTTCCGTCCTCATCCCACGGGAACACTTAATTTATCTGGATAAAATGTAGCCTAAGTGTTAATCCAGTGTTAATATGGGGAATATTAGTTTTTCTCATTTATCTTTCATAATACAAAGAAACACCCTGTATGTAAATGAAATATATACCAGTTTTTAAGTTGGACCTGCACCATTGTAATTGTGAAAACTGCATCTCATTTGGTGCGGTAGTTTTTGTGTAATGTGCAAGCAAACAAAAAGAAACATCCTGTATGTCAATGCAACATATACCAGTTTTTAAGTTGAACCTGCAGCAATATAACTGTGAAAACCGCACCTCATTTGGTGTGGTAGTTTATGAGTAATGTGCAAGCAAATAAAAAGAAACACCCTGTATGTAAATGCAACATATACCAGTTTTTAAGTTGAACCTGCAGCAATATAACTGTGAAAACCGCACCTCATTTGGTGTGTTATTTTATGAGTAACGTGCAAGCAAACAAAAAGAAACACCCTGTATGTAAATGCAACATATACCAGTTTTTAAGTCGAACCTACAGCAATACAACTGTGAAAACCGCATCTCATTTGGTGCAGTAGTTTTTGCGTGATACGCAAGCAAACATACAGACAGACAGACAGACAGACAGACAAAAATTCTAAAAATAATTGTTTTGGCTTCTGTTGCTGTTATAAAGTCCCCTCGCGTTAAAATTTCTCAAATATCTTCCATGTACAGACATCGACCATTTACATTTTTATTATATGTATAGATAGAATAGATTTTGAAAAGAATCACAGTGAATTATGGCAATTTTAGTCTTTTATCCACAAGAACTGATGAACTTATCCCTGGTCATAATAATTTTAACCCTAAAAGCCAAATTCGCAATACATTCCCACAAATAATCCCATCCATATCATTTATACACGTTATCCACATATCGGAAATAATTCACTTCTGTGCGTCCAACCCTTAAATGATTGCCGGCGCGGTATCGCTCGTTTTCAATTTGGGGCAGCCCTCTTTTCTTAACGTTAATCACATTTTAGGACCGAATTATACCAGCCGGGGTAATGCGCAAAGTCGTTATTATATGTATATCCGGGATCCGGATTGACTTGCCACGGGCCAGCTTTTACATATTCTGAAATATTTTATGGCAGCTGGATTAGTTCCTAGATCTTTCTTTGCCGGGATAATATTCAGAAAATCAACTATGATATCATGTGTGAATTAATAGTCAATATCTATATCAGCCCATATACGTCCCTTCTGCAGGGCACGGGCTTACTCTACAATCGAGAGAATCGATTGAGAGTGGTTAGGCCATATAGTCCACCACGCTGGCCTAGTGCGTGTTGGCGGACTTACACACAGTAGAAATTCTTTAAAATCGCTACGGCATGCAAGTTCCCTCACGATGTTTTTCTTCACCGTTAAAGTGCGTGGTGATTGACTATAAATACACACTTTGCCATTAATAGTCAATAATGGCAAAGAAAAACGCTATAGGGAAACTTGCATATTATAGAGTTTTATTAGATTTTTTATGTTATATGAAGTCTGACAACCCTCAATAGGCCAACGTCTTATTCTACCATACGAGTCAAGCTCCCTCAATTGCACTCTAGATTGGAGAGGACACCTTACCTCATCAGTAAGCGCATACGTCCTAATATATTAATTATTATATAAAACATGCGATTGCCTCGGTAGGGTAGTCGTACTACGGTATGATTACAAAACTGAGGTCTAGGATTCGAATTCCGGTTCGGGCAAAGTTACGCTCGTTTTTTCTATTCATTATCAGCCCGGAGTCAGGAATTTGTGTCCGATATGGCGATAGGCTCGCCTTCTATCACATAGTGGGACGGAACATACAGTGCGAAATGTGGGTGTCCTGGTAGCACCTCTGCCTACCCCTTCCGGGAAAAAGGCGTGAGTTTATACCGGGTGTATCAAGACCGCAACCGAAAACGAAGCCGGGTGGTAGTTTTAGTGGCTATAGACACAATGCAACAAAAAAATTCGCAAAATAAGCGATAGATTATTTTTTAATTTTTTTTAAAAATCATAGGTTTTAGGTGGTTAATCCTTAGTTTTTACGAAAATAGTAATTTAAACCCTTACGTATCATTGCGTCTTTAAAAATAAAAAGGTGTATATCATTATTTTGGAAAAATATGTATTTAACACCCAAATACAACGATAAGTAAAAAAATTACCAAAAAAAAAATGACGATTTATTTTGCGGAATTTTTAGTTGCATTGTGTCTGAAGTAATTAATACTACCACCTGGCTTCGTTTTCGGTCGCAGTCTTGATATACCCTGTATATGCATGTAAAACATAATTATTTTTCACACACGTATCGAGTCAATCGTCCCACAGTGACTATATCGCAAGCCCTTTGCGCCGGATGCTTTGTCGTCCAGCGGCGCGGAAGCTGGAGATATTCTCTTATTAACTGAATGACCGTGTTTCGTCTTACTAATTGGGTGTCCGGTAATTTTATCTTTTTTGTTCATAACGAGAGAAGTGATAGAGTGAAGGTTTAGAGAAATTGTCGTTTTCCAAAATTTATGGAGCTGATTTGTTCGTGTGATTATTTAGAGGTTGGTATGGCCTGATTTTTTTCCAGAAACCGTTGAATATCTTTCCAAAACGCTTCTATTTATAACACACATGGCTTAGATTTACTGGTAAGTCCAAAGTTCTTTAAAGCAGGAAATAGGGACTTTGCCCTTAACCAAAGGCTCAAATACAGCAGACCTAGCATCTCATACCCACGACACAAGGACACTGCACTCCCATAAAAGCCATTTGATTAAACGTAAGGGTAACTTGCAGGCGCTATCTACAAACGCAGCCTTGCAATTAGTCGGCCCCTCGCGCGTAACTGCAAAACTTCCATTTCATTCATTACACTTAAGGTCCTCATTATGCCTATATTGGAGCATGGCCAAACGGCTCCAGAGGAAACTTTAGCAATAATTGTTGCTTTACAAGGCCCAAGCTCTGGTTACGCAGCCGGTGCTCCGGTTTAGGATAAGTTTTCTGGTTCGTTCTTTTATTGCTGGAAGGTGCTGGAAGATGGGAGGGTTAGTGGACTTCGCTGGTGTTGTAATGCTGGTCCATTTTGGTGCTTTATTATATAAACACGAGAAGCAAATGGCTCGTAATCGAAAATGATGGACCTTGGAGACATGTATGTCACGTTGAGAAACGTCATTTGAAAGAAATGATGTGAATGAAGGATATAAAGGTTGTTGTAGGATATTCTTACATGTAGGTCACCCTAACAATGAAAACACCTGCCAAACACACAACATACCAAAAACCATTCCTTCCTCATCCACTTTACATAAATTATTTCATTTAAGGTATGCGGTTATTACTCACTATTCTTGCTCGTTTGATAAATGTACCTACTCGTATTTCATCAATTAATATATAATTTCTATTTTAACTTTTCACACATTTAATATCAGTAAAATTGGTAACTTGCCTATTAAGCTACCAATTTAATTTGTACTATCTATTTAAATACGTGTCATACAGTGTTGACAGTCGACTCGGCCGAGCGCGGGCACGCAGCGGATGGGCCGACCACACGCCGGCCTTGCCCAGCCGAGCCGACGCTCCCCACGAATAATTAATACTATTGTGTCAGAGAAATGATTTAGGTTACGTGTGAGGAGCTGGGGGATTCAGGGTGTACGTGATCCTTAATAAAAGTGATGTTATGGTAGGCTCAGACTATAGACCTTCCCTTTGTTAGATCTGATTTTCGGTCTGAATTTCGGTTTGTCTATTTTCATCAATCGCTTCGTGCATTCTCGTCGGTTCAGGGTTCTTGTGATCTGAAACTTGTTTCGTTATTATAGTTTATTACAAAATAAAAAAGTTACTACAAGATTGGCTAAAACGTAAAAATTACAACACGGTTGAAAAACTTATTACCACATCAAGCTTTTAGTATGGATTTATTCCTTAATGAAGAAAAAAATATGTACATATCCACTCACACACATACACACACACACGAATACACACACACATTCACAGTCGAGAACTCATAACTCTACGCATAATTAGTTTTTAATTGTTTTTTGTGTTTTTTTTTGTTTTTTGTATAAACTCATCTATCACTAATCATATTTAAATTTTTAATTATAAATACTTTTCTTTCAATTGTTAACTATTGTAAAATCTTCATAAAATCCTGAGAAATAATGTATGTGAAGTCACTGGTTTCCTAAGATACAGAATATCTCCTAGTTTAGGAACCAGCGATCTATAAAATTGTACAATGGAATTTTTAATAAATAAATAAATAAAATAAATAAATAGTTATTAAGGCAATGTCAATGTCTAATCTAAGCAGTAAATAAACCAGAAATATTAACTATTGACTCCATTACAACGCACGTGTGTTAAAATTGAAATAATAAAGTCAATTATAGTGTCGTAAATATTAAAAACTACAACTCAGGCCAGAATATTTTAATTCGAATATAAGACAGTTATGTCAGCACACGTAGAAAATTCACAAAAACATTTAAACAGTTTAGCTTATAAACAATTCAAGACAACTTATTTATGATGTAGTTTATCACGTCAACACGAAATATAATGTTTCCACCATTCAAAAACATAAACAAAAGTACAATACGAATCCTTAAAAAAGTGCTGATTACTTCTCTTTTTCGATATCGTCAAAATCCCCTATCATAATTGCCATCGTGAGCAATATGAAGTCAACTTTTCAATATAACCAGCTCAATGTACAATTTATTCCGTGCAGGAGCGAGATTTTAAAATACTCTTTTAATAACTTTATAATAGGATCCATAAATACCCGCCATGTGCGGCTCCGCTCTTAAAGGGCAAGGGGTCATCTGTACAGGCGGCTCGGGGGATGCTTTATACATAGTTGAGAAAGCCCACAAAGGTCGCTCCTTGCTTTCATTAAACTGGGCGCAGGTATTCCCAACTACTGCTTTGTCTTGCCAGATTGTGCTGTAATTAACTGTGAAATTATTTGTTCAAGTAGTTTGTGAAAAGTTGTAAAGATGAGTCAATCATACATTGGTCCTAAATTGAATGGGTAAATCTTAATTCTTGTATTACTGTCTAAAAACTTCCAGGTCCGAAACAAAGACTTGTGGATCAGAGAAACATTAATTGTCTTTGTGTGGAATTCTTACTAATTTTACGATTAGGCTGTTAGTTGTTTTTTTATTAAACCCCATAATGGATGCTTAAAATTATTTTAGTTCTATCACGAGTATTATACTAACATAATTTTACACCTAAACAGGTCTTTATCATGGCGCATAAAAATGCCAAACGAAGCCTACAAAGTGTGTCACCTAATATAGTGTAGTGAGGTGGCCGGTGATTAAGTGCCGTTCGAAGCGAAATGTGCGAAAGTTAAGCGAAAAGAGAAATAAATGCGAAAAAAACACCCCCTTTGTGCGGCCCGGTCGATAGCGCGGGGGCGCGGGGCGATACAGATTATTTCGTTTAAACGAAACTCCTTTCGGGGACACGTTTCGGCGCTGTTCCTTTTTAATTTAAATCTAGAATTTTAGAATTTTTTTTTCCAAGAAAAGGTGAAGTTTCGCTCTTTGTAACTTTGGTGGCGGAAAGATTATGTTTTGCTGAAAATTTTATGATTTGGTTATTCGCAGATGCTATCTTTAAATACCGGTAATTTAACTTATCAAATTCTTGTTTTAAAGGTCACTAGAGGTTCCAATATAATTCCATAAAGATTACATGATAATTACAAGAAATATTACACTAAAACTCAGAAATAATAAAACCAAAAAAACGGTGTTTCAAATGAATTTAAGTTAACACGAAAAGCGTTTTATTAAGCCCATTCTATTTTATGGGCCAGTAATAAATGTAATAAAAAGTGCCGCCTTCAAAAACTTTTGAGTAATAAAATAATTTAATTAACGACACCAGGATTTCTGAAACGCCGACTTAGTTAAGTGACAGGGGGTTATACATCGAGGGATGTAGACTCAAATGCTGGATATAATTTGATCATACTTTCTACCAAAATCTTGAGTAATTTTAGGATTAAAAAAGTTATTTAAGTGGTTCCAATATTGATTGAGACAAGAAATATCTAGCTACGTCAGAAATACTCAACTTAAGATATATATTGTTTTCAGATTTCATTACAATGTGTTCTTTCGCTATTAAAGTCTGTAATAAATTATTAAGTTTACCCACATGACACAAGAAAGTCAGAGCTATGCCAAGTCCTTTGCAGTCCAGGTCTGGTCCATTACCATCAAACCACCTCACAATTCACTAAATTAGCTCTAACAAATAAACCATCTAGCTTGAACAGCTGACAACAAAGCTAATCTTTATACAATATACATAAAAACATGAACAAGGAATAAAAACTATACCTTCGTCAAATTCCGTCCCAGGGGCGCAGCAGTCGCAGTATTTCAAGTTATAATGTGGAGTGGCCAGCCTCCCGCCGGGCTGTCATCGCCTCGATATGGGTTATCATTTGAATTTTATATCGATGGTAAGTTGTGGCGAGTTTTAGTCGTGTGGGGATTGCTGTTGTAGAATAAGATTTATTTAAAGATATACAGGGAGTTGAGGTTTTTATATCTGACACTATTAAGTATTTGGTGGCATGTTGTAGCCTCAAATCCCAGGGCACACCTCTGACTATTCGGAGTCATGTGTGTATTCATAGTCAATCACCACGTACTATGACGGTGAAGGAAAACATCGTAAAACATCGAAACCTGCATATCATCGTGATTTGTAAGAATTTCTATGGTACGTAAAGTCCACCAACCCGCACTAGGGCAGCTTGGTGGTCTATATGGCCTAACACCTCTAAATCGTACTCTCGATTTTAGAGGAGGTCCGTGACCTCCAATGAAACATGGGCTGACATAGAAAATATAAAACAGACAAAATTTAAGAAGATAGTAGGGAGTCACTTGATGAAAGCCGTTTTAATCAAGTTGCCGTGAAAATCTTAGGAGGAAATCACTCTCCATGTGTTAGTTGGCAGTGGCAATGTTGCATCTATTCTATTTTTTTATATTTAAAAGAATTCACAGTTCACAATCAAGGCGGGATTTTATTGAAAGAAAATCATAACGTCGGTTAGTGGTTTTTGTCACAGCACAATTTGTTGTGCTATAACAATTAGTATTTAGAAGTTGAACGACATGATGATTACCATATCATCCGCTTTTATGATATTGTCTTACAGAAAAGAAAATGAATCTATCTTTAAACAAAACATTATATAGAATTCTGAACCCGTTGTAATTATTATACAAGTAACATGCGCGGTACGCATGAGTTGTGGATATGCTACGACGCCCGGGGTGATAGTTAAATACAAATAAACAATGCACCGTGCACACCGTGTGTTAATTATAGTATGACTTTATATCAACTTGAATGTTGAGAGAAATTGGGCACTTTAGGCCTGTAGTCTATCTATCTATCCAGCCAAAGGAACTCCACTGCTGAACCTATATTCAGCACTTTATATGCCTGTAGCACTTTTTAAAAATTACTGTCCGATGACTTCGGATGTATTGAATATGAAACAGTAGAATAATATTGTGTTAGCGGTTAATGACACTTTGGACTATTGCATCCTTGGGAACGTTGGACTGGAATATCTGTGACACTTGCATAAGATGTATGCAAGTATGCATGTATGTACTAAATACCAAAAAGATTTCCTATCCAAAATAAAAACGTTAATTACACTGATTGTACATATATAATTAAATTCTGGCAATAATTAAAAAGTAATCACATATTCGCGTCACATCCGCATTCACAAATTGAAATGCAATTTAAATTTTATCACTGTTAAATTATTTCCAGCGTGCCGGGAAGTAATTAAATTTAAAACGAGCGTCCCTAAATGTGCGCAAAGCAAATAAGTCTATGACAGAACGGGTTCAATGATATTCGCATGGGTTTAATCCCGGGCGGCTGACAAAACACGCCGTCTGATTGAAAGAAAATAAAATATTCAACATTCGCCTGCTGAATTTTAAATTGGTAATCAAATACCGCTGACCGGTTAGGGAGACTGCGGGTTGTGCCAGTAAGATAGGAATCTCCTTTTTAATAGGACTTTTAGTTTTCGTACGGTTCGGTCGGACGCCTTGTTGGTATAATGGGTATTACTAAGTTGGAGAAACGTTTGTATTAATATTTCTGTATTAGTTTGAGTTTTGTTATTTTGTTTCTACCTCATAAAGTGATAGTGTGGATTTCAGTGTCCGGTAACTTAGTAAAGAAAAATATATGTACATATTTTATATAGCTCTGTAAATGTTGAAATTATGTTATGTTATCTGTACCAAAAATGAAATTAGTGCCTTACTCTATTTTAATTTGTAATCTTTACTCTGTACTTCCTATTTGTCTTTACTTTTTGTTCTGTTGTCTGTGGTAACCTGCCTATGAGAGTTTAATGTGCTATTATTGCTGTAATAAAATAATTTGTAAATTAAAAGTAATCCAACATTGAAATAGTATTTAATTTCTCAGTAATAATACAGAGAGTTTACTAAGCGGCAAACAATAGTAGCCTAATTGACTATTATGACAGAATGGCTGATCTATGAACCGCGAGGATTTGAACAAATTCCTAAATATAGCAGTTTTTCTGGGATTAGAATATGTACCCGGCCTGGTGACTGGATCGTCAAATATTACATCTAGGAACAGGAATAGGCTCAACGACTTAATTTATACGGCATTTACACGTGGAGAGTTTCTCGCCTCGAAGATACGATTATCGTAAGGATATAAAAAAGTTGCATCGTGTAAACGTTTGTCAGAACACGATAATCTATAGCGGTTATGTCATGCGATAATCGCGTACGATTCTCGCCGCGAGAAAGCCTCTCATTGTGAATGGGGCTTTAAGCGTGGCACCAATAACACATCTGGCTATTGTTGTATTTTTCATTTCTCAATTTATAAATTCTTTTTACCGTGATTTTTACAAATAAATAAATAAATACACCCAACAGTCACATACATAGTCCTGCCCCACACTAAGATCGAGTCTTTTCGGTCTCACAAACACCCAGACCCGAAACAAATACCTGCGGATCACACAAATATTTGTTTCGGTGCGGGGATCGAACCCGCGGCTTCTCGTTTCACAGGCGGCGTCGAACCAACTACGCCACGGAGGCTGTCAAATGTTACCAAAATACCAAAACGATCATCAAATTCATCAATCACTACAATAACAGCATTTAAAATATAGTTTACAAACCCACCAGTTCTCTATAAAATTGTTTCTTGATAAATGCTTAGCGAACAAACAAGTAATTCCGGTAAGTACCTCCTTTCAACTATTCCTTTACACAGCATTATTTAAAAATATTGTAAGGGTAATAAAAGTCGGCGCTAGTTCGCGGTAGTCAAAGGAGCGTTTTTTTATTTCCACAAAGACAATGCAATCAATTACCGCGGATTATGTTGATGGCGTATACAGTACAATTTCTACAGAAGGTTCAGTGTAGAATGAATTTTAATTTGTGATATGACTATTATTAATATGGGATGTAAAATGTTTTTGAAAGTTAATGCACATATGTAATGGAACTAGAGTGACGGTGGATTGGCTTTAAAACCGTCATACAATAATCGTTTCGGTGGTTATTCACAACGGTTAAAGAACTCGTAAAAGTAACAGACATTACGTTTTGAGATGCGAGAGATAGCCACCTTGCGTCGGTGGTTAATCTATCTCGACTACACTGTACTTACCATCATACATTTTTACGTTATCGTGCCAGTATACTTGCTGATATTGTAAATTCAATACTATTTGTTAGTATCGCCTGCACTACTCAATCGATCATTATGAATTTTTGCATACATGTTGTCAAAAAGACCACCATCAGAATTTTAAAAGTGACGTGTATTCAGAAATTAAAGGTTATTTTAACAATGAAGACAGGATTATAAGGAAAAGTAATATTTCTGACAGTACCCCAAAAATAATTTCGCGAACTGTACATGAAGTCTCTAAATCCATCGGAGAAAATAATAAACGAAGAACCCTCATTGAAAAAACTTCAGCACTAAAACAGTTTAATTAGAGATCCGATATAAAGTCCCGAGCGCACCTTCTGTACACATTCGGCTGCTGCACACGATAAAATGTGTATTTTTCTGTGTTTTATTTAATTTTAACACGTTGTGAGCTCGCAGCGTTTTATTAAACGACCATCTTTAATAAATAAAAGGTTTTAACCGCGCCCGGCGTGCTGATAAATTGCGCCCGTTTTATAATAATGCTGGCGAAATATGAGAATGTGCCAGATATAACAAGGAGATACTTTTTCTTCGTGGCGCTACCTACAGCGCTCCGGCTTACTTCTTGCCGGATTAAAAGTACGCTCCCATTGTGCTTTTTATTAGGCTTCTTTAGAGAAATTGATTTTGTGGTTTTTTAAGTTATAGGGCAACCTAGGGAGCTATGACCTTTCGTGGTAAACGAATATTAGTGTAAATGCACTGTTGTATTCTGGTTTGAAGGACATTATAGCCAGAGTAACTACTGTACATATTGAAACTTAACATCTTGTGTCACCGGATGTCGAGCGCAGTGAAATGCCAAGCAATGCTTTGTAATTCATGTTGTTTGGTTTTCTAATGTCCATGAGCGGTCATATTGCTTACCATCAGGCGAATGGCATTCTCGTTTTGCCATTCATTGCAATAAAAAAAATTAAGTGCGTTAAACCACGAAGACTTAGGTTTAATTCCAGAGAAACATGATGTCTTAGGTATAAGAATATTCGTATATACCCGGATAGCGGCTACTGTACTCAGAGGTCCAGAACCTATCATAGTAATGGACGTAAGCGCCTCACGTTTCGGATTCATCTTTGTACATCCAGATACAATCAAGCCGTCACAATTGCACCGTCTAGTGAGAGACAGCCATATCTGTCCTACAATATTTAGAATACACAGAACCTACCATCATAATAAAAATAAATAAATTAATAAATACACCCAACAGTCATATACATACTCCTGATCACGCTAAGATAGAGTCTTGTGTCATTGGTATCAGAAACAACGAGAGACTTTTGGTTTCACACATACCCAGACCCGAACCCGCGGCCTCTTGTTTCACAGCCAGCGTCTAACCAAATGCACCACTATCCAGGTGCATTCTTTTCTATTAGACAAAACCCTCCACTCTTTAATTGACACAACCGTAATAGCACCTAGCCCACAATAAATGGTGAATGAAGCGTTTTATTCCCAGATTCACGTCATGTGTGCTTTCAGCTGGATCACGTGACACGCGGCATGTCCCATTGACCGCCGCCGACCAATGGATTTCGGTTATTTTAGAACCGTTCCCGAAATGCATTAGTCAATTGGGGCTTTTACAAGGACTGTTTTAGCGTCAGGTCGATCGTCGGTGCGTATTAATAGTGCGGCGGGTTTAGGGACCGCCCGCAGATAGGAGTAGGTAGAATATAAGAACTCAGGGTGATTACGTGGTACAGGCTTTAATATTTCGCATCACCGTCTTACACTCGGTACTATTAATGATGTTATGCAACAAGAGTCACTGGCCTTCTGTGGACACTGATCCGGGTCTTCTGCACGTGGCGGTTTCCGACGACAGCTCGCTGGCAAGGTTGGCTGCCACGTGGCCGGTAGTGGTGCGCAGGTCAGCGGCTCGGCGCAGGTGCGGTCGCAGCACGGGCAGGAAGCGGTGCGGAGTGAAGCCTGAGCACGGCACGCTCCGTGCCGTAAGCAGGAAGAGAGCAGATAGCAGATAGGATGAAGAAGTGAAGCACGTGAAGGTGAACCTGGAATCAGCGTCCAAGAAATCGGAATGCAAACTACGCTCACATTCCGTGCCAGCGACTCGTGGTAGTTCACAAGCCGGCGGACAGAATAAGCTGCGAAGCAAGCGGTTAAGCGGTTAGCAAGTTAGCACTTTTAACACTCACCCCAGCGGGTACACCAACATGCGTGGTAGCACGCAGTTATTTTTAGAAAGAGGACGCGAGCGAGGTTACACGCGTATTTATGCGTACGATGACAGTTCACACGTTTTAGCTGTCAGAATTGAATCGACCAATCAGCGCAATGGAGGCGTTGATTGGCATAGACAATATGATTATTGAGCCATAGACCTAAACTAATCCGGGTGACATTCTACAACGTCACAATAGATATAGGTAGAAATATGCTGCTTAAATTCAACATGATCGTTATGATTTGAAAATTTCAAAGTTATTAAATTATGGAATCGTACATGCAATAGAGAATTTTACAAGAATTTCCATTACAGTGGTCTACGGTTTAAACTCTTTTTCGTATGTAAAGATCTATGGAATTAAACAAACAATCCTTCAATTGTTATCAATGTGGAAATAGTTCCGTTTCGGGTTAAATCAAACAAAGATTGGTCTTCAATATGTAATCGTATTCCTTAATACGTCTAAAATTGAGTCGTCGTCCGTCGTCCTTGCTTAGTTATCTTCAATATAAGTATTTCTCCTTTTAATTCGTCTTTACATTGTTCGTCGTTCACGTCTTCCATGATGTTCCAAATTGTTCTCTCTCATTCCGTCCTTTCATACGTGACATCTTAATCATTCATCCTCTAACTCTTTTACTCCTTATTCGTCATCTCTTTCACATAACACATTTCATATCCATCATTCGTCTAACGATTCATTCTACTCATCTTTCATCATAACATTCCAATCCTACATCAATGTAGCCACAATTCCCTTTGTTGTATAAAAATGTATATTTCTGGACTGCGTTGGTGCATAAGTGAGTAAAAGAGCATATATTATACAGGGTATATCAAGACTGCTCAATGCTCTTTTACCCTTACACTAAAGTTCGCAATACAAACTATTCCCTTTGTTTACTGGCATATAAGCAGCTGGTATATTATAAGACAATTACGGCCAATTATGATATTGTAAATGTAGTAAAAATATGTAAAAAAATAAAATATTACACAGTGGATATTGCTTATTTAGTTTCTTGTTTGGTTTCTTCTTCACAGCGTTGAATGGCAAGACGAGCATGCCATTCGCCCGATAACAAGCGATATGACCGCTCATGGATTGTAACAAAACCAAACAACACCATGAATTACAAAGTAGTGCTTGGTATTCCACCTGAGACATAAGATGTTATGTCTCTATATTTCCAATAGTTACTCTAGCTACAATGTCCTTCAAACCGGAACACAACAGTGCATTTACACTGCTGTTTGGCGGGAGAAATATACATTGCGGTGGGACCTACCCAGGCGGCTTCCCTCATATGAAAAACCTACAACAGTATTACCAGGAGTAGCATTTATCAACGATTATAACATTTTTACATATGGTAGGCATTGATCCTTGTTTGTAATTTAGTTTATTGAGTTAAGCCTTTTTCCTTCAGGAAATATCTTGGTAATACTCATTCAATAAAGTCTGTTATAATACACATTAGAGTGGGGTTAGTTAACAACCCCGGGGGAGTGAATACGGGAAGCGTGTTCGGCAAGCGGGTATTAAAGTTTATCCGACGTAGGTGAGTTAAATTCTTACGGCAATTTTATATCACATTTATAGGGCTATCTATGGTTTGAAGATCAAAATTAAATTAAATGATTGACTTAAATGACTTAAATGATTTTATTAGGCCATCATAGAGACATAGCGCTCGCAATGCGTTTCCTCTACCTTATTCTGTGAAGTATACTAGCCTGGTCGATATACACTGGCTGAACTTAAAAACACACAGAATAATTCAAACACAACCGAATTTTCATTCCTAAAAACCTTTACCAACCTCTAAATTATGAATGACACCATTATCTCTTTATAAAGAGTGGAAAGTTACAAAAACTCTAGTATAGTATTAAATAAAATATTTATAAAATAATTCCATTCACCAACAAACGAATATTAAAAGCTGAGCAAACCCAACACACGTACAATTCATATATCCATTGAAAATCTTTTATACCCAAATCCCTAACCGCCAAAGCCAGCGATTTGTCCCGAAACAAAACAAAATGGGGCCAGCGACAATACACGGACGGACAAAAGGCCACATTTCCCTAATTAGAAGTTAATCGGATTGGCCGCCGCTTGAAGCGAGCATTAACAATTCTGGAAACAAAAAGTTTTTTTCAATTGACTCGGTCAGAATCAGCGGTGGGGTTGGATTATTATGGCGCTGTGTACGGTCTTGCTGGTTTGTGACGTGTGGTATGTTACCTGTGGTAAAAGTATATTCAATTACATATATTTTGATCTCGAAACTGCTAAAATCTCCCTCTCTCTCCCTCTTTTCAACCACAGGAAGCACCAGCAGATCAAAAGTCTCAATCATAGATTTCCATAGCACAGTGTTGAAAGCGGTTTGCGTCCACCAACTTCCTGCAACCTTAACTAGATCATAGTTACGCGAAAGTGCAGATAGTTGAGATAAAAAAAAAAATGTGTGTGTGTATTAGTGTACACACGTAAGAAGTGAAACTTCTTTATGACATCATTTTTCGAAAAATGATCTACTATTTACAAATTTACAGAATTGGTAAAATAAAGCTAAATTAAATAAAGTTTAAGTTTAGGAGGGGGGAAATTTTTGAGGGAATTTGGGATTTCTATCGGGGCCAATTTGTAGCCCTCGCCGAGACGGTTCCGAGGATACCAAGCTCGGTGGGTCCACGACCTTTATTGGCCGAGATAGGTTTAGGGGGGGGTGAAGTAAAAATTTTAGGTGGGGGTAGGGGCGGGGGGGGGTTAGGTTTCGTGGGGGGGCTATTGGGCACCTTAAAATATTTTTGGGTGGGGAAAGTTGTGGAGGGGGAATTCGGGAATTCTGTTGGGGCAGGATTGTAGGCCTCACCGAGCTGGTTCTAATGAACCCAGGGTCGATGGGTCTACGATGGATATTGGCGGAGATAGGAATAGGGGGGGTGAGGTAAAAAATTTAGGTGGGGGTAGGCGCGGGGGGGGTTTAGGGTTCGTGGGGAGGCTATTGGGCACCTTAAAATATTTTTGGGTGGGGAAAGTTGTGGAGGGGGAATTCGGGAATTCTGTTGGGGCAGGATTGTAGCCCTCACCGAGCCGGTTCCAATGAACCCAAGGTCCGTGGGTCTACGATGGATAATGCCGGAGATATGAGTAGGGGGGGTGAGGTAAAATTTTTAGGGTGGGGGTAAGGGGGGGGGGGTTTCGTGGGGAGGCTATTGGGCACTGTTTTGGATTTAGGGTGGGGGAAGGCCAGAGGGGGGGTAAGGATCAAATTACAAAAAAGTGGGTGGGACTTAAAATTTTGGGTGGGGCTTGGAAACGGTTGGGGGTGTGGCTTACTGAAGTGGGTACTAATTTACTAAATAAAAAAAGATGACGCGTAACGGAAGAATGTGACGCGTAACGAAAATTTTTTTCCAACCCCGATAAAGAAGTTTCACTTCAATAATCAAAGAAAAATCAGATTTGGAGTAACTTTGCTCGCATCTTATATTGGTTAGTCCAAGAGTTAAAGATATTATAATTGATTCTACTTTCCTTTCTTTATCCTCTTGCCTTAGAATAATCAAACTTAACATTTCCTTCCTTTTCCTCCCTCTTTCTCACTCACTCTCTCTTTAACCAAAAAATGCCTACTGGTGTACATAGAACTTTCCCAAAATTTTCATAGCTTGTATTACTACCGCATAATAATGTACCAAACTTGGGTAAAGTTTATCACATACACTTCAAATTTCCAAAAAGTAATTAAAAATGTAATATAATTTGCAGCAACTGTAACGTTTTGCACGGCGCTGGCGGCCACCGCTTTGTTTCACTTGTGGCGAACAGTGTAATAAGCACATATGTTGTACAAGCACATAGAACGGTAGCCGCACCGCATTCATTAATCAGAGATTAAATTAAGGATTCGTGTGGCTCGAAGACTATACTCAGTGCACTCTGGTCTGGGGATGAATTAAGTGGGCTAATGAGGCTTGGAAACCTACTCACGACTCTTTAAGTGTGGTTTTTGAATGAAATTCGTATATGTGATGTAGAGAGTTCTAGTTGAGTTCCGAGACTATATTGAGAGGTTTCTATTTTGTGGCCTAAATTCAGAAGGTTTCAAGTGGGGATGAATTGGCTATTTGACTAATTTCTGAAAAGTGTTTTAAAGTCTAGATTTAATCACTCCATACCTCTTCAAACTATTAATTTATTTTTAAAGAGTTGTTTATAACGAATAAACATATTTTTCAGTTTTATCATCATATATGTCACCAAAACGGTAGGTCACGTGACTTTGAAAAAGTTACGTCACGCTTTATAAATGGTGAATGATCTTAGTGGCAGAGATGAATGAAAATTGAAAATCGTGACATCACACGCTGCACAATGACAGCTTGTCGTGTTTTGTTACATTTAATCAACAGATAAAAAATGGCAAACTTATTTTAGATAATTTAAATATTTATAATTTAGATAAATGTAAATAAAAATACCTATAATTATTGTTTACCAAAAAGCTATCATATGCAACACATTTTATAATTTATTGCCACAACAGTCAAATACCCAATTCGAATTGACTGTGGTTGACAATATTAGTAATTTTCAATGGAATATCTGAACATATTATAATAAATTCAGTTCTGTAAATAAAATATTTTTTCAAATTATGTAGAACCAACTAGCAGGTTTGACTTGGTGTTTTCCTGCGTTCCTTGGAGTGTTCCTATACCCTTCTCATTTCTTTTTTTTTAATCTTCCACTCTTAAAATAATGGAATTTCTTTACCGTATTTCCATTTAAGTTGTGAATACAAGAATCTTTATTAACTATTCACATCTGAAATATGTCTCCATTATCACGAGATGTTTAATATCGCGGGCATTATTCAGCCTTATCACAGAGTTAGGTGTCGCAGTACGGAACAAGCGGCAGCTTTCGCATGTGTTACATTAATTAACATTAATTTCATATCTGGCTACGGTTGGCTATTTGCGTTAAATGATTGCGGACCACGCTTATGTACCAATTCAATTAAAATCTATGACTATAGACTAACCGCTGTTAATCGTAATCCCCCTTTATTGTAAAGAAGGCTCATGCCCTGCAGTGGTACGTATATGGCTGATACAAATACATACACATAATATGACAAATGACTACAATTGTCAATGGTATTCGCAGTGCCAATTCAAATTAAATATTAAATCTTGATACAATTTATGTGTTTTTCATATTGTCATGACTTAGAGTCTGCAATGCACCTAATTCAATTGCGAAAGTATTGTACTTGCCTTGCGAGGGAATATTTTGCGGAAAATGTAGGTACTGTAGGTGAGAAATGGATTTAGTAAGCTTAGTATTATCTAGAAAGAGTGTCCCACAAAATTATATTAGCCTGCTCAAAGACAGGTACACACAGGCAGAACTCGGAACGCGATTTCATCACCTGGGTCAGTATAACAGACTTTTCACTCCTGTGGCGGTCCTTACTATCGGGGCGGAATATGACTGAAGCAGTGTTGACTGAGTTAACCAGACTGGTCTATTGTGGGTTGTCAGACTTCGTATGCCTTTATATTTTTGGTAAAACTTTTAAAGTATTCAGATTCCCTCATCGCAATATTACTTTTATAAACACATACGTAACTTAGAAAACTCTGCGTTTGCTTTGGACTCGAATACGGTAAAGCCGTTTTACTGTCCAATTTACCCGTAACTAGGTCATCGCTCACTTTAGCCGGTCGTTCTTCCATACAAGTCAACCCTTTCCCAACAAAATGCCGTCCTCACACCGACTAGTCTTTTATCGGGCACAGGAATCAATTCCGTACGGCCACCAAATTGGATACGGCGGGGCCAGGCTGTAAACTGCACCGCGCCTTTTTGGTCCCATTATGACAGTTAACAAGTGGCCCGGCCTTTACTGTTCAAACTTGCCCGTAAGAGTGGCGGCACGGGCTTTTTTCACCCCCTTCGTTAATACGGCGCGTGAATTTTCCGCCGGTCGACAAAATAAAAGTGTTGCCATTTTACGCCGCCCGTGGCGCTTTGTAGTCGGCTCGTTATTTTGTTGGCCGGTTCATTTTCGGGCGCGGCGAGGCTCTCGTCTCTTTTTGCTTACTTCATCAGCGACAGCCAGTGTTGGAGCGCGCGTGAATTTGTGTTTGGTGTAAAAAATGTTTTAAAATCTTCACCGCTTTTATCCGATGAGTCGGAAAATTTCATGCAGTTTCCGGTGCGGTATTTTTTTTTTGTGTAAATATGTTTTGAGGGCATAGATGCGTGTTGTCGCTGTGGATGTAAAATTCAAGTTGAAAAAATAAAATATGCTGGTAGAAGGATTTTTGTATCGATCCCGATAGTAGCAGCCAAATAGAAATGTTCTCAGTGTTTGATTGTCCAGATCTATTAAAAAAATAGTTACATGTTCCCCTCAAAACCATTAGACATCCTTAAACATTTTCTAAGTTCAATGTATCTATGTACGAAATATAGGAAAAGTTCTTTTGTTGTGCGAACAAGCAAACACTTTAATAATTAAGTGATCAATTTGATATCTTTCGTTTGCTTACGTATAATGATGTTTATATCTAATTAATATTCGTGTAGATCCTTAATTGGCTTAAGCTGTTTCCATTACTTTTAAATATTTTTGTACTGTATAGCTGTGGATTCTCCTAATGTAATGTAAAAATAAAATAAAAATAACTAAACACTACCAAATTTGTAGCCATAAAGGGCCAATTTGCTAAATACCTGTAAATTACAGCAACTTAATAAGTATAGTTAGTACTGTCATTATGAACTATAAAACGACCATGTTGTTAGAGCGTAGGTCACGAAACCTACATTTGACATTACTCCGCATACAGCGATCATTTGTCATACAAACTAGAATGGTTATTAGCTTGAAAGCTTAATTTTAATTTAAAATAAATATATACACCCAACAGTCACATACATAGTTCTGACCCCACATTAAGATCAATTAAGTCTTGTGTCGCAGGTATCAGAAATACGAGAGACTTTTTGGTCCCAAAAACACCCAGACCCGAAAGAAATATTTGTGGGCCGCACAAACATTTCTCTTGGTGCGGGAATCGAACCCGCGGCCTCTCGTTTCACAGCCGGCGTCTACCCAACTGCGCAACGGAGGCTGTAAAATTTAAAAATATACATAATCTTTACACCGTCAACTGAACATGGGACTCCCATACAATCGAAAGGTCGATTGAGACTGCCAAAGTCGTCACCCTCCAATATATTGTTTTGAACCATACACCATTCAAAAATGCTTGTGAATCACACACCACGTTGGATTATTAAAATTGTATACTATACCATGAGCAAAATATGCTCGTGACTCAAACAAAACTTTGACTTGATATGGGTATTGAATCCGTGATCTCTCGTTTAACAGCCAAAACTCTACCCAACTACGCCAGAGTCTGGAATTTTATATAATCTTTCCAAAACTTACGATAATTCGACACACAACTCTTGCACCATCCGATAATAGTTATTTCACCTAACTCAAAACCTCAAAAGGCCAGGCGAGGCCAAAAGCCGGCATCGGCGGAAATCGTATTATCCACGCATTCACGGCGTGTCCTTCCGGAGGTAAGCAGGAAATAAAATCGCTGCCTCACTGGCGGCCTTCACACGAGTCACCTTTTAACTCGGCCTCGCTTTGTGCGGCCCAGGTAACTTTGAATTCGATTTTTGTTAACCCTTTTTGTGGGCATTTTTACCCTGCGGAGACGTGTTTTTGGGTTTTCACGTGGAATTGATGTTGTTTTATTTTATTGCATAGCTAGTGAGAAAATGGCTCAGCCGTTGGTAGCTGTTCGCCGCCATTCATGAATCTGTAATCTAGATCATAAGTGCGGTGCTGTCTTCTGAAAATTGAATAGAAAAGAAGAAAAGATGATGGGTGAAGAAAAGGTGTATTGTCTCAGGCAACCTTACGAAACAAAATACATCAAAAGCTTTCGTTTTACGTCAGGTTTATTTATTTATCATACCTGTTAGCTTATTTTATTATTATTGCCGGTGTTTACGCATCAAGGTCACCATAGGAACAGGCTACGACACATTCGTATAAACCATGTTCCCGAATAGAAATAAATATTATTATTCCCCATACAGAGTAGACACGAAGACAAAATATAAAGAAAATGAAAGTTTTGTATTCAGCATCTGTATCACCACACAGAGCCGACCCATACCTACCGAACCGTACCTTTAAAGTAAATTTCCCTGTTAAATAAAATACCTATATTTTCCACTCAAAATATAACACGCTCTTATAATATGTAATTAAATTAAACCGTATACTAGCTTGCGCAAACAGAGGCCTCGCGCCATACAATCGAAAATGATCAAAGAAAAATAGCTCTTAAGCGATAAAACAGCCGGCCATTACACAGTCTGTAAACAATACACTCCTTTGACCAACGTTCCGGAAACGAATAAATAAAGTTCTTTCAATGGCCAAATTTAATTATGTACGCCCTTATGGCAGCAGCCTTTGTAGTGTGCTACGGATTTCATGGTTGTCACTGTTTCATGATGTATCGCCGTCATATTAAATAAATAAAATAAATACACCTAACAGTCACATACATAGTCCTGACCTCTCACTAAGATCGAATTTTATGTCGTTGACATCAGGAGACTTTTCGGTCTCACAAACATCTAGACCCGAAACAAATACTTGTGGTTCACACAAACATTTATCTCGGCGCGGGAATGGAACACGCGGCCTCTCGTTTCACAGACAGCGTCTAACAAACTGCGCCACAGAGGCTGTCAGGAGTTGTGCTTTATATGCTACTGGTGTTGAAAGTGCCTGGTAGGAAGGGACTGGACGTAATTTTTCTAGAATGTGGTTTTACGCCTCATGTAATAGTCGATTATCACACATTTGTAACGGTGTAGGAAATCTTCTTGAGGAAGCCTGAGTCATTTTTATATGAATGTTTGTGCTTTCCACCTTCTCATAGAACCACCGTCCTTTCTCATAGAATTTTCATATCTACTGGAAGGTATTATCTACTAGAGATGTTCATAAGCAATAGAAATTATTTTCCATCGGAAGAGCTGTTTACTAATTTGTCGGACAGACACAACAACAAAAATAATCTGACTTGGCGATTGAACTCACGACTCCAGCTATACAGCCGAAAAATGCTACAAATAGACCATTGACATTATTTAAATAAAATTAGTAACGATGTTCAAAACAAATACGCAGTTAATTTGGTTTGGTTGTTAGTGTTTAATTAATGCTTCTTTGTTTTAGACTAACAGATAATGCGTGCATTTATAGCGATTCAAAAAACAAATGAAATGGAATTTCTGCGTGAGGTAACAATGGTATTGGACTGCATTTTATGTTAATTATTTATTTAATTACGGATGGTCAGTCTAGCGTGGGAATTATGAAGTCGTGTAGAATTAATTTTATGTAAACGAATTACCAAAAACTTTGTTTTGAAACAAAATGACTACAATGCATCGGACAAACAGGAACCATTGGAATAGATACGAATATCCAAGCAAAGCGAAAGTTTAAGAAATTATAATAATACAATTCTTTATTATACCCACCATTAATTAACTGTGAATAAACGCAGTTTCTAAAACCAAAACGTATTATCTTAAGAACATAGTAACCCTAATATATTCCACCTAAATACATAACCATAACCTGACAAAATATAACAATCGCCCAGTTTAATTAACATAGCCGCATCGCGTATGCAAATAGTGACATTATCAGTATGTCAACCGCGAAACTAGCGATCCGGTCGCTGACCGACTGACCGACTCCGATCGACTTCGACCGAATGGCTGAATGGTTAATCGTTAATTGAAACATGACAGCATAATCCAGGCTGCGTTTAAGTTTGACATTTCGCTGAACGAACTGCGATTGGTTTTACGAACGGCGTGCGTCGGACGCGACATATTTGATTAATTCCGCGCCGAGCGGATTTATAGCGCTTTCATTTGGCGTGGATTGGATTTTTAGAATTGGGAGTTTTTATGTGTCAGTGAAAGATTGATACTTAGGACCTGTGTTTAACAGTGGACTTACTGTGACTGAAAAAGAACAAATATATACAATAATAACAGTCTGACCTGGTCTTATAGTAACACATAAGTCTTGTGCCGTCTATATCAGAAACTACGAGACACTTTATAGTTTTACAGTATTTGTGGTTTACACAAAAATTGTTTCGCTACGGGAATCAAACCTGCAGCCTTTCGTTTTACATTATGTTAAACTATCACGCCACGGAGGCTGTATTTATTCATTGCATTTAAAGTAAAGCTCTAACAAGTAAACACTTCACTAGTTGGTATTTGACTTTACTCCTCAATAAAAGCCAACAGACCTGGGGATTATTGCCAGCCTTGAAAATAAATGGTAAAATAAAAGAGAACGCTATTATATTACAGTTATGTGTAGTTGGGCCTTTATTAAACATATAAATTTGTTACAAATCTTCTATAAATTAATTAATTTATAACTCCATTTGCCAAGTTTTGTTTTTCTGGCATACAATTTTTACATCTGCCAATAACATGGCCCAAAAAAATAACTAAACATATTTCAATAACCCCAATCGAATATATCCAATACCAACTATTCAAAATGTAATAACAAAAGCCGAAGCCATTGGCATTTGCAATAATAGTAAAAATCCGGATGCCATTATTTATCCCATACTAAGCCTAAATTTATTTACCTGAAGTAATTCAATTGTATGGGAAAAACGATTGTACGCCGCTGAACGCAATGTACCATGTAATACAATTAATACGTTTAGTGTTTTATCTAACATTTCTATGTGGATTGTTAGTGCTAATGATTGAGGAGCTCTCAGGTTAATGAACTATTTGGTTTTGCAAAGGCTTATAGTAGTTTCATTGAGTTCAATGTGCTTATGAGTACAGTGAAACATTATATTTATAGCGAAAATGTTTATTGACTGCCTCGGTGGTGTAGTTGTACTACGGTACGATTACAAAATTGAGGTCTCGAGTTCAAATCCCGGGTCGGGCAAAGTGATATTGGATTTTTCTACTAAAGGATAAAGGTATAAGTTATGTATGTATATGATTGTAATGTAACGGTGTAACTTTACTTATTCAAGATTACAGAAAAGGAACAGTGTATGATCATGCAGGCTTCTTCACTATGTTACCTTTGAAGGGTTTCTAAAGGTCTGGCATGCACTCTGATTTGAATCCACGAACACAATCTAAAAAGATCGCGTTCCGTTTGTTATCAACAAGCCACCACGCAAAACTTTTTAATAAGACGATCATTGTTTTATAAAAGTGCACAATACCCAGACAGGTAGACAAGAATGCTAGAAAAATATCAAAGCACAAAGAAATAACTTATAATTGAGTTAAAACTAAAAGTCCTTAACGTATAATTTCCTTAAGACAGGAGCATTGCAAGCGCTCTCTCGCAGCGAGTCGAAATGAAACAGCTGTAGTGCTAAGTTCCTTTATTTTCTCTGATGTTTTATTTCTGCCAAGGGAGCTGGTCTGAGGGATTCCTCAACTCGAATTAAATTCTTGAGAACGTGATGGAAATAAAGAAAGTTGCTCTAAATTCTGGATTGCCAGTGTTTACACCACTCTAGGGATGGTTTTAATCGAATGGTCGTGTTGAATGTACTTCAGTTACTTATGAGATCAATCCAACATTAAATTTAAATTATTTATTAATTGTAAGATTGATCCTTTTTAAGCAAAAAAATATCGAATAAAAGTTGTAAAAAATCGCAGGCCGCTTCTAAAAGACTTACCTGCAGAGCCACAAACATAGAAATGTTCAATAGCAAACTTCATACGGCTGAAGATATTTGTCTTAATTCTCCTCTGCAGACTCTATTGATCACAAACAATCGAATATAATTGGTCATAGAAATTAACCGAAAAATTTCTAATGAACTTTTGAAACTCTAAAGATTTTTCCTCCTTGCTTATATAATTCATTTTACAGAAACCGGTGGAGGCAAATCATCCTCTCCAGATGCAACCTTGATGCTGACCACGATCCTCAGACATGAGGGACAGACCTGAGAGAGAGAAAGATATATTATCAGAATTTCATCAGGTAACTCACTTGTACTCTTTTGTACCTACTGGCATGACAAAGATACTTTGTATTAGTAAAGGTATATCTAATGGTTTTTGCAATGAAGTCCAAAACGAATACAAATTAGGAATGATTATACAGTTAAACGTTTTCATTATTTAGCCATGTACGATAAAAGATAATTTCTAAAAAACTTTTTTTGAAAATCATTTCTTTATTATAATTTCTAAATTAAATCTAAAACAGTCTAGATAACAATATAGTGATGAAATCTCATGACTTGCCCCACGTAGAGCGCTATGTGCAAGCTGCAAAAGAACAAAGCCCGCAGCGTCCCACCTAATTATATTAGCGCTTGTTCCCCAGTTTACATTCGTTCCCAGCGCTGGACACAACACAAAACTTACAGAAGGCTTAAAATTAAAACCTTGACTTGCCATAATCTTAGTTAGATTCTGCAATTTTTTTTATTAGTTCGACAAAATATTTTTACTGAAGAGATCGCTGTGGATTTTTTAACTAATATTGGCACGACAAATTATTGTAACGTATTTGATGTTATGTGCCACGTCCAAAACGAGTATCCACGGTAAAAGATGGTTCTTTCCTGCCAGACTACACAATTGTGCCTGACTGACAGAAACCGGATGTACACAGGCTAAATCCGAAACACAATACACATGTAATTTCTCACAATATTATACAGTCATTAATGCAGATATTAATATCTACTATCACTACCACCAGTTGATCCTCACCGCCCCGGGCTCAACAGTTGACATCCTGGACCCGAAGGAAATAATGATAAACAATGAAAAAATATTCGGTTAAATAATAAAGTGCTTCTTAGAATCGGACACAATATGTATACCATAGCAGGGTCGATCGGTCTTGGAATAAATATTACTTGGAATTGGCATTGATCGCAGACATTATTTATTAACAAGTTGGATGTTATCAAGGTCATCCTGTTATTGTCAACCAACTCCACGAAAATCTTATTGTCCTCTTGGACTATTTTAGCTTATTGAAAATATAGGTAAGTAATATGAACTAAGTTTTTGCGTAATAAAAATATTTTTATGTTTAGTAAGAAACATACATACATAAACTTGCTTATTTTTCCAGAAAGGGTAGGCAGAGGTGCTACCAGGCACCCACATTTCACTTTGTATGTTCCGTCTCACGATGATAGGGGGCGAGCCTTTCGTCATTTCGGGCACAAATTCCTGACTCCGGGCTGATAGTAAGAACCTTAGTTGATATAACATATAATTATAAAACACATTATTTCATAAACCAGTAACTGTTCGGTGTGCTGATAATTTAACCCAACTTTCGTGTAACAAAATGAAAATAAATACTAATTTATCATTTAAGCCATCTGTACACGACTGTGCGTGTCATATTAGCATGTCTTTGTACCAACAAAAATAAACGCAACATTTAATGTTTTTTATCGTTGGCTCAAAGGAACGACATAGTTAATGTACTGAATGTTAATTACACACAATTACCACGCTTAGTGCTTAGTGTTACAATAAAAAACGGGTTAACTTTGACTTAAGGCCTTTGTGAGTTATGTGTCAGTTTAGGGTTAGTTGTAGGGATCGTCACGAACGGCCAGATTTTAAGTGTTACGCCGAAATTTTTACGGCTGCTTTTGGGTGGTAATGAAGTAATTTCAGAGCCTAGGTTAGTTCATTGGTCTAATTGTTTATGAGTAGTGGACCGTGAAATCCTGGATTGGATTCATCGGCCAGGCAATACGCTTTATGTAAATTTTCTGTTTGAATAATCTCAAACATCATACACCGATTGCCGGATGCTTAATACCCTCTCCTCTTCCCTCTTCCTCCTTCCTCCACCCCTCCCAATTTGATTTGGGCCAGTAGCATACATATCTATAATTGAAGTGTTGAAGTTGTTTATAAGCAGTGTTCATTTACCATCAGGTGACTTGATTGCTCGTTTGCCAGACTTAGTGTATATTAAAATTATGGGAAGGAAACAGAAAACTGGTGTGGGCTTCCATTAAAAGTATACCCTTGTTTTTTAAAGGCTTTTCGTGTTAAAGCAATAATTTTGAATAGAACGGAGGTGTGAGAAATGACAAAGAGAAGTGTGAAGTGAAGTGGTAGACGCTTGCATACAAAAGTTGCAATATCAATGGGTCGGCTCGACCGGGTTAACATAACTATGTCATATAAAACTGACGAGAAATAACAATGTTTCGGTTGGTAAATGAAACTGTAGCTGGTGGAAGGAAAATATTTTGTTAATCATATAAAAGATAGAATGAAAATAGTTTTCAATATTAATTTTACGTTTTTGTTCAATATTGTTTAACGTTTGGACTGCCTATAATAAATTATATTTATATTCAATATAAATCAGTTATTATACGTGGGATAACTATACCAGTTGAATTGAAATAGTAATTAAAGGCTGTATAATAAAGAAATAATTTTGAGATCAAACCATTGCTTTACTGAAACTGACAAGAAACATACAATGCATACAAATATACGCACTTTAAATTGTATTTAATAGTACAACAGAAGTAATTGATCTTCTTAAAAACCAATGCATCACCCAACAACAGCAATCAAACCTCGTTAGTGGAATTCAAAACTCGTTTGTATGACAAATCCCCATTTTATTATTGCAACAGGATAACATATATCATGCGGCAGCGACAGGAACAAAGCGCCATAAACCAGGGCTCATATATTAAACATTTATTGTCGGTGCAAAATAACTTTTTTCTATAAATATGGCGGGCGATTTTTCAACGAAATATATAGCTGGGCCACTTTTTTAATTATTCATCGTGTGTACGCGAATTTTAATGAAGTTTCCGCATGTTGGATGGGCGGTTATCTTTAGTTTTTATGCACTTGCCTGTTGGAGCTGAAGGAATAACTGAATTCTTCACTTTATTATTTTTTGTACCACGGCATATGAAACTATATGAAAAAATGTGCTGAAATGAGTCATGATAGCATGTTATGTTTCTGATGATTCTATGAATGAGAAGGCTGACCTCTGGGAATAAAAAGACAGGAAAAGAGAGAAAGGGATATAGATAGAAGTATAGCATTTGAGGTATCAGAATCACTAATAGAAAATGTCTTCTGCGTTATATGAATATCCGCTGAGGAATCTTATGAATCTAAGTTTGAGAGACGTGTCCAGAAGATGATTTATACACAATATCTCAAGTTACTAAAAATAATAAGTAAAATTATTTCAACCCACATTTACTCTCCACGGTATGCAGTGTGATAGACAGATCAGAACCAAACACTTATTAAGAGCATATTCTTTGTAAACTTTTCCGTATATTGAATATCGTTTAGCTCGAACACCGCAAGACAGTATATTTAATACGTTATCACCAAGTTATAAACATAGATGTAAAGCACTTCGGAATCCTTATTAGTTGGCAATAGCGTATAAAGAGCCGCGCGTCCGATCCACAGTTTACATCCAAAGTTCGCGACCCACAGAATGTAGTTATGGAAATTTCCTGAGGCGACGTCCCTGCCCCCCTCCCCCCACCTCGTCTCATCCGCAGCTCGCTTACTATTAATAACTTGTTCAATTATGGCTTTGTAAGTTTTTATAACATGTTTAATAAGTTGGTCTTTGTTGTCGAAACTTGTGAATTGATAGACTATGCTGTCGTTGAATTCTTTTAAGGGGAGATTTTCTCGCGCGGGAACTTTTACAGGTTTTGATATTTTCTGATGTGATTATGAAAAGTTTTGTAAAACTTATATGGCAAAATTGTGGCATAGAATTAGATAGGAATCGTGATTTTAGCATGATCTCCGAGAGTTATAACCCTATTCTTTTTTTAAGAGAGTATTTCGGTAAGTAATCTCTGCACGTTAGGCAGCGGTATGAGCATGTTTCTGGCATTGCCAAAGTCTATGAACGGGGGCTACTTACCATTACGTAGGCTGCTTGCTCTTCTGCCTGCACAGTCAATAAAAATGAATATTACCGGACACAAATTCCTATCTAGAGCAGCCTACACCAGATTTTATAAACTCCAAAACTCGCTCAAGTTTGATTGGCTTCTTGAGATTCAAGCCAAAGACCACACACAGAAACACTGCCACTAGACCAATAAGTCATAAACACATTTTAACAACAAAGTCATTTTTATTTACTTATTCAGTACTGTCGCGTGCATTTTGCAAGAGAATTTCACGAATTCCGTCATGATACGCCTCACTTTATGGCTCAGCCACGTCGTATTGTACTGAAACATGTCGCTGCCGCCGAGTTGCTGCTATATAAACGTCATCAAATTTTGTTTAGCAGTTTTGGCACGAGAAGGACAGAGAATTGAGAAATATTTCATCGATTGAATAGATTAGTGGTAATGTTATAATCCGTAGAGATTTTATTTATATAATTTGTCGCAGATTTTAATACATGTACATAAACTTACACCTTTATCCCAGAAGGGGTAGGCAAAGGCGCCACCAGGACACCCAAATTTCCTCTTGTATGTTCCGTCCCACGATGTGATAAGGGGCGAGCCTATCGCCTTATTGGGTACACATTTCTGACTCCGGACTGCAGATTTTCAATTCTAAAAATCAACACGATGCCCCATTGATATGAACTTTTCACTATTCACTATATCCCACTATATTCAAAACTACACTTTGAATAATTACCAGTTGTATGACCATATTATCTTCCACTGAAACTCTTCAGAAATATCCTAAAAATGGTTTCCATCGCATTCCGTCCAAGTGTTATATATCATTCAGCATGTTCCCTCGGGGCGTAATAAACAACTACAAGAGTGGTATAAATCCAAATTGTTGATATTTACCCCCCGCCCGCGCTGCACTGTATCAAAACCTCGTGAATATTTGATGTCAAGTGATATTTGCCTATCTCGCATGGAATTTTCATGTTGTTTATTGTGTTCCGTCATTTATGGCAGCAATTATTCTTTTCTTTCATCGTCATTTTACATAGATAAATACGCCTCGCCTCGCTCTCGCCTATGTCTCATTGGGGTAGGCAAGACTATAGAGCGCTAAGTGCTGCGGTCCATACGCTTCAATAACTATTATAAATCTCTATACACACGCTTATCGGTTTCGAGGACTCCGTATTTTACTACCATAAATTAGTACAAGGAATTAACAAGACGAAACGTGGTTGTCCCGGGTGCACCTCTGCCTACCCCTTCAGGAAAAAAGGCATTAGTTTATGTATGTATAAATAAATACATCCATTGGCCAAACTTAGTACTAAACCCAGTAAACTACAAATGATTTTCACTCTCATCAGGGCGGAAGCAAATATTTGTTGATGATTGATGACACAATCATTTGTCCGTCGGTGGGTATCTAATCCGCGGTCCCTCGTATCTCAACCGGAGGCTTAACAGATTAGACCAGAGAGATAGGCCAGTTTTTTATGTATATTTGGATGATGCTTAAAATGCTTGGGAGAAGCCCTAAAGAAAGTAGCCCCTTTAGAAGTAGATTTTTTGTGTGTGTGAGTAGAATATATTTAACTTCAAAAGTATGAATTGTTTATTCCTTAGCTATCGTTGTCAAAACGTTTATTCGTTAATGTTCTGTATACGTATAGAATTTGCGACTTCTCGTAGAGTCGGCGCAACAACGTGAAGTTTACGCAATGTATCATTAATTATGATACTGCGCATAAATTATCTGTTTGCAAGTGGAGTGAAACTCGCGGAAGTTCCGCTATTAATATCGTCTTGTGTGAGACGCCTCCGCGGGACACTGCATTGTTAGATAACTTCACTTGTGTAGATAAAAATATGGAACTTACTATTAAATAGTTGAAGTTTGACTTACGCTATCATTATGATAACCCTATGTGATCCCTAGCGTAATTAGAGGTGCGCCCCAGTGGCAGATATATGACTATGAAATCATTGTATCTATCTATATCAGCCCATATACGTCCCACTGCAGGGCACGGGCCTACTCTACAATCGAGAGAATCGATTGAGAGTGGTTAGGCCATATAGTCCACCACGCTGGCCTAGTGCGGGTTGGCGGACTTACATACCGTAGAAATTCTTTAAAATCGCTACGGTATGCAGGTTTCCTCACGATGTTTTCCTTCACCGTTAAAGTGCGTGGTGATTGACTATCAATACACACATAACTCCGAAAAGTCAGAGGTGTGCCCTGGGACTTGAACCCGCGACCACCGTGAACATGTAGGCAGCCGCGTCTGGTCCGTTACCAACAGGCCACCACGCACTTTGTATACTGTATACTGTAGCTAGATACTAGAATTCCTATTGTGATAATGTATGTTAAATTTCTAACACCACAGTATACTAGTTTGAATAACTAAAAACCAAGCCATTCGACATAATTTTAAGAACGGTCTATGACCTTTAGAACCCTATCACAACATTAACATAAACCATTATTTGTCTAAATAAAATTTGAATACAATTATAAAAATATATCTAAATGGATGCAAATATTCGATAAAATAACACCGAATTCTTATTCAATAAAACAAATATACACAAAAGGCGCCCAAACGCAAATAAAACAAATCAACTTGACAGCAAACATGGAGCGCTATAAAGCACCATAATTGTATCTGTATCCACGCGTAGAGCGAAATATTTATTGCCGCGCGAGAAACGCCATAAACCAAAAACAATAGACAAACGCTAACATAAACAAACTTACACAATTGTACTCCACTCTACAACACATCAAAAACTCACACATTTCGCGTTGTTTACGGGCGCAGATTGTTTGGATGTCCCATTTTTGTTTAATTTATCGTTTCATCCCCCCCCCCACCCTCGCACCTCTTGTTTCGCCAAGTTTCATTTAGGTCAGCGCTAATTACCCTCGAAATTATCCGGAGAAGGCCCCGTGCCGAGATCTTAGGCCTCTGATATAAAAGTATTTTTTGTACAGTCATCGGAATGTACAATGATACAGCTTACTCTTTCAAGCCAAGCGAGCTGCATAGTTTACGCTGTACGAATTGAAGTAAGGGGAAGCTGGGGAAATCTCGGCGAATGTTTGGGTAATCATTTCGGTGGAATATTAAAATTGAGTTTTGGGGGTTTTGTATTAAATCTTTTGATTAATGTAGACGTATTTAAGGCAGTGTGGGTGTTGAAATAACATTGTTGCCAGTGTTCATTCAATATTCGTTTTGTTATTTCGTTTATTATTATCCATACTTCACCTATTTTTTTCTGCCCTCCACCTTATTCCTTAAAGGGCTCTTAAATTCTTAGCTATTTCATGCTTCTATCATCATCATCGTCAAGAACAGGCAGTTTTAAATACAAGTCGTTCATTAATGATTTCCACAATGACCTGATGTCAGCGGCCCGCATCCAGTAACTACCAGCGAGCTCAATTAGGGCTTCCGTCCACCTTATTCTGTGTCGCTTTTATGCTATAATAAAATTAACATCTATTGTAATTTTAATAATGTGGCCGGTCATAATTTTATTAAGCAAACATTGTACACCATTAAAAAATATGTAATTTTGTTCTTAACCAACTTCAGTGAATTAAGGTTGAAAGAAGCAGCAAAAATTACCTTTATATCTATTTTATCAAAATTCATGATTATCCATAGTCTAGCAAATCAAATTAATCATTCAGATTTTATATAGAAAATAATAAACCTATTACGGCAAAAAAATCGTGACGAGATTCCCGATTTATTTTATGTATTGCCGTACGCTTTCCCTGATTTATACTCCGCCATATGTCAAAAGCCTAAAATAACATCCCAATATGTGAACGAGAAAAATCTATATGAAGCATTGGCCCTGAAACAGCCGAAAAGGTCGAGGACAAAATGAAAATAAATAAGGGTAAATCTAAAAAAATGTGGCGTGTCAACGACCCTACGCATGAAGTAAGGGAAACTTTTTATGGATAATTAATTGGACGTATTATTTGGATATCCGCCAAATGTGTTGCCATATTTTTATTGGAAAATAAATTGCCGGGTCGAGGTCGATGTGTTTAATGATGTTAACACGTGTTTATGTCCTTGCATAGTTTTTTCGAAGCTCGGAGAAGTTTATGAATTAAGATTCTATGGTAATGTAGAGCAAGAGGGCAAGTATAAAAAAATATGAATATCATCACAAAACAAGTCCTTAAATACCCATAAAAAACAGTTTTTGATAACAGAATCCTCATAATTCCTAAATAAAATTAACTGAATTGCATAAAGTGATGGCGGATGGTAAGTACAGTTGGTATTCCTTCCGAGTACCGCTGCAATAAAAATGCAACGACTCCTCAACATAGAGACGTTAGTCTTAATTCTTTGCTGTGTGCTGAGAATTAGCATGCGGACTATAGAATTATTTTGAATTTTAGAAAAAAAAGGGTGCGATAAATACATATGATTATTAAATAGACAGATACTCTATAAGTTGGGTTATGTAAAATATGTTATTACAATTATAAACTGAGCTAGTATAATAGTGGTCATTCAATTGCAATGGAAATTAATAATAATAAATAATAAATATTCGTGACCAGCAGCTAGAAACAATTTTGTATTACCCATCCAATAACTAATAAACATGAGTAATAGATATGCCAAAGATAAAAGATTTTGTCTTCAACGTTAGAGAAAATATTTTTTCTATTTACTTTTAATTTATATTGAGTACTAAGTCTGGAATTGGATTTTAAATTTTAAAATGTCCAACAAAATAAATTGCTATAATAACGTCATCATACTTAGCAGAAAAAACAGCAAATGAAAATTGTAAAGATCCAATCATTGCAAGCAGTGAGATTTGATGAAAGTCAATAAGTATTACTACGTTTTGATAAGCTCATACGAATTTATACCGATATTGGTTTTATTTTATCCATTCGAATCAGAGACGTAAATCCCATTTTTTTGTTTAAACAAAGCCGGCCGACATTGGCTTTTCGTTTTAAAAGTGAAAATATGAAGGCATTGCCACTTGGAGACAAGGTGAAGTCTCGATCAAACAAACTGAATAAATGTTTTTTTTAACTTGTATGAATAAATAAGTAATGTTTGCTCGTTAAATTATTCACATTTTTTGCTAAGAAATTTAACTGTTTTGCTCTGTGATGTCTTGATAATTGGAGTTTGAAGATAAAGAACGGCTGACTGATAAAGAGTGGAACTGATTATTGTGGCAATAGCGTTGTTTGAAAGTTATTACCAGTTGTGGAGAGTTCAGCCTGATTTATTAATGTTAATAATAAATATTGACCATGTGAATCTCGGTTAAATTCCGTTTACATAATATTTTATTTGTCCACAAGACACTTTATTAAAACTCCAAATCTCCATTATATCCAATTTAATTTCCATCAACATTACATCAAAATAGCCACAGGCAAATCAAACACTGAACATTTAGACCAGTGTTCTCCCGTTCCGATAAAATAATTAATAATTCATATCTGCGCCGGTCAGATGCCAGGTGTCGCCACTGGACAGACAGCTGTTTTACAACTGTCCGGTGCTTAATTAAACTCAGCTCTGCCGGCACAATTAAGCGTTTATGTTTTATACAATATTCAATACGGTGTCATTTTAGGGATCTTTTGAGTTCTAAGGATGGCCTTTGTCAAGTAGATGACAATTTTGGACATTGGATGCTTAAGGTCTAAAGTGTTACTCTTGTAGCTTTACAAATAGAAGCGACGCTAGTTCTTTGAACGGCTGTAGTTATGGACTGACTCGAACGTGATGTTATTATTGTCTAACAGAAAACGACAGCCATACTATAGAGCAAACCACGATTGGATGTTAAATAAGTTCTCACGCACTCGCAGAAAACGACAGTAAGCAATCCCTTGCTTATGGACCAAGCATGCAGGATGCAGGGGGCATTCTTCTGTCTTTTCTCTTCCTTTTTCCCGCCATAGAATTGTAGACAGACAACTGTTTTACAACTTTCCGGTGCTTAATTAAACTCAGCTCTGCCGGCACAATTAAGCGTTTATGTTTTATACAATATTCAATACGGTGTCATTAAGGGAGCGTACTTTGTATATGGTTGGTCTGTGAGGTTGAATAGTGTTTGCTGTGATCAAAAATTCAATTTTAGATTCCTCCTTTGAATCTAAAATTGAATGTTATGTTATTATTCTAGCTTTATGGGTACAGGTCATAATTCTGTGGACGTTTTTAGAATGGCTCGAACAAGGAACAACCGAAATCACAGAAATGACGGTTTTGCTGTCCTGTTTCGTTTGGTAAGTAGGAATATCCAAGGCCGAAAACCCTTACCTTAACCTTGTATTTTTCCTTCCTTCGCCCGTCTTTCTTCTGAGGCTGGAAATGAACTTTTTTTTTTTCTTTTTTAAATGAGCTTGGTCACTGAGTGATCATGTCGCTCAATACTATAAACTTACAATATAACAGACAAAAACTTTATTTAAATTCTATTAACAAAACATACATTCGCCATTTAATACAATTTAATTGCTTGATTTGTTTTAGGAGTAGCCAAAATTAAGTTACAGTAGCCGATGTCTTTCATTAAATTTCCAAAGTAACAATTTCTCTCGGTTTCGTTTTTACTGCACTCTGCTAAAACATGGTACACATCTTCAGGAACACAGCACTGCTCACAATTGGGAGATGATACTTTTTTCATCATGTATGCGAATTTATTTAATGGAATATGGCCGGAGCGGAGTCGTAATGCCATTATTACGTCCCATTTATTTAATAAGCAATCAATCCAAGGGGAGCTCAATGGGTGTGGTTGGATAGTTTTATACCATATACCTTTTTCGACCGATCTCTTATCAAAATATTGGCACCACATCTCGTGACATTTTATTTTAATATCAGGTATGTGTTCAATATAATGAGGAGTAATATTAAGTATGATACCGTCATGACAAGCTTGTTTTGCTAATATATCTACTTCTTAATTACCTAATAACCCTATATGAGACGGAATCCATTGCAGTACGGAAATGAACTTCTAATACAAAGATTGAAGACGATCATGGGCCATATGCCGGGGTTATTAAACTAAATCAGAAAGCACACTTCACGTCTTCTTCCTTAAAATAAATTTAGAGAAATAATACAAATAAAATTCGTTACGAATTTATCGAACATCTCTGGAATTCATCTGCTCGTCTCGAAGGAATAGAACTGAAATAGTGGAAATTTATGGAAATACAAATAACAAACAAATGATTTGAAAGTTATAAAACGTCACAAACAGATGTAAATAGACGGAGCGGGAGTGAAGCTGAACGTAATAAATTCTTACAGTTAATTATTCATTTACTTTAATTCAGTTTTCTTACTCTGACGTTTATTCACAAGCCAAACCTTATTTTCTTATTCCAGTTAAAGAATTTTCAGTTGAATACTCGAGATTTTTCGTTTCGCGCTAACTTTTGGAATTGCTAGATGAATGGACCTCTAAATACGACTTGATGGGCTGGATGAGCTGTGGTAGTACCAGTGACTGTCAGAACATCATAAAATATATTTGCTAGATTGAGTAGGGTTCATAAGATATGGGTATATCGAAATGAAATGAAATGAAAATATTTATTGAACCCATAAAATGTCATACATTATTTAGATTCAGCCACATTTTTCCACTACCACCCGGTTCACAAGGCTGTTGTTACCAGAGAAGAACGAGCAAGAAACTCTAGCGTTGCTCTTTTTAAAATAAGTTTACAATACAGTGGTTATACAGGAGTCGCAGCTTAGTTGAATTCGGAGCAGTTCATTATATAATTTATCGATTATTTAGTCAGTCTATTGACTAAGCATCTGTGCTTCAAACCAGGTGAGTTTTTCTTTCATTAAAAATCAGTTCTTTCCTCCCTATCCTTACAGGGAAGGCCCACATACCATTCTCACCCTTCTCATGATAACTAGAAAGATAAAAAGAAGGTAAAAATAAAAATTAAGACGTTAAGAAAGACAGAGAGAGAGGGGGAAAGACAGGCAATCGCTGGTAGCGATATCTATTTAAAAGTCTTTACACCAAAACCCGTTCTTAGTTGGCGTTTCGTAGCTCAAAACTCAATTTCGCTTAAGACATTCACAAAATCCTTTCATAATGGATCCCTACTTAGTAAAATATAAATATAATACATATTATATTCCACATTTTATTTTTATAGGGCATGTCGTTCCAGGGATCTAGTAGTGATTGAGCGACATAAAAAAATATGTATACATTGAATTGATTGAACTGCTTATTATCAAACTTTATTAATAATATAAATATTTTAACACTTAACAGTCCTAGTGTTACAACTAAAGGTTATTTAAATTGAGATTTCTCTCTGTCCTCACCTTGCAGACACTTTTCTAAGAAATTTATTTCGAGAGCGATATGATATTTTACCAAAATAAATCTATATATTGAAATTGAAAATGCATTTTTTTGCCTTATGAATAAAAACAACTTGAAACTACATTATAATCCCACCTTAAGTGTGATTGAAGAGACTTTTTCAATAGTACAAAACACACAAAAAAAATGATCACACAAACACATTATCAATACATAAAACAAATAATAATAATAATAATAAATACACCCAACAGTCACATACATAGTCCTGACCCCACACTAAGATCGAGTCTTTTGTCGTGGGTATCAGAAACTACGAGAGACTTTTCGGTCTCACAAACACCCAGACCCGAAACAAATACCTGTGGATCACACAAATATTTGTTTCGGTGCGGGGATCGAACCCGCGGCCTCTCGTTTCACAGGCCGGCGTCTACCTAACTGCGCCTCGGAGGCTGTCAAAAAACTACAGTCATAGACAAAGGACAAATACCTGATCTCGCATGAGGATACTAGCTTTGTCATGAAATGACGGTAAGTGAAAAGCAATCTACATAGAATATACACAGGACGGAAAGTGATTATTTTCTTACCAGTCGACACAAATACATATGTCGAATCAACATTTAATATTATATACCAGCTGAACCCGAAACACGACACACTGGAGTAGTATGAATATCTGTTGAAATTAAAAAGCCTACTTATAAACACATGCACAATATCCATACACACATAAGAATCCTTAGCAGCCCTTAGAATTTTCCCCATTTTCCCAAGTTTAAAAGTGAAACCGTGACTGAGTGGTGTCTGTTTTATAATAATATTTAGTTTTTGCCGGCGCGGCGTCTAAGAGGCGCAAGACTCAGTGCACTCCGCCTCGCGACGTTTTTAGAAGCAATTTGAACAGAGGAATGCATTTAAACCTTCCATCGCGGGAAGTGACTTTTAAAAAGCATCTTCTGATATTAAGGAGATGTGTAAGTTATAAGCGCCGGGAGATTTATGTTATTAATATTAGTTATATACTCAATTTCTGTGAGAGACCATAGAGAATCATTGATTTTTCCTGTTTTGTGGTTAAACTACTACATAGATTTCTTCCTATTTCAGAAATCGTTAATATTCCGGTGTAAAAACAATAACAAAATAAATATTTTTAAAAAAACACGCATTAAAAGCTCACGCCTGTGTCCTCAAAGGATGGGCAGGATTGCTTTTCTTGCCTAATAAGATCGCTGACTCTACATTTTAATACAAAGTGGATAATGTGACTTCGTAAACAAACTCTCTACCTTACTGCTTACAGCACACACTGCTTCTAAACTAATCACACGTCACTTTTATACTTTATTTTGGATCCGCTCTCGCTACCGCCTCCACTTGGGCTAAACACGAGGCATCAGATTCTCGGAACTATTGTGAATAGTCCGCTCGCTGTTATTATTTAACTAGGAAACTTACTTAAGCTCGAATAATGACGTCTTAACATTACAAAGCCTTTGAGAACTAATTTTTATTGTGTAACTTTGCGGTTGGTTTCCTCTGGCGTTTGTTTTCTAACCGGCAACCATGTTATTTCATTCGAGCGTGGGTAGCTTTATAATTTGTATTTGCTGCAATTTGTTTAAAAAAATGCTAGAGGTTTATCTACACAAAATACATTTTAATATGTAAATTTCGTGTAAGTTATATATGACGATAATTTAATTGGTACCCGACGTGGCGCATTTAGTTCAGAACCCGCTGTAAAACTAAAGGCTGCAGGTTCGATTTCTGATATTGAAATCCAATATTTGGTAAATGGAATCGTATTCTTAACCCTTCAAAACCATTTTCTAAGAAATCCAGAAAATATATTTGGGTATTTATTAGAAAAATGAAAGAAAATAACTAAACGCGAATAAAGCTCAAAAATACCCCAGACAAATTGTTTAGTTTCTGCTCGGTTCACTTTTAAAATCACATTTTTATGGACCATGAAATGGCTGGATGGCAACGCTATTTGTATGATGGAACGGAAACTGCGGTTACAGACGCATTGAGAGAAATATTTCCGTCCCTTTCTCCCATCAAACACATTGTTCCGACTGTTTTTCGTTAGAAAGAGAAAGTAAATGTGGTTTTAGTAAAAATGTAGGGTAATTAGTTACGTTTAGTTGAAGTAAATTGTGGCGGCGTAGTGTGAATGTTTTTGGTAACTGCAAAATAATTATGATAAAATTTCACCGAAATATTTTTATATCTGACTCGGCCAGACGATGTGACGACGCTGTAATTAAAATCTGATTAAATACACAGTTGACACATATTTAATGAGCTCGGAATATTTAATGAACATAGCTTTATATTATTCTTTACTTATTGCATTTTTTTTCTAGTTAACCTTTTTTGTTGCGGGGAGAATATTGTGATGAGAATCAAATATTATATAACTGTTTTTTTTTCAACCCCTCTCAATTCTGCTCTCGATTGTAGAGGAGACTCGTGCCCTGCAGTGGGACGTATATGGGGTGATACAGTACAGATTTTTTTGTATTAAATCAAAGGCTGCAGAATTCATTTCCGCAACCAAAGAAATATTTGATCAACAAACATTTCTGTTTGCGTTCCGCAATCAAAAAATCCAGCATTTTTTATGGCCACAACACAATACACCTACATTACTGAAATAAACACGGATACTTCCAACAAATACATAGAGGTTTGTCCCCAACCGCACAAGAAAAACATTTCTCCACCTGAACCCTACCTAAATGGCGACACCACACGCTGTCCAGTTCTCACAATACACCAATAACAAAGACAGGAGCGATAACACGATCCTAAACCGCTTGCCACATAAATTATGAACGGTTCAAAATGTCCCTTTCATTGCCTTCGCCCCCCGCGCCCCGCACCCCACCCCGCGGATGCGACCGCCCCCTCATAATTTACGGATGATATTTGTCACGTTGGATTTTTTCGTCGCAATAATACAAAGCTTTACTTTCACTGAAAACAAACGGGTGACAGCTGACGTTTATTGCTACGACAAAAATATTGTTTACATGGTTTATTGTGTACCTGAATTGTTTTTACACCTCGTTGCTCCTGAAGTGGTCAATGATTTTCGTTCTGTGCCTGCAGGGTTTTGATGTTTGGCAGATATCTTGTCAGAGAATGTTATTTTACTTTTCATTTCTGTAAGTTTTTTTTGGTACAGATATACATTAATTGACAGCCCACGTTATGCGCGTCCACCACTTCTCTGGACCACTGCTGGACATAGGCCTCTCCCAAGGTACACCACTCGCTGCCGGCCCTCTTGTGCAAATCTTATTAAATTTTTACTACCATATATTATGCACATAGTATTGAGGTAAGCCAAGCTATAGAATACTAGAAAAAATGCTCTGAAATATTATCATCAGCATCAAAATCTCATTAGTCAAATTTAAAGTTGTATTGAATTTTCTGAAGTTTTAACTGGCAAAGCGGAGTAAGTGTTCTTGTCCCATTTTCCGTAGTTAATTCTTCATCACTATATCTGTCTTTTGTTTTTGGCACAGCGTGAGAAATAAGACGGTGCTGCCGAGGCATGCTGCCAAAGTACCGGCTAAGCATTCTATTTGCGGACCACACTGACTTTATTATAAAATATTGTCGAATATCGCATGTCCTTTAAAAGGATACTCTTGTAGGATACTATACTTTGTATGATGTATCGCAAGGATACTATTCTAATTAATCAAAATTTTTGTTTTTAAACTAATCTCATCGTAGAGTTGACAATGTTTAGAATTATTGTTTTGGACGAAATTTCGAAAGTATTTATAAAAAAGGAATTTGCCTTCGATGTTATCTAGGTGCGGAACAGTAAACTTTTATGGTCTATAAATGTTTTAAGGATAATGACTGACTATTCTAGAGGGGAAGCTTAGTAGCGTTGAAATCGGTGAAACCAGAGGTCGAGGGTATAGAACGACTGCACATTACTGACGTTTTAAAGTTTATGTCATTAACAACTTCAGAATTACATAATTAAAAATAAATTATTCTAATTGAGGATCAATAAATTGTATAACATTGCGCTGCATTTATTTTAAATATACGAGAGACAATATTGTAAAAGTTACAAATACTCCAAATCCCCCGAAGTACAAAGCTACTTACTTACAAGCGAACACAAGCGCTTCGAGTCGAATTTTATTCGGCAAAGTCGTCGCCAACTCCGACTTATGCAGATACATTATACAATAAACGTTTCACAGCCCGGCGCGTTGATAATATTGAATCACTGGACTCTATTAACAATGCAAATAGTGTCGACTGCGAATGCAACGCAGACAAATTTAATAGTACTATCGCGGAACTAAAACTCGGCGTGGAGCCTCCCGCGAAACCCGTAGCCAGGGTGTAAACTTAAATTGGCAAGTTTATACGGCATTGTTTGCAAATCCAAACTTATGCAGTAACGGGAGTGTTTACAGGGATCGTTTGTTACGGCTTAATGCCTGTTGTCTGGATTGTCTTGGCCCGGTTTTATTTTGTTTGCGATTTCGGCTGTTTAGACGATGGTTTTTTGGAGAATTGTGGTTGGGTTATTGTTCGCACGTGTTCGTTGCTTGCGGAATATGTATGTTAGTTCACCACCTGCAGTTATATAAATAAAATCCAGGTGGTTTCACGTATGCTGTAGGCCATCTGGGTAGACACCACAGTTCTGTGTGCAAGTATTGTTGTATGTCAGTTTGAGACATTGTATTCAATGAAAATACTAGGTATTAAGAGACATAGACACGTAATGTCTCCGGATGACGAGCACATTGCAGTGCCATGAAGTAAATAACACGTATATAAAGCTGTTGTTAATGTTTATAGCAAGCGTGACGCTCACCATCAGAATGAAATGCTTGGATCGTCATTTTGACCCCAAAAAATCACAGTTTTCGATACTAATCACTTTTCAATTATTCACAAGCATAATATTTTAAAAGTGTTCGACAACTTAAACCGAACTTCGATATTCGAAAAGCCATTAATCAGCTTAATTAAGAAAACATTATTCATTAGTCTCAGCAGATTATACAAGCATTAGAGATTTTAACAGGGCGTTTGAAAGTTTCGCAGAGTTCATAAAAACTTGACTAGTTCGCCCAACAATCGTGGGCGGATTACGACAAAAACTGGCACAACTTTAATTTCGCGAATAAAACAATATGTTGGGGAAGTTAAAACCGGCTGGAATCCAGTTAAAACCAGTTAAGAAACTCAGATATTGCCCATACAAAGTGCCGGGAAATTTTACGCTGAAGTTGCTCGCAGCCGTGTGCCGCGTCCAACGCACTCGTCTGCTGCTGAAATATCACTTCGCAAGTGCACCCCTGGGTTTTTTTCACACCCTTTATTCATCCCCCGAGGGCGTCGTGCTGTGAAAATTGCTTTCAAAAGTTTTTCTTTAATATATTGTTTAAGATCGTGGGTGATTTAATGGAGTTCAAACTATTAACAAGGTCTTTGAAGTGATTTGTAGTTCTTTGGAGTTTTGGTGATGTAGTTTTGGCTTTGAACCTTGGATATGGTTCTAATATTTTCAACTTAAAGCATGGCTTTAATTTTAACAACGTAGCAGGCCAAACAATAACTGTGGATAACTCTCATCTTCGGGCCTAACATCAAATAAAATATTTGTGCATTCTATATTTTCTTTTTTGTCTGTTATAGGGTTTGAAGTTTAGCATTATATCTTTTGCTCAAGACTAGTCCTTTTAGCGTCCCCCAGGGTACAAGAAAGTGAATTTAACAGCATTGTTATTGTCGAAAATAATTTTTCCATTCAGAAAATCATAATATTAGGTGTATACATAAAATATTCTATTACATTTCTACATCATTATTAAATTTGGAAAGACAAAAATAACGTCCACAAGCGAGGCTAAAATTCATTGGTGTTTAGAAATTCAAATGACAAAGCTCTTCACGCCGAGTTCAGCAGTATTTCCTTCTGCATTTGACACTTGAGCCATCAGCCAATACAGCACCTTGAAGATGCTAAAAAAAGAGCTGGGAATAATACACAAACTTATTATAAAGCAAAAACACAGCAAACCAGTTGATTAATAAGGATAGATTCCTCATGATCAAATTAAAAGATAATTAAATAGAAAGGTCACTTTCAATTTCATCCTGGCTACATCCTCGTTTAGGGTCAAGGGCGGGTGTTTGCAAACTTATCATAATCCATCCCAGTTGCGACCCTAAGGGACGGGATTACTGTCCCTAATTAATTTATCGCTATTTATAAATAAGGAATATCTGCAAATCCCTGCGATTTATGTATTTTACATCGTTATCTGAGATAATTAATTGATTGCGGTGTTGGGATTATGATCGTAATTTTTGGCGTGATGTATTGATGGTGATTTTTCGTTTTGTTTATCCTTGGTTTTATGGTAAGAAAGTGGCTTTCGTAATAAAGATTTAACAAGCTGAATTATCAACGGATTCGGATAATTCGCATATTGTATGGATAGATAGTCATCATCCTCTTTTCCAGGCACAATTCAATTTGTCACCAGCTGTTGTACTCGAAAACAGAAGGTGCGTCTTATAAAATAAAACTATACGCAGAAAAATTTAAACTCAATCTAATTTAAACCAGTCCATCAAACAATTGAACAAATCGGCATTATCATCATTAACCTATAGCTATCCACTGATGGACAGAGACCTCTTGCAATTTGCACCATTTCACCCTCAAATCGGCGTAATAGTGTGTGTGCCATTAAATGTTATCCTATGGTCTCTGCCCAATATAGCATAGCATATTCGTGGACGGTGACGTATCAGGCTAGTATCGCACCATAATATTTTATCAGTTTTTTTTCCGTGATACATTTATAGCATAATTGTGATATACTTCGTTGAAGTGGACAGATACAAATCAATGATAACAAAAATAATTCACAACAATAGTAATCATCTGAAGTTTCCGCACACAATACATTGTCCCCGAACAGCTCCTACAGGATAAGACCCGGACGCCGGGACAAAGCCAGTATTTCATAAGCGGGAATAGAGTCTCCGTTATTGGTGGGATCCAATACAACGTTCCGATACTCGTAATTTTAAACCAGCATTGAGTTAAGTTACAAAATTTAATAACATAACAACTATATCTCGACTGGTGTTGCCAGTTATTGACAAACTCCCGGGATTTGGGGAGGTGCGATATCCGAATTTTGTGAAACTCTAGAGCAATGGTGTGGTGAGTTATAACTTATATGGTGTTACTTGTGATAATAGTATTTTATTACTGAGTATACTATTGAAGATCCAAACATGCCATTATAATTCTTATCCTATCTTCTCCAATTTTAGCAAAGTGTCAAAGTGTTCTTAGTTCAATATGTAGGAGTTTGTAGATGTTATTCATGGGCGTCGAGTAGAGTTCGAAAACTGCGGCAACTAAAACTAAATAAAAATTAGTACATTTTAGGCTTCTGCGAAAAAATCTGCGATTAAAGCGAACCTTCTGGTAAAATACAGGAATAAGTTCCCCGTTTTAGCTATGTTGTATGAATTAATGAGTACTCGTATTTAGTGTAGTATGCTAATTAACTTATTACATATTCTTCGTTACTAGACAAAGGAAATAGTTTTAAATTGTATTAGCCCATGATCATCCCACTAGACTGAGCACCGACTAGAATATAATAGATAATTTTACTGAGAGGGCTTAGACAAAACTATATCACGCTGGACTATTGAAGACTATGTCATACATACATACATACATACATAAACTCACGCCTTTTCCTCAAAAAGGGTTCCTTCTACGTTCTGTCCCAGGATGTGATAGGGGGCGAACCGTCGATACTACGTCATAAGCTTAGTTAATTTAAGCAAAAAAGCAGCAAAGCTTAACTCTCTCTGTATCTCTATCATCAGATTTTTTTCCACTCTCATTGACTCACCAAGGAAATAGTCTAGGAGAAAATTTCCCATACATTTTCTACATGGCAACACTAGCGTAGGGTGAGGGCCCGCGAGACGCACCGTAGACGTCGTTAGGAGCACCCTGCGCCATCTAAATAACAGCCGGATTGTCTGCTCTACCGCTTATGTATATTTCATTTTAACCCGCGCCACACCGCCGGCTCGTACAAACGGGAGGTTTTCTTATTGCTCGGAACTGAAAATGAAAATAAGGTATTGAATATATAGGAATGTTAAACACCATTCAGGTTTTGTAATTCACTATTCCATCAGGTTCGAAAAGCGGTTTTAACTTCACCATACAGAAAACCAAAAATACATTGATTATTACAAAACTCATAAGTTAGTTTGATTTAGACTAAAACAACAAATAAACTATGTACAAACTATGTATTTCTGTTGATACTTTAGATTTTAATGTGGTAAGCATAAAAACATACATACATACGTAAACTCACACCATTTTCCAAGCAGGGGTGGCAGGGTTGCTACCAGGACACCCACGTTTCGCCTTATATGTTCTGTCCTACGATGTGATGGGGGGTGAGCCTAACGCCCTATCGGGCACAAATTCGTGACTCCGGGCTGATAATGAATAGAAAAATCCATTATCACTTTGCCTGACCCGGGATTCGAACCCGAGACCTCAGCTTTGTAGTCGTACCGTAGTACAACTACGCCACCGAGGCAGTAAATAAACAATCAGTATTATACTCCAACATAAAGGAATATTGATTTAATATTTCCGAGAAGCAAGTTTATTGTCATCCTGATAAAAATAGATGTGACAAAATGGAAACAAAAGACTCCCCGAATTGAAAAGCCGCAATATTTTTTCATACTTTTTCTTTTTTTGTATTGTTTTGGTAATTGAAGCTATTCTATAAATAACAGCACAAAGGACATTGCACTTTGAAAAATTGGTCGTTTTGTTAAAAACAATGCATATTTTTTTGTACTATTGCTATAGAAAGGAAAATACTGTATCTAGTCTTGATTTTAGTATGTGTGGGTAACTACCATTATTTAAAAGAAGATCGACAGTTCGTCTTTTACTATTAAGATGAATGAAGGCCTTAGTCGAGGTCTTAACGTCCTCATTCGGGGCTAGTTTAATTTCCATGGTGGGCTTTCAAAGCCCAGGTTCGTGAACATCACATACGTTTGATGTTATTGTTGAAAATTCTCTGGTACCTTGGTTTTTGCATGGTGATTTTCTTATCCGAAAAAAATATATTATCAATACTTAAGTAAACTGTAAAAGGCCAAGTCGTATCTGTTGACATAAAACCTACGACCTTCGTCGTAGCTTTTCGGTCACTCCAATGACAGACACTCAACATTTTATACATCATGAAAGTAAACAAAAAACCACTTCCTGAATATCACTCATCGTCATGTCGGATTATTTAAAAGGCGTTTCCACAAACCAGCAGAAAAAAATCATTAATCTTACAAAAAACTCCATCATCGGCCACTCTGGAAACTGGCAAATGAACGCGCCGAACGACGGTGACCCGAAAATTTCCTATCGAGTCTTTATCAATATCATCTGCCGTGGAACGCCGACAAAATGAAAGAATCTCGACCATTCACAAAAATACGGCCCCGGTATGGGAAACGGAATTTCTGCGAAGGGATCTTTGTACTCAGATGTTTATCTACGTTGTTGCTTTAAAAGACTCAAATCCTACCACGTAATCTGTATTAGCATGTATTTACACACACATTTGCATACATTGCTGGTGTTGTTAAGGATTTATGTAAGACGCTCTGAGATTGTAAGCAATGGATTTCATTTTAAAACCCATTCCTACGCTCGCGTTCTTGGTAAAAGCATTTGTATTATCTACTGATGAACTCCCGAAGCGAAATAAATGTATTGAAAGTAAATACCCCTTAATTGTAAGCCTTGGAAAAAATAAATACACTTAATATACAGAAGCGGTTTTAATGTTGCCATTAATGTTTAGACATTTTGTTTCTTCGTCCTAAGTGCGCCTTAACCGATGAGGGATGTAATGCTCTCTCTGAGGTTATTTCGCGCGACTCCTAACAGCTTTTGGGTGTAATTTTTCAGCTTCATTCATGGAGAAATGTTCCTTTTATTTGGTTTTATGATGCTGTGGCTATTTATGTTTCGTTAAAATTATAAGGAGTACATGCAGATAAAATAAATCAGCTTGAATAAGTTCTACCAACAAAGGAGTTATTTTTTACAAAAGTCTAGGTAAAAATAAATTTAACAACTTCAATTAAGCTCCAGTTTAAGAGCTTTTATAGTCTACGCCACTTAAATACTAGTTTCATAAAAGTTTTGCGATTTTGATAATTTATTACAAAATCAACTGAAGTTTTTTGATAAAATTAGGATGCTAGGCAGGTTCCAAGAATATGACTCAGATGAACTAATAAATTAGGTATAATGATATAAATTAGGAATAATACACATCTTCATTTTAAAACTGATGTAGTTTTCTTATTTAAAGAAGCTTCTAAATAAGCTGCTACTGCTTGAAGAATTTAGAACTTAAGAAGGTTGTTAACATAAATTATTTTGGCCTAGGTTAAAAGTACCCTGAACCGACAAGAAAGCCTGAAGAGATTGAGGAAAGTAGACGAAGCGAAATTAGTATGTCTAGATCGAGCAAAGTGGATATGTATAATCTCTGCCTACCCCTATGGGTTACAGGCGTTTATGTATGAATGTACGTAGTATAAATTATTTCTTCGATTTATAGTTTCTTGCAGGGTGTTCATTGTTTCAAATTATTGTAGGTTATATGAAGCAATAAACTTTCTGTAGCTGACAATAAATAAATTTGTACATATTTTCATATTTAATATACAAATAGTATCAGAAATATACTTCCCTTACAATAACATGAACAATAATTCCAAGACATAAAAAATCTAATTACGAAACTAAGTTGAAACTCGCACTGGGGTCTCTCAGTTAGTGGATTTATAAGTTCTTCCGTAATTCGAAGAGCGAGTTAGGTCTTTGATTCAAATTGGTAAATTGAAATTTGAATTTGCTGAAAATTCGAGTTCTAGATCAATCTCTCCTTGAAAAATGAGTACCTCAATCACAAATGGGAATGACATCACACTGCGACAAGTATCATGCTTGTTTTACCAAATCTACAGTAGGTATTACAAACTCTTATAATCTCATTATTTTTCATAAATATGCAATAAATAAAATATCTGTATTAGAATCATCAAAATATTATTGTGCCGACTAACGAAGCATATCCATCTGTTGCCGGTGTATACAATATCATATGAATTGCACTGCATATGCTACATTGTATAAATAAATAAATACACCCAACAGTCACATACATAGTCTTGACCCTACACTAAGATCGAGTCTTGTGTCGTGGGTATCAGGAACTACGAGAGACTTTTCGGTCTCACAAACACCCAGACCCAAAACAAATATCTGTGGTTCACACAATTAATATTTGTTTCGGTGCGGAGATCGAACCCGCGGCTTCTCGTTTCACAGCCGGCGTCTAACCAACTGCGCCATGGAGGCTGTCATAACTATCATGCATGACATTGTAAAACAGTGTCACTCATGGTGAAGGTATATTATCTACTTCTTACTTGACTACTCTGCCACGGCAGCTGTTATTTTTGGTCAAAAACGTCACAAGTAGCCTTCCATTCACTGTGAAATGATACCTTAATTTCATCTAATTATTGATTCTGCGTTATTTACTCAAAATTAAGATGAGTTGGAGCCGTTCCTGCAGACGAAGTCACGCCCAAACGATTGATGTAATTAGATCCACTTATTTTTTTGCGAATAAACTATTTTCCATTAGAAGAATAGTTTTTAAAGGATCCGCAGAACGCTAATTACGTAGATTTTTTTGCATGGTCCATGGGACATACTAGTATGTTTATCAGATCCCAAATATACTTTTGAATGTAACTATTTGGGGTTAATATTGCTTCGGCGACAGCGCCTATGCAGTATGTTCCTGCGTTTCATAATGTTTATGTATGCATCTATAATATAAGAGAAATATCAGTATGATGAATACATTTTACTAAGTATTTCTTTTGTGGTTTTTTCCTATAAAAAATTATTAATGACATTCTTAAAAAATCAATCGACATAACATCATTTAAATACTTCCTATACTTTTCCAACCTCACTTTATGTTTTGATGTAGGTAATACAAATAAAATACTTATCCTAATATTTCCCTACACTGGGTGGTACAAGGACCCAGTACCTCCGCCGACTGCTCGGCGGCTCTGTGAATTTTGAATTTTCCAAATAAGTTGTTTGGAACGAGGGTTGACAAGTTCTTTGTTTATTAAAACTTGCTCGTCCGGGGCCAGTTTTTTATTAAACTCCATCAATTCGCTGCTGTACTTCTGACTACTACTGCTTTCCTATATTTAATTTACTTACAAAAATAATAACTTTTTTAAATACACACAAACATATGCTGAGTAAATTAGAGTGCAGTGGAAGTAAATGTTTGTAGCGTAGTTAAAACGTAGTGTGGTGGAAAGTTTTATATTTTTGTTTTCGATTATAAAAACGTATAATTTTGTATAGTCACCGCCAAATACAAGATTCAAGGAATGCAAAAGCCAAACAGTTTAAGAAAAAACGTACGTTGAACCAAATTTATTGTTTAAAACATAATGTGTGTGCTAATCAAAACATTGATCATCTAAGTGCGAGTACATACTTGAATTTTGAAAAATGGCTTGTCAAATAAATTGTCAAATATCTGTAAACAAATCAACAAACCTATGACAGCGAGATTCACTTGCTTTGTTTGCCGGTACGATAGGAATAAAATATATTATAGTTTAGTAATGGTGATGCTGGATACGAAAAAAAAGAGCAACTTTTGTGACTGTATCAGCCCATATACGTCCCACTGCACGGTACAGGCCTCCTCTACAATTGAAAGTACGATTGAGAGGGGTTAGGCCATATGGTCTGCGTGCCACAGTGTGTAAACAGCGTGGTGGACTATTTAGTCCACAACTATTATGAATAGTAAAAATAAATCTACAAATATCAATCAAATCACGGTAAATCCCTGACCACAGACACTTGTGCAAGCTGCGAGTGTAGAGATAGAGCGTGCGGTCCCTCTGTCGCGCGGATTGATAGATGGCGTCTGCAGAGGCGATCACCAACCACTACAGACCAGTCTTCCCTATGCTCACTTGCTCTGTGAAGTGGGTACTCTGATTTAAAGATATTCACTTGATTTGTGGTTAGTTAAATTTTAAAGAGTTGCGGTGGAAAGCTTGGAAGTATATAGAGCAATTGAATATAAAAATAAGACGTAATATAGATTCTTTGTCATATTTTAATTTTTATTTATGTGTAATAAAACTATGTCACCAAAAACAGTTTAACATTTGTCTTACTAGACTGTTCTTCAGTGCGGATATATAAAATAAAATGTTGAGTCGCCTAATAATATTAAAGTCGTATAAAGCAGAACCTTCTTTTAAAATTGTATGTGTTATTTACCACAATCTTTTTAAAATTTGCTGTGAAATTTAATATTAGTTCAACACTTGGCCGCAGACTTTTTCAAACACGGAGTCTCATAGATACAGTAGGTATTATTAATTCTACCAGTAATTATACGCAGATAAATGTATTTATACCAACCAATATGGTACTGTTAATTATATTCGCAGTTCCGCTCTAATAATATGGGATAATTGAACACAAATACCGAGAGGAAACAGCAATCCCTTGCGGACGTAGCCGCGTAGCGTGTACGTAGCTACATGCTACGCCGCTACGACGTTACGGTGCAGCAATGTAGCGTGTTCGTAGATGCTGTTACATCGAGTTGTACGCTCAATATTTTCCTTGTTATATTAGTTAAATGTTTTAAAATAATATATAAATAGGTACGGTTATATAATATACAGAATTAGAGAACTTTTATAGTGATGTTCTTATTTTAACTAACGGAAATCGTTTCACAACAGTTTAGAGAGTATGACGTAACCATATTAAACAAACAGGCCAAATTTAACCCCTTTTCACAAAATTAGCAATGTAATCACAATCGAACGACTTAGATTGTTGGATACTACACAAAACATAATATTTCCAAGAATTATCAAGCGCAGATATACTCGAGATTCCCAAACCGTTGATCAAAATGCCTATTACAGCACAAGTTCGTGTTATGCTTAACAAGATTTCACGAACCAAAATGTAGAGAGCCCTCAGATAAGAATCGACCACACATCTTGAGGGCGAGCCCAGCAATTAATTCGACTGACAAAAACCGGCCGAATACAATAGCCGGTGTAGTGGGCACGTTCGCAAATGGGTCCCACCTCCTTTCATTATCCGTATAAATTGTTTGGCAATCATCTTTGTAGGCCTTTGTGTTTCGCTCGAATCTCTCCGCGTCGGTCTTCATTAAGCTTATTACGGCCTATTGTGTTGTGACCTTTAAAAATTACGAGTGGTTTCGAGACTTTGGTGACGGTGGCGGTTTTTGTTTGGTATTTTAAGAAAGGTTACGGTATTGATATACGGTTGGTCGGTCGGTGAATTTGGATTGTTAGGACAGGTGTCTTTGAATTGAATGTGAATTTCTTGATTTGAGTGATGTATGTTATGAGATAATTTCTAGGTGTTGAAGTCGAAAAGATATGAATGGGAAACAGACAAGCTAAACTATTTCGAACCAGGCATAGATACATCTTGCGCCATCCCTACGTAACAATGAGATAATGGTGCGTTAATGGGTGTTACTCTTACACTCCGTTTCATTCCTTTTTGTATTTGCAAATTCTTTTTTCCTTTTTAGTAATTGTAAATTTAGTTGATATCCCACGGTTTTATTATTAAGTGAATTAAGAGACCTTAATCTGAAATATAAAACAAACTTTAGCAGCCAAAAATCCTTTCTTCAAAAAGAGCTACGACATTTCAAACGTAGACTTTTGCTAATTTCGCTCACATCCATCACGCGAAGCAGCGATGCGCAAGCTGCGTAGTTCCAAGTTAGAATCCGTAGCGACGGTAAGGAGGTTCAAACTCGCATGAATATGCATGCGGCACGCTCCACAAGTAATGGTCGTGTAAGGAGAGCCTAAGTTTGTTTAAATATCTTACTGAATATAATTCCCGACACGTGACACCCTAATGAAATAATTTTCCGCGGCGTTTGAGCCAGATTCTGTTTTATGATTAGATTTAAATTGTTTGATAAACTCGAAAATTACGGAATGTGCGGATGAATTAGACGTTCTACAAATCAAAGTTTCTGAGAAATGCGTTAAATATTAACTTTAAATATTTTGATGGCTTTGGATTATACCAGGAATAATTTGAATTTACGACAAATTGTCGGCTTGATTTCTGCACAGTAGACAATAGCAACAGTGTCACCACATGGGTGTACAAAATGGAAAAAATGGGATGAATTCAAACACAGACCAATTCTGAAATTCTCGTTAATAAATGTGATGCGTAATACAAGTAATAAATTCCACGATAGTAGTAACTTGTCAAAGATGCTTAAGCAAGTGTGTCGAACTAAAGGTACAGTCTGTGTATGTCCAATTTAGACCAGGCTGACATGATTGTATCATCCCCAAGAATAAAGCCTCTAGCTAGCGGATACTACTTACTTACCTTACATTCCACTTAATTTGTCGAGCCCATATAAAAAGAAACATACGTGTAGAATAAGATCTGGTGGCACACCTTCAGATAATTCTGTTGAAAAATGAAAATACAAACTATAAATTACGAACTTTCTTCCTTCATAAGAAAAGTATAACAGCGTTAAATATATTATTCCGAACGGATTTAAGTTACCGGAAACATATCGTTCACATGTTGCAACTTCCTTTCTATCTTTCCAAGAATCAAACGATGAGCACATTTTTCCACGATAAATAAAAAGAATACAGAAATAGAGCTGTTTTCCTGCCGTTTCCTACTTCCTTGTGATCTTCTAGAATATGAATTATAGACAAGAATGTTTAAGGACGCCTCTTCACTCTCAAAAGCTATTTGGGCTGCAAATAAATTTTATTTTCAATTTCCTCTTGTCATATTATGGTTATCAGATTGTTTTAGAATATTGGAACGTAGAAGGAAAAATTACTGAATGAAGTTATTATCACACGGATGCCAAATATATTATATACAGGGTATATCAAGACTGCGTCCGAAAACGAAGCCAGGTGGTAGTATTAGTGACTTCAGACCAATTGCAAGTAAAAATTTCACAAAAAAAAAAATCGACAGCATTTTTTTGTATTTTTTACTTATCGTCGTATTTAAGTGATAAATACATAATTTCCTAAAATCATTATGTAGACCTTTTTATTTTTATACACTCAATGGTAAGTAAGGACTTAAATTAAGATTTTTGCAAAAACTAGGTATTTACCACCCAAACAAGACGATTTTTTAAAACTTCTAAAAAATATCTGTCACTGTTTTGGTTAAATTTTTATTTGCATCATGTCTGTAACCACTTAAACTACCACCTGGCTTCGTTTTCGGTCGCAGTCTTGATATACCCGGTACATACAAATATTTGTGGGCTTCACAAAAATTTGTCTCGGTGCGGGGATCAAAGCCGCGGCCTCTCGTTTCACAGCCGCGTCTAACTAACCGCGTCACGGAGGCTTTAAAATTAAGTATAAAAGGTGAAGAGAGAACGGTTACGTAAAGTTTAATCCATCCCTATCTATTATTAATCGAATGAAATGAGACACCATAACTACTTACGCTGATTTTATTTTCAATAAAACTCTATAAACACAACAGTCCCGACGCTAAAATACTTTAAACAAAGCAATGCTTATTAGATTACTCTGCAAGACCATTTTTATTTAGCTTTTAAGTTAAAAATGCAAAATAACTGAGGAGGGCCTTTAATCAAATCAGTGTTACGTTTCCAATTAGGAACGGGCGGGAAGGGGGGTGAAGGAGGGCACCAGGGAGGGATGACAGGAGGGGGGAGTGCAACTCCGGTGCAGCGACATCTACCGAATCACTCTGAATAAATTACGACGCCTTTGCAATAAGATGCTGCGAAAACTTTGCAAAAGCTTTTGACATGTTTAATATAGAATTTGTTAGTGGCTGCTCATGGATTTGGGTTTAAATATGTTATGGAACCGCTTGTTTAAGGCGGTAATTTTTAAACTTATTTTTCTTATGAAAAATTGTAGGTTGTAAAAAATTAAATAAAAGTCCCGTTGCAATAATATTAAAACAGACGCCATGGACACAAGTAAAAAAAGTATTCCCAATATTTACATAACACGATTGTATAAAGCGCCTTGTGGTCTTCGGTTCTAAGACACAAATCTTCCTCAACATCACGACGTAAACAAAATATTTTAAATAAGGCAAGGTACCTGCCATCTATAATTTCCCAGCCACACACCATAAAGCCTATCAGGTGAAGCATTACTCAGGACCCGGAGCTTGTCATTGATCGTGCCCTTCAATCGTCTCAATTAGTGCAGAGCCTAGGAAGTCCTTGATGCTAAATACAAAGCGATCCGACTAATGGTGACGAGTATCGAGTGACACTCTATAGACACCATTGATAATGATATCTCTCCTCTCTTTACCTCTCTTCTACTGTAATTAAAGGGGATTATGTTGAATAAAAATTGAAAGATATACAACGGTAAATAAAAAAAACTAAACATATAGCTGACGTCATAGGCATGTACCGGAACCACATTTTCATAATCTGTCTGTATCTATAGCTCACATGTGTACAGCCGAGATTACGAATGAGAAGGGGCCATAAGATAGTCAACCAAGTTAGACTAGTGCGAATTAGAAAAAAAAAGTTGGAAATAATTAAAGGAAAACAACATTGCAATATACGGATAGTACATTATGTTTTTTTTCATAATATTACGCTGTTACTAGATTACATCATCATTAAGAAGCAAAAGAGAAACAGATTCAATAATCTTATCAACTTCAAATGAAAAAAATACGTCGTCTCGCTTACGAACAGAAATAACTTGTAAAAATAGTTTGTCTCATAAAGATCAGCTCAAAAACTCTATAAAAGTAATACAGCGAGACTGTTAACGTTTTTCATCCAATTATTCGAAGGATATTTTCGACGCAATCACAAGATAAGTATCTGAGACAAGTTAAGTAGAACTACAATTAAAACGAAATCTTCCAAACTACTTCCAGAAATACAGTGCGGGCCCGAAAATTTGGACACGTCTTTATAACTGCATAAATGAGAAAAGTAGATTTAGTCATATTCATATGAAATTCAGATCAATTTGATTCGATTAAATATCGGAGCAAAATATATGTTATGTAAGTACACACAATTGTGTGATCTGAGGAATGTAGTAAGCATACCTAGTATAAAGATTGTAATATTTGATTTTTTCGTCTAAGTATATAAAAAATAGCATTTAAAAATCTTATCTTATACCCATAAATTCAGCCGCGGTCAAATTTTTGTACGTCATACATTTTTCTGTGCGAGAATCAAAAGTGACAATATTATGTAAGAGAGAGAGAGATTGAGAGACCAAATCTTATCACTCATCAAATTCAATATGAAAATAGGTGGAGATAAGGAAAACTCAATGCGAATCTTCTGATTGTTGCATTCCATCAAATAAGTGAAAGAGAAGTTTGTTAAACCATTCCGGCCCTGATTGGATTGAATTTAACTCACGTTATTAAGGAGTCCTCTCATCAGATATTTCAGAATAAATGGAAAAAGGAAAAACTCTTCATTACATTACGACGGACGAATTACTTAGACGTTTTGTGGAGCTATTTATAACATAAAGGTTACGCTATTCAAAATGTAGGATATGCTCGTAGCTTAATCATATTATTTTTTATAATATCCTGAATTAAAAATATATTACTTTCACAATTGTTGCCAAAGATTTTTTTTTAATGGAGCATCAATTATGTCCACAGTGACGTCACGAAACCAAGACAGGAAACATAATTTTTTGTCGACATGTGCTTGGGAATTAATCATACTGTTTTTAGGTTAACAGGCGGTTTCTCACCCACTGAAGCGTTTAGGTTGTAAAATAATGATTAATATGTAATTTATAATACGGATATTATGAAAACAAAATAATTGATTCAATTAAAAGCAATGTTTAATTTTAAGTTGTACGCCGCGCCGCATCACACTAATAACAAACTAATATTTATTGGGATTTGTGATTTACTATTTGGTACTTATCACAGAATTATGTGCTTATGCAAACCATCAGTTTCCCACATTTATTGGATGTGCATAATAAATCAATTCAATTATTACATCAATTGACACAAACATTATACATCCAACGTTTATCCCCAAAAGAGTATGTAGCTATGTTATCATTTATGCAACGAGTTTAAAGTCATGTTCATCGACAGACATGATAGACTGTAGGTTCAATCCCCGCACCGAGACAAATCTTTGTTCCACCTACAAATATTTTTTAAGTTAGGGTGAGACCAAATAGTGTCTCGTAATTTATACGTCACCAGATATCTCACTGCGGGTTCAGGACTGAGTGTACAACTGTTATTAAGTCTGAGGAAATCCAAGAACATCCAACAACTTATATAACAAAAGGCGTGTCGATGAATGCCATTATTCCCTCGTATTGACAGCGAGTGTAAGGTGTCTTGGAGCGACTGTAAAGGCGTCATTATCAGTTTCCTAATTGCATTCGCCGGCTATCGCGTTCAAGATTACTTCTGTTGCAATTTACACGGGTGCGCTGGAGTGCCGTCTCATCCCGAACCTCTTTGACACTGCAAATTGGATGCCAAAAGGACTTTATTCCTTCATTTAGTGAACCAATTATGGTGAAACGTTTCGGCAGATTTCTTTTCAATTGTAATTGTGAAGTAACTGAAAAGTATTTTTTTGTGTCGGTCGATAGCAGAGATTTTAAAATTAAAATTCGAACACTAGACTAGATATATAAATTCCGTTTATAGACTCGTTTCTTATCACTTTTGAGAAGGAAATAAACTTGGCAGACTGTACGAGGCGTAAGGACACCTTTCACTACATCTGCGACATAAAGACATAATATTATGAGCTTATGGTGCATTCATGTTTGCCAATCGTGATTGGAACTAACAGTATAACTTACATTACAAAGTAAAAGAAGCAAGAAGAAAAAAATATGTGCAAGCTGCTAAATAGCAACACAAAAAATTAGTAAATTTTAATTGTTTGTATTTTTTTCTTTTGTATTGTATAATGCATCATTATATCATCATCATAATCATTAACAATTCCAGAATCCACTTCTAGCCATAGGCTTCTTTACCCTGTCTTCGACTTTTCGACGCTTCTGCGACTTGCGAGCAAACTTTCGCAAATTGTTACTTCACGTAACTACAAGACGTCCTACATCATGCAAGGCAACGTTATGATACCATTACCAGTTTAGCTCTGAGCAAAATTCCAAATTTCACTGATTCCATTACCATCGGTTATCGCTCCACATCAGTCCGCGCTGACGATAACCGCCCTTGAAACGATAAAAATAATAAATCACACATTATCTCTGGCAGTTTAAAGAAACCGCCTAGTCCGTGGACATAAAATCATATTACATTCTTGGTATACGTCCCGCGGGCCAATTTCGGCGGGCGAATTTCACGGCCCCTGAAAAGTGCTTTCCAAATGAGCCGATAGAAAATAACGTTAAGGCCGTCTCAAAAAGTCCACAGTTTATTAGATTCGAGAATCGCGAATCGCAAAGGGCCAATATTGCGGCCGTGTGCGTAATCCAATCGCTGGCTAAATAGAAACGAAATGGTTTTCTTTGTGGTCGGTGCATTAGGGCTAGCGGGTGAGTGGGGGAAGAATTTGGCATTTTTGACCTTTTTACCTTTTTATAATATACCATCACAAAGTGACTTCATTGGTCCTGCTGCCTGATCGTAGATGCAATAAATATATATGCAGGATTATGCCTTTTCGAAACCATAATCAAATTCGACACACTTGCGTGTTTCACTATGACACTATCCTACCTGGTTTTAGTTTCCTAACAATCGCAATTACCGAACTCAATGCAATAGCAAAGCCTGTTCTTGTCGCCAATTTTTTTTTCTGGGAAAGTGTGTAGACACGATTCAAGCTGATTCATTTATATTGTAGCTATAGCGACCTACTGCAAGGTTTTTCTTCGTACTGTGCTTTTAGTCAGTTACATACCTATCCATCTTTTCAGCGATACACGCAGAGCTTACCCAAATAAATGAGATACCCATGCTTTCTCGAAAGAAATCCGCCCCCACGCACAAAACAGAAGCCTTACACTTAACCAAATTAATATTTATTTTAATTTCCATCTCAAACATATCAGAAACATTTAAAAAGCATGACAACGGTCCCGCGAGTGCCGATGACAAGCCCCCGCGGTGCATTACCGTCACGAACAGACACGTTACGCGCCCATTCAGCCGAGCATTGCGATGAAAAAATCCAATGAGCCGGCTTAGTAATGTATTAGTGTGAATTGTGTTGCGACGGGGGAATATTTTAATGTAGATTGCGGTTTTTGTACTAAATATTTTATGTATAAGATTTATGATCTCTCGATTGCAGAGCAGCACGCCTGCAGTGTGACAAATATCGTCAAAAAATGTAAATAAATTATAGGCAGGTACGCAAAGTTACTTTCGATGCTTTCGTACACCGTTAAATGCAAAATAACGAACAAATCAGAAACTAAATTAAGCATCCCAAATTTTGCGTTCAGTCATTTAAAATATTTACCTTGAAAGTTCATTCAAGCAAATATACGTAGAAATAAATTACGTCTGAAAATTTGCTAAAACATTTCCATCATAAACACTTAAATCCCATTGGAACATTCAATGAGAATTATTTATGAAGCTAAAGTTCGTTGCGACTAGTCCTGACGGGAGAGGGGGGAACTTTAAATAAGTTTCAACTAGATGTTTCTTGTCAGTTGTCTTTTGACTCATTCACATGTTTGCCTTCATTCTTTAGTAAACTGTAAACGTTTTGTGATGTTTACATTTAGGTACATTACAGTGGCGAAAGGTGACATTTTTTAAAAGGGAAGCCGAAGCTCAAAACACAAAATATGTTTATTTTCTTTATCCTGTTATTAGCTTCTGCCCGCAAACTTCGTCTGCATGGTTAATTTTATTTGAAATCTCCCATCCCGTCCCGTCCCATCCCGTTATATCCCGCCCGCCCCGTCTCATTCTCACTAATGAAATGTAATCCAGTCCCATCCCATCTTTTTGAGTATGAAAAAGTAGCAAATATATCGGAATTCCTTCTTCATCCCACGGGAACACTATTTTTTTCGGAATAAAAAGTAGTCTATGTTACTTCTAATACCTCCAAGAATATGTGTACAAAGTTTCATGATGATCGGTTGAGTAGTTTTTGCGTGCAAGCGTAACAAACAAACTAACATTCACATTTATAATATTAGAAGGGCTAAGGGATTACGAAATGACTACAATGCGACTAGTACTAAGTAATCTGTGAATGCGACTGATAGTAAGCGTATGTAGTGCAGTCCGAATAGAGATTAAAAATTTACTGTGTGATGTTTCGCAGAATGAACGCAAAACGCGACACACTTATGCACGTGTGTCCTTATATTCGGACCTTTGCGAATATCCTCCCACCAGCAAATTATTGCTTCGAGAATCTTACTCACCAAACTAAAATAATGGGTTTCATTTGGTAAGTGATATTGTGGCATCTGCCTATTGCGGCCGTCAATTAAATTTTAATATTTCGTTACCTATGTACTTATACAATATTTACAATGTCCATGAAACAAAAAGTAAACCATGCTTACATAATGAGAAAAATAAAAAAGTATATTTCTAAACTGCACGTGAATATAAGATTAATATAAAAGAAATAAAAACCTAGACTCAATATGTTAACAAGTACGATAGCCCCGCATTTATCAGTTGTAACATTAGTAAGACAATGTATTCCTCAGGCGAGGATCGAGCACGTCCTAAAATCTAAACACTAACTTTATTTGAAAAATCGACAACCTAAACATATTAGTACGCTCCTAACGATTAGTAATTTCCATTAAAACCATAATATTAATATTACACATTTTGTAATTAAAAACATTTAAAACTAATTGCATGAACCATGAATATATTGTAAAAATGTAAATACAACACTTATAAATACATTAAACTCCGCATTTCGCTATTATAATAAGTAATATCTATACCTAAACACACGAAATGCCGGAGAAGCTGCGGCTTGCCTCTTGCTTTTTTAGCGTAAATTGAACCTTAAATCATTATCAATTTAAGGTACAATTTTGCGTGGTTTGTTGCATACTATACAATGCGTAACGGGCGGCGCGGCGGCGGCGCGGTGGCGGCGGGGCGGCGGCGGGCAGCGGCGCACGGGCCGCGCTAGTGTTATTGAATAAGCCGAACAATTTTACAGGAATTCGCCAGAGGTCGCACCGCGTCGCAATAAAAAGGGCTTACTGTGCCGCTTCCTAGTAATGTTTACGTATCTGGCCGACAGATGTCGTTGAATGTAAAAAATAATAATTGAGTTTTGATATTAAATAAATAAGTTTGAATAATTTGCTTGTTTATAGTGTAATGATAAATTACAAAAGGGAAGCCGGTAGGAACTGGCTTCTAAGGAGCCTTCGCCACTAGTACATTAAAGATGAATCGCATTATCGTCTTTAGAAAACATGGAGCAACGAACTTCGCATATCACGTTTGTAAGAGTAGAGCCACGCTGTTTTCATTCATGACTCAACATGTATGGGCAGGCTCGTTGAGGGAGGCACCACTGTCTCAATTACAGCTTAGCTGTCGCGTTTGGTTCGGTGAGTAAGATACGCCTTTTCTCGTCCCACACTTTTCCTAACCGCTCCCCTTCCGATTTGATGGATCAGCAACACATCCATGATCGAAGCATTTTGGATGTTCATGGGCAATAGTGATTACCATCAGATGATCTGTTTGCTTGTTTGCCGGACAAATCGAATAAAAAAAAATCGTCGCGAGATCGCGTCAGCGTGTCATTTAGCTGCACGCCGCGTATACATTATGCGGGGGTAATCATTATCATCATTACACAAATCTCATCTGACTTCATATTAAACTGAACTATAACTTTATTACTACAATATAACCTCTCTCTACACTATTACGTAAAGAGTTAAGCATGATCGCATACTTAAAAGCCTCATATAGCATCTTAAAGCGTCGGCAAACACGCTGATAGATCACGGTGCGTTATCACGTCGCGGGATCGCGTCAGCGTGTCAGTCAACTGCACGCCGCGTGTGCATTATGCGAGGGTAATTCGCGTCAGCAGTGATTGATTATGTGCTGAACGCCGGTGGCAATCGACTTGTGTGATATATCTTGTATTAATATCTGGAAATGGACTGTAGTGAGATGAGCGAGTGACTTCGTAACAGGTGTTGGTTGTAAACTGGGAATTTTTAAGTTGGCAATTTGTAGAATTTGTTATATTATTTACATTGAAATCAACGTACAATTAAAGGATTTTATGACCTAATAGTTAACTCTTGTTGTTTCTTGGCAATTTATCTTCTATTCATTTATAGTACTCATTCAATTTTCGAGTTATTAGAGAAGCTAAAACGTAACAAAAAACAATTCGAAAGAATATTTTATGGAGGTCCGGGTTTACGTGCCTGTATGATTTCGTTTAATTCTTGTTTAAACATATGAAAACCGACATGAATATTTACACGGTAAACGTTGGAAATTGAAGTATACCAATGCCTGCCCGGCTATAACGATTTATTTAAAAAATAATATATTTTCAAACAACCATACTCAAAGCTAGCTTCAATATTATTCAACATCACCATCTCTAACAGCACTTACTACTAAAATGTATGGCATAAAGGTGTCTCTACACGATTCATCTCACAATTTTTTCACCTAAAACTGCATCTGACGTCAAGTTAAAAAGAGCGTCTCGTTTGTCCACGTGTCGCGGGCGGCGTGACCGGGCCGGTACATTAATCACGCTGTCACGTCGCCGTCACGGCGTCACGGCGTCGGATCGATCACGTGACGAGTTCGCGACGTGACGCCTCGCCGCTCGCCTATGTATTAAAAACTGATAGTTTTTAGCACGTGATAATAGTGCGTTTTTTTAAATGCACTTGAGTTAGTGTCTTTAGAGTATTTTATTAAGCTTTGTATATATATGTATATAAGCATTTTATTAGCCCACATACGTACATACGTCACGTATGTGCAGTTTGGCGAACCTTACATACCATAGAAATTCTTTCAAATCGCTAAGGTATGCAGGTTTCCTCACGATGTTTTCTTCCACCGTTATAGTGCGTGGTGAATGACAGCTATTTATAAATACTTATATGACTCTGAAAAGTCAGTTGTGACTCTGTGACTTGAACCTGTGACCTCGGTGAACATATTGGCAGCCGTGTCTGGTCCGTTACCAACAAGTCACTTCAAACTTATTAAGGTTTATTGTTGCTTATTTTTGTTCATTTTCATTAATCTCTGCAGCTATTCCTCGTCACTGTGAACAGTACATTTCAGATAAGTTGAGTTTCAGTGAATTGTTTATACACCCACAAGGTGGTCAGACGAACTGGTAAAGGTCGCGGGACATCGCTGGATGCAGGCTGCTTCCAACAGGTCAAAGGGGAAATCATAATGGGAGGCCTATGTTCAGCAGTGGACTTCCTTCGGCTGATGTATGGATGGATGGATAAATTATTAACATACTTTGTAAGTGTAAGTTGCATGTATATGCATGGAGTATATGGCCTATCAAAAGTGCCATAAAATGTAACTGTTATGTGAAAAAATGTTTTCGTTGCTCAATATATTTATTCTGATTAACATAAGAAGAAAAAAAAATAGTTTAGTTACAATCTACTGTACTGTAGGACCAGACCGGAGTAGTGTAGTTATTTTACCGCACCAATGTTTTTTCCAGATTGGCATAATTTTCATGCCCCTAATATTTTCCGTTTATTATTACAAATAAATACCAGAGCAAAAGCTTCCACAAAACCAATCTTATGTTTATTTTTACATTACTCTCAGTAAAATAAATTAACGAGAAATAATCGTTTCCATTCGCTAAGCGTTCTCGTAGGTGGAGTAATCTAATTAAACATGAAGGTATTGAAATAATTCACGTTAATAAAACACCTGCTATATAATTATGCGAAAATTCTCCACGTTAAATTTATAACGATAGATTATGTTCATTAATTTAGATTCGTGTTGGTTTCAGCTAATTAGCTTTTTATATAATTCACGCTGTTTTGACGTTTTTATAGTGCATATTAAAGTTTTGCTGAGCTTATGTCGCCAATGTACTTCGGGACTAGACATTGCAGGGCAAAGACCTCAAGGGTGACTAAAAATTGCCGAGTAACATAATATTATTAAAGTCAATGAAGTTCAAATTCGTAGTAAGTTAAAGTCGAGTAATAAATATATAACTATTCAATAGAATTGACTGGCTAAAGAGAGAGAGAGACAAGACTAGACTAAACTAGACCTGTGTCTACGTCACAGCTTTTGTGTAAACCATTTATTATTACCAAAGTCTTGCCTAGAAAAGATATTGTATCCTTTAAAATGAAATATTGAAAGCCCAAAATTTTGCAGTTCAATATCGGCGCCGGTCCGGCCTTCTGAGAACTCTATTGATTTACCAAGAAATGTTAATGTAGTTTGAAGTTAAAATCACTCTTGTAGCCTAAATTATTTAGTAGAGTACTTTTTTAAAATTCATTTCTTTTCTTTTGTTCATTTGGATTATGAAGCGTTCTTCTAACTGTAGATTAGTTGTTGCTTTAAGTTTTAAAATGAACTTAGGTTTAAGAGTATTGGAGAATATACATTTCTTTAAAATGAAGGAAACCAAAGAAGAAGCAAATGTCATTCTATAAGGGAAGTGGTTGGTGCCCAAAAAAAAAACAATTTTGGTTTCGCTCGAGAAATTTAAGAATGTTTCTTCGAGGGACAAGAGGTGATTATTACAAATTACCGCTAGCTTTTACTAATAAAATGTCGAGCTGCCTAATATTACGTCATCATTGTTGTATACGACTGAAATACTTCTGCTGGATGTCTATGCGTCTCCCAGATTACCAAAGGACTAGTTGAAAAGGAATTCAAATGAATGTTAATATTACTATTATTCAAAACATATTCAAAATCCGAATTGTCGCGAGCAGCGCAGGTAAAATCATCCCGAATCCTCTATTAAATAATCCAAACACACGCGCCAAAATCATATTCACGTGTACACAGAAAGGCGCAATTTGAGAAAATTTAAATATTACGTAAAAATGTAGGTTTTCTGCAGGTGCAGGCGGCGGGGTGGAAGGGGGAGGGGGAGGGGGTTTAAGGCGGTGCTGGCAGTTGAACACCTGATCCGCGCTCGGATATTCACGGCGACACCCCGTTATACTAGTTGCGAATGAACGCAAATCGCTACAGAATCACCGGCACCCAGTGATGTCGGGCCGCGCAAATAGCGTCAATGTTTGGTATTGTTAGGAGTTTAGTTCGAGGGTCTGTTTGTGTTTGCAATGGTAGGTGTGGGCTGACTTGTCTTGCGTGTTGAATGATTAGTTCAAGTTTGGTCGTGTGATTTGGGCTGAAGGTTGTTTGGTTAAGTGATTTCGATTTACTTATCAGTTCATATATTTATTATTTCTGAATTTTATGAAAAAAAGTGAACAATTTTATGTGGATTTTCAACCATCCGCATAAAAATCTCCAAACACTCCATGATACATTTTAAAATTCATTATTTGGCTTTACGGTCAATTCTGATCAATAAAGATAATTCTTTATGACCAATTGAATAATAATTCTAATTTTGAAACAAACAAAAATAATTTTAGATCTTATTCTACATGCAAACTAGTCCAAATCAAAACATTTTGCTGCTATCGTCCACCTTTTTTAGGCTTTGGCATGTCCTGGTGCGACGCACCGTCTCGACGTAACCGTACCTCACGCCTCATATCTTGCCTTACATTGTGTCTTATTTGTAGATGTTCGTTAGTTAATTTTTTTTCTAAAAATTATAATTGGAGCATATTTATTTATAATAAACCAATATAAATAAAACAAATTGCGTCTCTTGGCTGCCTGTGTTAGGTACTTGGATGTCCTGGCCCGACCGCGCGCGGGTCGCCGGATGCATATCCGTCGGCACAATCAAGGCCCATTGGCGCCGCGACGCACGCCGGCTTCGACGTGACCGTGCCTCGCCATGCCTCGCGCCTCGGACCTCATGCCTCGTCTTACATTGTGTCACGTTTGTAGATGTGGCTTGTTTGCTATTTCATTTTTATATAGTATTATCGTATTTTTGAAAGGTTTAAAGGATGTTTTTATTGCAAATAATTTTTTTACTGATGTGTGATTTGATGTTTTTACTGATGGCCCGCACATACGTAACGATATAACTGTGCAAGTCTGAGTTTGCACCAGTATACTGGAAGGTGTGTGGGCAAATAACTGCGCAAACTTCGTACCAGACTGGTGCAAGCTTGCGTTTGCGCAAAAGCACTTATTATGAGGAAACATACACATCTGAGAATTATTTACAAATATTTTCAAGAAATATTTCTACTGTTTAAGGTGAGCGTTACATTCTAAAGGGATTGTTCCTGAAAGCTTAAAGTAGTCCAAAATGTGGGTCAAATATTTAGACCTACACCATCTTAATAAACTATTCTGCATCTATTCCACAAAATACGTGATATAAATCCATATTTGAATAGGGACAGTACACTAACAGTTATGAGAAGCTATTGCTTTCATATCGACAATATTAATGGCACGGCCGTTGAGATGCTCCGCTAGGATTTCAATGAAGTCGTGCACCCATGAAGCGATCTCGTGATGTATATTGTAGTTTCTTAATATTATGTATTCAGTGACGTGTTACATAAAATGTGCGTTTCTTTTTATTGCAAAGGGGAGAACGACTTATTTCGATATAGATATGGCGAAGTAAAAAACAAAACATAGTATTATTTTAGGTAATAATGACAGCAAGATAGATTTTTGACAGCCTCCGTGGCACAGTTGGTTAGATGCCGCTTGTGAAACGAGATGCCGTGGGTTCGATCCCCGCACCGAAACAAATATTTGTGTGATCCGCAGGTATTTGTTTCGGGTCTGGGTGTTGGTGAGACCGAAAAGTATTTCTGATACCCACAACACAAGACTCCATATAAGTCCACACTTATGACCCCACGGTCAGGACTATGTATGTGACTGTTGGGTGTATTTATAGATAGGTATAGACCAAATTACTTTTTGAAGTAAACTTTGGACTAATCAAATTTGCGAAATTGTACAAAATAATTGTTACCCTCGACTTTCCAAATTAATCCTAGCTTTATTAAGCCCACACAACTTCCGCTCAAAGTGTTTAATATACAAGGCTAAAATAACAATTTATTTAATTACCGAAAAATATGACAGCTTTTAATGCTTAACAAAATTCCAGCATTATCCTTCTGGAATTTAATTACAGATTATATAATTACCCTCCCCGTCTCCCCTCGTCGTTAATCAATAACCTCCAACGCTTCAAAGGCCATCTTTCACCGCGTAATAACTCGGTAAGTGAATTAAGCTAAGCAACGGGGGTAATGAACTTATCCGTCCAGGTTAGTGAGACCCCCGTGATTATCCCGTCCGTGGGTGGCCCGGTCGACTTTGAATTTTCTGAGAGGAGGTGAGGGATCAAATTTTATTTGACGGCTGTAAGCGAGCTGTGTACCTGTGCCACAGTTTTGATACAGCAGTGGGTAAACGAGGTTCGTATATTTTTGTTACAAACTCACGCTACTTTAATTTCTTCTTTTTCAACACTCAGAATTGGGGTTAGCTTATTTGATTGTTTTTAATTTGGTGGAATGAGTTTTAGTTTTGGGCAACTGTTATGAATTTTATAAACAAGTTTTCAATTTTCAGTGAATGTTTTGAAGTTATTTCATAACGGCTTTATAAACACATTATTTAAATTTCAAATAAAATTTTGCAATTGAAAAGCCGATATTGAATATTGGTTCTTCGATAAGCAATTTTAACTATAGGTACTCTCAAATGTATAAATATAGTGAAAACTTTTTTATATTTTTCCAAGCCTACGTGGCTCAGTAGATTAAGATACTCATACCGAGGCAAGCAATTTGGTTCTGGCGCTGTAAGACTCTCTAGTCATCTGACACCTGCGATGCAAGATGTTTGGCCAAGACGATGATTTTTTAAATTAAATTACGTTCCAAATCCCTATCAGAGCTACCCTACCGCTCTTCTCTGAACAATACTAACGACACACTCATTTAGTTCTAATATCTGGCCCATCAAGGCTTTTTGATGTGCTAAAGAGGTAAATCAAGTGCTTTTGATCCCAGATTGTATGCTAATGAGGCAGTCGAAACCGCCAGTGGCGCCACCTACCACCTGCAAGCACAAAACGTATTAAGGAGATTAGCTTCAGCACATAAGGTGTCTTAGAAAATGTAAAATGCTTTTACCTTGATACTGCATATAAGGTTGGGGATGTTGAGGATGTATTGCATATAGCGATATTAAGGTTATTAAATAGAGCTTCTAGAAAGCGTAGCCGTGAAGTAGCTGGGAAGAAATATATGACAGAAATATTGAGCGACAGCTTAGTTAATAACGTACTAGACTTAGATTGACAAGGTGGAGGTTGTAAATGTTAGCCTCAGGCGCTTCTGACTTTTCGAAATTACGCGTGTATTCTTAATTCATAATACCTGACTATAGCAGTGAGGGAATATGTTGCGAAGATATCTGCGGAACAGAAGCTTTGCACATGAATTTCAAATGTGAAATTCACAAATTCGCAACAGTATAACAAAGTAAATTAAAAGTTACTAGACCAGTCTTAATTATAGAGGACGCCAGTGTCCTGCAGCTTAGTGCCTATTAATGTTTTAAGTTCTGCAGTTCTTCCTAGTTCTCGTTACTCTGACACATAAAGACGTAAGTCTCTTAAGGCCCAGTAAGGTCCGACTACAGTATACATTATACAACAATATACTTACAACCAGAACACAACAGTGCTTACACACTGCTACGTGATAGCAAAAATAGAAGCTGATGAAAGATATATTTTCTTCTCAAAATCATATTGTTTAGAAGTTATCGTTGTACGTTCTTATAAATATAGATTGTTATATTTGACTTTGATAATTGTAAACACCAAAAAACAAAGATTAATGAAGGGAAAAGAAAATAACATAATGCTAACTACACAAAATGACTCTTAAGTTCCGTTGTAATAGTTTTCGGGATATAAATTGTCCTTAAGGCCTAAAAGGGGCATAAAACAAATACAAAGTGACCCAAATTAGGACTTAGAGGTCCTTAAACATGTGTACTTAAAGTAATAGTTCGCTTCAAAGTTACAGGCCCTACATTAGCATATAGAACACTTCTTATCCTAGAAACTAGAGTTTTTACAAGTAATACAGTTTAACAAGTAAGAGTTGCCTTAAGTAATGTAAACTAGAGACCCTCGTTTTATTTATTTAGCCTTAAGTGATTTAATAAAGCCGGAGAATTTGTTAGAAGTCGCAATTTTTTTCTTATCAATGGTACCAAAATATGTAAAAAAATATTTTATATCATAATCCTTTTGAATGGAATTAATGAAATACGAGTTTACATTTGTTTATAACATTCAATCCGATGGTTACATAACATGCAAAAATTCGAGTTCTATCAACATTCTAAAGCAATGTTTGTAAAAATTCCAAATTGTAAGATTCGGTGGTTACAGAATTTGAATTTGACTAAACTTTAAATTCAATGGGCACAGAAATTTTTAATATTCGTGTCAATAAAAAGGAACACATGTTCTCTAACCCGGACCGCACTACTTTTCCGGTTATTGTAGTCACCATGTATAACCAGTTCACGATATCGATTTGAAAACCTTGTTTCGAAGGCAGCAAAAAAGACCAATAGGTACAGCAGTATTTCTGCCGCCCCTAGATTTTTTAACCTGATTTGCCGGCGCCGATGGCTAGCTTAACCCACTTTCTGACACACGAAAGGACTTTCAATTTGGAAAGCAAACTTTGAAGTAGGTATTAAAATGAAATTGCAAACAAACGAATATAAATCAAATGTACGGTGCCTTTAGAACGATAGGTCTCGGGATTTGATTTCCGGCCGGATCTAGCATTTGTTAGAAATAACAAGTATTTGTTATGGGATATGTGGAGTTTGTGTTATGTTGAGTTTGTCTATTGTGTGTGGTTGACAACGTCAATTATAATAAAATGTAATTCAATATAGTTGCATTATTTTAATCTCGGATAACATGCTTAATGTTACGTATTTTACAGTGGCGCTATCCTTCAGCTTATGATACAGTTTATTGATTTCACAAGAATTGTTGTAAAAAGCTTTTGCTACCTAAAAAGTGCTTTCCACTGGTGGTAGGTCTCTCATATGTGAGAGGCCGCCTGGGTACTACCGCAATGTCTATTTCTCTCGCCAAACAGCAGTGTAAATGCACTGTTGTGTTTCAGCTTGAAGGATTGTAGCCAGAGTAACTAGTGGACATATTGAGCCTTAAAATCTTACGTATCCAGATCGCGAGCGTAGTTGAATGCCAAGCAATGCTTTGTAATTCATGGTGCTGTTTAGGTTTGCTACCGTCCATGAGCGGTTTTATCGCTTACCATCAGGTGAATAGCCTGCTCGTCTCGCCATTCGTAGAAATAAAATGAAAGAGTAAATGTGCCGGCTCCCACTGTAAGCCAATATAATTATCAGTACTGCTGTAGCGTTTCGTTGTAGTAAGAAATCTTTCCCTTGCAGAGTAACCACTAGATACGGTAGCGGAAATCTTGTCATAGTGTCACACGCAACTGTCGAGCCTGCTATGCTAAATCATTAAAGTGGGCTATTTTGATGAAAATAAAAAAAAACAATCATTTCACGCATATCAATTATCTATCTGAAACATGCACCTAGTTTTCCATAAGTATACACTCACATTTCATTAAAAACAAGTAATGTAACCACACCACAAAACCAATTAAAAAACCAATATTTTTATTTAATTAACAAAGCGCTATGTCCCAAACGTTCCCGCTTAATTCATGTTCCGAATGGAATATTCCCGGCCTGAATCAAGACGAACGCGAGTCGCCTGGGGTCCGCAGATTCTATGGTAATCTATGCGACCTCCGCTGGAATGACGTTCTCGTTTAATTAAAAACTTTTTCCGCACTTTTCCACACTTTTCCACTCTATTTTTCCTTGGATACGTCATAAGCATCGGGATTAACTACTCGTCTGTTTTCATTTGCGCCCTCCAAGTGTTTTCTGTAAAGCTGTTGCCATGGGGTTGAGTAATTAACGTGTTTGTTTTCGTTAATGACAGCTTCAGCTTATAATGCGGTTTTCCTTGTGCTTACGATTTTATCTGCGTTGCGCATATTTTTTATAAATGTTTAAATAAGAAGTGGAATGAATGAAGTTAATTTATAACAACGAAATTTAAATTTTGAATGGCGTCCCCTTATAAAAAACGAAAATTGCAATAATCTTGTAACGTAAACAAAATTTGCTACAAGTCGTCTTAAGAAATAAATAGGGGACAAATTTAGTAAAATTTAAGCTATAAATAATGTTTTATTATCAACCCCTGTCACAATTGAAACGAAAATAACTCTGCGAATTATTTGTTGAATTAGTATCACGTCTGCTTACCCCTTCAAAGTTACAGGCGCGATCGTAGTGTAAAATAGTTCCTAACAAAATAAAAATATAAATCCCCGACCTAATCCACCGAGCACGCAACAGCTGTGTAAATGTTATTTAAAATGCAGATATGCAGTGAGCTGGGAACACCGTTCCACGCTAGCACAATGTTCCCAGTAAACGTACTAACACTAGTACTATACTCCCAGTACGTTGTTCCCAGTATAGAGCCCCACCTGCTGCCTGGATTAATGTTGAGACATGCATTCCTGTCGGTTTATTGTGCTCTGTTTAGCTCTATTTGAGGTTGCGGTCTTAATGTGGTTTAGTGAACATTTTTGGCTGTATTTTTGTTTTTACAGCACTTTTTACTCTTGGTAAGTCTTTCATATGTGAGAGGCCGCTTGGGTAGGAACCACCGCAATGTCTATTTCTCGCGCCAAACATCAGTGTAAATTCACTGTTTTGTTTGAAGGACATTGGAGCCAGGGTACTACTTGGGACTTAACATCTTATGTGTAAGAATGGCGAGCGCAGTGGATTGCCAAGCAATACTTTATAATTCATGGTATTGTTCGGTTTTCTACTGTCCATGAGTGGTCGTATCGCTTACCATCAGTCAAATGGCATATTCGTCTTGCCATTTAAAGCAATAAAAACTCAAGTGTAGTTATTGTGTGGGTGTACTCTAGGTTTAGTGTACGATAGTTGCCAAGCGTGTAAACACTGTTCTGTGATCTGTCCCAGTTAAATTACATAGAAGACAGTGATTAATAGGCATTAGGAGAGCTAGAGCCTAATGTCTGGGGAGACGAGTGTGGTGCCAAGCAGCGCTTTATAATACTAAGATCTGTGGGCGTTGGCCTTGTTTAAAGACAGGCGTGGATGTTACAGTTATAATGACCTAATATTATCGTCATTCTTGTTATTTGAAAATATAGGTTATAATACCGTTATAATTAGCATCGAGTTGGCCTCATTCATTTGAAGTGTTTATTGATTAAAATCCAAATATTTTTTACATTTCTAGTAAGTAAAAATGTTCTCTCGATGGAGCTTAAAGCATAATTTAATAGATTAGATAGCATAATTTAGATATTTTCAAAAATTACACAGAAAATTCAATAAGATTTCGCAACTATCTTATTTGTTCATTAGTATAAAATTCACCAACTTGGATGATAAATATATAACTTTATAGGTACGTTGTCAGACACAAACACAGCTCATGAAATCGAACGGCGAACACCGTCTACAAGCGGAGTCTTTGATTTCATCGCAAACTTAAAGCAAATAGACTCATAAATTCCTTTTGATTGTTAAAACTTTAACAAATCCACTTTAATATTAGAATAGTTAAAGTTTGGCCGCAATTGGTGTTCTGCTCGTGTTTGCGATGCCGCTCTAAGTTTTAGAGCCAGATAAATAAATTTCTTTCTACGCCTCGCTACTTGCGCTCGGCAAGAGAAAATCTCTACAGCTATGTGTTTTGATTAAATTGCGCAGTGAGGTTGTAGAGCAAGTTTTTCTGACCTCTAAGACAGTACACCCGCGGAGGGTAATTTAACACAATATATTGGATCTGAAAATGTACTGAATTTAGATACTATTATGCTTCATTTTTATTAAACTTCTTATAGAAGGCGTAGCTAATAACACTGGTCAACAAAAAAAATAAAATCGTTTGTTTCCTTTAATTTTTTTTTTGTTTCTGTCTCAAACTAATGCGTATTTTTTAAATATGGTAACAGTTTTTCTCTCACAGCTTTTGTTTTTGAGTTACAGCTAACTACTCTCCATTACTATTTTTACTTATAGTTGCGTTTTCTATTGGACATTGAAATATATTTTGTTGTTGTTTTCGATATGGCTTCGTCAAGAAGGTGTTGTGTACTTAATCCTGATTTTTTTTTTGCTACATTTGTGGTGAATATGTATTTGCAAAATGTCGAAAACCTATATCGGACTTTGTAAAAACTGCGATCAACTCTACTTTATCAATACAAATTAAAAGCTGGTATTTTTGATGGGCCACAGATTAGGCAACTCGTGAAAGATCCTAATTTTGTCAAATCAATGACTGACGTCGAATCCAAAGCTTGGAAGTAATTCGTTTTGGTTATGAGTAATTTCCTAGGCAAAAAGAAATCTGACGACCACGTCGAGCTTGTTGAGTCCATGCTATCGAACTTGCAATAGTTAGAGTGCAACATGAGCATAAAAATCCACTTCCTGCACTCACATTTAGACCGATTTCCACAAAATCTAGGTGATTTTAGTGAGGAGCAGGGTGAAAGATTCCATCAGGATCTTCGAACAATGGAAGAGCGGTATCAGGGGCGGTGGGACTCACATATGATGGCAGACTACTGCTGGAGTTTGCAACGTGATCTACCTAAAGTCGTTCATTCAAGAAAATGGTATAAAAGATCATTTGATAGTGTTCAATAGAAATTTTGTTAACATTATTTATTAATTTTCTGTACTTTTTATCAAAATTATAAAACTCTATATTTCAAAAACTGAAGCTGTTAGCAATCTTCCAGTATTTTTTTCATACTCAGGGCCATAGAAATACCCAATAACAGAAAAAAAAAATAAAGGAAACAAGACTTGTGTTGACCAGTGTAATGCTTTCATCATCTTCAACATTAAAGTAAACTATATCATGAAATAGGTTGGATGCCCTCACTATAAAGTGTTGACGACTGATCGAACTATCAAATACGGAGACATTATACAATATAATTGTCTGTATTTCATGTCCAGGCCATTCTGTTAATAAAATATATTTTTATAGAGTCCCTAACCATTCCCTTTGCCACCAATTCATTTTATATTTTGTTCTCAATAATGTCCGGTAATTTACGTATTTAGAGTTTGCCAAATATTATTGAAGCTCTACTTCTTTATAACTTCTGTACTTCAAAAACATCAATCGACAAAACTTAAAACTAAACTTCACACTCCTACCTATAAAAAAAGCAACGTTCAAAAAGATTTCAAACGCCATATGCATTTCACCTTGCAGCCGCTGCGTCGCTTCACGGCGTCGCAGTAAGTTGCATAATTAGCGTGGTTAGCGGACGTCGCGCCCGCTTCCAGCGCTGCAGGATTCACACGCGGCTGGCTCTGCTTGATCGTGGCGACGGAAAATGCCTGCGGTTCCCCACATCTCTGTGATTCGCCCACGCGAAACGAATGTGAGTGTGGAACTTGAAGATTTTAGACTATTTTATTCCAGTTTTTGGGCTATGGTAAACGTGTTCCAAGGATTCCGACTTGTTAAATAGGATTTTTAAATAGCGGAAAAGAGGTGGTTTAAAGTAGTTAATGTGGAAGAATTTCTAGTAACAATGCTTGTTATTTGTAAACAACGAGGTGCTGAAATCGTTTGCGTTTGAAAAATAAGTTGATTCGCAATTGGTAGTCTATTCTCAGACATATTAGAATGTAACCAAGTTGAACTATGAGTGGCATTAGTGGTACGTTTACCTCGTTTATCTTGTTGGTGATCATATACTTACACATAAAACTGAAAATGCACCAACAATTTTAATATTTTGACAGAAAAATCACACAAAGAATAACCGAATAAAGAATTGTGCTAGGAATGGTTTTTTTTTTATCGAAATTACATCTAATGATTTATTTTCACCTAATATTATCCATAATCGCCATATCGGAGTATAATTTCCGCGTACGAGACTTCTCGATACTGAGACACACGTGAGCTGCCCTATTGTTCTGCCGCTTTTTATTGGACTTACGAGCTTGTAAATTCACTCCGTGGCGACATGGGTATTACCGTAAAGCGGTGGCTCAGGGGACGGTTTCCTCTTAGAGGAAAGTAAATTGGATAGTCTTTAGAGCAAGTTAAAAATGGCTAAAGGCTAAATAAATAAATACACCCAGCAGTCACATACATAGTACTGATCAATTAAGATCAATTAAGTCTTGTGTCGTGGGTATCAGAAACTACGAGAGACTTTTCGGTCTCACAAACGCCCAGACCTGAGACAAATATTTGTGGACCCACAAACATTTGTCTCGGCGATCAAACCTCTCGTTTCAACGCCGACGTCTAACCAACTGCGCCACGGAAGCTGTTAAAGGCTATAATTATTTGAGTCTATCTATCTATCTATATCAGCCCATATACGTCCCACTGCAGGGCACGGGCCTACTCTACAATCGAGAGAATCGATTGAGAGTGGTTAGGCCATATAGTCCACCACGCTGGCCTAGTGCGGGTTGGCGGACTTACATACCGTAGAAATTCTTTGAAATCGCTACGGTATGCAGGTTTCCTCACGATGTTTTCCTTCACCGTTAAAGTGCGTGGTGATTGACTATCAATACACACATAACTCCGAAAAGTCAGAGGTGTGCCCTGGGATTTGAACCCGCGACCACCGTGAACATGTAGGCAGCCGCGTCTGGTCCGTTTACCAACAGGCCACCACGCACTTTTTGAGTGTTTTAGGACAATCTGTATCTCCTGTAGGAGATTCCGGAAGGTAAATGTCTTTGGCAAAAATCCAGCATTGTGTTTCAGGGTTTCTCAAAGTATTTGCATGTATTTTACACTACATCGATTGATATAAAACAAAAGCAATTAGGACATAAATGAATTAGGGATATACGAAATGGAAAAAGAAAACTCATTTTCATTAACCTAAGTATCAGTTAATGTCATCCCTTGTTAGATGTTGATTGTAGTCTGGAAGATAGAAGTAAGACAGCAAAAAGTAAATGGACATAGGCTAGACATTTAGATTCCTTAATAATAGATGGTAACTGTTAGAAAACATACTCGTAATTTTGGCTGCTCAAGATTCATGACCGTGAACTATAGAAAAACGATACTTATTTATACTGGTACGACAACAAGACGGGACTACACTTCTGTGCAGTCCAAATTGAATCCAACGACGTGAAATTACAAGTAAAAATATATTAAAATATATTTCCAAAAATTTGAAGATATTTTTGAATACGCAACTTGGAGTTGCGGGAAGTCGCAGTATGCAGGCTGCTTCCTATATATTTTTATGTAACTCCTTGAAGGTGCCTGTATTCACCAGTATATTCCCTGTGGTTGAAGATATTAGTAACATTTAGGCCATAACCTAACCACAATCCTAAATTAGACCTACTTATCCCCAGACGCAACCTACATCTGTTGACCTTTAGGTTATAGAACCAGCTAACGTACCGTCTCCGTCCCATACATTAACTCCAGCGGTCGTGTACATAAAAACTTGTTCGCATAAGGTTAAATATAGATAACATTAATCACTGGTCGGGCGCAGTGAATTAGCCAGCCCTTTGCCTACGAGTTAGCTGACATTTTGTCAAGCAGTTCGTGTTAGGTACGGGGTGTAGTCAGCGGCAGATGGAAAGATTTTGTTCTGGTATTATGCTTTGGGTTATATGGGGTTTACTTCGATAAGTAACGTTTTAAGAAACAGCATTAAATTTTTTGACTTCAGTACGCAACCGTTCGACTTTCGTTGGGTATGGACTTGACTAGTATTTATTCAATTTAGAAGATAGTGTTTTGAATTTGTATGATGTAGTACTTATCATGAGGTGGGTTGCAAGCTCGTCTACCTGTGCCGGTGAATTTTAAATATCTACTTTGACTCCAACATATTATAATACTATGAAAGGGTAAACGATAAGTCCAAAAGCGACTCAATGTTAAATGCAATTGAATCTGTAAATGAAACAATATCTTGACCGACTAAAGACAACCAGGACAAGGATATTACTTTGTATGTATGTATGTATGTACGTATGTGTCTGTAGTGAAATTCCATTCGAAAGTACTGACCAACTGGCCCGTGCTCATTGTGTCCCTACTCCCGCAACTGGACATGTAGTAAAGACAAACTGACTGCGCACCGAGATACGACCGTGTCGAGCGCTAATGTCTGTTTGTAGTGTCTATTCACCTCCTCCCCTCCTCACCTCCTCACCCTCACCGCGAGCCCGCGACTTTATTTATCCATCGGACGTTATTGTCCTAATTTTAATACCCTTGCAGATTTGTGAATCGTTTATTTGATAGTGTTTAGGGTTATGTTACATTTGTATACGTATTGCTTGTTCTAAAGTAAAAGTGATGAGCTCAGGTAATAACCTCGACTTTTCGTTGAGATAGTGGACGCGGGTTCAAAATATAGGGTACGATTTCGATTTTTATGAGTGTATGTATTCTTAGTGCCAGAAAAAAAAATTAACATTGATGCCGTAGATATATTTATTAGAATGTTTATGGTATATGAAGTCCAGCAACCGCGTAAGCGTGTTGGACTACAGCTTTAGCCTGTTCAATCGTTTTGTCCCATGCTTGGTAGAAGGCACTAGTCATATAATATATGACCAGATTTTTTAATATCCTACGACATTTTTCCTCTATATATCCAATTATACACCATCACCAATGATTAATACCTACCCATCACAGGTATAGTAACATTTTAACCCATTATCACACAGCCATAATACTTCCAATTAGTTATATTGTGCCACTGCGAGGAGTCCCTCAGGTAAAGTGAAACTGAGCGGTTATTACCTCAGAGCTTATACTCGCACGAATTTAAACATACACGTACAAAGTGTCTTGGATGTAAAACACTTTAGATTAAAATTATGTATTGCATTTAAAATTTTAAGCTTTATATTTTTAGCTGGTGTGGATTATATCATACCATCGTACATGATGGAAAACCCATCACAATACCCCCCCCCCCCCTCCTCTCCCGCAAGTGTATCGTGTTCCGGAGGTTGTGTATGTTTGGAGAACGCGGGCATAATTATGTAAACGAACGGTGACCATATCTCGATAGTGGATGTTCTATTTGGCAGCAAGCGTAATATCAGGAGCATGTAATTATTTTTTCATTTCACAATATACAGTGCAACCTCGATATAACAAATCGGAGGGGAACAAGAAAATATTCGTAATATCAAGTAATTCGTTGAACTGAGGTTTGTTATGTTGAGGTTAGATTGGTCTAAAATTCGTTATAAAGAGGTAAAAGAATAGTTTTACTTTAGAACTCGCATGATTTTAATCTTTTACTGTTTACATTCAAACCACTTTTTTCTGAAAACTTATCTTTAGATTTTAAAATTGTAGCCAATGTACTTGCGGGAATCCCGAACTTATTAGCTATGTCTAATTTTTTCGTCATGGGATTTTGGTCAACATAATTAATGATGTTTCGCTTTTCTGCGACCGATAAGGAACACCTTTTACGTTTCTGAGCCATTTTAACTTAAATCTTTAACAATAGTGACGAGCACAGGTGTTTACATTACTTTCCATCAAAACAACAATTATTACTTTACAAACAAAAGCGTGTCGAAACATGTCAAGACATGAATCACATTATAAGATTAAGAGTTATATTATTGGTGGAAACTTTATATAAAGATTTTGGGTTGGCAAAATTCGTTAATTAGAGGTATGAATACTTTTTCTTGATAGTTGAAAATTCGTTATAAAGAGGTTGTACGCAAATAATGTTCGCAATGTAAAGGTATATTTTATATTGACTCTTATGGACAATTCAAGGGGATTACGATGAATTTGTTAAATCGAGGAAGTCGTTATATTGAGGTACGTTATATTAAGGTTGCACTGTATTATAACCAAATATCACAATTCGTCATTGAATACCTTTTAAACTCTTTATTCTGATAACCTGTCTTCAAAAATTCAGTCCGCAAAAATAGCCGTTGTAGCAAAATCTTCGAAAATCTATCTGAACTCCTTTAATATTCAAGACGGTCTGTAAAAAGGATATTACGAGTTCCCGAGCATGATTCGCGTACCATACAATAAACATACAATATTTACTGTCTCATAAAAACTTATCGAAAATGGACCGAGTGTTATTCTTATGTGAAATACGACACGCGAAATCTTTCATAATGCTGCAATTTGGCGCAGCTGCTCTGGAACATAAGGTCGAAGCGAAGTGGCTCGAAGGACCAAAATGAACACCGAAACATGATAAATATTGAGAATAATATTAGAAATGGTTTTTGTTTATTATGATTCTTATAACAGTGCGGGCGATGTACCACTGACCGCAATGATAGACTTCCAGTCACAAGGTGAAAATTATGTCTTAGTATAATAGAGACAGCGGGTAGTCATCCAACGACTCCACTGGCCTCTCTCGTTCATATGCTTAGCAGTGACATTCTGTGGTTGAATTAGAGGATGAGGATTGGATTATTGCCATCATTTTACAAAAGTTAGATGGTTGAAAACCCGTCATAGCGACCCACGTTATGTTTGTCGCGGTTCGGGTCCAACTTTTGTAAATGCGGCTTAGAGTAGAATTGTAGCTCTGGACTATTGTATCGATCGGTTAGAAGTAACTAATTTTTATTGGAAGATACTTAGATTGGATTGCGCTGCGTTTATCATGGTATATATTTCATCGTTCCAGTATAAAAAGCAATCGCCTGGATCCTACTTTTCGAAGAAAGCAACAATGGGTAAATTATTGGAGTATTGGATGTTCTACGTCCCAAAAAACACCTCTACCGATATTTACAAATAATACCGGAGGAACATAAATATGGAATTCTAATAAGTCCGAAAAGATATACAAAAGATTCATTACAGCAAGTCCCGATAAAAATGTCTGGAACACCAATAAATTCCCGCTTTTTTGCAATAGAAATATGCGTAATACTTTCCCTAGCTCGTTGTGTTCGTAAAACAAAAACACCGAGTTTATGATCCACTCATAAACATGCCCCTGGATAGTAGTTAGCCGTTTGGCTTCATTCCAGTTTTGTTTCGGGATAGAATCGCCACCTATCACGGCTCCTACTTTAATATATCACGGCAGTGATCGATTTTAATTGCGTTTAGAAAATAGGGCGGAGCTTACGAAGATTGTGCTCCAAGAATTATGTGTAATGCTGCCATTTGAAGTCCGGTGGAGTTTCTTATTTATCGTTCGCGCCGGTTTATGTGTGTTTTTAATAAACGCGTGTAGTTTACGAGGTAGGTTTTATTCGCTTGTACGATGATATGACATTTCGCACTGCTGTGCTTGGAACGGTCCTCGTAAAAATCCTTTTTGTAGCATTGCTATTTCCACCTTAGGCGTGATGTGGCCTGAAATATATTTCATTTTTAGTGAAAATAACTGTATAAAGAAGTCGAATGGCCATGTATTTGTGCCAAGTTTTAGTGAGTAATACGGTCTAACGTAATGCCAAGGGTCTAATAACTCTATAAAGGCCTGAAAAACGTGCCGATATTGCCAACAAAGTTTGCTGAGTTCGTTTGATTATATCAAATGATAATGTCATCAAAATACTCATACAGAAGAAAATGTGTCACGTGTAAATAAAACCCTAAATATCTTGATTCGTGGCCCATATACGCTGCCCCTGAATCAATGACATTAAAACCATTAACAAAACACTAATTAATAAACCTAATTTCACTTATCATAAAATAATAATGATACATTAAACTCCGTAAACTATTGTACAGCGCGTTAGTATCAGCCTCACTTGATCCCGCCGAGTGATTACTGATTATATCAATTAATATTAATTACCAGCCACAAACACATTCGTAGCTAATGGGATTGTTGCTGTATTGTGCCATGACTTTGTGATAAGCATCGGTTCTATGAAACTATTTGGAATACGGTTCGTGTTTGCTTATTGATTTTGTTTTAACTGAGTTTGTTTTGAGAATGGGTATTTGTTTTGTGGGTAATTTTAGAATATAGTTTTAGAATACAAAACATTCGGAGTTTTATTATTTTTTCTATTTATATTATTACAGGTTCACAAAACTTTAGAATGATGAATACAGAAACAAGTTCTTATTTTACACAAATAACACATAATTGTCCATATAGAGATCGAGTTTTCAGGCTTCGGCTTAGAAAGCCAAGCTTTTATACGCTCTTCCAATCCACTGTTCAAATGCTATGATTTCATTATCAATAACAAATTAAAAATCTAAAAGTACTTTATACATTTGAACGATTCAACAAATTTTCTGTGAAATGTATTACAATATGTTATATTTTGTGACAGTTGGATTATTTGTGATAAATCAAAAGTGATCCATCGTCTCTGCCTACCCTTATAAAGAACTTTCAATATTTAGCGAATTCATTTTCATCCAATTTCTTCTTGATAGTATGCAATATACTTTTGGTACAATTTTATAAAACCACTATTCCTTTAATATTCAACCGGTTCTTTTAAAGGAAACTAGCTTGTTCCATCACACCCCACACATATTTCACGGTGGCCGTTCACTCGAGTCCATTGCATCGTCGGTAATGAGCCAGTTTCTATTCGTCCCGGGTTCGACTCCCGTTCGCTCGCTTATCACAATGTGTTACGGCCGCACAGATATACGCCAGTGTCTGTAATTTGTTGTTATGCTTTTATTCTCGATACATGGTTTATTCAGGGTTTTAGAGTAGTGTTGGAGTTATTAAGGCTTCAAGGAAATGATGGCGTATTTTCTTCAACTAGGGCTATCATCATCCATCCATCCATCAGCCAAAGGAAGTCCACTGCTGAACATAGGCCTCTCTCTCTCTAACTAGGGCTGTGTTAGATTCTAATTAAAGATGTATGTGTTTATCATCAATTTTACAGACACAGCTAATACGACGGATATATAAATAATAATACACCCAACAGTCACATACATAGTCCTGACCCCACACTAAGATCGAGTCTTCTTTCGTGGGTATCAGAAACTTTTCGGATACTCACGACTTTTGGGTCTCACAAACACCCAAACCCGAAACAAATACCTGTGGATCACACAAAAATTTGTTTCGGTGCGGGGATCGAACCTGCAGCCTCCCGTTTCACAGGCGGCGTCTAACCAACTGCGCCACGGAGGCTGTCAGAATACATAATACATATACTTTTCTTATTACCTACTTCCCACTGATATTATACATGCTAATGTTCATAAAAATGTTTAGATGTTACGAAAAGTAAAGAACGAAGGAATGAAATGAAAAGTAAAGACGCTTAATGGATATGAATGATTTTTGGCACCTAGATAGTAATTAATGTCCTGGCTTAACACATGACTGCTTTCTACCCTCCTAACTTTCTCGCGTCATATTTGAAATTATTAAAATTTTAATCAGCAGTGTCAAGGTCTTGTAATTATAAACTAAACGGCTCTTGGACGAAATTGAATCTCCAATACCACGAGCGCTACCTACCCAATAAAGCTCCCAGAATCTTCAGTTCCCAGCCGTGGGCGTAGTATACGATGCTCGATCGCACTTACCGCTAATTTATTGGCAGTGGGGCTATTTCTATTTCTAAAGTTATTGCCTTTATTCCGTAACTTTTGATGGTGGGTATTTAGGGAACTTAGAGCGGCTTACTCGTGGACTATTTTCGGAAAGTATCCTTAACTTCGATTAGACTTTTACTGTTAGTTTTCATTTGGAGTGTACAGTATTTAACAATAAGCCTGGCATTCCTTTCAATGCCAGTTTTGGTTTAACTGTATGTAATAATCAATCTCAAAATTTATAAACAGCTGAGTGATGTGGCGGGTGAATGACCTTATGCTGTATGGTTGAGACGTAATCGTGTGCCACCTTTTGTGTATGACATGTTGATGTCGATTATGATAAAGCAGTTGAAATGAATAAAATAGTATTTGTTAAATTTGTAAATAAATGACATTACTACTAAGAATACTATTCTATTCGTAATATTATAAAAATATTATTCATTGATGTCTTCAAACAGGAGATTGTATTTTCGATGTAGCCTCGCAAGGGTGAATCCTTTAATCTTCTTTCTATGCCAAACCAATTTTAAAGTATTTCATTTATATTTTGAAGCAGTATTTCATTTTTATTTTAGTATTAATATCTTAAATCGCTTTTATCCGAACTAAAAACATATACAAAGATAAAAACATTTGTAAGTAGGTTTAGAATTGAAACTCTTATCGCGAGTGCAAAGATCGTAACTCGATGGATTCGGTTCGTTTTGTTCGCCGTGTAATCCCGATGCTAGTTCTATACCCTCCCTCCCCTCCCTCCTCCCCCTGCAAGCCCCCTGTCGTAAATCACGCGGCGTTTAAGACGACACTGAAACTAGGAATGAAAATATTTTCATTGATCACTTGTGTACATTGTACGTTTTAGTATTTGCATTGCGATCATTTGTATTCGTATTTTAGCGGGTTTTCTTTTAAGTATTTATTCGATCTTTTTTTCCTTATGTAACTGCTGCAAGGAGATTGCGTGTTGGATTAAATATATTGTGACGTTTCTGAATAATCTGTTCAATAGTTGTTTATTAATCGGTGATGGAAAGTGGTTCGCAAATCTGTTTTTATCTTCCTCATTCATCTTTCCGAGGGTCAACAACAACTTTTGATTGGTCTTGTTTTGTAAATGTTACTGGGTGATGGCGATTTAAGTATAATTTTAATCAGCAATCGTCCAATTAATTTTTCCATAATATAAGATGAAGCATGATTTATATCTTTGCTTTTTCGTTGACAGAGATTCCTGTTATTTTCGGTAGCTATTCTTTTACGATCCAAATATAAAAACAGAGTTCAGTTAAGTTGATTCATTATATTTGTTTCCCTCAGGAAGCCGGTTCCCTAGAGAGAACAAGTAAGAAACTCCAGGGACGCTCCTTTCGATTTATCTTACTAGTTTTTCCTATATTACTGAGTTTTTTCCGTGTAAGAATAGTATCTACCGGTTCAGGGAAATGGAAAAAAATGTATGTTTACTCAGACTAAAATTAAGTATTTAAACCACTTTTTATGTTGTCTCAAAACTTTGCGTCAAATGTATATCACAATATTACTACAAGGTATTACAGTTGCGGTACATATTAAAAACGATTGTAGCCAACTTCAAAAGAGAAGGTTATCAATCAACTGTTTTCTTATAGGTTTCATACACAAATATCTAAATATTTTTCTAAATTACATCTATGACCAACCGTTTCCAGCATTATAACAAATTTCTCTAATAACTTACAGCGGGTATGACTATGTAAATCATATTAAAAAGGATAAATAATAGACTAATTATTTCTATATCCAACAGAAAAAAAGAAAAGAAATAACACCGGTAGCTATGCATCAGGAGCGGTGTAAATCAAACGGGCACAATGCCTACAATATCGCGGGCTATTCGCGAGCTCCACAAAGACTTGCTATTAATCATCGCCCCGGTGAAAAATAGTTGAAACTTAATTGAAACATCGGCGACGCGTAGGCCGATACATCGCGATACATTGCGCGCTAACTGCGCAACGTGTATGCGTTTGATAGGGCTGTCTGAAACTTTTTTTGGTTTAACCTTTTTAAACCTCAGTTGCTTTTAATAGTTTTGGCAAAAAAGGTGTTTTTACAGGTGTTATTTTTGTGAAAATAAGGAAAGAGGTAATCGTTTGCCTTATTTGAAGAAAATACTATTAAGATTATATTGTTTCTTAGTTCGCGATCTTGACTAAATTTTAGGTTTATCTAACTTAATATTTGGGTTTGTCTGAAAAATTGCAAGTTTTTTTTTATTTTTTTCTACAAGTTGCACTTTGTTTGCCTTGCTTAACTAATAGTACAATTAATTTTAATTTAAAGTCTGTAATCAACAATCTTGAGACATCGGTAACGCGACCGATACATTACAATACATTGCGCTCTTACTACGCAACGTGTGGAGTCGTCTGCGTTTTACAGGGCTGCAGCGAAACGTTTTCTCTTTGAATCGTTTAAAAATTAACCGGAGTTTTTAACAAATTGATATTAAACGATAGTTTAACATTTAACGTATTAATTATGTAAGTTATTTTTATTCGTGTGTATGGGTAACATATATTGCTAATTGGCAAGTGTATTTTGGAATTCTAAATCAAAATCCTATTTGAAACGTCGACGACGTGCATCCATGTATTGCTATACATTGCGCGCTAAATACGCACCGCGTAGTATTCCGTGTCTGCATTTCATGCGGCCAATAGTTTCGCTTTCAACGGTTTCAAAATCTATTGTTTATTTAAAAGAATGAATATTTTTAGGAGCATGTTATATTTTATGTAAAATATTTTAGTATTACGTAAGCTTTTTTGATTAAATACCATTTTTATTTGATCTAAATTGTGTTTTAATAGCTTTAGTAAAAGTTAAACGACTTGTAACGTTTAGAAAATTAAACAATCTGAAGTTAGAAGTCGAGTTAAGGCCATGTTCGAATGTAATCTTCTGTCTTATATAAAAAAGGCCGGAATCCTGTTACAGGATACATTAAGTTTGACAAAAATAAATTGCATGAGGTTACTTTATCTGGAACAGCACTGTACTCACTAGTACTAGTAGCACTCACTATAGTACTAGTAGTACTCTCTTCTGGTGCATTGTAGTAACCTTGTCGTGCCAACAAATAAAAAAAAACGACTTCTTAAATACTTTTCAAAAGTATTCCAAACTTACACTTCTGAACGGATTGACACTATGACCCTTCGCTTCAACTGAAACAGTTCACTTATAGCTTTCATAAATTATTCGGAAATGAAGTGCTTGAACATTTTTTATCCCGGAATATGAATTAGTTCCCGGGGAATAACACCCGAGGGAGCATCACCGGCGGCTTCAGAACTCCATCATAATATTAGTCGGGGAATATTTTCGAGCCATAATTTAAGATATAATGAGTTGGGAGGGGTGATTTCAATCAGTTAAGTTGGGGGTTTTGTTCTATTGATTTTTAGTTTGTGGTATATTTCTTGGCGTTTTTGTACTGGTTGGGTAAATTGCTACTAGGTTTTATAATACAGCTTAGGTTGAGTAAGCCTGCTGGTTTTGTTTTGTAGGGTCCTCTCGGACTGGGCGGCATGTTATAATCCAGTTAAAAATACTCACCGTCCCATTAAAAATAGCTTTTCGCAAAAGGTAAAAAGTAATTTACAAGTCAATTCGATATCGCACTGTACATAATAAAATGAATTAACCAAAATTAATGGTATATCAAACGTAATGATCAATGATTATTGTGTATTGTATTTGATATTCACTGAAGCGTTAATTAAATCCCGACATAACCAATAAATAAACATTTCAATCCGACTTTATGCTTTATTTTTGAAGTTTTAATGAAAGCTGATAATATAATCTTTATTCCAGATTCTAAGAAAAATACGTCGGTGTCCAGCCATCTAGCTAACAGCCATCTTAAAAGACTGAACTGTCTCACGAAGTAAGTGATTTAATAAATAGTTTATTACAAAATTATTGGGATTTGCACGTATTCCATAGAATTAATATTTCTGAACGATATTCGTATTAAATGTATCTTCGAAGAAATATTTTTACATCAATGCGAAGCATTTTAGTCCAAAAATAACTTCATAATTTACTGCGCCATGGAAGCGTGTTCTGTTAATCCCAGATATAAAATAAGATGACAAGAAGCTACAAATAACGAAAATCTCTGTCGTCACTATTCATCATATATTTTTGGACCAAAAAAAATAATTAATCTCTTACATAACAGAGACGTTTCTTAATAACCTATAAAAATAACTGGTGATACAAATTGAGTATTTTACGCATACAGTTTCCGTTATATACGCCGGGTTATAAACTTGTCAAATTCTTTTGAAAATAAACTCTTGCGTGTTGTCAAAACAAAACGTGATTAATGCCCGGCGACGTCGGAATGTATCGCGCGACGCGTCCGTTTTGTTCACCTTGGAGTTCTTTTGTTGGAGTGACAGCGTTTCAAGAATTTATTATTTACTCCGACATCAAAGATGTGTAGTAGAATTTCAAATGACTTACTGATAACATGATGTATGAAGCAGAACCTATCTATGGCAAGCAATGGAATAATTGTTTATTATAGTGGAATACATTGAGACTATTCATTGATAGTCAATCACCACGCAAAAACGGTGAAGAAAAGCATCGTGAGGAAAACTGCATAACATAGCGATTGAAGAATGATCTTATTTCACAAAAAATCTTATAACCAATAGTCTCTTTGAAAGAATATGCTTGATAAAAATCTGAAACAATTCCGTTAATTCCGATACACGTCGCATAGACTCTCCAATAAATACTTTTTCCAGTATTCAAAATTTCCTTTGTCCACGTATGCACGTTATTTCTTTAGCGTACAATATTTTGGCAGCGAAATTACGTACATGCTTCGACTGAGTCCACTTTGATCGTTTAAGTATTCCTGGAACTGTTTATTTGTGAACAAAGAACACTCGAACATCGCAACGCTTTGATGTCGAGGGGTAAATAGAGATATAAGGCATCGATTTACGTTTAAATGCACTTTATTATTGTTGATGTCACTCGACGCTTCGACATTTTATTGGATACGATATGTGTTCAATTTGTTGTGTATTTCTGAAGTTGTTGAATGTTGAGAGATATGAATGGGAGTAAAATGCTTACTAATATTATAAATGCGAATGTTAGTTAATTCCTTATGCTTTAAATTCTTAACTACTCAACCGATTGTCATCAAATATTGCATACACATTGTCAGGGATATAAAAAGTTTTTACTTAATAACTTTACATCTGGAATAAAGTATTGTTTTCAAGGGACGCAATTTTATTTACGTTATTGCTTCTTGTGTTGAACAACAACTTAAAGTGATTGACAAAATTCACAATAAAACGAGTGACGCCGCGGGCACAATTTAGTATTTATTAATTTTGAAGTTGATTTTAGCTACAAACATGTCTTGTAACATTAGTAAAAAATTATGTGTCATTTTATTTTTTAAATTATCAATTAGCGTTTTTTTTCAATAGTGTACCTTCATATTATAATAGTACCCTACCTACTATTCAATATTTGTAAAGAAAATATTTTTTGTCTCAAAATAGTATATTTTTCCAGTAAAAAGTAAAATAGCTCCATCACATTCCTCCTCCCAGTTCCATTTGAGCGCAAAAATGTAACACAATTAAGGCCCTCGGCAACGGAAAATCTCGCGAATAATCCTTATTATTTGGCTTGTTCCGACGACATGATTAAAGAAAATACCTAGATTTTGTCGTCGCTGCGTCTAAAGTGGCCGTTGAACCCCTGCTTAAGGCTAAATAAAATGTTATTAACCAACACTTACATTAAAGGCAATCTCCAAGTTTCCTACGTCATAATGGAACCAAAATATTTTTGGTCGTTTAATTTGGCGAAAGGGGAGGTTTTGTTACAGTGTAATTGCTTTTGCCAAATCTTGAAGTGATCTTGGCGTATTACTATGGAAATATTATCGTATATACTTTCCTAGAGGCTTAGTTAACCACGTCGGGTCAATGAGATTTAATAATAATGAAAGCGTTTTAAAATTTGGAGTAAACTCATGCTTTGGTAGAGTTTGGTTTAAAAAAAATAATATAAGGATAAACTTTCATTAATATTTTGATTTTTAAGCAGAAAGAAATCATAGGTATTAAACGAGTAGCCAACATTTTCAGTATTGATATCCATTGCTAAGGTTATTATCCAACAACAGGTATACTATCAACTTGTACGTCCTTATTTGCCAATTCAAATAAAACTAGGTATTCTTATAAATAAATTTGTCGCTTAAATATGGCCTCCTCTATATAAGATTTGTTTCAGCCTATAATACAGTTTGCTTTCCAAGAACCTTCTTGAATTGGGTTATCGTTAAAACAAATACCTTAAATCTACAATGCTTTTAGTCTGTCTCTGAATTTTGTTACCAAGGCGGCATCTGTCCCCAGATTAATGAAACCTACAATTTCTCGGGTAGAAGTCTTTAAATCAAATTTTCAACTCAAACGAACTACAAATTTCACGTCATCATTACACAATACTGGAAACTTTGTACCATTCTCTTATAAATTACACATGTGCATAGAATTATATGATATCCAGCATTTGTAACATTCGAATAATCGCTGAGTTTCATGTAAGCATCATCTGTCCCGTATTCAATGCAAACTTTCAGCAAATTTTATTAGTCGTAAAACCTTAATTTGAATTAATTGAAAAAGTCCTGCGAGCGGGATTAGAACTCGCGACAACTTCTCATGACGTTTATTTACCAACTTCCAAGTCCCGGAGAATTGGGGTAATTTTTAATGATTATCCTAAATCATATTGGACTGCCTCGGTGACGCAGTTTTACTACGGTATTGCAAAGCTGTGGTCTCGGGTTCGAATCCCGGGAGGTAAAGTGATATTGGATTTTTCTGTTCATTATTAGCCCAGAGTCAGAAATTTGTGCCCGATATGGCTATAGGCTCGCCCCCTACCACATCATGGGACGGAAAATACAAGGCCAAACGTAGGTGTCCTGGTTGGCGTGAGTTTATGAATGTATACATTAGTAAAGCCTTATACCACACTGACTAGTACGGATTTTGTAACTTCACATATCTTTACAATTCTCGACTCCCAGATTGGCGGTTTAATAGTGCAGCCGTTTGGTAGTTAGAAGGGAAATTAATTAAGGGTATGAATCAGTTGAAGGTAAAAAGGCAAGAAATACTGATTGGGCGTTCGCGTGATCGCAATGCTTTGTATTTTCATCGATATTTTCGGCTCTGTATCACACCGTGCGTTGAATATTTAACGTGTAGTTTCTTTTGGAAAGGTTATGTTAGATGAAGGTGGAGAGGGCTTCAAACACGTACAAAGGCTATCTAGGGCACCTACCGACTTGTAACTGGTTAACTATTGTCTTTGTTTTTGCCCTGCGTGTTTATTTTCCTTCACCTTGACCAGCTTCGAAATGTCAAGCTGTTCTGTAAAGCCTTTAAGCTATATTGCTTTAGGAGTAATGCAATTATGTATTAGTCTTCGCAACCAAGGCTTTATGTAATTCTGGACAATTTTGTGATCTACAACTAACAGTATGTATGATTTGCATTACACTACTGAAAATCAAGGTAACAATGATAATCATCGTCTTCAGCCGCAAGAATTCCACTATTGAACAATAGCCTTACCCAAAGAATGAAACATCCTGCAGTTACCTAAGTTGCCTACACAGAATTTAAAAGCTCAACAATGTTTATGCCTTTGTTCTATGATATTAATGTCAGTCGATTCCCCGAATTGTGCCCGAGCCGCAACACAACAAAGTTGCTCACAACTTCACCACGAAGATTGATAATTGTGTCCTTCCTAATGTTTCTCAAATTGCTTGACTACGAGTTCGCTACAGGCCCAATTTGCCAAACTCTAGTTCAACTTAGATAACGTTTTAATTAACAAACATAAAAGAAATAAAACACAGGCGTAATTGGAGCTGCTTTTAATGAAAAAGTACAAGTCTTCTTGTAATTACACCGATTTTAGGAGACTCTGGTGGCCTTTAAAGTTCTTATATTCATTCATTTCATTAAGTAGAGTAGCTTCGAGGTTCTAGGTGTATAAATTATATATTTTATAACCAAGAAGATAGGACGAGGTTATCAAATTATTGATCTAAGCTAGGTAGTAATGTCAAGGTTCATATCAGGTTTAAACTTTACCGTCTTAACAGTGTAGTTTTATTGTATATTATATACCAAAAGTCAAGTTATCATATATCAAATACTGAAGGACCCTATAGTCTGATCTTACTGATTGAATTTAATCCTAAAGCAGAACGTTTCATTTCGGTTTTAATTTCAGTGACACCACTAAAATTGTTCTAAACCCTAGTAACTATGTAGTCGATACTAAACAACTTGTGGCACTAATTATTTCCATACAAATGATTGGCAATTAAGCCGAAACAAAGCAAATAGAGTAGAAACAGCAGACAAAGCACACAATGGTCCGAACACTTCTTTATCCCGAGAGACCGCGTCGATTCACAATTAACGCAGTCCTTCAACTATTGTAAATCTGAGCTTTACTTTTGCAAATAAATACTTGATTAAGACTAATTGATGTAAATAGGAATTATTTTTTGTCATCGTGAAGAAACCTGCATATCATTGCGATTTGTAAGAATTTTAGTATGTTATATCTGCCAGCCTGCAGTAGACCAGCGTGGCAGACTGTGGCCTAAACCAGAGGGTTTAGGCCACAGTCTGCAAGAGTACAATTGAGAGCAATTGTACTCTTTATTGTAGAGGAGACCCGTATCCTGCAGTAAGATATAATATATAGGCTGATATAGATAAAGTTACAGGTCGATTATTCCTATCTGCCCGGGTTGCGACCATGGTACAATATATGGATTAAAACCGCCATAGTGACCATCATGTGTGTCACGTTAGGTTACAGTCTGTGATCTTATTTTCTACTCTCTCTTTCTCTCTCTTCAGCCAGAAGAAGTCTATTACAGAACGAAGGGGCACCCCAAGGATTTGTATAGTTTTAATAACGACGAGATAATTGAGTCAAGTATAGAGAGACAACCATCTGTTGCATAATTTATACATTCATACACACGCTTTTTCCCAGAAAGGGTAGGCAGAGGTGCACGCACAATTCGCCTTGAATGTTCAGTCCCACGATGTGACAGGGGCGAGACTATCGTCATATTGGGCACAAATTTCTGACTCCAGGCTGATAATGAATAGAAAAATTCAATATCACTGCCCGAACCTGAGATCTCAGCTTTGTAATCGTACCGTAGTACAACTACGGCACCGAAGCAGTTTAGAGCATAATTTATCTAGAGTATACGTAACATCAGGTGCATCAATATGAAAAATCGTAAAGTTTTACATACAATACTTGATATCGTACGTCTATTAAATAAGTTTAGATTGCTGGAAGCCACTTTAAGTAGAAATATCTGCAATAAGTAGCTCATTACTACAAGCCTCCTCGAACTATTGATTCTTACCCTCGACAATAAGTTCAACTCATTATTTCGTCACTCGAAGACATTCTATTATCTTTTGTAGGCTTCGTAAGATTTAATCTGAGATTGATGACATTGATTCACAATGTAATATCGAAATATTGAAAATTATTGCAATGAATTGATAAGAATAGATCTTAATTATGTTAGGAAACCCAACGAGTGCATTAAATCCTCAATTTAGTGAATCTATGACGTCTTCAAGGGTTCTTTCATTGTCTCTCAAAACTTTCTTAACGATGTCAAGCCACTATAACTCAATAAAAACTAATTTACAACTAATTTAATTGACATTCAATATACATATCTACATAAACTCACGCCTTTATCCCAGAAGGGGTTGGCAGAGGCGCCAACAGAACACCCACATTTCGCCTTGTATGTTCCGTCCCATGACGTGATACCTATCGCCATATCGGGCACAAATTCCTGACTCCGGGGTGATAATGAATAGAAAAACCCAATATCACTTTGCCCGACCCAGGATTCGAACCCGAGACCTCAGCTTTCTATTCGTATCGTAGTATAACTACGCCACCGAGGCAGTCGATAATAGAGCTTTGTCTTGAAAAGGAATTTGTATTACAATAAAACTGTATTATAATATCGAATATAAACTTGCTAGACTTTTATTAATCCTTCCCATGTTCTGCGTTCAAAATAAGAGCTTGTTTATGGATTTACGAATGTATATAAAAAAATAATTTTATAGAATATAAATAAATAAAATAAATAAATAAATACACCCAACAGTCACATACATAGTCCTGACCCCACACTAAGATCGAGTCTTGTGTTGTGGGTATCAGGAACTACGAGAGACTTTTCGGTCTCACAAACACCCAGACCCGAAACAAATACTTGTGGTTCACACAAACATTTGTCTCGGTGCGGGGATCGAACCCGCGGCCTCTCGTTTCACAGCCGGCGTCTAACCAACTGCGCCACGGAGGCTGTGTTTATTTTATTGTATTTATTTTATAATCTTTATTTTATAACACTACAGAAATTTGACAATATTAACTTTTCAGTTGATCCGGTCGCCGATATCCCGCTTCTAATTACAAAAATTGCCATAAATAATCCCATATCGGTGTAACAGCGTCCGCCGACCAATGATTATCTTAATCATTTGTATTCCAAGCCGCAGTAGGGCGGCGTAGTGACAAATAAGCCAGTTTCCGCGGACGCTCGCTGACCTCCATTCAAACTTTTACAATAATCAAATTTATTTACAAAGTTTCTCCCGCGTGAAACGAAACGATCCTTTTTTACACCGCTACACTGGCGTATAAAAGTTTTATTCGATATTATAACGAGAATATTACGTTACTACTAGGGGTGCTCTAGTTTGGAAACGTTCATGGTTGACAGGTTACTGTGTGTAATTTTCGCACCGATAAGTTTGTCCACCTAGTGTGCGCGTTCGTTCCTATTTTTAAACGGAAATTGGTTCTGTTCTACATTTTATTGGTACGGGGAAATAGTGATTTTACACATCAATTTACCCAGAACTATTTTATTACAATGTAAGTCGTGTTTCTATTGCTAGGTAAGGCACTGTGTGAGAACATTCTGATTTTAGTAGAATTTTTATTGCAATAGGTATATTAAGTGAGAAATAACTCAATTCCACTGTGGTTAGCACTAGTTATTCTTATTAATTTCCCATTGTAGATCTAAGCATGAGCTAGTGTGTAAGGATGTATCAAAGTAAACTTCAAAAGTTTCGTGGTACAGTGTAGTCCAACGATTTACCAAAAGCAGATTTCTACGAACGAGTATTCTTTGATCACTCCAATACACAGCTGTCCACTTGTGTGGTGCATCTAAATAAGAAACAGTGTTCTAATTAAGCACCAGAAATATGTGGACTGATCCCCCGACAAGTCCGTCGATTAGTCGCGCTAGTCGGGTCATTTGTTCTAAAATTACACGCGCGAGAAGTGAATCTCTTTGATGTCACCCTCATTAGTTCGCTTTAGAACCGATTTTAAGATATGACTCGTGGCGTTAGTGTCGCGTCGAGTGACAGCAGCTCTTTTCGTTTTGTGCTTTTGATGATTCAGGAATTTTTATAAATAGAGTCTTTGTCAGTTTGTTTCGTTTTGTGTCAGGAACGCCCTGTTTGTATTGCAACTCGACGATGTTTAAATGCTCTTTTATTTTTAACGTGGATACATAATTTGAGATGCTTGTATTTATTTGGCTCGGTGTCAATTTTGGATGAGTAAAAGTATGTTGTTAAGTATGCCTAGTACATTTTTAGTGTTTTTCAATATGAATAATATGAAGTTTCTTTTTTATTAATTCCATCCTAATATAAGGGAACTATACCATACAAGGCAACTGATTATTTAAAAGAGTATATATTTTGTTCATTTATTTATTTATTTATTTATTTACCTCCTGATATTTTGTCTACAACATTATTGACTACGTTTTCCTTTTAACAAGAAAAATCTCCTTATTAGGTCAATAAACAGAAAATATTTTGTTCATCCCCAACAAAGCTAATCGGTCGGATACTCCCCCCATTCCCCCTCTCCCCCGGCATCACACTTGACCGACGACACAGTAATTTAATTTCTGGATAACAGCTCCCCTACCGCCCCGGGAATCATATCTTATTAACTTACGCAGAATCGTGTTGTTCTATCGCTAGTTTTGAATACAAATATATTATTTCGTTGAATCTCTGAAGACTTACACATGATTTTTGTAATATTTTATCTAAGATATAAGGATTTTTTTGAATGATTCGGCTAAATCGGAATGATTTTCTGGAGACTGTCCCGCCCCCACACCCGCCGCTGCAACTCCCATGATCAACAGTGGCAAGCATTTTAATGACACCGAGCATTGAAGCTCAACGAGTCTCTGGAAATGTATAAAATTGCTTAAACCCGCAACGAAATCAATCACAAAATGAATAGGAGGAGTTGGAAATAAGTTATTCTCCACTTCCCTCCGTAACAAAGCGGGTGACAAAACAATTAACTATAGAGGTAAATAACCTCGCATAAAGTCTTTTAAAGTCAGAGAAGCCAGCTGTAAAGAACCATTATTATATTTAAATGGGACCTATTATGTGAGCTGTATACTTGATTCCAGTAATAGGTATGCCAAAAACACCGGAAAGCACAGAATTTCTTCCTAGTCTCCAAGGTCCATGTAGTTTACACCTCCAGATGATATTTTCATACTATCCAGCATGGTTTTACGTCAATTCTACCAAAGATACACTCCCAAATTGTATCATGCGCGTACTGTTCATATTCGCAATTAATCGGAAAGATAGTATTGTCTCACACGAAATAAAAGTATTGTATGCATTTGCTGTTGCTGTTGCGTTTAGTTCGGTAAGTGAGATTGGAAAACCTAAAGCTGGTAAAGCCATAATAGTGACCTTCGGAAAATTGTCGCTATGTGGTTCATTCTGTGTTTACATACAATTTCAATTGATACATTTCTTTCAAAGTAAATTAGTAATGAATATTACTAATTTGGTGTATTTGAATTTTACTGCACTTAATATCAGGTTTTTAGTAATATTGATGTGCCAGAATGAAAAAATATATTCAATTTGAACACTGATGATACTGAATCTAAATCAAATTAAACATTAAATATAAATTCAATTCAGTATATTAAAACTTTAATCTCAAATCTAACCCCGCCCATATACATAATTTGCTTTGCGATTAACAATCTTAACAATTATTCACTTTAAATGAACTTAATTGATTAACCAATGTTCTCTGTGCTTAGATAATATTAACATCGCGAACTAACTGTTTGAAACTGTCTTAAGTTGAAACAAATTGATGTCAGACAAAGTCAAAATTTGAGAAATACCTAACAGCGACTAAGCTACTTAAAATTCAGATAAAGGCTAAATGTAACTAAGTTTTAATGTGCTTAGTTTTATTTTATTAGGCACTTTGATATAGTTACTGTGTTTGTAGGTCGTGGCTGTGTCTCGATTTGTAGAGAAGTCTTTGTGTTTTTCTATTTCATTTGAAGGACACGATGGCCCTTATTTGACTTCGAGAACCAGATGTGTGCGTCGCCCTACCTCTTATATCATAAAACGGAAACTCTAAAATAAATAAATAAATAAATACACCCAACAGTCACATACATAGTCCTGACCCCACACTAAGATCAAGTCTTGTGTCGTGGGTATCAGAAACTACGAGAGACTTTTCGGTCTCACAAACACCCAGACCCGAAACAAATACCTGTGGATCACAAATATTTGTTTCGATGCGGGGATCAAACCCGCGGCCTCTTGTTTCACAGGCGGCGTCTAACCAACTGCGCCACGGAGGCTGGCTCACGGAGGCTCTAGAAAACTAAGGTTCTATTGGGTTATCTTTAAAGCAATTCCTCTCAAACTTGATATGTGTATTAATGTACGGAGGTATAAAGGAAACCGACTAACGATAACTCAATTACTATCTCAAAGCATGTTAGTACTTGTATCTATATCTCGACGTATATCATTTTATAAAATTGAAGGGATCAGTAATTGTACAAGATACAAATGAACCACGCGGATTAACACGAAGATATTCTCGCCGATATTGACAATGCAAACGAGATTAACATTTCAATATAGCTAAAATATCTCATCATCCTTATCACGCAAATGTATCTTTTGTCCGGATCTAGTGAAGCGATTGCGCTTGAATCCGCAACATCTAAATGATAAATTAACATAATATCTCGCTGCGTCAGCTTACATTAAATCATCTGTATCAAAACAGCTCGCGAGGATGGGTCAAGAACGTTCTGAATCACGAAACACTCGGCAAATGTGAATTGATAGACTAAGCTGGGACTATTATATTACTGATAAATCATAAAAAAATAAGGGAATCCTTGCGACCGCGTTACGTTTAATTAGTGAGATTGCAAGCTGAATAGTACCTACCCTCTCCCTACAACAGACCTTCCACCATTGTTGTGCTAGCAATGTTCCTGGGGTTATTTAAATCACTAGGTATTCCTGTGTTATCGGTATTAATGGATGATAGCAATTAAAATACACAATACATGATGACCGTAATCGGTGTATGCTTAATTATTATAATCTTCCGCACAGGAAGTCCACTGCTAAACAGGCCTCTTTCAAGGAAATCATATCGACTAGTTAGGAGCATTCTTCATCCATAAGGATTTTACATTGACATTAATACATGTGTCGTATATTCGTTTGATCAAACCAGTAAGAAGCTAAGATTCACTGACAACGTAAAGTTCAACAGATCACGTCTCTTCAATATCGAGCTAATAACATTCAATCACAATGAACAAATGAACTTTGTCGCATCTGCCCATCACCTCATCATCCAAATGTACCCATTGTGGGGGGCTGTTAAAATAAGAAGCAAAATCCGGCGTGGCGATGAAAAATTAACATTATTTATCAAAGAGTTCGCATTCGAAGCACACCGCCGGCAGTTATTAACAGGAGGTTCCCAAGGGACTCGCGACTCCGCGCCAGCTTTTTCACGGATATAAAAATTCTCAAAACGGCCACATTCCGCTCGAATGATCGCTGATTTTTTGTCTTTATTTGGTTCGTTCATTAGCATTTTCATTAATCCGATTGCGATTTTTGTACGTGATGCTCCAGCATTAACTTCGTTATGATGAAGTGTGCGTGTTGTGGGATCTGGTTTTAACATAACAAGTCTTTCTGATTTCGCTTTGTCGTATTTTAATTTTAATGGATTCATGTTTATTGTTCGAGTATTAAGTCATCGTTCAACCTTTGTGACATTGAGTTGCAAGTCTTCGTTATTGTAAATTCGTTAATTAATGGAGTCATTTCAACCTTCGAATGGTTTTTAATTAGATCATGTACTGTTTCGAAGTCATTGGCTCGATCGTACCTTCGTGCAGCCGGCGGCGCTTGCATCACAAAGCGTGAGCTTAATCTCGTTGCCGGAATTCCGGATTTCCCGCGACAATCTCTTCTCACGATTTTTTTTCTGTTTCACAAAATCCATCATACATTCCATTCGATACAGTAATCCATTGATCGATCGAAGCGACGCGACTGTCGCCGTGCCGTGATATATTGCGGACAAAAAGCATTTTTGGTTTTGAAAATTGCTGTATTTTTACGGGGAATTTAAAATTTCGTTAGTGGGCTATTTGCGAGCTCGAAAATTAATCCAGCTTTTTGTATTTTTCATTGCAAAATTGTTCGATTATTATTTAAAAAAATGTTTATGAATCGGAAAAATAACTATTTATGTATTCCAAAATTATTGACTCGTATAAACCTGTGACCTTTTTTAACTACTCCGTCCATGGTTTTAGTCTAGATGCGACTAGTTCAATATTTTTTTGAATCCTTATTTCTGTCCATTTTTAACAGCTTTGATTACAATCCCGAAATATCAAATTCAGGTTATTCTAGGATGATTAGCCTTCATGCGTTACTAAATTGTTTTCGTTGATATCTTGAGAACATCAGACAATATAATAAGCAATTAACTCTTCAACAAATCTTTCAGACGTAAGTTTACGGTAAGTTTATAAAATACTTTTGTCGTAACGTAAATTGGTATTCAAATGAAATTTCTTTGAAATATTATGTTAAGATATTTAAATCTCATTCTACTACCCTATACCCAGTGTAGACGAGCGACCTTGATCAATGTAGCTAATAAATAGCATAGCAACTGCAGTAAGAGAATTCTTTTATTTCGCAAAAATATTCACACAACAGAATGACACATAGTACATCAAATAACAACGCATTCAGAATCACCACCCGACCGAGTCACACTCGCCACAAATATAAAAGAAATGGCGAAATATCAAGCTCGATAAATACGTGTGGAATATTTAACTCAATTCCACGTGGGGCAATACATTTAACACTTAAAAATCCCTATATCACGTCCCAGAGCTAAAAGAGCGAAATTCTCAGTGCCGTGGGCGGGAACTTCACTGACAGACGAAAAAATTATAACGTTAAAGAGAGTTTTAAAAACGTTCGTCATACGGACAAGTAAAATATGCACCCTCCACTTTATACAGGGCTGGAGTAGCGGTCCCGAACTGGCCCGTGAGTTATGGCCCAGGAACGTGGAACTGTCACAGAAGTAGCTATAACTGTTTTGCGATAGGATCGTTTGGTATTTACTTAAGTTGATCATATAGGACTTTATTTCCTCCTAAACCTGGAGAACACTTATCATGATTGTCAATAAGATTTATTTCGATACCCCTTCCTCTTTATATATCTTTCCCTTCCCGCTCTGCTACCAATTTGATGGGCTGTTAATACATCGGTGATCCAGCGTTGTGGATGTTCATGAGCGGCAGTGACAATTTACCATCAGGTGACCTGTTTGCTCGTTTGCCGGATCGATGCATTAAAAAAAATTCGTAGCATTTTGTATTTTGTAGGTATGGGTCTTTTTACCTGAAATAATTGAGCTTTATTTATTATTATTATTATTTAAGAATTAATGTCCTTCACATTCCTCTACTACCTTTTTCGTCCTCCATTCCTTAAGGCCGAGAACTCGCGAACGATTCACACAATTGAAATAAAACTAATTTTACGGATTTCTATCGCCATTTGGTTTATTTTTAATTTTTTTACTTCCCGACGTTTCGATTGCTTTACAGCTTTCGTGGTCACGGAGCGGACTACCACGATAGCCGCCTGTCCGCCGTGTGTAACATCTGCGTAAATCTAAGAAACAATTATTATGGTTCACACAATACTTGACTCTAATCACTTTTCTGTCTTGTGATTTCAATCAATCTCTTTACTATTAATCTCTACAATTTTTTTTTAGCTACGTCAGAAAACATAGCTTTCAAAGTATCGTCCATACTCGAGCATCAAGTTTACGCGGTGAGTGAGAGTGACGCGTCCAATTATTAAATCCATGGGGAGACACATCGAGGTGAGCGCCCCTTAAGTGGGCCTTAATTGTGTTAAATTTGAACAAAATTAATAACGTTTGCACAGGACCCAGTCTATTTGATGTTACGCACACGTGAACTGCGATTGAAGGGTACATTGTATACAATTAATTCAACTTGGGTTAATACAATAGTTGAATACGTATGTTTATTTAGAGTAATTACTAGGCTTTATGTTTCTTGAGGTGATTTCTAACGGCATTTGACTTGTACATGACCTTGTTATTTTACGGAAAAGTACGCTGGTGTCTTTAGACAGAGAAGAGGATAGTAGAGGTAAAGGTTATTCGTAGTTATTTATTATTACTGTCTAAATGACCTGACATTAGGAGTTAAGCCTCTTAATGCTCAGTAATCACTGACTATAATTATTGAGCCTTAAATTGGAAAATTATAGTATTTTCTCAATGATGTTCGTCGGCAGATAAATGTGATGGAACTTATTCTACCACTAAATAAAAAATAGCCACCTAGTAAGTTCCGGTCTGATACAACGATAGCAGTAGCTACAGCACATTTATGCTCAAATACTTCGCGCTATTGGTTTCCACTGGTCCCGATATTATGATGGGAACTTACACGTAGTTTTATATTGGATGGTTACCAACGACCCAGTTTTATAATGAAAAAAAAATGAAAAATATTGTCCCTATACATCCAAATCATGTTACGAAAATCCTAAACAATAGCAAACTACGTGCAATACAAAACAAATGATTTCCTTTTAAAAAATCACCGCGCTCCGTCATAGGCATGTAGCAAAACAAATTCAGTGTTTGATTCATCACGTGCGTTCACTCATAGGCAGTTCGGCCAACATTTGCAATGCTCGCTTATTCAAACTTGGTACATGTACACAAAAGCGAGTTGAATTCGACATCTGCGCGGGGTCGAACGTCGCGATCAAAAGCCGTTTTATTCACGCTGTCTCGACTCCAATAAATTCTAGTTATTAAAAAATTTGAATAAATTCCTTTTTGTATAAAACGATTCAGCATTACCTCCCCGTTTATTCCATCTCAATATTAATGACGGACACTTTCTCAATTTCCAAATTTCACGTTTCATTTATTTAAGAAACTCTTTTGAATTGTTAAACAGTTATGTTTATTAAAGAGCCTCTCCAGTGGCCGGTAATTTCACTGGATCCCCCCTTCACACCCCCTCATCCCACTTGCACCACCCTTATTCTCAAATTTTAACTCGTGTTTCGTGGGAATTTGCGTGAAGTATGGCGAAGAGTAAGCTCGGCACTGCTATTGTTATTCTTGATAACTCGCTTCGGAGCACGCAAGCTTGTTTTGATATTGGATCGGAAGCGACATCTAATTAAACCTCAATTATTAATTTGGTTTCTTCTACTTGTATCTAATTTTTATACCGCTAACGGTATTATATACTAAGAGATTTTTTATGACGTATATACATATATGGGATGTTACAGATACAGCTATTATTCATGTTTTTGATAAATTTTATGTCTATTTTACAATTCTATACCCACTTTATTAGGTGGTGCATACCAATTAGGAATTCCACAAGCGTACATTGAATAATATTTGCTTTTACGTGAACATTAATCGGTAAAACATGGTACAGAATACCGAAAATCCCAGAGTGACCCCTTCGTCCAAAATAAACCGTGGCACATTATCTAGATTTGGCGAGCGCCGGCCGACAATATGGCCTAACGAACTTCACGGAGGGAATTCCTTGAAAAGCGTTGCTTCGGTTATATTTCCATTAGGTGTTATCCAATATTGAGGATGTAATGCAGAGTTGATACAACCAACTTTTGTAAAACTTGTTACTGTTTTATTACACGTAATGGTACATATTTACTTGTACTATGGCCGGGTACCGATTAGAGTTTCGTGCCACTAACGGAAAAAAGGAACCCTCATAGGATTATTTTATTGTCCATCAAGACCGTTTATCTCAAGGGCCGTGAAAATTTTCCGTATCTTATTCGTGCGGCAAAAATATGAATTTTATATTATAAATTTCCACCTTAACATTTAGTAAGAAAGAAATAAAACACATTTGTTGTCAAAGAATTTAACATATTTTAACTTGTTACACGCTACATATCAGCTTAATTTTATATTTTTGTTTGTCTGTAGTCAATATTTTTTACTTCCGGAGTTACGGCGTATTTACACTATGCTACATCCGCAGAAACAGAAGGCGGTACGAATAGAATGGTCCATTTGAGCGAGATTGCAGGCTTGTGAGCGGGACCCCTTAACGTTTTGGTCACTTCTTGAAGGCTAAGGCGATTTTAAGTGTTCTGCACAGCAAACAAGCCGTTGCCAAAAATAAATTGCTACCCTCTTTTTATATTGGACTCATTCGTTTTGGCTACTTCAGAAAATTCTAATTTACTTACTGTCGTTGTTGAGAGTGGACTGTAGGAACTTATGATGTTGGAATGATAAAAATACATAAATTATTTGTAGGGATCACCCTACTAAGGCTCTAAATACAATATGTCACTGAATAAATACGTCGCACCTAAATTAAACCATTTATAGGCCGTCGAATATTGATGGAGTCTAATATAATGGTAAAACCATTACACAAAGTCGACCTCAAGTAACAGCTTCGCCATTGCTATTAGCGGTTGCCGAAAGAAAAACTATCATTTCCTGTCTTAGTTCCTTCTGTTCACCACAAATTTTCAAATACCATTTCTCTCCCTTATTCCTACTTCTGACCCGCTGGATTATTTATGGGATATTCTCTATATAAATATATCAGAACCACAAGACAGGCGTGAGTCACACGTCACAGTGACCTTACGCGGTGCGATCAAACCGCTAATGTAGGCTACTGCAAATATTGCTGCCTTACACAACACACGAACCGACAGATGGCTCACTCTCTGTTGATACCATTGGTCCTACTAAGTGATGGTAATCTGTAGTATTTTTAATCGACGATTTAAACATGTTTAACTATGGTTTCGTGCAATAAATTACTAAGGCATGATGTGCAGACAAATTATGTATTATCTTGGGACGATTGAAATATAGGTATATACAAGAATCATATACAATTTTGTCTTAAATTTAAACGGTTACTAGGGAGATATACAGAGTATTATTCAATCAGTAGTATAACTGGCTACTCGTCTGCTATGAAATATCTGGTAATAGTTTCTTAAATGTAATTTGATTTTTCAAAATGTTTAAACCTCCCAATTAATTGACTTAGTTATTCTGACTGTAATTATTTTAATAATATTAGTTAACAAATCGCTTGAGAGAAATAATAGTTTTGACCCTCACTCCCGAGGGAGTCTGACTAACTTTTTTATTTAATTCACTCAAAAATAAGTAAAAAGTAAAATAAAACCCGAACTTTATAAAAATCTTTATCGTTTTAAAGTTTCTCTAACGTTAATGTTAAATATCATACAAAATATTAAAATAAAAAAATATTCATTTTCTCTTCACTATCATAATGTTGAGCGTATTTTACTTTCGAAAATAATATAATAGTAACATCCTTTAAGAAGAGTAAAGAATATACTTTGCATGGTTTCTCGATCGTAGCACAGAGAAAAGTCCATTAACTGCATAGAATCATAAAGACATCGATCAAAGTGCTTGAGGCCAAAATGTTGTCAGGATCGAGCAAAATCTATTGGTCATTAGGGGATACCGGGGTGTAATACACCGACCGAGGTGTCGACGTGGAAGTATATACGTACATATATATTATGTCGATGGCGTAGTTGTACTATGGTACGACTACAAAGCTTGAGGTCTCGGGTTCGAGTCCCGGGTCGGGCAAAGTGATATTGGGTTTTTCTATTCATTATCAGTCCGGAGTCAGGAATTTGTGCCCGATATGGCGATAGGCTCGCCCCCTCTCACATCGTGGGACGGAACATATAAGGCGAAATGTGGGTGTCCTGGTGGCGCCTCTGCCTACCCCTTCGAGGATAAAGGCGTGAGTTTATGTATACATATGTATATGTATATATGTATATTATGTCGATTTCTAAGTAGAAAATGTTTTTCTTGTATGAATTGAATACGTTTTGAACATACTATATAAAAAATCAACAAGTCAGATCAACGATTCCTCAAAGCCTTAAGACAAAGCCTTTAATCATTGCATCTTACCCATTTTAAAATATGGCGTAAAGCCATGGACACTAACAACAACAACTATACATAAAATCAAAGTAGCCTAAAGACAAAAGAAACGGGCCATGCCTGGTCACCCTATTTGATCGAATCCCGAATACAGAAATCCGATGAAGAACAAAGGTTGTTGACGTGGAAGAACGCATCACCAAGTTGAACAGGAGTTAGGCAGGGTATCCAGCTAGACGTTTAGACGGCAGATGGACTAAGACACTGACGAAGTGGTGGCCACGGGTGGCACGGCGGCCAGTCGCAGGAAAATAGCGGATTCGCATGGCATAGGACAGAAAAATGTGGCGTGCAAATGAGGAGACCAATACCGAGCATTGGGTTGACGTGGGCTGATATAGATAGGTATTAATGTTCAGATATCAATAGAATTGTGATACTTGTACAAACTACAACAGGTACATGGAAAATAAATTGGTCCTTGTTACTTCAGAATATAATTGAAAAGAATAAAATTGATTAAAATTATTGTCTCTTCACGATGCTACCTGTAGGTACCTGTAGGCAAAGAATTTAATATTTCAGATTTCAAGAAATCGTAATTAATAACTCAATTAATCGTGAACTATTTTTATAGTTATTTCTAAGGAGCACTCACTTTCACATTTTGATTAAATTCAAAGCCTTGTAAGGGCGTTGACTTTCCCGAATAGTTGAAAGGAATTTAGATACGCAAATTCTCTCAATCCACTGAAAATTTTGAGGTTTTCTTTGAAAAGTTGTAATGGGATCTTCTTCATAGTTTAGTATTAGTATGCATTAACTGTAACCCGTGTTATTTTGGGGTCAATTAACTGTTTATGATAATAATTTCGTAAATACCTAACATTTGTTTGTATCTTATTTGCTCTAAACAAATAAGGCATTAGATCTTTTAACGATACACATCTCTGACCTTTCGGCGTCAAGTGGCATTAAGGGAATGGCTCATATTTTGACGTAAATATCATAACGGTGAAGGAGAAAATGTTGAGAAAACTATCATTAAAGAAATCTAATAATATATATTTTTTTTCTTTTTTTATTATTGCAATGAATGGCGAGGCGAGCATGCCATTCACCTGATGGTAAGCGATACGACCGCTCATGGACAGTAGCAAACCAAACAACACCATGAATTACAAGACAATGCTTGGAATTCCACTGCGCTCGCCATCCTGAGACATAAGACTCATCAGACATCATTACTGGTGGTAGGTCTCTCATATGTGAGAGGCCACCTGGGTGGGTACCACCGCAATGTCTATTTCTCCCGCCAAACAGCAGTGTTAATGCGCTGTTGTGTTCCGGTTTGAAGGACATTGTAGCCAGAGTAACTACTGGACATATTGAGACTTAACATCTTATGTCTCAGGATGGCGAGCGCAGTGGAATTCCAAGCATTCCCTTGTAATTCATGGTGTTGTTTGGTTTTGCTACTGACCATGAGCGGTCATATCGCTTACCATCACGCGAATGGCATGCTCGTCTCGCCATTCATTGCAATAAAAAAAAAAAAAAAAAAAAATAAGATGTTAAGTCTCAATATGTCCAGTAGTTACTCTGGCTACAAATTATCTATGGTATGTGAAGTCTACAAACCCGCAATATATCAGCGTGATGCAATATGACATCAGCCCTCTTAATAACATCTACCTATTTTAATCTTCTTAAAGACGTATGTAGTCTGAATCATTGTATACTTCGTTTTTTTTTATCAATAGATTTGTTTCCATTGTCCAGTGAAATATCTGATATTATTTTGTTGTGCGTCCGCCCCGCACGTCGGAAATATCGGAGGGAACGAGTACGAATCGACGCCGACGCAAATATCGCTTCACCTAGTCCATTTGGCGTCGGAACCTCGCCTTCGCTAACCTCTATAGAAACTGAGTCTAGTTCACAAAATATTTCTTTTCTTGAATAAACAGTGCCGGGGTCCGGAGCTTTGCGGAGTGAAAGTGTTTAGATAGCCTTGGTTTTATATCGTTGTTCGAGATTTCAGTTGGTTTGAAGCATGATAGATAGTGCTACATGGGGGTATAAAGTTTCTTGCAGATTATTAATTGTTGATTTTGGTTCATACTGACCATGTATAAAACCAAAATATTGCTCCTTGATTAAGATAGAGTTAATTTTTTCCTCCTTTTTTTGGGTAGACATGGCCACTTACCGATGTCTATGTAATAAGAAAGAAAAATTAAAGTTATACCACCTACATATTAAAAAAGGTAATAAAACATAATTTCAGCCAGCAATAAAGTACAGCAGCACAAGGAAGTGTTCCCTAAACTCTGCAACAGGACTCTAAAGATCCATATTGATCGTAAACCGCTTCCCGGAGGTCCAAGGCAACCTCCGCATTGAATTATTGTTTAATAATTTCCCCTAGCAAACGTTCGACTTGGACCCAATTTGCCCCTCGTGGGAGTCCTGCAACATAAAGCGGGAACACTTGGCAAAATTTAAACGCGACTCCCCAAATCTACAAAGAATACTTACTGCATTGATATAAGGGCTTTTTTAGCTTGCACGTGCCTAAATTTAAGCGTAAGCTGGTGATTGGTTAAGGCGCAGACGACAAGATCACGTCTCGACATCGTTAACGCGTATTTATTGATTTTGAACGAAAACGTTTATAATATGGTCTGTTGTAAAAGATTTGTGGATGGAAATTGGGCGCGCCCCGCCTTTGTTGTAGTAATTGAGGGTTTTGTTTACTCTGTACGTATTCTTAGTATTTAGCTATTATAAGTAATTGCCTTTGGATAATATTTCTAGAATAATGTCGATACAAAGGCTTCTCGAGGCCGTAGTGCGCATCTTCAACAATAGTCTTTGTATTCATTCAAATATGAAAAATATTTAACTAACTCTTAGCATGAACTTGACAACTATTATATTAAAACGGGGCCACTTAGTAACGCCATAATGTAGACACTAAGCTCTTTCCATTAAGAAATTAGTCGAACGTCGAGCTTTTAAAGAATATAAAAATTCAGAGGCTTTATCCATTGACAATATTTTGTATCAAACATCATATACTTTCGACTACTGGCCATGAACGTGGAATCCGATTAATGAGGAATTATGCGTTTGTGTGCCATCAAGAGACTTATATTTAATATCTCGAAGCCGTGATGGCAATGCACTGCCATGAAATCAAATTAAAAAGACATGAAAGATTTTTATTGAATCCATATAATGTCATACTTTATTTAGATTTAGTCCCTTTTTTTCTAATACCATGTCTTAATAACAGTAAGTTATGGGTGGTGTTTGTCTAAGTTTACGTGTATGATGCTATGACGAGACGAGCTATGTTCGAATTGTCAAATAGATAGACAGGAACAGCAGTATTAGGAACTCATAAAAATCTATTTTGTTTTATATTAAATTAAATCACAATAGTCCTAAACCCAATAATCCAAAATTGCTTCTAGAAGTTTTCAAAACACATCACTACAATTAAAATCTACTGCATCTTATTAGCAAGATGAGTGTTCACATTACGAAGGAGCAGAGATTGGAAAAGGAGCATTTAGTAGGCAAAATCCCGAGTAGCCTGGAGAGTCCGTTAAGCCTTTGATATCGTTTTAATGCTGTTAAGCCTGCTAATGCCCCGCTCGCTTTATAAGCTAAACTATTTGCTCGGTACTACAGGGGAGATGAATGGTATTATTGCTAGTACGTTGTGTTGTACTTAAAGCTAGTATTTGTAAACTGCGGATACAGATACATAAATAATAAATACACCCAACAGTCACATACATAGTCCTGACCCCCCACTAAGATCGAGTCTTGTGTCGTTGGTATCAGAAACTACGAGAGACTTTTCTCACAAACACCCAGACCCGAAACAAATACCTGTGGTTCACACAAATATTTGTTTCGGTGCGGGGATCGAACCCGCGGCTTCTCGTTTCACAGCCGGCATCCAGCCGACTGCGCCACGGAGGCTGTCGATACAAACATATGTTACCTTGGTTGATTTAATATAAGTGATGCTGTCTGAAAAAAAATGTTTTATTTTGCAAATGTCTATATGTCTATATCAGCCCATATACGTCCCACTGCAGGGCACGGGCCTACTCTTCAATCGAGAGAATCGATTGAGAGTGGTTAGGCCATATAGTCCACCACGCTGGCCTACTACGGGTTGGCGGACTTACATACCGTAGAATTTTTTTGAAAAATCCCTACGGTATGCAGGTTTCCTCACGATGTTTTCCTTCACCGTTAAAGTGCGTGGTGATTGACTATCAATACACACATAACTCCGAAAAATCAGAGGTGTGCCCTGGGATTTGAACCCGCGACCACCGTGAACATGTAGGCAGCCGCGTCTGGTCCGTTACCAACAGACCACCATGCACTTCGCATTGCACACGCATTTTGCAAATGCTGTTATATAATTTATCGATTTATTTATTTACACTTCATACATTATATTATATTGTATCATCATCATCATCATCATCATCATCATCAGCCCGTTGCAGTCCAATGCTGGACATAGGCCTCTCCCAAAGTACGCCACAGAGCTCGGTCTGCTGCTTTACGCTACATATTGTATAGGTGGACTTAATGCCTGAGGAATTCTCTAACAGTCGAACCTAAGGTGATGCAGAGATGAGAAGAGGTAGGTGGGTGATGCGAGGTATTTCAGCGTAAACATAATGATTTGTGATGATATTCGCTGTCAATAAAAAATTTACAGTATATATACATTCTGGTGTACAGCTTTCAAATATGGAGATTCCTCATGTGGTTTTTCGTTGTCTTTAAAGCGAGCTGTAAGTGAGAATACATATTTGATTTCGAAAAGCCAGTGGTCTATGTTTTAAGTTTGAACTAACAGCCTCCTTTTTGTGTAGTTTTATTCCCGATCTTTACCTAAATTAGGTATCACTCGTCCCTAGATCCAGCTGGAACTATCAATAGACCTTATACTCTTACCTGCACTAACAAGTCATATTGAAGTGTAAGTAAAAACTAAGTTGCCATGCTCAATAAACACAAAGGAGCTCCATTACCGCGAAGTCAAGCGGCGCGAACAACACCACACGATGCGTGGCCATTGTCTGGACTCGGCGTTAATCGAACTAACCAATAAATACTCAGCATACACTCTATTTTATATGCTGAGAAATTAGGAAAATTTGTGGTTTTATAAAAAGTTATGTTTAGTGACTCTAATAAGAAACTCTACCTAGAGACTCCATCTTTGTCTTAATCTTTAGCGAGTTATCTAATTACATAAATTGTAACAATTAAGATAACACTAGTCTCAGTAGTGATTTTATTAAATAATAATACACCCAACAGCCACTTTAATAGTCCTGACCCCACACTAAGATCGACTCTTGTGTCATGGATATCAGAAATTACGAGAGACCTTTGGTCTCACAAACACCCAGACTCGAAACAAATGCCTGTGGATCACACAATCATTTGTCTCGGTGCGGGGATCGAACCCGCAGCCTCTCGTTTCACAGCCGGCGGCTAACCAACTGCGCCACGGAGGCTGTCAGATATTAGACAGTACCTACAAAATACGATTTTTTACATACAGGGTATATCAAGACTGCGACCGAAAACGAAGCCAGGTGGTACTATTAGTGACTTCAGACATAATGCAAGTAAAAATTTCGCAAAATAAATCGACAACTATTTTTTTGTAATTTTTTACTTATCGTCATATTTGGGTGATAAATACATAGTTTTCCTAAAATAATGATGTAGACCTTTTTATTTTTAAACACTTAATGGTACGTAAGGGTTTAAATTATTATTTTCGCAAAAACTAGGTATTTACCACCCAAACAAGACAATTCTTAAAAAAATCTAAAAAAATATCCGTCGTTGTTTTGGTGACATTTTTAATTGCCTCGTGTCTGTAACCACTACAACTACCACCTGGCTTCGTTTTCGGTCGCACTCTTGATATACCCTGTATATATTATATTCAATGTATAAATAAGGATCCTATTCTATCGATATTAACGGACATATTGTGTATAACTTCTGGGCATGTAAATTTTCCCAAGCAATTGCAACCACTTATAGTAATTTTCATACAGTATAGTACTTACTGCTTGAATGGACAATATTAGCCTCTAACAACATTTTGTCACTCAAAGCACCAGCTATGTGAACCGCCAATAACTTCTGTTACTCCAACCACACATATATACTTATCTAGATATACACCCGTTTTAAACATTATACGCGAAATCCACAATAACCTTTTAAAAAACATTTGACACTTTTGTCGCAAAACCTAATTATTGCCGAGTCCATAAATAAACCATTATAATGTGCAGACACTGCATGAAACACCTCATTCCTGACGTGCCTACTACAAATACAACCTGCCGTCTCGCTCCAACAGTATTTCGGCGAAGAAAATAAGACATTACAAGAATAAATGGCTTCCTTTTGTCGGCACTATAGTACTCCGGCACAGCTTAAATATATCCCATACATATTTTTTGCATACTGCCGATTATAGGGGAAATCTGAGGGATTTTCTTTGTAAGAAGTATAAAATTGGAATAGCAAGCAGCCGATGTGAGTCGCGATTGTTTTTTTACGCGCTTTAACGATGTTACTAGAGTAAATAAAATTGTTTTTTTATTCCTCCTCGAATTTTCTTATTTTCGCCGAAGGTATTTGATATGTTTCTCGTAATAGGTTATTTGTGGGGTTGTGTAACTGCGTATTGGTTTTCGGGTGTACGCTCGTTGATACAAAGGTTTTAAATTGGATTATTAAATATTGTATTATGTGAATATGCCAATTGAGTCGGCATAAGGTTTCCATATTGTTTTGTGGAGGAAGACAATTTTGTGGATCGAAATAAAAAGGGTATTATGATATTTTACAACACCAACAATCAATATCAATTCATCAAAATTTTTATAACTTTTTCGGTTCATAAACACACAAAAAAGTATTTTCCACGCAATGCAGTCACTTTTTCATTACCTGATTTTTTATCGCATTCAAAAATATACTTCTGCCATCACTCATGTACACTTCGAAAATAACTACATTTAAACCTTACTTATTTTTCCACCCTAAAAATATGCCAAAAGCAAACTTAGTGAACTCCAACAAGCGATCACGGCCGACATCGAAACTTCACGCGGCGTCACTTCGAAGACTACCAGAAAGATTAATGACTTATCCCCACCCCCACCCTTTTCACTCCATTCCACCCCCTGTAACCCCATCCCTCCCCGCATCAATCACTTAGCCCTTTGATGTATTATTTACTCAAAGAAAAAAAAGTTATTTTTTGTGTGTGTTTTTGACGCGAGAGCAAATATTTTGAAACACAATCATTACAAATCAAGAGGAGATTTCTTGTTGGTTTTTTACGAGCCCGTGGTTGATGAAGGGAACTTTACAAGTAAAAAAACTATTATAGCATATGATTTTAAAAGTATTTATCATTATTCTGTATCAAAAATTCAATCAATATAAAATATATTGGATATTTCTCCTGAATAAGGGATGGGTTAATTTAAACAAAGTTATTAGAAAAGAAATTTATGAACAATAGAAATAAATCAATAAAGATATATTATTAGATTACCTTATATAAAGTATTGATTGCAGGTCTTTTCAAACAGATTGCTGTGAAAATCTTTGGGGTAGGGCTGTATTCAGTAGGGGACTTTCCGTGGCTTAAAATGATAATAATATTCTCATAAGCACCTACACCATATTTCAAGGAACAATGTGATTATTGATTTGTATGACAAAGGACAGAACCAAATAGATCTTAAACTGCTAACATCTACTCTACTACAGAGCTTTTCTATCCCATCCAATGGGAATAGCATAGCTTTATTCCTTAATCCCAAAACTTATTCACTCACACACAACTAGAGTTCCAAGCCTCATAGAACTATCCAGAGGAAAAATCTTGGTCTCCGTCTGAGTAGCGCACGTAAGGACGTGTTTGTTAGCAAAGCCCGCTGTACGCTTCACCCGAGGCGTCCAATTTCTTTCCTAGACAAGTACTCACGACCTAGGCTGGGAGCTGCGGTTCATATTCAGGATACAGTGGTTAGGAAATGCGATTTCATGTGTTTAATTAAACTGATGTGTTTAATTTGTATATTCTTAAGTCTGTTTAAGTAACTTTATTTAGTACTTTTAAAATTACCAATAACGGTAATTTTATGCTTTAGAGAATTGTAACTTTATTTTTTTTTGTTAGTATTGTGAACGTATGAAATAATAAGAAACTTCGTCTTCCTGGGATCGTTCTTTGAATCTAATATGTGTATATTATAATGAAAATATGTTTATAATGTGCTTCCGAATATGAGATTTCTCAGAAATCGCTTCTGTTGTATACTTAATGGAAATGAAAATCAACGGCCCTTACAATAAACGGCACATAATATACATAAAATAACAAGGTCATTATTTGTTTTTCTAACTATAACTGTATATTTTGTTGCTGAGTAAAACCTTTTCAAAACAATGAGCATTTTACTATTGCAACATAAGGTTATGAAATTTTGTAGTAAACAGTCTCACGTGGTATTCTAGAACAAAGGCACCTTGCCAAAATTTGGAACGGGTTGCATCCAGTAACCTTATAATGATGATTTTATACTGTATGTTTCTACTTTCTCCCTCTCCGCATAATATTTAAACCCCAACTAAAATTTACAGACGTATTACAAGTTCATACATCTATTCGGACGTAGCCAAATGAAAATCTACCACCATGATGAAACAGTTAAAAATTCAGACCAATCTGGCAGGCGATTAAACATTTATGCGGCTTGAAAATAAAACGCAAATAATGTGATGTCATAAAGATTTCACTGCGGGTGTAAATTAGGATTCGGAACTGGGTGCTTTTAAAAATATTGCATTATATTATATTTTATCTTTATATTTTATTTGTAGAATTAAGATTTGAGGAGAGATAGAAACCTCGAAATTCTATATCGATTAATAAGTCCGAGTTACAAATTAAATTGTCCAATGGTTTGACATGTGTCTCTTTTACGACCAGAAACGTCATTATTGATCCATTATCCATGAAAGATTTTCCACCATCTTTCCGAATATTTGAAATACTTCCCAATATCTTAATAAAAAATACTGCATCTAATAGTACGATGAAATTTTTTTACAGCAAACGTAACAACTTTCTAATAAATCAGTTCTTTATTAACCTTTTATTTCGAAATTGAACTAAAAAGCTCGACGATTCTCCAATTATATTACTAATCAAATACTGAGTTTTACTCAGCGTTATTTAAATTTAGATAAAACGCAAAAACCTTAGATAATCCCCAATTCTTCTGAGGAACCGTTGTTAAATGGAAGTAATCTTAAATGCCAGATTAAATAAAAGGAAAATGTAGAGTTAAGTACTATGAGTGTATACAGATAATTATTGTATTTGCTCTAGAACCATATTTGTATACATTTTGACAACCTCCGTGACGCAGTCGGTTAAACGCCGGCTGTGAAACGAGCGGCCGCGGGTTCGATCCCCGCACCGAGACAAATGATTGTGAGGCCCACAAATATTTATCTCGGGTCTGTGTGTTTGTGAGACTGAAAAGTCTCTCATATTTTTTTTGCCACAAGATTTAATTGATCTTAATGTGGGATCAGGACTATGTATGTGACTGTTATGTCTACTTATACATATTTAACTTGTGAAAGTATAAAACCTAATATTGGCTTATAGCCTATCAGGTTCAACCCCAGAAATGTGTCAATGGATGTAGTTACTGCCTTAGCATAATGTCGACCAGCGAACAAGTTTCTGGTTATTTGATTCTTTATTCGACTAAACTGCATATGTCATCCGCGCATTGTATTAAAATTCGGTTTTTTTTTATGAAATTTGGAAACAGATCGAAGCCAAAAAAAAAAAGGAGCAGAAATTAAGGAACTTCGTTCCTCCGACATCAGACCCACTTTCCAAGGACACTGCGCGGACAATCAATCTTCCAGCTTGTAACTAATGCGCTATCATTAATTCATCGCGAACACCCATCGACAAAACATTTAATCCGAGGCGTTTAGAATATATTAACAATCCCAGCTCCCGATCCACCCTGTACACTGTACATGGCTGCATCGCGTAATCGGTTTACGCGGCACGCGCTTGCCGGCGCGGCGCTGTCCTCCTCTCCGCACCCTCCGCTCCTCTCCGCACCGCTCCACACTGTACCTCTCCTCTCCGCACCGCTCCGCCGGACTCCGCCGATAGATTTACTCGCCTCATTTTACTCAACTCCACTGCCGCTCTATTTGCGAGGAAACTTCTTCGGATAAGTTCATTCGTACAGTGAATTACGGGGATTCGGTTTTACTTAGAGTAATGTCCACGTTGAGTTTTAACTTCATGCGCGGCTCTCTTCGATGTGAGTTTGAGTGTGCATTTTTAACTATGTTAAAAGTTTAATGAGCAACCTGGCTACGAGGATGGCCAGATTATTTTATATGGGTTAGTTATTTCTTTGAAATAAATGATTCTTGAGGTTCTTAAAAAAATAAAGGTAGAAATAAACTTCTATCAACATTATTTGGCATTAATTTAATCATCATAGTGGTGCAAAATCACGACTGTTTAGTAAAAAACTTATTTGATTTAACTCAATGATTACACATAAAATTGTTGGCAATGTGAAGCCAAAAATAAACTGAATACCTACAAGCTTTTGCACTACAATAGTGAGGACGCGACAACATCCAATACACAATAAATTGGAGCGTTATATCCGAAAAATAAAACGTGTTGTATATGTTTATCAGTACAGACGCAGGTGCTGCTAATATCCTCAGAAGTACTCGACCGTGCATTATTTAGCTACAGGGACACCGATATTACACGCTGTATAAATAGGAAAACACTATCTGTATTTTGTATATAATCTGTATTTTGTAATTTCAAAAAATGGTTTGAAACAGACTGTAACTTGACGAATAATTTGAAAGTCTCTCACCATTATTTTTAGCCATAGAATACAATTACTTAATTCCTCCACGAGAATTCTAATATGTCCTATTGGAAGTGATCTGCATCAAAACTTTTCGGTCTCATTGGCAGTCAGTTCTTTACACGATGTGTCATGGAAGGCAGAAGACTTTTACATTTCCTTCTCGCCAATCCCACTGGTGTATGTTAAAGAAACTGAAAAAGAAGAAGATGATTAATCTTTGAGAAAACATGGGAACTTATGTACAATGTACATGCTACAATATGTGCTACAATAAAAAAGTTTTAATTATAATAAAATCAGATAAAACCTGCATTTTAGCGAAAGAACGTTATTAAGTCCAAACTGAGGTAAATCAAGTGCAAAAAGTTAGTGTATTTTGATTAATGTATCGGCGTTTTTTCTCATTACTGGCAGGTGAATGTTGGCAAGTCTCGCGAGAATAACCATTTATCGATCGCTTCATTAATCATTAGCCTTTAAAGGTGAAGTTCCTTTGTCTTAGGAACAGCCGTCTGACCTTAAGAACCGACATTTACAAATTGTTAACTAATGCCGCGTGTTCGGTTAAAATATTGACATAAATTACATTCGATTGGCATTGAAAGTTTTTCCATTCATTTCGATGTGGATTTGTTTGTAAGGATATTTTTTGTAATTAAGGGCCTGTTACTTACGGAATGTACTTTGTGTAATACACTAAGTTTTTATCAATAATATATTGTTTCCTAATATGGCAGATCATAGCTGTACAGTGTACTTAAATAAAAATCATGTAACATCCTATCTCTAACTGCTTACCCCAAATAAAATTATTTGAGATTGAGTCAATTATTGGCTGCTTAAAACGATGCCAAACAAAAAGGATTCCGAACAAGAATTCAACAATACGTAACAAATAAAAATATAATTCTTTTACCAAGTTTTTATATTATTACAAAAAGGTTTGAATCGGACGGCAAAACTTTTCGGAGCAGCGAACCGCTTCAGAATTACAAAAAAATTTAAGATAGGATTTTCCTATTTATTACAAAAAAAATATACATTATTTAATTTCATTTCGAAGGTTATATTGCACTAAAATCCATGGTTTATTATTCCGAACAAAACTCTAACAGATTTATGTGTAAAAAGTTATCAAATTCCCTGTAGAAGCTTTCACTAAACAAGCAATTCAAAGAATAAACCCGAACAGAAACACAAGAACAACACACGGCCTAACAAAGTTTAATGGAAAGCACAAACAGGGTGTATTTCAATTTTACACATTTTTGAGGGGGGGTCCTCCCAACAGGGATGATATACATGGTCCATGGGGAATAAGTGGCGATGTGTTGGCGAGATGTATTGGTTAATTCGATGTCCGAAGCTATCACCCGTTGTTTACACTCGCCTAATGTATTCTTGTGCAATTGATTTATTTAATTTGCCTGGTATTCGTTTACACTCGTGGTTTCATTGTTTGAGTATTTTTAAATATTTGTCGTGTTTAATGAATTTGTTAACTGGTTGGCGTAGATTACAGTCAACAAAGTAAATGTATCGGACACAGGATAAATGAAATTATACATTTGTTTGAACAAACAAAATCAGATAGTTTCCGGATGCACACAGTTTTGGACGGGTCGCATTTAAATTCTTTGGAATACTCGTATTCACTAATAAGCGGTGGAGAGTGATTACATGCATACATACATAAACTCACGCCTTTATCCCAGAAGGGGTAGGCAGAGGCGCCACCAGCACACCCACATTTCGCCTTGTATGTTCCGTCCCATGATGTGATAGGGGGCGACCCATATCGGGCACAAATTCCTTACTCCGGGCTGATAATGAATAGACAAACCCAATATCACTTTGCCCGACCCGGGATTCGAACCCGAGACCTCGGCTTTGTAGTCGTATCGTAGTACAACTACGCCACCGAGGCAGTGATTACATATAGATTATAAGCCGCCGAACGTACGATATTAGACTCAACGTATTATAGATTGCGTTCTACGATCAACCATACTTAGAATTTAAAACCGACCATCATAAGCGTATCCTATAGATATCAGTACATATATAAAATAGGATTGATCTCGCAAAGAATTAGTGTTTATTAAGAAAGATGAAAAGTAATTTTCTCTTGCTCTTATCCAAAAATATTTTCTGTCAAAATAATTCACAATTACCCCCGTAAGTAGTTCAAACAATGACTCAGGAAGTTAATCTGGCAGCACGCAAGAACATTATCAGCTAAGACAGAGCTGAGTGTCTGTTGATAGAGGATCCGGCTCGAAGGACCACGCTGTTTGGCCTCCGAATTATTAACCTCCCTTATTTATTGGGGATCGTGTGGCTTAATGAATTTGTGTTTTTGTACGCGATTTAACGCCAAGACAAGTTCACGAAGTTTTTATTTTATTTTATTTATTAAGGTTCATCAACAGAGATTACAAAAATTTTATATGAATGAGGAATTACATTTGTGAAACTTTCAGAATAAATTAAATACAAATTGAGCTGAAAAACACGACAATAAAAAAAAGTTAGACTAAAGTGTTATTTTGAGGGTCGTTAGGGTCGCGATGTTATCGTTTTGTAATGTTAATATCATGACATAATGAATTAAATTGAATATTTTGCAAGAAGCATAACGTCTCAAAAAATCGTTTAAATGTTAAGTTAAAAGAATATTGCATTATAATTTGCTCACCGATATTGACTACTATGCACAGGCTTACATGTTATGTACTGACGTACAAAAGTATGTCGCGTTATTGGATAAATTTAAAAAAATCTTGACACCAATGCACTTACATTCAGTGTAATTGAAAACTCCACTATATTTATTATAGCTATATCTATCCATATCTATACCAGCCCATACACGTCGCACTGCAGGGCACGGGCCTCCTCTACAATAGAAAGTACGATTCATTGTAACAGTCGATAAAAAACAATTCCCTCAACAGAGCAAACTTAGTCCACATATAATAAATCAACACTATTGAATGGATCACAAAAGATATGACAAACAACGCATGGAGTGTGTTGGCGACTGTTTGAGCACAAACAACGGGATCGCCGCCGACGCCCTACTAATCACTATCTATATTGTAGTGAAAGACGAGGAAGCAGAATTACTCCTCAGGTGTTAATGGGAGATTGTGGGTGTGGCGTCACTGATGGAGATGAATAAGAAACGTTTGTAGTTAATTATATTTTATACTAAGCACTTTTCCGCATGTTATGCTTCGGTAGAGCAGGTAACTATAAATAAATATATGCTGCAGTCAAGTACCTGTGACCCGAAAATAGCATACAGAGTAGTGTGATTTTGGTATTCATTTCGAGAGCTTTGCTTTGTACTTAAATATATACTTCCTAAGTGGTAGGCGAGTTTACTAATAGTGTCAATAGACAGACAGCAATCCACAGATCATTTAGATTATTTACGTACTATGATTGGGAATAAGCCTATAATCACATCTAGGACAAAATATAGTTCCCACCAACTCATATCAAGTATTTTGATTGAAACTAGTAACCGCGCACTAAATAAATTTGTTGATTGAGTTAGATTGTGTATAAAAAAAAAAAACTATGATAATAATGACAAAAATAAAAATAAAAATTGCAATTAACAGGATTACATTACTGTTCGAAATAAACACAATTTATTTCGATAACCCATGTTAAACAAATTCTCCTTTCTCAAAGTTCATAACTCGTAATATCTATTTTCCTATCTGTCCCTCAACACTAGAGACAAACCCAACCACTTAGCTTAGGAAAAAAAATCTTTTGTCTCGACTGTCGTCCGCTATTATTCGCACCACACCACGAACAATATGATATTGTCCGAGCAGCGCTTTATGCTCTCGGATCATTAAGTGATAATAGAAAGACCGCGCGACACAAAGATTTCCAACGCGTTTGTTTGTGGAAAATTCTTTTCTATTTTCGCTAAGGAAGTTTAGATTTATTTTAGAGTTTATAAGATTTTTGAAGTTATAACTCGTGTGGATTTATTGATCTAGTTTCTTGAAAACAATAACATTGTATTAAAATATAAACGTAATTTTTGTAATGTTTTCATTTGGTCTCAGCTCATAACCTGTAGATATATAGGATCAAACGTCAGGTTGTATGGAATAATTAACTATTACCAAGTCTTCATACGTGCAACATTCGAAACAAAATAACTGAACAATAATATTGTGACACAATTAATTATAAAAGGTCGCAAATAAAGTTGGCAAACTCTTGTATTCTTACCCAACATTTCACATAAGATTCTCTTCTAGGATTCTTCCGAAAAACCGATTCAAAAACTAAAAATATGCCGCACACGTTTCAAATCTCCAAACTCAAAGCTAATACCGATTCAGTTTTTGTAACAAAAGCAATCAAAATCCGGATTCAGTGTATCGTAGACGAATGAATGTTCAATTAAGTCGACCATTCCACAGTCAATGTATAAAACGTGAGATAAACTCAAAGAATACACTTCTAGTAAGTGTTTGTGAATACGAACACGCGTCCAAATGTTCAGGAGCTGGTAAACTGAATGTGTTTTATTCAAATCGACTAACAAAAGCTTTTGAATGGTTAAATAATGCTGCCGCTAGAACTTTTGAATCGTCAAATAATAGCGTCGCTTCGGACCGTGTTTTTGGCTTGTGAGAACCGCGCTGAAATCTAGGATTTGTAAAGAAATTCAATGTAAAAGTGGTGTGTTAAAGTGAATATTTCAAGTCTATTTTTTCTGACATAAAATTTATATTTTCTTTGTGTTTGTGTGTCACACCTCAACTCGAAATGCTACATGCTTGCATGGCTCACTACGACAGAGTTTTCACCATCGTGCACAGTGGTTACTACGTTGCTGGATACGAATATTCTGATACCAGCAAATAAAATCTCACACATCTCTTCACATTCACATCTGCTACTAAAATTATTGTAAATCTAATTCTGTAACGAACGCACCAACTCCTATATTTAGGACAGCTTCAGTAAAATAAATAAAATAACTTTGATTCTGTAACCACCGGATCATCCAACTCCCAGACAAATTCCGTATTGAGCGTCTAAAGCAGCGGCGAGTTAACGCTAAACACTCGCTTTGTAGTTTTTAATTTCTATAAACAACTGCTCCATTGTAGTTTATGAGCTGCAGTTCCCAAACAAACTGAGCGTTCCTAATCTTGTTAACGAGGTCCATTAGCTGTACGCGATCGTGTAAACATTTACAACGCTTTTTGGAAGTGTATTTTGAGAAAACGTGTCTATTTTCATAGTTACAAAGTACTGTTGATAACAAGCCGGACGTGGCAACCGAGACGGCCTTTGATTTTTCAGTGTTATTTGTGTATGTCAAATGTCAATACATTTGACAGTCAATTACCACTTTACCAGTGACGAGAAGTATTGTAAGGAAATCGGCATACCATTGAAGTTATAAAATTTTCAGTAATGTGTGAATTTCAATTTGAAAGTTATTGAAGAAACTATATTGTACGGTTAATCAGATCGGTCGGGGTTTCATGACACAATCTATTGTTACAATTTATTGACTACTTTTAAAATTTTCTCTTGAGTCATGTTAAACTACAATATTCTACCGCTTATATAAAAATAATATATAGTGTGATAAAAACAAGCCTGTTTGTACAAAGAAAATTTTCTACAAATTTGACCTCGATATTTAATAGCAAAGAAAAATAATCCCAGACTTTAATTACTTGTTTGCGCAATTATCAGTTTGATACTTTGAACTTGAGGCAAACAATGTAACTTCTACTTTTATAATGTTAGAGATAATTAATTGTTACGTATGTATCTAGTGGATATTGTTTGTATTTTCGTAACGCTACAACTCTTCAACTCATCAAACTTTCCTTACTTGCTTAGGAGAAACAATCTGCTCTAATATTAACAATGTTATCTAAAATCCGTGATGATTATCTTATATTGTGTTCTGTTACGGTTTCTTTGGGGAAATTAATTGTTATTAAAATATAAGGATTTTTGCCCTAGGATAATCGGTAACGAGCTTATGTTTCATGGTCTCTGAGAAGTTTTAGTGGTATGCAAGCATAGGATTTGTTAGAGATCGAAACTGGCGGCAATATTGGCAAATGACGGGCATGATGGCCAGTGACCTTGACACACACTTTAGACCTCATCCACACAAAAACATATTAAAAACCCCAGTCGTAGTGGTCGATTCTAGGGCATTTTACGGGGCGACGTGCACAGCCAATAAGCTTCAGACGTGACAATCTAAAATCATGTCTAACCTCACATTATAATGTCTAGACATTTATTTTTACCGTAAAATAAAAACCCCAAGCGATTCAAAAACGAATACATAGTTAATACGGCAACTTTCTATTTATAATAAATCTTATAAAACTTGTGACACTTGAGAGCAGATTTAAAAAATATAAACACAGTGAATATGCTGTGTAATGAGTTAAAAGTTTGTATGGAGGACGCCGCGCCTCCCCGGAGAGACATAAGTTCAGCAGAGCCGCACTGCGCACGGCGGTGAGAGGGAAATATGGGGAGACACTGCATATAGTCAACGAAATGAGTTATTATTTTGAGATAAAGAATTAGTCATTATTAGTTTTTCTTCTGGCAAAAGGTTTCCAATAACATTATTATGAGGAGTTTGATTGTTTGTATTATGACTTATTGAGAATATTACAAAGATCATATCGCTTCGCATGATTCTCTTTGATCCATTTTGGCTGTTGCCTAATAACATCAAGACATAAATAGTTGTACACAGATGGGTCGTCAGCTCCTTACTATGAAAGGGGAAGTTAAAAAATGTAAAAATTTAACCAATTCGCGATAAAATCCGTAAAAAATAGTGTTATTTCAATAAAGATATAGTTATGCGTCAGTTGTCTGCGAGACAGTACCATTGCGGTCAATTCATCAAAGTTTGCACTACTCTAAAGTATGCAATGCATACTTTAAACAATTTAATCATTTTAATCAATTTTAAACATTTTAATCATTTTTCTCTAACCGTCACGAGACCATTGATCCAATTATCATATAATTATTAATCCATCACAACGTCCGGAACCTTTATAAATATGACGCATAAGCCGCGTCTCCCCGTGTCCCGCACCTCACTACGCTCACATACGCCACGGGGATTTATGGCGCTCCTGATAGAGGCGCGCTTTATGTCTCCGCGAGAAGTGTTTTTAGCAATCCCCCTGTATATTTTTAAACGTTATTTATATGGCTGCCGATAGGACTGCAGATACAGGTTTTATTGGCATTGGAAATTGGGTCCGCGTACGGTGACTGTTGCTTTTGTATTTTTATTCCGTTGGCAATTTTGCTGTTTATTGTGTTTGTCTAAACTTGATGGGTTTGTGTTTTATTACATCTTTTGTACTTTTTAATGAGATGTTTTAACGATTTTTGTTGGTACTTTGTATGGCGTAATAGGTACATATAGCTCTAAAAATACCAGAATTTATAAACTGTCAGTAAACAAAATTATGAGCAAACCCTGAAAAACTCGATTAAATTGGGTAACACTCTTTGACAGAGTAAAAAGTTGAAGCGAGCTGGTGAATGAGACTATTGAAAATTGGGGAACCTCGTATGAATACTAATTCTTTTGAGTTCGACTATCATTTTAAAACTTTGCATGTTTGTGTATGTGTCTCGTGTGAGAACTAGAATTATACGTTGTCTGATTTTTGTTTAAGTGAAAAAAAATAGGTCTAATATTTCTTTTGTTACCTTTTCAAATTATGGTTGTTCCGGGTCTAGATGTTACGAAATGAAAAAGTTTCTATTGATTTTGATGCCCACGTCTCCAGATTTGAACAATAAATTATTTCTTTCTTTCTTTCTTTATTTCATTTGGTAATGTATTGTAGAACTAAGAGTATGTATATGGCTTTTGGTTTATTTTATTTATCTGACACGACAAATTTACTTCAATTATTATCAATGCATCTAATATTGGTTGCATTTCAGTGTAAATATAGTATCTACCACTATACAAAATTTACCCTTAATATCTCAATCTCAATAAGAAGTAATCGACACAGCCCATTATTATCAGAAAAGATTCATGACTCAGCTGATGACATGTGTGATCAAAAGGGATGTGTTTCCACAGGGATTACATTATAGCAGAGTATCTGTAAGGGCTCAGGGGACTAAAGACATCCCTTCATAACGAAGGGTTGAATAATGCTGAGCGGAATAATTCATTGGTAGGGGACAATGATATTGGTATCGAGCAGGTGTTTCAAAGGGGCTTAAAGAATTGTTAATTTGGTGTTAATTCGTGCGTTGCTTTGATTTAGTAGCATTATGTTTATTGTATAGCCTGTGAATGCTGAGATGGTGGGTTTGAATCCCAGGTCGGACAAACCACTTTATGAGGTTTTCGGTCTATAAAATCTGGTCGTGAGTTGCCCAGGACTAGAATTTGTGACGAGCATAGCGATAGGTATACCTCTTATTCATGTATAAGTTGATATTATAGTTATGTACTCAAATAAGAATAAAAAATAACTTTAATAATAAAAATAATGCTTTTCATTGGTATTCCGAAGTTTATAATTTTTGGTTTAAAATAGTATCCGCAACAGGAAACATTGATTTTCATTGACAAAAAAAACAGTGCTCCAACTTGCAGACGAAGTTAAACCGCATCTAACATTCGACTGCAGCCATTAGACATAATGATCACTCAAAGTTAAAAAAACTGGCCAAGTACCAGTTGGATTCTCGAACTTGGGTTCCGTACCATACCATATTATTGGAGACTATCCACTATCCAGCGCACACACTCTATTACAACTCATGTAACCGAAAAGGTAATTTTGTGATACAGCACAAATTAAATATAGAAATATTGAGTCAGATATAGGGATAATGTTAGCTTTGTGGTTAAAAATTTGATCCTCATAAGTATAAAAACCATGACGAATTTACAATCACCAGTAGATCAGTTTGTAAACGAAAAAAATAATTGAATAATAAATAAATAAATAATTAGCTATTACAAACACACAGACCCATACACAGAAATTGATCCTATAAGACTTTTGTTTTTCCAATTTTTCTACGGAACCCCCAAAAAACTTCCTCATAAACGCCGACGTGACAGCGAAGTTTTCACTTACCCTCAAATCTGAGAGCGTCCGAATATACAAAGCATTATCAATTCAGTTTGTAGAGGCGACGAGACGACGACGCGACGCGCACGTGACGCGGGCGCCAAGTCCACATTGTCATGCGCCGCGCGACACCCACTACACTACGCGTCTAATGTACTACTTAAACACTACACGCCATACTCAATTATTTAGATTTTTCTTTGTATTGCAACTTTTACCATTTTTGGGCGGCTGTTGGCAATCGATTGTCTAGACGGCATCGCATTGACTATCGGATGCATTCCAATTACTTTACTTAAATTCTAACAAACTACATATATATTTTGGGTCATTTGGTTGATTGCTATGTATGTACATAGCGTTAATGTAGACGTTTTGTGTATGTGTATATGTATTTTGAAATTATCATATTGTTCAATTCGATAGTTTTGATCAATCAAAATGGTGATTAAGATAAAGATCTTAACCATAAAAGTATGGTATTGTCAATGAGGAGTAATATTAACATAATTTACAACATTATAACGACCATGTAGTACCTACTACATGTAGTAGTGTATGGATTTAAAATTGACATTGAACCAAAAATATGGACTATATTTTCTTCAGTCTCTGTTTTCATAGCGTGAAAAACGAACTTCCAATATTCACCAACGCTACTGTTATATTAATGGCTTCAAGCTATGTGTTAAATAAAATTTCATTTTAATTAATTATTTCATTAAAACAACATATATATAAACCATAATATCTTCATCATTGAGATGCTTCCGAAAGCCATTATCCACAATAACCCTGACAATATTATCCATAAATTGCCCCTTTTTTGTTTGAACATCCATTTATTTTAAAAGGTAATTATCATAAATAAACGGCAATAAGGTTTTCAAAAGAAAATTAATCACATGAGCGACACAATGCGCGGCGATTGCAGTATAACGGTGTAAACACATTAATCGCGGAGTCTCCGCAACACCGCACGCAGCTCCGCGCCACACCGCTCGACACCGCACCGCTCCGCTCTTCTCCGTTCCCTCCGCATCCCTACGCGAGTCCCCCGCCCCTCTCCGCAGCGCCCGCGAGGTCTCCGCAACGCCCGCGAGGTCTCCGCACCGCTCCGCCGCGGCACCGTCGCGCGGCACAGCGCAATTAACGGGATTCGACGATTAATGTTGTTTTGGCGCGGTGTGGTCGGAGCGATGTGATAATTTACGTGTTGCGTGCACACAACTGTTTACAATTAGGTGGGGAATTGTTTTTTAAGAGGAAAATTACATAAATACCAGCCTGTACACACTGTTGTAATCATAACTCGATCGTGTAATTTTATAGCCTTGTTTGACTTTTATAACTCCTTACTTGAGACATTGTTTCTTTTGTCGTGATTTTGTAGTAGGTACTTTGCGACAAATAAAACAACTTTTCTTTTTATACAGTTCAATACCTATTATGTACCTACGTTTTTTTAAGTCTGATTCATTATCGGCCTCGCAGAATCACAAACCGGATAGCAGTATTAAGATAGAAGGACAATTACTATTTGCTTCAATAGTAATTAAATTCTTCCTGAATGTTCTACGGGATCAAAATAAACAGAATAGATAAAAACAATTACGTAGCATCGAAATAAAAATACCATAATCAGTTACAAGAAAAATCAGCAACGAGGCGGTCGCCGTCAACGGCGAGTGCTACAAAACGATGATAAAAAAAAAATCTTATTGCCAAAACTGACCCATATTATTCGAACGTCACGATTGACATTCTGCACAAGCGATTTGATGTTAACCTTTATCTTTCGCAAAGGTAATGTGAATTGGCCACCAAGATCATGCGATTCGACCCTGGTAAACTTTTTCTGTAGGGTTTCTTGAAGTCGCATGTTTATACAATTAATAAACCACACTTGACCGATGCCCTATAGGTGAACATAACACAGGTCATGCGCCCGATCTATGCGAAAGAATAATTGAAATTTGGACCATTCGGATCTGTGCTACTAAGAGCAGTGTAAGAAGCCGAAGCGAGTATTTGAACGACGTCATATTTCACACGTAACGGCACATATGGGCATTAATAATAAAAAAAAGAGGTTTGTTAATACCTCACTCACAGCTGGTTTTATTTCATTACATCTACCCGACCTTATTGAAAAACCCTATTCATATTTAACTGGAATTATTCCTGAATCTACTTCTTATCATCATCTCATTCAGGTACAGAAATTCATCTTATGAACATAGGCGTCCTCAAACAATATGTACAACGACTTGTTCAAGGCGGCTTGCATCCACACAACTTCTGCAACGTGTATTTACTACTAAACAGGGAAAATATAAATAAATACTAGTTGGTATGTAGTTAATCGTGTCGGGTAGCGCGGTGCGTGCGTCGCGCTCGTGTGTCGGCGCCCGCCCTGTCATATACGCCTAGTCATAACACCTCTTAGGCAGAGTGTACATTGCCTTTTTATTGTTAAACACATTTTTAAAGCCTATATTGTGTCCCACTGCTGGGCAAAGGACCTCCCCCTTATAACTTCACTTGACCCTGTCCTCGGCGAGCTCAGAAGCAGCTGTGGTTATACACATGCTGAACCTCAAGTTCCATAGGTCACTATCAGGATGTGTATCATCGAGGGTACGATTGAGAGGGGATAGGCCACATAGTCCGCCACGCTTACTCCGCTACCCCCCCACTTATCTTTACAGTGATAATATTGTTCTACTGGACAGTCAATAACAACGAACAATTGCTGATGTATATCAATGCAAATGTCGTTCGCTAGTTGTTCGTTTGCAAAATTAGTTACAGCGAATATGAATACACGCAAAACGACTAATAACATATGATTTAAGGTCAATAAAAATACATAACCAAAAGTTTTAAATTGACTACTGAGGTTACTCCTGGACCCGCAAAAATATGTAAATAAGGATACACAGAAAATGTTTAGGGGAGCCGGGAATAAAGAACAACATTCAAATGTGCACGTATCTTTAACCGTGTGACAGCTAACGCACCACGTTTTCTCCTATTTCCTTTTTCTGCCATATTTCTTTGAAACAACACAGAGAAGATAAAACGATTTAGTTTTTTCGTCGCTCTTTTCGCGGAAAGCTGCGTGATTATTGTAAATGTTCTTACAATGTGCCGCAAGTCCAATTTGTTGGAGTATCAAACGGCAGTAGTTTACGTGATTTAAGTAAGGCGATATTTTATATAAGCCTGCAATATAATAGTTTATGAATAAAAATATTATTATTGTGTACTTTGCTAAGGACTTTTTATAATTGAAACAGGATTTAGAAAATCTTATACATATGAGTCAGTCATTGGGATTAGTACCAGGTTTGACTTCTATCGCATCTTAGAGTAGAAGAAAGCTCAATGGTTCAAATGGACGGTATAAGTGCTTCTGTCTACATTTTAGTGGCATAGAGATATGAATATTTTTATTTTAAACGGAATAAACTCGATTTCCAAACGAAAGTCTGTAGAACAGTTATGAAAATATAGCTATAAAATATTTTTTGAAAAAATATATGTATTCGATATTTCTGCGTGGTTTCAACACAATGTTTACTTACTTTTTTCTAAATATAGTTCTACCACAGTGACTGCAATCCTAATGCCAATTCTAGAGCCGTTAAAGTTAATGATACCAGTATTTTGAATTTTGTCATCATACGTCATTTGCGGAATCCTAAGAAACAATACCTCCCACATTTTGTTAATCTTTTGACGCGCCAATTAAAGAAACTAGGCGATCCACAGGATGCGACTGGAAATAGCCTTGGAATATAGGACGCCGGAAACATAACTTCCCTTCTCGCCTACAAGTACTCGGTATTGTTAGTCAACGTGTGCCAATACATCGCAACCAAAGTGTATTTGTTATTATAAAGTATTTGTATTATAAGTTCAAGACATAATAAATAGGATTTAGATGTTTTTACCAAATACTTTTCTAAATGTTGCAGGCTAAGTACATGAATTTCTACAAAACTTGTATTTTACATGGGTTGGCAGCCTCTCGGGGAAAGACTGTGGCAGGAGGATGAAGGTATTGGACCTCTGGCACAATTAATACAATGCAGATTTGTCTGGTAATAGTTGCTTTATATTCGCATATGTCACAGTATGATTCAAATTGGTCATTGACCAATATATTATACTGTAAGTGATATTGGTGAGAAAATAAATGAAAAAAATTCGACAGCCTCCGTGGCGCAATTGGTCAGACGCTGGCTGCGAAGCGAGAGGCGGCGGGTTCGATCCCCGCAGCGAAACAAATATTTGTGTGATCCACAGGTATTTGTTTCGGGTCTTGGTGCTCGTGAGACCGAAAATGTTTCTCGTAGTTTCTGATACCGACGATACAAGACTCAATCTTAGTGTGGGGTGACAGATGGGTGTATTTTTAAAAAGAAATGGTATTATAATATAGTACTGAATCCAAAATATTACACATTTGCGTTTGCGGCTGTGATGGGTTATTCACTATCGTGTACATTAGTTGCTATACAAGCTAGTACGATTATCTTGCCAGCTTCTTTAACTCTACCTTTACTTTAGTCACCAGCTAAAAGTGGTTCGATCAAAAAAATAACTTTGCAGGAGCATGTTTTCAGTTGATAATATTTGTGTTTGAAGGCAAAAAATACCCTTATGTGGTAGTTTCACGCCTGAATTCAGCTATTTAAGAATAAACGTCTATCCTAGAACGCTTAACAGTATTTTGTAGTCTTCGATTGTAGATGCAAGCTCTAAAGGGCAAACTTACGAGGTGAAGTAAGAAATTATCTGTTCACGCGACGTTGACGCCGGCGAGGCATCGCGACTTTGCATGCCACCGTTACTACTTAGAGCACTAGCTACACTTATTCAGCTCAATTTAGCTTTTGGCTATTCAAAATACTAGATTTATATGAAAACGCATAGGTATCTGATCAACTCTCTGCATCAAATCGGCTTTTTTAAATAATAGCACGATATGGATAGTAAACTGCTCCTTATGGAAATTATAGTCCAGATAAGCCAAGTACTCACTAACGAACTATTACTGTAACTTGCATGGTACAGCAACGAGGTTCTGAAGTGTACGCATGTTACAGGCTACAGTTACAGAATGAGTACGTTGAAATTTCGCGCTCGTTGTGAGCCGCACGCGTACCGCTTGCAGCAGTTATGCGAACCACGTGCACACTATGTTTTTGGCTTACATACATGGCAACGGTTACGGTTCGCTAGTGAGTACCCGGCTGTAGAGTATTTACCGATGAGAAACGATTATTTCTAGCTGATACAATTTCGAAAGCCTCCGTGGCGCAGTTAGTTAGACGCCGGCTGTGAAAAGAGATCCTGCGGGTTACATCCCCGCACCTGGACAAATGTTTGTAGGCCCCACAAATATTTGTCTTTGGTCTGGCTGTTTGTGAGAGGTTTGGACCCACGTAGTTTCTAATACCCACGAGTCAAGACTTAATTGATCTTAATGCGGAGTCAGGACTATAATGTGACGGTTGAGTGCAGTTATTTATTTAATTATGGTCGTATGATTAAATGGAGATAATAATATATACAGGATGAGACTTGACATTTACGTGCAGCAATATGGCGGTTTCTTAACCACGGTGTAAGGTGGTCGCTATCTAGTTGAACACGAATATCCTACCGTCAATACACAAGCATAAAACAGAGACAGAATGTTTTATTACTGATATTATTGCACTTGAGAAGGACAGTGTTCAGCGCTGTTCCGCCGCAGTCGACGGAGTATAATCAAAATCGTCAAGCAAAACACGAATATCACTGATGTATGTAGTATTCCCTAAAACCGTATATCGCTTCAACGTCGACTCTGATTTACCATCGAAATTATTTTCTTTGTCTACAAACAAGCCATTAAGTACGCAAACTTTGTTTTTTATTGCGCTCTTAGTAATAAAAACAAGCGAATTCTTTTTAAATGACTTTCAGGGTTTGCCTCCTTATTTATTATTTATCGCCGATAATAAAGGTGACTTTGTTGGAATTAAGGGAGTCCCTTTTTAAAATGTCTATCTTTTTTTTAATATTAGTTTTTAATTTATTTAATAGTTCTTTCAATTTTAATTATTCAAATAAAACCGACATTATTTGCTAATTGCAGTTAGTACTGTATTGTGCCATAACCGTCCATTACTAAGCATGGAAATTCCCTACCATCGAAAGATCTTTTGAGAGGGCTTAGGTCATAGTCTACCGCGCTGGTTTTTCGGGTATGCGGACTGTGCCTACCACAGAAATTAATGTAAAGATCTTTTAAGTACGCGTGTTACCGTGCGTTTTTTCTATAACAATACAGACTTTGACTTCGAAAAGTCTCAGATTTATCTTCGAATTCGAACATGCGGTCACATCGTCAGCAGATCGCGTCCGCTCTACTAACAAGCCCCCACGCATTTCCAAGTATTTAAGCCAGTCAGTAAAAATAAAATCACAGTAAGATTCTATCGTATAGAAACTTTCTGTAAATAATAATAAGAATGTTTCCGAGAAACTGAACAATAACTTGCCTCGTTCCGTGAACTGTATATAATATTCTCATTTTGTACAATGAGAAGTGGATCAATCATATTAACATCAGTTCGATGAATACTGTTTGTTATTAGTTTTGGTCCACATATTTTTACTACGTATTTAATTAGCAATTAGCTCTAAAAAGAGCTGCTCAAAAACTGAGTATGTCTTTAAACTTATAATTGACAACATATTGAAACTTAGATCACCCTTAAAGGGAAAGAGTTGTCTAAAAACTAAAAATAGGTCGATTTGAAACAATTTAAAAACTATTTTGTAAAATTTGGAGACACTGGCGTAGATTCTGCAGTTAATAAAAAAGTTGCAAGATGTTTTTTATGGTTTGTGACTTGTGATTGAAAATTGCACGTTTTATGCTCCACACACTAAAGCTTACATACACACACACTCACGCAGTGCAAATATTAGGCAGAGCGACGAATTATTGATCGAATATTTTTCTTCTCTATTTGTGATGCCCCGGTCGCATTGTGGGTTTAACAACCGGTGCGGGGAAATTGCTGAAGAGCTGCTCCATTGTGCTCTGTTTTCAAGTTTTTACATAGTATTAGTATGAGTTTTTAGTTTTCACTTCTGAGAGAAGTGGCAGAGCTGTGCTAGCTTGTTTCGACTATCGAATAAGCCAACTCGATATTGATGGGACGACTATCTCGCAAACCAACGAATTGATTGTGAATCATTTTAACCCGTCGCTTTGGGTCATTGTTATCTTTGCTGTTCTTTCCTTCTTTCCGTGATGTAACCCTTTCCCTAAAAGTTATTGAGGATGCTATGCGCTAAGCCACTTATAACTTTAAATAAAACATAATACTTTAAAATACAGTACAATGTGTATGTATAAAAGTAGCCGTTATTATTTAAAATTTCAAGAACCTCTTACTTGTTTACAGCAAGAATGAGCTTTATAAGAATTTCTGTCTGGCAACATCACACTGTAAGCCAACACAATATAGACTTTAAATCACGAACTACACACATACATACCTTAGCCTAACAGTACTCACAATGCATTAACTTAATGCTTATTACTTATTAACTACACGTAATTTTAATTAAACTAAGAAATCGACCGCATCCAAGAGTCTACGAGTATTACTATACCTTGATGCTTATATCGTAATTTTATGTGGTGATGAATTATTCACCTTACTGAAGGGCGATTGTTTACCAGCTGAAGGGAAGGAGAAGGGGTGGGGAGGGGGGATTAGAGGTGGCAGCCTCACCGCACTGCACTATCTGCATTTATATTAAACGGTCGTACACACGCGCATTTTTTTTCTATTCCTTCCTATCTGAGCAGACGTGCTTGAAATTTGTCTTGAGAGCTTGGATCAAGGCAGTTTGTATTCGTTTCTAACAAAGTAAAACAAGACAAGTGACTTCTATTGACAGGAATACATTTCTTTAAATTAAATTATCATAAACTGATCATCGGTTGTTCGCCAAAGGTTTTTTTTTAATGTGATAAATGGCGATACGAGCATGCGATTCGACTGATGGTAAGCGATACAACCGCTCATGGACAGTAGACAACCAACAACTGCGCTCGCCATCCTGAGACATAAGATGTTAAGTCTCATTATGTCCAGTAGTTACTCTGGCTACATGTCTTTCAAACAGGAACACAACAGTGCATGCACTCTGCTGTGTAGCGGGAGAAATAGACATTGCGGTGGTACCCACCCAGGCGGCCTCTCAAATATGAGAGACCTACCACCAGTAAATCAAATAGAAGCTTTACGTTCTCGAATCAAGTACTGGTTCAATCTTATTTTTTTCAACGGTCCATATGTCAACGATTCTTTGTAAACTTTAGAAAATATTCTGAGGAAAACTGCATGCAACTGTCAAAGTATTTCAAAGAGTTGAAATATCTGCCAACTCCCCTTGGGCCGTTGCTGTGGACCCTTACCTTCTTCGAGTCGTACAAAGGACCTATGACTTCCAACAGCGGCGTGCACAGGATTATGATACTGGGCATGCGGCGGAGTACTCGGTCAAAAAAAAATCTTTTAAATAGATTTTTAGCATAACCACAGCCACGCGACGGATCCCTAAGTCGGAAACCATTCCAACAGAACAAGTCTTAGATGTACTACTATGAACATGTACATCTTCTACGGCAACGCAGAAAAAACAGCGATCGATTGTCGCGGCGGAATAAATTCTAATAAGTAAAATAATAGTTATACGTTTCATAACTTTTAACATGAAACTTTCGAGTTACATTCCCTTTTTGCTGGTTTAATTGTTGTAACTCGGGTACACACCTACCTTTAGACACAATTTGAATCTTTTCACTGAATCACAATTGTGAGAACTTGTTATTTTTAATAAAAAAACATTTTCAACACAAACCTCACAATCCAATAACATTTTAAAAAATCAACAAACGCACTAGTAAAAGCAAATCACTACAATTATTATAGAAACTCAGTAATAAACTGTTAAATGTACACACTTTAAATGTTAAAATAAAAAATCTTATAATTATGAAAACTATAAATAAACTGGCGCAAACAAAATAGTAAACAATGCTTATTACATGAAAAAAGCAAAATGGCCCCCGCGAAACACAAAACATTTCTGCTATTTAAACAAATAAAACCTTACTAAACAAAAATGCATAATGTGCATACGTGATTTATTAGATTTCCGTCTATTATTTTTACTCGGGTTATAGGCAACGAACATTTCCGATTACTCCCGACAACTGCCGAACTTCCGTAGCCTGCCGCAGGAGTTGATTTAGATTCGGCCAATTAGGCTTTCGAAATTCATGGGTGTGTGCGTTTGCGAACTGTGCACGGACACCTAAATTACTACACACATACGAACAAATCTCCTGCGGGACGCGGCGGCATGACTTGGTTGATTAGGTACATTATTTTGCAGCGCTATTGCTATTTATAAAATATTAGGCGTATTTAATTTATTATATTTTGTTTATTCATTTATTTACTATTAATTAAAGTCATCTAAAACGTACGAACGTTTTATTAAAATATCTGTGAATGGCAAGTAAAGCACTGCATTTCTGCCTACAAGGAGCGCACGCCCCTGACTTCCAATAGGATGATTATAGACCGCTATTAATATACAGTAAACGAACAACACTCAAAAATAAAAGTAACCACATCCATTCTACGGAATTCATTAAACAAAATTTTCCCGCATTCGTCAATTTACAGCGTTCGTCTCAAAGCTGAATGCCGCTTTAAAACCGGCACAAACTCCGCTCGCAAAGCGAAAACCCAACCTTGAACCATTCCCACAATCTCGACAAAACATCGTAAAGCAGAACCGACAGCGGATCATATCTGCCGCCGTTGGATCTGGCCGTGAGCCACAATAGCCACCAGATAACACAATTGGCGGAGGGGGAGGGGGGAAGGGGCGAGGGGGGTTTAAAGGGGAGGGGGGTAGTGCGGCCGTCGGCTGCTATCACCTGTATTTATTGTCCTAGATACAACTATCGCCAAGATTTATCTGCGCCGCTTTAGCGCCCGGGGTAGAGCAGTGTTTCGTATCGTGTCGCTGGCAGTTAAACTCGCCGATAAGGACGTATGGTCAAGGGCTGCTTTGTGGATGTTTGAATGTTGCGTGAGTTTATGAGGTTTTATGGTAAATGTATAATGTTTGTTTTGCTGCTGCATTATTTATAAACTACAAGGTAGAGGTTTGCAATAATGTTATAAAATGTATAGTATTGTGGTGCACATTGTCGTAATAGCAATTACAAATCGTATAAAGCAATGGTCTTTTCGCAATTTGCAAATAAATGCTTAGTCAACTCACAAGCAAACAAACGGTTAATATTACAGGTTGTGTTCTTTTTTGCAATTCTAGTCAAGGTCAGCCTATAAAATAATTTATTACATGCAAATAAAAATATATTTTTAAAACATAACTCTTTAAAGTGCAAACAATACAAAAGCAATACTAAAAAAAACATTAAACTAAATAATTGACAGCGCAGAAAGAAATCCAGCTCAGTCTGAAAACGAAAGACGTAAAAATAAAAGCCCTTCAAATTGAAATCTTCTTTCAGCGTTATTCATGTAAAATACATGAATATAAGTTAATTTGAATTGGTGACGTCGCACGATATTCAAGACTGGCACACCTGGGCCCGGCGCCAGACGGCCTTAGCTTTTCTTCTTACTTTATTTACTTAGGACTCATTTACATGAGTAGACATATATTTACTTTTGTTATTTCTATATAATTTGTGTCTGTATCCCAAAAGGATTGCCGCTAAAACTAATATATATTTTTTGTAGCTTGGTCTTTAATGATTTTTTGAAAGAGCAAAGTTTCGTAACATATTTTAGTTATTCTAATAATTAAAAACGGATTAAAGGACAAATTTAATAAATGTAATAAATAATTTATCCAAGTGCGGAAAATAATAAAAAATTGTAGTAAATAACATCTCATTCGATTATTCTTTGTGATTGAGGCAACATCGGCCATATTTTACGTCAGAAGTGCATGCCATTAAATATTTGAATAATAACAAAAACTGTTTCATCGTCCCGCAAATACGATAAGTCTGGACGAGAGTAGTGTTTCGTTCTAATCCCGCAGTATCGCCCGCATAAAGCCTATGCAAGACGTTTGTCTCGGGACTTGGCTCAAAGACGCGCTATCTCTCATCGACTTGAGACAACGCCTATTGACTGCTTATCTTGCCACGGCTCGCTCATTGCTTGGCATGATTTTTCAATTGTCGGATGAAAGGCATCCATCTGATTTATTATGTAATCTCAAATTTATAAAATGTAAAATTAGCATAATTACAAAAAGGTTAGTATTGTGTCTTTTTTGTGTTTTATGCTATGAATATTTTTTTAATACTGAAAAATCCTTAATGCCGTGCGTTAGTTAGAAACACGTTGCTGAACTTAAACATGGTTACTACGATGTAATCAAATATCTTTTTATAATGACGTTCACTATGAAAATTATCGTTAAAATATAAAGTGGTTGTATCGTTAAATTTAATTTATTATTCTTTGGTGCACGAAAATTTTACGCAAGACCATGTATGTGGTGCCAATTAATTTAATCATGTCTCCATGAGTGCTACGAGTATATTTTAACATACAGTAAAAAAAACACACATAACCGCTGGCTGAATTATTCGCTTTATGATACCAGATATTGTTTTACAGACATTTAAAGATAATTCTCCTTATAAATTTCTTGCAATTTATCTATCGTATTAATAATTAATCGGCTTTATAAATTTTTTATCAGTAATTCTAAAATGTATTTAAGTATATTTTTCTTCGTAAAATTGACAGTAGACCTGGTAAACATTCAAGAGTTTTCATTTTGTATAATATAATTCTACGTCAAAGACTACAATGCACAGTGGATACTCTTGGGTTACAAATTACAAGGCATCATGCGATGCATCATTGCGATCATGTACTTGATCAAACTAATATAAAAAAACATACTGAGACTAAGAATACCAAGATTCAGGTACCCGTTGAAAACAATGACCAAAAAAGAAATAAATCAGAGAGCCATTTAACATTCCATTCAACACATTACATAATGAAGGTAATGCGAACAATGCTTAACTAAACAGCAGCTGCATCCGCGTCAAAACCACAAATCCCAAACTGAAATACAACAAAGCGAACAAACGCTATTTCGCCTTTACTGACGGCCTGGTAATGGCTTAATATGTTACATTAGCAGCTTTACAATTATACTTTGTTGTTGTCTTCTATTAGCTTCTCGGGATCTTGATTTTAGACCTAATAATATAATAGTAAAGTAAAAGACAGTTGATGTAACGTAAAAAGTTGAAAGGTGGACGAACAACCTGGTTGACGTCGCAGGAAGTCGCTGGAAGCAGACAGCTTCTAACAGGTCTATGAAGCAATCGATGAGGGAGGCCTATTTTCAAAAGTGAACTTCCTGTGGCTGAAGAGATAGAGAGTGGAAGAGTTGAAATGGTTTATGTTTTGTCACTTAGAGCAGATGAATAATAAGATGGTGAGAAAAAAGGTACACAAAACGAGGATAAAAGAGGTAGGGATAAAAGAGATATGGCTCTTCGGTGAGATGTATAACGAGCGTTAGGTTAAAAATATTCCTGACTGACGAAAATGCATGAACAGATTAATAAAATGGTTGAAGCTAAGTGATATGACAGGATTAACAAAAGTGGAGATCTCGTACCTGATGCAAATAGATGTGTGGTTTATGTACATATTATACTTACAATAAATTCTAGTTCTGTGAGTTATTAAATGGAAGCAACCATGACAATGATATTCCATTAGTATACGTGAAAACTATTACTGGGACGAAATTAATATGTTCATTTGTTCAGATTCCTTTTCCTCCTTACTTGTTTGGAAAATGGATACATAATATATAATAATATGAGCGGAAATGTCGAAAATACACTTACTGAGAAGTCATTATTATACAGAGTTATTATACATACAGAAACTCTCGCCTTTTTCCCAGATGGGGTAGGCAAAGGTGCTACCAGGTTCGCCTTTTGTGTTCTGTTCTACGATGTTATAGGGGGCGGGCTTGTCGCCATATCGGGCATACATTCCTGACTCCGGGCTGATGATGAATCCACAAATCCGATATAACTTTTCCCGACCGGGGATTCGAACCCGAGACCTCGGCGTTGTAATTGTATGGCAGTAATCGTTATACATTCATGAATTGCTTCATCGCGTCATATGTTATTATGTGGTATTCGAATAGGAGAGGCAGTTTGAGTACAAGTCTACGTTATCTGTCACCAAGTAATAAGCTAAATGTAAGCACTCTTGTATTGTAGTTTGAAGGGCATTGTAACCATTGATTAATTACTGGCCTTACGAGATTTAACGCCTAAAGTATGTGGAGATGCGCGCTGTAGTACCTCGCAATGCTTAACAAATATGGTTATACCAGTATGTCTGAAGGAATGATAAAAGGTGCTACAAGTCTCAAAATTTTTAACACTTCGTGGAAATCGATCTCTTACGATTTACCAACCATACACACAGTTATAAAATAGATCAATTAAAAACAATGTAGTAAAAATAAAACAACAATACCCAACTTTGTAAACATGGCTAAATACACTTAGCAACTCCGCAATATCGTCATAATTTACAAAAACAACACGTGTCTCGCTTGCAGACACATGTAACACAAACACTGAATTCATCAACAGATGTAAAACAATTAGCCACCCCCTACCCCACCCTCTCAACCCTCCACGCACCCCCACGTCATACACATTATCCACACGAGCTGAGTTTTGTATCATTAGTCTCCGAGGACCAAACCTAATCTAGACTTTGAGGAGGAAATATTCTTTGCGTGTAAATTATGCTGGATGGCTTTTGCGGTGATGAATAGGATAATCTTGTTATTAGTGTGTAGTACAAATTTTTGTTGTGAAGTTGTTGCTTATTAGATATGTAATAAATATGATATTTAAGTGGTAGAGAATCGCTAACGGGTTTTGATGAATCGAATGACTTGACCCAGTTGGTACCTATGCCTCACAGGGAATCGAACTAGTAAATCTGCTATTGAATTTAAGGGTGTTCAGTAAGGTTTATGTAACATAATTGGTTCAACTCCCCATCTCGCTGATATCACTATTGCGGACTTATTTATTACCATTCACCACTTATAATTGAATAAAGATAAAATTGATGTTCAAGTGAGCTCTATCATTATTATAGCAGCAATCAATCCGTACTAACTTTCTATCCTTAAAGGAAACACAGGATATCCGACGTAAAAGCGTTTCTAATCATAAACGTTGGTAGAATCATGGAAATAACAAATGAATAAATAAATGAAGGAACATTTCATCCTACATAATTTTCACCTTAATCACATTTACATTACCCTCATACATAGTGCCACAGGAAATATTTATACAGTAGCTCAACTTTGGGCAAGCTGGAGGCGATCGATGTAAAACAAAATATAGCCAATACGATAAACTAAGCGCGTGCTATTGGAAACCAGCGACCGAATCAAAAAGCGATGTACGCAGTTAATCGTGTAAAAGTTATTTTAGATATTTTTAAATGTTGGATCCGTGTTTGTGGAATAAATTAAAATTGTTTTGTTTTACGGATTTTAGTATAGATTTTAGTCTAGTATATCATTATTATGAAATAAATTTCCTGATCCAAAATTACATGTCAAATCCAAGGCTTAGGAACGTTTTTATAGTGGTTCTACAATGTAATGGTACTTACCTAAAGTGCAATCAAAGTTGAATATTCACCGATGATAAATTACACTTTCTTACCAATCGTCACAGCTATATCTGCCTGGTACAGAACCTGAAACGTGGCACATCTGCCGTCAACACAGTGACTTAGAGATTATATTCCCTGCGTACCTTTTTCTTTCACCTGGCGTACGCACAATCTTACCTACTACATCGCCTGCACTGTAGCCACGTGCAAGGAAAGAACGGGCGCGTAAGGGGAATGCGAATAAGACAATATTGTCTGGCGTACGTTTGACCCGCGATAAATATCACTCGCACGCCTCCCTCTCGCACTTACAGCCGTTGCATATCTCCCATCCCCCTCCCCCATTCACCTTATCCGCCGTCTAATGGAGAGGAATGTAGTGTTCTTCGGAGTTACTTAAGCGAAGTAAATATGTGTTGACAGCTAACTCTCTAGAGTGTTTAAGGGCGATGTAGTCTCACACTCAAATGCAATGCTTTTTATTCTTTTATGCTCGATAAATTTTATATTGTTACTCTTGAATAATGTTTTTGTTTCGCTAAATTTTATTTGCTATAAATGTTTGTGTTTTTATTGTACGTAGACTTAGGTCTATGTATACATTTGAAGAGGAGGGTAGAGTGACCACATATTTTAACGAATTTATATCGATAGAAGACAAACCTATTGCCGTGTAGTGCACAAAAACTAGCTTCGGGAGACTAAAATACTTTTAAACCGAAAAACACAAATATTATGCAAATCGGGACATTAATCCATGGCCTACTAGACCTCGTTGACTTTACGTTAAGCTAAGCTTCTTGTGTTTGGTTGGGATGATCTAGATACTAGGGTCTTGGGCAATCAGTACTAAATTCCATTAATATGAGAGATTGCCCTAATTGAATTTAGGATTCGCGTCATTGTTCATGTGACATAAATAACACTTTAGCTAGCATTTACTATCCTATTAGATTCTCGTACAAATCTTGTAAATTCGTGCAATGCTTTTTCGTTCTGGATATCATTGCATATGAATTATTATTTAATGTTTTAAATCCATGATAAATATCATATTCGTTACTGCACACAAACGTTATTTTTTTCGCCATTCAAGGACTAAAAATGCCCTGTTATTTCTGTACTTTTAAGTGCCAAACTAAAATGATAGTTTATTCTGGATTCATAATATCCATATTTAGGATTCCGTTATTATTATTAATTATAATTATTATGCCTATGAGGCCTATGTCCAGCAGTGGACTGCAACGGGCTGATGATGATGATGATGATGATGAAAATTATTATTTCTTTATTTATTTATTTATTTATTTATTTAAGGACCTCCAACGAAGGATACACGGCATTATATAATAAACACAATGGTGTAGCATAATTATAGTTTACATTGTGACGTGATCTTCAATTACAGGAGACCACAGCATGCAAATTTAAATATTTATACAATAGCAATAAATTATAATAATAATATAATAATTCAGAAATAATTTAGAATGAATTTCTTATTTATTTACAGATTGTGCTAAGTAAATTAATCTGTTACTTATTAATATATCACCGCTTGTGTTTCTCCAAAGAAATATTGCACAAATGACAATATTCGTCACCCCACTTTGTAAAGTAAAGTATTGACACGTCATTCTCAAGGAGAGAAAACAGCAGATCCCCACCGTGCCTTGTTCCACATTATATTGGCAATATAATTTTTGTGTATGTATTTGCAGACTATTCCTGACCCCTATTATTTGATCTCGAATAGCATGGGGGTTTAAAAGAAATGACAAGTTCGAAACGGGACGCGCATTTGGGGACCCGTGCTCAATGCTAGTTAACAAGTTTATTTCTTGATAGTGTACAGGCAGTATTTATATTTGAATTTAGTATTTTTGAGGTTTCTTTTTTTATCTATGACAAAGGAGCGAGCCACCTGTTGGTGAATGATTACCACGTATCATCTACAGAACCACGACAATTGTAAAAGTATTGTCGATCGTTCAAGATACGGGAGGTAGGACATAGTGGACAAAATTCTCTTGGATTTCTAGCAATTTTATTAAATTATAAGTTGGTTTTCATTAAGAAATTGTATTCATTGTATTTATCGGTCACACAAACACCAAGACCCGAAACAAGTACTTGTGTTTAACAAAAACACTTCTCTCGGTGCGGGGATCGAAACCGCGACCTCACGTTTCACAACAGGCGTTCTACCAACTGCGCCACGGGTCACGGAGGCTGTTAATAGATAAAGCTAACAGTTGTCACCAGTTCATTGTTTTCCCAGGGAACCCTTAGAGTAAAGAGGGCGATGCAGGGACTCGAGTTGTTTATACCTATCCAAATGGCAAATGTTATTTGTATTTTTTGTTATTTAATTCATTTTGAGAACTCAAGCCGGGTCGTGATAGCTCAACTTGTACGTGCTGCGCTTTAATCAAATACGGCGCTTTTAAAAATAAAGTGAAATATCTGGATAAAGATATGGATTAGTCTTCTGGGAAACACTTTGACACGTTTTATTAATCAAAAAAAGTACATGAACTAAAACTCTTTTTTTAACTGAATAGCTTACGTTCAATATAGGAATGCTTGTCATCAGAAATCGATCCTCAATGCTTAATTACGCACAGCGGTGGAAACATGTAAAATTACACATCTGTAATTTGCTCATTAACGTTAATCACTTAAATAAATACATTTAATGTGTTAAGAGAATTAAATTACGAACTCGATTATATTGAAAAGATACTGTATTCGGTAATTAATTTAATGTTGTAATTGTGTTTACATATTTTTGCAAAACAGTTTCAATTTTTGCCATAGGCCGACGTTTTTTTTTAGCTAGACACAATATTAGCACTTGCCAGAGGGGTTATTAATTAGTGGTTAGAATAAGTCTATTTTTTATTGAAATAAAACTATTTTATACGGATTTTATCGCGATTTTGTTTAATTTTACATTTGTAACTTCTCGACGTTTCGATTACTTTACAGCTTTCGTGGTCACGGGGCGAACTGGAAAGCTGTAAAGTAATCGAAACGTCGGGAAGTTAAAAATGTAAAATTAAACCAAATCGCGATAAAATCCGTATAAAATAGTTTTATTTCAATGTGTAACATTCGCGTAAATCTAAGAAATCTATTTTTTATTTTGATAACTAAACTTCATGTATCTTTTATAATGTTCACGCTTTTTCAGTTATTTTTCTAATTATTTATTACCTGATAACTTCTGTTTTAAGCCTAATTAATAATCATATATTTCTTCACATACACTAAGGTTATGTAGATTATATTTACATACCACTTTCACATAAGAGTATTAATTCAAATTTAGTACAACATGGTAAGCTACAAAGGTGGGGTAAGCGCACCTGTCGCTGACGCGTGACGGCCACAAAGCGCTTCGCTACAGCTGTTTTCGTCCGACGCTAGCTGCATTTCGCGCTTGATTAGCTTAAAACGACTCTCAACTACATTTAGCCACTAAAATGTTTGCGACTCTCAATTGTTATGGATAATGTAAATAATGGTGTTTGCATGTTCCGGCAAATAGCCTGATAACTTTATTGTGTTCTGTTTCAGCAACGGTTTAAAAGGTTTTTGTGATGTGTGTATTTATAGTGTATGCTGTGTTTTAATTATATTATTTTATTCTGTATGTGATGAGGAATAACAACTGACTATGAGAATTGTACGTGCAATGCCCGTGATTAATGATGGATGATGCGAGGGAGAGGTTAAATAAAATTGACCTTTGGTCGTCGATCCAAATAAGATAGAAAGTTTTTGCATCACGTTAGTTTAATGTAACCACTGTCTTTCCCATAATATCGACACAGTACATTCATAATATAGTGAAGACTATAAAATAAATGATGTGTTTATGTTTGTTTTCATTACGAAACCTGAATAGCAATTGGCATACACCTAACTCCACAATTGCCCCGACCCGCATCCAAAACATCCATCCACCCAATATCGAAACACTAAATCCTATTGTGTTCCAGCGGGTATGTCCAAAATAATAATGAAATGCTAGTCACAGCCCGATATTTCAATGAATTTCTCTCAACCAATATCAGCTAAATTCTTTTCATACAATAGACAGATAAAAATGTTTTGTGAGCGTAATCAAACCTTCCATCTACACACATTGAATTCATAAATTATTCCTCGCACTAGTGGAATAGTCAAATAAATTTAGTTACCTTTGTAACAGCGTACCATCAACGGACGCAAACCTTTTTTTTGAAATGGCAACATCGATCAAATAGTCCCGGTGGCCCCCTGTGCCCCGCGCGCGCCGCTCGCGTCGCCGCCTCTCAAATAGCTACACACATCACGCACAATGCCGGACATTTATTATTTAGGATCGGGGGCCGATAATCAGTGCCGTTACCCGATTTCCTTCACCAGGGGTGATACCCTGAACTTCGCGACAATATTTACGTTGACCACGGGTTTTTTTGATTTTAAACTTTATATGGCTTACAATAAGATTGATTTTAATTTGTGTTGATTAAAGCGCAGTGTAAAATCGAAATGGTGTGTGCTTTTGTCAAAGCGATGGCGCGTTAAGGTGCGTCTGAGTAGGGTTGTCGATTGACGTAAATTTACTTGTGTTGATTTTTCACATGTTAGGTGAATACGGACAAAATGCTTGACTAATAGTTATTTAGGGTGCATAACTTTGTTAAAGACGACGCGAAGTGACGAGAAAATTACTTCTCCTTTCATATCAAAGCATTTCGATGTAGTAACCATAGTAGAGACTAATAGCACCTGGAAAGTTTGAAATTAAACTAAGTAATGGATTACAATAAAATCCACCCACACAACAACCCGTCCTAAAAGAGTGTAGCTAAAAAAGTAAGAAGGGTTAGCCGTTAAAATCAACGTGTAGGCAGATAAAAATAATAGATTTATTTTCAAAGTTATTTCTGCACAAACTTCTATCAAAGTTGCCACAAAACTTGCGCTATTTATAGTTATAAAATAGAAAGTCATTTATATTGACGGTTAATTACTGAAACAGAAACCAATTACATAGGTCTTAACTTCGTGAATACTCAATTATCGAATTATATAACAAAGCCCAGACTTATCGATGAAATACGCACAAACTTAGAAACCTCGCGTACTTCGAAACAATAACAAACAGCAAACTTAATTTAACACTAAAAATATAAATTACGCAACGCACCGGTACAAAGTACCCGCACATTACAACTACTGTAAACATCACCTTCCGGCAGCCATCCGGTATACCCGCGAGGAATAAATAAATTTCCATACATGAATAATATAAAAATACTTCAACCCTGTGAAACGCATCGCCTCCGATGGGAGCGAGCGCATCTGGGTACAAGCGACCTGCGTGTCGCGGCGCTCGCGTGCCCAACCTCCTCTCAACATCGCGGATTCAGAGGAGACCGGGGAGCTTCAAATTGGATCGCTGTTTTTCCAAATTGGCGCAACCGTGTTGGGATATGTAGAAAAATGAAATCCCGCCGGTATTGAAATTAATACTTGCGTGTGATGTGGCAGGAATCTGTAATACGAGGGGTGAATAGTGTTTCCATTTCGTGCCTCGCGGGACTTGTTTAATGATTAGGTTAGTGTAGGAAGATAATTGCTTAATTTATAAACCCTCTGTTGTTTTCTTGAATATTTCTGTTACTTTGTGTAAATGTGAAAATATTTTTAAATAATAAATAAAGTCAATAAAATAAAAGCAGAACGATTCCTGGAATATGATCCAATAATTTTGTAAATACTCGTATTTTAATAACAGTGTCAGACAAACTTTTTAATTACAGATATTGACAAGAATTTTCTTGGAAATGAAAAAGGCTTGAAGGCTTGTTATAAAGTCATTTACACTTTAGCTTATCAACACATTTTAAAATCAATTCCAATAATTGTACAGTGTTCGCGAAATGGGTGGAAAACTGATTCTGAAACGAAAGGTCACAGATACCACCCACAAACAAATGCAATTAAATCATTCTAGGATCGGATATTTATTCTAAGTCTGTATATTATGGGGCCCAAATATCCATCGTAATTATAAAAGCCCATGAGCAAAGATAAATGCCTTATACATCGAGACAAGTATATGACTCTACATGAGGCGTGTAACTGATTTACTGGTATACTTATACAAAACAGGGCTTGTACCGATCCGATCTAGTTCATAAAGGAGCGTGAACTCATGGGGAACACGTATAATGCGCGTTATAGGAGCTATTTGAATAAAGGAAGCTACGCCATTTACGTAAGACGCTCCCCGCTCTCCCCTCGCCCGCACAGACGTGATAAAGATGAGATCTCACATCCAGCCAGTACTCAGGCTGTGGGTACGGTGGGGTTCATTTATTTATTAACAGTATGGGTAATTGAGTACACCTGATCGTAAGTGTAATGCTGTGGTATATTGTGTATAAAATTGATGCATTGGATTAAGAGCTCAGCTGGCAGAAGAATTTGTAATCCATTTAGGTTCAGAATGGCAAACGACTACAAATGCATATGAGACTTCTGATCAGCTTGGCAAGCATTGTAACTAACCTACGGTGTTTTAAACCGATAAACGGAAACGCAATGATGAATTTCGTTTTATTTAATTTTATTTAATTTTTAAATATTTACCGTTTTAATATTGATCTTTAAATATGGGGTTATTTAACTGTAATTTTATTTAGCCCCTGAACATGGATATTATAAAATCGTTATACTCTGCCCTCTTGCAATGCAGCCTCTCCCTTACCCGCGGCTTATTGAAAGCGTTGATATTAAATGCAGATATCATTTAGTTATTTACTATTATACGAAATCGACAACACATTTAGCGTTATCGACAAAGTTGGTGTTGTGCGCGTTTATCGACGTTTCTGCCGAGCGAATGTGTCGCAATTGTTGTGTTTGTAGTTTTGTACACAATTGTACGAGTATTCCCACGATGTGGAACTTGGTTTGTTTTCAATACATTGTGAAGGTATAATGGTTTCTTTTTTATTTATAGTAGAGCATTAGACTTATTGAAAAAGGATATTGCACATATAAAGCATTAGAAATAGATACTCATACAAGTATAGCTTTAACGTCTTTGCTTCAAAATACTGTTTTTATAATCTATTTTAAGTAGTACAGTTTTTTGTTAGATTTTAACAAATTCTTATCTTTTAGGCTTTTAAACATTATTATTAAAATATGTTCTATAATGGATAATCCATCGTATGTTTGGTTGTCTGGAAGAGATTGCTAACAGCGATAAGACCGACAGTTGTTACACTATTTCAAAAGAATATAAACTTTCTTCTTGTATGTAATAGTATAAGTATTACTTGTCTATCTATCTATAGTTATACTACCTTTGAATACATGAGTAAGTCGTTTCTTTGTCCGGCAGCCAATTCAGCTTATCGTACTCATCTAAACTGATAACAGTCCGGTTCTGCCACTAAAAAGACACACTCAAACAACTTCCAAGACTAAACCTTTCTAGATTTTTTATCATTCCGCTATAAAATCATCGACAAGCGATCTCGTCCCTGCGAGTATTCCCGGCGACCTCCAGACGTCTGCGTTCATTTGTTAGCAGCATCGAATCCTCTCGATTAGCCGCGATACTACAGTACTCCGCGCTGCACTAAACCGGTCCGTATTCACTTGACCGCCCCTGTCTCCCCTCCCACAAAGGGCCTTGTGTTTTGTGTTTGAATTAATTGGTACGATCTTTTTATTTAATTAAGATATTTAAATGCATTTTTATAGTATTTGTAGTATTTGCCAATTGAAAAAGTGTCTCACTTAGTAGAATAAATTACTTATTTATTTATATTTATTGTGTTTGAGAATCGATCGGTTAAAAAGGAAGCGGTGTAGTTGTCGTGTGTAATTTCACATAGTACGTAGCGGGATCTTAACATCTTCTACTATGGTATGTGAAGCACATCAAGTAGATAAATACTATTGCTGAGGGCAAAACTTCTCTACTCATCAATCAACGAGAGGACTCGGACTATTATAGTGGCCATAGTGGCCCACTGCAGTTTCCACACACTGGAAATTCTTCTAAAGATGTCTATAGCATGCAAGTTTCGCGTCTGTGTTCCTTCATCGTTAAAGTGCGTTGTAATTAACTATTAGATAATTATAACAAGGCCATCGTTAAGATTAATACGGAAATTAATCAAGACGATAATTACTTGCCTTTGTATTGACCGGTACTAGTGTATTTGACACGATTGGCAGGTGTTATGTATACTCGTGACGAACTGACTGGGAGCCGACTATTTACAAACTTTGTCTTCGGGTATCAAAACAAAATGTTTGACTCTCAAATATTTATTCAGGATTCCCACACCTTTCTCAAATTTAATATCTACAATACATTGACAGTAAAGCCAGTACTTGATTCTGTTTATTATAGCGTTTCAATGTACGTTATTTAAATGTTTACGATTACTTTATCATGAATAGGATAAGATAATTTGTTAGTGTAAAATAATTATAGGATACAGCCAGCGGATATTCGATTTTCTCACGACATTGAATACTCTACTTGCATTGCATTGCACTTAACATCAAGTGTATTGCATTCACAATGTAGCACCGGCATATAAAAAAATAAAATATGACCTGTATGGGTTTTTCTATAATACCAGTCAGTCACGTATCAGCTTAGTATGAGTAAGCCAACAATAAAATAATATAAGAACTTATTAATAACTTATTAATATAATATAAGAGATTATACTGGCATAATAAACGAGTAATTAATATCATATTGTATTATTGTAACAATCTACGAAATCGTTGACGTGTGAATATATGTGTAAGCCAAAACACACTACATGGAACAAGGACAACGGTAACAAGGAAAACGGTAGCGTCCCACGTACAGAAAATAATTAGTTAACGAATAGGATTCTATCATGAAGCCATCTTATATTTTCTTAATTGATATTGATAGAACATGAGTTATACAAGTTTGAAAAAATATAGATGATTTTGTAATCATGAATTGAGATTACGTTAAACTAATTGTAAAGAATTACAAAAATTAGGTCAGCTCAATTATAACAACCAGAAGAGAGAGTAAAGCACAGCTGTCCTTTAACACCCACAATGCTGAGTCAAAGAAACGAAGAAGAGATAAATATTTTACTGTTTGTTTGACAATGTTACTATCTCAACTAAGCATGGAGGCAAAACGAGTGTATTATAATAGAATCGAATTCACAATATGTGATGATACTACATCAGTCGAATTGGTAGCCTCTAAAAATTTAGTATCTATATACACAGTCTATGAACTATAAATATTATCTAGCGTTCGAATATTTTCAAATACATGTTGATGGCCCTGACAGATATTTTGATAATAACAGAGACTCAATTATCATAGTACGTACGCTGGCAACGTTCATAGAAATAATATTTAACCTCATTCCTATACTTTAATGTGAATAAGGATTCAAATACAGACCATTCTGCGTAATAAAGATAGCGTAACCTAAGGACCAATAATGTAGAGTCAGGGAAAAGAACCCTGAAATTTCCTCAAAAATATCTCCGAGGAAAAATTGTGTAATAAAATCCATGAAGTACGTTATTAAAGTGTAAGAAATATTCCGTTCTCTACAATAGAGACGTCGTGAAAATGCAATCAGTGCGTCACGTAAAAGCGACGTAGAGCCAGATAGAGCACTCTCAAATATTGATAAAATCTAATTCGGAGTTTTATCGCGGTCGGGCGGCGGCGCAGTTACGGCCGGTAATAATATTACACTTTGTAACGTATTGCCCAGCGCTGGGACAAATACCACAGCGCGGTGGGATTACTTACACGCACGCTGTCGGGAGACACTCGTAAATATTTTATTGTACGTTTAATGCAAATATTGTTATTGGCGTGTGATTTTACTACTGGGTTTATTTATTATCGGGAACGTGGGTGCTTAGAATTTTACAATATGGTTTACGAGGTAAGTACGGTATCTTCGTGAGGCTTTCTTCAGAATTTTCTATAATATCAAATCATATTTCTGTTCCATAAGTTTGTGATATTTGAGGTTCTAGTTTTAATTTCTATGTAGGAAAAGTACTTCTTGTGAGACCTTTTCTATTTAAACTATTTTATATCAATTTCCCGAGGCTGTAATATGTACCCGGCAGAACGGCTAAGTCATTCCACATGTTGTAACGAAAATTATTTAGACAAAAGGTGAATAGCATTAATAACACACCTGCATGCCCTCTGATTGATCCAGACGTTCACATAATACATTTAAGACATTTTGGAAACAAAAACAATCACGTTAATATTATTAGTTTCAATAGATCTTAATATAGTAAGCCTCTACCACAAAGTTCTTCAACAGCTCATAAATAAATTCTCATTATTAAGCAATTTGGTTAAATGTACGAAAGACCAGTTGTAAAATGACTCTACATTGTAGGTAGAGTTTACGAGCGAAGAAGGGGGGCGGGGGAGAATGGTCGCTACTCACCATCTACCACAGCCAGTAAACCTGACTTCGCCTCTTCATTGCTCTACACAAATTTTACTGCGCTTGAGTAAATTTTTTACTGTGTTTGGCAATTATGCGGTCTATGTACAATCGCCTTTATTATGGGTTGTACTAATAAGTATAATATAAAGTAGCTTTACACTAACGTATATTTATATTTTAGTTTTGTAGACCTTTTTGGTAAGAAAACTACCCACATAGTTTAACGCTTACATTTTACATCACCATAACTTTGTCATAATGAAAAAAAATCATTTTGTATGATACCTACTAATATCAGTTAATAACATACGTCTTAAATACATCGACACAAGTAATGTATTTCGCAATAAAACATATTTGAAATAAAATCTACTCCTGTAACACATCAAAAAGATCTTTATTAATAAAAAACTCTTGGTAAATATTCCACAAAATAAATCCACGTACAAGTAAACGCTAATCACGAGATGTAGCTTTTGTCAATACTAAACAGGTTTGAATGTAGCTGTCAATTTCTTTACCCTACAATAACCTTCACACATCAGAAAATCTATAATAAATACTCGCACACTGTATGCGTGCGAAAAGCCGCGACTTTCGGCGGTTCATCGACCCTTAGAGATAATGCAGAGGTCACAGGTGGCAGTATGAATTTTTTGCTTTTATTTCGCAGCACACCCGAGCGTTACACAAAGTTTACATTCAAAGTTAAACACATCCACTTCATAGTTTCTAATAAAAATGGCTAAGAGCAATTTTTAACAGGTGCCTTTTTATATTTTTGGTTAAATTTATGTTTCACGAGAAAATTTTAGTACTTTTTTACGTGTAGATTAATTTGGAAACTCCGTTCGCCACAGAGCCTGTGTAATTCTAGGTACTCTTTTAGATAACAAAAAATAAAAATACTAATTCTCTGTGGTTAATTACCTGAAATTATCTATTGTAAGTAAAATTAACAGGATTATCGGGGTAATTTTTGGAATAATTCCTCGACTTCATTACGATAAAGGGCTGCATTTAATTATTTAATCGTACAATTGTTGCAAAAGTAGTTGTCAATGTCAATTTCCACAGTCACGGGTACATATTTTATAAGGGTAAAATTAAATTACAGCTTAACAGCTAAACGTACAATCCATCACACATAGAACACTTTATTAAATTACTAAATAATGTTATAACTCCAAAACTTTTAATCACACAGCTGCCAATACAAGAAACACTGCACTCAACTACTAATTCCCAATGCCCGAACTTTATTTATTAACAAAATTACACACGCATGATGTACGAGCTCGGGAAAACTTTTCATATAATTTGTTCAAATGAAACAAAACGTCTAACGTCAATGGGCGTCGTAAATTCTGGCGTGTGCAGGCCAGGGCGGGGGAGAGGGAGGTGTGGTGAGGGAAAAGGGTAGAATAAGGGGGAGGGTAGTCCCGGGACCCGACCCGCGGGACCCGAGTGGACAGTGGAAGTTTGGACAGTGGGGAAAGTTACACGTAGCTACAGCACTAATAAGTACTCCAGTGAATTGCAATTAAGAGCATGTGGATTGTAATGCCGATGGTCTGTTCTGTTGAATTTGTAGTGATATCTGTCAAGTCGGATTTTGATAAAATTATTGTTGTAGTTTCAACTATGAGCGAACTAGGGAATACAAAAGCTATGTGGATGTTCGAAATTAATATCCTTAGCAGCGTCGTTGTGATAATTTTTGATTTTTAATTTTATTTAATAGTTTAACATTATTGTTTTGTTTCATACTATAAATATTTAAAAAATCAAACGAAATTAACGTTGCTTTTCAAAACTCTTTCTAAATCCAAAAGTTTATATCTTATTATGAAATCTGTTTGTCGTACTATACCAAACCATAAATCAATACGTTGTTCTACTGACATTTTACTATACGTAACCAAGCGCGTCTCGATTATCGTAGGATCTAAACAAAACACAGGCTCTGAGCGTCGTAAGAACGCCCAAAGTGACCGTAAACGTCCGTAGTCGTGTGACTCTACACGACTCTACCAGATCCGGCTACGTAGAGTCGGGTACTCCGTAGAGTCGAGCTGAATTGTCTGCTCACAAAAAGTGTAGATTAATGGCGTATCGCGTGAACTTCGTAAATCAGTTTCAATCGCAGCTACGAACGAACGCCGGTGAAATTGGATTCAATAATGTAGTGTGAACTCAGAGCGTGTATGGAGATTGATGGTAGCGCCGCGAATCACACATGCGAAAGTAGAGCTCAGTCTTTGTAGATACTTGTCGTCGGTGTTGGTAGATTCAAATTAAGTGTAGTAACTAGGAGGGTAGATTTAATTGTGTGGGCTTTATTGTACTGAGATTCTATAGACTGAATTTTCATTTATTATGATCTAAATCTGAATTCTGAATGTATCATTTGCGTGATGTATTGTAAAGGATTATAAATATATATTATTTTGTGGGCAAATGAGGGATAAAAAATTAAATCATTTTAGTCCGCAAGGCTTGTGAAACGAAAGCCTTGAAGGTTCGGACAATATGTATTAATTTTTTAAAATTAAAATACACAATCCAACAAGTATATAATTATAAAACTGTAATGATTATACAACCCGTGGGATAAAGGGTAGACAATATTTATACATATACCCGCAAGCCCTTTTAAATCACATTAAAAAGGGTCCAAACAATAAGAGATAAAGTTCGGTGTGATTAAGTAGAAAGAGATTTTAATCACACAATACCGCATCACGCCACAATCCAATTTCGTACAGAAGTACGCGGACCCAAATCACGGGAAACGCGAGCCCTCAGGAATTGCGGCCGTGTCAGCGCAACCTCGCATAACATAAACAGGATCCAATTGCGAGCAGATGGCCCAACTTGTAATATAGTGTTTTAATTACCCGAACTGGCCCGGACGGAACTAATGTGCTTCTATATAGAGCCAATGACGACTGACATTCTGTTGGAAGATTTGTTTAGATTGTGTGTCAAGTTTGGTGGGTAATAGTGGAGATAATTGTTGGGGAATTATTTTATTGATATACTTATGTATATTGTTATGTTGTGTGGTCCCTCGTATTTATTTCGAGTCTGGATGGTTTTGAAATAGAAAATTCTCTTGTGGTTTCTGGTTCTCCTATTATATGCGGCTAGTGTAGATGACTCACATTTTAAGTTTACTGTATTATTATTTGAAACAAAATTAATCTCCGAAAGAAGATTATTAAAGAACTAAGGCTCAAATATAATAGTTTTAACTACTACACTAAATGACCGTAAAGAATGAAAGTGGATGTAAAAAATAAAAGTTAATCGAGGCCTAAGACCTAATAATAAGATTTATGCTCAACTTTGGGAATAGTTTGAGTAATTTTGAAACTAATTAGCCAGTCGCGCTCATTTACGATTATTGCCAAAATATTAAACCTAAGACTTTATATTTCGTGAAAATCCTTTCACTGAAATTAAGCACAATAATTCTGTACAATATTGCCGTTTTAATTTATGAACTATTTTGGAATGTTGTCAAACGAAATTGCCGTGCTCTACCTACAGTCTACAAATTTTATTGTTGTCTAAAGTAATTGTTTAATTATGGATTGATACGGATAGAAGCCCAGTCTATCGCTATCATGTGCATAATTTCTAATGGTGGAAAACTCATGTGAACATTTTCAAATTAGAAAACTCACACCAGCCTGGATGTTCACGTTTCACAATTGAACTACAATTAAGTAAATAACATATATATTTTTATTTCTTCCTCATGCTTCACCAACGTTGTGAAACTCACTACACCAAAACAGTGCCAGATGAGATCGAATGAATCTCGAAGTGAACTAATATCGTTTGTTGTTAGTGAAGGACGGAGCTCGGCGAGACCCTAACGGGGCCCTAATGCCACATTACCGCGAATGTACCGACCGCCCATGTTCGTTTTTGCACCGAAGAGTGCTCCACGGTTAGGGCAAAAGGTACAAAAAATACGACGTGCTTGTTAATTGTGTGGCCTTTTAGATTGTTGGCCGAGAGCCTTTGTTGACTGTTTACTGGCTTAACGTCGCCCGACAACTCTTATTTGGCCAATTCGATCTTTTCTTTTATACTGAAATAGGGTTAAAAGAGTTTTTCCAATTTTCACTTCATTGTGGACTGTTTAATGAACAAATTACTTACCTAGTAGAGTCTTTATTCTGTATGTAAGCTTACACTTAGTTGCTAGTCTGTAGAGGCATGAAGATTAATAAATAATACAGGTCAGAATAAATATAGAACATTCCATTTTCCCACCTAAGTTTTTATTAAACTTCAAGAGTAGCAAATGTGTTAGTAATTATTGTAACAGCATAACTCAGAATTGTATATTAACACATATAGCACTTTGGGATTCGAAAGCGTAAAGGCAGTGCTTGGGGCGTGATTACTAAAAGGATAGGAAAAATGTTGAAATGTCTGAACTATCAAAAATGTAATCAAACCTGTACCCGAGGCATTTACTTATCCATATAACACGTCTGAAAGAAACAATGCTCAATATTCTATTGATTTAAAAACTAAATCCTACAAAATCCTCAGCCTTTTCTTAATTTTTTTGTTAGAAATAGTTACATAAGTACTTAATTGCCTCATGGTATAATTAAGAAAGTTTCCGCCAATAAATTGGATTGATTCCGGCTCGATAGCACCCACGCGCGAGCGAAGAATATTCGTAAAAAAATCACAATTCATTTATACAGTTATTGCTATGTATTTCAAAAATAATACTTGTTTTGTTGTTTACCAGTCGGAATGTTTTCAAGACATTTTTTGCTTGTTAGGATAATAAATAATGGTAGCCATTGGATTATATTTCGTGTCGACTTGATTTTCTTGGAAGAGTTGGTCCTCATCGTTATTCAGCGGTACGAGACACTGAACATTAATAACTGAATTACGATAGGAGTTCTAGTCGCTTACTACGCACTAAGAAATTGCTGTATTGGGTCATAGATTTGATCTGACAGATTTATAATTAGTATCCTATATCGGTTATTACAAAAACAGTACTTTTAAATTAGAGAAAAAGAATAGGATGGTAAAATTATAGTTAAAAAATATCAGTCTGAAGTTTTAAATTTAGATTTTGCGTGTCTTCTTATGAATATTATCATTCAACACCCGACCACACTTTCCCTGTTAATCTAAAATCACAAGCTATACCCTTACCTACTATTCTGTCAATATCATGGATATCTGATTAATGTATTTTCGGATTTAGAAAAACGAAATATTTTCGCAGGTATCACAACCAAAAAAAATGTGACATCAAAGATGTGTATTATTCAGAACTGTTATATAAAGTTCTTTGCATTATATTATACGTACTAGTACAGTGCCTTTTAATTAAAAAAAAAAAACAATCTACTCCATTAACCACCTTCTCCAAATTACCACAAAATTTAAAAGAAACAAAGCAATGTAAAAGAAAACATGAAGCTCTGTTCAAAATCTAGGTCGCAGTATTCATAATGGATTCTTTCCTACAATGATTAGATTAATCACGATTGCATTGGCTTCGTGTTACAATTCACCCATACGTTATGTCTGTTTGTAGGGCTTCGTGATCTATGCGCTCTCTCCCTCGCACGTCCCTGGAGAGAGTGGGATGGAAGTGAGTAGGATATTAGATTGATAATTTGATTTAGATTACTAATGGAGATAGGAAATACGTTTGATGACGCCCCACAAGTGTTTGTTGTTCGATGGTTTTCATAGGATTTTGGTTTGTGCGTTTGTAATGAGGATTAGATTGGGTTTGGGGATCAGTAATATGAGTATCCCTGTTTTATACATTAAATAAGAAACAGAAACAGTTTTTAATGAATGCTAAAAGCAGTTAATAACAGAATTTTTAGTCATTAAATGCACCACTTTAATGAAAATTTTCGGTTATAACATTATTTTCAATATCATATCATCATAAAATATTAATTAATATATTGACTGATATAATAATTATTAAGACCGCTGCAAGTGCTTTATATAATAATATTCCCACTTGACGTTCCGTAATTAGAATTTCCTCGAAGGAACACATCAAACTTAATCACCCAGGATGTAATCAAGTAATCTTCATCCGCAAGCGCTAAGTAAGCGCACAGCACGCGGATTACCTTTGTGCAGCGCCGCGGTAATATATGCAGCGCTGTTCAGTGCTGTACAGCGGGGTTCAGCGGGATTCAGCTAGCTTCAGTGCCGTTCAGCGGTGCTTAGCGCGGCGCGAACGGCCGGGCCCGCAATAACATCAAATTATATAACTCGGGGCGTAATAGATTGCTTGCGTACAGACCGTACATCGAATCGGCCTCGGCTCGCAAATTGAGGTGGAACATAGCGTTAAATAGTTTGAATAAACCTAACTTATACTATAGTTCTGTTTTATATTATTTACTAATGTAAACACGAATCTTACTGTTATTTTCTGAGATATAAAACATTTTTACTTATGATACTAAAGGAAATAATTGAATCATTTTTGAAAGCTGCCATACCAATTCTAGGCGTTGAACATCCTCTACACACTATTATTCTGGTAGGTTTTCAAAAATAGTTAATGGTTTTTCTTTGTCCAACCCTTACAATATGAAAGCTATTCACTATAAAAGATATTTATAGTTGAATATAATGTATATGTATGGTCTCTATACCAACAATGCATCGTATAATTTGCTACAATTGGCTCATCGGCTTTACAAATTTAATAAACGGGATATAACGTTTTCATTTCACAAACCCTTTCGATCCGCGGCTACAACACAAATTGCGTTGAAGCCTCTAGGATTGTCGGCTCATAATGTATTAATTAATTGCCAATATTATTTTATCTCTATTTGCACAAGTTGCTAATGTTTGTGTGTCTAATATTAGCTGTTGAATCTATTCAATTAATTTGGGAATTAGGCGAATTTTATATGATTTGTTTTACACATTTATCCGTAGTTTGCCGGGATAACCTATTTTCCTTTTATACTATTTTTAAGTGACTGTCGCTATACATCCATAAAATCATACCTTTCTCCCAGAAGGGGTAGACATAAGTGCTACCAGGACTTTTCATTCCATCTACTTTCATCACTCTCTTTATGCATACTCGATAGTTCAGGATACTTCTGATCTAAACCTTAATGAGAGTGTCACTGGTTACCTGGTGTAGGTTAGATAAGGTCGTCCCCTTCACACTTTTCTACTTGCACCGGCTTCGGGTATTTGTTTAGTAAGACATCATTTATCTGTCCTATCTATAAATCATGGACAAACACAATTGGACCTCTTGCAATCTCACTTACCGAACAAAATACAGCAAAGAATCAGTTTCTTACATCTATGCTCGTAAATAAACTTTCTCTCACCGGACTCACAGTTGACGATAATGATTATAAATTACCCTTTATTATATGTATTGCGTCATCACATTAATGTACTAAATTATAACTCCACTAACACACTGACCGTACCAAAATATTTACATTAAATTATCCGCGTAATGTGGTAACAGTTTTGTACCTCTAACAAAATTATTCCCTTTGACTACCAAATGCGCTAATTTAATTCCCGTTTTACAGAATTCTATTATTTTGGTACCTACAACTAATTAGTTAATTCTCTTTGGCTACCACGTACAGTAATTAAATGACGCTGTTCAGAACTTTAATAAAATACTTTCGCCTTTTTTACTGGCTCGGTAAAATTAATACAACGTATTATTTTATGATATGTGCAATGTTATCCATGTGGGACACCCACCGTAAAAGATAATTTTTATAAAAGAAAACTTTAAAGGCCTAACCCCTCTCAATCGTACTTTCGATTGTAGAGGAGGCCCGTGCCCTGCAGTGGGACGTACATGGGTTGTTACAGATCTTACCTTTTCTTACTCGTACACAATTGACACAATTAAATCAGTCCCCTCGCAACCGGATACACAATTGTATTGGTCACTGTGGCGAGTTTTACACCCCTTACCACCCTTACCTTAGGCCTACGGATGACAGAATACCATGTCAGAAAACCAATCAACACAATTTGAGAATAATGATTTATTAATAGTGCATACATATGTATACATACATACATACATAAATAAGTTTGCCTCTGTATTCACGAATGTTTAGGTAGATAGGCAAAAAGTAACACACAAAATTCGCCAAGCTTAGTTTCGTTAGCTGCTGTGAAAGAAGGCAAACCCGTCGCTAGGCGGGTCGACGTTCGATTCGCTTGGATCTCATATTAATTTGAAGTAACGAAAATACAAAGTGAATTGTCCTATATAATAATTAGCAATAACCAACAAGCCTATTTATTTATTACTTAAAAAATTTACCCAACAAAATGTATGAAAATACTGATTCCATTAATAATTTCCGTGGAATCTCGCCCCTCTAATGTAATTAAGGTACATACGTCGGCAAGCCGTATCGTAAACTCATCTCTAATCTGTTACAGCTTTCGGATTTTCATCAAGTTCAATAAAATACGCCTTTTATACTTGAGACTCCGGGATTTCTTATTAACAATTTATTAAGTAATTATTTTGCCCACGGCTTCACTCGTGTTAGAGTAGCTTTTCTAAATGAAATATAGTTTATAAGGGAAGCATTTTTCTATCCGTCGAAAATATTTTTCTGAATGAAAGTCGGATCGGTAAGTTTCTCCTTAACACCTTGTTTAGGAGAAAAAAACACATACACAATCTTCACGTCTCTTTCCCAGAGGGGGTAAGCAGAAGTGCAACCAGGTCACCCTCGTTTTCACTTATGAGTTTCGTACCACGATGTGATAGGGGGCGAGCCTATCCCCATAACGGGCCACACAAGTTCACAATCGTATTTATACTATTAGTAAAGTTTAAAAGATAGGATTAGAGGCCTTGTGATGTTAAATCTAAAGTAATTTTAGATATTTCTCGCCGTGGCCTTTAAATGTAAATATCTAATTATGTTTACAGCTTGAACAAATGACCTCGTCGAAGATTTCAGCTCTCCAGACAAAATAAAATAAAAACTGTTTTTTGAAGCGCCAAGTTCACGTAGACTCGTAATAGGTTTTCAGGTATTTTTTTCGCAAAAAAGGGTTATTAAATAATTGAATATGAAAAAATATTATAACATATGGATGTTTCTTATGGTTCTATGCAGAAAACTACTGAACAGATTTAGATGAAACTTTACAATGTTGTAGTTTAGAATAGTACTTATAACACATTCACTATATTTTGTCCAAAGCTAGCTAATTCATAAAAGCATATATGTATATAAGAAAATTGTTGCTTAAGACATTATTTTTCTACTTTGTTTGTCACCTAGCACGTACTGAACAATTTTTATTTATGGCGCAATTTTGGTACATTACAAATTTATTAGAAAGCTATATACCTACTTAAAATTCATTAGGCGAGTAAATCCGCATGCATAACGTAACACACACAAATCATTACCGCCTCATCAAATCATTAAGGGTGGAATAATCCTTGCAATTTTGGCGTAATTAATAATTAATTATGTTGTTAGAGAAGTTAAACTGGACTAATATCTTCGTTCGAGCTACAGTTAATGCACCCGACGCTAAGCTGGAGCAATTCATTTATTTTGTGATTTTTACATTATTATTCCATAATTCAATGCATATTTGATTTCGTGTAGGAGTTAACTTTGACAAAATTGCTTTTTGAATCTTTGATAGTTTAGCTATCCACCTGAAATAGCAAGGTAGTTTAAATTGAATTATTTATGCTCTTAGGTTTAAAGGTTATTGTTTTCTTATAACTGAAGTCGGTAAACAGCAATTACTATTGCATTCTAATAATTATCAATATATGTGTTGTGTATTGTTATCTTATTTGATGACTATTTAAAGAAGCCTTAAATATAACCTATGTCTTAATACCTAATAGCTCGTAAAATCTAAAAATAAATTCTTAGCAAGCCCCCATAGAAATATTTCGAATGTATGTCACTTGAGCGCAAGCCCCGAGCATTGGTAACAATAGCCTCCACATAAATAAAGCCTGCACGAGGCTTCCCTACATGTGTTGTGATTGGAGAAGCAATAAAAGCGGTTTCTTTCAACAAAATCGGTGCACGGCGACCGCCTCGGCCAAATGAGATTAGCCCGCGAGTGCTCCTAGGATGTGGGGGGTGGGGTGTCAGGGGGGTCACCTAGGGGTCAGGGGGTCTGCCCCACCTGCGAGGTGAAACTGAGTGAGCTTCTGTTTGAACTTTGAGCCAGTGTAAATTGTCAGGCTGTAAGTACACATGGAAATTGAGTAGTTTTTTAAATATTTTTTTTGTGTGACTAAAAATAGTTTGTTTTATTAAACAAATTGGAATAACAAATTTACGTTCGCCAATAAAATAATATCGTCGACATGTCGGAACTATCTCCTTTCTGAGTTTATTAACTTCATGTGCTTTTGCTGTCCGTGTCTGCTTACTGAACTAATCGTATCAATTGTGAAGAATACTGCAAAGTACAATATACCTAATCTTTTCATAAAAGGGTATAATATTATGGGACAATAAAACGGGGCTACAGCTATTAATAATTTTTTTTTCCGTTAATATACGGTTTAGGTCACAATATTCTAAAACATAAATCAACTTTAGTTTTTTGTCTTCAGTATTTCTGAGTTATGAAGATCTTATATTAATGTTACCCGAACTACAAGGTCCACGCACTTTGCAACAAAACTGTTGTATAAAGAAAAGCCATTCATAATTCTTTCCGATAATTCATACATTGTTTACTGCCAATAATGTTCTCGCTACAAACGTATAAATAACCATACAAGGGAGAAAAATTGTGTTCATTTTGAAGAGTCTGTTTTATTGGACATGAAATTAAATCAAGCGCTGTTGAAGAGCCTCGGCCGCGGAATATTTCTTGGCTAACGAAGCGGCTAATACCCGCCACCCTTGCAAATCAAAACGGCACCTTCATCCCTCTAAATTAAATTTACGTTTTTACTTCTTATATTACAATACACGGGCAAGGTAATAACAAATAAAACAATGGGAAAAGTACGAAATTTTCTTTTTTGTGCGAAATAATACAGCGCAACGGAACGAGAAATAGTTCGCGAGTGGCGGTGAATGTACCAGCTATAGCTGTTTCAAGTGGCGATAGGTGTTGGGAAGTGCAGATTGTTCTTAAAAGTTTGAATAGTTTCAGATATTATAACACCGTATAATTCGAAATAGATATTTTATTTTTTCGAATGTTAGATTAGAAGTTCTTAATATAAACTAACTAATCATTTTTATACACTTCTTCTTCTTATTCTTGAAGTGCCTTTTCAATTAGTGTAGGTTGGTAGTCAGTTCAGCATACTGTTCGTTTTCTCACGCGTGAAGATAGCTTCATAAACTGACACAAATTAATTGTAATACCTGTAACTACTATGCATTCCAGATAAATAATCCACAGCCAAGAGACAACTATCATCTGGCGGTCAACACAATTATTTCTACTCGAATTTGGACACATACAGAGTGAACCTGAAACGCAACGTGTGCTGGTTATTATGACGCATTACAATGGATACCATTATGTTACTACCAACGAAACTGAATACTTCGAAATCATATTGAACATAATTTCCATCCATTATCACAAAACCAGAAGCTATCGCACACTCACACCCACTGCAACTCAATCAAAACACGATCTTCAGTGGTACGCGTTATAAATCACTAAATCTCACCAAGTCTCAGAGTCTAACTAGTGTTACATACTTCCCTGTTAAACGCACCGAGAATCTCAGGCAAGCTGAACAAATAGTGTGAAAAGTGCAAACATCTTGCGGCCGCGTGGAGTGGCCGTCTTGCACCCACTTTAATTAAGACGAACGACTCCAGATTATATTACATTTCATTACTGGACGTACATTCCTATTAGTATTTCTCATTAGTATTTTATGTGCCTACGTAGTTTTTCTCGACAAACTTTCCACATAGCAGATTGCCTCCTCTTGTTCAGGAGTCTCACTCTTATTAAATCATACAAGTTGTATAATAACACTGAAGGACTTACGCTCTCATCTATGGAATCATAATCCGACGGAAAGGCACGTGATTTTTTAAATGTAATTTCCACGATTGTCAATATTTTATAGCGTTTGTAAATTATGCTATAAGTTTGCAGTACCTAATTGGATGCAGGCGGCTTGGAACAGGCCGCTAGAGAAATCTTTGAAGGGTTTTATGTTCAACAGTGGACTTGTGCTGTTGATGCAAAAACTTTGTAATAAAGTATTAAGATATAAAGAGCCTTCTCTCCGGTTCTTACTATTAAATATTTTAATCTAGATACTATTCAACTGTATGAAATAATACTACCTAAGCGCAAGTGTATTAGAATTAAATGAGATATTCAAAGACTAAAAAATATTCTATTAAATCTTTGCACGTTATTCGAAGTAAAAGCAATCGTATTAATTTAAACGCTTAAAACATTACACTATAATATTTGAAAGCTCTGAATGTGTAATTATATTTCACAATTAAATTAAATTGGAGGTACAATTAGAAGTTTCGGTGGTTATTTGAGAGTAATATAAAGCAATACTTTGATACAGAGAGTACGTTAATGAACTTACTTTACTTTATTATTTAAGTTATTTATAATTACCATTTATAATTTACGCCGCTAAGCGACTTTACAATAAAATTCTTATACTCTCTTAGTTTTCTTTGCATATAACATGTATGTATACATACATAAGTTAAAGTTCGTTTAAGGGGTAGACAGAAGTATCACTAGAGTATCCCACATATGCTAAGCTTTCTTTCCGTTCCAAGACAATACGAAGCAAAGTTATCGTAATACTGAACAGATAATATTAACTTGCTATAAGAATATTCGTATCAACTCGGAAAGCTGCCACCATATCATAAGTCTACTATCTCTCGCATTACAGTTATTTTGACGTGTTACTATAAAAATAATATAATCACGGAAATAGGTTTTTGAAACCGAAATATTCACACAACGCGTAAAGCCAACTAACTAGTTTGTTAATCGTTCTCGAGCGTAAGTAATCACCATTATTTGGACTATTTCCTCAATCCCAAATACCTACCTCCCACATACACGCAGCCCCACCACCCACACTTATTATCGTACATCTCAATATGTTTCAAGAAGCCACTAAAAGGTGTCACAAGACGTACAGCAGCGTCTCTGAAGATTTACCGCGGCCATTATTCATTCGCGATAAGCGCGTATCGGCCGTCTGGTTGATCGGCTCGCTTGAACGCGGCAGATACGCGTGTGTACTTTTAATTTATTCCTAAGATTTGTATGGATTCAGAATGGTATGTAAAAGCTTTCTCTCTCTTAAGTCACCAAAAAACACAGCTGAAAGTCTCCCAATGAATTTCCAAAGAGACTGATTGGGAGCGACCTGCATCCAACGACTCCCGGCAGACTTAATACTTTAAAATAGGACATTTGAATCGAGCGAACACAGCAGGTATCCTACATGGAGACTCACGTAAGTGTACGTTTTAAGTTAGTCCTGTGTATTGCCAGATATTATCAGGCTGACATCGTTTGTCGACGGGTGACAGTCACATCGCGATGGTGAGTATTCCTGAGAGTACGCTGACTTTACCTTCAGGTGCATTGCAGTCACTTAGTCATGCAAGTCTGTAAAAATTATCAGACGATATCCTTTAGTAGCATGGAAGTGGTAAAGCCGCGCTGTTGTCGGTCATGAGTCAGCATGAATGGGCAGGCTCGTCCAGGGCAGTACCACGGTCTCACAGGAGATCGACGTGAAGCATCGCTGTCTCGTTTCATTCGGTGAGTGAGATTGCTGGATGCCTAATACTCTTTCCTCTTCCCATCTTTTTCCCTCCCGCTTTCCCCCGATTTGCTTGGCCGGCAACACATCGCTGTGGATGTTCATGGGTGGCAGTGATCCCTTTCTATCAGGTGACGTGTTTCCTTGTTTGTTGGAACAATGCAATAAAAATAATCATGTCTAAAATAACCAACAATTGTATTAAGTATCTTCAAAGTACAAGAGATAATTGTTGTTAGTTAAAAATGCTGCAGCCAACGCTCTAACTTTCTCATTTAAATTTAGTAATTACCTAAAAGAGCGGAAATAACTGACTGCGTCTAACAAAAAGTCCACTTAAATATTTAAATCAAGTTAGCAACTTGTGAAAATGGAAATTAACGGCGCCACTAAAATATAGAGCACACGTGCAAAAATTTATTAATGCATGTAAAGGTTACGGAGCAGAGAAAAAGCGAACGAGTACTCCCATCTTTTACTAATATTGCTGTACCAAACACATATTTTTTCCGCATCATAATGTGGAACAGACCGATAACCATAGGGGCTATGTTATGTTATGTGCTTAAACGAGACGTGATAGCATGCCAAGTTCTGATCACGATGTCATTAATAGGCTGAAGTGCACAAAAGATAATATAGAGAAGGCTGACCCACCACCATGTGGGATTGATAATTTCTAGAAGAGAGAATAAGTGGAACAGTTTCTTGGCTTACTCTCCCCTTCCCACAAATTCTTTAAGTGGAACGGGAAGAAGCAATTAAATAGGTGTAATTGTGTCAAATATCCAAAAACTACAGTCGACGTTCAGCACTCTTTTTGAATGTCACTGTACTGTACTTACTTTCAGCAGAGTTTCAATCCCTTTGAAAAAAGTACCCTTTTACCATTGTTTAGGTAATATTCCGATGTTATAGAAGCAATTTTATTATTTGTTGTCGAAGTGGTAGCGTTTGTGCGCCCGGGGCGGGCTGGTCATGCAATACTCGCTGTGCCACACACAACACAAACTTGATTTATGTATGTGTTTTAATAATGTACGAGTGACGCTAAATATAGTTTCCGACATTACGAGCCGTTTGTTAATTTATTGGTATATTTTAGTTAATAAAATATTTCGGAATGTAATCATGGCCGTGTTGGTACAGCTACTGAATGGTTCAGCACGACCAGGATGTTACCAATGTCGTAACAAAAAACTGTTGCGTTTCATTTGGTAAGTGAGTTTGCTCAAAACCCAACAAGCTGTTGTTAGTGTATTCGTATTTACCTTATACGAATATACTAATATACTAATAGTGGTGGATTCACAAGTAACTCGCATTTTGGTTTAAGCTTATGTATAACTACTTTCGAAAAGCCCAGCAAAATGATTTCAACTGATGAGAAGTGTTCTCTCGGATATTTAATGTGGATTAAAGCACTTTCCATTTGGTTAATTGTAGTCTCTATGTCATACTAATACTAGAAAAGCAAAAACTGGCACAGCCAAACGAGTTGGATGGCGAACCGTGATAAGTTTTTATCAATGAAATCGAAGAGATAAAACAAAATGTCCAAGTTACGGCCAGTCGCCAAAGTATTAACTCGGAAGGCGTGAAGATGATTTGATGGCGGATAATTCTTTAAAATTCTCTCAGATTTCTCATCGGGGCAAGTTGGAATCGATTTCAGGATTTGATTTAAAACCACTCTTTAAAAAGTTAAGTTACTTCCAGTTTTGTGTGGTATTAATCACTTGCTTTTACTTACAGATTTTAATGTATACCCGTTAAACTAAAGTCTGAACGTAGTTTAATACTAAAGTTTGCTTCAAGGAGAGTAATGTTGACCTAATGCGAGTTGATAGTTGATTTAGGTTCTAAGTCTACTGTTTCCCTCAGAATTATACTAACAGAAAATTCGTCTTAATAATAAGTCTGTGGCCAGATTGGTAGACCGAGCTATCAAACTTTTTAGTATCTATCAATAGTAACTAGTTTTGTTTGAGCTATAAAATGTTTGACATAAACCAATCTCCGATCTAAACAATATAAATAGCTTTTCTGAATAGTAACGATGGCACGTGACGATGCTCTATTCAGAACTGACTTCATAAAAGAATTAAAACTTTTTCAATATTTATCTAATAGCGCCGTTTATTCAGAGCAAGTGTGAGAGTTCGATGTACAAAAGTTTTATAATTAATTTGTTGGATTCTTGCAGCGTCGGAGTGTCGACGTTTGTTTTATTTATATAAATACTTGGAGTTTCGCATTTGTTCGTGAATTAAAACTGTTTAGAAAACTTCGCCTATGTTTAGTAATTGGACGCAAAATATCTCGCAGCTTTGCGAAGGATTAGTTTGTTAATCAAGTGATGCGGTGAGCCAAATTGGAGGGATTGACGTCGTATTATGTAATGGTCTAGTTTCATAACGTTGAAATGACAACCGCCGAGGTGAATGAAATCTTGAGAGCGACGGCGAGTAGGTCAGCCCAAAGAGAGTTAAGAAAAGACATTTTTAAATTCCATTTATGTCGTAATAATTGTCTGGCATAAATGTACTTTAAATATAATTAAATTGTTTGTGAAGTTAATTGATTAATTTTCTGAAATATTTTTGATAAATAGAAATACTTGTACACAACGAAGATTGAAGGATGGATGACAGGCAATGCGAATATGGTTTATTCATTTATTTGTTGACTCATCATCATCATCTTCATTAACCTCGGGAGGTTTATGACTAAAACTTAACCTTCTTCAAGAATTTTCATAATGTTCTCTTGTGAGCGGACATTCAATTATGGTATCTGGACTCAGCTGCTCTAGAAATATGCTAAGCTTTAGTGTTTACTTCGGAGCACAGTAAGAATGAAATGAGAAGCTGGGTTTATCTATGAAATGTCATTAGGTTTATAAATTTATTACCGTCACACGGATCATGTATGACAAAAATATGAACTAAATTTTCACTTCATTTCCAACATAATATATCCTTAATAACGAAATATAAGATAAATATGAATATATTGGCATCCATCCCATATTCCAAAGTAATTTCCAATACAACCGGAATATACTGTTGAAATCCATGAATAAGAGAGTGTAATTAAAGTGAATCATAACAACCGTCCGCGCACAATGCCAAGCGAATCTATTAACTCACGTATTAAAAAAGCTCAGAGTTTCAGATGAAAAACGAACAAAGAACATAATGGAATAAGTGAAAATATATCGAGACTGATTAACAAAAAGGGGTGGTATTTATACAAGGGTAGCGAACGCATCGGGCTCAACGCGGTCGATGTAAAAGAGGCTGGAAAAAAGTTTCCGCTGACCGACTTTGGCGATATTGCTGACGTCTCAAATTGAAAGATTACCTACAGTCTACAGCGCTCTCCGGTATTAAAAATACTTCCGAGAAATCTTGATCGCACTTACCGGTACCGTGAAATAAAACCAATTTGATGTAAGGAGATAGTCGAGGTCTTGAAACGAGTCTAGATTTACACACGCCTACATTTATTCGAAAGCCTGTGATCGGATAACTTTTCCATACTGGTAGAGCTACTCTTGTAAATTTTATCTGCGATCAGTAGCAATGTCACCTTGCCCAGATATTTCATAAATTAAATATGTAATAATGTGTATCGTATTTATATTTTACAATGTCATTTTGTATGTTATCCTCCCTTCAAGGGTATTTTGTGCTATAAATGAATATTTTATTAAGGTTTTTTTTATAATTTAATTTCATATATTGCAAGCGCATACTAGTATATAGTATACATAAGCCTTAGAATATAATCGGTCGCTTTATTAGGTGGATTCAAAATGCATTATTGATACTGAGTTGTAATAAAATATATACATTATATTTTTATAACAAACTTATGATAACATTTTAAAATATATATAGGTATGAGCGCGAGGCTTGACAATAAATTACTCAGCATGACAGCAGTGTGGCAACACTTGATCAATTAATATAATCTGTGACATGTGTAGTAGATTGTGGACATTATTTATACTGAACAAAAATATATTTTAAAATAGAGATTTTAAAATTACTAAAATCTTTGTTGTATTTTTCATCACAGCTGCTACAATATATTATAACTTGACGACACATAATTTTTCTAAAAATCTATTATAATTCAAGAAATATGTGTTGGGCTGTAGGTAACGAACAGACGTGATGGTGGTCGCTGGGTTGAATTCGAGGGCATATCTCAGACTTTTATCTAATGTTTGTTTTGTAAGTGAATTACCACGAATCTGCAAAAGGTCAGCGCTTTGAACAGTCACACAAGTCTTTTCAATCGTACAAATGATATATAAAAACGATGTATAAAATGACTTTTACTTGGTACATGTAGTTATTAAAATAAATACAATAATCTAAAACCAGCTGAAATATACACCCAGTTGATTACAATTCAAACCGCTGAATTATAAATGCGAGCCACGCAGTCTAACACGGCGCACGCGAAGCCGGAAATTACTCAAACCCCGAACGTGAAGTCAAAGTGCATAAGATCCAGCGAAGTTGTGACGTCTCCAACTCCTGACACGTGTACTGGCTTCCGCAATTAAATCAATTAAGGTTTCATTTAAAACGCCTCGCTCCGTACACAAAGAAACTCGAAACTCCCACCCCTTCATATCTCCGCATTGTTCTATTCAGTTACCAAACGCTTTGCTTACAAATTACTTTATTGTTCGCGATACGGAGAATAAAATTGCGTATTGTTTTGTTAGCTAACAGCGGAGATACAATAAAAGTCTATCTGATTTGCAGTGTGCGTGAACACATATGTTAGACAGAGATAGATACGCTATTTGTGTATGTTAGAAAAGGATGGGTATAAGCGAAGAGCTGAGATTAAAAATTAAACTAGTATCATAATAGCCTCAATCTGTGGTTCTAGGACTTAAGCTTCTCAACGTAATGAAAGAGATTATGTTATTAATTTCGATGGCTCAACGCATTAATTTGTGCTATTTTCCCATTTTCCATCTAACACAAAATTTCTAGAGGCGATTAGAGCACGTTGTAGGGAAATTAATAAACCAACTGATGATTTCATTATGCTTACCTTCTCAAATTACATTGTAACCATTGTAGCCAGTGGATTACTGGGCATTGGAAACTCAAACTTTAAGTCTGACGACAGTGCAGCGCATAATAGAAACAAGTTCTGAGTGGTGCTGCTTCTGCTTATGGGCTGGTGTGACGCTCGCGATCCATTGAATGACCTGCTCGTCGCCTCAAATTTCCTAATAATAAAATGTAAATTTAACTACCAAATTAACTACATTATGGTTTCTTAGATTTACGCGAATGTTACACACTGAATTAAAACTAATTTATACGGATTTTATCGTGATTTGGTTAATTTACTACATTTTTAACTCCCCGGCGCGGCGTTTTGATTGCTTATAGCTTTCGTGGTCACAGGGCGGACTGAGATTGCACCATCATGGGATCCAATTCTACATTTAATTAAATCGGAACCCCAAAGACCAACTGCCAGACCTTAAGACACAGTGAGCTCCTTCTGCGTAGATCGGATCGCAAAAACCAATTAACTTTTTAATTTAAAAATTGTAAATTAAGGGTAGTTAAATTGTAACAGTCACTGAGCGGATGACCTATACCTCAGTCCGCCCCGTGACCATGTAAGCTGTAAAGCAATGGAAACCGCGGGAACTTAAAAAATGTAAAAATTAAACGAAATCGCGATATATTCCATAAAAAATTAGTTATATTACAATACCAAGACATTGTGAGAATTTTAAGCTCACATACATTTTTCAGCTTATGTTTACAAGTACGAGCTGTATTAGATAGTAAGACTTAAAATATTAACCACGTTTACCCGCTTTCATTGTTTTAAAACATACACCACAACAGAGGATATCACAAACATGCATCAAAACTCCTCCATAAGCTTCTAACCAACACATTTAGTACAATTTCAAGCGATAAAACGTGTATAATCTTTAGAACTTTGTGATTTCACGAGTTTTGTTAACATTCTCTTGTAGATAAAATACTTGTGTAGGCGAGACTCTGTTGACAACTTACTGCGGTCTGTGACTGATAGGATCTTTTGTTCTTAACTGCGGAGACAATTTAGCCTTCGGATTGTTCTCCAAAATATTTTACTGCTTAATGAAGAAAGTAGGATTTAATCTTTGTTTTTATGCTTTTTGTTTATTTTATCTTAGAAAGTGTTTGTAAATGTAATTGTAAGATAAGTAGTTATTTAATAAGTAATGATGAGTAATATATTGTTATGCTACAAGTGCCATAACATGTTATAGTATGTTAGAAATCATTATTATAACAATAGTTCTTTGTTCCTTCACAAGTTCCCTTCTTCCGGCAAACTGTTTCGCAAATTCAAATTAGAATTTCTCAATATTGATGGTCACGTTTCTATAAAGAAAAATACAAATGTACTAAAACTCTAATCCTCCAAATATTTACCCACACGGGGATGGAAGACGCAATATTGCCCAATAACCCTCACTCACTGCGCCACACTATCTTTTCATTTTCCATCCCACAATGTTTATCTTTATATTTGTGAGCGCTCTGTAAAGCTTTTCAATATAGTAGGAGACGCTACGGTCGATAGCGGAACTGCGATAGATTACGACCGGTCACCGACGACACCACTTAAATGGCAATAACATCTCCCGGTTGCAACTGAGCTTAAATTAGATCAAATCTTATACGCAGTGCAGGGGCGGCAGTAGTGCAAGTGAGGGAAGTATGAGCTATTGGATTTAATCTTGTATAAAGTTTGTTTTGGTAAGCTATTGAAACAATTGCCCCTATTTATTGATATAAAGTAAGATTTGAAAATTTGAAATACCATGGTTTTAATCATTAAATCCCATGTAAACAGCATTGAAACTGGCGCCACCGAAGATTTCGTCTTAAGATGTGATAGGGAGAGAGCCTATCGCCATGCTGGGCACAATGTTAATTACAGACAATAAAATATATAAAAGATGTTTAAACACTTAAAAAATACACGTGAATAACCCGACCTGCGAATCTAACCCAGGACCTCAAGGCTAAGAGCATACACGACACATTACACAAATGAGGTGTTATGTTCTTAAGGCCAATTGCTACATGATAAAAATCTTTGAAAAATACTTCTATATTATAACACTCATGATTAACAAATCACTATACAAAATACTGAATAATTCTCCCCAAAACTTTAGTAACAGCACATCGCTACTGTTAAATCTGTACTGTGGCAGCCGGCGCGGTTGCTCCCGCACTGCGACACCGGGGATATTGCGACGGCTCGCCCGGCCCGGACGTTACCACGAGCTCAAATGCGGACCCATCGACAGCCGTAGCTCAGTTGAAGGCCAGCTGTGAAACGTGGGGACAAAGGTTCGATCTCCGCAAAGTGTTTGTGTGGCCTACAGATATTCTTTATGTAAGTTAATATAAGAAAAGTAAATACTTACATGAGAAATAACAATAACGTCTGTTTTCTATAAGCGCAGAAATTCTTTGATTATAATAATTATCACTTGCGCCAGTGCTCGCCATTTATTACATTTTATACGTGATCAAGCATATTTAAAAATTCTAAAATGCCTTACTAGACTTTAAATGCATGTACAGAAATAAAAGTTGAAAAATAGATAAGATTTTCGTCCCAACGAAGCTAACAAGAACCAATTACTGAAAATTATTTGAGTTGAGACTGTGACATTAAAACAAAGTACGGTGTTTTTTTATATTCAAAAAGTCAAGTCCAAATAAGTATGCATGCTCAGAAAGAAGACAACTAAATTAGCTGTACCTGTGTAAAGAAACTCGCGCCTTCCACAGACACAAACAATTTAACAAGTTTAAATATATGCGCAGTCCTCAGGTAGTTTGTGATGTCTACGACGCCCATCACGTGCGGGAAAGCTAATAAAAAGACTTGGATGAGTCGATTTATTCACATTTTTTGGATATTGGCGTAATCCTACACATGTATACTCAAAAAATATTTATTTTGTTTTCCTTCCAACAGTTAAAGGCCACCAGTTCCTCCCACATTTATTCCAAATTATTACCTTCTGAGATGTCATGTGGATTTATTGGCATTTCGAGCACAAATTCTTGCTCTCAACAACTCAAACAAGATGTTTAAAAAAGAAAATCTAAAATGAAATTTCCGACCTATAAATCGATCCACAGTGCTTCTGTTCAAAGGCAAATACCACTACTTATAGGTATTTGTTTCAGGGCTGGTATTTTTGAGACCAAAAAGTTCCTCAATGTTTCTGATCACCACAACACAACACTTGTATAATTTTAATGTAAATTTATGACCACGTGACTGCGTGACTTTATAAACTATCCTCATGCGAGAGAATACTTCTACAAAGTCCTGTCCTATTTAACCATATGTTTGTCTAGTCCGTATTTTTACATCTACCCTATATTTGCATCCGTTGTTTTAGTACCACAGTCGTAATATTTGCAGTCCCCGCCGGGTTAAAAGGTATTATTTACAGCGTGACACTGCGACACTTCAACGCGTGCGAAATTCGAGTAGAATTAGATATGACAGCCGTTGTTATGGTGACAGCTCTAGTATTAGCTAAATAATTATTTTCATTTGTATGAAATTCGGTTGCATTCAAACGGATTTTATTTATACATTTACATATTAATAATACTCGAATATAGTCGACAGTCACAAATATAGTTCCAATCTCACAATTAGATGACTAGGCCTGATTCCTGAGTATCAGAAAACCGGGACAGGTTTTGTTCTCTCAGTATCCGAACCCGGAATTAATATGACTCAACATTAGCCTTATACATACATACATAAACTAAAGCCTTTTTATCCCAGAAGGGGTAGACAGACGTGCTGTTCCGTCCCACAGTGTGATAGGGGGCGATCCTATCACCATATCGGGCAAATTCCTGACTCCGTGCTGATAATGCAACATTAGCCTCAAAATTGAAAAGATGAAGATCAAAAAACATGGTTTTGTTTCACAGCCGGCTCCTTAATTAACTAAGCCACGAAGCCGTCAAATATGAATATCCAATCACGTACAAACAGATTACCAGCAATTAATATCAACGTATCAATCATGCCAATTAATCCCCGTCTATTACCCACGACACCTCATCATCTCTCTGATTTAAATGCTCAAATGATTTGTTGCTCAAGTCACTTTTCTTCGGTGTATCAAGAGACTTTTCGACCATAATTTTATCCCATGTTGACGCCATACATTGAGGTTGCCAACAAGTTCCCATCTTAGAAGTTAAAACCATGGTCGAAGTTACTTGATGCAACTGGCCTAAGCCTACTGGTCGGTGTCATTCACGTAGTCAAAACTAAAATAACCATTGTAACTAGATCTCTGCGTTGTAAAATACTTTATTAACATTGAACAGTTGCATTATTAATAACTTATTAAAACCGCGTCTCTACCAATATTTGCAGCATGTATATATAAGATATTGCAATTCTGATGATATACGTTAATTACACTCATTATTTGCTACATTTACCATTATGATAAACATTAATTATTTCATATTTAAATGAAAAAGCTTTAATTTATGTTGTAATTTAATATTTCATAACGGAGTGTCCGTTTGTGTTGTATTCATTATAACCTGCATTGGGCGATCATTTTCAGTTTCGATTAACAAAGTAATTTAAAATGTAATTAAATTATCGTATTGGGTCTTTTTAATTACCAACGAAAACACGAGCTGGTGGCTCATAATATTGTGATGGTTAATGGTAAAAATTGTATTGTAAAGGCGCGGATATATTATAGGGCAAGCCAAACACATGTGATCATTGTAATATTCTCCCGATTTGTACCTAATAGCTAGGCAATGGGAAAATCTAAGCTAAAAATGGCAAGTATTGATGATGACTATCCCCACACTAGATGTAATCTCCACTCAGAAACACAAGCAGAGAGTTAATTGTAGTACTTAGGCGCATATGTTAGAAATTACTTCAAAAGCGCATCGCACAGAATCAAATTATTTTCAGGTTAATGCAACGAATTTCTGCGGGTTGGTGGTCAAACAGTAAATAGTAAAACTAAAATTGGAACTCTAAAACAGTGCTACCATGCAATGTAAAGTATACTGTCCGAGTTGGTCTCGACATTAAGGCTGTTTACGTTGAAAACTCAACTGTAAATTGACAAATATGAGTTGAAATGTAATTGAAACAAAGTTCTGCGGACTATGTACATGGAAGTTGGCGGGGGCGGCGCAAGGCGTGTATTTAGTGGACAACCACCCATGACCTTGAACACGAAAAAATATACCGCTTAGAGCATTGAAACCTGGATAAAAATTATATACCCTTCTCATTCAATTGACAATTTAGCCCATATGCCAGATTTGTGGTCATTTCTATATTTGACAGATTTGTGGTCATTATAAATAAATTGTATGATTTTAAGAAGTTTTTATATCCCACGGTTTTTGGTAGTCGTTGTGGAATTTTCTGAAGAATTTCAACACTAGCCTAACGTTGACTGGAGTTGACGATGTCAAAAAAATTATCTTGTTAAACTTTCACAAGACCTTGTGAAATTAATATACCCGTCAAATTTGGGTCGAACGCCGCCACTGGTAGTTGATGAGAAAGTCTGTGAAATGTGAGCCGAATCACCCCTCCTGCTCCCTTCCCCTTGCACTTCCCCGCGCGAAACTAACGTTTATAGTTTTCTATATTCGTTTGGAAACGAGCCGGAATATTGTCCGCAAAGCCAGGTAATACGAGGTTATTGCCGCGGTACAAATGTGTTATGTTTGCGCTGAAAACTTAAAGCGTTACTCTTTGGAATATCTCTATTGTTTAAACGAGGACGGTAGAATTAAACTATACGCTATTTTGTACCCGGTATTAGTGGACAAAGAAGCGGAATAGGTGCGATTTTCCGACGTGGTTTTTAAATAAATTGTGTCGTGTTTCGAGTGGCCCGATATGGCGATAGGCTCGCCACCTATCACATCATGGGACGGAACATACAAGGCCAACTGTGGGTGTCCTGGTGGCGCCTCAGCCTATCCCTTCCGGGACAAAGGCGTGAGTATATGTATCAGTGGCGAAGGGTGACATTTTTTAAAAGGGAAGCCGAAGCTCAAAACACAAAATATGTTTATTTTCTTTATCCTGTTACTAGCTTCTGCCCGCAAACTTCGTCTGCGTGGTTAATTTTATTTGAAATCTCCCATCCCGTCCCGTCCCATCCCGTTATATCCCGCCCGCCCCGTCTCATTCTCACTAATGAAATGTAATCCAGTCCCATCCCATCTTTTTGAGTATGAAAAAGTAGCAAATATATCGGAATTCCTTCTTCATCCCACGGGATCACTATTTTTTTCGGAATAAAAAGTAGTCTATGTTACTTCTAATACCTCCAAGAATATGTGTACAAAGTTTCATGATGATCGGTTGAGTAGTTTTTGCGTGCAAGCGTAACAAACAAACTAACATTCACATTTATAATATTAGAAGGGCTACAATGCGACTAGTACTAAGTAATCTGGAAGGATTACGAAATGACTACAATGCGACTAGTACTAAGTAATCTGTGAATGCGACTGATAGTAAGCGTAGTGCAGTCCGAATAGAGATTAAAAATTTACTGTGTGATGTTTCACAGAATGAACGCAAAACGCGACACACTTATGCACGTGTGTCCTTATATTCGGACCTTTGCGAATATCCTCCCACCAGCAAATTATTGCTTCGAGAATCTTACTCACCAAACTAAAATAATGGGTTTCATTTGGTAAGTGATATTGTGGCATCTGCCTATTGCGGCCGTCAATTAAATTTTAATATTTTCGTTACCTATGTACTTATACAATATTTACAATGTCCATGAAATAAAAAGTAAACCATGCTTACATAATGAGAAAAATAAAAAAGTATATTTCTAAACTGCACGTGAATATAAGATTAATATAAAAGAAATAAAAACCTAGACTCAATATGTTAACAAGTACGATAGCCCCGCATTTATCAGTTGTAACATTAGTAAGACAATGTATTCCTCAGGCGAGGATCGAGCACGTCCTAAAATCTAAACACTAACTTTATTTGTAAAATCGACAACCTAAACATATTAGTACGCTTCTAACGATTAGTAATTTTCATTAAAACCATAATATGAATATTACACATTTTGTAATTAAAAACATTTAAAACTAATTGCATGAACCATGAATATATTGTAAAAATGTAAATACAACACTTATAAATACATTAAACTCCGCATTTCGCTATTGTAATAAGTAATATCTATACCTAAACACACGAAATGCCGGAGAAGCTGCGGCTTGTCTCTTGCTTTTTTAGCGTAAATTGAACCTTAAATCACTATCAATTTAAGGTACAATTTTGCGTGGTTTGTTGCATACTATACAATGCGTAACGGGCGGCGCGGCGGCGGCGCGGTGGCGGCGGGGCGGCGGCGGGCGGCGGCGCACGGGCCGCGCTAGTGTTATTGAATAAGCCGAACAATTTTACAGGAATTCGCCAGAGGTCGCACCGCGTCGCAATAAAAAGGGATTACTGTGCCGCTTCCTAGTAATGTTTACGTATCTGGCCGACAGATGTCGTTGAATGTAAAAAATAATAATTGAGTTTTGATATTAAATAAATAAGTTTGAATAATTTGCTTGTTTATAGTGTAATGATAAATTACAAAAGGGAAGCCGGTAGGAACTGGCTTCTAAGGAGCCTTCGCCACTAATATGTATGTATGTATGTGTTACGAGTTTCCCCTTTGTAAATCCATTTTCCAATCGCGAATAGATTGACTTGATTGTTTTATCATATTCCATGGTCATTATTCTATCCAATATATTATGTCAGGTTAGTGGAAGATCTGTCTTAACTGTACTAAACTTACTATCATTTGGATTGTAATCATTGTCGTGACACTAGAAAAAAACACAAATTTGAAAACTTCTCTGGTGTAGAAAACTATACGTGTAATAACCAGTGATCGTATAAAAACTTTTACAAACCTTCCAACTAATTAAAAACTTACAATAAATTATATTAAACTTAGTTCCTGAAAGTAAGGCAGGTCCATGTTAAAAGTCTAGATTACTAAAACATTGAATTTCTTTTTAACCTCCGGTGTTAAAATAAAACCTTTTAAATTATGTTTAGTTTCTGTTAAGCATTAGATAATTTTCAATTCCACTTATTTTTATTTTCTGTTTCGGAATCTCTGGATTGACTAGTTGTAAGAATATTTTTGTTTCTTATATTTCTTATTTATAATTGAAGACTTTTTAAAACAAATATTGAACATATTTAAAATTAAAATGAGAAAAGCGCACTCCTTTATACAGAATGCAGTTCTTAAAACAAGTAAATCTTAAGAATTAAAGATTAATAATTATATGAATGTATTGTATCAAAAATGCTTTACTTCCATTCTTCAATACGAGGAAAAGTTTATAGACTAATACCTTAAAAATAAATCATATTATACGTTCACATAAACGAAGTAGAACATTTCATTCTGTACTGACTCGGATAATCTTAATTAAAACTTACTTGCACCTCTGAAAGTTAGTATTTCTGCGCGATTACTTTTAAAGGAGTTGGATTTATTTTATTAATACTACAGATTATTATTTTAAAACTATATATATATATATATATATCAGTCCATATACGTCCCACTGCAGGGCACGGGCCTACTCTACAATCGAGAGAATCGATTGAGAGTGGTTAGGCCATATAGTCCACCACGCTGGCCTAGTGCGGGTTGGCGGACTTACATACCGTAGAAATTCTTTAAAATCGCTACGGTATGCAGGTTTCCTCACGATGTTTTCCTTCACCGTTAAAGTGCGTGGTGATTGACTATCAATACACACATAACTCCGAAAAGTCAGAGGTGTGCCCTGGGATTTGAACCCGCGACCACCGTGAACATGTAGGCAGCCGCGTCTGGTCCGTTACCAACAGGCCACCACGCACTCCATTTTAAAACGACTTTACATTTATATGATACATGCAATTCAAATTTAAATGTAAATATCTGTTGTGAAACCATATGTGTCTGACATCACAAGAACTTCATCTAAAAATTCTACAAAAATGTATTTTGTAAAAATGTTCCAAACTAAGGCTACAGGGATAATTTAAATATGATGTACAAAAAGTTGTGATCGCTGTAGGAAATTTACAAGACAGTCTTATTTTTTAAAGAGGAATAAATAATTTTGCAAAGTGAGCATGATAAAAAATATAAATGATACGACATAGTGCATCTAGTTCTAAGTGCAAGGTACTCTAGATATATCATTCACAGACAACAGAATAATATTATCTCCCGCCGTTCGACATAATTATGCCGACTTAACCGAAAACACAAATACATCATCCGTATCGTCTATTAAATTGAACCCGGAACACGACACATTTGCGTCAGCCATGGCGATTTTTTCATCATGGCGTAGTTATTTTCCGGGAAATGCGAATATCACACCATCATTATCATTTTCAGCCACAGTACTTTTCTACTCAATACAGTCCTTTTCTTTATTCTAGTAATCATGTTATATTTTGTGAAGTACACTTCAATGTTTAAATAAATAAATATATTTCAATTAAATTCTAACAAAAGAACAAGTCTTTTAATATATAACATACAACAATAAAACCACCGCACAATGAGAGCGAAAACATCTATCAAATTTTCGATCAAAAACCTAGGAATAATAATTTTAAAATTATATTTTATTGAATAGAATCCAACTGCCACATTATTCTCACAAGAATACCTACACCTACCCAACAAAGCAATCTGTAATATTAAAATCCGACTCCAAGCGTTTCCCATTTACAATATTAATTGATCGCCACCGTGTGGTATTTATCATAACAGGTCAAACGGCGGCTGGCTTGAGGACATTTAAACCAAGCGACCTGGAAAATAAGGCTGAATGATCTATAAAACGGGCGGGGGAAGGCGCTCCCAATCAGGCCGAGAGAGCCGCGGGGAGGGGGTAGAAGTAGGGGGAGAAAGGGGGGACGGAATCTAATCAATCAGAGTTGGAGCACCAGCAGCTGATATTGCAACTAAGCTCCTGATAATCGATTATTTTATGTGGATTATGAACATGGTGTTCGGTGCATGTGGTGGCGTCGCAAGGATGTGGCGGAGGGTATTACGTGACTTTTTATTTAACTTCTTGGGTATTTTTAGTGCTGAAGGTAAAATTTAATTACAGCATTAGTCTTTAAATCAGTCTGAAGCTTCTATATTGAGAAGTGATTGAATATTAGAAATAAGAGGTTGTGCCAATCATGACTTGTCAAAGATCTCGATCTTTTTTTTGAATTGAGTAGTTTCTTTTTATAAGTTAAAAGCTTTTATGTAGGTATATCAAACACTCACTTTTATGTAGTTTGCTTCAATATACTAATCCCTTTTAGTAACCGTCTTTCACAAATCCGCTTTCACATACAGTATTAATAGTCTTTATTGGCAATATTAATTTCATACTAATATAACTAATAAATTACATAGGAAATTAGCCCAGACACAATACAATCATAATACTTGTGGCGTGGGCTCAGTTGAAGCTAAATGTAGAGTTTGCAATATATCGAAGTTTTTATTTCTAGAATTATGTTACGATGTCTTTGATGCAATAAAATGAAAACAGGTGACATATTATCATAGCAAGTAACATTTGGATGTGAGTGTCGACAAACTGAAATGGGCCTGGTGGACTCTAGCATACAAAAAGATAGACAAATATTTTATTTTGAGATTGGAACTATGTGTGTCTGTCATTTGTATACATATTTATTTAGTTATTGCTGTTTTTATTTACATTTCCAAAAAATATTATTTTACTACTCGTGGAAAGAATACACAATTTTTTAATCATTTTTTTTTTTATTTTGTAATTAATTCGGTTTGTAACAATTCGGTTAATAAATAAACACGGGCACTACTCTAAATATTTTCTCTCATACTCCAGTTTAAAAATACTCCTAATAAATCTATGTGGTGTTGGTGTGCGGAGAGCAATAATAAATTCCTTTTCTTCCAATATACTTTACTCTTTAATAGTTTACAATTAACATCTTAATAATCTTATTCTTATGCGCTTGCGTCTTTCACTATCGCGTCCTTCCGCCATTCTTCACTCACTTCCATTCACTCATGCTATCTCATACTTTCACTCACTCTCATTACGTTTCGTTACTGCCAGCATTTATTCCCACATTCGGCCGTCCTGCACTTATGTCTGTCCTCAGACATTACACAAACAAGTAAATTAATACAACAATAGAACTTACAACTTAATATAAAAAAATCAAAACAAATCAAAATTAAAAACTACATTCTACTCCTCCAATATCTCTACACAACTACTCTCACACCATCTTTTCATCTGGTCAGCCGAACTAGAGGTTTTGTAAGGCCCCTCCTCCGAGCTGTCAATCTTTTCAACTTCATAGCGATCATTACGCTTGCATTTGATAACTTTGTAAGGACCTAGATACTTCGGTTTCAACTTGAGCCCAGGACCAAACTGAGTTCTCTTTATAGCCACAATATCACCTTCTCTATACTTATGACTCTCCTTCCTTTTCTTGTCAAAATATTTTTTATTTTCTTCCTGTATTTTCAATATTTGTTCTTTAGCCTGAAGTCTTAAACTTTCTCTATTTTCATCATACTGTAGTATATTCTCTTCTTGTAACAATTCCAATATTTTTAAGTCTTCCTTATTGTTCATTTTAACTCCCATTAATAGTTCAAAAGGGGTTGATTTTATTGATCTCTGGAATGTACTATTTAGTGATCTTTGAACTCTACTGATATACCTGTACCACTCTCCAGGACTTTCTATACACAATTTAGTTAGAACTGGTATGATTATGCGATGTACTCTTTCCACTTGTCCATTTCCACGCGGAACTCCTGTTGTGATCTTTACATGTACTATTTTCTCTTGTGTGCAATAATCTTCAAATTCCTTACTTGTAAACGCTGTCCCTCTATCTGTAATGACTCTACGTGGATTTCCAAAAATTTGTTGATGCAGCTGAAGCTTATTCAATGTCTCTCTACTTGATGTTGTCTTTGTAGGAAACAGCCATACAAATTTGGTAAATGCATCTATGATAGTAAGAATGTAATTATATTGTTTTCTAGTTGCAGATAATGGTCCAACATGATCCAAATGTATAGTGTCAAATGGGACACTTTCTTTTAAAATAGGGTGTAAATGCCCTTCCTGTTTGCCCTCCTTTCTGGTTGCTAATAGGCATGGAACACAGCTTAATAGAAAATCATCTATTTTCTTATTTATATCTTTAATGAAATAATCCTTACTTAATGCTTCTTTCATCTTGGCTTTACCAAAGTGACCTTTGCTATGCAGGTTATTAATAATTTCTCTTTCTAATGACCTTGGAACTACTATTTGTTTTTGCTCCCCCTTGTACAATATTCCATTTTCTATCCAATAATCTTCAAACATGTTATTTTCCAAAATTTCTTTAATTGCTCGCAATCCATCATCATTTTCTTGTGCTTGTCGTATACTATCCTGTAAGGTAACAACTGCTACTATAGATATTCTGCTTAGAGCATCAATGTGCCTCATCCTGGAACCTGATCTATGCTCCACTTCGAAGTCATATTCGCTGAGCATAAGTATCCACCTTGCAACTTTAGCTGAAACATCTTTTTTCTTAAGTGTCATCTCAAATGCCTTGCAATCTGTTATAATTTTGAAGTGAATTCCATATAAGTAATGCCTAAACCTTTTGATACCTTCTATAACAGCTAACGCCTCTAATTCATAGCTTGAGTACTTGCTCTGAGTGTCACTGGTCTTCTGACTCATATAATGTACGGGATGCAACCCTGAACCTGGATGATACTGCATAAGTATTGCAGCTAAAGCAAAGCTCGAAGCATCGGTATGAACTTCTGTTTTCAATTTAGGGTTAAATATTTTTAAAACTGGTCCACTGGCTAACTTATCCTTCAAAGTTTCAAAAGCTATTCTCTCTTTGTCATCAAATTTAAAATCATTCCCCTTCTTTAATAAATCAGTTAATGGTTTTGAAATACTTGCAAATTCCTGTATGTATTTTCTGAAATAACTTGTTAATCCAACAAAACTGTGCAACTGTTTTAAATTTCTTGGCTCTGGATATCTTATTACTGCATCAATTTTATCAGCACTTGGCCTTACCTCTCCATCCTTGATTCTGTGACCTAAGTATTCCACTTCATGCTGTAACAGGCTTGCTTTTTTCCAATTCAATATGAGACCATACTTTGAAGCGACTTGCAACACTTGTTTCAACCTCAAGAGAGCTTGATGCTCATCAGTGGCTGGAATTATTATGTCATCAATAAATATAATCAATACACCTTGAGCTATAAGATCTCTGAATATTATGCTGATGAACCTCATGAATGTCTTGGGAGAATTTGACAAGCCAAATGGTGCTCGCAAAAATTCATATTGTCCGTTATGTGTTACAAATTATGTATATTTAATTGATTCTTCACTAACTCTCAAATGGAAAAATCCGTTTTTTAAATCTAATACACTAAATATTTTTGCACCTTGCAATTTATCAATGAGATCATCTATAACTGGCAATGGAAACTCATCTTTGATCATCTTTTTATTTAACAGGCGATAGTCTATACAGACTCGAGCTGAACCATCTTTCTTTCTAACTAGTACGACTGGACAACAATACTCGGAAAAACTCACCCGTATAATGCCTTGGTCTAACCATTCCTTCACCTGATCCTCTACTAATTGCTGCTCCATTAAAGATAGGCGTCTTGGTGGCTGTCTGACTGGACAATCATCCTTTAAAATTATCTTCAGTTGGATTGGTGCCTCCTCAGTTTGATGTGGCTTATAATTCTGTACACACCTCTTAATTTCATCTTTCACTCTTTCATCTTTTACATGATCCACAAATACATCCACACACCCTGCAAAACAATTAATATTAGACAAATCCCAGTCACTCCCTCCAGGCAACAATGTTACAACTCCTTCATTCATTAACACCTTAACTTTATTTAAAAACTCTTGGCCAATAATTAAATCATAGGGCATAACCTCCGCAGAAACTAAATGAAATATTATATTATTGTAACGCCGACCATCAATTTGGACATCTAGAACAGCTTTGCCCTTTGATATAATCTTACACGAACCTAGGCCTGAAAGAGTTAAGTCATCCTTTACGATTTCAACATTTAACTTCGACAATAATCTAACTGATAGTAAATTTACATCACTTCCCGAGTCTATTAATGCACTTGTCACGTAATTATTAAGTTTAACACTTTTAATCGGCTTTTTGTTACTCGAATTGTTGTTTACATTTTGTCGCGCGCTTTCGGATTCAGATGTCATCTTGACAGCTGTCAATGCCAATGTTTCGTTCGTCTCCGTGCGTGTCACTCTGTTGTCATTCATGTCGTTCTCGATCTTAGCCGCGGTGGCGCCCTCTGTCGCCTTCGCCGCAAACACTGCTTGTGTCCGATGATAATCAATATTTTGAGTTTGAATTCTTCCGTTTACGCTCGGTTTTGCTTCTTCTCGCCAAGATGTACCTGCTCTTTGTGTGTATGTTCCCCTCTTGTTTTCTATCTTGGATACTGCCGTCTTTCCCGGACAACTAGGCGCAATATGACCAAACTCATTGCAACTAAAGCACTTTTTACCGCGATATTTATTAGGGCACTCTTCACTAATGTGATTTCGATCAACACAATTTAAACATAGGCGTGATGATAGCGTAGTTGAGGTATGATTAAACTGTTTGTTCATATTTTTCACAGCTTGCCTTTGACAGGACATCTTTTCTTTTACCGTCTCATATATTTTCAACTTTTCTTTTAACTCTGAATACGTTGTAACACCATACAACATGACTTTGTTAATTTCGCTGTCTGTTATACCGTCGACTATATACTTTATGGCTACGTAGTCGGGCATCTTGCCGCGCTTGCCCATCTCCTTCATTGTAAGCATGTAGTCCAAGCACGACTCCGTAGGTTTTTTGCTGCGCGCACTCATCATCTCGTGGACCGCCTTGATATCCACAGTATCCGGAAATTCCTTTATAATGGCCGCCTTTAAGTCGTCCCACGACTTGAATGGTCGCTCGGCCTTCAGCCACAATGCAGCGGTACCTTCTAGTGCTCGTCGCGCCACTAGTAGTTGCTGCAACGGTGACCAACCAAAAATAGCTGCATTTTCTTCCACATCGCTTACCCATTGCGATACTGAGTAAGTTTTGTCGTGTCCATTAAACTTCGACACCACCTCTGCCGCCATTTGCAGTATGTCTGGTACAAAACTTCCCGTGTAGTCTTGAGATTCGTCTTGCCGGTTTCGTCTTCCATCTTTACCGTTGTTAGCCATCTTCTTAAAACGATGTACAAAGTGCTATGTACACGGCGAACAAATGATTTTCAAATCGAAGTGCTGCCGGTGCGTTGCGTCGTGCCACGTGTTCGGTTGGAACACTCCGATCCCGGACGAGCCCCCAAAATATGTGGTGTTGGTGTGCGGAGAGCAATAATAAATTCCTTTTCTTCCAATATACTTTACTCTTTAATAGTTTACAATTAACATCTTAATAATCTTATTCTTATGCGCTTGCGTCTTTCACTATCGCGTCCTTCCGCCATTCTTCACTCACTTCCATTCACTCATGCTATCTCATACTTTCACTCACTCTCATTACGTTTCGTTACTGCCAGCATTTATTCCCACATCTATATATGGATGTTTTGGAATATCTATTCCTTGTTAGCTCTACCAACGAGTGTTAAGTAGTAGAGTTAAGGTCCTTACGCTTAGAATAGCTCTTAGTAAGGGTAAATCAGCCTGGCAATTGATATAAGCCGCTCGTGGCTCTCGGAGCGTAGCTTCAATATCTAGTAATTAGCAGGTACGTCTTATTAAACTATCGAAACTAGACCTAATTAAGATCTGTATGTATGGTGAGATAAAGTAATCAATAGTTACACTTAATTCTGACATTAAATTAGGATGAGGTTGATGAACGTGGGTTAAGCGAAGTAATATGTCAGGATCGAGCAAAGTCGCGATCCACAGTCTCTGCCTACCCCTACGGCGTACAGGCGTGATGATTATGTATGTTTCTATGTAAAATGGGATATAAAACCAGTAGAGTAAGTATCAGAGACTACGAGAGACTTCGGTCTCATATAATACCAAAAAGAATATGTGACAAAAATTACAAACATGAGAAGCATATGGTCTAGGGCCAAATTTACGGTTCCTCACATTTTTTAAACAAATTTCAGTAACCGGCAAATACCAACGATTTTTCTAGTATTATACGTATTCACGGGCGGCAATGAATTCGTTTATATCCTATTCCACAAAAACTTGCTCTTAGTGACTATCTGAAATTGTAGAAGTAATATAATAAATACTCTACCGACTACCGTTCTCTAAGATCTCCGGGATATTTGCGAGCGTTCCGCGCACACAATAATTCCCGTCCGAATGATATCGTTAGTATGAAGTGTTATTGCCACTATGTTGCGTGAATTCAGCGCGATGTATTATTATGGCGGCCGTTCGGATGTATTGCGATTAGCCGCGTGTGATGGAGCTCCTGATTGGCCTCTCAGGTGGAAGCGTCGTGCTTCTGCTCTTAATGGCTGTTTTGCGCACTTTACTTGCTTCAATGTGGTAGATTGCTATTGATGAGGTTAACTGGACCTAACTCCGTGTCGGTAAAACCTAGTAAGAAGGTATTGGGTTTGTCACGTGTAAAGGCTTTTGTTGCCTACAAAACATGTTTTTTAGAAGATAAAGAAAGAAGCAAATTTAAAATATTAATGGTTTTTTGACATGACATGGAAACGACTCATCATCAAACTTGTAGAAATGAAAAAGAGGTATAGCTGTCATATTTTCAAAATATGTGTGTATGTGGTAATGTTTTAAGAAATGTTCTATCTAGATTTCAATGATGCTAAATTCAAAAATAAAATCTCAGTAATGAATGCGCTTAAATATTACTAAATTTCGCCGTCAAAAGGTATCAAGTTGTCAAAACTCTTCAACATTGTCTAAGTGGACTAGAAATTGAATAAATGATCCGATTCTCGTAACTATTGAGTTTAACAATGGCTATTGTAATTTAATGATTATATTTTCTAAGCTATTATATTTAGTTCATAATAGTATAAATAATTCGACCTTATCGTCTTTCGTGTCATAACTCACACGCAAGGATTTCAAAAACTATGCACAAAAGAAAACACGTTAGATGTACCATCATTAATTAAGGGAATGCCTTAATTAAAACGTCACGAAGTGTAATAATTATCTTACCTTAAATTATAGTAAATAAATGTTTAAAGCATTAATTAATACTAATTGATCCAGGGATTGCAGACAGGCAGTATAAGATCCAAGATTCAAATTTCATGTCAGAAAAACGAATTTGTGTGAGTTATTTGATTAGTTAATCTCATATTATGATTAACCTGGGACTATTTGTAAATGAAAACTCCACAATATAAGCATACATAGTAAAAAATATGCCCTAATTAAGTGATACTATATTTATAAACATAATTAAATCACAAATCAGAGCCTACTTCAGACCCCACAAAACAAACCGAGCCAGCGTAATAGATATTAATGTCAAGTCCACACAGTGTAACACCATGTCAAAAAAGGTAACAACCTTTGAAATAATGAAGGCAATCAACAAGGGCCGCTTTAATAAAAATAATTTAATGGCCGGCTGGATGCTAATTTATATTGTCGTTGCTCTGACAGCCGTGATGTATGGCGCAACAACAAATATTTTAAATTAACAACACACGTTTATAACGGGACGCCCAATTATTCATTTCATTTGACTTGGGACGAGGAAGGAATTAACCAACCATTGGTATATGTTCATTGGACTTGTTATTTCTTTTTGAAATGCCACCAAATGCCAGTAAATGTCGACGTCATGCGATATTGGAGTATCCAGTACTAGTTGGGAAAGGTAAATAAAATCATCTCGGAGCGGCTGACATGTTATTGATGTCTGCTCGACAGCCGTTACTCAACTACATATCACTGACAGCTGTCGACTAGCTGTCTTTATATTTTGAATATTATTTTGTTTTTAACACTGATGGTGGCTATCGTTATCAGTTTACATAGAGATTATTTTACCTAGCAGTCCAAAAACAGTGATTGTGATCCACGCAAATGAGTCCCCTTTCATGTTTTACTTGTGGATATCTGGTCTGCTGCATGCAAGCATGATTGTTATACTTAATTTAATTTACTCAAGATATTCTTAATTGATAGTCTGTTTATTTTTCTGATATATAAACTATAACAATGTATAGCTTCACCAAAATTGATTCAGTAGTTTTTGCATGAAAGAGTAACAAACATGCATACTCACAAACGCGCACATACAGTCGTATTAAAGACATTACGCTGCAGAAATGTTTCGTATTGGAGTATTGTTGCCGCTGCGATATAATTGAGAGCTCACAAAGTTTGCGGAGTTACCTTGTATTCTGTCGCTAACTCGACACTCACTCGCCGTTTATTTGTTTATTTAGATTAGTTTATGCACGTGATACATGTATTTTGATATAATTGTGGGGCATGACAATTATCGTCTCTTGTGGCGACTATAAACTGCACTTGTTATTGGGTGTATTTATTAACTGTATCATGCTATTATAATAAAGTAACGTCTCTTTAGTACAGACATAGCTGAGAAAAATGCATGCAATTGTACCACAATTAGTCGGAGTTATGTTAGGAAAAATATATCCCAGATAATTTAATGGCAATTCAAATTATTAATTACTGGCAAATCATCTGGGCCTGATAGTGTTGTCATTTTCAGCAAGGTATACTATTTCACAATAATGAAGTCACCTTCAGTTTACCCAAAATAAGTGTCTATTTTAGGCAGTAAAAATAACGTTTAATAAGTGTTAAAAACTACAAAGGTTATAAATATAGCCAGTTACAGCTCAACGAATAGAACAAGCCTGTGAACATCAATTGGAACATTACACCGCACAGCCGTGCCGTATCGATACACATTTAAATGTTCATTGGTTGCATTAGTGATAGTAATTTCACACTCTCAATAGATCGTTTGAAACTCTAATAATAACTCTGATTGATTTATAGTCTATAAACCTTATTAATTGTATATATTATGCGAATGTAGTATTTAGTATTTTGACAATGTAGTATTTTGACAGCCTCCGTGGCGCAGTTGGTTAGACGCCGGCTGTGAAACGAGAGGCCGCGGGTTCGATCCCCGCACCGAGACAAATGTTTGTGTGAACCACAGATATTTGTTTCGGGTCTGGGTGTTTGTGAGACCGAAAAGTCTCTCGTAGTTCCTGATACCCACGACACAAGATTCGATCTTAGTGTGGGGTCAAGACTATGTTTGTGACTGTTGGGTGTATTTATTTATTTTATTTATTTATTAGGATTTTACATAAACTTACGCCTTTTTTCCCAGAAGGCGTAGGCAGAGGTGCTACCAGGACACCCACGTTTCGCCTTGTGTGTTTCGTCCTACAGTGTGAGAGAGGGTTGATAATTAATAGAAAAATCCAATATCACTTTGCCCGACTCGGGATTTGAACCTGAAACCTCAGCTTTGCATTACCACGCAATACCGTTGTACAAATGCGCCACCGAGGCGGTCCGAGGAATTCTCTTAATATTTATGATTGATTAATAATCCTTGTTAATATTATGACAGACGCGAATGTGAGTTTATTGGTTAGGCTTTTGGGCCTTGATTACTGAATGGATCATCATAAAATTTTGCATACACGTTGTTAAGGACATAGAAAACGATATAAGGTACCTTTTAATCAAAAAGAAGTACTGGTCTCAACTGGTATGGAAAATACTTTCCGTTTTTATCTTGTAGAACCCTTGAAAAATTACTACTTAAGCACAAAAACGCAAATGAACTAAACGATAAACAACTGTTAAATGACGTGTCACGTTGTAATACAAAAGAATGTGGATTCATTTTTTAAATAAGCAAAATATGCATCTTAAATCAATTAAATTAATTTGAAAAAACGTTTAGTGGCTGTATATTCGAATATTATTTAATCATATTAATTGGTGTACTAAGTGAAAACGCTATACCCTGTATGTGTGTTTTATAGATTTCAACCGATCTCTAAAACCCTCTACACACTAGCACTCAATCACCAAAACGATAGTACAAAAAGAAGTGTTTCAAGTAATGTGATAAAGTCATTCATTATTTAAAGTAGTCGATAGTAAAGTTGCATAGTAGGGCGCTTGCAGAACTCCAGAGTTCACCCCGTGCGATAAGGGATGACCGGGCGCGCCCCTAATTAAACGAGAATACATAATTCACTTTTAGAATTCCTTGGATTCGTTCATAAAACGCTGGTTTTTTTCACGTGGGTTTACTTTAATAACCTTGTAAGATGAAGATACTAATACAATATCAGTATTTTCTAACTTATATACCATCTATTTGATCACAAAAAAAAAAGATGGCGAGATGAGTTGGACAGTTGGGAGAAAGACTGGCAGGTTCGAGCCCTGAACCGGGACGAATGGAAGGAGGGTAGAGAGGCCTGTGCCCTGCAGTGGGACAGTGGAGGCTGATGTATGTATGTATGTATTTGATCGCTGTTATTTTCAAGACCCTTTTTCAGCAACCGCTAACTAGGTTTCCTTGTGTGGCACTGCCATCTATTTATAGTGGTTAGGCTAGAGTAACCAAATTAAGTTAACAAGAACTTAAAGTACGCCGATGATCTTTAATTAAATAATCTATGAATACTAGTAGTAAATCAGTACTAATTCTTCAGAGTTTCAAAATGCACCTACGTTTCCCTCGGTGTTGAGGATTCTTATCTTCTCCACTACAGTCTACAACTTTCTTTTACGATAAGCCTACTATTGACCTAAATCTCCCCCCAAGAACTTCCATAGCGAGATGTCATGCGACTTAAATTCACCATCTCTAACCATTATTACATCCTTTGTCCACCTCTTGAGTGAGCGTTTGACAATAATAATTATTTTCGATAATACTTTTCCAACAGACAAAGCAGTTGCTTGTTTACTAGACAAAAATAGATGATATCTTTTCACACTGTAATCAATACTAGCAACAGACCCGAACTAATTTATAAGAATCTTTGGCCAATTTATCGTCCAACCTAATGTTATAGTCTTTTCAAACATTTTACCTAATAATTCAATACTAAAGTTGCCTAAAACTGCTCAGTGACCTGAATCAACTGAGCTAGATGAAACAAGCCATGGTTTTGCAAACAGCACTCCGGCATGGGTGTACTTCCCGAATACGAATTTAAATAAAGCGGTGGCAATAATTAGCAACTGGGTCACACAGGGTCGCAAATTGTGACGGTGACGGGAAATTTTTGGTGAAAATTCGGTGAACGAGTTGAGAAACTCATTGCGAACAGTGTATTAGCAGTCGAAAGTTAAAACCACTAAATGGAAAATGCATTCGGTGTATACTATGAGAAACTATGTGTAAAATGACACTTAATAATAAAAGTTCACGCTTATATGTTCGAAGGAGTAGGTAGAGTTCACACTAGAGCCATCCAGAGTCAGCGAGCTTATTTCCAAATATAATAAGGGACGAAGCTATTACCATGTTTGGGGACAATTTCTAGCTACGAGCAACTACAATGAGATTTTTCGAACCGAAAAGTAAAATTTCGAACGCCAGGTCAGACAATCCTCTTTATATAAGTGGGTTTCCCGACCTGGGGTTTGAAAACAAGACCTCACATGATACAGCGTATAATACGCATTGCAACAGTCAAAATGTTTCGTCTATAAAATATGTCAACTAACAGTTAGATTTTAATATTCTTTCATTGAAAAAGGTAAGATAAAAAAGTACTGATATCAACGAAGTGTGAAACATAATGTTTTTTCTTTTTAAAAAGAGGTTTATTTTGATACACCCTTCCTCATATTTATTTGTACTGCGAGGGTCTGAATTTGATTCCGATTTCTAATTTGCATGGGTCTTGGAACCCTTCGCAGCTGAAGTGTGACACGCAGTCCTCAGCGTTTTTTCCAGCGTCTAACAAATAAACGGACCAATAAAGCGGCCGGGTCGCCGGTCACTCATGAAAGTTAATGAGTGTTATTCTATCGCCTTGCTAATGCCCGGCGCCTTAATATATGTCTTAACTACGGCCGACTGCCGGGGGACGCTTTTGTCACGTCTATTTTTATTTTGTAGTTTTTATTTAGTGTAAGTCCGTAGTGATCTTTTGTAACTGGAGGCGGTAGCCGCGAGATCGAATTTCAGGGGCAGGGGGCCTTTTGGAGTCATCTATATTCAATTATCATGCACATTAACAATAAAAACAATTATTATTGAGAAAACCTGTGTGTCATAGAGATCTTTAAAAAAAACTATTATTAAGTCACTCAACTGTGGGACGGAACATACAAGGCGAAATGTGGGTGTCCTGGTAGTACTTCTGCCCACCCCTTCCGGAAAAAAGGCGTGAGTTTGTGTATGTATGTAAGTCGGTAGTTGCGAGTTGAACAACAAACCACCGTGGTGGATGATGCAAACTCTTTCAATTAAACTTTCGATTGTCAAGTCCTGTCTATAATAGTGGGCGATTATATATACGAGTTAATACAGAATAGTGTATGTAAATATTTATTTTGCCGGCCGAGTAACCGAGTCGTTTAGCGAGATAGTTAAATTGTGTTGGGTTTTAAACATTTGTTATTTGAGTTGTAATGTGTTTAGAATTTGAGCGGCCTTTGGGCTTCATCGGTGTGTGAAATAGTCGGTTCGGGTCTAAGTAATTATCGCGGTTTAAAACAATGTTTACTTTGTTTGTATTTTAAGTACATTCATCAGCTGTATTAAGTGTACATTTTATATTTTAAAAATAACGTGCGCATTATTTGTATTAATAAATGAGTATTGTTATTATTACTTTAGCCTGCCCACAGACATAAACTTGTTTGTTATTATTGATGTTATAGGAGTTGTTTTAATAACGTCGACCTTTATCAGATAGTATACATAAGTCTAGAATTCTAGATCTTACGGATGATGACCCTAATAAAGGTCAGTTGATCAACAAGGCAATATGTTACAACACAGCTTATTGTAAACATATTAGTAAATCTACGCGCACGTTGTTAAAAATATCTACAAATACCGCATTTCTGTGTTGTCATTTTACCTGCGTGCCAAACTTTCAATGAAAAAAATACTGTTCATAAATAACCCAGTTAACTGGATGAGCGGGCCGCAGCCCCGGCCAAGTCGTGTCTCATATTAACACCATGTGGATAGTTAACTAGTTCGAAAATCTAATAAAAATCCCGAGCCAGCACGTTCGCGAACGATCCATACGCAATCAAACCGAGTAATCCTCGCCCAATAGGTCGTCACACAAAACTGATAGAGGCATGGCGGGATTATCCAACTCTCCAGTGTAGCTTGATCCGTACTCCCACCAGTTTATAGTGTGACAAAGGGTCTAGATACGTTGGAAGTTCGTTATAGGCGTAGAGTGAACAGGCCAGTAGCTGTGTGGTGCTTGTTCCATGAATCGATGTAATTATCATGCGAGATTGATTGGTGCAAATGTTTGGTTAAACGTTTGTTCCAGTGGCGTCTTATTGGCATTTGTCTGAGTGGGTCTCAATAAAATGTTTTAAGTAGAGCACGTATTAAAACTCTTTGATTACCCAGTCTAATAAGCGTCATGTCTTTGTTTTTTGTTTGAAATAATTCGGATTTGAATATGTTTTATAACAATAAAGGCACATACGGGAACAGTAATAACATGTTCTTTGGTAAAAACAAAATCATAAGTACAATTTTGTTTGAGTTAATGAATGTAAAATCTTTATATTATGTGTATAAGGAGAGGAGCCGTGGATGATCGATCTTCACCCATCTGATAACCAGATGGGACATATTTTGAATTAAATATTATTGATTACCAAAAATGTCAATGATAATTTTCCTATCGAAAAGAAATAAGTAGGCAAGCCTACCTAGGCATATTCTCTGTGTTAAAAATTATCGGTTGAGATGCAATGCATCCGGTTATCAAAAGAGTTAAGGTGATAAAAGAAAATTTATTAAAATTAATTCAATTAGAAATAGCGATCAACACTTAAATTATCCCAAAGAAAAAGTTCTTAGTATCAATAGAATTTAAACTGAAGGCTTATTTGTATCTAAAAAGTATTTCACTTAAATTTGGCCTACGGAATAAGAAAATACAAACACAAAATAATTTATACACATTTGTCTACCTACAATCTATCAGATAAAACGAGGGAAAACCGTCAATTAGGAAGTTCTCCGCACACCACACACGCTTCCGCACAGAATTGGGCAGGCAAGTGCACGACAAAGTTTTTTACCCGGCGGAAATGACGGCGAGCTCATCGCGGCCGCCTCACACCGCACGCGCTGCGGCTGCCCGTGTGATCCTGTTCAAGTTTATCCTGATTTTTCGCTGTTAATCTTTACATTTGTTTGTTCTGTTATGGGAATGTTTGGTGTTTATGTTTTATTTATGTTTATCTTGTGAGGTTTTTATGAGGAGAGTTTGTGTTTTATCATAACTGATATTTATAGGTAACATGTGAATTTTATTAAAATAATAATGTTCTCCATATATTATACAATATAAATTATTATGTTGTATTTTTCATTAAAATGTGTCTTGTGTATAATCGTTTAGATATTAACCCATAAAAAAAGCTAGTTTTGAAAACGACCTTAATCTACAGAGAGCTTGATGCGAATATACCAGTTAGATGCTATATACCACAGTGCTTTTGGTAAAATGGAATCCTCGATTTAATTTGACCAAAAATATTTCGAATATACATTCATTTTTCATATTTTTCGTGTATATCCCAAGCGTAATTACATCACAAAAATACTTTTATGTACAAATCCCCTCTCTGATTTTCCCTACGACTATGTGAAGTCGATACAACATTTTATTACGCATATTGCAGAAGAGCTTTGGCATACAAGTTTACGACAGGCCACCAGACATCGACAGTTATAAAAATAATCTGATAAATTGTGGCGGCCGTCGTCAAATAAACGCTTCTAGTCTCTCAGGATAGCAAAAATGCCTACTAGGAGGAGTCTAGGTATTTTGATAGTACCAAACCTTTTCGTATAAAAACTGTGTTACAAACCGAAGTGAAACTAACTAAATTCAAGCGCCACGGCCAATGTAGATAATAAGCAGTGGCTTGTATGAGTGTAACTTTAAAGAAATGTGAACATTATGTGAAATGGATTTAATAACTAGTACGTACTTAAAGCTTATCTATAATATAAAATATGATATTATTATTTAAGTCTATTGCCATAACAGATAAAAATCCAGCTTTGTATCACTCAAATAAGATTTCACCAAAATAAGGAATCAAATTAAAAACAACACATTATTTAAATAAGTCAGGAATTTGTGCCCGATATGGCGATAGGCTCGCCCCCTATCACATCATGGGACGGAACATACAAGGCGAAATGTGGGTGTCCTGGTGGCGCCTCTGCCTACCCCTTCGGGGATAAAGGCGTGAGTTTATGTATGTATTTAAATTCCAGACATTATATACTCATTCATCGTTTAGTATGCGTAGCCGTCGGGTTAATAAGCCAGTCTAAATACCTTCGTTCATGCGCATATAACTCAAATGGATGAAACGGCATAAATCTCGCGACACTGCCGGATGTACTGGCATATTCCTTATATCTGGGTCAATGTTATATGCTTTTATGTCAGATGGGCCTTAAGCGGCTAACTTAAGATTAACTTAGGGCACTTTGAAGGCTGTCCGTTTATAGACCAATGGGAGAGTTTATGATGTTCGTAAAATTTAAGATTGATGTTATAATTATTTTAAGGTTCATATTTTTGGCCTCAGCTTTAGAGTAATTGATGAATAAATAAAAGAATGAATATTTTAAGTTTTTTCCCATATTATGTGGATGAGCGAAAATATTTTGGGCACTTTTTTTTAAGTAGTGAACATCTTGTGTATTCTGATTTTAAGGTTTGAGTATTTATCAAAAATTTCAGGGCAATTGATAAATATACTATTGCACCCTTTGATTTGGATAACCTCGTAATATATTGTGATATTTTTTAAATATATATATCCTAAAGTATTATACAGGTGATCGATACGAACTAAAACATACATAATTTGTATTTAAATTGAAAGTTCATTCATATTAATGCATAATAAAGAGCAATATCCCACAGCATAAGGGCAGTATACATTCACTTTATGATTAAAAATTGTTGGAAAAGTCCATAAATCAATTTAAGATTACTGCGGCCATCATTCACGTTAAATGACACCAATTCACGGAGGAGTTAACTGGTTCGTTCATCACACCGTTACGACAGATCTTGCGGTATCATAAACTAGTAGCGATATTATCCATAAATCTATTGCTCGACTCTACCACACCGCTCTACCGCTCTACCCGCCCTAGCTAGAGCTCGGCGTTTGACACCCGATAAACTAAATTGATAATTTCGTTTACGTCCACCGTTACGTTGTTTCGGTTTCGTATAACGATAATACGCGGGAATGAGTTTATGCTATTCGCTGGGTTATGAATTGGTCACTTTGTGAATTATGAAGCGGTTGATTTGGCCTAGTTTGTATTAGTGGATTTTAATGTAATTTACGGTTTGTATAATTTAATTTGTCGGTATTTTTGAAGGCATTTTGAGCATTGGATGTTTTTTTATACCAGGACGATGATGTTAAAATTCGTAATAATGAATTTCAACGGGTATTGGATTCGATATTAATCATGTCACGTAAAATGGTAAATTTAAGTAATTAAGAAAAATATCTCATATACCTAGGCCACATCTGATAACCTAGAACCGTTTTAATACACATTAAAGATCATAAATTGTCAATAATCAAAGAAATCAGTTTTAAATATATTAAGCAGAGCTTTACTAAATAATTAAATATTGTAGTTCCAGGAATTGCTATTTTTGATCAAATTAATTTCTTTGTGACATAAAAATATTTACTTTATTCTTTGACAACCTTAATCGTTATTCAATTAATACTATAACATGTCAAAATATAAAATTTATTTTCATTCCGTAGCGTGTTTATTTCAGAGTCCTATGTGTAGTAATGGACTTTTATGACTAAACAAAGCGAGAGAGAGATAGATATGATTCAAAATTTTCAAATTAATTGTACCATGATAAAAGGGATGGCTATGTTCAACCATGGTACTTCTTGGGTTGATTTAGACCACGAGATGTAATCACTCCTTGTAGGATTCCACAAAATTGTATTAGAATTAATGAGAGCCAGTGCAACGAGCTTATTTACGCGGTGCGAGGTGATTTTTTCCTCCCTCGCTGCAGCTCGCAATTACTCTCATATATTTATTATACTCAAACTAGTTTCGAGAGGGGTGCCAAGGACGGAGGGCGATGCAAAGAGGACTGAATTATGGACGGACATACGGACGTAGCGTGCAGGGAGCATAAAAATAACAAGTAATAAATATTCGGTTTTTGAGATATTTTATTTTTGGTATAAAAATGTACAGGTAATATTTTAAATGTGCATTAAATTTAATTTCATATATATGACGTACTGAAATATATTCAACGTTAATATGTTAGAAACATCTGCTATGACTGGAAGGTTAAAAAATCTCTTTTTGTCATTTCATTTAGTCCATCTATTCTTGGAGCCAACTAGGCTGATATTATGCCATGCAACTCAAATTTATTCCTATCTTATTTGAATTAATTTTATTGACTTAATTTCCCAAGGAATGCAATGATGGGAGTGAGAAGTAACGTAATTAACGTAATGATATAAATCCAGCGCATGACATATAATTACATGTGTCAAAACACATCCAAAATTATTGAGAGATATCTTTGTTTACTTCTATTAAACTGTAAAATTTTCACCAATGACCACATGAATCTAGAAATAATATAAAGCCAGTTGTCTATTCGCACCGTCATTGTGTACACGTCAAGGTGTGCAATACATCGTGTGGAGACAACTCAATTTAACGTGCAGTGCGCCGCGCCGGCCGCGTCGCGGGTGAATCCTGCGCCGCGCCCCTCACCCCGCGCCCCTTCGCACCCCTTGATTCATATAAATAAGCCCTATTATACCCGCCCAGACGCTCCATGCAACCCGGCCCCAGTGTCTCCGTCATCCTGTCATTTCTCAAGAAGATTTTGATACAAAATTTTCTGCAGTTTAAATATATTATTCGTGAAAAATGTGAGGTTGTAACTAATTTAAAGGATTTTGTGCATTCTTTCGTCAAGTGATTTGGTTTTATGAGATTTGCTTTTAAATTTATATGCCACCGTTTGTAATAGGGAATTTGCCTTAATTATATATCATTTAAATTAACATTTCAAAATACTGACAAATGTAGTTTTTGTATTAAAGATTGTTCTGAAGTAAATTCATCTAAGCTTCCATATCAAACTTCACAACATAGTTGGTAATTACCAATATGGGAGCATAATATACTATACCACATGAAATATGCACGTTGTTACAAAATTTCCACTTCCAAAGCGGAGAGAAAATGGCGACATCTCATAAGTCCGCGTAAGAGGTTACAAATTAATAAAACAGAAAGGTTTTGGGAGGCGCTTTGAAAAAACTCTCAAGTTACTCGTACCTGCTGAAATGTGCTCAAGTATTCGCAATAAATACGAACTTACTCAACGAGTTTTGTTACTCAATCTTTTTGATGCTCGCACAAATTGTTTGAGTGCTCGGTGCCTACCCCGCGCGGCTCAACTTGGAGGCAGCCTAGGCAGAGTCCTTGCTTCACATTAAATAACGGTTTCATTTAATTTCATAGAGTTGATTTTCGTAGTAGAGCAATAAGATGTAGGCCGAGAAAAATTTGAACTCTTAGTTTCGTAGATAAACATTTTTTTACAAGCAATATTGTTTACTGTGCTACCTCATTAATTTAGAGTGGATCTGTAAAAGAACAAAAATGATCGACATAACCTGGAATTTTTCACATTTTATTACTTTTATTTCATAATTAAATTAAGTCTTTCATTTTTATGATAAAAACCTAGATTATAATTATGGTATTTACTATCCATAAAATTGATTCTAGTAATGAAAATAAGAATTTAAAAACATGAAACGAAAGTGACATCCAAAAATGTAACAGCGTACGTGTTTTTGCCGCGCGTTCACCCCTCGTCAAGTAATATACACAGGGGTGGGGGTGCAAACTAAATCTGTCGAGTTAATTATAACTGCAGTCACGCGAGGGATGACACCGGACATGGAGTCATTTGATTTAACCCCGTGAGTGATATCACACGCTCCCCAAACCCAATCAATTAGTGTCGACAGGTGCAGTGTTGTTATTATTTAATGTCTTGATGTTGGTGTTAGTTTATGATTGAGTGACTCATAGCCAATTAACGGAATTTGGAGATCGTCATCACGGGTTCATTTGTAGGACACAATATCCTTTGTAAATATATTTTGATGTTACAACAAATTGTTGATGATTGCTCGCTTTGAAGGAGAATAATAAGACTGGGACGAGACAAGAATATTGATCTAAAAACATTCCCCATAAGAATTGAAACATCAATTTATTATGTTATATTAACCGAACCAAGCTGTCATGCTCAGTGGTATCATAATTTAATTAAAGCGTTTGTAATATAATTACTTTAATTAATGGCTGAAACGGTAAACTCCAACATAATATTATGCCTTGAATCTAATGTTCATATAAAACTAAAGATCGCAGTAGTAAACAAGTTCACCCGTTAATTCAGCAATTGTGACGAACCTTTCAACAAATAGTCGATGGTTATTTATTTTGGTTCGCTGTTAAATATTCTAAAGGGCGTTCTAATTTATCGGCCAAATTACAATTACGGGATATGTTCGTTTATTCATGGCGCCTGCAAAAATCATGGCGTCGATACCGCCCTGTGTTAATAATATAATGTTCAACATCGGTGTTTATTTATGGTGCGACGGCTATAACCATTTTGGTGGCTATATCTGCCCTTATGCTACCATTACGTGGGTTCAGGGCAATAGGAATATATTGCATGCTAAATAATTTTTCGCGAAAATACTAAATCAAAATGAAAATATTGTTTATTCAAATAGTCTTTCAAAAGGTCTTTTGAATTGTTAATTACTACTACCACCATTTTAGAACGTATTGTAGCTGTGAAGAAGAAACGGCGCAACGAACTCCATCACTCCCTCGTCCATTCTTCACTCAACGGAATTTAGCGAAAATTTACAGTTTTATAAATTACATATTAATCACAACAACACATAGCCTATAATTGAACGTTACAAACCTGTAGGCTCATTCACGTAATTTATTGACGCGCCGATCAAGTTTCGATGCAGTTTCGATTAGGTTTACGTCTTAATCGTACGTACGTCAAAATGGTATTATTGTAATTGTTTAGCTGCGCGTAAGATATGCATAAACTGCGCATGTGCTGCACGTTGGTGGGACTAAACTGTCATTGGAGACGTCAAATGAATAGGTAATTTACCAATCAGGTTGCGATCTGAATCACGCATGTATAAAACGCGCAGCCGTAGAATACGCTAAAGCGATCACGTGACGCGAACTTGACGCGAGCGTATCTGACAGCGGTTATTCTAAATTACGAGAATACAAAACGGGCTGTTTTGATCGAAACTTAACTGCAACTGCACTGCAACTGAACTTATTTAATTACGTGAATTGGCCTACTGATCATGCAAGTGAAATGGTGGAAAAATGCTTGTAAAATATATATACGATTACAGACGGTATCAACAAACAGTCGAGTTAAAATTAGCGAATATCAAGTTGTACAATCGTTCCTTCAACACTCAGAGCGATAATCTCAGTATTTGGAGGATACAAGGGCCCTCTATCTGGATCTGTTATCGGCTATACTAACTTCATTGAGTTCAGATTCAGACTTAGAGATTAGTTCATTTAGACAGTGCTTTACCTTCAATTTTCCTTTTATAGTAATTGGAAAATTACGTATTATAATTAATAATCAGTTAAGAAGTTTAAATTTCAATATTGGGCCTAGATTTTCTCACTATTGAGAAGAGTTACAACCCAAGTCGGTTCATAAACATCGAGGTATGTGCATAGGTTTTAAATATGCGATTTCTATTACAGACTATTTGACCTCACTTGGCCTTCAGACGGGGCTTCAAATTGATCATCCGGCTTTGTTACCAGCGCAACAAAGGCCGAAATTGAATAACTAAAAAATAGTTAAAAACTAATAATCTCGTTCTTACAAGTACACGAATTTCTATCGCTAACCCAGCCCAATACAGCACTGATTGTACACTCCCAATTCAGATGCAAAACATACACTCGTAAAATATACGAGTATTGTGCTCGACGCGGAGGCGCGAAGAGGTCTTTGTAGTGACAAAATTGAATTTAATCCGTGTTAGTCGGCCGAGAGGACGGGAGGGATCGGGAGGGATTCGGGAGGATTCGTGGATGCATTCCGACAACACGTCCCGAGACATGTCGGGGTAGTAAATCAAGTCGGAGTTTAATGTTTAAATACTTCATGTTTTAATTAATAGTCAGTCGCTTGGGATATGTGAAATCGAGACTAGTACTTGTGTACATTATACATACTCCAACAAGAGCACTTTGTCTACAGGGGGTATTATTTTTCATATTAATGTCATTTTAAAATAATCTAAATAGAAAGTATCAAATCCGGGACCGACGACGTTCACTATGCATGCAAATAGGTTACAATAAGCAATAATAAGGAATATCCTTTTAATAATAATAACTACCCCCAACCTTACTTAGTTTGTTATGAAAAGTGAAGTTACAATACCAAGTACACATGATTTACGCAATAATACTCTTTTATTCAATTAAAATATTATATTGCTTTACTGTAGAGCTCTATACTGCAACAATCCGCGTGCACGACCGCCGGCGAGGTCGCTACAACGCTACAGTGGTAGAGCGCCGACACGCTGCTACGCCGCTCGGCTGCCTCCACGGAAATCGCAGGCTACGAGCTGCTACGTTCTTTCACTACACGCCCTACGTACTGCACCGGCAGCGCATTGAATATTAATACGTGATGCATGTTCAATCATGGCGAGCTTCTATTTTAGTCCTACAAGGATCGATGTAAATTGAGCGTGTAGTGATAATTTATTCATGTTACAACTATGAAGTTGTAATGAAGCTACGAAGAAATTACGTTTGTCAAATCTTAAAATTGCAAATCAAAGTCGTCAGTCGTAGTTTCTTCCGTTTTGTCGTAATATGTAGTTGCAAAAAATTACAGTTGCATTATAATTAAACTTGAAAACGTGTCAAATAGGCAAGCAAGTTTGGCTTAAACAAATAAGAATATGTAAAAATGTATAAGTCCTTAGATTTTACCAAAAACCAAGAATAAATCAAACTTAAATAACGATTCCTTGTTAGTAATCCAAATTTAAAATATTAGTAAAATTATATAAATTACTAATTGAATTAAACTCATCTGCATAATATTTTAAATAACCTAAGTATTTTTCTACAAAAGCTACAAGTGTATCGGAGCGAGCAGGTGCCGTTTGACCGTTGGTATCGGTCAATGGTTTATTAATAGAGTCTCGTCGCAAATAAAATCGCCACCGCGCTAGGCTTCGGTAATTTTTAACTGAGCGCAGTAATTTGAAGGTTTAGAATATATTTATTTGCAGCCACTGGACTGTAGCCTCGGGAGGATTTGCCTTCACTGTCGTCTGTAGTTCACAGTTATATAAAAAAATTAAACAATCTTTAAAACACCTTATATTTAAATCCTAATATTTAGACGCAATGAGATTTTCTAACATCTATGATACGTATTTCTGTCTTCTTTTTCAAACTTTATTACATCAAAAGCAAGCACACACGTTTATCTCATTAAAAGTAATTACCGACGATATTATTACCCACAACACCTCATAATTAGTATGTGTTGCCCGCGTAAACGGGTAGAGAGTAGCTTTTTGAATCTCCTGCTTTTACAAATCAAATAAATCACATTTTATATATTTATTTTTTGTTGTTTCTGTATTGTGTTTTTTCGTTTGTAATTATGTACAATAAAGATTTAAATAAATATTAAATAAACAAATAAATCACGATGAAAATGCATTTTGCGATACTATCATGGATGAGCAAGCTTATTTATATTATAATTAAAACCTACGTATCTACTACATCCCAAACATTAACAAGAATAATTCGGCAAGTAATCCGCGAAACTTGTTACTTAAAACAACTATTTAAAGAGCGAAGTAAACAAAGTTAGCGGAGGCAAGAACGCAGTAAACAGACATGACGTCACGCGACGCAGCGCCGCGCCGTAAGTAAATGTTTGATTGTGCCCTAATGACGCTCATTGCGCCCGAACAATCCGTTAAGTAGTCATCAAGACTTTGCCGGCATTATTCCGACACAACAATGGCTTTAGTTCGCGGCGCCTTTGTGTGGGCGTGTGGTAGAGCGGCGCGCGCGACTCTACCTCGCCGCGCGCTAATTAAGTTTAGAATTACATCCACGTATGTGAAATTAACTCTTTATACAATTGTCTAAGAGTTGTAAGGAATTTGTTTTGCTGTTGTAGGTATAATTTATTGCGTGTTTGCTAAATATTTGGTTGCGGAAAAGAAATTAAACAGGCCGTAGCGACTTTCTATTTTATAATGGAATATTCATTTCAAAATTGTAATTGCTTTATGAATTAGATATAATATGTGTATTGTTTTCGTTTATCATTCTTTTAATAATATTTTTTAAAATATGTATTACGCGGCTGACATCACGAGCGGTAAATTATAGATATATTAACTCATTTTATTAAAAAAGAAAGTTTAAACGCATTTACCATTTAATAAAAAAATCCCAAAAACGAAATCCAAGTCAATATTAAAAAACACTTCAACTGAATAGCGCTCGCCGCGAGCCGAGTCCACATACCGGAAAAGTAAGAGCGGTAAGAGCAGCTCTATCCTTGCATTTAATATGCGTATGTCCAGCCAAATTCGGTGCTTGGTAGAGCTCTTGCGCTAGTTGCTTCCGCTATTATGGGTAGAGCCCCTTACCGCCCGTCCATCTCTTCCGGTGCCGCTGCAAAAGCTATTCTGGGCCAATAAACGTCGTTAAAACTACTCGAATGGCTCAGTTAATGTCACTTAGTAGCGTCGCGTGCAGCCGCATAGGATTACTCGCTGTGTACGCTGGCAAGTGTTTGGGTAAACATCTTGAAGATTATACGGAGGAAATATTCAGGATTATATTATCATATAATATATACCCGTAAGTTGCTTCGGCTCTAGTTTTAACTTATTGTAAGAAACTCTAACTAATAGGCATCTCAAACAGATGCCCGTGGAGATGGTAGGTGCGGTGCATACTGCACTCAGTCGGAGAACTTTGTGTAGGTCATATAGGTACGTTTTTACATCGCCATTTAATTAAATATGTTTATTAGTGCTGTACTAGCGTTCTAGGAATAGGTTATTTGACTATTACCGAATGTTTGTATTATTTTGGAGACAAACACAAGTGCCATGAAAACAAAACATTTTTGAGAAAACAGTATTAAAGTAGCTTGTAACATGAGGCAAATATTAGTATTTTAAATGACAGGGTGGGGACGTAGTGGGGTCATCTTACCATCTCTTTCACACCCGCACACTATAATGCACAGTGACGTCACTAATTTTGTTTTGCATCCCTTTTCTATTACCCCCACTACAAGATTTTAAAGGATTCTTGTTTAATTCTGAATCGATTTACAAAATTATTTCTTTGCTAGATTTTGGATATGGATACTTTTTTTATTAATACTATAAAAAAAATGACTCAAATACCCTATTCGGTTGTTTTATTTGTACCTATATGACTCATATCATCACGCTACACTGTTTCACACACGTGGACATACAGTACACTTACATAGGTATGCGGTTATGGTTTCGATCCGCGCATGAATAAATATTTGCCTAGCTCGCAGGTATTTGTACTGGTCTGAGCGATTTTGGATGTGTAATTAATGCTTGTAAACGCATTCACGATACAACGGTATAGAGGAAGGAAATATTTTTTAATACAAACAATTAATATCTTTATGCTTAGTTACTTAAAACTAATCATCATTAGCATCCTGTATATAGACAATATTCCATACTCATGCATATTAAGTAATAAAGGCACATAAACACCTGCGCATCGTCTGCAGTGCGCACCTAGACATTATGAGTTTTGACCCGAATCTGTCACACGCTCCATACCCAATTAACTATTGATATATAGAGCCAATCCGCTGTATCAGCGATCTACTCCCATAATGTGAGAGGCCTAACTCCCGCCACGGGACATGTACAACACTACTACGTCACACGATATTTATGACTGGGTGAGATCTCGTGTAGGTAATTCGTGATTTATATTAAGGTGATGGTATCTATCTATCTATATCAGCCCATATACGTCCCACTGCAGGGCACGGGCTTACTCTACAATCGAGAGAATCGATTGAGAGTGGTTAGGCCATATAGTCCACCACGCTGGCCTAGTGCGGGTTGGCGGACTTACATACCGTAGAAATTCTTTAAAATCGCTACGGTATGCAGGTTTCCTCACGATGTTTTCCATCACCGTTAAAGTGCGTGGTGATTGACTATCAATACACACATAACTCCGAAAAGTCAGAGGTGTGCCCTGGGATTTGAACCCGCGACCACCGTGAACATGTAGGCAGCCGCGTCTGGTCCATTACCAACAGGCCACCACGCACTTATATAGAGATATATATGGTATGGTATAGAGGTTGCAATTGTCAACGTCGTTGTGTATGACTGTAAAAATAATAACTTTTTATTGGATAGGGTTAATATATTTTTGTAGGAAACTAGAGGCCTGAGGAATTAACTTTGAATTTTTAAACATTGTTATAAAACTAAAAAGCTATGTTATCTTCGCTTAACATTAGGCCAACGGTGGTCAAACGCAAGCGCATTTAGTGTCAATTTATAAATATCAATATTTATATAAATTAATTTGTTTAAAGACGTACCTTCGTTCACAAACACTTCTTAGGAAAAGATGGATTTATTTAAAAAAATACTCAAAAATTTTACATTTTACACTTGCATTACACTATAGAAAAATCTAAATTTGAAACACACTAATGCATTCATTAGTATTGAAAAGGTTTCGTCGACCCCAAGTAGACCGGCGTTCGGCGAACCTCAACTGGGGTCCGAACCCCGCAGCCGTGATTGCCGAGATTGCTCCGGATGCTGCGCACGTGATCCCTAACACGTGCAACTTTTCAAACACCCTATACATAGTTGTGGAGTTTGGAAAACATTCACTGCCTTCGATGAGGTCTTAAATAGAGATAAGTGATACGTGACGTGTACATTAAGAAAAATATTTATTTTATTTTATTTATAGACACACAATCGGTTCACACAAACAAACATAATATATACACATGTATATAATTTATATATACATTTATATAAAAGATTTACAACATTGGGTACTAATTCTAGGTGACAAACCTTTACAGGTCTATACAACACTATTGGCTAAACAACAAAACATCTAATATTGGGATATTCATATCCTCCCTAAGCGACAAACATACACAATGGATGAAAAATCTTAAGTCATTTGCACTTGTGTCGCGTTTCTCGTTCAGCGAGTGTATTTCCGGTACCAACAAGGCCGGCAAAACTGTGTCAACCCGCAACAGACAACCATTTAACGCTAATGAATACTTCGTTTGCAATATAATATACTAACCATCAGGTGCGTTGTGACTTTAGTTGCAAAAATATTTTATTTATTCTTAAATATTTTGTACCCATTTTTGAAATATTTTCTTTTGTATTTTCCAAGTATAGTTTTATATTAAACTGTAAGGATTTATAAAAACCTTTTAAATCCCCACACAATTCTCGTTCTTGAAGTCTCCTCTAGGCATACATGTGACCTCAATAAGTACGACGGCGAGGGCATTATCACTTACTAAGTTGTTTTACACATTTTTGCTGGTGCCCAGTACATTTTATTTTAATTTGGAACCGCCAACTATTCTCACTAAAAGTTTAGTGTCATCGCGAGCTAGAAATATTTCCACACGACGCTCCAAATGGAACATTAAGGCTATGAGAAAACTCCCAACTATTTTTCGCATATATATTTCGTTTGTATTGGGTTTTATTGTATGTCCATGTGTGGGAGCAATGATATACAAAGAATAGAACAAAATTTCGAATATATTGTTGTATTTGAACTCAAAAGACGATTATGCCATGGACATTTTGAAAACAACAACCTCCATTATCAACAATACAAAGAGAGTAAAGACCATTGGTTTATTAATACTTATACTTTAAATTATAAAGATCAATCAAAAATATTATTAAAAATTACAGGAAGTATAAATAAAAAAAAAATATCTTACAAACCGCAGCAATTCCTGTCCGATACAAACACTAATGGAACGGAATCAATTAACAAATTGTCTGTGGAGGGCGCCACTCATCACTTTGATGTGTAAATGATGCCAGTGGGCAGGATGTAGAAAAAGTTATCGACTGACTTATTTCAATAAGCCTCGTGAATATTCATCGGCCGAACTTATCTCGTTTGAATATGGAAATTGCTGTATAATCTGTCTTTTTATTATTACATCTGTGGGATGGCGACCTACACCCCCCCTCCCTTCCGCCTGCTTCTCCCACCCCGCCACCCGCACCCTCCGTGCCACCACATGTGAAGAATTAAAAAGCCAAAATGCAAAGTGGATTTATGTGTGTTTTAAATCATTCGTCGTGCTTGATTAAGAGTCAATAATGGCGCAGTATGGGTTCGTGGAATTGTGAGTTGAGTTTTTTACAGCTATTTGCGTAAAACGATGGAACTCATTTATTTGAATTGTTCTTTTAGTTCGTACGTTTTTTACCGGAATATAATAATAATATCTGAGATAATGTAAATTCGGCTTAATTTATGTTCTTACACAATCAACCCATAAACGTACCACAGCTATAGAAGCCTCTTTTAGGGATATGACAGGCGCTAGGTTTTGATCTGTTACATGGGCCTAAGACGGACTGGCAAGTCTCACATATCTTACATTGTCTTATCGAGAACTGATAGGTATTTATAGGTCTCCAATTAGAGGGCACGCTATTAAATAAAAACATTTAAATATTTTTTTAAACAATTCATTTGATGTACAATCAGTGTGCAGGTTTCGTTAACAGTACCTCCTAAATCACAGTAATAAGCTACTTTCTAAAGCGACTCCACCATGTTTGCTCTCACACGAGCATTACCCAGCGAACACGTGGAGGCTTTAATTAAGTCACGTAATAAAGGCGCAATAAAACATACAGCGTGTCATATAAGCCAACAGCAACGTTTACCGGCAAAATAAAAATTCATTTAGTGCACATCGCGCTGCAAAAAACACTAATGTAATTTATGACACTAAGTAAACCGGAAATTCACTTAAAAATCTAAGTAGCGGTCGAGGGAGAGCGGGGGTGCACCTAGGGGTGATGATAATTAAAGGTTATATAATTAGGTATAGCTTTTTCTTATATTCTCGGTGGCGCAGTTCCACTAAATGTCTTAATTTAATTTGGCCCGGCATCTTTGCCAGATAACATCGGCAAGTAGAAGTTTGGACCGAAAACTAAATTCCTTACTCTCCCGCCGCGTTGGCTCGGAGTTGCACACGACATGGGAATATTATCGCGAGATTTTTAACCCTGATAACTGAACAGCTCTTTGAAAAGTTTAGTTCGTTACGTACTCAATATGCTTAAGTTTGATCTTTAAGTTTTTATAACGAGATTTCTCGACGTGATCTAACTCTTCGACTATACTTTGTAAGTAAATTATAATAACTAATTGGGCTGAAGAAACGGATTCAAAACCAAGATGTGGTAATAATTCTAAGTTCCTCATTAACCCCAATCGAATACTAAATAAATAACTTGAACACTTGCATACGTAGGTTTCTTTACGATGTTTTCGTTCATCGTTTAAGAAATATATTATTTACTACAATATTATTCGTACACCATATTCCCTTTCTTCCTACTCTTATTACCATCCCATGAATGTCTACAAGATATTCCCTAAAAATATAAGACCACTATTGGTACTCCTATTTGTGATATATTGTTTTTTATCTAAACACATTACTGAAGCACAATTAAGAATTAATAAATCATGTCATTAAACTGTAAACCTCGACCTGTCTATAGAATGTCCATAAAATACATCATGTTAAGTGATTTGAAAAATAAATCAAATAAACCACTTTCTTAAATTAAACCCACACAGCTAGCATAAAGATGTTTGGCTGTCCGAGCGAAGCGTGTTCCGCTCGACGGCTTAGCGGGATAACAGAAAGAAACAATCTCCGATACACTGCCCAACAATATTATTAACAGGGAGTTGGGCCAAGTACCGCGCAGTTACTCATACTCGGAGCCGAGCACGCGTGACCGCACCGCTAATCATGTTTAGGGGATGTTGGACGAAATATCAGTTTTAGTTATGATTGAGTGAAAGATGTAGCATTTCACAAGTATTTACAAGTAGGTATGTCTTGGATCAAAAATTAGGTCAGAGTAGTTATAGTCATCTGTGACTGGTTATTATCTTTTTTCAAAGATGGAGATACTGCAAAGGTTGTATTAAATTGTATTAAGTATAAAAGATTTAAAAAATTGTAGATTGTTCAAAATCTATAGAAAAAAATAAGGATTTACAGGAGCTATTTTTCAAAACGAATAGAAAAAAAAAAGATTATAGCCATGATAATATTCTGATATAAGCATACGATATAAGGACTCTAGTACAAGTCACAGACTCTGTGACGTGTAATTATCACTCATTACATACTTACATAAATACTTTGTAATTATCTGATAATAGACGCTTTCGTCAAGGCCCAACATAAAACGTATTTTAAAGAGCACAGTTTAAACTTAAAGTAAAAAAAGTATTGCTAAGAACAAAGTACGAGCATTAAAAATTACTGAGCAACTTATGAAGTGGCAGTTTCATCTCTAAAGTATCGGGAAGCCGGCTAAAATAAAAGGCGCCACGCTGCATTTTGAGGGCGGAGGTATATGATGCGTGACGCTTGTGTAAAAATACTAAGAAGAAGTTGGATTTTTTTTCTTTGTTTTTCGCTGGATAAAACTATTAATATTTCATCGATAGCGATTTAAAAACTGCAAACAATAATTTAAGCAAAATGAATTCTAATTTCCTTTTTCATGTTATATTATATTACTATGTCAAAGTAACTAGATTTCAAAGTGGGCGCAGTGCAATAGAAAATAAATCATCCACCAGCAATATACCTCACAGTGTGCAGAGTGCCATCACCGTATCAGAGCTAATACGGGGATAGTACTGGTCACTTATCATCGACCCATTGATACCGTAGCTTTAACGACCTACATAAAGCTCTACTGTACTATTTACAATTTATTTTTCTAATACAAAGCAAGAAATTCTAAAAGACTAGGTATTTCTGTTCGCATAAAAATCATGCTAAGTGCTCAAAGTTCGTATTCAGAACATAAACAGGCCACTACACACTCGTTTATAAATTGTTTGAAAACCCAACAGCTGGTTAATTTAGTTGATAGAATGAAAAATGCAGCGCACTGTGTTTCACGCGCCAATTATCATAATAATTTGTTTTTGTTATTTATCCTTGGAGTCGGGTTTGCGGGACGCAAGGGGACTGTGGGGGGAAGGTGAGGGGGGGGGGGGGTGACGGGCTCGTACCAAATCTATACGTACAATACATTTCAAATGACTGATTCAAATTCAGCGTGTAACGATGAGTTTACGAAGCGTGGATACATTTATCATACCGACTATGGCGCGGCTCGACTCGCATTCTCGTCGGAGCTATCCTTGAGGATTTCCATAAAGAATGAGAACATTCTTATATGAATTTCAATATACTGTCAATCACTCATAATGATTTAAATACTTCGGTTGTTTGGTCATTAATAAAAATATTTTTTTAGGAATCTTGTTTTATAATATATGAGTTTTGTATGTCAAACTGTAAGATGTGATAGTTTTTATATGATGATATAACTGCAGAGCTACTACCAGCAGAGGATTATTTCGGGATCATTTTATAAAAGTACCATCGTTTCACCATAATTGTAAAACTGGTGCACATATACCTGAGTGATAAATGTGGTAATGGCGCTGTGAATGAGTCAGCCCGCGCCGAGGCAAGTGGCTCGCGGTGTCACCATTGTTTCGAGTCGCCTGCGTCGCGCCCCGGGCCTCTGCCGGCTGCCATTCACGATGGACTTAAAGGCTGTTACACACCGACTGGAAGGTAGCTTTAGCAAGTTGAGTTTATGCAAATAACATAAATATATTTCTTATATTAGTATTGATACACAAATTGTACAAAAAGTACACAAATTGTCACATGTCCATGTAAGTATGTCGGGTTCTGGGTTCGTCCTTTGTACAATTTACCAGATGTAATATATGACTGCCTCGGTGGCGTAATTGTACTACGGTAAGATTACATAGCTGAGGTTTCGGGTTCCAATCCCGTGTCGGGCAAAGTAATATTCGATTTTTCTATTCATTATCAGCCCGGAATCAGAAATTTGTGCCTTATATGGTGATAGGCTCGCCCCCTGTCACAGCGTAGACCGAAACACACAAGGCGAAATGTGGGTACTTGGTGTCCTGGAGGCGCCTCTCCCTTTTGTGTTAAAGGCGTGAGTGTATGTATGTACGTAATTTAGGCAGATGCAATTGTATTGACCAACAAGAAATACTTTTCTGAATTGCACTCCACTTATCATGATGTCCAGAGTAATCGCTTACTCGAGCCAGTATAAAACGTGACAGGTTGAAAGATTAATGAACATGAATGAAGCGAAAGTGATATGTCACGCCCGCACAAAGCAGAGATCAATACACTCTGCCTACACATATTTGATAGCGTAACATTAGGTATCTAGTATTTTAATAATGATGTAGAATAACAAGTAAGTATTAACTATAGCCCGTTACTTACTTAGGTTTCAATAAATTACCGACTCTAACCTAATATTACTGTGAAGAACTTTTGAAAACCCAATAATTTCAAATCACTAGACTAGCCCGAAAGTTTAGTCTGTTATTCGAGTTTGGTTTGTACTGAATTGATGATATTATTGTAACACATATAATTTATTACATGATAAACTCACGCAACACTTCACAAACATTGTAAATCAGTAACGCGTCGGCAAAGTTAACTACATAATCATGAAACAATAATCTGATTGTTCATCTAGTTTAATATCGCAGTATATGTGTATAACCTAGTTACAGAACATGGGAACAATTGAAAACTAATTAATTCGACGGAAACGCAATATTTACGACAGTTTTATGTTTTGATTCATGGTGCTACGGTGCTACGCCGCTACGGCGCTACGCTGCTACGCCAGACTCCCACCCTCGCGCATACAAACCGACAAACAAATTGAATTTTATTGCGCCCACCTAAATTATATGTTTATTAATATTAGCTTGTTGTATCCGTGACAATTTCCCATCGAATGTTTAAGCTTTCGCAAATCAAAGTCAAATTATTGAGATGTTTTATTCCACAATTGATTTATGCGCTGGATACGTTTTTATATAATGACCGTACACCGAGTTTAAAGGTTTATAGTTAAATGCCCGTTGTAGTGTCATCTAAGTTAAAGTAAGCTTACAGGCGAATAGTGTGTAATTCACGATGAAATTTTTAAATTCCTCGTATAAACCGGATAGATCGAAATACAAACTATTTACACAAAAATATTAACGTCTATAATTATATTATTATGAATGTCTCCATAGACGCCTACTGCTGACTAAGGCACTCCTTTACAAAGAAAGACAAGCCTTAGTCCACGATACCTATTTTGCTTTGGCTGACTTTACAAACCAACATAATATGAAAAATAGCAGTATTGCAATCACAAGTGCAAGTAACAAGCAGTAACTCCAGGTGGCCAGCAGTGGACACGCGTCCCAAAGCCTCTCGTTCCAGTTAATTTAAGTTCGCGCGGTCCGGAGTAATTGGTTCGGTGTTGACTCGTTCACGCGGCAGTTCGATGGAGCGCGCGCCACGCAGTCCGGAGAGGTAATAATGCACATTCGTCAATTATTGTCAAGGTCAATGGGACAAAGACCGCTGACTTATTTACATTTACCATGTAATACATCAGTTTTTAATGGACGAAATTTTAGAGACTGTGTAGGTTTATAGTATGTGTGTTTTATTAAAAAAAAGGTAAAAACCTTTTATTTAATTATGATGCCCATCTTAAATGATTTAAAGCCTGTAAGACATGTATAAAAATTAAATACAAACAAAACAATTCAATATATGAAGAAATCCAAACGCCATTGTGATAATTATATTCATACCCTCAACAATTGTAACAGCTTGAGAGAAAATATCAGCGTAGCGATTGGTCCAATATCATCGTAACAAATTGACCAATAAAACAAAAAGTTGGTCGCTCTTGATTTCCTCCGAGCTACAACTTGTTCCAACTTCCAATTGTTGTGAGATTGTTTTTTAAAGTATTTCCTGAGTCGATCGCGATGGTCAGTACGGGGAGAAGCAGGGGCGGGGCTCGGGGGGAAGCTATGTGACTGACAGACACTACTATTAAAACGTTTTTTGTCTAGACTGTGAATATATTGTATAATATGAACACAGTCTAAAATTCTGGCTCGAAAAAGTACTTTTAGAGTTTTTTGTGCCGCGGTTATTACTTGTACTTAAGAAGGCCACATAATATGTATTTATTAGTTTGCCAGCAATTACATGCTCGAATTAAACAGATATGACTCGGTCACGTTAACGTGCATAACCGTAATAACTAATTAGGGACATACACTGCACACTTCTAGATAATTAACATGGTAATTGAAGTATATTGAAAACACCACTTATCTTTTTATTTTCATCAACAAACATATATCCGATATGTATATTTGGCCAACGCCAGCATTGGTTTAATTTTATCTTGTGCGCGTATTGCTAGATCCCGAACAGTACTACCCGTATTGCTCTATTGCGAGCATGTTTTGTCAATTAAACTGGTTCGGTGCCGTGAAAAGATATCAAAACATCACCATCTAAAGAATGCTAGTACCCACAGAACAGATGAATATTAGTACCAAGCCCACCATAAGGTCTCTCCTATATCCCCGCAAGTATGGACAAACTTGTCACAAAAATCACTCACAGTTTGTAATGATTTTTCCAGCTCCTGGCTCGTTTTTAAAATTTTAGCTTCATAAACATCAAGTGTAGTGCCTAACTTGGAAATCGAACCCTAAACCTCAAGATTTACAGCCGCCACGCTATCATTACACAACTGAAGCGACAATTCACGAATATACAGAAGAATATCTCCAAAACCGCAAAACATAATGTCGTGTCGAGAAATTTCTAACTGCGATATATGAATATGTGACGGAGGGGTGCAATTATAACAATGTGCCAGCAGATTTAGTTAGTCCGGTTAGTTGAGTCCCCGCGCTCACTAGTGTCGTTTATTTTTGTATTTAAGCCATCGCACACACTGTATTATGTCTGAAATAAAGCCTGGTGTATGAATAATGAATCGTTATGGGAGCTCAGAGCAAGACTCTGCTTTTAGAAATGCGTCTCATGCATTTAGTTGCGGGTTTACAAATTGAATAAACATGAATCATTTGCTGCATAATTACAGCCTGAGATATCTTAACCACATTCATAGATATGTACATATATACGCTCAAACATGTTTATTTGAAAAGCCTACACCCAGCACCTCTCGCGGTTCGTCCCAAGATGTGATAGCGAGAGAGATTTTGCAAATCAAAAACTCACTCAAGCTGGATTGTCCTTTCTGAAAATCGACCCCAGTGCTAGACCAAGCTTTACAGCTCATGCATGCCGTCACTACACCAATGAAGCCATTTGTAAGGTTTAATGAAGGTATACTTTAGCAATAACACTTCGGAGTAGACCCTTATTTCTGTCATAGTGTAGGAAAAATGAAAGTTTATTAAGCTCGCTCACACATCACACACTTCATATGCGATTGGTTAGACTCGAAATTCACCTGTCCGACGCAGCAGAAAAAAAAAAATGTGTGTGTGTATTAGTGTACACACGTAAGAAGTGAAACTTCTTTATGACATCATTTTTCGAAAAATGATCTACTATTTACAAATTTACAGAATTGGTAAAATAAAGCTAAATTAAATAAAGTTTAAGTTTAGGAGGGGGGGAATTTTTGAGGGAATTTGGTATTTCTATCGGGGCAAATTTGTAGCCCTCACCGAGACGGTTCCGAGGATACCAAGCTCGGTGGGTCCACGACCTTTATTGGCCGAGATAGGTTTAGGGGGGGTGAGGTAAAAATTTTAGGTGGGGGTAGGGGCGGGGGGCGGGGGTTAGGTTTCGTGGGGGGCTATTGGGCACCTTAAAATATTTTTGGGTGGGGAAAGTTGTGGAGGGGGAATTCGGGAATTCTGTTGGGGCAGGATTGTAGGCCTCACCGAGCCGGTTCTAATGAACCCAGGGTCGATGGGTCTACGATGGATATCGGCGGAGATAGGAATAGGGGGGGTGAAGTAAAAATTTTAGGTGGGGTTAGGGGCGGGGGGGGTTAGGTTTCGTGGGGGGGCTATTGGGCACCTTAAAATATTTTTGGGTGGGGAAAGTTGTGGAGGGGGAATTCGGAAATTCTGTTGGGGCAGGATTGTAGCCCTCACCGAGCCGGTTACAATGAACCCAAGGTCGGTGGGTCTACGATGGATAATGCCGGAGATATGAGTAGGGGGGGTGAGGTAAAATTTTTAGGGTGGGGGTAAGGGGGGGGAGGTTTCGTGGGGAGGCTATTGGGCACTGTTTTGGATTTAGGGTGGGGGAAGGCCAGAGGGGGGGGTAAGGATCAAATTACTAAAAAGTGGGTGGGACTTAAAATTTTGGGTGGGGCTTGGAAACGGTTGGGGGTGTGGCTTACTGAAGTGGGTACTAATTTACTAAATAAAAAAAAGATGGCGCGTAACGGAAGAATGTGACGCGTAACGAAAAATTTTTTCCAACCCCGATAAAGAAGTTTCACTTCAAAAACTACGATCACAACGCCACGCGTCAGTCCACAAAGTAGAGTATCATCGAGTCAGCTGCGCCGCGTCAACAGTTGAAGGGCGCGGAGGGACGCGGCGGGGGTGAGGCGGGGGGCGAGGGGGGAGACAGGGCTCTCCACTGAATAAAAAGTCGTCACAGCTTCGTTACGCGAAGGGGACATTTTCATTCGTTAATCCGGAATCTGGGGAGACGCCGCTGATCCTACGTGACGGACGGATGTTTATTTTATTCCCATTGGAAATTTATTTAAGCCAAAAGGAATTTGGCTCCGGGCCGTCTCGCTAAGTTTTTAATAGAATTTGGTTAAGTTAAAATAAGTTAGAGTTATTGTTGAGACACCCGCCGGCGAGTATGGCCCCATCGTCTTGTCCCGTCCGTGTTTTCGTGTAAGTACGAGGATTAGTTATGTCTTACAAACAATTAAGTGATAACAAATAGGCAATAAATTTCCAAGGCAGGCCCGTATTCGGTACTGTGATAATATTTGACAACTTTCAATTATTTTGATAATCGTGTTCTAGTAAAATAACGCCACGTATCCATTAATCATTGTATTGGAAGACACATTTTAATATTTAACAAAAAACGAAGCAAACATCCGATGCAGACAATTAGTATTAATCCAGCGATACTCAACGAAGGTTCTTCAACTAATGATTGAAATGTTTCAAAACGTACATTTCTTTCCTCGATAAATTGAACCCGATACAAACCATTAATAAAGCATCCATGCAGTGCAAACGCGAACCGACCATTCAATCCACATAGACTAAACAACAATATTTTCAATACCTGTCGTGGATGCTTCGATTCATTTTTTTCTTTCAACAATTTGAAACTAGGCTTTACCTGCGATTTCGTCCAATTTTTATTGAATAGGTTTTGCCAATGGGCAAACACAAAATCTGCAACATTTTAACCGTAGTTGCGGTGCTGGCACCTTAAAATAGGAGGGGAACAAATAAAAACATGTTAGGGGGAACGGAATACTAGGTTCTAGCAATCTCACTCACGGAACAAAACCATCACTTAGAGTCTGTTTATTATACAGAATCATTCCACAAAAATTGTATTTTTAAAATATCTTACTCTCTGACCAATAAACTATACGAAATTATACAAAGCTTACAATTATCAGCCTTTTCGTAAAAATAAGAACAAAGAAAAGAAAAAGCTCTCATACTGATGATACTTCTTCTAACTTATATCCGCTCACACCAATATTCCAAGAAGGAGTAGACAGACTTGTACCCAGTTTCGCACAAACCTGTTTCCATTCTACAATGTGATGGGGACGAGCTTATACAAGCAAAAGCATATTTTACTCGACCATGAATAATATAATAGATCGAGCGAAGAAATAAGTCATACTAAGCACAGTATGACTAGCAAAGATTACGATAAGCTACAGTAAATTGTACCGTAATGTCCTTACGTAATAAAAGAAAATATTGTTTACTATAACGCGCCCCGATATTATAATATTTAGTAGTTGTTCAATGGCGACGCTTCCAAAATCTGTACAAAGGATTACACAACATTTGGCACCGACGCGGCTTACATAATGATAATTACGGCCAATGCGAGAGTTACCTCTCCTCGGGGATTCCTTCGGAATTAAATAAATAAGGATCTGCGCGCGCGTGTGTGTTTGTGTGTGTGGGTACGTGTGTATGAGTAAGAGCGCGGCTGCGGCGGGAAAAATTAAAAATAGCGTTGTCTGTAAACAGAGTAAATGCTGAAATGTATGGTTTTCATTGTGTCCGCAATTACTTTACAATGGGGCTGAATTGAAAAGCACTCGAGCACCGACAGAGGTCCCCCCTCCGCCCGGGGCACCTCCCCCTTGCCCCGCACCGTCCCCCCGCCGCACCCGACCGACTCGGGACCACATCGTGACGCGCACAGCCTACCAACATTGAATAAACATTGAAACAATACGAGCAACTTAATTTCAGATTATGAAGCTGTATGCTGTACATTTTCTATGTGGCTGCGGGCGGGAGACTCCGCTGCAGTGACTGAGCGATCCGCGCGCCCGTTATTTTGCTTTATTTCTAAATGTGGTTTTTACTGGTGCTAGTAAATTTGTATCTGCACGGTTGACGGCCAACGTACATGGAGTAGGAATACTTGTCATAGTGGTTTGCATCCACGTTTCGATTTCAGCTTGTATTTTGAGATTAATATGCTCATGTCATCTCATTCAACGTCATTTGACATTGATAAACATGCTCTATTATCACTAATATGATCATCATTATCATGATTAGTAATTAAGTAATTACAAAACATATTTCTCCTTCAAGGATTTCCACAAAAATATAATGAATACGAATCCCCAAATATTAGTCATCCACTCTCCAAACAACTTTTCACAAAGCAGAGCCATGGTGCCAATGGCCGAGGAGACAACAGCTTAACTGGCGTTAGTGGAAGTAATGTGCGACGAAGCGCCGACCTAAGAATATTAATTGCCGCCGCTTAATCATCCCGAAGGAGCAGAGGCTCCGACCATCAGCTCGGCTTAGCGTTGTATTGCAACGGCTTTGTTACCTGAATTAAAATCATTTTCTAAGACTTCTTACCCCGTAATAATGTGAGGTTGGCTCTACAGAATTTAAAAAGTTTGCAGAATGATTTTTGGTGTTTTATAAATGCCTTCTGATCGATATCAGGTAATTAGGAAAATACCGATGCGCGAAAAAATTAAAAAGTAACAATTCGCTTCTAGCAGGATGCTAAAGAATTATAAATGCATATAGTATTTGGACTTAAAAAAAAGGCAATTCCTAGTCATCATATCGGATGGCTGTAGGCTGCAACATACGAGATATACCTTTTTGATGTATATATATATAAGTTTTCCGAAGAAAATACACAATTTCGCAGAAATTGGCATTAGCTGAGTGTATCATGAAAATTGAAAATATTTTTTCCGTAACAAAGGCAGAATCAATTCGTTTGTAACTGGCCTTTGCTATTTGGCTAATAAATAACTTCCAATAAAAGCTTAAAGGTCTTTCAATTTCAAACAGCATCTTTTACAATATAAAATGAATATAAAATACTTTGCATATGTTATAAATTTTGCGAGGCACCAAAGTGCCCGGGTCAGTGTAAAATGTATGAGTAGAATCACGAGGGTTTCATGTAGCATTATATATTATGTATGTATGTAGTGATCTTGAGAGATACGTAAATAAGTGCTTGTTGATGGCCGCCGGCCGCGTTACGTAACCCGCTCTCGATATTCGGCGTGTTCTGTTCTCATGACCCAAAAACTTTGAATACACTCCCTTAATATTGCTGTTTAATATTTTTCTTAGTTCGATGTTTTTGTACGCGACTGTACTGTCGATGTATGGTAATCATTTCGGAATACAGAATGTAATGTGTCTGCGGCCTTCATAATTCACTTCGACGTCTCTTTGATTCCTGGAAATAGCGTGTGCTAATATAGAGCAGTGTAATGGTAATTCAATACAACCGCTTCCATAATTTTTCATAGTGCTTTTATAGTAATCGAACATTCTGATGGAGCGTTGTTTTTTAGAGCCTCCATACTAAAGTCATTAGTAAAAATACGCTCAAACCGTCGCTGTCCACCTCACACAAAAGGCATAAAGATAAATTCATTCAATTTATTGAAGCAATTATAATAGTAGAGCGGAGAGCGGACCGCCACTTGCTACAGATTGCTCGCTCAATCGCCTCCCGCCCAATAACTTGTAAGAGTCGCGTGTAGAGTGCGCCACCGACGTACTCACATATTTCACCTCGCCAACCCTAAAAATTACATCCCCGCCTGCGCCCGCGGATAAATGGTACCCGCAAATCCTTACAATATCCAATAGCGTAAAAGAAATGCGGGAAATTAAATTCCGAAGCGTAGCCATTTGTAAAGGCAACCGCAGAGCTTTGCGCGGGATTAGCACGCGTTCACACCGCGCGACACCCGCGCGACTCCCGCACGACACCCGCGCCGCGAGGCGACACTCGCAGTGACACCGCGACGACACCCGGATACAGCGCCGCAACATTCATTCTTCAAACTCTAGTGCAACTATGTAACAGGCTTTACGTGCTGCCGCGCTCGACCGATTTATGTGCAGAAGAATCTCCAGCTCGCACACCGTCGCCACGTCGCGCCGCCACACCGACGCAGCGCCGCTACCACCAGTGTGTCCACCGCCTACCACGCTACTTTTTATTAGCGCCAGATTCGTAGCATGAAAAGAGCTACGGTAAGAGCTACGCGCTACGATCGCTCGCTACGAACTCTCGTAGCTGGCTTCGTTTTCACGGTGGGATCATCGCGGTGTAAATCTAAAGGGTGTGAGGGTGCGGGGAGAAAGCCGCGCGTGTCAATTTTCGAAAATAATTACGGGATCCCACAAAGAAAGCCGGAGTCGAAATGATTTACAAAAAATCAGTTCGACGGTGGCGCTCAAACACGCGACCGGAACACCGGTCCGGAACTCATTCGGGCCCGCTTGAAGGCCGCTCAATCGAAAATTGAATTTCAATGTCACAACAGTGCAGATGTAAAAATCGTCGGTTCGGGTGCGATCGTTGGTCGGTGCGCACGCAGGGTGTGGGGGAGGCGGGGGGTGCGGGGGGTGCGCGCGCTGCGGGGCGCGGCGCGGGGTGGCGGGGCGGCGGGCGCGCGCGGCGCCGGCGGCAGTGTCCCGGGCCGGCCGCGCCGTCCGCCCGCGTGCCGCACGATGCGTCCCCCGCACCCCCGCCGCCGCCGCTGCCGCGACTCGCGCGAGTGCGCCGCGCACTAGTGCCGCCCGCCGAGCGACCATGTGCGCGCGCTGACCTCACCGACTGCCGCGCGTCTCCCACAAGTTTCAGTGTTGTTGTACTTTTGGCGCCGCGAGTTGCAACTTTGCGCAGTGTTGAAAAGTGTAGTGGCGCGTGAGAGCGAACGACTCGCTCGTGGCGCGGACCCCCGTCGCCGGACCTGCCACCACTCACCAGCACCACCAGCGTCACCAGCGCCACCAGCGTCACCACCACCGAGCCTCATCTCCACCACTAGGTACCGGTGACATCATTGTGCTCGCTACGTCCGCTACTCTCTTTTGTCTATAAGCACTGTGACGGTAAACTTTCTTAAAAGTTGTCAACAACTGATAACTGGAGCTATGTTTGTGTTCATGAGTTATAGTCGAGTTATAGGCGAGTGGATGATTGTTGTGACCCAGTTCGTGTGAGTCGGCCGAGCCACAGGCTGCATTAATTAAGAGGCGGAGAAGGCGCTGTCGGCGGATGGTCGCGTTAAACTTTACGAGCGGTTTAAACCGGCGCATTAGGGCGACCACTCGCCGCAGATAACAGACTCGCTGAATAAAACATTCAATCTGCGGGAGCACCACTCTATTTGATTACCGAGGTAATTACTCACATAACCAGGCGTCTCGCGCCAGCCGCCGCGGCGCTTATAGAGCCGTAATCCCAGCGAGAATACCGCACAAATCTACGCCTATTCATATAAGCCTTCATTAAAATATTTTTTTATTTATTCCATAAAAAGCCCCGCATCCCATGGCTTTGTGATACCCTCATCGACTAAGCAAAGCCGCATCCTTTCCCGCGGCCACTCAGCCGGGCTGAATGGCTCGAGAGGTCTCTGTAGTAACCTTATTGCAGGGATCGCTGAGGCGACGCCGACGGTCCCTCACCGACGGCTCAATGGGATTAGCCCTTTGCAGCCTCCCGATAAACTAATATGCGGAGTTGAATCGGCTTCAATAACCCCGGATAATGCGCGGTCCCGAGCGGACTCACCTCATTCCGGTAAACATGACTATAGTGGGCAATAAACTTGTATAAGTAAACTAATTTCTAAAAAACAAATGCTTGAAAATTATGTGTTAGTTTAGAAAGTCTGTGTACGCTCTTATGATATAAGCACTATGATTTTCATTTAATACAATAAAACAATATGCAATTATTTTTGAAATTGTAACAAAAATGTGAGTGTATTTATAAAATAAACAGAGTAGTAACTTACTACTCGTAATTAAATCAAATACTATCAAACTCTAAATTGACCGAATAGTTTAATAAACCAATTCTACAAATAACAGAGCAAAAATAAAACGTTTTCATTCAGCATTAAGCGTCGTCGATGCAAACCGATTCAATTAAGTGGGCAACCTGCGCGGAACAAATTAGACGAGCCCAAATATAAATCGCTACAATCGGATGATAATTTCTATTAAATTCTGCTTCGGGTTAAGCAATTTGTTTAACTCGCGTGAATTGTCCTACAAATTGCTCGTCAGTATTCGCTACAAATTATATCCATCGTTTTGGAAATTGTAATAAGAATACTGTTATTTTATATGTAATTTCAATTGTTTATGTTCTAAAACATAATAATAAGAATGTTATTTTTCTGGATGATGATCATTTTAAGGTCTGCTACATTTACGTTGTAGGTAATTTGTAATAATATTCGGTAAAGAATCAGCTTATTATTACCAAGAAATATGACATAAAATTTATTATATTTACACAAAATTACAATACATTGCTCGTTGTTATACTGGATAATTTATAATATTAACACGCAATATAATATTCGTACTGCACGCTCCTTGTGTAGATTAGCAACTACTAAAACTTATAATAACAATATGATAATCAAGCAAAACTTAATTAAAATATTCTTTCGTCGAATAAAATACAACCTATAAAACACGGAAGTTTTTAAAATTATCCGATTATTTCACTTTTATATTTAATCACGTTATAATTTATGTCATGGATAACTTTTGTTTGACAAATAATTACTGATCAGTAATTTACATCATATTAAGAACATGAATTTAGTTGAACACGACTGTTTTAATTACGTGCTTTTGCATTAATTTCAACTACAATTATTTTAAGTGGATATTTTAACAAAGCATACAATAGCAAGACACTAATTTAGTTTCGTGTTCCGCGCAATGTTATAATAAGCATAATATCATGAAACGAGTTTCACTATACAAGTATAAACAGAGCTTTACTTATTTCTCCTATTTCTACTACTCGCATAATAACATTAATACACCACTGTCACATACTTCACCCGCCGGCAAAATATTTAAGTGACGTATCCAAATAAATCGAAGGATTGCAAACACGTAAATAAGAGTATTTGTGCTCTCCCCAAGGACGCGTTCGTAAAACGATTCCATCCTTTGGGAACTATTCCCTTTTCCGGGACAAAAATACTTTATATGCTAATCAAAAACATGACGCGACCCTGTGAAATAACACCCAAGTGTACGTGTAAATAAACATGGAATTACGACGGTAAATAATTATGAAATAAATCGGCTAATACTCGTTCCATTGTAGGGCACAAACTTTGTCTACTATTGAGGAGACTTAGACCGTAGTCCACCACATCGATCTATTCAAGTATTGGAAATTATAAAGTGTACTTACTGTAGAAATTCTAACAAAAATTTTCATGGTGAGTTGTCACGGTGTTTTACTACACCATAACATATTTGGTAATTGTAACGCTAACAATACGCACGGGATTACTAAATGTCTTTCCCCAAAGGTTACAAAATGCCATCCTATGTACTCTTATATGAAATGATTGTAATGTCAATTAATTTAAGGATATTTACGCTAAAATTGTTAGTGGATATTACTGATGAATATTCGCATCTGCTCGAATAGCAATCACCATACTCACTCGAAAAGCCCGTCATAGAAACTCGCTCACGTTTCTTGCGTTTCTGTATATACCCGGTTTCAAACAAGCTGGCTCCATTGTATGTGTATTGTGTACTCTATTTGCATTGCACAGAACTAACGGGTACCATTAGATGCATTGTAGTTACTATGCCTAGACAGCATAAAAAGTATCTAGTTTAATTAACGTACATACGTACATAAACATCACACCTATTTCCCAGAAGGGGTAGGCAGATGTGCTATCATGACACGTACGTTTCGACTTATGTATTTCGTCACGCGATGTAATAAGAGGCGAGCCTATAGCCATATCGGGCATAAATTCTTGACTCCGAGCTGGTATTTCATAGAAAAATATCACTTTACTCGACCCGGGATTCAAACCTGAGATCTCAGCGTTGTCATCGTACCGTAGTGTAAGTACGCCACCGAGGCTTTGTGTACAAAAATCAAATATGAAAACTAAACTACTTTATTTTTCTAATTTATCAAGCCAGTAGGCGTGTTTGAAGTTGATAGACTCCTTGACTTGTCAATTACTGTGTATTTAAATGAATAATAATGTGTACATGTTTGCAGTGCGGTTATGAAAGAGCTCAAACGTGTACATTAAGTAATTAAATGTGAGGTCATGTGAAGCGGAGTGTCGTCAGAGCTATTATTTGTGCCGCTTCTGCGACTAACAATAAGAAAATCATAACTTTATAATTTGGTGCTAAGATTTTCTCTAATTGAGTGCTTATAGTGCTTTTTATACTCCAAGAGCTAATATTTTAACTTAATACAACTGTCGTTTTTAATTCTTTTATGTTATTATCCTACAAATGCATTTTTTCGACGAATAAAAATTGCGATTGAGATAGTAATATCTTCATTTTAGTCAGTTTATATTTTCTTAAGCACGAAAGTGAAGCTACGGGAAAAATATAATAAAAAAAATACAGTGAATTAAATATAAACGCACCCTAAAGTTACGTAATCCCAAAATATACAAGAAAGTACTTATCTTGAGTCGGGAGTGTTAGAAACTAAGGGGAACTTTGGCCCCAACACCCAAACCCAAAGCAAATATTTGTCGCCCACACAAATATTTTGTCTCAGTGCTGAGGTCCAAACTGCGACTTCTAGTTACGTAAGTTGTCAAGTGTATCTTAAATATAGTTGAAATTCCAAGTAGATCGTTGAATTGTCTTTTTAAAAGTTGTAAATTGTACTCCTAGCTACTTTCAATTAAATCTTCGGGATTTTTTTAGTCTTTCTCGACACTATAATGGACACGTTGTGTGTTTTATATTACTGATTAAATCTCATTTAAAATCAAATAATACTTCTTTTTACGTTTTGATTGTCAGTCTGTTTCGACAGTCCGACCCGTGACCACGAAAGCTGTAAAGTAACCCAAACGTCAAACAGTCAAAAAATAAAAAATTGAAGCAAATCCGCGATAAAATCCGTAAAACATAGATTTATTTCAATCTTGTTGTTTTAGCTTTTTTATCTGTTTATCACAAACTTCACATACCGTATAGCTTCATCTAATCCTATATGTACGCTCCCCGCGCCGCCATAAAGATATAGAAGTAAGTAATAAAGCCATTTGCAGGCGTTATCACATCTCAAACGACAGCATCAAAGACATCGCATGGAGAGATTTGCGTAAATCTTACTCTAGCCATTTCTTTACTAGGAGGGAGTGTTGTGAGCGTCACTTGTTACTTTACTGTGTGGTATTTATTGATATTTTATTGAAAAGGATGTTTAGTGCGTATATTTAGCGTAATTTATCATGACAATACAGTAGTGACACCAAAAACAGTCAATACAATATTACGTAGTCTAGAACTCGATAAAATTAATTCCTAGACACAAATTTCTTGATATCATTATGATCTTTAGTTGTTGCTAAAAACGTCGGCATAGTCAACGTAGTATCTTTTGTCAGTTGAGACGATTTTTATTATGTACCTTAAAAACTAAAAATTGATAAATAAAACTCAACATTTTGTGTAAAAACGACATTGTAATTTTGTTTTAATTCTGTTCCTCAATTTCAAAGCGTACCTTTTTTTCACGTGGCTTTTCAATAATTCTTATTTTATATTGCGCAGAGCCACAGTTGAAAATATAATACCACAAATCCCGAACCGAATGAACCCTAATCCCCAACATTACACATCCATCTCAGAGATAAATAGGCTCAGTAAGAACAGGCGTTCATTTCAATAATTCTATTATTTGCTAAGAAATTCTGAGTGGGGCATTAAATCTATCCTGCGTGAGAACCCGCACATAACTCAAGGAAGCGTAACAAATAACGCGAGCATCCGCGGAAAATGTAAATAACAAAAGCAGTAAATAAAATATAAGTGTGATTCCTTTGTGTCGGATCCAGTGGGGGATGAGCCGCGCGTATCACTGCTCGTATAAACACAATTATAGGAAATCACACAGTCTTTACCATCAAATAAGATACAACATTTGTTTATTGGGTATCAGGAAGTATTTGAATAAAAGAAAAAAAAGGAAATTCCCACATAAAATAAGATATTATTTTTAATTATTGGGTATCAGAAAGTACTTTTAAAAAAGACGATATAAAATGGGAGAAGAAGTAGGATAGTTGTTGTTGAGTTAGTTTCATAGACTGTTTCTTTTTCATAGGTATAAGTCCCGAAGTGTTGGTGTTATTCAATGCGAAATCAGATCTTGTACGACGATACTTGAATAAATATTATATTTATATTTTGCTAGTTTTTACTTTTTAAAATATTATGGATAATACAAATATCCACCTCGTTACGGAAATCGAACTCACAACATCTCGATTTACAGCCGTTTTCTTAATCAACTGCGCCATAGAATTTGTTATTTATGATTCCTTTGTATAGGCAGCCATTGTAAACGGAGCTCCCGAGCTGTGTGTATCAACGTTCAAACACTGAAGTATTCCCTCGACTCGTTAATTGCTATCGATCCTGACCGAAAAACCTTCGTGAATCACATAATAACTTATTCATAGTGTATACATCTTGTTTATTAATAACTAGTCTGCCAAAGGATCATATTCGACCGTAATTCATTAAACTACAAAATAATTTGACAGCAATCAAAATTATGAATAAATGAAAAGTTCCAAATTGCGGTCACAATTTTCAAATGTGTTTATTTGGCTCATTTGAGCACAAAATCATAGATACAAAGGAGAATGCGCATCCCAGCCTACTGGCCAATAACGACGAGCGATATGTCATTGGAAAGGTCTTTTCAGATGCTACAACTTCTTCTATGACAACTAAACCCAAATCGCTGTATTTAAAAAAATATAGCTACTTAAAGACAGCCCGAAAATCACACGAAAGCGCCTCGGCTTAGTGAGCAATAATAACAAGCGATACGTCGTTGGAGAGGTCTTTTAAAATGCTACAACTTTTTCTACGACGACACTTCTCAAATCGGTGTGTGAAAAAAAATATCGCTGCGTAAAGGTAGCGCGAGGATGAAAACATGTATCTGGACTCATAGTCTATTGTCCAATAACGACGAGCGATATCTCATTCGAAAGCTCTGTTTGTTTTCTACAACTTCTTCTTTGGCAAGAAAACCCGGTTAGCTGTATTAAACAAGATATTTCGACATAAAGATATCGCGAGGGCCATATGTATGGACTCCAGCCGACTGGCCAATAACGACGAGCGATATGTCATTGGAAAGGTCTTTTCAGATGCTACAATTTCTTCTATGACAACAAAACCTAAATCGCTGTATTAAAAATATACATAGATAAATAACTACTTCATATCTTTATATATTTAAATAATAGTTTATTTATTTATCAAAAGTACATAAACATGGTCCTTATACAAACTAGGAATAAAAATATTATTTACATTATTAGCTTATACGACTATCTCGGCACTAAACGAAGCTTGTCGCAAAAATAAGTCAAGCCTAAAACATACATACATAAACTCACGCCTTTTTCCCAGGAGGGATAGGCAGAGGTGCTACCAGGACACCGACGTTTCGCCTTTTGTTCTGTTCCGATGTGATAGGGGCGAGGCTAACACCATACCGGGCACAAATTCCTGACTCCATACTGATAATGGATAGAAAAATCCATTATCAATTTGCTGACCCGGGATTTGAACTCGAGACCTCCGCTTTGCAACCATACCGTCATACAATTGCGCTACCGAGGCAGTCCATACCTACATAATATCCTTATATTATTTTTTTCTCTATTTTAAATTGTGTTTGTTTTTTATAACGTTCCTCCAGATTGGATTATTAAACGCATTGCCAATAATCAACGCCACTGGCAAATGTAGAAATACCGGTAAAAAAAGTTTTACTTATTATTTTAAAATAAACTCTATAATGTCGCGCAACACTCCTTAGACAACTTCTGACCAATAGCTGGATTGAATTTTTATGGTATTTTATCATATCACAAAACTAAAACAGGACTCATTTCACATACAGTAGCAGTATGTTGAAAATTCTTGTCTTGCGTAAATAATTGACAATTACATTTTAAAACGGTGGACGTTATTACAGATGCAGGAAATGCATATTTTTGGATTGTGATACAGCGCAATTTGCTGAATCTTGCAAGATATCGAACGATAAACACAGTGAGAGATTTATTGGATCGCTCGTCGTTATTAGACAATAGGCTATGAGACATACATATGGCCCTCGCGAATACAGCTTATCGGGATTTCTTGCCAAAGAAGAAGATGTTGTAGAAAACCAAGAGAGTTTTCGAATGACATATCGCTCGTCGTTATTGGACAATAGGCTATGAGTCCATATACATGTTTTCATCTTTGCGCTACCTTTACGCAGCGATTTTTTTTTCATACACCAATTTGTGAAGTGTCGCCATAGAAGAAGTTGTAGCATTTTAAAAGACCTCTCCAACGACGTATCGCTTGTTATTATTGCTCACTAAGCCGAGGCGCTTTCGTGTGATTTTCGGGCTGTCTTTAAGTAGCTATATTTTTTTAAATACAGCGATTTGGGTTTTGTTGTCATAGAAGAAGTTGTAGCATCTGAAAACACCTTTCCAATGACATATCGCTCGTCGTTATTGGCCAGTAGGCTGGAATCCATACATATGGCCCTCGCGATATCTTTATGTCGAAATATCTTGTTTAATACAGCTAATCGGGTTTTCTTGCCAAAGAAGAAGTTGTAGAAAACAAACAGAGCTTTCGAATGACATATCGCTCGTCGTTATTGGACAATAGGCTATGAGTCCATATACATGTTTTCATCCTCGCGCTACCTTTACGCAGCGATATTTTTTTTCACACACCGATTTGAGAAGTGTCGTCGTAGAAAAAGTTGTAGCATTTTAAAAGACCTCTCCAACGACGTATCGCTTGTTATTATTGCTCACTAAGCCGAGGCGCTTTCGTGTGATTTTCGGGCTGTCTTTAAGTAGCTATATTTTTTTAAATACAGCGATTTGGGTTTTGTTGTTATAGAAGAAGTTGTAGCATCTGAAAAGACCTTTCCAATGACATATCGCTCGTCGTTATTGGCCAGTAGGCTGGAGTTCATACATGTTTGCCCCTTCTCCTTTAAGTATTTTCAAAGCAATTGGAATAATAATAATGAATACTGAACTTAAAAAGTCGGTTTACGAAGAAAAAGGCACCTAACTGTTTTGGTTTCATCATATTATTTATAAAACGATTTCAAAGCAAAGGGAGTACTGCTGCTATTGAGAAATCCTTTGTGTTAGAGTTTAATAAAATGATATGTATTCTAAGCTCAAACCAATTCAACATACTTTTATTATATTTTCTTGAAACATACAATCATTCATTTTTCCATATCAATTTTAATCCTTGGTTAGCTTGTTCTTAAAAGATTTCTATGTTATTTACGCATGAATATAAAATATTTGTATTAATTTAACCTTTGCTAGCTCTTACTATTGATAAAAATAATAACCTTTTGTACCATTAAAATATAATATCAATAAAACACGTTTTGTTATTGTTTCTTTAAATATGCCTGACGCAGCCGTCTTTGTGTAAACATCTCCTAATTGAGTCCAAAAATATTCGTGCGTGTCTTATTATAGTATTAATTGTAGTCAATCAGGCGGTTACCGAGAGAGTGACGCAAATCGCTGCGTCACACATATCTATAACTCCACGATACAAAATAGTATGTGCCAATTGCATTCTTTGTGTTGAAATATTTTTTATTTCTACCAAATACTATAAAAAACACAAATCCCGGGATTATTTTAAAGCAAATTTTCGCAGTACAGGCTCATACACCTATTTAAGGGATTGTTAGTAATATCTTGGTGTACAATTAATATGACCGTATCTACAGTTAAGGGAACTTAAGTATTTAAGATCTATTCGACCTCTCATGCCTATAATTTTAGAAAAGTGTACTAATGATATATTATTGTGGGCTACTATTTTATTAACATGCTCAAGTTAAGCCCGGCTTCCCACGACTACAGTACAAGCCACGGTATAAAAGTGACATGCCGTGTGCGTGCCCCAACCGGCGCGTCAATAAGACGACAGTAGTCAGTACGTCGTACGTCTGGAGCAGATCGCTCCTCAGGGACCTGATAAGCCAAGCCCGGCTTGTATCTCTTTTTTACGATGATTTTACGCACAAAGGCTCCGACTTATACCTACACATACATAGAGCCTACAATCTACATCTTAAATAATAGATTGATAAAAAAAACCTGCAAAACAAGGATACTCGTATCCAAGACGAACTAAATATTATGTCTCGAGAGATATAACCGTCTCTTGCTAGGCGAGAGTTTTGCCGACCTGGTCGAAAGGGGATGTACAGGGGCTGATCCAAAATTGCGATACAATTGCACGTGTGACTATTGTGATCTTTCACCTTAATCTAAGCGTATGATTATTGCTATCGAAGCGGTTACAAATATTATACCACCCACAAATACCGTTATTATGGTTTCTTTTATTATGGTTTCTTTTTAACCGACTTCAAAAAAAGGAGGAGGTTCTCAATTCGACTGTATGTTGCTTTTTTTTTTTTATGTTTGTTACCTCATTTTATTAGTAAATTCTTCTAACAGACCGAAGTTTTGGTTATTTATTTATTTCTACCAACTTCGGCAGAAGAAATAGCGCGGTGTATTGTACTGAATCGCTTTGTTCTTTGCTCCTTCGGCTGTATTTCGAACCTAATTAGTTCGATCAGGGCGCATTGTGTTACACGATATTACTCTCATAATCAAACTGCGTAATTTGTTAACATGCTATAGTACTGAACCCTCGTCAAATTGATTTGGGTAAAAATGGACGTATCCATTCTATTATATATTTGAGAAAGTATAAAAATGGTTGAAAGATCTAGACTCTATTTACAAACAAAGACCTTGGGTTTTCTAAGACAGAGATCATTGGAGCCTTACTCATATAGTAAGGCTTATGACCAGAAGTGGGATGAATAGGCGAATAAAAAATACTCGCAAATATGTCCTTTTGATGCCATTTCTATCTTCATTTTTCTTTAAAGCTCATGGTTGTCTGTAAAAGATTTCCTGGCGTAAGAAAACCGCCGTTTCTTCCTTTTTCTTGTAATTACTCTCGTTCGTTGTACCTGTCATCACCGCGGCCTGTGCTAGCCTTGTAATTAGTGTAAAGACTTATTCTTAGTTTCAATGAAAACCTTTATTCATTTCTAAATAGGAATATACAACAGCAGTTTTGTGACCGACCCGGTATCCAGGAATATGCAATAAATCGGACCAATTAAAAATAGAAACTATTGGTCGGCAGCATCGCTCGTTATAATATAAGCTCCGGTACTACGCTTACCAATCATTCAATTTGTATCCTTACACAGGCCGATAGCTAGATAAGTTTTTCATATATACACGTATAAATATTACATACTCGTCACACGTATGTCTCAGAGGGAAAGGAAAGCATGTATGTACATACCACTTTCGCAAAATTTTCATCAATTTACAAGCTTTGTAGTTCGTTCAAAGCACTGCTTACGTGAATTTGCTAGTATTTATATTCGTGGAATTAAATTGAAAGACCATTCTGACGAATCCAATAAAAATATAACTCCATAAACTAAATTTTCTTACTTCAAGGCAATCCCGTTCGTAGGAAATGAGTCCCGCGTAAAGAAATATGCTCAGTATGAGTCGTTTCCTCCGCGCGAGTGAGCACGCGGCGCACAATCTGTATTACAACTTGGTTTCCTCACGATGTGTTGCCACATGTCAAAATATTTTCAAGATGCATATTGCCAGTTTTGTAATGTACTATACCGAGATGGGGCCTCCGAGTTTTTAGAATGCTATGAAATGTTCTTCTTTAACGAAGATTATTAGTATTCATAGCCAAAGTCCATGCCGCGTCCCATAAAAAATTCTTGTTCCATTAATACGAATTATATCATATTATGTTGGGATAAGTGTATTATTGTCGGCTGTCTCGGTTGACATCGTGATCAAAATACTTATATCATTCGACTTACGGATTAACATACTTAGAGACCAGTCAATAATCACAAATGCCCACGAATTCGCAAATACTAACCATTATTGTTAATTTGGCCGCAACAATTATCCTTCCTCGACATGTGTAGGTAGGTATATATATTGACGTGATTTGTATACAGATTACACTAAAGTCATCGCGGTCAAATTGTTCTGAACAATACGGTAATCACATGTAATGCTTCCTATTCAAATATATTTGTGACGACCTTCATATTCGGTAATAGTTTTGTTCTTTTCCAAACTTTTCCATCGATAATATTCAGTTAACTTTTTGTCGTTATTGGGCTTGACGATAATTGATATGAATTAGTAGTTAAAGTTTGTTTTTTATAAATCGCTGTATACTTTATTACTGTAAAAATAGTGAAGGTTAAAAGTTCTTTCGCAGGTTAGGGGATTTATTTTTGTTTCTTTATCACTTCTTTACAACGATAAAATCTCAGGGTAAAGAAGCCATTCTTTACTCTAATTGGTGCCAACCAATGCTTACCTCTTCGGACATGTAAGCGTATGCATATGTATGCATTGTAACTACAGTTTAATTGACGTCCCAGCCCCCAGTAATTCTCGTCTAACTGGCTGCCCATAACCATATATTCGTAGAGAACGTATAAGAATTTATTTGTGACAGAAAAATTTACAGCTGGGAATGTTTAAAACCGTCGACGTTTGCGTATTTTTGGGAAAAACTACGAAACGGGACGCAGTTATTCACCAAACTACATTCTTGCGCGAGTACCGCTCACATTCAAGAGATATATGCGACTGTTTCTCAGATGTTCACTCCACGCAGTTTATATTTCTTAACAACGTTAAAATAAAATAAATACAGTCCCACATAGTCCCGAGTTTAAGATACATGTCTTTTGTTGCGGGAAACTGCGAGATATTTTTTGTGTTACGCAAAAACTTTATTCGTCTCCACTCGGATAACAACTAAAGTACGGCGTACACTGTGGTGAAATATTCGACATACAACTAAAATTCTGTTGCTATAGGTTCAGCCTGTGTAGCCTGTGTGTAACTATTTATGGTAGCATGCTCGAAATCGGGCACGATACCGAGCAGGCTGACATAATTGTGGCGAACAACCATCAGTTGTGGCCATGTTACTGTGGAAACGCTGGCTTTGCAACGTGAGGTGACAGGTTCGATCCCCACACCGAAACAAATATTTGTGTGATCGACAAGTATTTGCTTTGGGTCTGGATGTTTGTAAGACCGAAAAGCCTTATAGTTATCATACCCACGACACAAAATCGATCTTAGTGTGAATTAAGAGTTATGTGTGTGACTGTTGGGTGTATTTATTTATTATTATCATTAATTGTTTATTACATTAGACATATGAAAGACTTGAAGACAGTAATCTCCACACGCAATCACTAAGCTCACCGTCCTCAAATAAACACGTGAACTGATTCCGCAATCGAAACAAACACAATCTGTATATTTGCAGTGGGTCGCACCGAGAGCCGCTAATAAATGAACAGCGACCGCAGCGCCGCCTCGCGACGGATTGCGGCGAACGCTAATCAATTAAAATAATTAAATCGGTGTAGAAACCCCGTCTAACGACAACGGGATATCGACACTCGCCGACACTTGCCGACAGTCACCGACACTGGCCGATGCTGGGCGATACTCGGCGACATTGGCCTACATCGGCCGATAATACTCGTCACCGGCTGGCTGGACCTTTCGCTAGGATAATCTTTTATTAATTGATGGGATTAGCTGCGGTTGTACAGAATTGTACGGTGATTATTCGCTTGAAAATCCTTTGTGACATTACAAAAATGAAAGCTAACCTTTGAAGAATGGCAATGTTGAGCAAAAAGATAACATGAGGCCTTAAGAAACACATCGGTTGCTCTTATTTTTATTCTAGTTTTCTATAGAGAGGAGAGATTACAATCTCAATACTTGATATTAAAATTTTTAGACATATTATGTACCTAGACCACTCTGTGTTACCTTCGTTTATTAGTTTGTTATTTTTTTAATGATAAATAACTATACTTTTGTCTAAAGAACCGAGACTGCAAATATCCAGTAACTTTTTCAATCGCATAACTTATACATAAAAATTAGGAGTAATTTTTAATGTACGCAATAAAAGTTTTCTAAAACTAAGTGATAAACTTATGCAAAAGAACTAATTCATATCCCGAGGCTATCATATACAAGCTACGTGCACTTAACTGTTTGAAGTTCTTTGGAAATAAAGTTTTCGATTTCAATATTTAAAACTGGCAAAGGGCGAAATAAAAATACCTCTATATTTTTATCTGCTCTGTACTTAGGTGTGTATACATTTTACAAAACTTTTTCTCCTTGTATTCTGTTTTAATATCACTGATATTTTTGTCTTGAACTATTAGAAGTACACTGCTGAATGTAAACCTGCAATGTATTACTTAGTAAATTGTTATTTTTTTCTTCTCTGACGACAAAGTAGCTAGAATGTTCATGTTTGTTGATGTCGAGTGGAAGACTAGTTTTAAAAATATTCAATTGACTCAACTTTTCAAATCTTAGAACACCTATAAAGTATAAAGTAATTATAATATAATATATTACAACCACATTTTGATCTGGGTTCAAATGAAGAAGCAAATGCTAGAATTAACACGTTATCAGTAGAACTTCGAAGTAGTTTTAACGACTCGAGTGATTTATCAAAAACTGTCACAGACAACTTAGCTGGCTAAGTGAAGTTCTTGTCGCTGAAATTGACCTTTGAGTTGGAGACCCCGAGCGGCGCCGGTACGGGGTGTGAGCGCATCGGGTTACCAACTTCTACCTTTTCTTTAAATATAAAAATAACGGTTTAAAAATATTCTATTTTCTATAAATATTATTATGAGAAATATAACATAACATTGGCATATAGGCGTAGTGATTAAAAATTAAGGTAAATTCATGGTTTGGATATTTTTAATTAATATAACATTTGTGTGTGTATGCCCAAAGATACAAGATTGATTTTCCATTATTGGTCCAGACCATCGGAGTATTTTGACTTTTTTATTTTACCTTTAAATGCAGCAACGATCAACGACAAATAATAGACGCTGCAATCTACATAATATTGTTTAATCGGGCCTTAATTAATATTTCGCTCGCCTTCTTTTTTTATACTGGCCACGACAAAGTAAGTGAAAACTGACTGGAAATCCCTGTGATGATTAGCGCAGTGCAGTCTTGGTTAAGCTTAAGCTTGGTCAAATAAGCTGTACTGATTTTGATTGTATCCAGATACTCGAATAAACTCGAAACACCCCCTTGAGTGGGTTATCAATCTTCAACCTCTTTGTTCATTAGTCGCAACTCGGGCAACTTGGGCAACTTGGTATAAAATAAGTGCAATATTTAAGTGTATTAAAGCAAGTCTTTATTGCGGGTAGTCGTGACGCTGAGCCGTGGGTCTCGGAAGTCGCGTGCGGCCGCGCTCTGCCGCCTCCGTGCGCCTCTACGCCTCAGCCGCACATGTTAGCGGTAATTGTTATTAGCTCGCCTGCTTGTACCGTTACAGTTTTATATACTTCGGATTTATATTAGATTGATCTGCTTTTCTTTAAGAAAAAATACTTCATTCTTTTTTAAACTCTGCCTCACATTATTTCGTGTAGTGGGCGTATACAAATATTTATTTCACATACATAAAAATTCTATGAGGAAACAAATTGTCTGTTAAGCCATTGAATATTTAGCTGCGTGTGAATTAAATTATTCTGGATATACCGTAGTTAATGCTATGTTGCTGCCTCAATTAGTCGTCGGAATTGGTTAAGGCCGTGATATTGGCGTTGGTTTGTAACCGTATGATTTATTCACATTGCTTACTCTAAATAGCAGCAGCAGACAGCCTCCGTGGCGCAGTTGGTTAGATGCCGCCTGTGAAACGAGAGGCCGCGGGTTAAATCCCGCACCGAGAGAAATGTTTGTGCGGTCCACAAAAAATTCTTTCGGATCTGGGTGCTTGTGAGTCCGAAAAGTGTCTCGTAGTTCCTGATACCCACGACACAAGACTCGATCTTAGTGTGGTGTCAGGACTATGTATGTGACTGTTGGGTGTATTTATTTGTTTAAATACGACTGTATTCTTTAATTTTACGTGGTCTCCAAAATGTATCTTTACATCAGGTAATAAATGTGAAGGTTTTCCATGTATCACTAGTATTACTTTAATACATTCCCAATTTAAGTCTACTGTAATTAAACAGAATGAGATCATAAACAATCATTGAACGCAATACTTGTCTATGAAAGACAGACGTATAATGGCACACTTCAAAGGAAACTCGTCATAAAGTACTGACAACATGGGAGGCGTCTCTCTGTCAGTAAGAGCCCAAATCCCGCGCCATCCAAACATTGTTTCAAACAGTTCCACCTGTAATGTATATTTTAGCGTAATTACTGCTTTACCATAATTGCGGCTTCTCTTAGCAACTTGTTCGCGCGTCGAGTTTCTACCGTCGTACTTTACTCACATTAATATTCTACGCGTTATTCATGAACAATATTTTTAATTGTTTGTTCTTTCAAGTGTGTATAGCACTGTATATTGATTTATTTTATGTAGGTATTTACATAAAATAAATCAATATGGCCTGACCTGGCTTCACCCAAGAATAATTACTTTACTTCTTTCATATTTATTAAAGCAGGATTATTTATAGATTCGGCTATAATTTGATCAATTTACGTAGATTATAAATACTTAGATAAGGTATAGTTTGTATGTTGTAGGTACATATGTTGTTATGGGTCGATCTCCAAAGGCATTTTTTTTCGTGTCGGGCTGAATAAGCCCCCTTTAAAATCGAAAAACGTTTTCAAGATATTTTTTTATATATAGTTCGGTGCCTAATCTACGTGATACAACGCTAATATTATGAATAAGTTTATTATAAATATCTAAAAAAAAATCTTAAACCCTAAAATCCTGATCGCTCTGGGTTGACCGAACTCCCGATTGAATGACAAAAAGATTTTTTAACTTTTTAATGAGAAGGTTCATATGAAACAACTTATTTAGATTACATAACAGATAGTTAATCTTCATGGTAATAAAATATTTTTAGTTATATTAACAATACTTTTGCCACAATTTGAACTTAAAATCGTGACCGGGCATTTTATCTCATCGCTCTGCGCTGAGGTAAAACATCGCGCTCATCCCTGGTTACGCGTTATAGACACTCTATTCCCCTCCTGCGGGGTAACACCAGTGGTCGTCTAACCGCCGAGGAGTATATTTGTGTGCCACGTTCCCGCGCTCCAACATTACGAAGGTAAGTTTATGATTGCTCTGGATTTGGTTCTCGAATTTTATGATTGCTATGGCATGCTATTTAAATTAAATAATAAGCTTGTGAATGTGTTTTTTTATGTGAATTAAGTGATCTTTAGGATGTTTTTTATGAGACGTAATCACAACTTTCTACTGCTTTTAAATTCGGCTATATTTATGATTTTGTGACTTTTTCTGATCGCTATGACTGTGATTGCTCTGTCCAAAAAGACCAGAGCGATGATATTTTGCATTAATTGTACGTTATAAATCTATTTTTCAACAAATACTAAAAACGTTTTGGCTATGAGGCGACTATAGTCTATCTAAGCTAACAGGTTCCATTTGACGTTTCATACTTTTAACGTAAATAACTTTGTGCAGACGTAACCCACACAATTTCAATAACACTTTCCGTAAATCCATGGAATTATGAAGCTATTCATATTTTATCACTAGACTTACAATCCATCATCACTAAATTTAAACTAGAATCCTTTAAATAAAGCAAAATAACCATTTTAAACAACATTTTTTTTTTTCTAGACGTCATTAAAAAGTCACCTCGTTAGGTCTTTTACCGGTAGAGTCGAGACTATTCAAACGCATTTGTATACGCATAATCGGTAAAAATATTTAAATAATCGAGCAGATATAAAACAGTTGTGTTTTAATTTTTAAAAATACTGAACTTGCAGCTAATAATAGGTATGCTGTCAACGAACATACATCAATAAATAATGAAATAATAATATTATTTATAATTTATTATTAAATAATAGATTTGGATATTACAATGGAAATGAAGGCAGTATTGTAGGATACGATACACATAGTGAGGAGGTTCCTCACTTTGGAGTATATGTATTGTATTGTATGTATGTATCATGTGTTCATAAGCATGTGCGTGATGTGGACTGGACTCAAAAAGTGTCTGCACCCGGGTGAAGCCGGGCCGGGCCGCTAGTAATAGATAAATCACTCCTTTTGTTCCTAAATAGTAAAGTGACTTATGCAATTGTTGATGTCTCATTAGAATAAAAATGTTCACGAAGAAATAAACGAAATGATGTAAACTGAAAATATAAACTAATCGATTAAGAAATACAAACAAATATTATCGATATCTCTATATAATCGGATATTGTAAGAACCGATTTATTTGACAGCATCCCTATTTCCCAATGTCAAATGGAACTTCTTAGTTTAGATAGGGTATAAGCTGTGATTTAGACAACTGCCCACAAGAGGCTGTACAATGTCCGCACGGCAAACACTTAGGCTTTTACCAACTTAACAGCGATTCGAACCAAAGCACCTCAAAGACAAACATGTCACGGGCACCAAGGAAGGCAAGCCGACCTTCGCTGGTTAAGCGTTCAAAAGAATACAATCAAGAGAAGCAAATTCAACTCCCACAAATGTTTAATAATAGACAGACTATAACTCCAAATCAAAGTCAACAATCATTACACAACTCGGACCTGCCGGACAGTTTTTTGGATGAAGTTCCATCTATTGACTATGAAAATTTAATTACTCCAAGTGTTTCCGAGGTAGTTTTATCTTCGTTGAAAAACGATAACATCTTGACAAAGGTTGCTGCAGCAGAAGATTTACCCGACTCCGACTCTGATGACTTTTAAATTTTCAGAGCTTCCAATAAACCTTATATTCTTAGTTTGTTGATCTACTAAGCCATAAAGAAATTGTATTTTTTTTTTACTTGGTGTTAAAATTTGTATCATTATCATTTGCAAACAATAATTCAATCTGATCTGATCATATTCTGAATTGCATTGTACTTTGTGTTGTTCTATTTAATTCTTTACTTTCCACTAAAAATATAGTTAAGGGAAATGTAATTATTACAAATCAGTAATAATCTTGAAGACTGTTTTTTTTTTTATAAAATGTTTATTTTTAAGAATTTTATTTTAGTTTTTTATAAACCTTAGTTTTCTTTAAATACTTCCTAAAAACTAATATTTAATACTTTAAATTAAATTTTAATGAGTCTAAGTAATTTTATAACTATAAAAGTCTGTAGGTATTAAAGGTTGATTTCAAAAGGTTTTTAATTTTGTCTCATTAACCTAGAAGTGATTTAAATAAGTCCAAATATTTCATTTTTTTTTATTTGTAAGCCTGAATAAATAAAACGGCTAAATAAATAATATTTTATCAATATATTTATATTTTGTTTCACTGATTTCACCATTTATGATTGCTCTGGCACCAATTATGATTGCTCTGGTCGCGATTTTTTTTGAACTTAAATATTTCAGTAACTATATATGTAAATTGAAGGCCAATAGTAAAAATGTGCTATTTGAATATCATTATTTTTAATGAGATACATAATTACTATTAAATATCAATAACTGAAAAGCACCAGAGCGATCACACGAATACGCCCAATTTGGAGATTGACCCTTATACTTATTTTTTTAAAAACCCGTTCAGTAGTTTTCGCGGGGTAGGGGTATCAACGAACCTTCACGAACTTTTAAATTTATTACTACCTATAATAAATTCCATAGGTGCGATAATCTTGATATTGACATCTTTTCTCAAAGCAGAACCAGATTCCGAGCAAATGTTTTAAAATACAAATCCTCCAATTTGGGTGCATTTTAGGATTGAATTAATTAATAAATGTTCTTTCTACGAATTAATAAGATTAAGATTAATACTATCAATTGCCTCACTTAATTTGTTTTATTTCTGTATTTTCATTTGTTTAATTTAAGGTTAGTTATTTAATTTAATTTTGTTTTATCTTATGTTTGATTTGGTTATAAATGTATATTTTTGATTATTTGAATGTGTAATTCGAGTTATTATTTGTTTTTTTAATGTGAATATTTTTTGATGTTGTATTATTATTATTTGAATGTTTGATCCCAGTTGTTTGTGATTTGATTTTGCATAATTCACAAAAAAAAATTAGTAATTCATGTTATTGAATTCATTTAAATAGGAAATTATTTGATTAGCTTTTTGATTGATAAATGTAACTCCAAACGTCATACGCATGCCGTGGTCGCCTATTATTGTAACGGTATTTAGCATGTGTTTAATTATTGCTTTATTATTAGTGTAAATACACGTTATGTTGGTGATCCTAATAAAATAAAATAAATAAATAAATAAATACAGGATATATAATTTCGGGACGCAAATTGTCCTCTGCTTACCCCTTCAGTATTCCAGGTGGATGCTTATGTGTATATTTTATATGTATTTATTTGTTTGTGAATTTCGTCTCAGTATATTTCCAGTATCTAACATATTATAACTATAAACAAGGTAGGCATATCCATTTTGGCAAATATAATAATATTTATTTTCATGGTACTGCGTATATCTAGTGTGATAAACAAACAAGCAACGAATATGTACATCTATTGATTTGGGAATCATAACAATAAGTTGTTTGTAAGCGGCACTGGTCGGTAATCGTCAATAATTCCTCGAACCGACACATTATATCCTTTTCGTAATAACCCGGATTAATAGCAACTAAAGTGGACTATGCTACGAAAAAAGAGATATGCCTTTAGCTTTTGTTCTTATTTTATAGACCTTTATCTGGTTTCAATAATAATTATCAGTAGTAAATGCTGTACTCCGTGTTAGTTGTGCAAAATGGTCGACTCGAACGAGGCCGTTGCAGAAAACAAATGTTAACTGTCCCTAGCTGATGGATACTCCATATATTGCACTGTAGATACTATATACTATAGGTTACAATTTAGTCACTATTATTGCGACTATATGAAAAAAGTTATATTCTTAACATTGTTAAGTTTGCCTTCCGTATGATAGAAGGTTTTGCATATCAGGGTTTCCAGGTAAAAAATCATAGTAAAATAAATACCAGTGTTTGTTGGTTTGTTCCTCTTTCACTAGCACCTGTGCTAAAAATGAATATGATTTTTACGTAAAAGCCCGAAAAGCGACATGCAACTTTTTTATCTGAAAAATATACGTTTTCTACGGGACGCGCTCAACATTTTAGGTTTTTTAAAATCCTGTCACTGAAAGCCCTACTAGGATTAAATTTTGCATCAAAAACTCCATTAAATTTTCTTTCAACATCCTAACAATCGAACTTGTAACTTTACTGAATGTACAATACCACGACTTACTACGTGACTGACGCAAAAACTCGAGGCAATATTTCCCTGAAAGAAATACGTATTGGTATAATTGTGTTGGTACGTTGTCAGTCAGCCGTCAAATCAGTTGCAAATCAGCTTACCGCTACACGTGGGGGGAAATAAGAACAGAAAGTTCCCTTAAAGGTGTGGCCGCTTCCGATGGAACCAAAAATATATAACACGTTTTCCATCGACGAGAGCTTAATGTGTATCAGAATGATGGGAATCTAATGACAGAAATATACGTTTTGGTAGTTTTACTTGTAAGCTTACATTTAGGGAGAAAACAGCTGCCAGTAGTACTTAAGTGCCACTAGTTTTGCGATATTTTTCGTCCTATGGTATATTAGAGAACAGGTATATTGTCATTTTTCTCATCTACAGTGACAGTAACTCACTACTGTACACAAGTAGCGTTGCCAGGCGTCCGGATAAAGCCGGACATAGTTAGGCTTTTTGATTGCATGTCCGGCTAAAATAAACGGTGTCCGTCTTGTCCGGCTTTTGTTAGGCTTTTTAAATTTCGCAAACAAGCGAGCACTGCCGCCGCGCCGCCGAGCGTAGCCGAGATTTATGATATAATAATCAAAAAGACTTGATTTTACATAAAAAAAATATTGTCGTACCTATTAATACTAAGACAAAATCCTCAATAATATAGGGTGTCCGGCTTTTTAAACCAAATGTCCGGCCAAACTGGCTGGTCTGTCCGGCTATTAGGTTTGGCGACCTGGCAACGCTATACACAAGCCTCCCCCGAGGAATTACAAAGACAATTAGAAGTGGCGTGCGTCTAACGTCATGTCAAACACACTTCAAGCTCGGGCTACTTATATTATGTCATTGTGCACCCATAGTGGATTGCCTGACACGGGAATCGAACCCGGGACTTCATGGTTCACTGACATCCTATGCTACTAATATTATACTAGTAAAGGCAAAAGTGTGTGTGTTTGTTATTCTTTACGCTCACACGGCTGAACAAATTTTGTTGAAATTTGGTGTGGACATATCTGATATCCTGGATTAACACATAGGCTATCTTTTATCCCGATTAAATATAGTGTGCCCGTTGGATGTTCAAGGAGTCTTCTCGCTCAAACGGTTACGAATTTTAATAAAATTAAGTACAGAGGTAGCTGATACACTAAATAAACGCATAGGTATTTACATTTTATCACAAAAATGTAGTATTCTCGTGGGATAAGCGAAAAATACAAACATATTGTATGTTTGATCCTCTTTCACACTCAGGGGAATGGTTTGGGATAGAATATAGGTCGGATGAAATTGGATATAAGAGGACAGGATTGCATGCCTTAAGTCATGAAACAGATTGAGATGGGACGGAACGGGATGTAACGGGACGGGATGAAATAAGCAGTATAAAAGACGGCAGTCACATTGAGTTTAATTATAAAGCAGTTAGTACGCGAAATAATATGTATCGGATGTGGACTGGACTCAAAAAGTGTCTGCAACCGGGCGGAGCCCGGTCGGGTCGCTAGTTACTTATAAATTTACTTTATTGAATTATTTAAGTAAGCGTAGCTAAGCCCTAGACAAACTGTAATGACTTAATAAAGGCAGGGCAATAACCTCAGACCATTCGGAGTTACACGTTTACATGGTTAATTATATTACTGCTTATTTTAACAGAGAATTAATTAGCGTTTAGCAATTGGGTTCAATGCTCTAAAAGGCCGTGAGTTCGAAACACGGATAAATATTATTAACCTTCGGGTATTTTGTGTTTCATACCTTAATTGTTGTTGTTAATTCATATATTTTTGTTTCTATACGCACCGATGACACACTTTGACTAAATTTAACTTTAACTTTAAATAAGTTTAACTTTAAAAGGTATCCTTACACAACAGGTATATAACAAATAAAACAAAACTAAGTGCAATTCCTGTAGCCTGTACTGTAATATTTGAAGTTGGACTTCATTTAACTGAAGACACAAAGACCTGATTCAATAAATGCGCAATTCTATCCGCTTCATTTAATAAACTTGAACGAACTAATAGATTGTATTGATATTTTCGAAGAAATCGAAATCTAAATACATTTCATTCTGAATAAATTATCAATTTCTATAGAAACCCAACTAAGTCGCTTTGCGAGTAATTTATAATATCACTACAGTAGAAAATATTAGCGTACTACGATAATAACTCGAAACGATAACTCATTTTGACAATTTTTCAAAGAAGGAATTTTCGCGAAATCGATCTGTAAACCGCAGTTCCTACTAAGTTTATTTAAACTAACAGCCAAACGCAAACGTGTTATTTAGTTGTTTTGAGTAAATGGTTCAATTATTATGTTATTAGAATTCGGTCGAGGCATCGCTGGCATTCAGACAGTTTTTTGTCGTTCAATTATAATGGTTGTCAGTCGACGCAAGTAATATAAGTGTCAAATCGAAAATTTATTTTTATATCCTCCGGGACAGTACATTTTTAGATGTAAATTGGTCGCCTGTTTTCTTTTCTGGAGCTCTAAGCGTACCAAAAATACTATTCGTATTTATAATATTTATTTTATTTTATTTTATTTGAATTTGGTACAAAAGCATTTAACAAATTACAACTTAGACAACTAAAAAGTAAAACTAGTAAAGCGATAAATGTAAAATTAATTTGTTAAACAAAGTATTGTACACAACATTATTAAACAAAGTTATTTTCATAAACAAGTTATTAATAAGAATAAGGACAACCAATAAATTATGCTTTAATCTATATTTTGACTGCAATTTAATAATCTTTGAAACCACCACGTTCTACATTTTCGTCGATCCATTATTATGAAAGTTATGTCTATAAAACTGTCCACGGGCTGGTAACATAATCCGCGCGCTATAGCCGCGGTGACGAGTGGTGACCGATGGGGTGATAGCCGTGACGCCGCGCCTGATGGATGGCCCACTACTACCCCTCCCCCTTACCTCCCCCTCCCCCTCACACCCCGCGCTAATCGTCCAGTGGGTGGACAGTCCGTATCGCCGTCCAGATCGATCTAACTGCCTGTTTAGTGTAATACCGTGTAATTTATCTGGCCTTTGTTATCTTCACTTGACCTTTACTGTACGTAACAATTGTATTAATGCGAGCTGGAAATGAGTTTATGGTTGGAACGGCTACATTAGCTGTACAAAGTAGGGATTTAATGGGCTTGAGCGATGTAATCTATAGTGAGACGATGCTATTTCGCTATAACATAAATACACGAAATTAGAAAGATTACTGCCTCGGTTGGGTAGTTATAAAATAAATAAATACACCCAACAGTCACATACATAGTCCTGACCCCACACTAAGATCGAGTCTTGTGTCGTGGGTATCAGAAGCTACGAGAGACTTTTCGGTCTCACAAACACCCAGACCCGAAACAAATACCTGTGGATCACACAAATATTAGTTGTACGGTACAATTACAATGCTGAGGTCTCGGGTTCGAATCCCGGGTCGGGCAAATTGATATTAGGTTTTTCTATTTATTACCCGCCCTGAGCCAGGAATTTGTGCCCGATATGACGATAAGGTTGCTCCTATCACATCGTCGAATGGAATATACAAGGTGCAATGTACATGTCCAGGTAGCACCTCTACTTATCCCTTCAGAGAAAAAGGCGTGAGTTTATGTATGTATATAAAAAGATTAAGGCACTAAAGTGTCATTAATTTTTGAGCTCTGGTTTTGCCCGTCTGTTAGTCTCTCGAGCTGATATTTTTTATGGTTTTTTTACGTACAATTATTTAATTTCTTGCTTCCAACAGGTCCCTGCGAGAAGTTCGATTTAAGTCTTCCGGAAAACCTTATTTTCCAGGGAGCTTTTTCGTCATTTTATATGAAAAAATGAATAATAATCTAACCCTAACGATATTTTTTTTATGTCTTTATCAACGCTTTAAGAATTCAAAAATCACTTTAATAATAAATTACAATTTTAAGTGATTTCAATTGTTCTGTATCCTTGCAACAACCCCAAGGTGTCACAGTTCACTGATCGACTGAGTTACTGAACTTTTTAAAACGATGTTCCAATCTCTCAATGCAAAACGATTTACTCCCCAGAGAGACTGAAAAAAGACATTAATGAAAACGTTTTCTTAATAGAAAAAGTTAAACAATTTGGGCCACTTTAGTAAAAAATACCGAACATTCCGTTAAACTAGGACAAACTGTGGCTTTTCGAATTCCCCGCGCGCAGCTAATTGCATAGTTTAACGACGGTGGTCGAGGCGGGCGGTGGTCAGGTGGTCACGTGGTCGGGTGGTCGGCTGATACCATCGGCCACTATTAATAACTGTCAAGTGGTGACAATTAAAGTTCGCTTTGTTTCGTGTGCGATGCCTTATCTTTCGGTAATTGCTGTACTCGCGATTGATTTCCGCCACAACTCCACCGTTTTTCAGTTGTTGTTTGTATTTAAAATAAAAATAAGGGATTGGTTATATTTACAATACACAAATATTGTAGCGACTGAGTATTGTTAATTATTTTTGGTGAACAGTTGGTCTGTATTAATATTTGTTACTTTAGGGAACACAACTGTTTATAAATAAACATGTAATATTTACAGAATTTTAAAATATTTGTATTGTCCCGGATCACGCCAGGCGATGGCGGACAACCTGTACTAGTGGCGTACGCAACTGTATCGCTTTTCTGATACAGCCTTTGTACATCTGATTTTTAGCGGACTGGTATAATCGTGTGGTAACACTATTTACATAACACTGTACTTACAACTTGGTGCAGTCATTTGGAAGTGCCAGTATAAAAAAGGACAAAAATACTGTTGTAAGACCATCCACGATTTCTTTCTTTACGCTGACCAGAGGTTTGTGGCTAATCAATTATTCACCATCAGTTGACGTGTTAGCTCGTTTGCCGGACCTATTGTATTAAAAATGTGATAAACTAAGAAGCGTTCCAAATCGATCTTGCCCAGGTTAGCTTACGGCAAATCATACCCTGTTACATGTTATTTTACTGTGTATGCTACAATATTACCGTAAAGCTTAATCAAATCCGTCCAATAGTTTTTGTGTCAACAAATATCCACAACTCTCCATCCATATTTAAGTTATCAACAGAAAATAGATAAATATGAAAACAAAACTTAACAATAATCTATATAAAGGTATCGGTCCGCTCCGCCGGGCCGCGTAATAACCCATTGTGATTTAATTATTAAATTTGATAATGTAATTAATGAGCCGGCTTCGCGACACCAACTTTTTATTCCTTTGTCGACTTTCAACTAAAGCCTTCGCACAAAGGAATTTTACAAACGTTAATTTGTTTGGTGGTTTTGTTTTGCGAGTTTATTTTTATGACGAGTATTTAATCGCGGAGACAAAAAGGCAATTCACAAAGTTGTTTGCGCTGTGGTTTGTTCATTTTAAATCAATTTAAATTCGAATTTATTAATTCGTGTTTGCGGTATCCTTTTTCGATTGTGTTGGAAGGTTTAGGACAAGGTCATTAACATTATATAGGTACAAGCGTTATTTTATACACATATTAACTTTTGTTTTAATGGTAACCTAAAGTACGAGTAATAACACTATACACTAATATTAACAATACACACAGTTCTATATAAGTATACAATATATTCTGCATATAAGCATATTCCTATATTAACGGATGATTGGCAGTGACACGAGTGCCCCTTTAATTATCATTCCAAATACAATAGGCGAATCTATCGCCACGCTGCACAATTTTTATTTACCTTAAAATTTCTGCAAATCCTAAAAGCTGGCGTATCAAATAATATAATTTAAGACCGCGGTACAGATATCATTGTCTGTAGCCATCCGAGTAATCCATCAATGTAAGCTGGTAGCAATCAAAATACCGCGGGAACTACGTGCTAATTAATGACGCGAGTGACGTCACTCTAGCTCCCAGCGACAGGAATGTATTCAAATGTATTGGAGCCTTGCTTGCTGGGTATTCCATTAATAATATCTTTATTTATCTTTTTTCCTCTCTATAAGAAATATAGCCTGTAAATAGGACAAAGCTACTATCAGACAACGGATTTTATGTTATTATTTATTTATTTAATTTATTAAATAAACAAAAACTTATGTCTAATTACACATATACCGTGCAAAACCACCTAGTTGGTTTAACTGTAAATACTTGCTGATAATACATAACTGAATATTTGGTCCGAAGAAGAAATAAGAGAATGAAAGGGAAGTAAGGAGAAACATGGCGACTATAGACTTCCGGCAATGTTGTTTAATAAAAGAAAATCGTGAACAAAACAGTTATTCCATGATGTTTTTCCAAAATACTGAAATACCACCACTGTCAAATCGACATTTTAATGCTACCGTTATAAGTGGCTACTATAAACATTATATGGTCTACCGCTTAAAATGTATCGACGTAGAATCTTTAACCCTTAAATGTGATTTGTATAATAAAATTTTAACATGCAATTGGTTGAGAATCGTAACATACGAAAAGTGAGATTGTGGTTGTAAAAGTATAAAGGCACACATTCATTACAGCGTGATATTTCTTATAATTACATCGTTACTATTTGATACACTTCCCTGTACGTAACAAAGGTAACATGCCTTATAAATAACACACAACAATTACTTTCTGTTATATTGGGCAACACGCAATGCTTAATAATTGAGTAAAAGGTAGCGGTCACTTGTCATCATGAAACGTTTGTTTTATTTAAAAAAATATATATTAATTAGGCCGCGGGTTCGATCCCCGCACCGAGACAAATGTTTGTGAGAACCACAAGTATTTGTTTCGGGTCTGGGTGTTTGTGAGACCGAAAAGACTCTCGTAGTTCCTGATACCCACGACACAAGACTCGATCTTAGTGTGGGGTCAGGACTATGTATGTGACTGTTGGGTGTATTTATTTATTTATTTATTTTATTTATAATTACGTTGATCTTCCATGCTCTTTGTATAGCATGTAGTCGATTGTGGCGATATTGTTCATTTTAGACGTCTTTGTATGAAGAGTTAAATAATATGAAAAGTATATAAATGCTTGTGTTTAATAACTCATACATACTTAGGTACAAGCCTGTATATTATTAAAGGAGTATGCAAATTTATCACTTGTGCCATAGACAGTCCGACGAACTTTTTTCGACACAAAATTTAATACGATCTTATCGCCATGCCGGACACAAATTTCAGTTCCGTGCTGCTCATATAAGATCTTTCAAAATGAAAAACGCATACAAAATGGAATGCTCAACTGAAAATTCGATCTGAAGATCTCGTTTTTTCATCTTAAATACACTACCTTATCAATAGGACGGTCTATTCTAATAATAGTTAATTAGTATTCCAACCATACCTAATAATTCTTTTGTTACATCAAAAACTTGTAAACACTTTTGAATCTCACATTGAAAGCAAATGAAGTCTCCAATATTCAAGTCTGCGACGGAGCGACAATGTCAAAGGTTGCTCACTGAAAGAAATAAAGAAGAGTCTAAAACACTTTGAATAAATTAAGAGACAATTATTAGAATTTAAATAAACTGAGTCTCCTGAGCCTAAAAGTTACTCCTTCAGAGCCTACTTCATTTCGGCGTTAAACCTAGAAATAATTTGTTATCCCAGCGCCGCGCTCGTCGGAATAAATGAATTTAATTTGTAAAAAATATAAAATATGTAGTATTATCGCGGGACGTAACACGAACGGGGAATATATTTTTAAAAAGAACATTTCATTAAGTCGCTCAGCGTGCTAATTTAAATTCAGCACAAATCAAAAACCAGGCAGCTGAATAAAAAATAAAACAAAAATCAAAAAGTAAACGTGCTCCATTTTATTCAGGAAATAGTGTTTCCTAATTCTTTTTGTTGAATAATTTCATTCGAGCTCCGGTTTACTGCTAATTATTTTAGCAGAGCGGTCGTCGACAGGTGTAATAAAGTTACAGCTTGGGAAGTCAAATCCAAGATAAATCCTTTATCAAAACTTTCTCACTTTGTAGTTCTTAGTAGAGCTTAGTACCCACTACACTAGGTCATGCAAGATTTGAGCGAATGTTTTACCCTGCGATGGCAATCGATAGATACTTAGCATAATATCACAAGCCGCGTAGTTGAATAAAGTAGGTTAGCGACTATGTGTGAGGCTTAAATCATTTTATAATCTAATTGATACATTCTTTAATAATGATACTTTTAAAAATCTTATTTCCAGAGGCTTACTTTTCCTGCTTCCGTCCTTTTTCCTTCACCCTCGCATTTTCGGAGGCCGACTACGCATCTCTGACACAAGTAATGTACATGTCAAGGGAGACAGTAATCAATTACCATCAGGAGAAGTAATTGCCTATTTGTTGGACTTATGCAATAAAACCTCTTAACAATGGCTGCGTCTTATGAGTATCATTGTTTCGAAGTGTTTGTTGAAGTGTTGCAATTATTAACAAGAAGCGATGCTACAAACTTCTCCAAAACAATCGATTTATCAAATATAATATCTGAATTGGTGTGCGTATACCGTTTCAAACAATATCATTGTTCATTAGTTAAGAACACCCCTACACGGTAGTAATCGAGTTAAAACCGCGCATCGATAACGTAGCTTGAATATGATTACAAAATCAAATTGAGTAATATTAGTGTATAGATGAAAGTGATCCAGTGAGTCGTGAAGACGCAATAAAGTTCAAAGGTTATAAGTTAATGGAAGCAATCTTTCAAAGCTTGTTAAAAATTCAGCTGAAATATATTGTCCATAGATGGGCGGCGAGCTCGTAAACCCGCTAACTCGCGTGTACCGAATACTATTATGTGGGGCTTTTTATTATCTCGACGTTGCTTTATTTTAAGTGAATTAACTTTCCCCGGGAAGATTTTGTTTGTCAGCCTTATGAAATATACGTTCGTGGCTCCACTACTTAATGTTAATTACATTTTCGATTGTGTCAGCATTTTCTCAGTATGGTAATCCCATCTTTTTTTACAGTAGGTAATGTTTTCATGAAAAGGAACAATTCTAAGCATTTATACAATAGCCATACCTTGACATAGTTGTTTAGGGGCAACGTATATCAGATCCAAGTCATGCGAGCTTACATTCAATGCATTTCCTTCGGGGAGTACATTTTTATAGAAGGTTTAAATTAGACTGCCTCGGTGGCGTAGTTGTATTACGGTACGGCTACAAAGCTGAGGTCTCGGGTTCGAGTCCCGGGTCGGGCAAAGTGGTATTGGATTTTTCAATTCAATATCAGCCCGGAGTCAGGAATTTGTGCCCGATGTGGCGATAGGCTCGCCCCCTATCACATTATGGGACGGAACATACAAGGCGAAATGTGGGTGTCCTGGTGGTGCCTCTGCCTACCCCTTCGGGGATAAAGGCGTGAGTTTATGTATGTATGTATGTATGTTTAACCTTCAAGCGGGCGCGCGGTCATTTGTAACGGGAGCGGGCGCGCGTAACCGAAAAGACCTATGGGATGAATAAGACAAATAAAGCACTAATTATTCGATATTCTCTTATTTATTTGTACTCAGATACATTATGATTGTGTTTAAAGTGTAATTTGTCAAAAAAAGTAATTAAAATTATGAAAAAGAAACAATTTTTACATTAATAAACATAACTCAAACATTCTATAAATCAAAACAAAAATTAGGAACACAAAACCCTTTTTTATATCTAAGACTAGTATATATACCTAGTCTAATAATAAAAATTCAAAATAAGAATAATAATAATTAACTTTGGTTTAGTTTTCATTGGAATCAGTTTCTTCGTTCATATAACATTGATTGCAAATAAATGTTGTATGACTTCTGCAAATATTTTTCATACATAAGTTACATTGCGTTTTTGATTGCCTCCTTTTTTTGGCTGGACATATTTTACAGGTTCCTCTGCATGTGCCAGAACTACCTGCTTCTGCATCAGCAGCACTATCCTCCATATTCAAATGCTCCCTTATGTTTCTTTTTAGTTTTCTTGGAAGGCCTGACATCGTTGATCTTCTTTGGACATACTCTTTTATCAATTCAATGCCTAATGCCCGTAAATACATTCGCCTTTTCCTTAGAATGACATTATTTGCCCTCAATATCACCATACTATTTATTCCTGCAATATCCAGGAGACGAAAGAAGAGTGTCAATGGCCATCTATTATTCTTCCTTGAAACCGAATACATTTTTGCTTATTTTATCGACTTCATCAACACCCCCCTTTGTTTTATTGTAAAAAGTAATGATGCTAGGTTTGCGCTTTTCATTTGTACTTTCATCTATTTCTGCAGCACAGTGAAGTGATGATATAAGAACTACTGATCTTTTCTTTTTAGGTACGTAAGACACGAGTGTAGATGTATCTGAAAATCCAAATTGACTTGAATATTCAGGTTGGTTTTTATCTATAAAGCAAGGAGGTATTTCTCTCTTGTTCTTACGCATGGTACCCACAACAGAAATTTTATAATCCTTGGCCAAATCGTTTATCAACGGCACACTCGTATACCAATTGTCGATGGTAAGGTTTCTTCCAGTGCCAGAAATCGGTGTAATTAGCCTCTTTACGACGTCTGCCGCAGCATTACTCAATTGATATGGGCCTTCAGGCTGCCTGCCAGCATAAAGTTCAATATTTAGAACGTAAAACGTAGCAGCATCTACTAGTGGATACAGTTTGATTCCGTATTTGTCGGGCTTTGATTTCATGTACTGTCGGAAAGGACATTTTCCTCGAAAGCCAATCATCATCTCGTCGATTACAACATTCTCTCCCACTGAATATGGCAAAAGACAGTTTTGTGTAAACATATCTAAAACTTCTCTTATTGGTGCAGCTTTGTCTAAAGTTCGACGAGCTTGTCGCGTAGTAGCATCATCAAACCGCAATGAATTCAGTAGAAATTTTACTCTTTTCACTGACATAGTAGTAGGAAAAATAGGTATACCTGTTCCATCACTTGCATATAAATCTTCTAAATTGGCGTGTGATGTCTTCAAGGATCCTGCTATGTACAACAATCCGAAAAGTGCTCGAATTTCTACCGCATCAGTTGGTTTGCAGTCACGTATTCTGTTATACGATTGCGCCTTTTTTTGAATAAATTCGTTGGTATATCTAACAACTTTTTCAATAATATTCTCTGAAATGAATAAACTCCAGGCTTGCGTAAATGTTGTTGCTCCCACACCATTTCTCCGAATACCCGCATCTTCCGTCAGAACATTTTGCACTTGACGTCTCACTCTGTTATTGTTAGATTTTTGCCACTTCGTTACTTTATCGCGTCCTGTAAAATAGCTATTTATTACTGAAAGTGGCAAATCATCCTCTTCTTCGTCTGAGCAGTTTGACTCCTCAGCAGATCGAGGTTCCTCTGCCACGATGTGGTCGGAATTTTCAGAGCCATGGTCGCTGAGCTCTGATTCACTCTCTTCTTCGTCTTCTCTTAGTAAATCCTCGATTGCACTTTGTGATAACTGTCTACGACTCATTGCTATATAAAAATCCAAAATAAATTAGATAATATTGAATAATGTCCGAAGAACTATTACAAGCATGAACGAGTGTATGTCGCGTTGAGCGTCGCGCGTAATCTTTTCGACGACAGGCGCGTGTAATCTTTTCGACGACTACGCCGGGACTAAAACAATTGCGATCTGCGGAGTGGGAAGAGCGCCTCGAGCGACGGTTTATTGTTTATTTTACTCCCAATGACATAGCGACAGGCTACTAGGAATGAGAAATTAATGTGGTGGGTAGTAACAATAATATAAACAAAAATGTACTAAGCGCGGTCGATTCGACTACGCGCGCCCGCTTGAAGGTTAAATTAGATAAAAATGGTTTAACTGCTACTACTTACATTACAAATACGAATTATTATATAGCAAGTAAATAGGCATATGTTCAGCAGCGGACTCTCTGTGTCTGAAGAGAGAGAAGTAAGATACAATCTAAATTGCGTATTCGCTCGGGATACAAGGTAAAATTAGTTGGTCGCTCAAAAAAATTAAAACATATCCTCGTTGCCGCCATTGTGTATTTATGTATGTACTAGTATATGTATATATTTTTGGTATACATTTCGACCCATATCTATATACCTTCTTAATTTATCTCTGCATCGCCCTAAGGTTGGCTGTTAGAAAATGCCTATGGCATTAAGCCCGGCCTTTATACAACTATGTATATATAAGAAGTAATAAGAAGTAAATCGTCAACAATATTGCAATGAACGCACATGGGTTCATTACATAACTTGTATCTACACAATATAGTACGTGAGTCTATTTTTCAGACTACTCTTTACTATTTTTACAAATAAATCAATTTCGTTCAGTATTATCCACGTAAGCATTACCGCGGCGCATACGAATCCACGCGCCATATCTCATTGAAATGTGAGTCGGCGGGACATTTGCATAGCACAAGGAATGAAATGTTACGTTTCGAGCACGCGAGGCACTGGGACCGACTTCAGCTTGAACGCAGACACCTCGCCGCGACGCCCTGTCTTTGACACATTAACTAGTTAACATGTTGCAGACGCCACTGCATCCTGGTTGGGAATATATACTTTATTTACGTCTATGTAGAAGAGACGCGTTGAAGCCTGTCACTTAGTATGTATTTACACTTATTTAGGCACCGGTAATTATTAAATTACTGCTTTTTTTATTATTACTTTGAATATTGCAGTTTTTGGATTAATAGCTAGTAGGTAGATGCTATTTTAGTTTGTTCCACAAATTTTACATTGTAGCCAGAGTAACTACTGGACATATTGAGACTTAATACGTTTGACAGGCAACTATGTAACTAAAATCTAAATTCACAGTCAATATTATTTTATTATCTCTCAAGAAAATGAACATAATATTATCATTGCTGTACGTTTTTTTACTCCAGATAGACTTAATTCAAAATTTACCAAGGTTTTATATTCCATTTTATCATCACTCTTTGTGTTATTTCAGTGCTTATAGCCAATCGCTGGAAATATTGAATGGTTTAGTAATATTTTCTTTCATCTCGTACTAAAAATGAAACGGCTTTATATTTCATGAATGTCGTAAATTTTGAAGACACAAAGTTGCAAGGTAGGTGGCAGACATAACTTTAATTATAAAATTCGGCAAAGGAAGACGCAATATGCAATGCAAAATAGAAACCAATACTGAAAAGGGATGGAAATAATATAAGGGAATATAAAAAAATACTTGTATATGAAATAATATCTTTCATGTCACACGTTTCAGTAATGGCAAATCGTTACGACTGTTCACCAACACATAGAATTTAAAAGATATATGAATTCTTACTTATTTCTTTGATTACATTATGTCCGTAATGTTATTAATCAAAAGCAAATAGAAAAAAAGGAAAATGTAAGAAGAAAGTTGGTGTTGATAAGGGAGTTTCGTACGCCGTTTTTTTTCCACGGTTATATCAAAGTTGTGAAGCGAACGTAACATTTCGTGACAATTCACACCTTGTAAAAGACATAAATAAAATATATTTTGATTTGTTTTAACTAAACGCAACAGCAAATACTGCATAACTCTTACGACTAACGACATCTATACCTCGTCGATAGACCTAGCAAATCTAGCTCTACCACTTTAAACACTAAATAAAATCACTCAAGATGCTGACAAATGCGAAGTTGACACCGTGTATTTACTGTTCGTGTTTCCAAACGCAAAATATATAAAGGAGTCGATCAGTCCTGTCGGCTTCCCGGAGGTGTCCAAAGAAGCGATCCCTCTCACCCCGAGCTGTTTGATATTCTTCCCGCGCCGCGCTTATACATTTTGATATCGATCTGGAAATATTTTATTGGATGCCTTTTGGGTGTTCCTTTAAATTGTAAGTACGCCAGTTTTTATAAGGAGTGGCGTGGAGAACTCTTTGATAAGGTTTTCTGTTAAGAGCGTGTTGGGGCTGCTAAATGCTCTATCACGTGCCTTCGAGATATATTGGCTGTTAAAGTTCTATATTTTATTTTCAGTTTAATAGTTAATTGGATCGTACATTAAATAATTGGATTACTAAAGATTTACAACGTCAGACGCACGTTTAAATGCTTTCTGAATGAATACTATCAATAAACGGTCGATATATATTTTTAAGAGCAATGAATATAACTTTGGATAATATGTATACTAAAGGAAATTAAAAGATTTTTTGCATAGCAGGTAAGTTACCCTAAATGAACGAATACAATATTAACGCTTACTTTAACTTAAATTTAAGTATTTTAGCTAATCTGTGCACATCATTAACCTACGTTAAAATCTGTTGGTCGTCTGCAGGTGAGTTTGGCGGTGGCCCAAGATTGTCGCCCACAGCGCCCACCCGCGCCCACCGCCGCCCACTGGCCTCCGCGTGTTTTGCACGTTAAGCTAATGTACCGTGCAAATGCGGTTTAGTTAGCTTCGCTGTCGCTTAACTACCTGGAATGTTAATAGCAGATACCTTTAAATGCGCATTATACTCTGTAATTAGCTCTTCTGGTTCAGTGCAATTTACTACTATTGTTATAATAAATAAACCCAAAAAGAACACACATATATAATTATAACTATACTGAGAAGTGGCTGAGCCGCAGCTTGCTAGCTATAGTACGAATGCCCAATGGTTCAACTCGATAGGATTCACACCATCGTCATGTAACTTCCGCTCTTGTGTCTTGAACGGTAAGTGAAATTACCGAGGACCGTTCAGCAAACTCGTCATAGTGAGCTACATTCAAGACTTTACCGTATTATGCATAAATCATTCCACTAAAACAAATATTTATGTATCAGAAAAACATTAGTCGCGCTGGGAGAGTGTACTTGCTATCCCTAATTTATCAGCCCACTTCTCAACCTAATGCGCAACGAAAGCTGTCCAGTGACGTGGGTTTAATCCCAGAAGTAATCGTTTAGTACCTGAAGTGTACAGCCGCTCAGTACCTCGATGTACTCGCCGGCGCCGGTCACGTCCGCAGCTTAGTGCCGGTACTTACATCGCTGCTAAAATCTTACAGATGGCCCGCATACTCCGCCACTACATTCAGCCACTTTGCTGTAATCTATATCTAACTAGCTGTATCCACTCCACCCACTCGCTCGTTTTATAGCCTCAAATTACACGGCGGAGTAAAAAGCCCGTATTAACGGAGCAAATATTTTCAGTGTTTACATTATAACAATATTGGCTCGTGTTTCTTCACATCGCGATGGAATCCGTAATATCGCTTGTTATTTATGGAGATGACAGAGTTTGCTCGGTGCGTGGTGTGCGCAGGCCCCACCACTTGTGTATTTAGATGCTCAAAATGTATAGGACAGGTTGTTCGAATAATTTTATCGGCCCCCCGGGAGTCACGTACTGCCACTTTGTTCTCGCGAGGGGACGCGCCGAGGGCCCGAAGGATATTCGGGCGGAGTGCGGGGAGCGGTGGAGAGGGGGTTCCGACCTTGTTGAAAACTCTTAAAGAGAACCCCTCTGTTGTCAAAATTGAGAAGTAGGTGTGCGCAAATAATTAGGGTGTCTCGATGGTGCACCAAGATGTAGCCGGGTACCTTTTTCAAAAGGAGCCCTATAAAAATGAGACTAATAAGATTTTATTTTAAATGTATGCATTTAATTATATCTGATCCCAAAAGCCCAACTGCCTGATGTCTACCATCATAAGGTTACAACCTTACCTTAGCAATTTACTAAGATCTCATTCCGTCCCATGACCATGAGTGCTATAAAGTGTCTGAAATGTTTAAAGTTATATTTCTTTTTTTGGCAAACCCGCGGCCTCCTGTTCACAGCCGGTGTCTAACCAATTGAGGCTGTTATTATGTGTGAGAGGTGCGAGATCATCATATCTCGTTAGTACTTACTGTCTTTGGATAGCATTGCACTTATAAAACAACACGTAAAATGTCTCATTTAATCGGCTCAGTATAAAAAAATATCAAGGCAAAAGCAAGTAGCAAGTAAAGCAAATTACTTCGCCGATATCCTGGCGAAGTCCCGAGCGTCGCGACTCGTTCGCAACGCAGTGCGGAGCGCCGCCGCCGAGAATTAAATATTCCTCGACCATTTACTGCTTTGTAAAAGATAGTATTCAAGTAAAGGAATGAACGTGAATAATGCCCGCAGTTTATTATATTTCTCTAAAGCAAATTACTTTTATACAGAAATGTAAGTAACATTTTCGTTGCACTTATTTTGTGCTCTGATTTTTACCGGCACTTCTACGGATTGACAGCAAGAGACAAAGTTCACAGGGCATGATTTTATACTAAATAAATATAATTGAAAGAGTTTACTACTGCTTCCAATAGTTTACTGGACTTATTTCCGTACCAAGACTAGGTAGGCAGAACTAGGTAGTTCTGCCCTAATTTTCGTCTCGGGTGAAAGAGATTTTTGAAACTAAAAACTCGTCCAATATGTGGCCTAAACTGCGATTCTCTACTAGGCAATCAAACCTGTAACCTCCATTACAGCTCTAATGTGCTGCCATTGGAACAAAGACTCGATTAATCAAGTAATGAAAGACAATTTGTAATTGTGAGTAATTTCCGTTCTAATAATAACCAATATGTCGCGTGGTCAGGCAACTAACTACACATCAGGTAACTAGTAAGAACTATATATCAGTTTATATAACTGTTTGTTCTGGCAATAAGAACAAAAGACAGACTACATCCTCCAAAGTATCAAAGACAAAATATAATAAACAAATGCTTTACAGCCTATGGTTTATTAACTCTAAACAACGGTGTACAGTGTACACATTAACTCACGCTAATTTTCGCCTTCAGCCAGTATACATTGGGTTTCAATAGACTGTCGAGGTAGAAGTTTTTTTTTCTTTCTTTCTTTCAAAAAGTTCACACTGGTGAAGATGACAGTCTATCTGGACAGCACTTCATTCTTCACAATATCTTACTAGTGTTAAAAGTTCCCACAACACACAGAAACGTAGTTTACTCCGTTTGAAGCCGCGTGAGGCGTGTAGTGCAGCAAGTCGTATGAGCAATTTTCCTTTACTTTCCGAACGCCCTGAGCGCTTGCTACTTAACGCGCAACCGTGAAAGCATTCGCAGACGTCTGTTAGCAACGAACATTTCGGACCGCGCCTACTTTACCACTAATCCCTCAAAGAAAATCTACTTAGGGCCTCGCTTATTCTTATGTAATCAGAGCGAAATATTTAAATACACTTTTTAGTTTTCGAATTTGTATTTCTATCGCCACGTCTCGTGTTTTCCTTCAGCTCGCTCTCAAGAGGTTAAGAACTCCATGTTGCAAACAAATATATTTATCCGTTTAATAAAACTCTTAGTATTAAAATATAATACACGCCTCATTCACAAAAATAATTTCATGTTATTGGTGTTCTAATATTAAAACTAGTTAATAGTTAATTTATAACTTTTCGTAACGTTTATTTTAGTCATCCATCTCATTTTCAACAAACAATATTATAAGGACACACCCACACAACCGCCGCTATATTCGAAAATACTTTATTTTCAAGTACAAAGGGACTTATCGCACAGCGTTCTCTGTAACGATACTACAATGAACAGACAGTAAACAAACACAAGCTATTATAATATTCAATGAAAATATATTTAAGATAATATTTTTATAAAAACACACTTAGAAAACATTTTAATAATTCGTTCTATATTTAGAATCCACTTATTCTACGAGTGATAAAAAATGACATTGGTTTATTAGCTGTCTGTATGATCTAGATTTGGAGGTGGTTCGACCCTCACGTCCAGCTAATAATTTTGTGTGAGGTTTTCGGCTTAAATATTTTATCAGGTGATCGCAACTGAAACTGTGCCTAAATGAATATATGTAAATAATACACAATAATACACCCAACAGTCACATACATAGTCCTGACCCCACACTAAGATCAAGTGTCGTGGGTATCAGGAACTACGAGAGACTTTTCGGTCTCACAAACACCCAGACCCGAAACAAATACTTGTGGTTCTTACAAACATTTGTCTCGCTGCAGGGATCGAAGCCGCGGCCTCTCGTTTTACGGGCGGCGTCTAACCAACTGCGCCACGGAGGCTGTCAAATATTATATTTAAATATATTCGTATTATATCCAAATCGAATATTCGTTGCTTGAAGGTCGCGTCCCAATTTCTTCGCTCACTTGTTTTGACGACCACTTCCATATCGGGGACGAGAAATTCCATTAAAATGTGACAACTTCATATTATTTTATTTGGGTTATTTTTGGATATCGTATTATCTTCTCAATCACCATTCTCAAAGGTTAACTCTACGCCTACTGTCGTCGTGTGGGCGTTCCTAGACGATATAATATAATATATATCAATGTACTAGGCGTGAGTTTATGTATGTATGTGATACACTAAATTCCTTGATTAAAAATCTGTCAATATTCTATATTCAAGCCATCTTTCAATAAGATCCTATGAATCGTTAATTAATAAGCGTTTCGGAACGAATTGTGATAAACTCCATTAATAATACCATCTGTTTTCTCCATTTTCCTCCCCTTTTCGTAAATATTTTTTTGATAATAGAAATAAATCAATGTTCAAAAGCGATCAAAATATGCCATCGCGTATTACCGATCACGTCCAATAAAAAATTCCAAGTGAGCAAGAATCACGGTAACTAATAGCGCTAACAAGCCGCCACACGGGGCAAGTAAGTGCCGTAAAAATAAACGGCACCGCACTGTGTACTTACCATTCGATGTAATTTAAGATATGGCCGTTTAAAATGCTCGCCGTGTGGAAAATTTGAAGCAAAACGTTCGAGCAATTTATGAAGTAGCTCCCATTTGTTGGACGTATGTATCCGAATTTTGTAAAATAAATCGCAGTCGCTGGTTAAGAGAAAATATGTATTACTATTTCTTTGCTTTACTTATCGCAGAAGAGATGATATTATTTTTGTAAATAATGAATGTCCTTTACTAGTAGTTTCTTGGATTTACGCGAATGTTACACATTGAAATAAAACTAATTTTTACAGTTTGCCCCGTGACCACGAAAGCTGAAAAGCATTCGAAACGTCGGGAAGTTAAAAAATGTAAAAATTAAACCAAATCGCGATTAAATCCGTAAAAATTAGTTTTATTTCAATGTCCTTTACTAATTGGATAGTTGTATCGTTAGCGAACACCGTGCACGAGGTGGAAAATCTGTCATATCGGTTCAGGCAAGTCTGTTTCTGGATCGGGAAGTGTATAACGAACTCCATACAGGCTGGTGTAATTGTATAGACACGAGAAAAAACTCAACAGCTAAACAGTATCGCAACGAAGCTTACACGCAGATCGTTCCCGTATCAGTGTACATACAAACAATTGGATTAATACATGTATCATTGAATGCATTTCAGATCCGCATATCCAAAAATCCACAAAGCATAATTTTATTACATTAATTTTCAAACTGTATATTATCAGCTTTGGAAAATTGATAGATTTACAGTTATATTGCGAGTTATGATTTGTGTTTATTTACTGGGCTCTGCCGGCGGGTGTGTCACGTCGACGCTAAGGGCGCAAACAACGCGTGTTCTATCTCCCACATCTATCCACACGGTTCGAGTCGAGCACGTGCGACGTCAGATACTAGTTATTTTCTTCGTTTTTTATTATATACGCAACGGGTTATGAGTTAAAGACGTGTTGGTATATTTGTGTCCAATATGAATTGATTGGAACTGGAATGTGTGTCTGATATGGGGGTTGGTTCTCCGTTTATGTTACTTGGGATTAATGTTGGATCTAAATGAAACAATTGACACGTCTGCTTATTCCTATAAGCATCAGTACGTAATATAAATGTAGATTAATTTCCCTTTTTTTAAATCTCGATGTTTGTTTGCCTTTGTGCTGCATCGCATTACCTACAATTTTTTAAATGAAAAAATAAATATAATGAGATAGCGCGATATCACCGAAACTGTCTTTAAAAATAAAATTAAAAATAATAATTTAATACAAAGTTATTTTACTCGGAAATGATAAAATGTGTTTCATGTATATTTTTATTGCTCAATAGTATTCTGAGAAGATTTTCAAAGGATTTACTTTATCAATTATTTTCATATGTATTATAAACAGTATATTAAGTAAATATTTCCGATATAAAATACTTATACACTCGTATGTTGCTATTTGATAACATATATCAGTAAATTTATTTTAATTCCGGAATTGATGATGTAATATTTTTGTGGTAGTATGTAATTATATTGAAATAGAGTACATTAATGGAGTAATAAAAGTTTATATTCGTAGGACTCAATATCCACACTTTACGACCTGTGTTCACAAACAATGATATTACTTACATTACACAATGGAACATGACGTAATGTACCATTACATTGCGTAATATCCCGTTGCTAACCATAACATTTTTTTATTAAAAACAAAATTAGTCCACCTGCAATGCCTTTTATTTAGAACAGATTATAGACCAAATCACTCCTGTGATGCCAGTGACTATTGCCACCCATAAAAACCCACAACTCTTGGAGAACCAGATATTTTTAGCCCGCAATTGCCACTTATCAAAAAAAAAACCTGTCACATAATGTGTTTACCGTCCAATCCTTATATTACACGCCACGTACAGCTCGTCGAGGTTATTTAGGTCCCCATTGAACAGAGGATAAGTCCATCATGTCAGGCACAAAAAAGCATATTGATAAATTCGTAGGTATACGGTAAAGCGATGAATCTTATCAAAAAAATAGGCTAGCTCAAGAGTGCTCGTGTTGTTAGGGCGACACCTGACTTAGTTCTCGGCACGGTGACACCGCTCCTTCACAACTAGTCCTCTGTGTCCGCATACACATGTGAGCCCAAATAACCCTACATGTTCCATTTAAGCTATGAACGGATGCTTTCCTATTATATGTGATAGGGTAAAACCGAACCAAACTTATAAATACCTTCTTTATTTTAGGCGCGTATTTTAATTTATATACACATTTTACAAATTATGTCTAGGTGGACTGAAAAGCATTTCATTACTTGTAATACACTCGTAATTCCTCCTAAATTATTAAATAGTGCTTAGACCAGTATGACAAGGCCAGCTTATAGTTCAGTCATAAAATGTGTCGCAGACAGTTTACACGAAATTGTTGTCATGCCAATACCCACAATAATTGTATTGATCAACCACATATGAAAATATCTCTTCAACCGATCCCTTCAATATTACAATAATCAGTCAAGTGTATTCAACTGTGCTAGCATAGAATCAACTAAATTAATTATATATTATACTACATAGTAAAATAGTTTATGTGTACAATGAAAATATACTCCCGAATAATATACAATAAGCGTGTTTGTGTAAGATGGCCGGCGGTGGCGGCGGGACAAACATCCCATGTCGCGATAATCTTTTCTTTATTTGTTTGTGCGAGACTTGCCGGCGTGGCTTACCGGCCGGCGGCTCCACGCGCGTGTTTGTCACTCATACTTATTGTCCATTACATTACATCAAGTTGATGTTATATTTTTATATTTATGATCTATATCTATATGAAATCGCATAAATAGATAAAATATGTCAGATGGACTTTTTGGGAGCTAATGGAAAAGTTTTTAAACTGGCAGAAAGGTTCCTTGTTATTTATATTTTTAACATTTCAGCACACAGCGTCTGTTTCAATTTAATCCGTGTATTGGTATACATCAAATTCTCAAAGTTAAAGAGACAACCAGAGGACAGAGATGCAATCAGAATATCCACATATTCCTGACGTATATTTGTGTCAGAATGAAATCTCTTTCATGATACATTGCAAACGTTGAAAACTTTATTTTTCTAGACTGACTTTTAACGAATAATAATTGTTTTTCAACACCTTATCACCATCATAATTTTAACGCTTCCAGCCAGGTAATTTAATAAAAGTCTTATGATCTAAGCCATTAAATCCCTAATGTTAAGCGTCTAGGGACTAACGCTTAAAGCAATTTCAACTGATCTCTGGCAAATTGATACGCCCACACAATTCTCGCGACGTTGGGTGAACAGTGGAAAGATTATGTGTAAGCACCGCTATTTACACAAAATTGATTGTTATAGAGGTTAATGCATGATGGACTGCTGGTAAAAGTCCGAATGTGGCTGCCAAAACGACGGTCGTGGGTTCGAATCCCAGGGCACACCTCTCAGTCATGTGTTTATTTTTAGTCAATTGCCATATACTTTGACGGTGGAGGAAATTAGTAACCCTGCGTACTAAACAGATCTTAACAAGCTTTTCTATAGTATGTTATGTCCGCCACCCGCACTGGATCAGCGTGGTGGACTCTCAAGCCCTCTCAATCCTATGCTTGGTTATAGAGGAGTCGCATGATCAACAGGGCTTGATTATAGGCTAATACAGGTCTTAATACAATAATTGCGTGGTTTGGTGCTGTTCACTAATATGTCGGTTAGCTGAACCAACACGCCACGCACTACCGCCACAGGCCCGGAACTTAGGGTAATAGCATGGTTGAGGGTACGCCGACGTAGGAATTTCATGCGGAATATTTTTATGTTACTTTTTGTGTTACTTAGAAATAATTCTGGAAAATTTGGTACTGTCGATTAGATTCCAAGAATATAGTTGCAGTTAGCTTGATACTATATTTAACATAGCCATATCGAAGCTATAATCTAAAGTAAATTATTCTTTGGAAAAGATTGCATAGGTATTAGACGCTCACATTCGAGGCTTTCAGTGCCGATATCGAGGCTTAGGCCGTTTCTGCAACCAAGGAGGACTGTTTAAGCAATGTTGTGTTCTGGGTAAAGAATATTGAAGCCTGAGAAAATGCGTGTGATGCTTACCATTCATGACAATCTTGTCTCATCACACTGATTTATAAATTTGTGAGTAATTTCGGCAAGACATCAAATGAGAAAACATAAAACTGATCGAGATCATTGTAGTTAGATAAATGTAGGGAATAAGCAAATTGCAGTTAAAGCGGAGTTAATATAGATGAACTTGGTTAAAGTTAAATAATAAAAGATGCGTTGAACAGGTAAGCTGTAGCATTTCAGAAGTCGATTTACATTAAATAAAAGACGCAGACCAATATACATAAAGTACAAGAATAAGTAAAAGAAGTGGAATAAATATAAAGCGCTTGTACAAAGCAGTGCTCGGCTCAAATCCCATTATACGTAACATCAGAGCCGACACTTGGAAATTCTCCTCGACACAAACTAGGGACAACGTTCTCGTTTTTCCAACAAAGCGGACGATCTGCTGCAGTTCGAAACTACTCGGGGGAACTCGGGCGTACTCGGGAATAGTCGGAAGAAGTCGGGGACAGTCGGAACTGAGCAAGTTGTAAGCTCACTCGCAGATGTTCCATTAATAACGCGGATGATAGCTCGCGCCTGTCATCTCGCCGACTACTTGGATAGTTGCAACTAATCATTGCATTGTTACTTAGAACTATTTTTACCGTTTTCGGTGATAGGAATAATTGCGGGGATAATATAAAAATATTCATTGATTATAGTGGACAATTTGTTTATCCTTTGTCTATTTGATAAGGCGTGAGCTTATAGCCATCATTAAAATTAACGTAATGCTTTTATGAATGAAATGGAATGAGTTTTTACCTATAAAAACCCTATCACATTAAGAAAAGACCTGTATCAGTGCGCGATAATGGTATCAATACGGACTGATGTAGATATAAAGTAATATCTCTCATTATAAGTTGTATACTAAATGTATTGATTGATTAAATGGTAAACGTCACACGAATATCCCGTATCTGAGGTGATATACAAAGCTACACGTAGAGATCACGTGGCCACATCCGACGGCAACATAAATCACTGCGCCATGCACGTACATTTATTTCGGAAGCAAGGGAAGAGCTCTTAAACTCACACAGGAAATGCACGTCTAAATAAGTACGGCGCGGTGTCGCGTGCGCTTGTATTTATAATCACCGACCCTACAGTTACAACTCGCGACGCCCTCGCGACACACGCCGATAACTCACACCTCGTAGGGGGAGGGGGGAGGAAGACGAGGGGGGGGGGCGTGACGTCTTTATGTGCACCCTCTTTGTACGGTTTAAACGCGCCAGGTTTATTGCCGCGATCCTAATGACGTAATGAACACGTCACCCGCCTGAGGACCGATTCAATTACAGCCCGATCGTTTTTAGCTTTTAATATACTTAGTTGCAACGTGCGCCGCGAGATGGCGGTGTTACTTGATGCAACTTAATGTGTGATAAATTCTGGCAACTGTCAACTTTGTTTTAAATATAAACTGGGGTAATATTACTGTCATATGAAAAAAGCGACGTGAAACGACGGTGGCTCTATATATTATATTGTTTATCACTTTTATTAGGTGAACAGTTTGCTCGTTTGCTACACCCATATAATAAAAAATTGAGATAGATTTGTTACAGTGGCTTTAAAGTGCGATAAACACGGTGTCAACTTTCTAAATATAGGCCGAGGCTAAGCGAACCGTTGATAAATCGGCGCTTAGAATTATTTACACGACGCAGACAATCTAATTTTATTTCACTAATCGTCCAAAAACCCTTTCATTTCTGTTCAAGCGGAAAGTACCCAATTGAAAATTTATACGTTTCACTTACTTCAAACACTATTAAACAAATTTCAATAAACGTATTTGCAAATTATACCCCACAAGATGAATGACAACATTGTTGTGCCTCTAGCTAACTCCCAAATTAAAGAAAAACTATTTTGGATTGTTGTCAAGTATTTTTATTCATTAAAAGTTTTATAATTATCTACAGATGTATCGTCAAGTGTAATGTGTATCATCAGTAGCATTGTCGTATTGGTATAAAATTTAGAAGAAAATTACAAGTTCCGGGGATTTTAAAATACCTATTAGTTTCATAATTACTTCAAACCAATTGTATTCCATACCTCTCATATCTTAGTCTTTCTCACTAAGCTTGTATAAAAATTGCTTATGTTTCAAAAAATCTTATAATTCTATTCAATTTGGATCTATTTTTCGAGCTGCCATTCCTTTGTGAGTAATCGCCTTACCGTGACATCTCTTGATATTGAGACGATCCCAAACTCAAATAATGGCCAGTGGGCATATTGTTGACTATCATAATAAAAAACAATCTAATAGATACATAAGCTCCTGCCTAAAGTTCGTTGAGCTTATATTCGTCCCACGATATTATAGCTGGGAGTCAATGACAGCCTCCGTGGCGCAGTTGGTTAGACGCCGCCTGTGAAACGAGAGGCCGCGGGTTCGATCCCCGCACTGAAACAAATATTTGTGTGATCCACAAGTATTTGTTTCGGGTCTGGGTGTTTGTGAGACCGAAAAGTCTCTCGTAGCTTCTGATACCCACGACACAAGACTCGATCTTAGTGTGGGGTCAGGACTATGTATGTGACTGTTGGGTGTATTTATTTATTTATTTTAATGAATATATCGAGCATTTAAGTTATTTGGACTAATAATTCTAGTCGTAGACAACTCATAAATATCAATCAAAAATATCAATGAAGTGAATTACAGTGTAATATTACACAACTTTACTAAAATAATTTATTTTAATACTTACAATATTTTCAACATATTCAGCTACAGTTTTTAATTAAATGTAACCAAATTGAAAGTAAAATATGTTATATTCAATTGAATAACTCTCTCTCTCTCTTTAGCCACAGGAAGTGGACTGCTGAACATGGCCTCTGAACATGAGGCCACATAGAATCGCCACATAGACCTGGTGGAAGCGGCCAGTATCCAGCGACATCATTGAATAACTAATAATTATTAAATTATTCTCTAGAACTATTTGTCACTCAATGGCGCGAAAAGCAAAATATATTTTCCAGCGACAAAATATATTTTTAATTTAATTTAGTGTTCTCAAATTAGCCAAACATTTGCATAGGACTCGATGTTGTGATTCACCACAGAACACAGACGCGTTGGTCGCGCGCCCGTAAAATCACTGTTTTATTGCGAGGGAGCGGCGACGAGCGACACCTGCACTAAGCAAATACTAGCTAGAATTAAATTTACTGTTAACATATACATACTATAGATACCAATTAGACAAAGTAGACAAACCCATGATAGACCTAATGAATGACATTCAGTACATTATGTCCTCTTACTTAATAATAGTCTCCACAATTTTCTTTTTATTTTGCAAATACGTAGAGCAGCCCACTATCGTTTTGATTGGATTGCAGATATATATAAATTAAAGACTTTCCACCTTTTCTCATCAAACGTAATAGACAATAGTAAGTCAACAACAATGTGTAAAAATACATAGAAATTGTCTGATCTAAGAGTGTAAACCTTTAAATTCGTTTCGTAAACTTTCATAGGTCTATTAAAGTATATCAAGTATATTTTAATGAACTACATATCTTATTATTTATGTCGTTAATTATGTTCCAAATGAGTCCCTTTGTCTTACTAAAACCTTTGCGTCATGACACTAGATATTCTTTAGCACGTCAAAACAAAATCTTGTTTAGAAACACACACATAACGGGGTTTAATTAGAGAAATTCTGAAACTCAATGCTTCATTATCGCGCAAATCCAAACAAACAAATATGAGCACACTGTTCGCACGCCACGTCACGACATCCCCTGAGCTTTCCTCGACGACACACGTGTCACACAACATCCTTCACACGACCTACATACTGTCACACTTGTATTCTATAGAGATAAGGGGAGACAATGGATCTACACTTTGTTCCGTCTTGACACGATATCTTATCTATTTTCAACAATCTGTTCTTATGTTTAGCAGCCCCCGCGTCGCAATTTCTTAACACGTCGGCTGTCAAACTAGGGGCCGCGGGTTATATTTCCGCATCGAAATTAGTGTTTGTCTAATCCGCAAGTATTCTCTTATGGTTGCATTAAAACAAAAATATACATCCTAGTGTCTTATATTTACGACACAAGCATTGAGATAACGCAACAGCCACACTGTTTCTTTACCTGTCCCCTATGAAACAGTGTTAGCATTCCTATTGAGCTAAACCATTGGTACTGAATCTATGACGGTCTTCAGTAAGACTCTGATTTTAAATAACATCACATTTCCATCCGCTCTCGCCTCGTGTATCCATTTCATTAATTTATTATTCTTATTAAAAATTATGTTCGTCGTCGATACTCCACAGTTCGCTCGTGGAATTCCTGCAGTTTCACTTCCGAGAACCGAAATAAACTCATTGTGTCATCGGCTTTGCGTCCCGAAACAAAGTTAAACAATATTAACTCACATTAATGACGACCGGTGTCCCTCTACAATGGAAACATAATATAATCACATATAAGATTCCTTTGTTCGCTGAAATATATTTATACTGCTTCATAATATGACTTTTTGGTGTGTATTGAAATGGTAAAATGTTAAGTATGAAGCTTATGGAAATTGTAGTTAAGATAGCTGATGGACCAACCATAAGTTGGAGATAGTTATGTCCAACTAATCGATATTATTATGGCAACTTGATTTAATCGGGATATACAAAGAGTATAAATTGAAAAATTAGGTTAAAAGTATCCTGAACCGGATAAAATGCATGAAAAGATTGATCAAAGTAGACGAAGCGAAGGTAGTATGTCAAGATCGAACAAAGTGGAGATCAATAGTCTCTGCCTACCCCTATGGGATACAGGCGTGACGTTTAAGTTTGTATGTAAATATGTGAAAAAAGCAGCGACACATTTGTGTGGGTCACTATGGCGGGATTAACATTTTAGGGTACTATATTTACCACACGGGTGAAATCAAATAAATCTTTTTTAAGGAGAAATTAATTTTCCATTGAAGTCGGTGTTCGCAGAATTAAGTGCTTTGCGTCTATAACAGGTGCATTATATTCACTTCATCGTGCCATTATAAAAATCCACTTAAACAAAGTACAATAATTCAGCGCGTTAACTGCATCAGAGTAAATGGACAGCTCTTTAGTTAATTAACTAAAACAATAACCATAAAATGTTAAACAAAGTATAAGTGCTTGAGATAAAACACGGCTAAATATAGTGTATATTTATAAAGGCGAGACCACCCTAGTTCGCCTCAATGACGCGGCGATCACGACGCCCTTGCTAGTGACGACGCGTTATATTAATACATCCTTTACTGGTGGTAGGTCTCTCATATGTGAGAGGCCGCCTGGGTGGGTACCACTGCAATGTCTATTTCTCCCGCCAAACAGCAGTGTTAATGCGCTGTTGTGTTCCGGTTTGAAGGACATTGTAGCCAGAGTAACTACTGGACATATTGAGACTTAACATCTTATGTCTCAGGATGGCGAGCGCAGTGGAATTCCAAGCATTGCCTTGTAATTCATGGTGTTGTTTGGTTTTGCTACTGTCCATGAGCGGTCATATCGCTTACCATCAGGCGAATGGCATGCTCGTCTCGCCATTCATTGCAATAAAAAAAAAAAAAAAAAAAAAATCCTCAACAATTGAGTTAGCTGGACCTCACAGTGACAACATGTGCCAATTGAGTAGATATTTGTTACCCAATAACAAGCGAGATAAAATTTATAATAGACAATTTTTATCCCACTTAAGTTGCTCTTTTTTTATTTACAACGATAACGAGGCTCATGGTAAGCTTCACTTGCCTCGCCTGATTATAAATAGAAGTAACGCTACTACAACTTAGTAAGCACTGAAGGATATTGCGCTAAACTCTTAATCCAGATTTATTTAGTGTCAAGTGTTATAGTTCCCACAACGTCGCTAGTTACAATATTTTTGAAACACGAACACATTGATGCGTACATACTACATGCATACGACAAATTGTTGACAGTTACTTACCTACTTAAAGGGATCCTACAATATGGGTTTTAAATCGGGTATTAATCTAAAAGATCATGTTCTATGAAATAGAATCCATTAATATAGGAGAAATCTAAATATCCAAAGACATCCGGCGCAGTAGATATGTCACGGCGCGTCACACACGGCCTCACACGTCACGTCTGTTTGATCTCACCGCACATCACTCATGTCTTCTGAAGCTCCACTGCACTTCACGCCATCTCCCTAAAAACATATTCAGTGCAGTGACGTGTCTGTGGAGTGAATGAAGCGCTTTAATTAGCCGCGGTACTAATTTATTTTAGGATACAATATTGTCAGTTGGTTAGTGTGGTGGTCTGTTGCAAAAGCACCGGATGTGAACGGTCGGTGGTCAGAGTTTGGTTGGTCGTATCTTATACCATACACCTGTGACGTTTAGAGTTATGTATGTATTGACAATTACCACACTTTGAATGTGAGGGAACACGTCGTGAATAAATCTGCTTACGATAGGGATTTTTACATGAATTACCATTATATGGAAAGTCCACAAACGTGCTAATTTCAAAAATCGATACAGCTGATCTTTTCTTGGCGAAGCAGTTTGTAAGACTAAATCTATAATAACATGTTTACTTCATACCAGACAATAATAATATAATAATTTGTGTGAATACTAAATACTGAAAGTCAACGTCCCCGAAGGCGGTCTGAAAAGATTTTTATGGGCAAGGAAAGATTTTTATGGCAAACAAATGCTAATAGCATGTATTAGTTGCTAGTGTCGGCTATCTCATGCATCCATCGCGAGGGCGGGGGTGCGCGGGGGTGAGGCGCGGGGCGGGGAGGGTTGGCCGGTGTGTACAAAGTTCCCCGGTTTGTTTGTTCGTGTTGCCAATAATTAGCGTCGTGTTATGGCCGAATTATGGAAATTTATTCTGAAGGAAAAAACTGTTGAATATTTTTTGCCATTGTTCGTCGGAGTGAGAGTTTTTCAAAGGATGCCGCCCCTGCTCGCTTAATGATTTGGAAATTGCTCTACCTTTTTTATTATTCCATAATTACACTCAGTAACTGACTCTTTTGTTTCGCTGTGATTTATATCAGATGCTGAAATTGTAGCGTTCGCTGCGATTTTATTTAACTTTTTCTTCTTGTTGTCGAGACGAACTGATGAGTTTTCTATTAGCCTTATTCAATTCGGGCATTTACCGATAATCTTCTTTTATTATTTATTGACATCTTATTAGATAACATTAATAAATGATCATGCAACTAATTAAATTACTGTACCTACTCATGGCCGATGGCGTTCTCTGGCCAGAAAGCGGGGCGGCTTGTGCAAGAGGGCCGGCAGTAACTTGATGCATTAAGCAGCAGACCGGGCTCTGTGGCGTACTTTGGGAGAGGCCTATGTCCAGCAGTGGACTGCAACGGGCTGATGATGATGATGACCTACTCATAATATTATTAAATAAATTATATCCATATCAGCCCATACAAGTCTCATAGAGTATCGGGTATGCTAAAATTATGGGAGCCGTAGGATAGTTAATAAATTACATCAGTGGCATAGTCTAGTCCAGTTGCAATATTTTAAGCATTCCATGTATTAATACTGCTCAAGGACTTTAACCAGTTCCAAATGGCAACAGCAGAGATGAATGACTTAAAGTAATTTTTAAGACACAAAAGGATTTAAAATGTTAATATTCAGTCTTATTGACACTTAAATAACATCACTGCAATCGTAGTGTTAAAACAACAGAATCTAAAAGCACGTAAATTCGAAGCAATAATCTTATGATCACTACGGTTCCCGAACAAAAACGTATTGGCAGCAACACACGTTGATTGAAAGTAAACTATTAGGAAGTAATTAGCTATCGTTCGACGTGTGAGTTTACCGTGCTCGTGCTAAGTACCACGGTGTACAAAGCGGTGGAGTGACGCTGTCCGACATCAAAGGATCTATTTGCCGATCAGTGAAGCGTGGCGGCACCGGCGCTGCACCGGCGCGCCGCCACGAGCACGCTCCAGCGCGCCGCGGCTCGCGAACACGCGCGCAAACATTACACCGCGCTCACAAACAACACGGACGGCATGTCGCGCGACACTCATAAACGCGCCGTGTTCTGGACTTTTCAAAGGGACACGGTATTTAGAAACAATGGTTGATACGGTGCGATCTTTAGAAAATTTAATTTAACAGGCAAGTGGCTAAACCTACATCCAGATACGGTGACGAACGTAAGGAACAGTATTGATGGGTCTACTAGATAGGGTCAGTACTGTGTCATAGTAAACTAACATAAAATATCAGCTTTTCGGACATTTTCTTTAGTCAGTTATTGTCGGAGGGCAAAAAATCTGAACCAATCTCCCACATGTCTCCGACCCATTTATCGCTATTGTTAGAGGATGATGATACAATAACTGTCTTGTACGACAACAGCTCCTGTATTATAACCAGAGTTACCTTACAAAAGACATATTAAGGACAGACCTCGATACTGCAACAGAAACACAAACTTGCAAGTTAATAATGATCAATAAAATATCATAATTTTCGGCAATTTTAAACTTCTATTAAACCATGTTTGCAACACTAAACGTCCCGTCCTTACTAAAGTATCATAAGTTATAATAAGTAAATTTAATCCGCTTTAACTTCAAAGTTGGTTTTGTAAGCTGATGTAAAAAATCCTTTATAAAAACTATGTAAGTAAAGTTAAGCGCGTAATTAAACCGTATCGATTGGAACATCGGAGCCGAGACGAAAGATAAATCCACTCGCCAACTCATTAGGTTTTTACAAGCTCCCGAAGGAATTAAATAATTGACTTATGAAGTTTTAATAGTTTTGGTAAACATTGTAAGCGCTTGTGCTTGTAATCGGTTGAAGTTGTGCAGCGAACTTAGGTGTCTTGAATATTAATTAATAGATAGCAGATATAAGCTAGACCTATATCTTCGAGAGGTAGGCAGTGGTTCCATTAGAGTGATATACTGTAAGATAAGACACGTGTGCTGGACACAAACAGACCCTGGCAAATCAAATCTCTTTTTTTTTATTGCAATGAATGGCGAGCATGCCATTCGCCTGATGGTAAGCTATACGACCGCTCATGGACAGTAACAAAACCAAACAACACCATGAATTACAAGGCAATGCTTGGAATTCCATTGCGCTCGCCATCCTGAGACATAAGATGTTAAGTCTCAATATGTCCAGTAGTTACTCTGTACTTATAAGTGCGTGGTGGCCTGTTGGTAACGGACCAGACGCGGCTGCCTACATGTTCACGGTGGTCGCGGGTTCAAATCCCAGGGCACACCTCTGACTTTTCGGAGTTATGTGTGTATTGATAGTCAATCACCACGCACTTTAACGGTGAAGGAAAACATCGTGAGGAAACCTGCATACCGTAGCGATTTTAAAATAATTTCTACGGTATGTAAGTCCGCCAACCCGCACTAGGCCAGCGTGGTGGACTATATGGCCTAACCACTCTCAATCGATTCTCTCGATTGTAGAGTAGGCCCGCGCCCTGCAGTGGGACGTATATGGACTGATAAAGATATAGTTACTCTGGCTACAATGTCCTTCAAACCGGAACACAACAGCGCATTTTTTTGAAACCGAAGAGTTTACGCATAATAAATTGCCAGACAAGAGATTTGGGATTTGGGCGGATCACAGCGCATAGACACTGCCGCTACACTAACGAGGCGATCATACTTCATGTTTGTACATAGTAAGGTGTTCAGTGAGCTGTCGTCGGTATTTTAATTACTAATTAATGGGCAGCGGTATAAATAAAACACATTAGCACCGAGTCCCGCATCGTGTAGTGCCACGTGACTCATGCCTCATGTCTCGTGCCTCATGACTCGTGCCTCGCGCCACTGCCTCGTTGGAACATGATTTACGTCATAGAAATTAATGTGTTTAAAAACAAGACAACATTATTACAGGCCCACCGCCTACGAATTTATTGTCATTAGTTTTTGCGTTGAAAAATGGAATATTTTACAGGCGTAATATGATTTTATTAAGAGAAATGATAATTTTTATTTTGTTTAGAGTCGCATCGCTGGTTTCAGTAAAAGCGATATATTTTTACAAATGCCGTTTTGATGTTTCGCTGTGATAAAAAAAGTTAATCAATGAATCATTTAAGTTACTCGTTAATTAATATATTGATGAATTAGAAACGTTGTATAATAAACCCTCATAACTCATGTGACCTTGTTTGGTTTATTGGCAGTCTGAATGGACTGTATATCGTAAGGTCCTGGGTTTGAATTTCAGGTGAAGCAATTTGCTTTGTGTGAGTTTTTGTTTTTTTTTTATTATATAAGTAGCCCGTGACTGGAATTTCCGCCTAGCCCATGGGGAACGGTAATCAATTTTGCGAAATGTGAGTGTGCGAAATAAAAAAAATGTGATGATAAATTCTATCAATAAAACAAGCTTAGTATGCAAATCATAATTATAGCAACAACGGTAATGAAAAACCATTATTTATTAATTATACAATTACTACTAAATATTATAATCGTAATGATGCTCGGCGGGAGTCATTTAGGTCACGCCGCTAAGTGGGAATTGTTATTTATTCCAACAACACAACATTAACCCAGATTTACTCTCGGCTCCACCCACTGAAAATATTATATTAATCACTTTTATTCCCAAACCATACCTTGATAGTTACCACCATCTATGCCCGAACTAAGAGATTTTCTAATTCATATTTTGCCGCTACATTAAGCTGGAGGATAGATTGTCCGCCAAGTATGAACTCCTATAATGCTGGGTATTTCTATCTCAGCATGAAGAAGCACTTATATTGGCCAGCATAATAATACATAATGGAAGAAGATAATGGTGCATAATGATACGAATAAACGTATAATAACGTATGTCGGTATAACTAACGATATGTTTACATGTGTTTATATTTATATATGTAGTTATATACTGCTCTTTCTTTGTCCTGTTTATATATACATCCCATGATTGTCTGTAAGAAATTACCTATTGTGATAAAGCCAACTTGTGCTGCTATTTTTATTTTGTAATTTCTTATTTATATCTTTGTATAGTGCAACAAAGGATTAAATGAATAAAAAATGGTCGCTAATCGCTGCTCTACTTAGATGCCATTATACTTACCATCAGCTACGCTGTAGTATCTTCGCCACAATAAAAAACACTGTGCCCTAAGTATTCATTTTGTTGTAAATTAAATGGTACGTTCGTGAACGCTGGTCTGTTCGCGTAAATACTTCCGCCGTACCGACGCCGTGAAAGCTGTTCCGCGATACTGTTGGCGAGACTGGCGTGGTACGGCCGCCAAGCACTTGCGTATGGTACTATTTCTATTTCAAAATATTATTACCTCTATTGCGGTTTTATTAAATTTGAAGTCAGATTGTTTTCGTCCGCCCCGTGACCACGAAAGCTGTAAAGTAATCGAAACGTCGGGAAGTTAAAAATGTAAAAATTGAACCAAATCGCGATAAAATCCGTATAAAATAGTTTTATTTCAATCAGATTGTTTTGTCAAACTTAGCCAGTCGACACCATCTCTCCTCACCGTACCTTTAGCGTACACCTTTTGTTGCATCATAGATTTAATAAAGGAAATATTTATGTTATTGACAGCCTCCGTGGCGCCGTTGTCTAGGCGCTGGCTGTGAAACGTGAGGCACCGAGACAAATATTTGTGTGAGTCACTGGTATTTGTTTCGAGTCCAGGTGATTGTGTTAGAATATTTAGATTTTCTATACACCAAATAAACTTTTTATGGTAAGCTTTATAGTATATTGTTTGTAGTTGTTTTGTTTAAAAATAATAAAGCTAGTCTGTCATGAGTATTCACTAAGAAACGTCGTTTTATTTGCATCGCTAGAAATATTCCCGATCTAACAGGTTATGGGCCCAGTAAACCTAGATAAACCTGGATAATAGTATAAAGAAAGTTTAAATTGAATTATTTTAACAAAAAGCGTGTGTGCTTAAAATGTCTTCGAACGCATTCTTGACCAACGTCCCTAAGCTGCTGGGTCGACAAAATTATAATGAATGGGCATTCGCAGCGGAAAACTTGCTGGTCTTGGAAGGTATGTCTGACTTAATTAAACAACAAGGTTCAGAAGCCAGGGCAAACGAAGACAGGAAGGCGATGGCAAAGCTTATTTTGACGATAGATCCGTCTTTATACACTCACATAAGGGATGCCACCAGCACAAATCATTTATGGAATAAATTAAAGAGCTTGTTTGATGATTGTGGTTTTTCAAGACGTATTACATTGTTGAGAAATCTTATGTCGATTCGCCTTGACACTTGCGAATCTATGACGAGCTATATCACGCAAATCACTGAGACAGCTCAAAAATTATCGGGGGCAGGATTCCCAGTAAATGATGAGTGGATTGGGTGTTTAATGTTAGCTGGTTTGCCTGAAAAGTATTTCCCAATGATGATGGCTATTGAGCATTCCGGGATCGTCATTACTGCAGACGTAGTGAAAACGAAGCTCATAGATATGGCAGGGAAAGATTGCGAAGCGGGAAGCGCATTCTTGAGTAGAGGTCACCACAGTTGTCATAGTTTGAAAGTTGGCAGTATTGGTAACAATGGTAACTCCAGTCAACAACATGGCAGTGGAACGTCTATGTCCAGATTGTCAAATGACAAGTTTGACAAATCGAAAATAAAATGTTATCGTTGTAAACAGTTGGGACATTACAAATCTCAATGCAACAAGAGTAATCAGTCTCAGATGAAGAAAACAAACGTTTTTTTGACAGTTTTCTTGAATGGAAAGTTCAGTAAACAAGACTTTTACTTGGATAGCGGTGCGAGTGTACATATGACACCAAATTATAATGCGATACAGAATGCATCCTTTAATTCCAGTATCAAGGAGACTATAGCAGCAAATAAGAGTGCTATGCCAGTGTTGTGCTCGGGAGATGTGGATATCGTGACCGTTACTCCAGATTGCCTTTATGAAGTGACATTGAAAGATGTGTTGTGTGTGCCTGATCTCAGCACAAATTTAATTTCAATTAGTCAGCTTATAAGGAATGGTAATAAAGTCGAATTTAAGGAGAATTGTTGCTATGTTTATAACCGTAAAAATTGTTTAGTGGCTGTAGCTAACCAAACTGATGGTGTTTACAAGATGATGCTAGAACATAAACATTGTTTATTGACTTTAACTTCTTTACCAGTTAGCAGTGAAGTTTGGCACAGGAGACTTGGACATCTGAATATCAGTGACCTGAACAAGATGAAAGATGGAGCAGTCACAGGAATAACATACACCGATAAGTCTGTAATCAACAAGAGTACATGCACTGTGTGTTGTGAAGGTAAGCAGTCGCGTTTATCGTTTGCTCAGACGGGAACCCGAAGCAGTGAGCCATTGGAAGTTATCCATGCTGATATCTGCGGTCCCATGGAGGTTACGTCAATTGGACGAGCAAGGTATTTCGTTATTTTTGTTGAAGACTTTACTCGTATGGTGTTTGTTTATTTTCTCAAAGAGAAAAGTGAAGTTTTTAAATACTTCAGGGAATTTAAGTTAATGGTGGAGAACCAACAAAGCAGAAAAATTAAAATATTCCGAACTGATAATGACTTAGAGTTTTGTAGTAATGTATTTGAGAATTTCCTAAAGGATAGTGGGATTATACATCAAAAGACTAATGCGTATACTCCCGAACAAAATGGTTTGAGTGAACGTGTTAATCGTACAATTGTTGAGAGAGCTCGATGCTTATTATTTGATGCGAGTTTAGATAAAAAGTTTTGGGCAGAAGCAACAAACACTGCTGTCTATCTGAAGAATAGATCTGTCGCATCAGGTTTAAATAATAAAACTCCGTATGAGCTATGGACTAATAAGAAACCAGATTTAAGTCATGTTCGAATATTTGGAAGTCGAGTGATGGTTGGTCACATACCTAAAGAGAAAAGACTGAAATGGGATAGTAAATCTAAAAAGCATATACTAGTTGGTTTTTCCGAGAATGTAAAGGGATACAGAGTTTATGATCTAACTAAAAGATGTGTTATAATAAGTAGATATGTTATTATACATGAAAATGTCGATGGAAACTGTACATCGAATTCAAATGTAACAGTTTCAGTTGGGGATATTATCCATTCAGAGATTTCAAGCAGTTGTATTAGCGAAGATGAAGAAAAGATTGAAACTGAGTCTCATGATGAGTCTGTTACAGGTCTTAATACTTCTTCTGAATCACAGTATGCTAACGCTTTGACTGATTTGGATTCAACGTTGCAGCAATCTCAAGAATCTGAAGAAGAGGAATCACCAGAACCACCAGCGATTCGAGTAATTCCAAAACGAGTGAGGAAGCCACCGGAACGGTATGGGTATACTAACCTATGTAGAACGGCGAATTCAGAGCTTTACAGTGATCCAGTTACTGTCCGAGAGGTTCTGGAGAGTCCAGATCGAGACAAGTGGATTAAGGCGATGAAGGATGAGCTGCAGGCATTTGAAGAAATGATGCGTCGGTTCCGATTTAAAGAAAACAAAGAATTATTGTTTAAAATATGTAAAAGGTAAAGCTGAGCTTGTTGGTTTTTGTTGACGCTGACTGGGCGAGTAATATTATAGATCGCAGATCATATACTGGTTATTGTTTTACTATGTCAGGGTCACCTGTTTCTTGGGAAAGTAGAAAACAGAGAACCGTAGCATTGTCTAATATGGAAGCAGAATATATGTCTATCGCAGAAGCTAGTAAAGAAGCCATATATTTAAGAAATTTGCTAGGTGAACTGACTGGTAATTTATGTAATGTTGTAGTTTATAATGATAGCCAGAGCGCACAGAAATTGTTAGCAAATTATGTTTGTCAAAAAAGGATCAAACATATTGATATTCGGTATCATTTTGTGAAAGATGTAATTCATAATAAAATTATTGATTTGAAATATTTGCCAACTGATATGCCAGCTGATGTTCTGACTAAAGCTTTAAGTCCTTTTAAACATTACAAATGTATTGAAGGTTTGGGGATTAGTCAAATAGACTAAATACGACTATTTGTTTTGATATGTTAGTTTATTTGATGTAGTTGGGGTGTTAGAATATTTAGATTTTCTATACACCAAATAAACTTTTTATGGTAAGCTTTATAGTATATTGTTTGTAGTTGTTTTGTTTAAAAATAATAAAGCTAGTCTGTCATGAGTGTTCACTAAGAAACGTCGTTTTATTTGCATCGCTAGAAATATTCCCGATCTAACAGATTGTGAGACCGAAAAGTCGACAAGACTCGATCTTAGTGTCAGATCAGGTCTATGTCAAGTTATAAGGAACATTATAAAACTAATTCGATAACATTTGAGTAAAACGCCAAGTGATAAATAAATGTACACCCTGCCAAACCATTGAATGTAATATATAACAGTGTGCCCGGCCGCCGCGCTCGGCCGCGACATGTGATGTTTTGTCAGCACGCGCCGACCCACCTCGTGAATTACAAAGAGAAGGAACACGCCTTTGTTCTTCAATTTGCACACCTAATAAAATTTCTTCAACAAAGCACACAATCCCGCTCATGCAAAAATATAACCGACTCTACCAGTTCTCCCACATATAATTACTATACATACTTACAACATTTCAAAAGATTTAAATGATTGTATACTTGCTGGAGACATGATCTTTGATTATAATCGCAAATTGAAAATCTGTAGAACAAATATTGAGTGGATTCGGTATTGAATTATGCGAAGATTCCGGGTGGTTATTAAAAGCGAATGCCATGGAGAGACATGATATGTCTCTACATCTCCACTTGAGCTCTACCGTGCAGATATTGAAATATTGGTTAATATTGAGAGACGTCGAGCGACGGCTCCAACTTCTTATGAGATTTTGGTAGACGAACAGAAACAAGTTGTGAGCTGAATATTTTATGAAAATGACTAGATAAATATTAAAAAGGCCTCTTACATGTACGACAAGAAATCCATCCCTTTATTTTATTTATGACAGAATATACATGATATGTAGAGCAGTAATTTATTATGTCTGAAGAACAAGAATTATGGCTACAAATTAGACCTAATCGTGAAAAGTTTGTACAAATAAAATCCAATAAATAATGTGAGACAAGCTTTCAAGCTAAAAATACCATGAAAATATCGTAAATATTAAACAAGTTTGAAAACTGAGAATACAGATTTTATGAAAATCGCTGAAACTAAACTCGACACACAACCCTCTCGCATGCAAACAGGAAAATATTTATCCCGAAACAGTAAAGTTCCCGAGGGCAACGTTTTAGTTAAACGCAAGCGAGCCGCCGCGATATCATGTTAAAGTTGTGCCGCGCGCGGATGAAACCCGCTCCCACACTAGCACAGCAGACACGCGTCACGCGTAGTGTCGCAATCTTGCTAAAAGCTAACACTTCACATGCCATTAATGCCAAGCTCTACATTTAAATTCGCGGTAATATCTTAATTACCTCTTAACTTAACTCTACATTAGTCTCTATATTGGTCTCTACACGCCACTGTAACTGACTTTGTTAGACGTTCCTGCTAATATTGTACCTTCGTAGCGACTCTATGTGGGTATTTTTTGGATATTTTCCATTCATTTTCCTCGTGTTTTCCGTCTCTACGTGGCCTCGGCGGAAACGGGCCGGCGCTATGTTTCCGGCGGGCGTGCGTTCGTGCGCGATACAACGCTTATAATGTCGTGTATTAGCCGCTCTGTATAACGTACTATTAAGAATTTAAACAATACAACCTATGAGACATGGCAATAGTTTGGTATGTATTAAAATAATGTTTCGATATTGCATTTCTGGTAGTTCATATTACTGAGCAATTATCTGTACAGGCCCCGATTTTTTCATTTTGCTTACAATTGCCTGTAATGAAACACAAAAGAATTCAATTCGTTTTCTTCGCTACAAACATGCCGAAATACATATTTATCGAGATGTATACTTGACATCGATTCAGCTAAAACATTATTCCGTTTTCTTCCGTTCCACGATGAAAATGATTTTCATATTTCTCATTAGTTGATGCGGAGAACAGAAGCAGACAATGGCAATAAATCACGTTGTTTCGATCCCCCGAACTCTTGTATGTATTGTATGGAAATTGAAGCGATGACTCCACAGTTCTTCGTACTCGGAATAAATTTGGATGGTAATCAAGGCCGAGACATGCAAAGATAGAGATGTATAATGGGCTCTCTACATGCTAGTACGTAGAGTTCGACAAGTTGGCTCATGTTCCACGTATTGGCTCTACATGTTAGAGTTTCGGTGTTTGTGTGTGTGTGTATGTTACTGAAACGGGTTAGTTTGAACTACAAGTATAAACTGTAGCATAATATAACTGACTCTAGCACAATAGTTTATTTTACCTTTAGTGGATTATCATCTAACAATATTCGGTTTAATTAAATTTATTGCCCAAACAGTGGTAGTGGGTTTGAACTGTAAACCGGTGAGGTTCTACGTTTCAATCTCTTTTCAACCACATTAGATTGTTTGAGCTTTCTAAGGAATCTCATTTGAGTTACTCGGGACTAAAGGTTGAGCCGGGCATTGTGACAGAACATTGTCGTGAAATAAGTTTTGACAATATTGTCTTGAATTCAGTTAGATCGACTGCAGGAGACCGAAATCCCCATTCTTTTACTCGTGCCTATGGCTTTTATCGTACATCTTCGCTTACAATGTTGTACCTACAGTTTCTACAGGCATTATCTCGCACAATAAAATGATAAAATTCTAGTACAGCTTATAAATAATCCATCCATTACCATCAGCTCGTTTGTCAAATCCAAAATATTTTATGAAAAATAACTGCCTCGTTGGCATAGCTGTACTACGCTACGAACTCAGCCCGGAGTCAGGAATTTGTGCCCGATATGGCGATAGGCTCACCCCCTATCACATCATGGGACGGAACATACAAGGTGAAATGTGGGTGTCCTGGTGGCGCATCTGCCTACCCCTTCTGGGATAAAGGCGTGAGTTTATGTATGTATGTATTTAAAATGTAATCCTAGATTTCATAGATCACTAAACACATTTGTATGTAAAAAATCTTGCCGTATCATCGGACTCAGACTTTTACCCGAGTACTTTACTCGATGAAAGAGAATAATTACAGTCTCCCCCGCGTGCCCCGCCACCCCGCGCGGGGGGAGGGCGGCGTCGCGTGCGCCCGCACTTGTCACATCAACAGTAATGGCGCTTTAAGTACTACGTAAATTATTCTTTCACACTACATTATGTTAAGCGAGCGACAGTTAGCAGCGGACTGGATGGCCAGGTTCATAGTTGTGGATTTAAATACAGGGTCTTTGACTCTTCGTCGAGAGGTGTTTGTAGTTAATTATTGCTTATTTAAATTTACATCCACCACTGCGACTCCTGTAAGCAACGATCGACAATCGACAATCGGCATTATAATAACACCGAGTATATCAGCGAATCTCTAAAAATGTCCAAAATTGTGTTTAAACAATAGTGAGATGAATATAGGCAAACATCATAATTAACCAAATTATTCAATAAACTACACCAATCAGTACTCTCAAGCCACTTCACGTCCACTCCAAACGACAATCACTTGGAGTAGCTGTAACAGCCGGCTGTAAACAAAGTAACAAAGGATCCCCGTTTAATTGCACAGATAAATTTTAAATTTAACTTTGTAAACACAAAATGGTTAAACTCGTTAGAATTTCCCTCGTTTATTCCGCTCCGCTCGGACGGGTTCCGGAGAAATTCGCACTAAAATAAAAATATATTGGTAACAAATTACTGAGTATTGTTTATCTGGCATTCAAAACGGGCCTTTATAATAATATTGACATAAAAATACAGTATATTTAAAAACAACTTTCTGACATTTTTAATAGTAAAATTTATAAAATTGACGTAAAGTAATAGCTTTCCCATCGCAATTCGATTTAACCGACAAAACCGTATTATTAGTAGGATAAAGATTGAATATATTTATAACTATTCAATTAGCGAGCACCCCACACAGGGGTGGAAAACTCGTCATAATGACCCGCTCAGGTGTGTCGCGGTCTTATACACTGGCACGACAAAGCCAGCACGCTTGATCTTAAATGCAGTACCGTCGAGATAGAGAACCCAAAACCAAGAGTTGGTAATCTTGACATATTTGTATGCGAACATGTAACTTGGGCTGTTAACATATTTGTATGCGATGCTCGAAATCAGCTATAAAGACTGGATCAGCAATAATATGCCCTTTGTCGTAATGACGACTTCTCTATCATCCTGTAGTAATCGGTATTGTATGGGATACAAATATCCCAACACAAAACTGTATATACCGCACCATCGCGCATGAATCAATGTATATTTGAAGCTGTTTCATATCGTGAGGCGTCAGCAGTTCCCCAGCACTTCGTTCCCATCTCAGTAACGAGCCGTGAGAAGTGCGTTCGCTCACAGCGCCGCCGACACTCAAATATCGCGCAATTATTTTTTGCGAAACGCTCGCGCCGAGTCGCGCCGCTCGCTCGGCGACTAGTTGCTCCCCGCGTCAAATAGCAAAGGTAGTCAAACTCTACAACACACCCTGTCTTATGAGATATTTAAAGATATTCCCTTCACAGAACGTTGAACTAACCGCAAAGAGATCATTTATAAGCTAGAGATATTATACACATCAAAATAAAATATTAGATTTAAACATTACATTTTCTTATTTCAATTATAATTTTTTGCACATAAATCTTACCTTATATCTTCTAGACTTTCCCCTTGGAGCGATTTGACGACTGTCTTGAAAACATATCTTGACTGTCTTGTCGGTCTACTCATCGTCATTTTGTAATTTCTGTAATAATTATTCACATATATCACAAAATCTAGAACATATTTTTGGCTAAAGTTCTAGCGGTTATTAAAAAGATTTTCAATTCGCGAAAAATATATTTATTAGTGTAACAAACATATAACCTATTATGATTAACAGGTTACATGTTCGTAAGCGCACGTCAGTGTCTGGTACTTATCTCACATCACGTCGCCCAGTGTAAGCGCCAAATGAAAATACTGACTAAAGGATAAGTTAAATGCTGGAAATAGAGATGATTGAATATTGAACCTGGAGAGATTAATTTTGCAGTCGTAGTAAGTCTTCAGTCAGGTCGTTCGCTGAGCAATCCAATATTACCGCCATGACTAATGCCAAAGCCGTCTCTCTGTTACCTCTACAAATCGTTGGAAAACTAGGAATTTATTGAATGGGATTAAATTCTGAAATATCTGTTACTGTAATAGAGGTTCTACAGTTCGAAAGTTTGAGAAGGTGTGTAGCTTCGCCCCGCAATCCTGCAATACTCGCGTAGACGATCTAGTGTGCGCAGTATTGTTCCAGTCCCCCCCCTACCCTCGCAGCTATAACATCAGCCCGTATGTGTTTATTTTATTCAAATGGCCGCGCGTATAGTTTATTTACCGGCTGTTGGAAAACGATGGCACTCGTTCCACGCACCGAGCGCCATTACCTGCACTGTTTATATTTTACAGCTCTGTAAATAAAAAATGTAATGTACGACGCCTCTCGGCTGGAGTCGGCTACATGGATCCTCGCGAAACTCGACTCTTAATGGAAATAAAAGCTGAATCTCGTGAAATAGTGTGCAATTGAAGCGGCGTCTGTTTAACTTTCGATTGATGTTGATAAAGTAAAAATGACAATAAACTCGTACACCCCTATGGTATAGGGTACAATAACTTCGCTCCGTATACATATCAATATCACTAATGCAAAAATTGAAGCGAATATACAAAATTGAAATAATTGTATGCTAGGGGATTTTGCTCTCAGAAATATATTTCCGAAGATTTAAATTTGTTAGAAGACAAGCCTATTACATACCTACATAAACTCTCGCCTTTTTCCTAGAAGGGTTAGGCAGAGACCTCAGCTTTGTAATCGTACTGTAGTACAACTACGCCACCAAGGCAGTCTATTACAATATAAGTATAAAGGTCACGCCTGTATCCCATAGAGGTAGACAGAGGCTTTGGACCCCACTATGCTCGAGCCTTCCCTACGAATTTCGCTTCGTCCATATTCATCAATGTCTTCATGTGTTATGATCGGTGCAGGGTCCTATTGATCTGACCCTTGTCTAAAGTGCCATGGATTTGGTTGGCCTATTGCTATACTTGGCAACAATTCCAATCACTAGCATCTCCTATGTGGTTTCCCAAACCGCAACTTATACAAAGACGATTGCCCGAAATAAGAATTTTAAGGCCTTACTATTAAAAATCTACAATAAACATATAACTACTTTAATAACTACCAGTGAAGCTTCGGCCTCCAATTATAATACGGTGATAACAGTTAAACTTAAGCAGCGGTCGTCGTTAGAAGTCGGTAACCTGCGCCTAATAGTTAAGATTTTAATTGCAGCCATACAAATATAATGTTTATGTTTATATGCAGCAGGCCAGTGGTCATGCACAGTCACTCGGCTGCGTCGCATTGCACACTTATGCTTATTGATTTTGCGCTGCAGTTCAACGCACTGTAGGGCATACACTCTTATTTTCCGAAGACTGTTGTCTGTGCACCTCTGTTATCCACCACTTTGAAGATATAGCTGTAAAGTTATATTATGTATGTGTGTGTGTGCGTGTGTGTAATAATCTAAGAATTTATATTCGTATTCGTTCGGATCGCACTATCGCACAAATTAGTCTAAAATTCGTGATTACTTACGGAAGTGTTTCGTGTTTAGGGTTCAACCTCTGTCCATCCAATTGTAAGCAAACCGGCATGTTTGTCTGTGTCTGATTGTCTATCTGATATTCCATCTGGACTGCAGTGCACGCACTATCAGGTATAACGTAGGACTACGTTTTCACTTAGTCGTGCCAATAAAAAATAAAAACTTGCATAATGTCTTAATCAGGCGCCCTTTATCACGTAATGCTTTGTAATAGTAAACTGTGAAGCACCTTAACGACACTGCTCGTGACTTCAGCATAATTATAATTTCTAAGAAAATTGCTTCAGGTAGTTAGCCTGATTTACTTGCAATACTTTTATTAACTAGACACTCACTATCGGGGAAGTTAATATGTGTATATGTATAGGTAGTTATAATAGCCGATCTGTTCGGAAGGAAGCATAGACACATTTGTTTCGCTTCCCTACACACATAGATATGAATATCTTAGCATCAGTAAACTATAAGTACTTATTAATTGTATTGTATAATAACATTTATGTTATAGTTCATTTCATTTCATATTCGCAAAACAAACCACTCCACAATAGCTTATGAAATCATACGGCAATATTGCTACGACATTCAAAGGGCAACCAAATAGATATCCATTGTGTAGTAGCGTTATATTAGAATTGTATTTGACGTGGGTTTAATTACGTGTGCAATGCTCGCTACCCTCTTAGATTAAACTGCCATCGTTACCAATCGGAAGCGAGAGACGAATGAATTCACCATGGTGAGGCGACTCCCACCCCACGGAAAGGGTTGCTTTTTATATTAAAGTACAATAACACGTCTGCACACGAGGGGCGAACCCACTCCAGGCATTAATTTCAGCTGAAACACCGCACAGTAATTGATAGAGTCTGATCGCGGAGTCTGTCTACTGCCTCTCTATACACTACACATTGTATAAGGAAATCAATATTTACACTTTCCTGATGTGCTTTCAGTGTTGCTCACCGCATCGCCCATTAGATATCACATCCCTCGTGGAAGATGCAGCTTTCCGTCTTATACCTATACTAACGGGAGTAATTTGAAACAATAGTCCATCCCGCCAGCCCGATACGAGTCGTTGAGGGTTATGGGCGGCGGCCACATAATAACCATCAAGAACGATAGTTTAACTTTCCCCTCAGGATTCAGAGGAGCTCTAAATGTGAACTTACTGAACGTGCTCAAAGTAATTCTGGTTTAAATTCGCCGGCAATAGAGCGGAGACAGCGCGCGCTGAGTAACGAGCTCCAATACTGTTTAATTACAGTAAAATATTGCACATGCAAATTTTTTGCTATACACAGCGGAGTTTTGTTTGCAAAACGTCCACTCGAGCGTGAAAAATGTCTCGTTTTATATTCACAAACTGTTTCAAACAAAATACTAGAGACAAATTCAACTGCAGCTCGCAGCTTAGAACGCTGAATGAAGTCGTATTACTCACACATAAACGTACGGACAGACGTTATGCGAAGTGCTCGCTGCGCTCAAAAGCGTCAAAATAAATAAAACGGCCGCATGTGCCTATTTAAGCGGAATAAAAGCGTAGTGTGCAGCGCGCGTCACGTGCGCCGGCTGAGCCTCGAACCGCGGCAATTTGCACCGCGACCACTTGCCAACTGAATAAGTGCCAGTTGTGTCACCAGTAGCTTCGCGCGACAGCGTCAGGTTTTACAGATGCAACTTTGTGAAGGACCGGCCACGCGCCGTACGCTGCTAGTAGTGACGCGCCGACACACAACTCAACTAGCACAGAAGACACACTATGCTGAAATGTCATTGTTTAAGCGCATTTATAAATGGTGATTCAGCAAAGTGCACTCAGTTCAATTTCCTCACAGAAGCATAAAAGCATAAGACAGCGGAAAACAGAATATAAGTGAAATTTTATAATTAGTTACTGTTTTTTAAGCATTAAGCGGCCAATTTGCTTTCCTTATTCCCTTGAGTACATAAAAAATCCTAGTATTTTTAATTTATTAGTTAAAAATATTAGGACCTTAACAATTGCATGAACAGTTAACTGTTGCTCATAAATGTAGTATTCTACATCGGATGTATTTAAATTTTTCGTATGAACGAGCCAGTCCCGTATAGCCTTAATTAAAAATATAACAATCTGACTAATACTTACATAGTAAGTAGGTTCGAATTGCTGAATAGACTTGTAATTGCTAGTTTGTCCTTCTGTAGTGTGTACTGTGCAGTACGCTTGTCGCAGGCACGACGGGGGTGCGCGTTTGTTTTTGTTTCGCCACTAACTTTATCTCGCCACCGCGCTCCATAAAAACAATATAAAGCGAGTTACACGCGCCGATGCCTGATAAAGACGTCTATTAATCTCCCCATAAACCGAACTCGCCGCGCCAACTGGGTTAACATCGCGACACTATTGTATCGCTCGCTTATCATTACACTGCCCGAGGATTGTAGCTTACTCAGTACTGAATTATTTTTCCGACAAGATTCTGATTTTGCTAAAATGGTTTCTGTGAAATAATCTTCGGTATGAATTGATTAATTGTCGTTAACACTACTTTCGATTCTACTACAGTTCGATTGAAAGAGCTTCGGCTCTAGTCTACGAAGGTGGCCTGTTCCGGTTCAGCAGCTCATATGTCATAGAAATTGTGACGACTCTATGGTATATTTCTGTCTATAATATGGATGTATGGATGTAGATTTCTTAACGAAATTTCACAACTAACATTATGTTCGTTATATTGTTAAGAACACGTCTCCTTTTAACCAAACCATGTCCATACCTCACACCCGGGAAAGTTACACTCTTAATACAAATAAATCGTTCTTCAGCCAGTCATTAAGTTTGCCTTGTCTTCAGTTACTGAAGTTTGAGGGCGTGTTTTACTTTCCGATTCAGTTGTGGCCTCAAGCGGTTCTAGTAAGATCGGCTTAACTACAATCTGGAACATCGGTACACGAGCCGCGGGCGGCGCTCGACGCCTGTCTACACTCACTCTGAGCGGGGAAATTTTATTATATCAAAATATTATTAATAAAATCTTCTTGTATTATTTGCACACATATAAACGGTTTCGCTTTTGTGTGTCGTTTTGAAAGCCTATGAAAAAGGTGATACCAATTTACTCCTTCTAACGTGCTTTCCCTTCCGAATTTTAAGAGATTAACTATTTAAGTGAAGTCGTTTTTAATTTCGGAAAGTCAGAAATTTGCTTGATATATATGACCTCTAATTTGTAGGTCTATTTTCAACAACTAATTGGTCAACTAGGCTATCGCTCACTATAAAAAAATAAAACATAATTATTATTGTTAAGGAGCTTGGCAGACATTGCAACCATTCTGAGTTTGATAGCTCGCAGATACTCTTTGACGAGTGACGGACATTGACTTAGTAACTTTTCCATTCATTAAAACACTAAACCTGCGGCCGAGAAACGCAAATAAATACTACTTATACCTATAATTAACTTTACAATTTTAACCTAAATTTAACAGCGATCAAATCTCTTAGTCTAGTTGTGATCAGAACCGCTATTAAAATACCGAACGGATTATTGAATGAACTTTTATTCCAATATTTTGTGATCTCTGAATCGTCCAAATGCCGAATCTCAACCCGTCTCCGTACGACCTTCATCTCTCACGCTGAGATATAATTAATAGAACAGTTGGTACAATTAGGCGCCTGACTCATTTACATATAAACAGGCAGGGTCAGCGCGGCGCCTCTCACGTCACTGCCTAACTCTGTAAAACAACCTTAATATACAATATATTATGTATATATTAATATGTTTAACCTATAAGTGTAGGCAGAGACCGTATCTCTGCTACCTAGATCCGGCCTAATTACATTGGTTCTCTCTACTTTCATAATCACTTCGAGCGTTCTTATCGGCTTAAGATATTATTAAACTATGTTTACACTTTTGAGAGTGGCAATCAAAGTTTGGACTATTTTTAGAGATGTTTTAAAAATACATTAAAATCCAATATTTAAAATAGTTTATTGTCTAAGGTGATTAATTAATACCTTAATCTGTACTTTTGTTGCAAATACTTCACTCCGATGCTAGAGTACGCTACTCTTCGCTATTTCGCCCAGTCATAAGTACCCTTAATCGTTCGACTATTGGCTTTCGTACCTTCCTCGATGATATCGAGCCAGCTATTAATAGTTAAGAGTACCTAAACAAATTATATTGCCTGCGAACACACACAAGACAACACTAAGAAGTTCAGGTAGAAGCCAATGACCGAAAATACAACCCTTTGCACAACCCTCGTGAATAAATAACAAACATTCATCACACTACAGTTCGTCGCTCTCACATTGTAGATAATTCGGAATTATGTTGTTCTAGTGACCGCAAGACGTTGACTTATTGAACTTTCTTACAAAATAGTTCATTAGAATTTTGATGTCCATGTTTCCTAGATCTTTAATAGTTGTACCAGAATTATATGATGAGATTTGTTCAACAATATTGTCATGTCACACTTTTAGTACTGCACAATGATTAATAAACGGGTATCAGGTGGTATTAAACGACCTATTGATGTATCTTCTACCAGTTAGACGCCATTTCTGAGGCATTACATCGCCTGAATTCAATTTGACTTCAAGTTTGTTTAGTGATATGATATGACAATTTAATAATAATATAAAATAATGCGTCATGTTTTCATCTACCAATTTCTTACATTAATAATCATAGCTTATATTATCTTGATAAAATTATAAGCTTCTAGTTCTCAAATAATGTTATTTTCTACTAGAAATTAACGATATTTCATATTCCAACAATCGCATTACATTAATCTAACATCGCCCTAAATTCTTTCAAGTTTCATTTCACAATGAAAAGATAAATATAATATCTGAAATCTTCGATATGGAACGTCGCAAATATAAAACGTTTTGGAGTTTGTCATCTGTTCACGTCACAACAGATGAAAGGATTGCCGAGAGATTTATAGCGGAAATAGATTCTGTGGAAACAGATCGCGACATCACGAGATGTTTGTAACGAGCGCGCTTTGTGCAGCCGCTGATACGCGCACAATACTACAAATGCTGCTTGTAATTGCTATATGGATTTCGAAATTGTTTTGTGTTTATCTGGTATATTGTATAGAATTTAATAAAGGATTGAATTCCATGTTAAATTGTAGTGGAGAATGAGCGCCGTGTTGGCTATATGAAAAAATAAGGTTAAAATAGGCCTTTTGAATCCAGCAACATGTCTGAATACCCTTATGTTTCTCCCGCAGACAACGCTTATTAGTATTCCACATAATCTAATACTCAATAGACTAATATACCGGGTATATCAAGACTGCGACCGAAAACGAAGCCAGGTGATAGTTTTTTTGCGTAATTTTTACTTGCTTTGTGTCTGAAATCACTAATACTACCACCCGACTTCGTTTTCGGTCGCGGTCTTGATATACCCTGTATAACACTTTGAACACTTGACACTGAATAAAAAATATCCTAGCCAATAATTATAATAAAACGCTATTCATGAGATAAGGGGAAGGACCTTCAATTAATAAAATTATAGACATACTTGTGTCAAGCGAACCCTCTTTCCGAAATTAGAGTGAGCCAATAGACTTTAAGTTTATTGATGTGACTCCAAGTTGAACGAGTTTCTTTGATGTATAGAAACGAGGCCACGTAGCGGAAAGCGCAGCGTAGGACGTCCACCCACAAGATGGTCAGACGACCTGGCAGTGGCGAAGGGTTCATACAAGCCGATTCCTAGCAGCACGCCTTATAATTTAAAGGAAATTATTAATTATTTACATTTTTTTAAACAAGTTATATGAAGAAAATAATCAAATAATAAACAATATTAAAATAAATATAAACAATAAACAAATGTTATTCGATATTAATAAACAAAATATTATCGATCAATTAATAACACAACGACAAACGCATTGCGCGATGTTCAACGTAAGTACATGCATACGAAACACGCGGCCGCCTAGATCCCGATGACGTCACGTCAGGCTACAAGGACACAGCACGAGTGCCCGTTGCTCTCGCGCTCATTTCCAACGCATTATTTGCCATCTCTGTTACACGTTTGTTGCTCAGAACTGCATGCAAAATTGCACCTTAAAACCCTCAGCTTTTAAGATCTAAATTTATTTGTAGAAATACGACGGTATTCGCTTGTGAATATGCCGGTGGGCCTACGGCTTATAAAGTAATTTGCCAGTTCGCGCCTCTTTTATTTCGTGTTTATAATTAGAAAATATTATTTACTACTGTGTTGTTTCAGTGTATATGTATAATGCGGTGTCTATTTTTAGGTTTGTATATAATTAGTGGGTAATTTATGAAATTTTACTGGTTTCGAAGTGCAAACAGATCTATTTATCAAAACTTTAATGATGAATGAAACTTGATAATGTCGTATGTATCGTTTTATCTCATGAATTGCATTATTATGAGGTAATTTTAAAAATGCTGCATTTACGTAATTAAAAAACGCACTGGAAATTATATTAAATTTGATAATACATTTAACTTGTACCAGAGAAAGAACGGCAACTGACAAGTTTTAATTATTTAATAAATATTGTAATGCCGTATTTTTGTTAGCGTTGATTCAAAATAGGACATACAAACATAACCCACGCCTGCATCCCATGAGGGTTGCCAGATTCGATAGATCTCCAGTTAGCTCTATACTGGCATCGTTTTACTTTCGTCCACTTACATCAATCTCTTCATCTTTTTTTTATATATAAGAAACGTCTGAATTTTTTTTGTCGATCACTTTCAAAACAGGCTAATGTTGTGTTTTGCATTGAATCGAAATTTACTTTAAAAACGTTAAAAAAAGCACCTAACGGGCACAGTGCTATTCCGTGCAAGTGTTGTATGAAAATATAGTAAGTATTACTAAGCAAATATGTCGCTCAATATCTTACGTACATAACGGAGTAAAAATATAAGTATGAGTACTTGTTAATTTAATAAAACTAGTCACCAGAAGTATCGGCTTCCCTTTTGAAAAAAGTCACCCTTCGCCACTGCGACCTGGTAAAGGTGGCGGGACGTCGCTGGATGCAGGCTGCCTCCAACAGGTCACTGTGGAAATCATTGGGAGAGGCCTATGTTCAGCAGTGGACGTCCTTTGGCTGATGGATGGATGGATGGATAGAAACGAGGAAGGAGTGCGGGTGCTCAGCGCTACCAGTAGTAATGCTTATTTGGTTCCGCGAGTGCGCGATCATTCACACGCGCCCACATCGCTCTTACTTACAGAAAACGTTTGCTGTTCGCAACTGGAGCGGCAACTCGGCCTCCCTCCACTACTGCTCGTGTGTGTGTCTACCCTCGTTACATTAATATTTACCCACCTCACTTTCTCCGAACACATTTTTCACGAAACTTTTTCGCAGAACTTTGTTTGTGACGTATCAAATAACATGATTTGAGGGGGCTGCGTCCCGCCCGCGGTCCCCGAGGGTGTTAAAAGCTACAAGTTTAATTACTCGCCCGCTTGAGTTGTTGTTCAAAGGTTACTGGAGCACTTAACGATGCGTCCATTATTCATCGCTGTTCGGGATCCCGCCGTACAGGAACACACGGCGTACACTCGGGCACGCACCGGTAGCGACTTGCTTAACAATTGTAATGCCGAGGATTGATTTAATTTCGTGTGAGAGCGTATGGAGCGTCTGATATCAACGTTTGTGTATTTTCCGTTAGTAATACATTGAGATCTTTATAAATTAAACAAGTCATATTAAAAAATGATGTATAATGGGATTTATGATAGGATGTGATAAAACGGGAAGTGTATCCATATGTATAATGTTCTATCCAGAGCAGGCGGATTGTCCACCCCGAGGCAATGTCAGCCATAATAAGTCATTAGTCTCTAAACTCCATGAGTACTAGGTAGTATTCAGGGTTTCCCGGAACCGATGCATGCAGGAACACGTTAATAGATTTAAAGTAATTCTATAACTTAGTAGCGAGAAAAGCAACGTCATTGAACAACCCTTTGAAATACATAATAATTATTTAAAAGGAACCTATTAATATGTGTGTAAAACTTTTATTGTCATTTTGATTTGCAAATAATTGCAGAGTTTAAACACTCATCTGGCACTGTGACAGCGACCACATTGTATAATGAGCGCTCAAATGCTCGGATACTATTACAAAGGAAATGAAAACCGGCGGTAACACTTGATCGAAGGGTAACACAATACATCAGCAGTTGTTGCAGCATACAATCGGCGTCGCTTACACTTGTGAGATATGAACATATTATCCCGTTATTACTCGCTTAATTCAGTGCTAATTGCAAACGCGTTTGAGCAATTATGAGGCCATTTTACGCTCTATGACGACCCGAGATTTTTAATTGTTGTATGTGACATTTTGTATGATTTAATAATGGTATTATAACTTATTAAAAGATCTATCTGTAGCTGACACACACACGAAAGATGATGGTTAACCACAATCGTTACAAGGGGTGTTACGCGTTTCAGGCTGGGACATAGTAGCTCAATACAACAGATGGTCTCAATTAGATTTTTTAATGAAAGCTGATATCGAGATATTTTAGTTATATTTATTTTAAATAAGTACAGTCGTTTAGGGTAGGTGGTAGGGTTATTGGATGATACAATTTACTAACACCATCTCCTGATGTTTGCAGTTAACGATTCTAGATGTTGACATCCATTTGTACATACAACTTTAGTTATGATCACATCGTTGTCGCTAATAAGCCCCAATAAAAAAGCGAGATGTAGGCATTGGCGCCGCTGTATGAAATGAAGCGTGCGATATTTCCTACACAAACAACTTGAGTACGCTTTTTATGATGATGAAAATTGAGTTAGAGCGCTAGTTTTAAGTTAATCCATTTGGCGACGCGGCCCCGTGATCCAGTTCCGCGGCGGCGGCTGGACGTAAACACAATTAGTACATGACCTATATGAGAGCTCGGAGTGGCCGCGACGCCAACCCGCCATCCATACACCCGCACCCGGCACTCCCGCACGTCTGCATCTTACGACTGTGTGCTAGTGAAATGCATTCCTAAATTAGATATTTTCCCGCGGTTTCACCCGCATCGATGTATAGTAATCTTAATACAACTAGTCCGCTGGCAAGTTGACCCACTAGTATTGTGGGGGGCACCCTAGCATCCGATTTGTTCACAGTGGAGCAATACATCAAAAGCTCACATCGGATAAGTTGTTGTCAGCTGAATGTAGATATTGTCAATCAATTCAGAATCCGCTGGAAATATTTACGTAAGACTGCCTGACAGTTATCCTACAACCATGCTAAACCCCATACAATACGCATCCGAATTCTCATAATTATCTGTTGAGTAGTTAAGTCATAAAACAGTAGAAACAAACTCACATTCGTATTTATAATATTAATCTAGTAAAACAAGGCGAATGATCGATCACTCCCCTTCATAACACAACAGAATACAAAAGCATTGGTCTAACGCAGTGATTCCCAAAGTGGTCCAGGTGGACCCCCAGGGGTCCACGGGAGACTTGCTGGGGGTCTACGTAAGCGTGAACAAAATATGGGGGTCCATAAGATGTTAATGGGGGTCCACGAAAATTTATCTGCTTTTGATAGTAAAAGCAAAAATGTAAGCATAGTTTTTATAAGGGCCTACCTACATTGTTTTAAGTACCTAACTAAGCAGATAATATTTTAATAAGGCAAGCGATTGTTACTTGTCCAAACTTGCGTATTCGATATTACGTACAATTTCGTGTACAGACTTGCAAAGCGCTATCCGCCCGACAATGCTTAATGCTTGTTCAGACATGAACTTGATCACCACTATAAATACTTGATGCCAAAGGCAAACTCATTCATTTGTTTCCGGAATTTCGAAAAAAAGTGTGAGAAAATTTATATCAGTGTTTGCTAGTGCCGGAGAAAAGTAAGTACCTACCTTTTTTTTGTTATAGTACTTAAGTATTTTGTTTCCGTGTACTAGTCGGTTGATCACAACTGCTTGTATAGATAGGTAAGGTAGATTAGACGTGTATATCATCTAAGATAGGTAACTTAGTAACTTACAGATATTTTAATTGTCCTCTTTCGATTTGAAGACAAACACAGCACGTTTTATTCCATTGTTTTTTCACGAGAGAAGCACTGCCTCTCTAAAAAGGCCGAATAAGCAATATTGCAGAGCAATTAATTTTGTAATTTTTCTTGCAAATAACTACTAATTTTATAAAACAGTAATTTCACAATCATTTTATATTAAATAAATAAATACACCCAACAGTCACATACATAGTCCTGACCCCACACTAAGATCGAGTCTTGTGTCGTGGGTATCAGGAACTACGAGAGACTTTTCGGTCTCACAAACACCCAGACCCGAAACAAATACCTGTGGATCACACAAATATTTGTTTCGGTGCGGGGATCGAACCCGCGCCCTCTCGTTTCACAGGCGGCGTCTAACCAACTGCGCCACGGAGGCTGACTAATTGAGGCTAATTGTTTTTGAAGTAACTACATATTTTATCAAAATTATTCCTTTTCGGAAAAAGCGAGCGGTGCGCGGGCGACGGGAAAAGGGCGGGGCTTGAGCTTCGATGCCAGTTTGTCACGTTTTAATGTGCGTTTTAACAATGAAGCCGCAGACAAAAAATACGCAAATACACGGAGCGCGTGAACTCATTGATTTGATGAAATGTTAGTTATCGTTTTTATGGAATTTTGAGATTTCGACTTTTATTTTTTCCTACACAAATATGATCAGTATTCGATACTGAGTACACCAATTTTTATTTGTACTATTAAAAATTAGTAGTAAATTAGGTACTTTAAAATTGATACCGTTTTGTGAAAACGTCTGTATTTGTCTTAGCGGTTTATTAGTTGGTCCCTTTACAAGCCGTAATTCTATTTCCGCGTGCTGACAAAGGCTGCGGTGTGATACCTATATTCAGAAAAAAACTTGGTTACTAAAACATTTTTTTTTACAGTTAAGGTAACTGACACGAAACATGGCTACAGCAAAGAAAAAATGTCGACAATATAGTGTCGATTATTTGAAATATGGTTTTGTTCCATCAGAGGCAGACAAACAGTTGCCCATGTGCCTATTATGCAACAAAGTTTTGAGCAATGACTCTATGAAACCATCAAAGCTCGAAGATCATCTAAAAAGGTGTCATACTGATAAAATAGGTAAAGATTTAAAATATTTTCAAACATTGAAGGAAAAATATGAAAACAGACCCACCATGCACAGTATGTTCGCTTCAACATTTCAAAGTAACGATGATGGCTTGCGGGCATCTTACAATATCTCATTACTTATAGCAAAATCTGGAAAACCACACACTATCGGAGAACAATTAATTTTACCCGCTGTTGAAGAGGTTTTAAAAACTGTTTTGCACAAATCTCCGTTTGACGTACTAAAAAGAATTCCATTAAGTAACAATACTGTACAAAGACGCATTGATGAAATGAGCTCTGATATCGAAAGTTTTTTGTGCAATCATCTGCAAAAAATTCATTTTTCTATACAACTGGACGAGTCAACGTTACCCGGTAATGAAGCATTATTATTAGCATATGTCCGATTTATTATGGAGGAAGAAATTCACGAAGAATAATTGCTATTTGCCAGAACTTTGGAGACTGATACTAAAGGCGAATCAATATTTAATGTCCTGAGTATTTTCGATTCCATTTACAAACATTATTTCAGTGGCAACAGACGGAGCTCCTGCAATGGTCGGGCGATATCGTGGGTTTATAAGTCATCTCAAAAGAATTATACCAGGACTTACAGCTATTCATTGCGTAATCCACCGACAACATCTTGTGGCAAAACATTTAAGTGACAGGTTGAACCAATCTCTTCATTTTGTAATAAAAGCTGTCAACAAAATCAGAAGCAATGCATTGAATACGCGTTTATTTGCTCAATTGTGCGACGAAAATGATGAAGACTTCCAACGACTGCTCTTACATACTGAAGTACGCTGGTTGTCGAAAGGTGCATGCTTAACGAGATTTTACTCTGTTTTCGATTCCGTATTAGAGTTCCTAGAAAGTAGAGATCCAGATTTAAAAGAAAACTTGATCAAACTCAAAGCAGACATTGCGTATTTGACAGATTTGTTTAAAAAATTTAATGATATTAACTTGCAGTTACAAGGGGACAGCCTGAATTTAATAAAAACAAAGGGGATAATTTCGGCTTTTCTTGGGAAATTGAAATTTATGAAGCAAAACATTAGTCGGCGCGAATTCTCTCAATTTCCAAACTTGTCGCAGGTAGAATGTATTGTTGAGGATATCCATACCTACAGTCAACATTTAAATGCCCTGCATGATGACTTCAAAACCAGGTTTGAAGATATCCTGACGATGGATATACCACCATGGATCATAAATCCATTTGATGAAACGGAAGTGGCCAATGTTGTATTACAAGAGGAGCTGCTCGAGCTAAGCACCAATGAGGAGCTGAAGGTGAAATTTAGAAAAGGCTACCAAACATTTTGGCTGCAAGCAGAAATACCCGAAAAATATCCTGGACTGTGGGAAATCGCAAGGAAATTTTTAATAGCTTTTCCCTCGTCATACCTTGTCGAAAGGAGTTTTAGTGCCGTTACAAATCTCTTAACAAAAAAAAGGAGCAAATTAAAGATCACAGAGCGGGGGGATTTATTGCTCACAAAAATAAAGCCAAACATTGATCGTTTGCTGACACTCCATCAAATACATCCTTCCCATTAATTAAAATTATGACCTGAACCTATATTACCTTATTATTTTTTTCTTGTAATTCTATTCTTTTAATAAATAAAGTGTTATAAAATGTACCATTTTTCGTTTTTATTTTACCTATCGGAATATAGGGACAGAACTCAGAAGCGACACAATTTTTATTTTTTGGCGACTTTAAGAATGTGGTAGAAATGTAGCAGCAGGGGGTCCACCAAAACCAGTAAAATTTTGAAAGTGGTCCACGAGAAAAATAAGTTTGGGAACTACTGGTCTAACGGGTATAAACGTATATTTCAAAAAGTGAAATGTAAAGCAACGTCAAATATTCCCGAACACACAAACATCCGGTCCCGTGCGGATAGCCCGCGGCGTCTTATTTCACAGCCGGCTGTCCGGATAAATAATTTAAAGAAACATTTTGAATACTGTCCAGATACAGAAGCCACAATACAGGCAGTGCCTAGTGTAGGGAGCGCTTATTTTTTTGTTAAAATGTTGATGTTCTCAATATTATTTAGTCTTAATGAATGTAAAAGTAAAATGATGGATAAAGATTATTATTATTAACATACTTAGCTTCACGTATGTGCTGCTGGTGAAAAATTCGTTTCCGGATAGCGACCACTATACTTCACGGTTAGGGACCCATAGGTGACCTAAGTATGTTGCGATTAAGTAAATCCTGTGTATCTCTGTCTCTCTGTGTATTTCTCTCTGTTCAGCTACAGGAAGTCCACTGTTAAACATAGGCATCCCCCACACATACATATCGACATATAGACTTGTTGAAAGAGGCCTGCATCTCATCATCATTATCATCAAAAATCCTGTGTATATCCGGGTACAATTAGAGACAACAGCCGGCGAGAATATCTGTCCGGCGAGAAATAGCATATACTGAGCTGGTACCCTTTCTACGCGCATATTACAGCAAATAGGTATTAATGTAGACATTTTCCTTGTATATATTATATTATTATTTAGTCGTATTGTGTGTGTGAAAGAAATAAATGGTTTAAATGGTCTCGCGGCAGTAGATACTCTGTCTCAACTACAATGCATCTGATGGCATGCGACTGAGATTGTCCTGTTAGTATAAAAACATTAAGAACCACCCATGGACATTGCCCACAATACACTTAATATGTCGCTTGTCCACATGTAACTAACAAACAGCATAGTTAATATTCCGCTCGTCTACTAACAATAACATTATTAATTATCTGTGGGTATAGATGCCATGACACGCGCCGCGCCGCACGCACTGAGAACTACGAATACACTACAGATTTGTAGTCTAACCATTACTAACACTAAACGAATAAATACTAGCCCAGATTATTATTTTATTCAGTGGAATATAATTCTGGCACTTGTTTTGTTATGACAATGAATTGCTATGTGACTCCTATTTCATTTTTAATAATTTGCAGCGAGATAAAGACGAGCAAAAATAAACTGACTAGGCTTTGGAACTTATTTTTTTAACGTGGCTCTCTTAATCAGGCTTAAGGCAGGGCTTATAGGAGCTTAAAAGATAAGTGGCGGATTACTCGTTTTTAAATGCCTTGCCTCACACTAGGATTACTACTGAATGGTGGATACGTTTATAAAAACTTTCACGTGCATATAATACGTTCAGAGACACAGGCAGCTGTTTGCTGATACGAATATATTTCCGTGCGGGATTCGAATCTGCAACTCCGGTTCAGAAAATCGGTCGTCAATAATCTTTTAAGTAGTCTGGCCCGGAATAATTGCACGTTCCTAACTCCAACCGACATTTTTGGCAGCAACGGTTAGTGTCGCACGATTTCTCTACATTATTGAATATTGGAGAGCTTATTTGTGTGCTACGCTATACTTATTTACCAATCTTATGTGAAGAATATCACAATTTCAGCGCAATTTCGACAATAAGTGCAGTATCTATTGATTTAAAGTTGTACCTCTTTCTTGCTGTCGTCATCTTACGTACGGGACTAAAGTTCTCTTTTCAATAATTTTCCTTCACTTAGCTCGGTCTTTATATTCTTCGTAGTAAGAATATCCGCTCACATCCTGATAGGATCAAGCCCGTTCTCATATAATTTTCAAAGCTTACTTGCCACTGAGCAAACACCAGGGCCTCTGCGGTGAACCAGGTGTAATTACTAGACCAACATTATATGCATTGAACTATTAACATCGGATACATTGCTTGTTAGCATAAACGATAATGTCGCGTTGATATTTGTCAATAAATCTCTGTTAATTAGATTTAATGCCGTGCAATTATTCAAACAAAATTGACAATTTGTAGGTTCTCAAAAACTGTAGTTTATACGCTTTAGAGTTGATGCAGTGGCGCGGTATTGTGTATGTATCATTAGTTTGATGAGGCATTGTGCTAGAGTATTACGCTGCGGTATATATTCTACTTTGCGGGTTCAACAAATGGACCATTTATCACTACGTCGGCCACAATGCACGCTCGGAGCGCACGCCGCGCCGTGACGTCACTACACCCCGCACTGTAGCCAAATTAAAAACTTATGCATCACATAGCGATTCACGTAACTAACTTAAACCTATGCACTCCTAGTACTGATAAAACTCCTTTATCCTTTATCGAGATTTATTGCCTCCATTTGTCTCCCATTTCGCTGGACAAGTGGACAATATTCCCCACTACTATTAATACTCTTAATTACATTATTAGATCAATTTCTTTGCAGGGTAAGTACAAGTAACACATTCTCAGCTCCTTAGCGAGCTTCTTACAGTATAATTTAGTGTGATATAGCAAAACGCTAGGGCGAAATAGCCTCGATCCAAGTGAACAATTATGATCACACAAAGAGGCGAGAACCAAACGAGATCGAGTAAGTTTTACATCCAGTATTGGAGCGGGATAAAGCCGCGTACATGAGGTATTGTTTATAACACTGTTAAGCAGTTTATAGATGAAACTTGGCTAATCACAGTGGAATGGCGAGCTACTCGCGGCTAGTCGGCGAGGGGATCGCGACTAGTGAGTGGTCGCGTAGTCGCGGCACGTGACCGCGGCGCGCTGCAGTATGACGCGGCCGACTAGCGTGAGCCTCCGCGCGGCTCTCCTCCACTGAGCCGCGCGTGTTCTCATCGCGGTCGGGTTATCTGCACTCGCCACCGCTACTATTTCTAAGTGAAATCTGCTGGAGTTTATTAAGCGTTCAGGCGGTATTATGTGAAGCTGTTTGCATTCTCAATGTTGTATTTCGCAACATTGTGCGCCACTTGTAGTAAAGCCGTCGCTTGCGGCTTTACTTTATTTTATTTGTTTGTTTATTTAAAGACCAGTATCAACATAATATGTTTATACTAGAGTTATGCTTTTATCTCATAGCGTTGGATAATTACTATAGATGTCCACTTTACTTGATCCTAACGTATCACTTGAACCGCACCAAGTCTTTATACATCTTCGTCAAATCAACGTACGTTTCACCTTTGTTTAGGGTGTCACTATTTCTCTATTACTCTGCTACTAACGTTTATTACAGTAGGTAAAACTAATACGGCTCAAGTACCATTTAGCTGGACAGATTCCGAAACATCCCGTAAAATCATTGTATTGATTTCAAACATGTACTATAGTTTGGCAGCCGGGCGGTCCATTAGGCCTCGTGATTGCGACACGCGCGGTGCTGCAGTAGTAACTCGTTGGCGCACAAACTGCCCTCGGCCTCGGCTCGCTGGGATACTGCGCTGCCCGTCCGATTGAAACGACAACGGTGATAAGTCGATAACTGCATGCACAGATCGCACGCCGTACCAATGCAGATAACGTACTGAAACTATTTATCAATGCCATGCAACGAATATAATAGCATTTTAAAAGGCATTATTAATTTCGTATTTACATTCACAGTGGGTATATGCAATATTATGTAAAGAGGTGGGAGGGAGTTTTAATAGCCTGCAGGAAGTCGATGGATGTAGGCACCCAGCACAACGCTGTGGAAATCCTTAGGGAGGCGTATGTTCAGCAGTAGACTTAGCGCCTTAAGATTATTGAATATTATGCTGAGGAAGATCAACAATTTTGGAAATTATTGTAGGGTATATCTTACAATTAAGACAAAAAGAATCGTCACAATCTTTATCATAAGTTGAAACTATTACTACTTGCATGAATTGCAGATGCTATATTAGACAATAATTTAAAATAAAATCTCAACATGCAATATCTAGCAAGCAACTTCACACGGCATCCGCTCGCGATGAAACTTCTCCCACGGGACCAGAATATTTCCCGCGCGCCATACTTAACATATTTAATGCCTGAATTGCGGAAAAAATGCTCGCAAGATTATTTTACGTAAACACAAGATTTATACACCATCGGCGGTGGTGCCTGCTCTCCGCAGTATTAATGGGGTATAAATCGCGTGCGACGACGCCCCAAACCCCCGCTCCCCGCTCAAACACCCCCGCACCCCCGCCGCCAACAATAAATAATATTTAAAATTCATGTAAGCGGTGCATCCATATTCACAAATATGACGTTAATGTGGCCGCACTTTGTTCCGCGCTGGAACTTCAGAAATCATTTACACAACCCTCCCTGAAATATTACACGCTATATAATATTGTGTTGAACAGCGAAGCAACTAAAAAACTTATAACAATATGGCCCTCCCAACAGTTATAAAATCCTTCCGTAACAGACTGGGAATGCCAGTTTCTGCTTGAACAATATTCAAGAATGTCGGCAATTAAATTCGTTTGTATCAACTGTGAACGTTCTGGAATTAATCTCTCAATAATTAATTGTTTTTATTTCGGAACATACTTGCTAGTTGCTGAAAGACGTTATCCTTGTGACAAGTTTCGAAAATAGCTTTTGATTAAACAAGGAACTTCGTTAATTCTCGATGTGACAACAAATTGCTATTGACATGTACATTAAGGGGTATTGTGCAACAATGAAGCGAATTGTTTCACGCCTCATCTCTCGCACTTGACCTCCCGAAGACACGAGTTGTACCAATCACACGATTACACATGCCATTGCTGTCACCACTAACCTGCAATCACTTGAGATGAGTCCGACTTTGAACTTAAGATGTCCTAAAATACTATTCCTAACGCTTATAAGATCCTGCGGTCACAATCAGTCACAATCAGTCATTACAGAACATTACAAAGAAACTACAAACCTAATAAATAAGATAAACAAATAAATAAATCCATGATTTATTAAGATGTCATCGAATATTTAGAACCATAAACATTTATAGATAGATGATCTATAATTTTGGTGTAGGGCTTTTTATACGAGTTTGAATGTACGAGGATGAATTTCTTTAATAGTAATTTTTAATCTCCTGAAAAATATTGAAATGTGAACGGTGTCGCTGGATTCTCTGAGACGCGGTTATTTCATCCCGCGTGTGTCGGTTACCGGCTATATCCGGCGGTTACGCGCGGCGCCGCACATCCTATCCATCAGTGAGTTACGACTCTGTGAAGCGGCGCGAGTTTATGAATAAACACCGCAGGAGTCAGCACTGCTCCACCACCCCGCGCCGCCCCGCGCCCCGCGCCGCCGTCGACAAACCTCGCCTGGCCTCGTAAAACGCTCATTTCCTTTGTTATTTATAGTGAACGTAACAATGTGCTTTTATATTGAAGGTAAATGAAGCGTCCACCGCGAAATTTTCTTTGCAGGAAATAACGTTTCGATTTCACCCCCCCCCCCCCCCCCCACCCCGCTCCCCACTCCCCGCACCCCGCGAACCTCCAGCCGATGGATAGTAGACAAAGAAACGTTATTAACTTGTTTATTCGCTCCGGTGAGCCTGGGGTATTAAGACAACTGTTAGTTCACAAATAATTATGTAGACTAGAATAATTCATTCTGTTATGTTGATAGCTACTGATTCGTTGTTGAATGATAATAGTTTGTGCATGTTGTAGAACGATAAAATGCTGCTCAAATAATTATATTTTATTTACTTATATGTATACATGTCATGCGATACTTTCGGTAGTTAATAATATTAACAGAGACGCTTATGGCATTGGTCTGAATACAAAGTGTTTTACACGGTTTGACCACTATGTCATCTTCAATGAAACGGCTAGATCGACTGGAACAATAATACTGTATAGATTACTAACTAAGTGACGCTTGCTGTAACGTAAAATGTGGATACTTGCACACGACACATAGACAAGCCCCACTCGTAAGTTTATTTATTTAAGTTCTTTTACAACATCTACCCAATCTCGGTGCTACAATCTTGCACTAAACCTGTACGGGACCGCCTTCGAACAATCCCGTACAATTTAATGTAGATCAGGATACGTGCTGGGTGTGTGCGGAAATAATACCAGTGATTATGATTCGGAAGAAACAATTTATTTCGTACTGAAAAGTACAAAAGACGATCTATTTGACTGGCGGCAGCACGGCGAGTGACGACACGACGATGACGTCACGGAGTAGCAGCGGTCCAACGTTGACACGATCACTTCTTACTTGCTGACTACTTGCTGACTATTTGCTGTTTCTTGAGGTTTCTTGACTTCTTGAGGTTTCTTGTGCGCTTGGAGAGATCCGAACCGAACTGACTTTACCCGGCCCGGGGCTGCTATTTTTATTGCTAGTTCGGGCTTAATCCCCGGTGCCGGGTCCGCGCGCGACGGCGACGCGTTCGTCCAATAGGACGCCTTGGTTCGATGCGTCGCTGCGTCGGCGCGCGGGGCGGTAGCTCGGTCCGCGGGCGCGCGGGGCGTTACCCCATGTGTTCGCTTATTTACTATAAATATTGTTCGACATTTTACATAACATTATACATAATACTGGTTAACACTTATTCTTATACAATTCTGACAGTTCAATTAATTTATACCTATATATTATACCTATTTTATTATAATCGCAGCCTTTATTTGTTAATTCTTTTAGTCTTATAAGAACACAATACACAATTTCCAATAAGATTATTTACAATAAGCTTTATATAATACAGTACATAATAAAAGACACTTAAGACTAAAGTTATGTGCAGTCGTCCTGCACATTTCTCCCGCCGTGCATCGTGTCGCGACGACGGTGCATGTTCATTGGGTGCAGGGCGACTGCTCCTCTTCGCTTCGGTGAAGGAGGATGATCTTCTTAGCTGGCCGTCGCAGCACGCCGCCCTTCGTGGCGACGTCGACGGTCCGCACGACGCTGTCCGGTCCCGGGTAGGTGGCGCTGATGCGCCCACGCACCCAGGTGTTCCTCGGGAGGTTCTTGTCGACGATCCTGACCAGGTCGCCGACTTGGAGTTCTAAGCCCCGTCCATGGGGCTCCCGCCGGTTGCGAAGTTCGGGTAGATATTCTTTCAGCCAACGCGCCCAAAAGGCGTCGGCGAGGGCCTGCGTCGCACGCAGGCTGGCGTACGGGCTCGTGCTGTGGTCCGCTGGCAGGCTTGTGGCAGCAGAGTGTCCCTGACCGCCTAGCAGGAAGTGGCTAGGTGTCAGAGACTCAGGATCGGCGGGATCTACTGACACATATGTTAGCGGACGACTATTAAGTGTAAGTTCGACTTCTGTAAGAAGCGTGTGGAGGGTTTCCTCGTTCGGGCTTCTTTGGTGGAGTACGGCGGTGAGTGCGGTCTTCACTGAGCGCACCAACCTCTCCCAGGCGCCCCCCATGAACGGTGCACCAGGAGGGATGAACCTCCATGATATAGTTTTCTTGGACGCCTCTTGTTCGGCGCCCCGTAGTAGTGTCTGACGGATCTCGGCGTCTGCGCCACGAAAGTTGGTCGCATTGTCTGACCAAATTTCTTGCGGGCAGCCGCGGCGCGCGATCATCCTGCGCAACGCCATGACCGCCGATTCGGTACTCAACGAGGACACCACTTCCAAGTGTACCGCTCGCACTGTGAGACATGTGAACAGTGCGACATACCTTTTTTGCACGCTACGTCCCACTGTGACTGTCAGTGGGCCGAAGTAATCCAGCCCTGTGTATGTGAAGGGCCGGCGGTGATGCGCCAGTCGGCACGCTGGTAGGTCCCCTGTGGCTGGCTGTGGTGGTGCTGCAGTTCTGGCGCGGCAAAATCTGCAACTTGATATTACAGTCTTGATCGTGGGTCGCAATCTAATTACCCATTTACTTTGTTTCACTTGATTCAGTGTAGCTTCGACACCCGCGTGGTGCAATGACTCGTGCACGTGTCGTATCCATAGCTGTGTGGCGTGGTGATTTCCATCCACCACCGGGGGATTTTTCGCCTCCTCCGGTACCCCGGTGGCGGCATCGATACGGCTTTTCAGTGTTATCAGGCCGTTTTTTAATTGAATGCTGAGGCGATAGAGACGACTGCCTCGTTCCACAGTCCTGCCGGCTTCTAGGGCCTTTAGTTCGACGCTAAAGGCGTCTTCTTGTATGTTACGTATTATGAGTAGTTCCGCGGTTTTTTGTAACTCCGCTGGCAGAGTGGGGAATTTGTCTTCTGGCGCCGTTCTTGGTTTCTGTATTTCAGCGGCGCGACCTCTCCTTGGGTTGACTCGCCACTCGGGGTCAGCGCGCGGGCTCTTCCTGGTCCGCTTGTAATGGAGTTTTTCTGTAATGAGATTTTTAAACACGACCACTGCTTGCAAGACTCTTGCAGTGGCCCTCAAATATCGGGTCCAATTCGAAAAGCGTGTGGCTTCGGGCAGTACACTTCTGCGCTCCACACGGCGCAAATTGTGCACGCGCTCTTCACCCGATGTCGGTGGTGTGGTAGATTCTTCTGACGGCCATGTCACCGGATCCTGCTGCAGGAATTCCGGGCCCCGGAACCACCTGTGTTCGTTGCTGAAATCTTCTGGGACGTCGCGGGTGGCATCGTCCGCGACGTTCCATCGGGTCGGTACCCAACGCCATTCTGTCGTTTGTGTGATTTCTTCAATCGCCGCTATTCGATGTGCGACGTATGACTTATAGGACCTCGCGCCGGTCCTTATCCATGCGAGCGCGGTTCGACTGTCCGTCCAGTACGTAGTCGCGTCGGGAGTTCTGCAGTGTTCTTTTTTCACTGCTGCCGCCATCCTCGCGCCGAGCAAGGCTGCCTGTAGTTCGAGGCGCGGGATGGATAATAATTTCAGTGGCGCCACCTTCGCCTTGGCGGCCGCCAGTGTGGTGGACACGCCCCCGTGTCGGTCGACCGCGCGCCAATATAACGCGGTCGCATATGCCCTCTCGCTCGCGTCGCAGAAGACGTGTAGTTCAAGGCGCTCGGCTGTGCTGTAATTAGGATATAGACGAGGGATGGTTATTTGGTTAGTTTTACGCAATAAGATGATCCATTTTTGCCAATGTTCTGCCAGGTTCCCTTTAAGTTGTTCGTCCCACTGGATTCCGTTTCGCCATACTTCCTGTAAAAGTTGTTTTGCTTCGATTGTCACGGGAGTAATGAGTCCGAGCGGGTCAAATATGGACATTATTATTTTCAGCGCTTCTCGTTTTGTCGGCGGTCTTTCGAGTAAGCTCGGCGGGATGCGGGTCGCGTCCAGGTTGAATTGGAACGCGTCCGCCTGTGGTTCCCACGTCAAACCGAGTACCTTTTCCGCCGATTTGCCTTCAAAACTTACTGATGCATTTTCTGTTTCCTCGCCTATCCTTTCCAGAAGCTCAGGTGAATTGGACTTCCATTTTCTCAAGTGGAAATTCGCCGCGCTGTGTATTTCCTGTATTTGGTTGACTATGGTCGCGGCTCGTTCCACGTCGTCGAAGCTGTCTAAGTAGTCGTCCATATAGTGCTTCCTTATAATGGCCGCTGCCGCTTCCGGGTACCGATGTTCGTGGTTTCGTGCGTTCTTATTCATCGTGTAGATAGCGGTGGCGGGCGAGCACGACGCTCCGAATATCAGCGACTTCATCCTGAATTCCTCCGGTGGTGCGTCGTCTCGGCGATCCCCTCGCCACAGGTACCTGAGAGCGTCCCTGTCTTGTTCTCGTAATTGGACCCGCATAAACATTTCCGCGATGTCTGCAGTGACGGCGATCCTACGTTCGCGGAAGCGCATCAGCACTCCCGGGAGCGGTTGCAGGAGGTCGGGTCCGGTCAGGAGCATATCGTTCAGTGACACGCCTCTGGTCTTGGCGGCTGCATCGTGGACGACTCTTAATTTCTCCGGTTTCAGTGCGTTGACGACGGCGAAATGAGGCAGGTACCAGGTTTTTCCTGGCGTTTTTGTAGTCGGTGCTGGCTCTGCGTAGCCCTTGGAGATCAGTTTGTTCATCTCGGCGTTATACTTGCCTTTTAATGCAGGATTTTTGTCAATTTTCTTCTCGACTCCGTAAAGTCGACGGAGCGTATTTTCGTAATTATCGGGGAGCGACGCCTCCTCCGATTTCCATAATAACGCCGTTTGGTACCCCCCCTCGGGTAGCTGGACCGTGTTGGCCTCCAGTATTTGGAGGGCTTTCTGTTCGGGGTCGTTTTCTGGGCGCTTTGGTGACACATACGTATTGTCGGCCGTGATGAATTCCCGCACAATTTTTTCTATCTCGTCATCCGCGGCGGTGTGGCCGACAAAGTTCACGTGGTGTCCGAGGCTTCGAGTCCTGCTGCCATGCACCACCCATCCCAGTGGCGTGAGCGATGCCACTGGTTGGTCTCTTCTCCCTGATCGCGTCTTCGTGGCGATCAGGAGGTGCCAGTTGTCTTGTCCGATAAGGATTTTTGGTACCACCTGGCTCGTGGTGACGGTGTGGAGTACATCTTTGAGGTGCGGGCAGTCACCAATCGCTTCCTCAGAGATTCGTTGCGCCGCCAGGCGCAGGTCAGGAACAGTCCGGGCGTGTATTTGTTGGGTGTGACGACCTCGCCCCTGGATCCTTATCCTTACATGGCGCGACGTTTTGTTCTCCGTGGTGTGCCCGTCGTATGTACTAATACGAAGCGGGTTATCCGGTCCGTCGGCGCCTATCGTGTCCGCGAGTGCTTCATCGATGAGGGTTACGGTAGACCCGTCATCGAGCAGCGCGTACGTCTCGTGGACTCCCGCCGGTCCCGAAACTCGTACCGGCGCTATTTTCAGATATGACACTGAAGAGTTCCACGCGGAGTTCACTTGTTCTCGCTCCTCTTCAGTTTTGCGTGGTGCGCCCCTTGTTGAGTGCAGCAGCTGGTGGTGCAGGTGTTCGCACCCGTCAATATCGCACCTCTTCGTTTTGCAACTGTGTTGCTGTGTGCGGCGCCGTAAGCATCGGAAACATAGTTTATTTCTCTTCGCTGTGTCCCACCGTTCGTCGATGCTTGCTTGCTTAAATCGCGCGCACTCGGTTACTGCGTGTCCCTCCTTGCGACATAGGACGCACGCAAAATTCGGCCTGTGGGTGACTTCCGTAGTGAACACCTTTTGTCGGGTCTTTGGTTCCGGTCGAGGCGCTCGGAACCGTTCGCTTGTGATCGCTTCTGCCGTTGCAAATGGGCTGCAGATTTGCGCTTCTTTTTGGAGGAAGCGTTCCAATTTTGAGAGGTCCGGTTCCTCTCTTGGTTGAACGGCGGCGAACTCGTACCATTTGTGCCTCAGTGTTGGAGTTAATTTTTCTATTACTGAGCGTGCAGTCTCCGGGTTATACATGTAATAAATGCACCTTAATGCTCGCAACGTGTTTACCGCGTTACTGATTTTTGTGGCGAAGGTGCACACGTCCCGCGGAGTTTCGGCGAGGCGTGGTAGTATTCTGAGCCGCTCAATTTCGGCCGCCGCGATGGACTCCGGTCGGCCGAAACGTATTTCCAATGTGCGCATAACACTGTCTGGATCCGCGTTCGTTATCAGGAGGCCTTGCACTGCCTCTCTGGCTGTCCCGCGCAGGCTCCGGCGCAGGCGGGACATGTTCTCTAGGTTCGTGAAGTTATGCGCGGATTCTTCATACGAGGCGCGGAACGTAAGCCACTCTTGATGATCACCGTTAAAGAATGGTAACTCGACATACCTCGTTTGTTTCACTTGTGCGGCTTGCACGGCGTTCGTTATGGCTGCAGCCAGTTGCTGCATCTCCGTCTTCCGCTGCGGCACGGCGACTTGTCCATCCGGTGCGAGCGGAGCGGCGGCAGGTTCTGTCCTGTTCGGCGGCGGCGGCAGCTGCGGCGGCGGTGCGGCGTGGCCTAGTTGCCACGATGCGTTGGCGGCTGCGGCAGCTGTGAGGCCGTCGGTGGTAGCGGCTGCGGCCGAGCCCCATGGCGCGGTTTGCGGTGGCGCTTCATTGCCACGCAACCACGTGGCGACGAGCGGCGGCGGCTGCGCAACCCCGGAGTTCGGTCGCCAGGACGCGGCAGTGGTCGCTGGCGGAGGGGCGCGCGCTGCTTGCTCGGTGAACCAGGCGGCGAGGGCGGGCGGCGGCTGCTGTTGATCTTGAGTGTTCGGCTGCCAGGCCGCGGCAGCGGCGGCGGCGGTCGGCAGCGGGTGCGTGACGTCGGGGTTCGCCTGCCAGGGCGCGGCAGTGGCCGCTGGCGG